>CM076603.1:74430000-76930000 GCA_038502835.1 Octonoba sinensis | reverse complement strand
GGATGGCCTTTTTTAACGCTAAAAAAGGTATTCAACAGGCATTCACAGGACGGCACAGAGCAAGCTTGGCGCGGGCCTGTGGTTCCGTCCATAGAAGGACTATATTATTTCATTTCTATAAATTATTATTTTATTTCTATAACAGGGCGACACAGTGAGGAGGAGGGCAAAAGGTTTTATGAATCAGAGTTTCCTTTTTTGGTAAGTTATAAAATTGCTGCACAAGGTAATATATTTTAGAGCTCCGAGTCTAACAGTCAATTAAAGGTCCATGGTGGAGAGGATTTTTGTTAACTGCCCATCTTATAGCTATTAAAGCTAGCAGATGATTCAGCTTCCAAGGTGGGGGGGGGAGGGTCCTTTTCTCACAAGAAACTAGCATTCTTGATCACGCAAAAGAAAACAATAACTATACTAACCTTGGTTGTACGTGTAATATGCAAGCACAAACTGGTGTGTCCGGTGGTTCCTCTAGTAAAGAATTTTTCTGAAGCTGAATTCCTAAAAATGTATAGATCAGCAGGTCTTTTCTCAGGCTAAGTGGGAGGGGTATCATATGAGGGTGTCATGATCACTGTGAACTTTCCCTTACTAAATAATTGAAAAGTATGGAAGAACATTCCTGTGCATAAATGAAATGTATGAAAGAAAATTCCGGTGCATAATCGAACGGAAAAAAATTCATGTGCATTATTGAAATGTTTGGAAGAAAATTCCAATTATAGACTCGATGATGTATGATTTTTCTTTACTAACATATGAAAGAGAACATTAATCCGTAAGTGAAGACCACATACCGATGGAGAATTTCTTTTTTTTTCTGTTTTTTTACGTATCAGTAAATCATTTAAAAATTCATTCAAATTCATTAACATAATTTTCTACCTATCTAAACATATCCTTTATTTTTTTATTTGTAATGAAAAGTAAAAAATATTTATCATCTATATATAAATAGTAAAGACAAAACAGTTAAGAATGATTTTCTCCTCTGTTTTTCAACCGATTTTCTTACTTTTTTCTTTTTGTTTAGTAGCTATTGACGAGTTTTAGTGATATCAATTAAAACAATTTGGAAACAGTTTATTATTTGTTAGTTATTTCCCCTTTTCTTTTGTCAGGCGAGCCTCATTTAACATTGTAATGCTATATTGTTATAAATAGCAGATGGTAACATGTCTTCTTTGTGTAAATTATCTCATATATAAGCCGCTTAAGTGTCTGTTTGTCGCCGATAGCTTATTTCGAATTTCTTACTCCGAGAAACCTGCCATCTACACAATTGTTTCTATAATGAAAACGACTGACAATCAAAACATTTCTCTAGCATTTTGAGTGAGGCATCGCTAGATTTGCAATCTCCGTTAAAAATGTATGTAAACGCGAATTTAATTTAATCCTTCTTTCTTTGTTTTAATTTATTTACCGTCTGCGATTTTTATATATATTAAAGTGGCAGCGCTCTTTTTTCCAGTTTCGTTAACAATTTTGTTTTGACGATGATTAAGGTAAATGACCCGGTAGTGGACACTGCTCTAGTAGTGGACATTTAGATCTTTAAGCTCCTAAAATAAGCGTAACATTAAACTTAAATGAAATTATCAGAACCTATAGCGAACGATTCCTAGTGCTGGTTAATAGAACTAAAGTTGGCTTGGAGCATCTATGTAAGATCATGGATCATAATATTTAATAGCTGCCTTCCCAACGGTCACATTTGCTCCTCTTTACTAAAGCCGATTAATAAGAAGGTTAGGGATTTGGGGAAAATATATGGGAAAAAAGAGTGACATCGTTTATGAATGGTCCCTTAGTCATTTTTTAAAATTATTTCTCCAAGTTAACAGTATAAAATAGATGATATTAATTTCTGTCCACTACTAATGCAAATACGTGTCTTATAAATGTCCACTATATATATAAATGAAGCGTTTAGTAAATTTGACGTAAAAATCCCAATTTTCCATCAAATGACATTTTATAGGCAATTAATTTTAGAGAAATAGTTCGCGATTAAGCTAAATATGCATGTAAGTCCCTTGAAAAAAATTTTGCCACGCAAAAGGGTACGAAAATTTTCTTAACTGTGTCCACTACCGGGTCATTTACCTTATATTATGTTGGATATAAAAAAAAATTTTCCACAAACAATTTGATTATATAGTAAATAATGTTTTTATTTTACAGATTGCTATAACTTAGATGTTTTTTTTTCGGTAAGAATATTTTTTCTTCCGAAATAATTTAATGTTTATGATTTATTCATTAAACTTTACTGCTCTACCTGATTAATATCTCTTTGAATTGATGTGCATTTCCGGTTACTGAGAGAATTGTATATTTATAATATCTAGAACATCGGTCATTTTGTATGACCGCCGGGATTACTAGTTAAAAAATAAATATAAAACTCAGTGTTAAAAAGTGTTTGTTGGCCATTAAGCAGTAATATTAAAAGCAATTATAATAAGAGTTTGATTAAAGGCTTCTCTGAAACAATAAAATGAAAAAGTAGAATAGTGTGTGGAAGCAAACATTTAACTTTTACTCAGCTTAGTACGAAATCGGCAGAAGTCCAAGCGGCTACATTTATGAGCGGAATTCTCCCTGCGGCGACAATGATTTACAATACGTTTTTTTAAGTGAGGATGATCAAAATAAACTCGACGTTATAATCGCCAAATTTGATGAATAAAGAATAGTTATACAATTATATAAATAGCGTAATGTTTTCAATGCTAAATTGAACTATTATGGTCGAATTTAGAATGTTAGGCGAAATTTTTACATGTAAGTAGGCAAAAAATAACCTACAGAAATAAGTTTATCTTGAAATAATATGCTTGGCTTTTTATTGTTTGATTTTATTTTCAAAATAATATTTCTCTATCTTAGGAGATGCTATGAAATTTCTAACAAACGTTTCAATAACATGCATACCTAGAAAAGCAATTTTACTTCGTTCATCTTCGCTGTAACGGAAGGTTCGCTCTAATAGGGATCACTCTAAAGAGCATTGACTCAATTCAATAACGCCAGACTCAGGAAACCAATTATTGATTGAAATTGATTTCTAATTAATTTTTTTTAAATCCACGCGCAAAACAGGGGGTGGAGCTTAACGCGTCAGTCCCTGACGTCACTCTATGTTTCACTGTGGACTCTACGTTGCTCTTAACTAGTTTGCTTTCTTGTCGTCGTTATTTTATTGTTACATTGAAACTATTACATTGAAATTCTTGTGCCAAACGTAACATCAATGATGTTATTTAATTTTGTCCAATTTTATAAAGCGATATTTCTTACTTTTAAAGGCAAATCTGATGTAGTTGAAACTTGTTCTACGAGCAGTGCCCGATCTAGGATCTAGGGGGCGGCACTTCTGGCGGGCGGCAAATTCAATTCTGATGTACAAAGAAAAAAAAAAGAAACAAAGACAAATATTTAATTAATAAAATGTAACTTTTGGAAAGAGAATTAGTCTTAATAGTTCCAAGCTGCAATTTAATCATTGATCGGCTATTTTGCTAACGATTAAAACCGATTAACAGGATTATTTATTTGTATAAACAGTCGGAAACTCTAAAATTGAAGTATACTGAATTTGTTGCGTCGTTGCTTAGTGGGCCAGCTTGTGTGGCAGGCAAGGGCTCCTGGGAAAACAGTTTTAGGGGGCAACAAATTTTGCAATGTAAAATTTTTAAAAAGTCAAGGTTTTTCCTTAATAGTTAAGTATAAACCATGCTATGCTTAGACAAATACAATGTTTTTGCTTTAGAAATTTTCAAAGCATCCTTTTGGGAGGGGGGAAACTGTAAGTGTCGTTTGAGAATGCAGACACGCGGCTCTTCGACATGGGCGTTAGTAAGAAGGGGGGAGGGGTCCTAACCTCTGGATTTACAAAAAATATGCTAATTTTGTTCTGTATTTTTTGAGTAAAAGCGTTAAAATTTTTAAAACTTTTTGTTTGCTTTTTTTTTTTTTTTTTAATATTTTTGCAGTCCCAAATGCGTCTCCTAAGGCCTCAAAATTCACCAGTTTACACATGGCTTTCAAAATTTACCGTGGTAAAATACTCCGGATCCCCTTCAACTGTCAGAATTTAATAGCTGCAGTCAAGAGGGACTGACTCTTCATATGGCTGTACCCCCTAAAGCTGAGCTGAACGGGCCATGCCGTGGGAACATTAACGAAAGGTTTATGGGTTTATCAGTGAAAAATCCTCTAAAAGCCGGCCAGCTCATAAAAGTTTATGAAATATGAAAAATAATTGGATGGAGGAGGGCAGCATTTTTAAATTTTACCCCGCTACAGAAAACTCCAAGATCCGGTACTGTCTACGAGTCCTCTTTGGCGGAGTCTTATTTATCTCAACTTGACGGTTTGAGTAGTTTGCTCTATGGTTCAAACCCCGGGGTTGTTGCTCCTATTGTAGCCAAGTTCTTGTGTCCCCACAGCGTGGCGGCATTTTCCCCTGAAGTGTGACCCACGTTGTTTTTGCGTCGCTCACTGCGCTTGAACTTTAAAAACTATTTTTAAAATAAATACTTATCGCAGAACAAAATTTTTTTCAGAAATGATGTTCTTGGTTGTTTTTGAAATTAAAAAATTGAAAACTCCTATATTCAGTTTCTTTTTGTTTTTGTCCTGCATTTTTTTTTTTTTTTTGATGCAGGAGAGGAGGTGTGCAAGGGGGGGAGTAGTTCGATGCGCGATTTGACAACGGTACTGTTGCTCAATGGCATCAAAAGTTTGGCGACGACAGCTGAAATTTGTAATGGAGCGAAAAAGTCGTCTTCTCATTCCAACACAGTATTAATTATATACTTTGAAATTGCTAAGATGATTATGACTGATTTAGCTTGATTAACAAGGGAGACCTCAACCTCAAAACATCTTGAAGTTGCCTACTTTAGTGCTGCCATCTATATTTAGTAATATAAAACTTTAAAAATTCATGAAGGTGCTCTTAAAAAACTTTTTTTTAGAAATAAATTATAGTCAAAAAAAAAAAAACATTACTTGCTAGTGCAGTATTTTTAAAAGAAATCATTTTTGAAACCTATGATAAAAATCTAAAGAATCTCTAAAAATCTAAAATTCTAAAGTCCTCTGAATAGTGCAATCGTAAAATATGTTGTAATGTTAGCGCCGCACTCCTATTTTTGTTAATAATGCATTTTCCATAACATTATAGTTTAGGGCAGTAATGGCGAACCTATGACCCGTGGGTCAGACACTGACCCACGCAAGATTTTTAACTGACCCATGATTGCTAGGCAACAATTACAAATACATTTTCAAAACATAATAATTTTTGAAAACTCGGTTGACATTCAAGAAAATGCAATTAAAAAATAATGATTATGCAGGAAATAAAACAAGCTTTTGAGCAGAGATGCAATCAATTAAAAGTATGGAAAATACATTTCACTTTATTTTATATCCATAAAAAAACAGAATTTTGAAACAATGGAGTTAACCGAATTTATGCGGCTAGGTATCGATAATTTAGAAATGGAATTAGTTGAATTTCGAAATAGCGCAGTGCGGAAAACAAAATTTGAAGACTTGATTTGTGAAGTAGAAAGAAAACTGACTGAAAGTAGTAAACATAATATTGATCCCACAGTGAAAATAGAACATATTATATAATCGTATGGGATTCTTTACCAAATAATTTTATATCAATGAAAAAACTACTTAATGCTTTTTTAACGACGTTTGAGTCCACATATTTCTGTGAAAAATTGTTTTCTTAATGAACTGTAAAATCTGGTAATAGAAATAGACAAGGAATTAACTGCGAAATGCGTTAAACTAATGAATACGAAATATGAACCTAATATTTAAAAACTATCTGAAAATAAAAAGCAACATATTTCTCATAAAATACTTTATAATCAATTTTGTTGTAAATATATACTAGACGAAGTATCCGGCGCTGCGCGGGGTAATATTGCATCATTCCCAGGCCAAGTGACACATGTCCGAAATTCTGTTGTAAATATATAAAGAAAAACTTAGTTAAAAATTCCCAGTAGAAGATGGGAAACAGTCCTACAAAATCCCATTTAAACAGTAAAACTCCTTGAAAATCACGATTACATTAAAAGCAGAAGTCTAAAAAAAAATTTTTAGGCTAAAAATAACAGTTCATAAAACTCATCATTAAAATGAAAACAACAGTTCATAAAAATTGCCATAGAGTAAGAGCGACAGAAACAAAAATACACATATGCAGGACAATAATTCCAAAATAACATCAAGTCCATAAAAATCCCAAATGGACAACAATGCATCTAAAAATTCCCATCAGAATAAAAGCAGTATTCTCTTTAAAAATCCCCATCGAATGTAGAACAAAGATCCCTGAATATTTCTGATACAATACAGAAAACAATCCTTAAAGCACCAGATTTGAATAAAGACAACTATTTCTAAACATCCCTAATAGAATAAGAACATCAGTCCCAAAAAATCTCCATTAGAATAAAGACGTCAGTGACTAAAAATATCCATTAGACTACAGAACTTTAAGAGCTGCTGTTCCTAAAATTACCAAGAGTCAGTCTTAAAATCCCCATCAGAATAACGACACCAGTTCCTAAAAATCCCGCTTACAAAATTGTCAAAACTTTTGATAAAAATTCAATAAAATAGCGCTTTTATAAAATTCAGTTAAAAACCGAAGAAAGAAGAGCATTATTTCCAAAGGCAAATAAACATGCACATTGTACATTTATGTTAGAAAATGCTCAGTACTGAACCAAAACTGACGTGTAAAATTTAAGTTGATAGAAAGAAATAACTAAATTATGTCCAAATGGTTTTATTATAAATAGAGAGCAAAAAAATTAAATGAATGCTGTAAAATAAATCACTTGATTAAAATATGGAATCAATCAAAAGCAGAAGATCGCCAAATTGCACTATAGTAATGAAAGCACAGCGTAAATGCGCCGTGATCCCATAGTGTAAATCACGTATTGAATTAAATAAGAACAATATTACTAATAAGGATTTGGCGCAGTTTGGAAAAGTTACGAAGCGCAAAATAATATATTGAGAACAATTAACTGCATGTTGGGGGGTCCACCACTTCGCCACTGTGGAATTTTAAATTTCATCAAAAATCAGCGATATCGAAAACCTAACAATTTAGTGTATATGTATGCCACTTACTACAAAAATAAATTTCATTGGTTTTACGTTAACAGAAATCATCTTTTTACATAGGCGTAACCAGGGGGGGGGTTCAACCCCCCCCCCCCCCCATTGGGTATGTACTTATTTAGGCACACAGAAAAGTTTCTGGCTGCGGCCTTGCAAAGCACAATTTTTTCCCCCTAAGAAAATTAAACACATATGCATATGATTTTTTTTTTCTTTTTCTCTGAAGGGTTGCGATCATGGCCAAAGTATGCAGCTCATAACAAAGAAGACTTTTCATCTGGTTATAAGGTTATAATCAACCCCTTTATCACCTTGGGGGGGGGGGGGGTTAACAGCGCGAAAGGTGGCTTCAATCACCGTACCACACACAGACAGAGATCCTTTTTCAATCACTCCAGAAGGTTTTCTTTCCTTCTTGATGTCTTTTTTACCCAAAGGCAGCAATATGGGAATACAATCGAACAAGTAATAAGTTTCCTGGAAAATATTCTCTACTGTGATGGAGTCCTAAAGTCCAATTGTCCTAAGGTTAAACCCTCAAGCCAGGAAGGGATGCTCATTAAGAAACTTAAAGAGCAGTTTGTATTTATTTATGACTTCCTGTCCAAACACCCATTTTGGTAAAATCTTTTTTGTAGATGAGCCGATTGGAAAACTGATGAACTGTATTTGTATTGCATTCTCATTTACAGATGTTCTCTCATCTCTTATATTTTAAATGTTTTTTTTTTCTTATTATGGTCCATCACTGATTGCATTACCACTCTGGAAATCATCCGTTCAACGTTTCCAATCTCACTGCTACGGTTTAATGCTGCATTTTAATTTACAATCAAATATTATTTATATTTTAGCTAAATTTTTAATTATTTTCGATACATAATAATGTTTGCACTCCAGCGATGGACACGTTCGTCATCCAAAAAGAAAAGAAAGTTTGATTCAGACACTTCCACTTCTGAGGTATGTTTTGCTACAAATTTAACAAATTTTTTAGAAATTTATTATGGGGATGAGCATTTTTGTAGGGAAATTTGGATTTTTTTCTCTAAAATTCGACTATTTCCCAGTTTTAATATTATGAATGCCTGGACATAGAAGATTGCTTAGCGCTAAATATTGAATTTTCTATTGCGTTTGAATTAAAAAAAACTAATAGATCTAGTAAGGAATGTTAATGTTTTTGTGAATCAAGGCCGTATCCAGAGGAGAAGGGGGACCCATGGGCAGCCCCCCAGAAATCTTTTGCATATTATCATATATTCCTCCCTGAAACTTTGCTTTACATAAGTGTGTCGAAGCCCGGGCCCCCCCCCCCCTCCCCCCCCCCCCGAAAAAAAATTCTGGATACTGTCTTGGCTCCGGAGCAGGCGGAGCATGTTAAGAATTAGGAAGGGCAGTGTATGCTTCAAAATCATACCCTTTATATATACATATATATAGATATATATGATTAGAAATGATGTTAATATGAATTTTTTTACATATATGATAGCGTTTTGATGCATATATAGTAGATGTATGTTTAGATCTTTGGTGAAGTTAGAGGAGTGGGTGTTTGGGGCTTCTGCAACTTAAATTTTTGTAACTGGTCTTACATCTATAATGCTTAAGATAACTCTGGAGGCAAGGGTTCAAGGGCTCTCCCCAGGAAAATTTTTGAAATCTAGATAGCAATGCAATTTCGGGATTCTTTGGTGATGTTAGAGGAAACAGAAAGAAGTTTGGTTACTCTTCCCCCCCCCCCCCCCCGCAATTTTTTTTCAAAATAAAGTCTTTTATCTTTTAAGTTACTTTTGGTGTCGCTCGTGATAGTGTTCAATGTCCTTTCCCTGAAAGTAAAGTGTCTTAAAAGCGTAATTTCTCTTTTCTTTCTTTTTTTTAAACTTGTGATCTGAATTTTTTTGCCGGGGGGTGGGAGGGAGGCAGTTGACTCGCTCCGAGGGGATAGTTCCCCCCCCCCCCCCCCGGGAGATGCCTGAAATAAACACGGAGTTTATCTTTAGAGACAAGTATTTATGACTAGTAAATTTTCAACTCTTTTACACTTCTTATTGGTGTTTAGTCTGTACATTTTTAGGGTGACCCCCCCCCCCCCTTTCACCAACTCTAGTTACGCCTATGTCTTTTTAGCGACAAAAGTACTCTTTAATTTGGCGAAAATAGTCAAATTGAGCGAATGAACTCAGAGGTAAGCCTTTTGGGCCAAAGTAATTCAAAATGCAATAATCGAAATAGAAATGAACAATGAAAATGGTTTGAAATATGAGGTTTTTTAATTATATCTAATTTATATTTCAACCAATTTACACAAATCATATACCTAAACCTTCCTCATGAATCACTCTATCTATTGGTGCAAACAGCTCTAAAATCACTTTAGTGCAGTGGACAGAGTCTTTATGCTATTTATAAACGTACTGTCGTATTATATATAAAAAGATATGTAGATATATACTAATAAATAATATTTCATCTATATATATGTACATATATATATATATATATATATATATATATATATCACTTAGCGTGGACCAGTTACGATTAAATTTTGCGGTACGATACGATACTGACATCATGCAAAAACCAAGCTATGGCATAACGATATTTAAAAAATTGTTTAATGATTACCATAAAGAAATAAAATAAGATTTTTATTTATTATTTTAACTTACGGGGCTTTAACAAATTTATTTCTATATCTTAAAAGGTATTTCCATCCATAACTAAATTTTTCTTTTCGATTATTGGGAGTGGCAAAACCTCAATTTTTTTTTTTTTTTTGTTCGCGCATGTTCATATCTAGCTATCTTTACTGAAGCCTTTAGAGATATAAGGCGTTTTTTACAATTTTAAAATGGTTAATTTCCGATCAGCAGATGTTCTGCGGTAGATCGACTAGTAATATATACTGTAGGTAGTTTTCGTTAGTCTTTGTTCATTCGAACACTTCTTGCCATTTGCACCAAACACTTAAGAATTTTTAATCCCGTAATTTTTTTTTTAAATGATCAAACTACGCCCATTTTTACCAGTTAAGCCAATTGAATTTTAAAGATATTTAGTTTTAAAAATACACAGTTAAAAATTTTTAAACTTAGTTTTGGTGTAAATTGGAATTAGTGACCCGAAGTCTAAAAAAAAGAAAAAACAGGAACAAAATTTGACCCACGTCTCAAAAAGGTTCCCCATCCCTGGTTTAGGGTATACTGAATGTGTAAATTACCTAAATAAAATTCTAGGCTGAAATAAAGAGTCGTTTTGTCATTAAAAAATATTTGTCGATAAGTTTCTAGAACCTCCTAGGTCGGTCCTTATATTATATATACACATATCTATATATATAAAAATTCCCTGTCACATACTTGCGTCGATAGTCACAGTATTTGACCGCGTCACAGTATTTGATCATATATAGTCACAGTATTTGACCGCGATGAACTCCGAAACTATTCAACCAATTTTGATGGGGGTTTTCTTCATTTTGCTGGATTTATTCCGACTTAGAACATAGGATATGTTAGAAAAAAATCCGATGGGTAGTTCTTGTTTTAGTCCAATGTTACGCAAATTTCCACATAAATTCCCCAATATGGTGGGGAAAGAACTTTGCACATATTAATATACTATATCTATCGAAAGCGCTGATTTTTCTGCACAAGATGAAATTTGTTCGAAGTTTCTAAGTCAATAAGAACGGGAGTCATAAGCTTTTTAGTTTGATTTCTTAAGGCTTACCTTGACCCAAAAATAATATAATTAGCAGTTTCTTCCACTCCGGGTGAATAATGTTAGCTTTATTTCAGTATCAAACTCATTTTTCAAAATAGAGAGACATTAGATTAGTTTTCCAATGGAAAAACAGTGATAGAACATATCTTCGATTTAACGATTTCCTTGATCTAGCCATAGCATTTAGATAAATATCGCCAGGAAAAGGAATACGTATGGTTTATTCTAGATTTCAAATAACGTGGTGAATGCCGACACGCTAGAATTTGACTTTTTTAATTAGTCGTTGGCGATTAATTGGAATATACCAACGAAATTGTGCATACGTTTTTTAGGTATAGTTTACAGCATCATATAATGACAGGCAGACGAAGCCTTTTTAATGTCTTAATACAGGAAATGCCGACGTCTCTTTGTATAGGCTACGCCGCCTACGACGTTTACTAAACGCTTAGCACGTACATAACCATGCGGGTACCGCTAGCAAAGCTTCATTTCAGGCACTTAGAAGCAAAGGGGTGTAAGTGACCAAAATGAAAATTTTGAGATAGCTAGTGCAAATGATAAATTAAACACCCTTCTGTTTTGTGGGAAAGAGATTTTAGTGGTAGCTTTGACAGATACTGCAAAAAAGCGCGGCTTAAAAAAATTACTAAATAAAAGCTGCATTCCGTTTGGTGGCAAAGGGATGCAAGTGCACTTACATCCGTTTGCCTCTAAATAAAATTATTTGATTTTTCAGTTAGTTTAAATACGCGATGCAGACGATCTATTTACGAAACTTAAAGAGAAGAAGGAAAAAAATAGGAAAAGAATTCCGAATTTTCGAATAATAATTATAAAAACAAGGGTTAAATCGTCTGCAGATTTTATTTTTGTCATGTTTTGTTTTCGGCAATTGGCAATTTGTCCAATGGCAATGATTTTTAGTTTGTTGATAAATATAATCATTCGAAATTTATACTATTCTCAACTGCAAAGTTTCTTGACTATAGAGAAATATGCTGAGAGCAAACGAAGAAAGTAGTTCTCCGTTCCTTGTCCGAATTCTCAAAATTGAACTACGTCTTTCAACCCTACAAGAAAGGCAGTACTTTGAAAGTCTCTGAAAAGACAATAGTCATGAATGTATTTCACAAATTACAGGAATGGAATCCACCATTTGGGAAAAACTAGATAAGTCGATTTTTGGCCAAAATGAGATAGATACCCTGAGCAATCCATATTGGTGTCCTACACATCCTAGAAATAAAAAAAAATGAAAGTCATAATGTCAGTGGTGTTCTTTAAAACCATAATGCATTTCAAAATGTAGATGTGATAAAAAAAAGTTTTTTGATATTTGTACAATATCTATCTGCATAAAAGTATTAAGAGTATATACTCCACTCGATGAGCGCCTGAGGGTTTTGCCTGGGGGTATTGGGAGGCGGATCGGCCACGCCCCCTTCCACCGCCACCGCCTCTTGGGGTAGAACTGTCCTTTTTCACCTACTAGTATAATTTCTCTCTCTCTTTTTTTTTTTTTTTATCGAAAGGAATAACTTATGATGAAAATATATTTGATCCAATAAAATAAATTATGATTGCGTTGTGAGAGTGTGCCTTGTGCCACCTCACATTTAAACTCTTTTTGTCTTGCGCTTTGCTTCATCGCAAACGCACCACATAACCCCCCCCCCCCCCCCTCTGCTTTAAGGAAGGAATGAGTCGCCGACTGTACGAAAATTTGGCAGAACGTAGGAAAAATGTTCGTAATTCTTTCCTTCTCTTTTCAAGCGTGACGATTCACACTTGGTGTGCATCCAAGGTCATTCAAAGCCTTGATTAAGCTTTCTTGTTCCGTCTCCAGTCTTTCTAGAATGTTCGTTTACCGTTGCACTGTGTGTGACGTAGTGCCTCGTTTGAATGTGATCGCACTCTCATTGGTCAACAAGTTGACTCGTCCCAGCATGCAATTCAGCAACGCTGCTGAAAATATTCGAAAAAGTTAGTAGCGTCTTTTCGTAAAAATGCGAAGGACGTGAAAAAAGAGGTGCCTTTTTCCCGAAACAAAAGAGGAGGGTATTGAGTTGGCCTGCCGGAAATATAATGTGCTAAGTATTCGTTTTAATACCAAATTTTCTGCTTTTAAATTAAATTGTGTAATGCCCATGTCTTTTAAATTTTACTGTGCTAAAATTTGGGTCAATGCATGGTTGCCGTTATGCCACCTTTGCATCAGTAAGCTGTTCTTACTGTTTTAAGAAAAAGAATCTTTGACTAAACATTTAAAAGTGCCTTCTACTCAGTACTTTACTTACCGACAAGTCCTTTATTCATGAAATAAAGTGTTTGGCTTCGATTGGAATATGTTTTCCATTGTTCTGACCCCAACGGCCAAATACAGTAAGAGCATTTTCGTAGCCTTGTATTTCTCAATGAACTGAAATGTTGGAATTCATACGCATTGTATTCCTGGTCATTCAGGAAGAGATTCATCAACTCGATCAGATTAATGAGCATTTATATTCCGAAAGTGTCATATGTATTTCCTGTGCCATAATTAGTATGTCAATATGCTGTCTTAATTAGTGCGATAGCGCATTAAAAAACAAAGAAACGAAAACTTGATAATGTATGACTTGATTTACTAGTTATTTGAAGTGGTAAATTATTTGGCGTCCAGGGGACTTTTACTTTCTCCCCTCCAAATTTAAAAAAAAAGTGAGTTTCTGTTTTGCCGTTAGTCATGCACTGGAAATCAAGTGTCATACATTATGATAATCAGTCGTGAGTGCTACTTCTTACTATTCTTGAGACCATAATTAATATGATGGTTGATCTAATGCCTATCTCATCATGTATTTAAGTGCAACTAAACTGACATCAGTATGTTGGGTGTTTTCCTAATTATATTAAACTTCTACATTTTATACTGTTTGCTCAAATGTACCACACGGTATTATTTTGATATGCTTGCACATGTTTAATAATTATACACTCACAAAAAAGGCTCGTTATTGACTGGATAAAATGTTCTTTTGTGGTGACAAAATAAAAAGAATACATGATTTACAAAAACAAATGTCTGTCTTCAATTTTGTATATTGTGGCAAACACATTTTCTTACAGATGAATTAATTCATTTGAATGCATAAAAAAATATGACTCTAATACTTATCTTTATTCAATTCCTATGAGAATATAAATTCAAACAAGTCAACGCTGGATTTCAACAAACTTGTACACAAGCTTCACCTATACAATTATCAGGGAATGGTTCCCAGGTATGTGTTATAATTATGGTTATTTTTCATGAAAAACAATAGTGCCATTCATACCTACTCCAACATCTTCCTAAACTAATTTTTTTTATCGCGAAACGTGGTTGCAGTCTTATGTGGGTTATTGCGGCTCACAACTGCAATCTCAGGGGTCGGCGTAAGTCACTTTTTTCACTAAAAGTCACTTTTTTTTGCATTGGTCACTTTTTCAAAAATTGGTCACTATTTTCACGTTTTTGCCCTTTCTCTGGCAGAGCAACCAAAAAAAGTTACTTTGTCTATGAGTTAAGAAAACATTGCAATTCTGCATAAAAATACGTGTGCCAGGGTTGAAGCATCCGTCATTTTTGGTCCTGTAAGTCCGCCAGTTTTGGACGTATTTTGAAATTCGGCGTTTCGCCGGCCCCGAGTGTGCCGAAGTTAAGGTTTGATATTGCAGTGTTGCAACCAGAAGGGGAGGCCTAGAGGGCCCGTGACCTCTCCCCCCCCCCCCCATCTAGAATGATGATTTTAATTGTTTTCAATTTTTTTTACTCGAGATGAGCAAATCCTAAGAAAATAAAGCGATATTTAAATTAGAAAAGAAACAAAATCAGACTGAAAATTTTTAGCAGTTGCAGATTATATCACTCAGAAAATCAATTACCTTAATTTCTCTTTTCTTTCTTCCCCCCCCCCCCCCCCACTCCCGAACTAACTGTCACAATCACAAAAGAAAATTTTTGGAGGGGATTTCTCAACGAAAAGACAATACGCATCTTGATAAAATAAAGTTATATTCTTATTAAGAAATCATTAAATAATGATGCAAGGGAGGGGGGGGAGATAATTTCAATTCTTCAAAAAAAAACTTTAGCTCTGAAAAATTCTTAGCAGTTACAGATTATATATATTGCTCAGAAAATTACATTATGACCTCTTTTTATTTCCATCCCTCCTCCCCCCCCCCCAAAAAAAAAGGAATTGTACAAAGCTCAGGTAGGAAAAAAAATAGTGCACCCCCCCCCCCCCTTCCGTAAAGAATTTTTCTGATTGTGCCACTCATACTGTCCTTATGTATGACAGTGATACCGTGTAACTATCAACACTAAAATTATAAAATCAGGGAATTTTTCTTGGATTTTGTTACTACCATGAAATTACAAAAACAGTATCGAATAATCGAACGGTTTGTTTCCTACAATGATACAGAAGATTAACACAGTAAGTTCCGTCTGAATAATTTTAATAAAATATCAAATTTAGATTTATTTCAAGTGAAATTTTCTAATCTTTGAACAAGTATAAAAAATATTTAAAAACTAGCATTTGCAAAATAAATTTTATTCGATGTTGACCATAAATTAAAATTTGAAATTTCTGCCGATTTGAATAAATATTTATTCATTTATATTTTTAAAAAAGTAACAATTTGAGAAAGAAATTAATTAAAAGAAATAACTTTTGTCTCTCTCACTCTTAGCTATTTATGGGTTTTGAAAAAGGTATTTATGAACATAGTTACAGGTATAAAAATTCTTATTTTTGAATAGGCTATGAATTTTTTTTTTTTTTTTTTTTAAAGTTGGGTAAAAGCTCTATTTATTCAGGTTTAGTTTCAAACGACGTCGAAACTGCATTTTTTCAAGTTAATTTAGTTTAAATAAAAACACACACACAAGTTTACATTTTAATGGTCACTATTTTGGTCACTTTTTTTAAAGCTGTGGTCACTTTTTTCACTATTTTGAAGACTCCAAAGTGCGCCGAGCACTGAATCTGCAATGTAAGAAAAAATGTGGTTTATTTATTCCATTTTTTAAAACCTCTCCTTAAATTATTTTTTTTTTTATAATTTTTTTTTTTCATTTTTCATCTGCACCACATGCGTAAAAAAAAAAAGTTTTTTAATTTGTTACATTGTCTTTTTCTGATAAACAGACAAATGATTTTTCAAACATGCAATGTGCCAAATACAGTGCTTAATCGGATTATTCGCCAAGTTGGTAGCTTGGCGTCTTTTCAACATTCCTCCTGTAACCCAACAGCTTCGCTGTTTACTCATATCTTCTGCCGCGCGTTGTGACGTCATTGTCAAGAAACGTTGCAGTCTAGTATATGCAGTTTTTAATGGAGTTTATATCACTAACAAACGACCTTTATTATTGTATAAATTAACAAAATGAACAAGACACGTTTTTCATTTGGTGGCAAAGGGATGTAAGTTAACTAGTTGGAAGCAAAGGGGTGTAAGTGAAAGTAAGCTATTTTTTAAAAAAATCCTACGCCAAATCTAATCATCAGAAACACTTCAAACTTCGTACTTAAACTAACACTCGGACTCGATATTATATAGGACTCGAAAATAAAAAAAATAGTTACACGAAGAACCTCTAGAATTTAGTATGGGAATTAAACATTAAACGAGTTTTATTCAAAATGATACCTTAGTCATTTACATCCCTTTGCTTCTCACCGCCTCATTTCATTATGAAACTTATTTTTCTGTTGGCGAGACAACAGTTCGAGTGTTGGCGAGACAACATGACCGGAAAAAAAAAATAATATGATATCAAGGGTCGATCCAGCATTTTTCAAAAGGGTCCTTTTTTTTTTTTGTGAATTTTAAAGAGATTTTTGTGAAAAATAAAATAATTTTGTGAAAATCGAAACTTTAAACGTATGGTGATGAAAATTTTTATTATTTGCCGCTTTTATAATAAATAATGGTGTGAAAAGTACGATTTGGAAGCTTGGAATTTTGTGAAGGGTCCGTTTTGATTGATTTGAATTTTGTGAAGTATTCGTTTTTATTGATTTGAATTTTGTGAAGGGTCCGAATGCGTGCCCAAATTTCGTCTGGCGCGACCCACGGACACTGCAATTTCTTTCATATATTTCAATATTATATTCTTGCAATCAATCTAAGATCATCGCCAAGACTCATTACAGATGACAAATAACGCAACAAATGACGCCGTGCTACAATTTGGCAATTTGTCACCGAAGGGTATTTACGTATGTGACAGATCTGACGCTACTGACAGAATTGTTCCCAAGTTTTTTTTAACGGGTCCTTTTTTTGTTATATTACTTTTTCAAGCGTTGACAATGTCTAATGTGTTTTTTTTTTTTTTTGGACAAATAAACAAACGTTGTTTTGTAAACACTACAGGCTTCATGCCGCAAGCGATATTTTTTATACTCTTAACAAAGGCAGCGCCGCATGCGACGTTTTTTATTCTCAACAATTACATGGCGGCAGGCGACGCTTTTTATACTTAGCAAGGATATAGCGCCGTAGACGACGTTTTTAAAATTCAGAACGGGCAACGCTGTGCGGAACCGCTAATATGTATGTATACATATAACAGAAAAACACACTAGAGCCGACAGCACTATAGCGCAGAAAATCTTCAAAACAAGCATAAAAATCAAAAATTGAAATTCAAAATGTATGGTTTCGCCCATGCCAGACCTAACACTAAAATAAGTGACACACCAACAGAACCCTCCCAAAATAATTAAAATAAACCGCTCTTACCTGAAAAATCCGAGTAAAAATTCCAAACCCGTGTCCAACTGATCAGTCCGTTCCAAGTCGCCGTCCATAAAGAGAAGTTTAAATCAGGCCCGAGAAATTGAAATCCGTGTTCGTGCAAAGTCGTCCAGCCGCGCTGTTGCCAATCATCAAATAAAATTCTTCACGTACAATGTGCTTTAGAAAAGTACTAGTTGATCCCCCGCAGAACATCTGCGGATCGGAAATTAACCATTTTAAAATTGTAAAAAATGCGTATTTCGAAAGGCTTCAGTACAGATCGCTAGATAAAAACATGCGCGATATAAATAAATTAAGGTGTTGCCACTCCTAAGAATCGGAAATTAAAAATTTAATTATGAATGGAAATACTTTTTAAGATATAGAAATACATTTTTTAAAGCCCCGTAAGTTAAAACGATAAACACAAATATTATCTTCTTTCTTTATGGTAATCATTAAACAATTTTTTAAATATCGCTATGCCACAGCTTGGTTTTTGCATGATGTCAGTATCGTATCGTACCGCAAAATTTAATCGTAACTGGTTCGGGCTAAGTGAAATATATATATAGATTGTCATATGGGCAACAGTTAACTGGTTTCAAAGAAGGGAAGCGTAGCATATTGCTGTAAAAGAGTGGCCACAGTAGATAAAAGAAGGTAACAGAAAGAAAAAAATTAGTTTAGTTTTGCGTTTTGTAAATGCTTGAATGCTGTTATTTTCTGTAAAGATATAAGGTGTTACCGTTACATTATACTTTGGTGACGAGTCAAAGTAATTGTTAAAATAATTACTGAATACTTGAGAAGTGTATTTTAAAACATGGATATGGGTGCAGAAATTCCAAAGTTTAATCCATATGGCTACCACGGCACAAGAGCGATTCAATGGACAAAATGGCTGCGTTCGTTTGAACTGTTTATTGATGCTAAAGGTATCACAAATGTACATCGAAAAAAAGCATGTTTGTTGCATTATGCTGGAGAAAATGTTCAAGATATTTTTGACGCATTACCGGCACTAGAAGAGGCTGGAAATGTATCATATGATGAATATAAGACTGCCGTATTTATGTTAACGAAGAAGTTTGCGGTTTCAGGAAATGAAGCGCTCGAAAGTTTAAAATTCAGAGATATGTCTCCAAAGGATAATGAAAGTATGGATTCATTTATAATAAGACTTCGCCAACAAGCTGCCTTGTGTGGATTTGTGAAAAGTGAAATTGATCGACATATTAGAGATCAAATTGTCGTCAAATGTCCGTATAAAGAACTGAGAATAAAATTGATTGATGAAGGAGGTGCATTATCTTTAGAAAGAGCTGAAGTTTTATGCCGTTCTTATGAACAGTCCCGTTTGGAGTCGGCTGCTATCGAAAATATTTCCTCACAGGAAGAGCATCTAAATAGATTAAAAATCAAGCCAGTTCAAAAGAAAAGGTCTGGTTTTGGCGAGAAAAAGAAGTTTGTTTGTTGGAAATGTGGTAAAGAAGGCCATACTGCAGAATCATTTAATTGTGCAGCCAAAGGCAAAAAATGCATGAACTGTGGATTTTTGAGACACTTTGCGAAAGTTCGTAAGGCGCCAAAGAAAATAAAAGAAAGAGAGAAAGTGGTGAGAAATTTAAATTCTAGTAATAATGAATATGAAAATGACTTTGTGTTTTCATTCCAAAAGCCTTTTAACGATGAAAGTGAATTCATTACATGTCTTGTCGGAAATATTAAAATGCCTATGATTATTGATTCAGGTGCTAGTTGTAATGTTATTGTAAAAAAAGAATGGGAAACGAAAAAAGATGAACCATTTAATTGGGAAGATGAACAAACTGAAGCCTTTAACAAATTGAAGAAAATAACCGCCAACTCGCCAACTTTAGGATTTTATGATCCAGAATCGCGTACAAGAATTTATTGTGATGCTAGCCCAGTAGGACTTGGTGCAGTGTTATTTCAATTTCAAAAAGAAGGACCGAGAATTATTCGCTATGCAAGTAAAGCACTGAGTAGTGTGGAGAAGAGATATTCTCAAACAGAAAAGGAAGCTCTTGCTTTAGTTTGGGCGTGTGAAACTTTTTATATTTATACTTTTGGAAAAGAATTCGAGTTGGTTGCAGACCATAAAGCTTTGCGAACGATATTTGGTCCTCGACACAGATCCTGTGAAAGAATTGAAAGATGGGTGTTAAGAATGATGAGTTACTCATATAAAATAATTTACAAGCCTGGGAAAACTAACATTGATGATCCATTATCACGATTATTAGATATTTCGGAATCGGTAAAAGAAGAACGATCTAAGGAAGAGCAGAAATATATTCGTAGCATTGATGAAGTTAACGTCCCAGTTGCACTCAAGCTGAAGACATAAAAATTGCTACAAACAAAGATGGTCACCTGCAGAAATTAAAGAACAGCTTAAGAACAAACAATTGGGATAAAGACCAAAGACATTATGAGTTGATAAAAGATGAATTGTGTGAAATAGATGGAATCATATTAAGAGGCACGAGCATCGTTTTTCCAGTGGATTTTCAAAGAAAATGTTTAGAATTGGCACATGAAGGTCATATGGGAATGACAGCAATGAAAAGGTTACTAAGAAGCAAAGTATGGTGGTATAACATGGACAAAGACGGTGAAAAATTTATTAGGTCTTGTCATGGATGTCAACTTGTTGCTATTCCAGATCCAACTGAGCCAATGACACGAACAGAGTTACCTTCAGAGCCATGGGAATATATCTCGATGGATCACTTAAGACCTCTACCAACTGGAGAATATTTACTTGTTATTGTTGATTATTATAGTAGATTTTTTGAAGTTTTAATTACGAGATCCTTAAGGGGGGTTCACAAGTTTTAATCAACCAGATGACAGAGATGTTTGCTAGGTATGGTTTGCCAAAACATGTAATGGGGTCTTTCTCCGGTAATGGTAAATTTCATGTCCCTGGCTTAAAAATACTAATTGATTTAAGTCCACCATGAATTTTAAAATTTTTACACACACTTCTATTCAAACCCTATTTTGTGCACTAGTTTAAATATTAAAAAAAGGTAAATTTGAATGTTTTAAAATTTTTTAAAGTTGTAAATGTCATTACCATGGCATGTCCCTATCTGCAAACTTTATAATTTGAATCTCTACTGTAAAAATGGGAAAGCTTTAAAAACATAGACAACAACCAACTGGTATATTTAATTTCTCTATTTTAAGTATATTTGGATCTTTTCACATAAAGGGGGAAAATTATATTCCTTTTTCCTCCTTAAAATTTGTCCCTAGAAGTAATTGTCATTACCATGGTGTGGAAGTTATTTTTCCCTAGCTCATTACCAGGTGCCACTTTTTACACTATCAAACTATTAGCAATACAGGACAACATGCTCTTACTGACAGACAATTCATCTTTGGTTCAAATAAATAACAACCATTTCATTTTGTTAATTTTTTACCAAAATTTTAACCAGTGTCTTTATTGTGTGACATTACCATGTCTATTGTTACTGAAATATAAAGTGATTAATGTTAAATTTTTTGAATGATTTATAGACAGTTTTAGGACTACATTTAGGATAAATATAGTATTTGATTTTAATTGCTATAGTTTAGCCATAAGCAGGCCTAACATTAAAAAATGTCATTACCATGGTGTCATTACCATGTCTTCAGAACACCATGGTAATGATGTCTAAGGACATGGTAATGACAGTTTTACTTTATAATAAATTCATAATTATTCTGAGAGGAAATTGCCTTTATTTTATCCTGCAGACTAAGTTGCTTATAAACTTTTGCTTTGATTTGTTCACATATAAAGTGATTTTAAAGAAATAACGAAACCCATTTTGGATTCTAATAAGCAGTTTTATTTAAATTTATTATTATTGTTATAAAAATTTTTTAGATTCTTCCACTAATCTTCTAAGGACTTATTAACCTACAGAAATTCAGCTCTTATAAAGAACTCAATATTTAAATTCATAAAATACGGTTGTATTTTATTTTCAAACATACTGCTTTAGCTTACATATTTTCAAGCTTTTTTTTTATTTTTAGAAATAATAGACATTTTAATCTCTTTTTTTTAAAATAGGAAGGGTAAAAAATACTCTAAAAATAAAGGCAGTGAATAACTTTAAAATACTATATATTTTTTTAACTTAGAGGTGTTGTAAATCCAAAAGAAATTAAACTTTTCATTGTAAATGCATTTTTAAAACATAAACTAATAAAGATGATTTTAATATAGTTTAACACATATTCTTCTTCACAAATATACCTAACTATTTGTGTAATTATTTAGCCCATAGTTATTTCCATGGATCACCTGTCATTACCATGTTCTTATTTCTCATTACCATGTTCCAATAAAATATGATTGATTAATTAAAGGTGTAATTAAAGCAAATGATCTCTGCTGGGATTTTTTCCCAGATAAGTGGACATGAATAATTGTTTTGGCTTGAAAAAATTTAGGATTGAGACAAAAAAAAAATATTTTTTTTAAAAGCTAAAATTTACCATTATCTGAGAATGACCCAATGACCGATAGCAGTGGAACATTTATTGATAGAATTTTCAAGAAATTCTTATATGATAGAGGTTACACGCATTATCATTCAACCCCTTTGTGGCCCCAAGCAAATGGGCAGGTTGAAAGACAAAATCGATCAATCTTAAAGCGACTGAGAATTGCGCATGCCACAGGAAAGAACTGGCGAAATGAACTTCAAGAATTTCTTTTTGCATACAGAATCACACCTCATTCTACAACCGGTGTTGCTCCTGGAGAGTTGATGTTCGGAAGAAAAATCAAAAGCAAATTGCCTGACATAAAAGAAAATAATATGAAATTCATGGATGAAGAAATCAGAGATAGAGATAAAATTCTTAAAGATAAGGGAAGAACATACGCAGATCAGGAACGTAAATCTAGAGAAAATACAATTAATCCAGGTGATATAGTACTCATGAAGCAAACAAAAGAAAATAAATTGACAACTACGTTTAAACCAACACAAATGACTGTTGTAATAAGAAAAGGAAATGCTGTGACAATTCAAGATCCAAGTGGAACTTCTTACCGTAGAAATTTAACACACGTAAAAAAATATATCAGCAGTACAAACAATGAAGATTCAAAAACTGCAAAAATCATGGAAGATGAAATAGCAGATGAACAGGTAGGAGATCAACATCCAAAGAGAAACGCCTCAACATGCACAACGTTACCGAACATAGCCCGACCAATACGAAATAAAAAGAAACCTCCGTGGCACAAGGATTACATTTTCACATAGCTGTATATACTGTAAATAATTGTATAATATTAGTTTTGTTTATAAATGTGAGTTTATTTTAAGTTTAAAAAGAGAAGAAGAAAAGGGATGTAGATGTAGCATATTGCTGTAAAAGAGTGGCAACAGTAGATAAAAGAAGGTAACATTAGAAAGAAATAAATTAGTTTAGTTTTGCATTTTGTAAATGCTTGAATGCTGTTATTTTCTGTAAAGGTATAAGGTGTTACCATTACATTATAGGAAGTGCTCGTCGAAGGAAATATTTGAAAAATGGTAGTTTAAAAATGCAGGAGGAAAATTATTATTTAAAAGTCTTTTTTTAAGTAAAGCAATTTTGCTATCAAAGGCAGGTTTGGTGTAGCAAATTCTTTTGATCCTAATCGCTTGGGAAATAATAATTCCAATAAGCACTTTGAAGGGAGAAACTGAACTGAGGCAGGAAGAAAAATATTGAAAGCTATTGACGGTGAAATTAAGTTCACGGTATTTATCGTTTATCGGATGTTTGTGTATAAATTTATGAGCATTATTTAAATAAAGCTCTGAAAAAAGTTTTAATCGCTTGTCAAGCATATTTGTTCAAATATCTTTCGTTCAATGAACGAATTTTTTTTTTTTTTTTTAAGTTTTCAGGGAGAAAACTGGGGTTTGAAAATTAGCGACCTAACAATTAATTTCTTTGGGTGAGATTCTCCCCAAGAGATGGCAGCACCAAATTTGGAGAGCCATGAGCACAAGGATTGGAGACAAATGTTGGTAAATTAGCCACTTTTTTTTTATTGACTAATATGTGCTGACGACGAATACGAATAAAAGTGTATATCCCCTCTAAATTCAGCAAGAGATTAAATTTTTTAATCATACCCAAATTTTGATGAAATTGACTTCAACGTTGCAGGAAATTCAGGAGGTGATAAAAAAGGCAAACACTAAAAATGCTGAAAAAGCAAATTTTCCCCACATTTACCTCGAACGCCTCAATCAGAAAAGGGTCTTCCAACTCTCTCCCCCCCCCCCCCCCCCATTCTTTTTTTTTCTTCAGACAAAATATCCAAATTTTTTAACGATGTGGGTCAGGTGCAGAGGAAGGAGGGTAATTGCTTTGTAATTTTTCTTGTCACCCATAAAACTTGTATCGAAACGGAAGAATTATGAAGTTGTAGTATGTTATTTTTTAGGGCTATTGCTATAACGTAAGTCGAATCACTAATAATAGTACGTATTTTTAAAAAATGTCAGTAAATTGGCTGGTCGGAGAATAAACTGTCGGTATATTGGCTGTTGGGCGGTTGTAGTGCTGTTGGTCAGTTGTAGAGTATATACTCGTATAATGTCGGATGTGGCAATAACCATAAGAGCCTTTTCGGCCAAAAAGGAGTTATCATGAGATTTCCAGATTGGAAGTAAAGAATGTTTCCTGTGATCAGGAAATGGTTGATTGGAATTTTTGTGAAAAATGTCCAACTATTACCACTTCTTCAAGAACTTTGCTTTCCCTTGTACACTTTTTTCTGCACCTGTAGCGGCGACGGCCTGAGAAAGGAGTTTCCATAAACGTAAATTAATAAAAAGTCAGTTAAAATGCTAGAGGACGAAAATGATTGAGTGGTTGAAATCGGCGCAATCGATGAAGAATGAGGAATTTACCGAAATGGATTGATGCAGTAATATGCAAAGAGGTGGTACAAAAGAAACATTTTTAGTAAAATACATGCGGAATTCTTTCATACTGTGTGGCCCGCCCCAGCTAGCTGTCACTCGCCAACCCCCGGGAGCTACAAGTAGTTCCATTTGGGATCGCTTCGAGACCCAAGCTCGTTGCGCTCATTCGCCAGATAGTACTACACATTCCTGTACCTGGGGTTTGACATTTGAGTTTACGAACTTTTTCGGGAAGTTATAATAAATGGTATTTTGGTGCAATTGGCGATTATTGTAAAAATAAGGCAACGTTGAAATTTTCGTACATAAAGTGCTTAATTTACTTTGCATAACTTTCCCCGAATTTTTCATTTTTTAACTTACATTGTTTGTACTTAGTAAAAAGAAGTGAAGTCATTTTGCCTAAATGTAAAAAACCATAAATGTGACGTGTTTCTATTTTTTTTTTTTAATTTTATTTTATGTTTTTTTTTTATTTCTTTTTATTTTAATATTTTTTTAATCAGCTGCTTTAACAGTTTTAGTAAATATGTTACGTCATTGTTCAGTTTTTCTTCCGTCTATAACGTTTTCTCTTTTGCGAAAAGAAATATAATTTGATAGGAATATTAACCCTTTGGGTACATTTGACGAGTGAGACTCGTCATCTGCTTACTTGGGCGTAGCTACGGTGGACGAGTCTGATTCGTCATCTGAAATTAAGACGTAGGTGTTGATGTTTGCGACACCCCACTAACACGCACCCGGGAGAGGCCATCCCTAAGGCCTAGTGCTAACAGGGAAGGAGGTTGGAGAAGAAAAGCAAGAAATCCATATAGTGACAATTTTATTAAATTCGTCCCATAGGCATACAAATCTTCAAGTAATTCAGTACTCAAAGGGTTAAGGGCACAATACCTAGCTTCATTATGAATATGCCTAGGACGCATGAATATCTAATCCGACGCATGAATACCTACTCCTTAATTGAAATTGTACATAAAATTTGGTAGGAATATGCGCACTCGGAAATCTCAAGTAAAGCGAATCTTTTTTTTGTGTACAAAAATCTAAATTATAACAGAAACGTGCAAAAGGTAAGCCAGAAATTATTTATTTTTATACCTCTTTGGTAAAGACAGGAATAGTTTAAGTACTTGACCCAGCATTTCTCAACCTTTCAGTATTCACGACCCAGTTTTCAATCATAATTTTCATTGCACCCCCCCCCCCCCCCACTTAAAATAAAATGTATATTGAGTACTTTGGATTTTGTTTCTGAATTATTTTTAACTAACTGCTAAAACAAGAGTAAAAGCGAGTAAATTAGTAATAAAATTAATTTAGTAATAAATTACTATTTGAATTTTAGGCAGGAGTAGAGGATAATTTTTCTGCACTAAAAACAAGGGCATTTCTCATTCTATTCTATCGGGCATTTTCAACATCCTACTTTTGTAAAACTGGATTTTCTGCTGTTGCCTTTTTGAAGACAAACTATACATCTCGGCTAAATATAGAAACAGAGCTGAGAGTGGCTATTTCTAATATTAAGCCTTCCTTCGAAACACTTTGCTTTGTAAGACAGGCCCGAGGAAGTCCCTAATAACAATTTAATATGTTTTTAATTTGATTTGTTTTCAATTTAGTGTGTTTTAATTAAATAAGTTGTTTTAATTTAAGATGTTAAAAAATATGTCGAAATGTATTTTGTTTTCTATGTGTATATGCGCTTTCCTTTCAGTCAGTTAACCAATTTTTTTAAATAATATTTTCTCTTGGACATTCTCGCGTTCCCCTTCTAGTCTGCTTGCGCCCCCCAAGGGGGGCGCGCCCCACAGGTTGAGAATCGCTGACTTGACCCTTTATTGCATATTTTAACAGTTTTATAAAGAAGTTCTCATATTTGTCGAGGAAGAAAAGTTAAATAAAAGTTTTCATATACGTTCCATAAAGGGATCAATTGGGAAGGCAAGTTGGACAGCTTACGATGCTGGTCAAATTTTTAGAGAGGCGCGTTTACAGCAACTGTGGAACGAGATGTCACAGGACACCATACGAAACTTATTTGCCTCAATACCCGCCCGTATTGCATCGTGCATTCAAGCTACAGGCGTGGCCCAAACAGAATACTAAAACCTCCATTCATTTGTAATTTTTCATGCAAAAAATGGTTATTTTGCTTTGATTTTTCGAATCACGTATATCAACGTTGTATTACGCATGTAAAACTTCGCTACATTCCGACAAATCTTTTTTAGTTCGCAAATATTTTATTTCAATGAGTGTAACATAAAATTGCGCTAAAATGCAAAAATAACATCATTATTTTTATATAACATCAATACTACTTTTAAAAATAGCTTATATATGGCACAAACTTTGCACAGTTCCTAGATTAAGTAAGTAACACATGGCGTAATGGTAATTAGACTCATAATTTTGAACCAACTTCATAAATTATCTTTAAAAGTTGTATCGATGCTGTTCAAACAATGAATTTATTTTTTACCTTTTAGCGCAAGAAACAATTGTTCTGCTCTGAAGTCGGCCCTATTTTTTTTAAATAAAATTTATCTTATTTCCATCTGTTTATTATAACACCGTAAAGTGTGAATTGTACCACACACGGTTTCCAGACGTCAATTCGTTCTACCGGTAACATAAATGCTACTAGAGGTTTGGAAAAAAATCCTGTAGTCAGCGATAATAATGTTGAATCTCAATGAACATCGAGATGAATCGCCGAGTCAGTTATTACGTTGTGGTTATCAAAAAATGTTGTTTTGAGATCACAGTGTTTGAAGTTTTTAAGACACCCGGAGAATCTCATCTGGATCTCATATGAGTTGTTCCCCTGGAGATTGGTGAGTTTAAGTAATAATCACTGTATTATTAACTACAATTTGCTGTATTAAGCATTTCAAAATTTTTCTGCCATATGCTCTCATGTTATCAAAAATGACAACTCTGGGGTACAGTTTTGTGCCTGCTTTCCCGTAAAAGTAAAAAGAATGAATAAAAAAGCATGGAAGAAGGCTTAATATATCGTTAAAAATAAGGAAAAGTAAAAAAAGTGAAGTAATTAAATAAAGATTGAAAAATAAATAAAACATTTGAAAGTAGATTTTTGAGATGGGGAAAATGTGAGTCTGTCGGTCTGTTTGTCCTCCCCCCCCCCCCCCCCCCAATAAGGAATTGTCCAATCCGAAAGACTTTTTTTTTTGCATTCGAAAGATAGACCAGAACATCTCATTTCCACATTTCACTTTTTGATTTGAACAATTTTTTGTTCAATTTTGAACAGTTCAAATGTTAACATCACAGCCTATGGGCAAATTACGTAAACTCTGGGCGTAAGATCCAAGTTCCTATGAACAAGCTTACTGGAAGAAGCTCTCGGCAAGAAATATTTTTTGATTTGAACAATTTTTGTGTGTTTTTCAACAGTTCAAATAAAAAAGTTAACATAACGCCTGCGGGGAAATCTCTCTCTTATATAAATCACTAGTAAGCCCGGCGGTCATACGAAATGACCGCTGTTCTAGATATTATAAATATACAATTCTCCCATGAATTGGAAATGCACATCAAATCAAAAAAATATTCTTACCAAAAAAAAAAAAACATCTAAGTTATAATAAACTGTAAAATAAAAATATTATTTACTATATAATCAAATTGTTTGGGAAAAATATTTATTTATATCCAACATAATATAATCATCGTCAAAACAATAGTTTTAACGAAGCTGGAAAAAAGAGCGCTGCCACTTTAATATATATAAAAAGCGCAGACGATAAATAAATTAAAACAAAGAAAGAAGGATTAAATTAAATTCGCGTTTACATTAATTTTTAACGGAGATTGCAAATCTAGCGATGCCTCACTCAAAATGCTAGTGGAATGTTTTGATTATTAGTAGTTTTCATTATAGAAACAATAGTGGAGATGGCAGCACGATGCAGTTTTCTCGGAGAAAGGAATTCGGAATAAGCTATCTGCGGCAAACAGACACTTAAGCGGCTTATATATAAGATTATTTAACAGACCAATTTGCTTGGAGCAAACTTTATCGGAAAGATGTTATGACGTAGAGCATGTGCAGATATAAACTTCAACCAGAACTACACGAGGCTATTTTCCTATGAAATTTTTCAATCATGATTTTTAAGGTTTTTTTTCGAATGAATGAATGATTAAATGAATGAGTGAATGAATGAATGAATAAATGAGTGAATACATAATAAACAAGTAAAGGAGTGAATAAATGATAAAATAAATGAGTGAATGAATAAAAAAATAAATAACTGAATGAATAAATACATGAATGAGTGAATGAATGAATATGTATTAACCGTTTAATAAGGTATATTTGAAGTAATTAAGAACTAAAGCTAAATGAGAAAGAGAGAGAGAGAGAGAGAGATAGCTTGTAAATTTAAAATTGGTGTATAAGGGGAAGTAGGCTTGTATAGTTCTAGAGACGGAACTTCTTGCTATTCATGACAATGTTCTGATACACCATCAACATAGGACACAAAAGACAGCAAAAAACAAGACACCCATAGACGCTTGTATAATTATGAAATACGGTGGGAAACTACCTAGGGATTGAAATTGATGAGATTGACGATAAAGAAGAAACGCTAGTATCTGCCATGAAGAAAAAAGGCAAGTTTTAGTCATGGCCTAGTGCGGTACCGCCAAGAACAAATTGTGAGGGACATTAGCCCACCAAGACACATTGTAATGGTTCCCTACTGGTCGATAGGAAACGTTGACTCCTCTTTTTAACCGACTTCACAAAGAAGGAAGTTATACATTCACACAGTATGTATGTCGTTCTTTTTTTTTTTTTTGTTCGTTTGTTTGTCCACCCATAACTTCTCACCGGATAAACCGATTTACATGATTTCTTTTTAATCGATCAATGGTGGTTTTTCATGGGTCCCGTAACTTCGTTTGATTATATTCGATAATTAGAAAATTAGTTATGGGCAGGAATGTAGTCATTTTTCGTGTTTCATCCATAACATTTGACTAAATGTACCGATTTTGATGATTTTTTCTTTAATCGATAGAGGCTCGTCTAGCTCAAATATTGCATATCAATTTGACTACATTTATTTTTTTTTTTTTAATAGAAAAAACGTAGAGCTGAAGAATGACTTTTTCTTTTAATCGACTTGATTTTTCTTTGTTGGTAAAATTATTAAACAAGAAGTTCCGTCTATAACTACACGAGCCTACTTTTCCGTATACGCCAAATTCAAATTTATAATCCAGTTATCTTTCTCGTTTAGCTTTAGCACCAAATTACTTCAAATATAACTTTTTCAACGTTTAATACATATTCATTCATTCACTTATTCATTTACTCATTTATGTATTTTTCGCTCATCTCTTTTTCTTTTAATTTATTCATTCTTTCACTCATTTATTCATTTATCTACTCATTTGTTCATTTTTTCACTCACTCATTCATTCAAAAATATCCTTAAATATAATGATAAAAAAATTTCATAGGAAAATAGGATCGTTTAGTTCTGGTTGAACTTCGTATCTGTACATGTTTACGTCATATCATCTTTCCGATAAAGTTTGTTCCAAGCAAATCCGTCTGTTAGATCAGGATTTATATAGGATTGAAATTTCCCCGTAGGTGCTATGTAAAATTTTTTTTTTGAACTGTTCAAAAATGCACAAAAATTGTACAATTCAAAAAATATTTTGCGCCGAGAGCTTCTTCCAACACGCTTTTCATAGGAACTTTGATCTTATGCCCAGAGTTTTCATAATTTGCTTCATTTTGCCCATATAGGCGCTATGTTAAGATGTTTTGAACTGTTCAAAATTAAACGAAAAATTGTTCAAATCAAAAATTAAAACATGGAAGTGAGACGTGCTCGGCGAGATCTTTCGAATGCACGAATTCCCTATCTCAAAACACTACTTTCAAATTTTTTATTTTTCAATTTTTATTTAATTACTTCGCTCATTTTTGACTTGTCTTTACTTTTTGCGACACATTGAGCCTTCTTTTATTCTTTTTTTTTCTTTTACTGGAAAATACGCTAAAAAGAGTTTGTTGCCATTCAGCAGTAATATTAAAAGCTATCATAATAAGAGTTTGAGTGAAGGTTTGTCTGAAGCAAAAATTAAATCCAACCAGTTTGTTTTCTCTAGTGACCTTTTTTAAAATCGACTTCAACACAGACTTTTGTCACACGAATGGTAACTTTTTAGCGACGTTCACTGACAGAAGGTTTCCCTTTGATATCTTTTTTTTAAATGTATTTACACTAAAAAGGATAAAATAAAATATTTTTTGGAAAAAAAAGAACCATCTTCAAGTTATAAATTGCTCTAAAAAGTTAAAAATAAATGAATTCTTTAAACAACATCGAAACGACTTTTAAACATAATTTTTGAAGTCGGTGCAAAATTATGAGAGATTTTGATTCATGATTACTTTTTCTTTTTCCAAAAATTCTTTTATTAGAATTTTAACCGGCACGTAATGTAATTTATTATTCTTTTCTGCAATATTTTGATACAGTTTATCCTTAAAAGTTTAAAAACCTTGACTTCTTCAACTTCGTAAACCTCAAAATTAATCAAAAATTTAAAGAAAATAAAAAGGTTAAAAGGATGAGAACAAATATATTCCCCAGTTCATGGCATGGTGGATGAGTTGAGTATGAAAAACAGTTTGGTCAACATTGTGCCACATTAAGTTTCAATGTGTTTCAGAAGCAGAAAAAAGAGTGGCACAAAATTTTGCCCAACCGGGTACAACTTTGTGCTACACGAAAAAAGTCTCCCTCCCTTTCTATAAAGGAAGAAAAGTAATAAAAATAAATTCTACCCAACATGAACAGTCGATATGTGGAGTAGATTGGGTAAACATTCCAGAGCGATTGGTGCATAACATGATATTTTCTGAAAAAACAGCAAAAATGGCACAAGGTTGCCCTATTTTGCGGCACTATTATAAATTCATGAACTGATAGTTTCATTTCTTTTCACTTATTATGTTTTATATATGGTGTGTTTTTTAAAGGCAGAGACCTTGAAATGGAAATAAAACGAAAAAAATGCCTTTAGAGTCATTCCATTTCAAATCAGGCAGGCAGGTCTGAAACTTGTCACATGACCCTCACAGATTTTTTTGAAAAAATTACAGTAGTTACAACTAAGGGACATATAAAATATCCCAAAAGGATTTTGCAGGAAAAAAAAAATTATTTCTCTAGTTAGAGACGTTCAAAATTTGGGACAAAGTTGGCCGTTTTCAGAAAATCAGCAAAACACTCACTTTTAAAATGGCCACTGTTTCAAAAGTTTTTAACCGATTCGAATGATATTTTTTTTATAAATAATGAAGGGATGGTATTTTATTTAGACACTAATTTTAAAAATTTAGTTGGCTTCATTGATAAAGAAAAAAAAAAGTGTTTCTGAAGTGAAAAAATAGTGTTTGTTCCGACTTCATGATTTTTTTTTCTTATGAAAGAAATTTGTTTTTGACAAAACAGAGGTGGCGATCTAAAGTGCTGCTATGGAAGTTTGGTATCAAATTTTATTGTAAGCATGAGATGTATATCCTCTCAGAATTTAAATTTTGAAATTTGAAAATGTTCAAAAATTGCGATTTTTGAAATGTGATTACTCAAAAAAGCCATTTTTTAAAAATCTGAAAATCTGCTCATTTGTTGCCCTTAAAGTGCTTAATGAGCTGCTATCTATTATATTGTGTATTTTTGCCCTAAATATTTTATATGATTTTTCAAAAATGGCCTTTTGTTCGTTTCTCAAAAAAGCCAGAAATTCAAACTCGTTCTTATTTAATCACTTTAATATAATATTTAATCAATATTTATTAAGAAATATACTGTATTTTTACACAATTACTACAGATAAATTGTACTTAACCTTCTTAGAACTTAAATAGCTCCTAGCACAAAGCGTGGCTGCTGTGATTTAATGCATGTTATTCTGTTCAATCCAATTACTAGTTTCAAACTCACACGCTTTATATCAAATACCAAGCAACAGCAAATGTAAAATTTATTGTAGGAATACAATCAAAACATTATTGGCTATCCTACAATAAGGCTAAATAGTAAAAATCCCTAAAATAGCAATGCTTACATGGGACGCAAGCGCAAACAAGAAGTGGAAAACAGTTGGAAAACTAACAGACTCTTAAACAAATATAACTCAATGCATGATTTCTAAATAGGAAAATTTATTGAAAGTGTGAATGAGAATTATTGAATGGGGCAAATTAAGAACGTATCACCGATGGTTTAGGGACACTATCGAATAATTTGTACACAGATAATCTAGAACAAATATTTCAATAGCCAGAATATAATACCACAAGAAATATAACACCATCTGAACCCTCCTAGTCTTTGCATTTTTTTGGTAATACGAGTAGAAGATGATTCAAGAACTTGATTCTACTTATTTTGCTTTAAGTACATAATTTCATATGCGTTTAAAACTAGGTATATCAGTGCTGTAACATATTTGATGTAAAGTGTGCGAGTTTAAAACTAGTAATTGGATTGAACACAATAACATGCATTAAATCACAGTAGCTACGCTTTGTGCTAGGAGCTATTTAAGTTCTAAGAAGGTTAAGTACAATTTATCTCTAGTAATTGTGTAACAATACAGTATATTTCTTAATAAATATTGATTAAATATTATATTAAAGTGATTAAATAAGAGCGAGTTTGAATTTCTGACTTTTTTGAGAACCGCACAAAAGGCCATTTTTGAAAACTCATATAAAATATCTGGATACACAATATGAGCTGCTATCAAATATACACAATATAATTGATAGCAGCTCATTAAGCACTTTAAGGGCAACAAATGAGCAGATTTTCAGATTTTTAAAAAATGGCTTTTTTGAGTAATCACACTTCAAAAATCGTAATTCTTGAACATTTTCAAATTTCAAAATTTAAATTCTCAGAGGATAGGCATCTCAGGCTTACAATAAAATTTGATACAAAACTTCCATAACAGCACTTTAGATCGCCACCTCTGTTTTGTCAAAAATAAATTTCTTTCATAAGAAAAAAAAATCATGAATTCGGAACAAACACTATTTTTTCACTTCAGAAACAATTTTTTTTCTTTATCAATGAAGCCAACTAAATTTTTAAAATTAGTGTCTAAATAAAATATCATCCCTTCTTTATGTATAGAAAAAAAAATCATTCGAATCGGTTAAAAACTTTTGAAACAGTGGCCATTTTAAATGCGAGTGTTTTGATGATTTTCTGAAAACGGCCAACTTTGTCCCAAATTTTAAACGTCTGTAACTAGAGAAATAATTTTTTTTTTTTTGCAAAATCCTTTTGGGATATTTTATATGTCTCTTAGTTGCAACTACTGTAATTTTTTCAAAAAAATGGGTGAGGGTCATGTGAGGGTCATGCCTGATCTGAAATGGAATGGCTCTTTAATATTTTTGTAATTTGTTTTATTTGGAGGATAATTTTATATCATTAATGTTTGAATATGATGTCGGACATGTAAAGACTGCGGTTGTGCGTACATGACGTAACCTGGGGAAAACTCTGTGTGAAAACTGAACCAGTTTTCACAGACTTTTCGCAGTAGATTTGTTAGCTGGCCACCTTGCTCTTGCAATTTGACCCCCTTGGGATATTTTCTCTGAAGATATGTGAAGTCCCTTGCCTACGCTGATAAACCAGGAGCAATGCAGCACATGGAAGTCGAGATATGGTTCATTATTGCCGAAAAATGTACCTCCAGGTTACGCCATGTACGCGCCAGCCGTGGTGGCCACATGATCGACATCATCTTTAAACATTAATGCCATAAAATTATCTTTCAAATAAAGCAAATTACATGAATATTAAATATATGTTTTGGTGTTTTATTTCCATTTCAAGTTCTCTGCCTCTAAAAAAAAAACACCCTATACAAATGAGTGTAGGCACTTTCCTTTTAATTTTCTGCCTTGACCAAATAATATTCTCGAATACTTTCTCCATTTCTACTACCATCGCATTTTCGAACAAACTAATACGCACTATGCATTCAGTTGCACTATTTTTTTTATTTAATATGCAGTTTTACGACATAAATATTAAATAATTCAATGACAAATAAATTATCGATAAAGAACTTTTAATTTTTATCACCGCTAACCAACATAAGTAAAATAAAAAAAAATAAATTTTAAAAATCTCAATGTGAATTCTATTATAACTATTTAGAGCACGGAACGTTAGAGCACGAGGCGTAGCTGAAAAGAGCAGTGTTCCTATAGTTCCCTGATAAAAGTTTAATATATTCCTACATAAAGAATTACATTTAAATTTTATATTGAAAATATTTTATATTGTATATTTTTTTAATGAAAGCTAGTCAAATTATGTACTACCAAATTGAACGTCATGTAGCTTTCTTCAAAATGAGCTTTCACAGACAAATCTCTAGACTCTATAGAACAGGGATGGCGAACTTTTTTGAGAAGTGGGTCAAATTTTGTTCATATTTTTTTAGTACTAGTTCGTGAGTCACGCATACCCATTTGCATCAAAGTTAAGTTTAAAAATGTTTAACTGAGTATTTTTAAAACTAAATATCTTCAAAATTCAATTGACTTAACTGGTAAAAAGTTGGGTTTGACGATTTGAAAACTTTTAGTGGGGTTAAAAGTTCTCAAGTGTCTGGTGCAAATGGCATTAAGTGTTTGAATGAACAAGGAGTAACGAAAATTACATACATTTTATTTGAAGAAAGTGCTTTAAAGGTGGTTATTTGCTTTGGTTTGTCAATGTTTTTCAACAAACAAAATGTGAGTAAAATTATGCACTCTATTTGATATTTTGTAAACTCTTTTTCTTTATTTCAGATACTACAAATGCATTTGTCGTCATTTGCGCAACTTTAGAACTGTAATACTGTCATGATCAAACTAAAGAGTATAGACAGCATTTAAATTGCTTTTGTGTAAATGCAGTGCTTGAAAAAACACAAATAGAATATAAATTACACTGTGCAACAAATTTGAATTTATTTTTTGTCCTTTAGATGAAACTATGTGATTCTATATAAACAAAAGGTGCTTAATTCATATATTCAAACCAAAATGGTCCATCACGTACCTACCGTTTTTGCTGGAGACCCACTTCTCATATTTATACAATTTGGTTATAGAAGAATGTAACTGCTGCTTACTTATTGAAAAGACAAACACAAAAAATATTGTTTTTGGCCGTTTCATCTTGTGGGCATCTGTTGGTGTGCCCTGATAGCAGATTAGCAATATTCAATTTGTATACTTCCATTCTATCGACCGCTGAAACGCTTTTAAAACACAGATATCCTGAAGAGACCTTTCCCCATTCTCATCATTAATCACGCCAAGGTTTTGAGAAAAGAAGTCCGTATGGGCGTCCAAAAAGTGTAGTTTTAATGAAATATAGCAACCTAATAATACAAAAGCATTTTATCATGTCACCAACAAGATTTTCGTAGTTTTCAGCTTTCTCATTTCCAAGGAAACGTGAGCACACTGATTTAAAGGCTATCCAGGCAGATTTTTCGTCTTCTCACTGTTTGTTTTCATACTCTTCATCATGAAAGGACATCCCTAAGTTGTGGGCCAATAAAAATCCTTTCTTTTAGTTTTGCCTCACTTAATTTTTTAAATTTTTTCCTGAAATGCAAGAAAGTCCCTCCTTCTCTGTCCAGAGCTTTTACAAATATTTCGATAAACCAAGTTTAATGTACAATTGTGGGAAAAAGGCACATTGTAGATTTACAAGTGGCTAATTTAATATGCTTTTGCCGCTCAAAATTTTGAAATTTCCCTTGGGTTTGCAGAATATGCTCTAGGAATGAATAAGAAAACAATACTTAGATGGAAGAGCACCTATAAACAAGCGCCACTCTGCTGAATTCTGCTCACGTCCTAATGCTTGAAACACTACCTTCACATCACAGCAGCATACTACCTTTTCTTTCTCCGCAAAATAGTCTACATAATGTTTTTGTCGCCTTGTAAAAAACTCGAAACTTTTGTTGACAAAAAATGTCGCTAAAGTAACCCAAGTTCATTAAAAAGGTCTCTAAAATAGCAACGATTTCACTGTCAATGAGAAAGATATAATTTATAATAAATTAAGTCGAAAAATTACGAAAATATGCACATTTATCTAAAAAATATGTAAAAAGCTAAAATGTGGAATTTTGGGAAAATGGTACGTGATAGGCAAAAAATAATTGCAGATTCGTAATTCTCAGCCAAAAATACATAAGAAACTGACATTTTCATCCAAAGGACATTTTTCGTGTTGCACAGTGTTATCCACACAAATTAGAGAATCCAAATATACCCATGTAAACAAACATATGGTGGCCTAGCAATCGTGGGTCAGTTAAAAATCTTGCGCGGGTCAGTGTCTGACCCATGGGTCATAAGTTCGCCATCACTGCTATAGAACAGGAAATACAGCATTTTAAATCCATGAAGTAAATGCCATGAAGTAAAAAAAGGGCTTTAAAAAACAAGTATGAAGTTAGGATGTATAGAGTGATTTCTGACGGTTTCATGAAATCTGAGATAGTTAGGTTGAGAACACTAATTTTTTTAATTGATTTGACATTGAATAATTATATTTAACCAGACATTTAATAATGTTTAAGAAAAAGAATAGACAAAATGAATAAGTTTCAACAAAAATGTAATTAAAAAGATTTTATTCTAAATGTTATGTACAAGTCAACTGCCATATTTCGGTAAACTATTATCCGTGTGTACACGTCGTGTGGTGTCTCAGCTTTTATCGTACACAAGTCATTTAAACTGTACAAATAGAACAGTATCGTAAATAGATAAAAACAAATGCACAAATGTATGTATACATGTACAGTTTGTCTAAAAAAAATCATGAAAGCGAAAAGAACATTGTGCAAAATGGTAGAATTCGAAGAGCGACGGTACAGAATAAAAATATGCTATCACAAGAAAAATAATAAACACGTAATGCACAAGAAATCATTAGTAATGCCTACGTCACCCCTTCGACGAAATAAATAAAAGAAACTACATGGAGTTTATCCGCAGTATTGCAACACTCTGGCCAGCCTCGAGGCCCACAGAAGATTAAATTACAAGCAGATATAATTACAACAAACAAACATGAATGAGTATACACGAGCACCTCGAATGAAAACAAAATAAGTACAATAGCAAATAACATTAAAAATGCCCCTAAAGTCGTGAGTTAAGCTCTCAAATATTTCTTGCCAAATACCACGAGAGATTTATTACTTTTTAATGAAGAAGTTTAAGATGAAATGCCACATTAAACAGAAACACAGGCACGACGTAAACATGAAAAATAAAACAGGACAGACATTTCACGCTTTCGAACCGATGGGCTTTGTTCAGATTCAAACTGGCTCGTTCTCTCGCTATAAAGGAAGCAATGTAGAGTACAGTACCGGATTAACGGGGTTGTTGCCTCATGCCGCATTACGTTAGGGTCAAACTATTACTTAAAAAAAAAAACTGTCTCTAGAGAAACCCACATAGAATCTACGGTTTCTTTATAAAGAAGGGACTATATACTGGCTGTGCTATCTAGTGAGAGCTCTATAGAATCTACGTGGATAATGGAAATTGGAGAATGGCTAAAATTGTCTGCAAAAATAATATCGGGCCCATTAGTATTATTTAAGACTTAAGAGCATATAGAAGTGACTCAGTCTATAGAATTCCAAAGAGCTATCAGATCTAAAAGATAATGTCTATGCAGTGTCTATGAGGAATGCAAATGACATTTAAGTATGTGTAAGTATATTGTACATATCTATAGAGCCTTTTTAGAATGTCTATAGTCTATACAGAACGTGTATAGTATAGTGTAGTGTAGGAAGATTGAGTGCATAATTTCTTTGAAGGATCTAAAGATACTATATAGAAACTATGCAAGAAAATCAGACAGCATGAAAGTGTTTTCCATAGTGTATGGAGATTGCAACGAAATTTAGTATTTGGGTAGATAATTTGCTTTAATAGTATAGAAATAATCTAGGGAGTGAATTTAGAAGTACGAGTTCAACATGGAATTTTAAAGGAATGTAAAAGAAACTGTTTTGGAACGACTATCGGGTCTTAGAAAAATAAAAAAAGGATTTCAGAATATTAACGCAGTACCGTAAAAATATCTAGTCCACGAAAAATGCCAAATCAGCTTAGAAAAGTGTATTTATCTTATGGAGAAAGCATGCAAATCCGCAGGGAAAACTACTGATTGTACGGTGTACGCACAAATAAATCTAAAGATAACACCTATTATAGACTCTATAGACAACACTTATCGTTAATAGCAGAGTTTTAGATTATTTAACAGAAAAATTATTAAAAGAAAAAAAAATGTGGAATTAACCAATGATATGTACACAAACTGTGGCTAAGAGGCGGCCAAATAGTTAATCCGGCTCTGCACGCAAGCAAAGAACGCCGTCTAAAGATGGCGTTACAAGATAGTTGCCAATTGAAATCATAAAACTGTCAGATTGTACAGTTAACAGCAATCGAAACCAGGATAGAAGTGCGTAAATGGTTAAAATGTGTTGAAATATATTTAACATGCATTTATTTAATAATCATTTAAGTATATAAAAATTGTTATAACGAAAATATACAAATATCACAATTCATTAAAATGTAAATTAGAAACTTCAAATAACTTAGATTTCGATGGAGATTCAAAACATCGATTAATACAATATCACACTTGAGATGTTAATGCATTTCCATATTTTAAGGGGTAGAAGATATAGTCAAGTAAATCTAAGGATTCTGTTCTCTTAAAGAATACATTTATTATTTTCTAAAGAAAGGTATAAAAGTATTCTAGCCATAGAATAGAAAATGTATACAATAATTGGTATTTTGATGATTAAAATTTACCCAATCTGCATAAAATTAAATCATGGCTTTACATTTACATATGTTTTAAAGTTTTAATGTTTACAATAATTTAAATGATGCATCATTTAAAGATAATTTTGAGTAAATTCGACTGTTAGAAAACATTCGCAATTAAACAGTTGTGTTTGACAACAGAATCGACTACGCAGAAGAAAAAAAAATTCTTAGAAGTTTTAAATTTCCCTGAGTTTCTGCGCAGTTAAGCACGCATCCCCCCATCCAGGTCCAAATCATACAATATGCAATTTACAAAAACAGAACTCAAAAATAAATACGTAAAAAGGAACTGATGAAACGAAAACATTTTTTAAACCTAAATAAGCAGCAACCAATGCCTAAGGAAGTTGTAGGATGATGAGAATAATTTCGCTTATCCACTTAAACGTTAGAATATTTTGTTCGAGCTATGGACCTACTACGTAAGTTTTCTTTCTATACAGTTTATGCATAGAAAGGATGATTCATATTGATTTCTATTTTATTGAAAAGAATATTGAAAAATTTCTGTTCCCTAATGTTGAATAAATAGTGCCCCCCCCCCCTTTTCTTTTCTTTTTCATTTTAACTGTGTTATTAATATTTAGTACAAATTAAAAATAAACTAAGTAAAAATTTTTTGAACTGAAATATGCAATTTAATAATAGTAATTAAAATTACTTTACTCGTAAGTTATTTGGAAACCAACATTAAAATCGATTATATATTTATTTAGTTTTAGAAATGAATTCCGGTCGTTGATTTGATTTTTGGGATATATGATGTACAGCTATGAAAATCAAAAAATTTTAGTGTTCAAAATGTCGTCAATAGTATCGATTACAATAGAAGTCGGACACAAAAGTTAAAACATACATTTTTTTTTCAAACATAGTCATAAAAACACATTTTGAATTTCTGAAAAAAGGAGGCAAATATATCAGCATTTACTCTTTCTATGTCAACAAAAATGTAGCTCTAAGTATTGAACAATATTTCTGGAAACACTTGTACGTTGTTAAATCATTTTTAAAAAATCTTTTTTTTCTTTAAAAATTCATAATATGCGATTAAAAACAAGTTGCTTTGTAAATGTATCTAATATTTACATTCATAGACTAAAATCCAACGTAGTTTTCAGGTAGTAAAAAAAGTGAATTTCTGTTCAAATATAGAAATATGTATGTCAGGAATAAAGTTTAATTTAAACACAGCTTTTAACATAATGAAATCGTTAAAATACTACTATAAAAGAATTTTATGTATATTAATTCATAAATTTTATCGTAATATTACTAGTAGGTCTTGCGTGTAGTACGAATTTGACAGAAGTTTAATTTGGGATTTTTTCCCGTAGAGTTTACGGCGTTATCAAGTCTTGATTAACCCGAGTCCAACGGTTGGGATATGAAGGCATGGTACTTCATTCAAATATCCGTTCCTTTTTGTGAAGAAACTTCAAACTGAATCAATCGACGGTCCTCTCGTTTCTTCCTAGACATTAAGAGAAGAGAATAAAGTTTGGCAGAGGAGCTGCTTCAACGTCCTAGATGTACTAGGTCCACGAGAAAAAATGCGCGAGTCCACATAGTCAATAAAGTCTTTGTCTCCATTTGCATCTGCATTTAAGTATTCGAAGGCACAAAAGGCAGGAGCAGACGGTTCGTCTGTTAGAGGCGGTTTCTGTGATTGGGGGTAGCGAGCAGGACACCTTGGTACAAGATGCCGTTCACTTCCATACTGACCATCAGGGAACCGTCAGACTGCGTTCTGCCGTCGGGACCTTCAAGAAAAATAGAAAAAGAAAGGAAAAAAAAAAACTTATTAATTCAAAATTTCAATTACATCAAAGATATATTTTAATTAATATCATTTGAATACAAATACGACCAGCAACAGGCACAGGGCCCAGCTAGGCTGGTAATAGTCAATTTAACAATCCTCAATAAACATCGAGAGCCTTCTTAAAAGTTTTTACGCCACTGCAACTAACAATTGCCTCCGTAAACTATTCCAACTGCCTACAATCCTATTGAAGTAGTAATTTTTCCTAATTTCAAGATTAGCCTGAGATATTCTTAGATCATTTTCTTGATTTAGCGATCTCTAGGTTAAAATTTAAAATGCTACCATCTGCGCTTCGTCAACTGTCGATAAATTTAACCACAACCTTATTTCTTTGGTGTGCATGCCTTAAAACTGAATCCCAGAAGGTCATATCTTTTTGCGTTGAAAAATGGAATTCCTTGTAATTCCAGAATTGCAATGTTACAAACTTGCAAATTGGGGTAATGGCAAACTCGCAATTTTAATTGCAAATTTATGCTTAAACGTTTTTTATCTTATTTTTATACATCGTAGAAGGTAAACAGTCGATCATTTCATTCAGCTCTCATCGTATATAAGTTAAGTGTCTGTTTGTCACCGATAGCTTATTGGTTGCTTGCGTAACTGCAATGCAGTTGCCACTGTTGTAACATATGTCAAATGTACTAATAATCAAAACATTTCTCTAGCATTTTAAGTGAGGCATCGCTAGATTTGCAATCTCCGTTAAAAATTAATGTAAACGCGAATGTAATTTAATCCTTCTTTCTTTTTTAATTTATTTATCGTCTGCGCTTTTTATATAAATTAAAGTGGCAGCGCTCTTTTTTCCACCTTTCGTTAAAATTATTGTTTTTACGATGATTATGTTGGATATAAATAAATTTTGCTCACATTTGTTAAATCTAAAACAACAATTTTTATGAGTTATCTTATTTTTATTGACTTCTTAATCGATCAACTTTCTAGATGAAATTGTTTGAGATGTTATTCTTAACCCTCGAAGTAAAAAAAACATTTTTAAGTCTCCAAATGAGATGACTCACCTCTGTTGCTGGTAATCTTGATGTGCGTGCTAGGCATCCCCGACCGAGACAGCCTGTCCTCTTCAATTTTGGGACGCTTGCTGCTGGAGTTGTGGTGGTGGTGGTTGTCAGAATCCCTTATAAGACCCATGTTCAGAGGAGGTTTGTGGTCTGTGCCCCCGTTATTGGTGGTGCTGCTGCTGTTCCTTGATACCTCCAAGTTGAGGGCCTGCTCTTGGGGCATCGCTAGAGGGTTGGGGGTGGACGGGACGCTATTGCAATTGTCATCTTCACCTGCAAGAGAGAATTCAATGCAAAAGGTTGCAGTGGAATCAGATATCAAATGATAGTCAAAATCAATTATTTAACGCCACAAAAAGAAGGAAAATTCAATGGAAACAAGCGAAAATATTTAAATATTATTTATTGCAAGAGAATTGAACAAGTATTCAACCTTTTACCCTCAGGAAAACCCTTTTTTTTTCCTTCCCTCAAAGGACAGAAATAAATCCATTTACACTAGGAATTTTTAGCATTCATATATATATATATTATATATATATATATATATATATATATATATTATTTATATATATATATATATATATATGTTTGACATGAAAAAAAAACGAAACTAAATGCCTCCAATAGTTCTGCAGGTTGCGGAAAATTCAGTTAGAACAAAGCTTTTCAACACGAACAAATCTTTGCCAAATGGTCTATTAAACAATAAATTTGCACGTAAATCATGTTTTCCATCAACGAAACTTAAACAATAATGTTCGAGGCTTATAACAGAACATTTAGTAGAGCAGCGGGATATCAGCGAAGCTTCTGACATACGATTTCGAAAAGAAAAAAAAAAAAGATGTATAATCAATGGAGGAATACAAAAATAATACACAGCATTGAGTAGCATATAATTATCTCATATCTCTAAAGTAATTAAAATGGCGATGTATATAAACGTGAACGAAATGCAGAAAAGAACATTTTCCAGGGGAGGGAATGGAAGAAATAGAATTAACGGCGTTCAGATTGGCCGAATAATCGTAGAAAGTGGGGAGGGGGCAGACGAGAAAGAGAGAGAAAAAAGTATAAAACCAAACCCGCCTTCTCCATTTAATGAAACGCAGTTTCAATTACTTCTTTTACCGGGGCCCAACTTTCGCCGAAGATTAGTCATCAATTAACAGAACTATTTTGTTGGCCAGCTTTTCCATGTATAATCCAGAACAAATTCGGCTCCATTCATCACTCGCACTGCCCGAGCAACAGGATGCAGGTTTCCCCTGAGTATGACATAAAATAAATTGGGTGCACGACAGGCTCTGGGCTCTCATTTTTCAATTATCAATCATACCGCAAGGAATCCCTTACTAACTTCACTCATGACCGACAGATGGCGCTACGTCTCTGCACGAGCGGAAGAAAAAGAGAAACTCGATACCTAAGTGAGAAGGTAAAACTTTTTGATAAAAAGTGAATCTTCGCAAAATAAAAATTCCGCTCCCGCTCTCCTTCTTTCTTAATGATAAAAATGTTGAGCTGTTCTTTAGAATAACAGGAATAGCACGGAATTCGAGCAATCTCTTTTTCAGTTGCTCCAGTTCCGTGTCGTGCTTTGAATGGTTTTGGTAGGAATCGTTTATCTTTTATGGTTTTTTAAATAAACTAAAATGAAGACAATTTATCCATCATAAATAGATAAACATATATATTTTTTACACGGTGTTGAAAAAATAAAAAGCAATATGCAGCCAGATGAAAATAAGCCAGTGACACAAAGCTGGACATGCTGATGTAATTTAATTAATGTAATTTAATAACTGGTAGTTAGTGGGATCAGCCTTCAGCAATTAAAGTAGCTGATTCTAATGAACGATTAATTAGAATTCCGCTACCATCGTTTTTGATATTCGGGATTCTTAAGATTTCTTAACGCCATTCAAAGAATTCAGGGTGTCTACAGATTTTCAAAGTGAGATTTCGTGACTTTTTCTTAGCACATTCGCGACTTTTTCGAGAGCGTTCGGTGATGCATCGGCTATTCATTCTGCCGGATATCGGATATTAAGTTTCCCCTGTGATGTACCGGATATATGGCTCTGATGTGTGAAATTTTAAATTCTATACGCATTTTTAAACATCCCACACCTTCCAAACACGTAGTAAGTTTGTAATTCACATGTATTTTCAAAACATTTTAATAATTTAATTTTTAAAAAATAAATTTGACATTCCGGATACCGGGTATTTCGCACAGTGGCTGGATCGGATTCCGGATAGTTAAAAATTTGCAGTATACCGGATATCCGATGCCTTCTGGAGCGACCAGTCCCGAAAAGTTTCGTGATCGATTTCTAAATTCGTGACTTTTGCGGAACTTTAGTGACTAGAAAACAACTGATTCTTTTCATTCAACTGCTTAAAAAGACGCATAAGTAATTCTACTGTAAAAGTTGGGGACGTGTAAAAGTTTCATTTTCTTTTCTTTCTTTTATTTTTATTTTTATTTTTACAAATTGATTCGAAAATTTAAGCCATTTCTTTTCAGGTCCTCTTCCTCCTTAACTTTAGGATTTGAGATATCTTTTCTTACTATATAATATTATCATTAATCATATAATTCTACAAAAAAAAAACTTTCAGTAACATCACAATGCTGGGAATAGAAGATTTTGAATATGAAACAATCCGCTATAATTTCTAATATAACCAGCAGGTTTTACGAATTTAATCTAACAACATCAATATTGCACCAAAAGTAGTATTAAAACAATAATTAAATACACATTGGTATTAATTTAGAGCTTGAAAATATGGTACATCTTTCTTTTACTGAAGAAGAGAAAAAAAACTCTCAAAGGCCAAGCTAACAGCCGTTTCTAACCAGAATTTTGGGAATCCTAGGGTTCAACAAGTAATCCAAACTCTAGATTTACTAGTAGTCTCTAAAGAAAAAAATAAAACTATTGTTTTTAATTCAGTTGGTGTTTACTTTTAATGGTATAACCATTTATATTAACTATTAAGACATTTCAGCATCAGCAGTTAATTGTGCACATTTAAGCAGTTTTCGATTAGACTAAAATAAGCGATTCAATCTTGTAGAAAAAAATAAACCTTTTTTTTGCATCGCATTACCTTCAAACTACTTCACAAGAATAAGTCTTTTTTTTTTGTGTGTGTGTATGTGTTCATTATAGTAGTAAGTACTCAAAAAAGAAGAAGAAGAAAAACCAAGGACGCTGAAATTTAGACATTATCAAAAAGAATCCATTAAAGTGAAAGGATTGGGAAAAAAGTAGTGTCAAAGTCGCACAAGTACCAGTGTATTACGCAAAAACTGAAGATAGTAGTGATTTTAGTTTGTTTGTGGGCGCTACAATGACGACTGCAATATCTTGCTTCTTTTTTCCAGAGGCCGTTCAAAAGAGAAGAATTTTACTCGCGGAAGCTGGTTTATTAAGGACTGAGAAGTTATGAGCTTCTGCTTCCAAAATCATCCATCAGATTCCACCTCCCGATAGCGGCCCAATGGTGATGAGTTCGTCATTTCTAATATCACTTGGCGATGGCATAAATCCGGCCATTTTTTCCGCAGATTTATAGCTACGCCTTCATTATGCCCCGTTCTAATAGACCAACTACAAACGAGAGAAAAATCACTCTCTCTAATGGCGCGATTGTTGTAACGGATATCTCGACAAAAAGCGTTCTGAAGAAAGTCGTTCCGGCCCACTCGCAGTCGTCGTTTTTAATTAACGAGCCATTGTCGAGGAAATCAGTGCAGCGACATTTAGCCATAACCGGATTCGGCCATCTATCAGATGCCGGCTTTTATAACGCATCCAAACAGCCTTTCGCGAAAGTGAAAAGCGAAAAACAACTTTATCAGATGACGCGGATGCCTTTAATCAAGCATTCATGAATTTATCTGGCTCATTTTCAGCTCGTTCATAGGCCCAAACACCTCCTAAATGGCTTGGCGCTAACGATCGAACGATTGCAATAACCCCCGTATCGATTCAGTTTTCACACAAGACGACGACCCTCCCGCAATGCTCTTAGTAAAAATCCAAAAATTAAAATTCCACTCCGCGGGGTTTCCATTGGGCGTCACGCCCCCCTCCGCCCGTGCTGCTGGTACACTCTTCCTCATCTATTAATAAGAAATGCCAATATTTATGTGCCTAATTAGATAACTTTATAAACCCGTATCGCGCGCATGTTAATCAAGAATAACAATATATTTTCGTCACTGCGTAGTTCCATTAATCCTGTTGGCGTCAAGAAAGGGAAAGCACAAGTAGAAAATTAATGATCGTTTAATGCACAAAATTAGAGAAGAGATAATTATATTTTTCTTCAAGTGTGTATGCGCGTTTGCCTCTCATTTGAATACTGGCGGCGGGCGCACGGCTAATTTCTAATTAAATTTTCCCGAATTTTCATATATCTAATTACATATTTCTGAAAAGCGAGCGTTTCGCAGTGGCGTCGGATGTGTGGGGATATAGCTTTCGCATTTGGGATGGATCAGTGCACTGCAGGTTACGGTTAGAGGGAAAAGAAGAATATAAATGCTACGCAAAACTTCTGCAGACATTTTTCGGATCCCGCCGACCGCTTTTATTTTTACCTTTTCGCTTTTAATCAACAGTCATAATTCCGCCCAATCAAGTCATTAGGATCAACGGATATCATCACCATGACGACCGATGCCGACTGTGGCTATTCGGAGTGCGTGAGTGTGCGGGCTGGAAAAACACAGCCGGCCTGTTTTTTTCATACTCGTCCTCTTGGAAAAGATTTTCCCTCCCTCGCACGTCTTCACTGACCACAATCAGATCAACCAAAGTCTTTTGATCACTTTCGTCCAAATTCGGCAATGTTTTCAGCTCTGTCACTCTTGTACTGCTAAAATGTAGGTAGAGATCATTTTCTTTTGGTTCCATGCAATAAACCAATTTGCGTCGTGTCAACTTCCTCACATGTATGGCTAGCCCACCCCTCCCCCCCTCCTAATGAACAATTTCTTGCTACGCCTTTGCAGGAAACAACATTACGTTTATATCAATAACCTATTACAAAAGAAAAAAAAAATTCGGGGGCTGCATTAGAAAGATTTATTAGCGATATAAAACTATGATTGAACAGCATCTTGATTACAACCATGAAATCTCGTCTCTGCCCGAAGACACCGGCACTGACAGGCAACTCTGCAGAACGAAATATCTGAACTCTAAACCGCGATACGTTTTACACGAAAGATAACACTATCAAACGCATGTCTTATTATTTTCAAACAAGCCAGAATTTTAATTAATAGTTCTCTCCACGTTGTTTGTCACTGAAGTGCACACAAATTTCATCAGCCTCATCCTAATTAGAAACCACACAAGTCATAATTTGTACATTTAAAAATTATATATGTATACATACTATATATCCCCCTCAGGACTTAACTTGTCTTAATTGCCATACATCATCACAGACACGATTTTTTTTTTTTTTTTGATATCTCTCTATGTTTTTAAAAAATCAGAAGCTTTTACAAAATTTAAATGTTAGTCCAAATTTCAAAAATCGTAAAAAGATGAAGAATTCTTCGACAAACGTTTTAATTAGTAACATACTTTAATTGGTAGACACAAAGTTCATATTTAGAACAAGAACTATTCTACACACTGCAGAACACATATTGTGCTCGACGGAGCGCACCTCCTCACTTCACTTCACAATTTTCCTTCTCCGACTAATAATGCTCTCAGCGCCCTCTGAATAAAATAGCGAAGTTAGCTAACTGTGTGTTACAACCGTTATAATTCTGTGATTAGTATATGTACCTACAGCTTTTGAATATTAAAATGTTCAGAAAAAATATCTTCAACAATTTTTACTCGTAGAATTTTCGAATTGCATAAATCAATGTACTGTAACGATTGGTTTCAAACAAGATGGAGGTAAAACTGATGAATTATTTTATTTCGTTTTTTTGAAACGAATTTTGAAAGTAGGAAGCAAATGATGACAGAGGCTATATTTCTAAAGGGTGAGTTGCTACTCGGTTCCCCGAGAAAAGTAATACTTATGAGTTTAATTATCTGCAAATTTGAGGCTGTTATTACACATATCACGCAAGTTCACGAATTTCGTGATTTTCACTCCACCACTTCACATCTTTTCATTTCTTATACCGCACTCTCAATTTAAAAATTAGCAGGTAATGATTTATTTAGGCGTTAATCACCATTGAATAAATATGCATACCTTATTTAATAACACATTCTTGGAGACACTTAACAAAAATGCGTTATCTTTTATTCTAATGCAAAGCACAATACCAACCTCGAGCTTATTAAAAATACATACGTGCATTTCATTGATGCACGTTTATAAGACTTTGTTTTTTACCTCTGGAACACATTTATATTTCAATGAATTATGAGCGAACGAGCAGAATCAATAACGTTAATGAGTAGACATTAATAATCAGCGGGGGGAAAAAATCACACACTGTTTAATAAGAAATGGATCTTTAAAATCATTGGAGAGAGTAATTATTTAAACAGGTAATAAAGCGAGGCAAATTATGGGCATCAAAGCGAATTGCGTTCATCGGGAATTTTCTTTTTCGAAAAATAAAATCCCAAGTATAATAAAATTATCATAAACGTAATTATGCGCCGAGATGTCCTGGGTATAATTATGCTCATCCTTTGTCATTTTTACTTTTCCATTTGTCATATTTAATCTTCCTATCTGAGGCGGGCGGGACGGAAGATTCGGAATAGTTTTGCGCGAAATGATGCACAAGCGAATTTAAAATATCTCTTTCAAAAACAAAAAAAAAACCGATCAGTCGAAATGAAAAGTTCAACATTTTAAGTTCTACGTGTCAGAAAAATCAGCTAACCAAATAATGGAGGCGGAGTTTTAATATTTTCTATAGTACACAATTAAAACCATATTGTGTACTATAGAAAATACATAGTTTCACCCAACCACTGAACAATTCTAGTTCAACATTTCACCAAAAAAAGGGGGGGGGGGCAAAAAAGGTGAAATTTAGCTGCAACCAATAATTGGTAATAAGTTGAACCATTTTGATGGTGTTGTTTCACCATGAATATGAAACTGGGAACCATCATAATGGTTCAACTTTTGTACCAAATGTAGATTGCAGCTAAATTTTACCATTTTTTGTCACTTTTTTGGTGAAGAGCGAACTAGAATGTTTTACAGTGCAGGATTCCCTGGAACTTTAGTATTCCGAGAACCATTTTAAAGGATGCCACAAGAAATTTAATACTAATTCGGTCTAAAATAAAAAATATATTCTAAACTAGTTAAAAGTTTAAACGAATTTTGAAATGTAATGTTTTTTTTCTTTTAATGATGGAGTGGTTGAAAGTAAGTTTAAAGAAAAGACAATTTATCTGATATAGATTTATATATATATATATATAAAAAATGTCTTTCCATTCCTCAATTATATGGAGATATTTGGTTTTTAGGAATTTTTAGGAATTAGGTAGAGGAGGAATGAAAATAGAATGCATGGATGGAAGTCCGAGGATGGAATGAATTATGGCGGAATTGGAGAAGCTTTGAATGATTAGTTTGAAAAGGGTCGTACTTTCAAGAGAGAAAAACGTTGCCGATTGCAGTTAATTTGTAGCGTGTGTTAATGTGAAACAATGGAGAAAACTTGTCTGACTGATAAGTTATAGAAAGTTCTTCCGCCCTTTAAATCCGACAAAATATTTTAACAAACTCTCTAAGTTAAAGTCAAAATTGCTATGAAACAAAACACTTTGCCCTTTTTTTTTTAGGAGGGAAGAGGAGATTAAATAGATATTTTTTACAAAACACAACAAAATCGAAAGTCTCAATTTAGTTGCGAAAAGTGTGGATTTTTACAAGTTGTTTTTCCAATTAAAACACGAATTTATGTTTTTAGCTCGTTAGTGTACTCATTTAGTGCAGTATGTTTTTAACTTGTTTAGTGTGCTAAACAAGTGCAAACATTTATGAAATATTACCGAGACTAAGACAAGATATTGTTCTTCTGATTGCGAATTTAGTTAATATATCGCTACCTGTAACAGCTACCTGCATTTAAAAAAGTGAAAAAAGAAGAAGAAAGAAAATAAATTATAATTAAAAATACATCTTTAAAATTAAAAGAAAACTTTACAAACTTTAATTATACATTTTTAGACAACAGAAACCAACCAGTAATTATACCATATTTACCTTTTTTTTTTGAGTATAACGCAGTAATTTAATCAATTAAACTTAGGAGATAACTTAAAACCTAGATTTTCTCCAGTACATTTTTTTTTGATGCGCCAGTACTGTTGCTCGCGAGCGATATCGTGATCAAGACTTAAAGCCTAATTTAATTTTGAAAATACTGAGTCGAGAATCCTCTTGCAAATGCACACAAAACACTTGTCAGAAACCATGGATATAGAATCTTAACTCTTATTCTCATAAAGTAGCATATATGCTACTTTATAAGAGTAAGGGTTAAAAGTTGTAAAAATTTATGCATTCCCGTTTTATTTCTTTTTATGATTAAAATATTGCAAAAGAGTTTATGAAACCTAACTCCAAATATTCGGCTGGTTCAAACAGAAATAACATAAAAACAAATTTACCAAAATGGCAAACATTTTATTCCAAAAAGTCAACATGTTCATTTTCAAGCGATAGAGATCGCGCGCAACAGGTTGATCCGACAAAAAGCCGGCTTCAACGTTATTTTTCATCGGCCGAGAGAAAAAGCCGGCAAAGGCGTTTTTCGAAAAAACTGGTCGAAGTCAAAGTAATGAGCAAATAGAGCCATTATCGCTTGATTTATGGAGCGCTGGCTCTTGTTTTTATTATTCAAAGACCTGTCAGGTGATGTGATAGTTATCCAATTGGAAATGAGGATTTGAAAACGTCACACGGGAAGCTCTCACCATGAAGCAAAAATAATCAGCATAGCTCTAACAAGCCCGAAATAATATCAGATAGCAGGATTGCATTACTTTTATGACAGCATACTGGAAGAGGGCAAAAGAATAGAAATTTTATAAAATAATTTAACTGTCTGCTAACAGATTCAACTCCATAAGATATGAAAAATAGATATACAAACCCAAAAAGTGACGATCAACAACCAACTTTAGCCCAAATCAGTACACAAAAATATTAGCTTATCAACATCTAATACAAATCAGGCGTCATTTTGAGATTTCAATCAGTATTTAGCTTAACATCTAATAGAAATCAGGCATCATTTGGAGATTTCAATCCGTATTTCGCTTGTCAACATCTAATATAAATCAGGCGTCCTTTTGAAAATTCAATCAGTGTTAGTTTTTCCGAGAGTTTTTTATAAGTAGCACTTTCATATATCGGCAAAAATTCAAAAAAAGCTCATTTACTCTTTCAGACCCTTTGACTTCAGTTGTGTACATAAACTATCACTATATATCAACTGCAACAAAAATATTATTGTTCCAGCTAAGATCCTGTTGCAGAAATATTTTTCTGTTGTATGAGTGAACTCTAATAAAGGAGATTTAATTAGTACATAGTTATATACATTAGCGGAATTTAATTGTTTACTGTAAAATCAATACATAGTTTGCAGTTCTTTTTTTTTCTGTATGCAGGGAATTTATGAAAATCTTTCTTCTAAAATCACTTCAAAAAAATACCTTTAAAAACCGTAGAGTATTGAAAACACAATTAAAAAAAACTTCCCCCAGAAAAAATTTCGGTGTAGAGAGCAAAAAGGGAGATAGTGTTAGTCTAATAGTCATAGTGAGCAAGATACTTGCAACTTGATCCTATTATCATAAGAAAGTAATTAATGGCAGTTTTCTCTTTATTGGCATAATTTTCGTAGGTGGCGCTTTTTCTCAATTTTTTTAAATGTCACAAAAGATCAGAGGGTTTCTCATTGTAGAGCCCGAATTGTTTTTTAATATTTCCTTCCAAGTTATGAATAAATTTTGTGCCAAAACTTGCACGGATTCGTCAAAGAGAGTGAAATTGTATCGTGTTCAAGCATGTAGACACAGTTTCTGATTTATAAGTACAGAAAATGTAACAGGAAAAGTTTCTAGATTCCAAGAATTACAGCAGTTCAGATTAAAATAAGTTATTCAATAGATGATGTTCGGGCACACACACATACAAAGCAAGGGGGAAAAGAAATGTTGTTTGGAATATTTACGATAATATTTTAAAACTTTCAGCATGTTAAACAAATTAAAAAGGCTTTAATATGCGTTTTTAGCTTAAGAAAATCTTAAGAAAAACAAGGCAGTTACTGCTTTAATTGAAAATATTTTTTCTCGCGAAAACAGAAAAACCGACTGCACGGAGTTTTTATAAGTAATTATATCCAAAAGAAGATTAATAGAAGCTATTTAAAAATGCAGCGAGCCGATCTACGGTGACAAAAAGAAATTTTTTCTGTAAAAAATGTACATATAGTTGTATTTATCCTATTTTCACGAAAGCTGCGATTATTTTTGCCTTAAAGCGTACAATTTTTACCAAGTTTGGCAAAAGCTATCGGATAATCCTTCCTAAAAAGGTCCAGAACATGTCTAAAAAATTTCGTCGGAGGAAACTTTGTGCATTATACATTAACGTAATGCAAAGTAAAGACGATATCTATTCATAATAAACATTAGAACAAAAGACGTGAAAATCACGCCACTTAATTTTTTTCGTCGTTTCCATTTTTTAGCTCGTGGGGAATCTGTACAAGAAAAACGAAGCAGCAGGATAATCTCTTATTAAACTTTTATTCATGTACACAAAGAAGTTGTTAACAGCTTTGCATACTAATTACCTAAAATGTCTGAAAAGTTCGTAACAGTTTGAAAAAGAACGCCGGCAAAAAAAGATGAAAAAATGTATAAAGCTTGATGAAAAATCAAAAGGCAAGGGGGATGAAATTGATCTCGGGTTATTTTTCGATAATTTTCTTTCGCCTTTAACAATAGGCATGATTCCGTGAATGCCTATTTCTATAATCCTCAATTCAATTAACTTTTTGCAACCCCCAACAAAAGCCGGCTCTTCTAGTGTGGAGATATACACGCCGCAAGGGGAGAGTGACTTTATAATGATAAAGCGAACAGGGCAACAAGTTGCAAAAGGTGCAAGAAAACTTTTCTTTTTATCTCTTCATTCCTTCCGAAGTTTAATTTTCTTCATATCACTTTTCCATCCTCCTCCCGAGCTTCGCTACGAGAACTCAGCTTACAAGACACCGATATTTATTCGCCAAAAAAGATAGCCAGCTTTTTTCTTAAATTTGGCAAGGAAGGGTAGTAGTGAGTTTCTAATTTGAGTGCAATATATTGAAGATCTACATAAAACTCATCACCGAATAATCTTTAAAATATATTTTGATATCTTAAAATACCATATACAGTGATGGAATATCTTCTGTCGTTGAAGGGACGAGCATACTTTCCAATATGAATCGTAGATTTTTGTACGATGCTTAAGTAAATTGCTGCTTTTTAATGTTTTGTTTACTTGAAACTCAATTTCATTTATAATCTCTTATTACATATTTCAATGTATTTAATAATAAAACTATTTAAAATTGACACATGTAGTTGTTATTTCCATTAAATTTAAAGATTTTATTTGATTATAAAAATTTTATGCATTTCGTATTGTATCTTTAATAAACCATTTTAACCAAATTTAAAAACAAGGGAATTATAAGAATCTCTTTTTCGATTCCTTTGACATAGCGACCATTTGACATAACGACCCAAATTGTGAATTTCAAATGGGGTCGTTATAACGCGGGTCGACTGTAGAAAGTCGGATTCCTTGGAGAAGACCTCGTTGAAGCACAAGAAACTTCGATCAAATAGATCATCATAAGATCTATTCACTGACAATTAAGGGAGACATACAGATTGACAACCAGATTGCCTTTACCTCCGGGGTGGACAACAGGTAGATCGCCGAGAGATTTTTACTCGATCTGCGTAAGTGTTTGGTCATTTTTATTGACTTCTTCACTCAACTCCACGAAACGTTTTGGAGATAGATCGCGATCCGTCGATAACGTATAAAATCGATCTTCATGACTGACAAGTTGAGTTTTATCTCATACGCTTATTATAATTATTATTGTTTTAAAATATTTGAATTATTATTTTTAAAAAGTAGTTGCTAGATATTTTCTACGGGACACGCTTACTTTAGTACTTTTATTATTATTATTATTATTTGGGATCTGGAGCGGGGCGTGTAGCAGGAGCTCGTAACAGTGTAGCAACGAGATTTTACTCGAAACTGCAGCGGAGCCGAAGCAAAAAAGTTTGTTATGCTCCATTGGTCCGATTTTTTAAAAACTGTTTACTTTTTTATCATTTAAAAAAAAATAACTAAAAAAAGATATAATATATTAAAATTATTTAGAGCACGGAGCGGAGCCGGAGTCAGTTATTAGAATTCAGAGCGGAGCAGCTCAAAAAAGTAGTTGCTCCAGATATCTTCTTCTTATAATAATAATAATAATAATAATAATAATAATAATAATAATTATTATTATTATTATTATTATTATTATTATTTTAGAGCTTCTAAGTTAGCCAAAAATGAGGCTTGAGAGAGTTATTTACTCATTAGCGAAATAAACAAAAATGTATGAAACGTTGGAGAGGGAAAAAAAAAAAGCAATTAAATGGAATCAATTTAGCGAATGAAATGTTGTCCGTTCCAGACCCGGATATCGCAAGATGTTTGGCAAAGTTCTGCCAAAAGTGGTATAAAGGACGGCGAGACCACCAGTGGAAGGAGTGACAGTCACGAAGACATCGGCTACCCCCGGGACCTGCTAATTCTTTTTTGGTGCTATTTTATTCCGTTAAGAATCTTTTCTCTTTACCAGATCCGTGATTCCCGATGACGACGTTTCTTAATGTTGCAAAATAATAATTGTTTCTCTCGGTCATTTCAATCTGACTTATTCGCTTCTCTTCTTTCTTTTTTTCCATTTGGAAGCTAAGAGCATATTAAATCTGAACGCGTGTTCCACAGAAATTTTATCACGTTTATAGAGGAGGGGAGGGGGGGGGGGGGTAGCATCAAAAGGGTTGGTGGAATAAAGAAGGAACTGAAAACGAAGAAGGCTTAATGGAGGACCCGTCCATTCGCTTTTAACGCAGACATAATCGTGACTAGCCTTTTTGTATTTAATTTTCTCGTTCTAGTGAAGGACAATTCAATGATTAAAACATTAGTGCTTACCACAGAGAAATAAGAATTTGCAGCATTTTGTGCATTCGCACCGTTGTTTATTCCACTGATAATTAGAAGCAAAACTTCCCCACTGTAGAATTTTGTACCGATGAATACAGGTTGTCACTTCATGAATATTTCGGCTGTGTTTTGGGATGCAGTTTATCATTGCAATTATTTTTTTAAAAACGTCGATTACCTTCTCAACTGTGCTTATCACGGTTTTAAATATTTTATAGAAAGCATAAATAGTAACAAATATGTGCACACAATATTAACAATAATGTAAATGAAAACAATAAAATATGTCTGAAATACATAATGAGATATTTTACAATCAAAGCAAAATTTAATGTGTGAAAATATTGAAAGATAGCATTTCATAAGTCAAACGATAAACGCCAAGGAACGAAACTTATTCTTGAATTAAATTATGTCTAATTTAAAATAAAATCAGACAGCAGATCAAGCAAAATCTCACTAATATCATTTAGGAAACAGGAAAAGTGCACAATTAAGCTTTACTGCCATCCCAATGGTGTAGTCGAGGGTGGACGCAGGGGGACGACGTCCCCCTACCTTTTCATTTTAATACAAGCGTCTCCTCAAATTTTTTACATTTTAACCTAAGCGTCCCCCACTTTTGACTTCAATTGCTTATCTTCTTATAAAAAGCCCCCCCCCCCCCCAACTCTTTTTTCAGGACTACACGACCGTGCGATTCCACTTCTATTCCGCTTTTTCTTTTGTGTTTATTAAATAATAAACACAACAGCGTCTAACATGGAAATATCATGTTATTACTTCAAATAATGGTTAACTAGTTATGTGCTGGAATCGTGAATGACATGTCCTCCCACTTCTTTTAGTTATTGATATTACTAATAGAATTTGACATCAAGGGAAACTTGTCTTATCTTTAATTCTTTTACTGAAGAAAAAAAAAGAATTGAGCAAACCAATCGAAATTAAGGCTCAAAACAATGCAAGGCTGTAGTCGGAAGTTATTTTTTCTGGGTGAGAAGGGTTCTTTGATTTCTCTCCCCCGCGCCATTTTGTTCACTCCTCAATTTCAAACTTTCCCTAAATCTTATTATTTCCATTCACAACATCTAAAATCGACATCTCATTAAAAAAAAAAAAAAAACTGCGTGTTCTATTTCAAGGGGTATGCGAACCACTAAAATACCCCTCTAGCAACGGCTTTAGCTCCGAAAGAGTGTAATTTTGCAAAAAAAACTATAAAATAGTACATGGTTGAGACACACAGAGTAGATGTAAACATTTTAAATCGGAACAAGAAAACAAATTGTTGAAAGTAAAGAAATATATCTATCATGGTAAAGCTCGCTACTTCTTCAGTGTCAAATACCCATTTTGTTGTTTAAACCTCCTTCTCAACTGAACGCAACAGCTTACATTTCGAAGAATGTTTAAAACTAAACAACCAGCTCGTGTATTTCTTGATTTATGATTGAACATTCGAATTTCTCCCTGTCCAGATAAAAGAAAGATCCCTATATAACTTTTCATGTTCCGTTCATCTGTTTACTTATGTCTTCTCGAAGCAAAAATTTCTTTTTAAACTTGTTCGTGAAACCTTTCCTCCTCGGTTATAAATCAATGCATTATTAATATGTGTTTATCCTGCTGAAGTTACTTGGGGAAGGGATAACAAAGCGAAAGGTAATTGCAATGGTGAAAAAACCGATGACCTACTGGCAGAGGACAGGTCCTCATGACACTTGTTGCTGCAGGAGAAGCCACATTTGAAAAATATATATGAATAAAATAAAAATAGAGAGCATGGTACTACAGGCTTAAGATTTATAGCCAGAATAGTGAAATGAATATTTTGTGGCAAGTGGGAAAACTAGGGGGTCACTGGTTGATGTGAAAAGCTTTAAGGTGCGCTCATAAATTACGGCAAAACAGACTGCCCAGTTTCATTCCGAGACATCTCTATTACGTTGTCGCTAAAATAGAAATAAACGTTGGAAGTTAACAAAACGCATGACTGAACTATCTACTACGTTAAAAGTTAGATGTTAGTAAATTTGTTAAATGTATACCATCGTGTGCTGTTATGTTTTTCATTATTCAGTTTTTTCATACATGATTTCATAATTAATTAAAACATTTACAGGAATTCCTTTTAAATTAAAGTTAAGTTACTTGACTTAAGAAGAAGGAAAATAACCGGCATTGGACGAGTTGTTAGTGGCAATAGGCCAATGCTTTGTCCGTAACAATACGTTCAGTGCAGCTATTATTATCAAAGTCGAACTCGGTTACAACGACAGCGAAGGGACTGAGACAATTTGTTCGTTAAATCCGAGTGCTTGTAATAACCGTATTTCATGTAAGTTCATGTCATATTGCATGAAAAAGAATACAATAAAGATGATTATTTAAAAGAAACAGACTTTTATATTTTTCATCATTTGTTATCCAAAAAAAAGGCAGTATTATTTAGGAAAATTTTTGTATTCTCTTCTTCTGCAATTGTCGGAGTTGAAGGGTGCGTTCTCATCAAAAGTGACAAAATACAAAAAAACTTGTTTTTCCTCATCTGTGCCACCGCAGAGCATATTTTTGAAGGCGAAAATATGCGTCGCGCTTGGTGTGAAAGCACCCTAGTAAATTTACTTTCACACCACAGGCGACAAAGACAATATTGCTGTCTTCTCTATGTAAGCGCAGAGCATATATTTTTTGCCTTCAAAAATTTGTTTTGCGCTTGCGCAGAAGTAGAAATACAGGAATAGTAGCCTCTTTTGTCACCTTTGGAGAGAAAGCATTCTAAGAATTTAAGATCCACTTTTTTCAAAATACAACGATATTTATTATACCGCTAATCCAATTCTCTTAACTTCACATTTGTGCATTAACTTTTCAGTGGAATTTCACGAAATTTGTTCCCGAAGACCCGTAATAACAGAGTTTTGTAATGGACTTTTAACATTAAATCAGCCGTTTATTTTCATTTCCCTCGTCGAACCAAGGTTAACTCCGGGCTCGCAATAACAGAGTTCGGCTATTATTATTTTGTTACTTTTCCCCCCGGTTTCCGATTGAAATGACAGAGCGGTGGAAAAAAAAACATTTGGTTGATAAAAGCATAATCTAAAATCATAAATATACAAAAAACGGAAATTAAGCTCCGAGCTAAAAATGTTTTTAAATATACATATAAATGCCCATTCATCGTACTAAACTAATAAACAAAATTGTCATCTGTGTCATAAAAATGATTGAGCTCGAAACAACCCCCCATTTGCATTTTTTTCCCCATTTCAAATATTACAGGGGAAATGTTATTGCAAAATATTTAGCTAAATTTTTCCTATAAACATTTTAATTATATTGATTTCTTTTCATTCATTTAATTCATTATATGAATTCCCTCTCCCCCCCCCCTCCCTTTTTTTTTTTTTTAAAACTGCGTCCGAGTATAATTTTTTTAAAAATTATTTTTAATATGGACATGTCAAGCACAAACATTTTAAGGGCACGAATGTGAGGCAGAATTAATATATCAGAAACCAGGATTTAAAAAGAAAAAAAACCACCTTAACTACCCTATTCTTTACCAGAAAGGTTCATTTAAAAAAAAGAAGAAAATAAAAACGAAGCTGCATTTTTTTTTTTGTCCGTATAATTACTTTAACTTGATAGAAAAAAAAAATGAAAGAATTTTTTAAAAAATTTTCATAAAGAATGATTTTTTGTTTTTTTGGAGCACAAACGCCGCTGAATGTTTGCTTTTTGCAGCCACAAACTATGTGCAATGAAGACTGTATTACAGATCTCACGAACAAGTATCTGAAAAAAAAAACTACCCATGAATGAAAAATTCATAGTTTTCAATATAATGTGACTTAGATCTGTAATACAGTCTTCATTGGAAATACTCTGCGATTGCAAAAAGCAAATATTAAGAGGCATTTGTGTTCCAATCTTATAAAAGGAAAACATTTTTTAAATTCATTATTTATAGGGGTAGGGGCATTTTCTTTAAAAACCAAGTTTGGAGTTTTGATTGCATGCCAACAATACATACATATATATATATATATATATATATATTTAATGAATATTTCTTTTGAAAAAGTGATTATTACGAAAAACTTTCAGGAAAGGAACTATATTAACTTCCTTAAGTATTACACACAGGGTGTGTGTGTGTGGGGGGGGGGGGGGGAGAAAAATAACATGTTTTAAAATTTAAGCTTGTGGAATTTATTTCTGTTTAAATAACTTCATCCACAGAACCATGGTATAAGACGAATGCAAATGATCTAAAACAGCAAAAGATAACGAATTTGGATGTAATACAGTCCCGGAAAAATAACTCATAATGCTATGAGTAGTATTGTTTTAGAACCATCTAGCATTTACTACTTTGTTGATTAAATGGTTAAAAGAAACAGAAAAAAAAGCTGAAGCAAAATAATGTTACTCAAAAAGAGAAATCTCATGCAATATTTGTTTTACTGAGATTCCAAGTTGATACAATTTTTATTGTTCAGATATTGATTTTGATAGTGTAACACTGCTATTTGTCCTTAATTGTAATTTCAAAGCTTTGATGTTCAAACAAATACCATAAAGACGATTCAAAAACCCCTGATTAAGCAGCTGGCTCAATATTGCCAAAGCAGAACTATCAGAGCATAGGGATCAGGCGCATAAAACACTACAAACGGTCAAAGAAGCAATAAAAGATCACAGAAACTGCCCAGTGGCCATCCGTACGATTCCATTCCTGCCGAACTTTCAGATCAAGAAAAAAGCCCTTAATTACAAGCCATTTCCGCGATAGCACTTTAATATTGGATATTATCTGCCTCGGAAACAAGTGTTGTTAGTCGTGGTCCATAACAGAAATGTCTTGGGGCCCTTAACAAGTGGGCTTTGATCGAGTCTTGGGCCATCCCTAGTAGTATCCTTCCATGGTAATCGCTTCGTTGTTAAACCATTTGAGGACGAAGGCCGTTACGATTTCTGAGAGCCAGAGCATGGTGGGGGAAAGAACGAAAGGCATAAAAAAGGTGGAAAGAGCGAAGAAGCGAATCGCATAAAATCGGCATAAATAATTCCTTACTTTTCCTTGGAAACAGGGACTGACTTTGTACCTTTTTATTTACTTTTTCCTCCCAAACAGAAGAGCCCCAATGGATGAAAGCTGTGATTGTTATGGCCACGGGACGATTACGTATTGTTCTGCAGACCGGAATAATAATAAAAAATACGCTTTAAATTAGCTGGCACGAAAAGGGATTTTTACGTTTATGTCTTCGATTTATGTGTCAGTGATGATAAGGTTATAAATAAGCTTCTTATTTATGTAGTTATATATACAGATCTTTCCTCTATTCCTCCTACGGCACGAAATTTCATTTCTTATGAGTCCCGGTAATAGCCAAATAAAAGTATTATAACTGTCTCGATCAGAGTTTATGAGTGCCATGCACGACTGGCTCGAAATGTGTGCGGCTTTTCTTTCTTTATATCGTTATTAGACTGTTTAATGTTTTTTTAACAGAGCACGGTTGTTATGCAGATCGAGGACCCTTCTTCTTCCCTCGCGAAACAATACGCTTTTACTCAGTCTTAATCCAGGCGCCATTTGGACAATCGCTTTGACTCGGAATCCCTGCGATTACCATCCCTCTTTTATATGAGCAGATGAAAGAGTAAGTGGGTTATTAAACTGCTAGCTGTCACACATAAAAGCAAACAATTTCATATTTAAGACGCTTTTTTATATGATAAGCAACACCTTCGTGCTGTTAAAGAGGAAAAAACGTCTCAATGAATTCCTCTTTGTTCCTCTAAGACTTCCCAAGGCATTATTTCTTTCGGATCAGCAATGAATTGCATTTGTTATTATTAGTATTATTTTATCAACGTTATTTTTACTACACTATTTATTTATTTATTTTTTAAATCGCTGAATAATCTATTTTTCTATAGTATATGGAACAATTTGAATAAATACAGAAATACATGGAATGCAAAACACTATTGTTTGATGAGATATAAATCAAAGGTTTTATGATTTTTATTCATTATATTAAACTATAAGGCGGTCACTCCACACTTTTTTCATGGGCAAAGCGTATGACTGAATGGATGCGTATCATGTAATAATCTACAAAAACGATGCAAATAATTGCTTTTCAGAGCCATACAAAGCAGTGCTTAACCCCCCCCCTTTTTTTTGGGGGGGGGGGTTATGCCCTATAGCTGAAACACTGATGCTTCCCTATGACGATTTAAATTTCATAATATTGCTCGAGGTATGAGGGCATATACATCTGACCTAACCTTGAAGGACCCTTAACTTGATTTAAACAAGCTCTGAAAGACCATTAAAGAATTAAGAGCTTAAGGAAAAAATCGTTGGTAATGTAAAAAAGGAGATCACTGAAAGTCAAGACAATTAATAACTCATTCGCGGATAGCACGCCCTGAAAAAAGCAAAATTCACCACTGGTGGGGGTGGGAGTACGGCTATGTAATCTATTGAATTTCTCGAATGGTAGTGATAACTAATAGCCTATAAAAATTCTCATTTTAAAAAACAAGCGATAAAGAAGTGGGCTAGAAGGAAAGTGAACCACGTCCATTTTTTTCTGAAATTGAGTTAAAAGTGTACCAGGTCCCTTTAAACTGTTATTTATTCAGTGTGATAATGGAATCTCGGAATAATTTGAAATTTTCGCTGAAAAAGTGGACCAAATCCTAGTAGCATAACATTCTGGAGGGCAAAACAGAAAGACAAATTTATCACTACAATCACTGAGGTTGTGCAACGATCTGTCTATTCGTATCTGGCAAATGACAAATTTTGGAGACAAAAAAAAAAAAAAAAAATTTAGTAAAAACACGTATTTATTTACTGCCTTGATGATTGGATTAAAATAGTAAAAGATTCCCATATGGAAACACCATTGAGCTTAAACTCGATGATTTTTTCTCATCCAACAATTTATCAGGTTTTATTATTAACCCCCTTAACGATCGGGTAATTTTCAAGAAAACGGTCATAAAAGTGCCTATTTTTTTAATGTGTATGAACAATATATATATATATATATATATATATATATATATATTCATTTTTAATTTTTGATTTGTTTTTAGCTTGAAATTTAATGAAATTTAAGCACTCCAGCTCGGAAATATCACGGTTGCGAGAAATAGAAGGCGAAACCTCATCCCGTCATTTTCACGGGAGCGAGCGGGAAGGGGTTAATAGAAAAGTAAATACGAGCAAGGAACCTGTACATTGGTTGTTGATTTAAGGACTGCAGCTTAGACGAGGGTACTGGTCACACAATTTCTGTATTTTATAAGGACACAGAAGGTAATTTACTTCTATTTAAAATTAATCAACATTGTCTTCATTGGCATCAGTAGAACAAAAACAACTCTACAATGCAAGGCGTCCTGTAACTGATATTAGAAAGAAAATATATGATTTCAAATCCTTTCATACCTCCCTTTTACCGTAATTTTTATAAATTTTTAACAGTTCAAACCAGCACTAGGTCAAGTGAAGTTCCGAAAGCGTATAATGACAGTGAAGAACATAATCTTGTTTATGATTAATAATGGTACATAATGAGCCCTTATGTGTTACCTTAATACTTTGTGTTTTTCCTTTTTTTTAATGAGCAACATATTTAAAATATGTATAATTATTAACGGTTTTGTGCATTTTATAATATTTTATAATTTTTTAAATAAAATATTTTACAATTAATTTTATTTGAGCTATTTCACATCCACTAAATCATAAGTTGGACTTGGTTGTAGGCCATGAGGTAAAAAAAAATAGGAGCAAAAGTGATCCCGTTCATTGTTTTTTCTTTTAACCGTGAAACAAAAAATAATCTTTTTTTTTTTAATTTTTACAATAACTAGTGGAAACCAAGTAGTACAATACCTATTTACAAATATCGACTTTAAGAATTCCAATATTTATCATAGGGAATTAATAAGTGATTCAAACGCAAATGTTGCGTTATCTCGAAACGAACTCAAGTAGACTTGGTTCACTTTCCTTCTGTCAAACTCAAATACCCTATGGAGATATTTAAGAAATATATACTGATTTTCTTTCAATTTGATCTATAATTATTGAGTCCCACCACCCATTTTATGGTAATGCATTATTTTAATATAATGATATTCCACGGGAAACGTACATTTTACGTGATAAAAAGTAACCCATGTGCTATTCTAGACTTATCTCCACCAGACCACTACCTGTCAGTCAAGGCCTTAGGAAGTGCATATTCTAGACTATAATCTATCTCGGTGACCAATTTCATCCAGATCCGTTCAGCCATTCTGGTGTGATTGAGCAACAAACATGCATGAAAACTTTCGCATTTACAATAGTAGTAAGATAAGATAAACTAAATTGTAACAAAAACGATTAAAATTTTTTTAAAAATGAAAGAAAGAAAAAAAAAGAAAAAACTCAAAAACAGTTAAAATAATTTTTACGAAAAGAAAAACAAAAACACAATAAATAAATAAAATCAAACAAATAAAAAAATGGTTTTACTATTATGTGAATGCTTTAAAAAGAATAAGCTATCATTTTTCTAGACATAAAGACGATTAAAAGTTCGGCAAACAAAAGGAAATCGGGCTAATAAATTCGAAATTCATCGTAAAAGTGCCCTAATACGCCATTTCTCAACAGTTCCATAAGCAAACAGAATCAATTCCTTTCCTCTAGAAAAGAATACGAAGCAACAACAAAAACGTTTATTTTTCTTGTTTAGTCGTTAAGTCGAAAAAGCACTTTTCATAAACATCCCCCCCCCCCCCCAACTCGATTATTATTTATATCCAGCCCTCAAACAATGCTTTTATTGTTACGGTCTGGAGATCTGCAACAATACGAAGCTAGCCAACTGAAGAGAGGTAAAAAATAATTACAATAAAAGAAAAGGAAGCCAAAGCTAACGAACAGTAGGTGCTTTTCGTGACGGACTGTATTATAATATTCGAAAAACTTCGGTTTTGCATTAAGGCATTAATGAACGAGGGGGGAGGAATAAAAGCATTTTTATATACATCGGGCTATTAGTTCGATTAAAGAGCGAAAATTCACGTACGCGAGCCGTTAGATAAATAATACAAAAGGCATATCGAAGACTTTTTTTTCCTATCATTAATGTACAATACATGGAATCATTTTGCCTTCACTGGAACGGAACAGACATTCATACAGAAATTTGAAAGAAAATTCTTTTTGTTAGTAGAGTTTAATGCATTAATACATTCGTGATCACATTCATTTGTGCGCACGATTTGTTGATTTCCACATTCCGTACTTGCAAGTCCTTCCTTCCAAGTCCATTCACTTAATAAGGAGTAATGAATGGATTTTTGCTTCAGAGTATTATCGTTCTCATAAAAATATTTCTTTTCAAAATATTTATCGAAAAGAAAGTTTTTATTTAAATTCATTTTTATGAATGTGTATATATTTGGTCATGTATACAAAATCTATGTCCCTCAATTGTATACAAAAAAGTGTATAAAGTGAAAAATTAATGCGCAAGAATCACGGTATTTACACTTCACTAGCTCATTTGAATATAAAAAAGATATTATTATTATTATTATTATATTTTACATCGTTACCACCATTGGAAAATAATAACATCCCAAAAAGTTTTGTTTATTTTCGTAACGCATGTTACGTGTACTATCGTATTTGTGTTAGTGTATTTTTAACGGAAAATGCGCAATAAACTTTTGAAGCATTTATCGTATGCTCTTTCAATGGATTAAATGAATTTTATGCACACTGCCTGATAACCGTACTGGATGACTATGCTCAGGCATTTGGGTCATACCTGCAAACTATATACATTCTATAGATTCTTTTAGATTCCCAAGACTTATAGCGTTATAAACAACTTTCAAAGGTTTAAGGTAATGTTCATAGGTTATAAATCTATGTCATACATTTTTATAGTAATTTCTATAAACAATGGTATTTTCTAGAGACTGTATAAACACATCTTTTTTCAATAAAATCAAAGCTAAGAGTTACTTTCAAGTTTACATTTTACTATTTTTTAAAAAAGCCAACAAATATAGGGTGCGCCAATGGCAAATGCCTCTTTAAGTGATTTGCCAAATAGGGGCAGACCTGCTAACCTTACAAAATGAAAAAGCAAAAGAATCAAAACCAAAAAGCAGGAGAAACTTCCGCACCTCAGAATCAGATGAATGCTAGCATAAAAACGAGATTTTATTTTGTTCTTAGATATAAATTACATAAAAATTAATATACAAGATATAAAATGCATCTTTTATAAGTTATCTATTTTTAAAAAATAATTTAGAACTAAAAATAAAATAGTGATTATGCTATATTATTTCAAATCTATTTCGTAAGTCTAACAAGTTAATTCAGAGAGATAATTAAAAATATTTTACAACAAAAAAATAAATGTATATTTACACGATACAACTTTTGTGTGGTCATGAAATGTAGAAACACTAAACAAAAAAATTATGTTATGCAACTGCAGCCAGTAAAAACCTTTTGAAAACAAAAATTGACATAAATGCCAAGTTATAAGTTTTCTACATTTTTCACTAGAAAGAGCAGAAGAACAAAGAAAATGAAACTGAAGAAACTTTTTTTCCTCCTCTGAAAAAGCAGGAGAAATTTCTGCGGTGGTAGGAAACATGAGATTGAACAGAAAAGCAGGAGAGTTGGCATATATGTAGGGATAATGAATGTTTATAAGCTACAAATCTATAATGTTTTATGTAATTTCTAAGAACAGCTAGATTCTAAGAACAACTAAGAACAAGTAGATTTCCTAAACCTCTTTTGTAAGGATAATGGAAACGAAGTTAATAGTTTCAAGTCACCTTCTTCTTCAAAAGTAGTAAAAAATATCGTGTCAGACAATGAAATGCTTTCTGTAAGTATTTGCCTAGATCGGTAATATGGCCAGTAGGTATAAATATTATATATATCTGTGTGTAATATGGCCAGTAGTTATAAATATTATATATATATATATATATATACAGAACAAGGCAACAGAACAAGCCAGATCTTTACTCTACTACAAACGGAAGATAGGATCAAACAATTGCACACACTTCCGTGAACTTTCTTGCGTCCCTCCACTACAATGAATTACAGTTTCATTTCAAAGACGTCAGTATCTTCAAAGTAAAAATGAAAACCGCCCAATTAAACTAGCTGAAGCAGATTTGAACAGCGAATTCCTCACAAAAATGCGGCCTTCAAAATAGACTGAAGAGCATCCCTTTGCGGGACATCCGATACGTAGGGAGCGGATCCCGCCAATGCAATTACCGCCTCCGGCAACCTTAACCTTCGCGCGACCCAAACGTCAAAACACCCCAAAATAACCGCATCGATTGCCACTGAATCCTCATTAACAAAAACCCCTCTCCCATGCCATTGTTTATTTTTAGGGAGATCTTTGGGGGGTAAGGGGATCTTAATCGTCTGCCTGGAGCATATGCGCGTGCCCACCCCCACTCGGCCCCTCGAAAAAGATGGGGTACAATACTAAGAATAGTCACGAAAATTCAGGTAAAGGCCTCGCACGAGAGATACTTTCGAATTAGAATGGGAATGATGATTTTTTAGGAAGCGAAACACTGGAATAAGTCAACCACCGAAACATTCCTCTGAGTTTTTGTCTACACTTCACTTCATATCAATGGCCAAGGGTGAACAATTATATTAAAATCATCCAACACCAGTACAACCCCCTCTTCTCCAAACAGATCTGCAAGACTGTTGTATCGAGTCATGATTCTCCAAACTCTGAATTAAAGTCTAAAACGTGATTCTGAAGTAAAATAATTCGTTCAGTTTCGTTTTTAAAATTGAAGGATATTATTTAAACTTGGCATTTGAACTTCAAAATTTCATTAATGCAGTTGTATTTTTAAACTTTAAAATCACGTGCAATCCTAAGCACGCGCAGAACTGTATAAGTGGGGTGCCACTGTTTAGGGTATCTTTTTTCATAACTATTTTTATTACTAAAAAATGACCCACGGACACTTTTCAAGAATTAAGAGTAAAGAACACATTAATTCACGTTTTAATGCATCTCAGGTAGGAAATTATCAAAGTTAAAATGCAAAGAAAAAATAAAAAAATGCTATTTTCACGTTAGCGTTTGCTTTTATGACCTCTAATGAGGGTATAATCCCCGTGCGCAAGCCTATGTGTGCATTTTTAAGTCTGAAATAAAATGAAGGAAAAATAATAGCAAAAGAAATGAGAAACGAACAAACGATAAAAGTTTTTGTCAGCAGGAATTTCGGAATTTTTATCGATTTTATTAAATTAAACGTGGATTTTTCTTAGATTTTTAATATTTTTTAAGAATTTTTCAAGATTGAATGAGTTACAACCAGATCAGTAAGTGATGCCATCTATGAATGGGTGCAATTCAAAAACAATCATAAACAATGTGATTCCTATTCAGAGCACGGAGCGCAGCCGTAGTAAGGGATCATTCATAAATGATGTCACGCTTTGAGGGGGGGAGGGGAGGGGGTTCGTGAAATTGTGACAAAGGGAGGGGGTAACAAGAAGTGTGACATCGTGCATTATGCAACATAGCGTGACATGTGACATAGGGGGAGGGGGTAACAAGAAGTGTGACATATTGTGACAAAGGGGGGAGGGGGTCAAAGATATGGAAAAAAAGCGTGACATCATTTATAAACGGCCCCTAAGCACTTCGAAGTCGGAGCGGAGAAACTCAAAAAAGGGCTACTGTGCTCCAGATCCCTGGCTTATATAACAGTCGAACCTCCATAAATCGCACTTCCCCATGTCGAAATTTTCTATCCCTTTAGAGTTCGAGGTGTCGAAAATTAGCAAGTCTCTTTGTTCATTACATAGAAAAACTATTTCCATACATCAGAAAAATCTCCATACATCGAAATTTTTTAAAGTCATATTGGGAGATTTTATTCGACTTAAGACCTTTTGATAGACGAAAAGTGAAAATGCGGGGCAAAAGGAAGTTGAGTTAAGGTTACTAATAGGATCACCATAAGTCAGCTGGGGTGGACGGGTGACGTCACTTACTGAACAAAAGATAAGTTTTTTTTTAAGTATTCAATTAAGTTCCCAATAAACCTCCCATATTAATACATTTTTTTATTATTAATTTTCATTTTATGTGAGTAGTATATAAATTAGAAATGGCGTTTCATATACAAAAATTAGCTTTAATTTTAATGTTTTAGAAGGAATTACGATAAAACTAATTGTTTCACTGTATCGAAATTTCTGTGCATCGAATTCTTTTCCGGAAATTTGCTACTTAGATATACAGAGGTCTGTCTAACTGTATTTTATAACAAACTGGAAATTCTAATCGACTGCAGTAGTCCGTCAAATGAGTTTTGTATACTTAGTAATTTTCGCCTGTACGGCCAACGATATATGTATATTTTATACAAATCCCAAATAAAACTGCAGGTGAGAATCTGTTGGATCGCTAAAGAAGGATAAAATCGTTTGAAAACTTGCCGAAATAAATAGTACCAGAGTTATAAATGTTACATAAAGATAAGAGGTCAATAAAATGGCAGAATTGTTCTTGCCATGCGCGATTTCAGACGTTATTTATCGAAACATTTATGACTCCAGATGCACTTCAGCATGGTGAGGAAACCTGTGTATGACCGATGTCTCACATCTACCAGTAATCGACTATACGCGCGCATGAAAGCAGGCACGCTTTTTTACAAGCGGGTGTGACATCCGCCACTTTGCTTCGAAAAAGAGTTTTCGGGGCAATGAAAGTAGGGAGGCCCCTCAGGATTTCAAGGGCAAGCGAAAGTCAGAGAATCTTTCTTTTTTTCTTCACTTCCCTTTTATTCGCATTATAGAAAGGGCACAAAAATAGACTCGATTCCGCCAAAAGAGAGGGGGTGCTTTGATATCATTTTTCATTGGGAGGAGACGACATAGCACCTGATACTGCCTTCCCCTCTCCGCCTGAGACCCAAAATAGAGAAAATTAAACCATAGACTGGTTGCTCTGATATGCGCAAAGTCTTTCTTCCATTCTAATGTTCAATGAATAATATTTTTAATATGGGTCATTACCACGTGATTACACCAGAAAAACAATTAATCGGGCATTTACATAGATAATGTTTTAAGAAAAGACTTCAAAGAGGGGAATGTTTTTTAGTTGTTCATTTAAGGATATATATTTTTTAATTTTTGGCATTGATATTTAAGAGTTGAAATATTTAAGAAAATGGTTCAAATCTTAAACATCCAGTTATAATTAAAGTTAATCCAGTATATAATTAAACAAAGTAAAGAAATGATTTTTCATGAATATGCTTAGGTGCTATGCTTTGAAAACATCTGCTCCGCCGCCTGAGACGATTTAATGCATGTTTTTAACTTTTACAATTGGAAATTCCTAAGTTGTATTTACTGAAATGATTAATGAATTTTTATTTCGCAATTGGTAGAAAACTATTGAATAGTTTTTAGTATAGAACAGATGAAAGAATAACAAAAATATTTTGTGAACAACATAAATACTTAAAACCCTATTATAATGGCAAATATACGTCTGTTCCACATCATAAATGTTTTCTATGAAAGGTTATACGAAAAACCTAGAACTGCTTTTATAGAAATTTATTATATTCAATATTCAAATTTATTTATTTAGAAATTTATTATATTATATTCATTACACGTGATATAATGAGAAATAATTAAGGAAAAGTTACTACATCATAAAAGCAATACGAAGAAATGGAACCATAGATTTATGAAAAAATTGATTTTAACTACTTTTGTATATGAAAAATTCTAAATGCACAGGGTGGTTACAATTAGTTACCCTGTTTAGACCTATGTAGTGCTCGTTATAAAAGACTTACTTCGTAGAAACGTGGTATTTCATATGCCAAGTACTGCTTGGTATATAATAACATAGTCCAAAGGAAAAAGAAATTTACTACCAGGCATGAAGAATAGAAAGCAATTTAAAAAAGGCAACAATTTCATCACCGTAAGTTGTTGAATGTCATTTGCATCAATCCTATGTTCAAATCATATCGTGAAGTCTTTATAAAAGTAAGAAGCACTTCACCTACTGTTAAAAATTTGAACTATTATTTTTTTTTCTTATTTCAGATTTCTTTTCCCCATGGTCTATGGACGTAAATACCAAGTTTTAATGATATACATGCACTAGAACGAGCTGTAGGTTGGTCGAAACAGGATAACTTTTATCATGACTGCCCTGTATGTGTGTGTATATGCGTCACAATTTGTATATTTAAGAAATAACAATTTTTAAAAAACCTGAAAGATCACAACGTTTTTTCATAAAAGTCGTTAAAAAAGAGAAAGAGTGAGTATGTACAAATATTTTTTTTAATTTGCTCTACTAGATATTTTAAACTGCATCTGAGGGTTTGCCTTGCTGTTTCTGAAACATCTATGATAGATATTGGAGTGTTGGAGTACAGTTAAGCTCTACAAACTGACCGACTTCATGCTAATGTTTTTGTCACTATTTTTTTAAAAATATATTTTCGTTTTAAAAATTTGTTCAAACTTGTTTGTGTTATTCATTGTATTGTTTTAACGTTTTTAAACTTTTATGGTTGTTTCTCCTTGTGTGTTTGCTGAGTGTCTTAGCACTCCAAATGGCTGATGTATTCATCAAATGTAGCTGCTAGAAATGAAAAATAAAAAACGTTTTTTTAACTAAGTTAAAATGAATATTAGAGACCCAGAAAAAAAAGAGGCAGAAATTATAAGAATTCTTTTCGTAAACTAAGTACAGTATCTCCATTTTCCTGTAATATCACAATCGCAAAAACAGGCCCGATGGATCCCCTTACTCCCGTACTCTCCTAAAATGGAAAGATTCAAACAGATATGACGTTCCTAGTAAAGCATTAAACAAAGCGTGGTGTCCCTTTAAAGATCGCACTGTCGAATAGAGAGTGCTTCGCCTCCAGCGAAGTTTTTCATCCCATTGCCGTGGCACGGCGCTCGTAAACATGACGTGGAATTGGACGTAAATCGCGCAAATGTTCGGCAAGGTGAAGCCGCCGAAAAGGACGCCGCACAATTCGAAATTAAACCGATCGTAAATAAGTGTCCTCCCTAACACGACTCCGATGGCGTGGTGTTGTGATTTGTTTACAACGCGTGAGGCCCAAGTCACTTCTTTGACTAGAATATCTGTGTCAAAGTTTAAAACCCATCACATTATGCACAGGAAAAAAAATCTGCTTCATGGTGATGCCAAATAGTATTTCATGTTATAGCTTAAACCAATGTATACTCCCCCCCCCCCCTACTGTCAAAAGAGAGAGAGCGTCAAAAATGGTACTACAGTCGACGCTCGATATAACGACCATCTCCGTTCCACAAAAAAAGGTCCTTATAACGGGTGGTCGCTATAAGAGGTAGAATTTAAAAATGTATATGCATGCATCATGCAGTATAGTAATTCCATTAAAATTGCCAATTTTTCAAAGATTCCAACAAAATGCTCAAATTATATTTTATCATTGGAATTAAAAAAAAATTATCAGTGCAATATGTTATAATAAAATGTTAAACAGATTTTAAAGTAGAAAATATAAGGAAAAAATTACATACTTGCAAATCATTCATTTTCGGAAGAAAAAATCAGAAATGGTTGTTTGCCTTTTTAGCACATGTGATTTTTGCAAAACATAATTTTCCATTTCAGTTATTGATGACAAATAGTGTTCTGTATTTTCTTGCCTTTCAAAAAAACATTTTAAAGTCTCGATAGCATTAGACACATTTTTTATGCTAGGAGTTTTTGTTACAATTTCTTCCTCTTCTTCATCTGATGATGATGCATCAATTTCTTCCTGTCCACAATAACGGGAAATTAGTTCATCTTCTGACAGATGCTCGACACATTCCAAGTCATTATCGATTTTAGCGTAATCGTCAAAGTTCAACGTTGCATCCATGTTCATTTTCTGAGAAATTTCTTGCAGCATTTCCTCTTCTTCAACGAAATTTTCATCTTCGATTGCCGGACTAATTATTTCAGCAGTAGATTCCCTTTCCTCTTGCTTTTTAAAACCAGCATGATGGAAGCAATTCTTGATGGATTTTTCTGAGACGTCATTCCATGCTGCTTTAGAGAGATGCAAAGCTGTTAGGACATCAACTTTGTAATCTTGATCTTCGTCGAGTGCAGAAACAACTCTTCGCAGTAGTAACTTCCTATAATTGCGTTTAAAACTCATAATGACCCCTTGGTCTAGTGGCTGAAGAACAGATGTGACATTAGGTGGAAAATATTCCACGGTGATTGATTTCAACCCATTTAGTTTGGGATGAGCCGTGCAGTTATCAATTACAAGAATAATTTTTCTACCTTGAATTGTCATTTGCTTATCCAAGCAACGTAGCCATTCCTCAAAAATGACAGATGTCATCCACGATTTGGAGTTGTTTTTGTACGTGACAGGTAAGGTTTTGAGTCCTTTAAAACATCTCGGCTTTTTTGATTTTCCGATCACTAAGAGTGGAAGTTTTTCAGTACCAGACATATTTGAGCATAAGAGAACTGTTAGTCTTTGCTTGGCTTCTTTCCCTCCACTCGCAGTTTCGTTTTTTAAAACGAAAGATTTATCAGGTTTCGTCATGAAAAACAGTCCAGTCTCGTCTGCGTTAAAAATATCCTCTGGAGTATAATTTTTGATAATTTCTTCCAGCTTTTCTTTTTTCCATGTGTCCACTGCTTCTTCATTCACAGAACCACTTTCGCCACAAAGCTTCCGGAATGAAAGACCATGTCTGGTTTTAAATTTTTGCAACCATCCGTCCGAAGCTTTGAACACAGTTTCGTCAATGTCCATTTTTTGAGCAAAAGTTAGAGCTTTTGACTTCAGCAAATTTCCATCTATTGGGACATTTTTTGATCGCATTATTTTCAACCATTCATATAAACCTTCTTCGATCTTCTGAAATTTCCCTTCACGGGACCGATTTCTAGAAGATTTGACTCCAATTTCTTCTTTTCTTAAAATTGAGTCCCGGTTGTTAATGATGCCAAATAAGGTGCTTTTGGGAATTTTGAAAACTCTAGCAATTTCGCATTTTTTTAAAACTTTTTTATCAACTTCATTTAAGATTTTAATTTTAGTATCTAGACATATCGCATTGCGCTTGTTTGAACCTGCCATCTCGTTCAATAGCGAAAATGCAACTCCTGTTTGCAGTATGCATTTCACTGAAGAACCTTATTCTTTTTTCGCTCCTTCCCCCAGAGGATAACTAATCCAAGGCACGTGACCTGGAACCTGTCAACATTCAGGTTGAAGAGCAGGTTAATTTTTCTCGAACCCTCTCATTCACATTTCTGGAAGCAGAACTTCTGAGCTGACATGACACCACCAGTCACGGACAGCAAGACTCCTCGTATTTCGGAGAATCGACCCTTGGGAAAACACGTGATTCAAATGACAAAAACTACCAATACATCTGTCAACCCCTTTTCCTAAAATCCGTAAAGTCCACGTGCTCTCTCCCCCTCTCTATTCTTTCCATACTATGGTGAGTGGTAATCCCCTCCCCCTGTCAAAGTTGGACTGACTGAACACTGAAGGCTGCATGCAGCTTGTCAGTAAACTATAATCAAGGTCATTTCAAGTTACAAATTTAGAAACATGTTCTTTTTGGAAAAATACCGGAAATAGTGTCCGTTGAATGCGGTCGCTGTATTGGATTGGGCGATACAGAACGGTCGTTATACCGAAAGCAAATTAACATAGAGTTCATAGGAAGAAAGTTGGGGCTTTTATCACTGGTCGTTATAATGGAATGGTCTTTATAATGCGTGGTCGTTATAACGAGCGTCGACTGTATTATAAATATACTATAATAAATATACAATTGTAAATTTATAGTAATGTAACATATTGCTCATTGCCAAGGAAGGCAATTGATATATCCTCCAACTGAAGAAAAACTCACAATGTAAAAAATTCGCCTGTTTCCTCAAGACAATAACAGCTCTTAAACACTTCATCTTTTCTCGCTTTTTTATTTCTTAATTAGTTTATTTAAAATTAATCTAATTATTATTATTATTTATTTATTTTTTTATTAATAATATTTAATTATTATTATTATTGTTGTTATCGTTTTATTTTTCCATGAACTCCAAAGCCTTGATATTTTTTCCTCTAATGGATTTTTCAAAAAAAAATTCGATTTCAATTTTTATATGTCCATCACGGCACGGCTCATGCTCTGACGATGACGTAAAAAAAGGGGTGGGGGGCGAAAGATATGATTTACTAAAATCTGGGCATCTGTTTTTTGGAAATGGATAGTCAACGTGTTTAGTGAGTTTTGTTTCTAGATAACGAAACAGCATTTATCTCAAAATCGCAATGTTTTTCTTTAGTAAGTTTTTATCAGAACGTTGAGGATATATCGCGGGCGATCTGGAAATACCTCATACCTGCAAGTTTTTTTTATTTTCCATTTTATTAATTTAATTTAGTTGCATAAAGTTAATAAAAAACAAAATCTGAAAATTGAAACATTTGTAGATAGGAGGTATTGCCAGATCGCCCACGATAGTTTACGAATTACAAGGCTGAGCTTTAAAACACTCACGATGCTTATCCAATTTTCTGCATATTTATCGTTGAAATATGTATGATATCATTATTATAACTATTAATTGTTTGGCAACCATATTATGAAAATTCCAAATAGCATTAAACAGATAAGTTCCTTGACAACTCTTTCTCCGTTCGCTTCTGCTAATGCCCCACCACTCCCTTTTCCCCATTTGAGTTTTGTTGAAGACTGCTTTGGTTGAAGATCTTCTCTAATATTTATGGTATGATGTTTTTGTCTTCCAATTGATTTCGTTCATTGTGACACACACATATTTATATATAATATTTTTAAAATAATAATTAGCATTATTATCTTCCTGTCACGGCAATAGCGACAAAATCAATTTATAGTCTTGTGCGTGCAAATTTTCCATATTTTTGATGCATAAATATACGCTTATTGAATATTCTTAATGCATACTTTAGGCTTCCATCATTCTTTATGCGGAAAAAAAAGGATCTGGCTTGAGAAAGAAGCGTAAGTTTAAACAATGGAGACCAGAGAGTCACAAGCGTGTCGAAATCGACTCAATCTTCATTATTTTGTGAGAACGACAGAGTCACAATTCACTTCAAATCTGCTATGAAGTGATCACTGGCTACCTTTTATTTTAGGAAAGGGATGGGGAGGGGAACGGGCGATTTCCTGCAATCCATTACCGAGGAAGGACACATGCTGGAATGAAAAATGGGCAACCCCCTTTCAATAAATATCGTCAGACGTCGTGGGGCGACTTTGTGTAGTCGTATGACCTCAAGTGCATCGGGCTTTTTTCATTTATTTAATTTTTAAGCAAACCCTAAAAAAAAAGGATTATTAATTCATAATTATGTTACTATCATGAAAATTAACGAAACGGGAAAAAATATGCTAGCTTTTATTGAAGCATATCACCTGTTATTCTCAATAATACTGCAATGGCGGAAAATGATGCATTAATAGCAATTTTGATAGGCTCATTGGGATGTCCATGCCCAAACTTTCCAAACATGTGTAGAATCAGTACTCTTTACACGTAAATACTTTCTTCTTTCAAAATGCTTCTGAAGTCGAAAGTTAAGATTCTATTGACAAGAAAGTGTCACACAAGATAAAAAATAACGAATTTATAATATCGGGCAAGAAATGCATTTGCTCTCACAGTGAAATCAAATGGATATAGTCGCCTAAAACATGTCTTTCAAGAAAAAAAGGAATACGGTCACCGTGCATATAAGGTCCTTTTTCTAAAGTCCTGGCTTATTGAACATCAAATATGTATGAATCGGTTATAAGGTCACCGTGAATATAAGGTCCTTTTTCTAACGTCTTGGCTCATTGAACATCAAATATCTATGAATCGGTTATAAGGTCACCCCGCTTATAAGGTCATTTTCGTGAAATCTCTAGGAGTGACTTTATATCGAGGAGTATCTTTATATATAAGGTAAATGACCCGGTAGTGGACACTTAGATCTTTAAGCTAATAAAATAAGCGAATGTAACATTAAACTTGAATGAAATTATCAGAACCTGTAGCGAACGATTTCTAGTGCTGGTTAATAGAGCTAAAGTTGGCGTGGAGCATCTATGCAAGTACATGGATCATAATATTTAATAGCTGCCTCCACAACGGTCACATTTGCTCCTCTTTACTAAAGCCGATCCATAAGAAGGTTAGGGATTTGGGGAAAATATATGGGAAAAAAGAGTGACATCGTTTATGAATGGTCCCTTAGTCATTTTTAAAATTGTTTCTCCAAGTTAACAGCATAAAATAGATGATATTAATTTCTGTTCACTACTAATGCAAATACGTGTCTTATAAATGCCCACTCTATAGATACAAATTAAGCGTTTAGTAAATTTGACGTAAAAATCCCAATTTTTCATCAAATGACATTTTATAGGCAATTAATTTTTAGAGAAATAGTTGGCGATTAAGCTAAATGCAAATATTGATGTAAGTCCCTTGAAAAAATTTTGCTACGTAAAAGAGTACGAAAATTTTCTTAACTGTGTCCACTACCGGGTCATTTACCTTAGATGACTGATTTTAAAAACATTTCCTTTTATTTTCTTGAAGGATATGCTTCAGAATTTAAGCGGTCAGACACAATTTTGGGATGTTTAAATGTCATTTTAATTAGAACAGCTTCCATGAACAGTTACAACCGTCTTACGATTTTCTGCAATGAAATAAATGAAGCGTTGTGAATCCATTATAAAACACAGTCGAAAATAATTTTAGTACTACGACAAAATATGAAATCTATTAATAATTTAGACCAGGCCAAGTCCTGGAATGGATACAGTCTCCCTTACACAACTATATTCGAGGCGGAATATCAAGGACCAAAATTAGCGCGCAGAAACTATGATTGCCAACACATACAGTGATAAAATAGTCATTTCCTTCTTTAAAGATGAGCATTCGGAGCACTAAATTTGCGAGAGCCATCCCATAAATACGGAGAGAGGGGACGCAAGTACAAATGAAAAATTGTCGAATAAACTTCCTCTTCTGTATAAACACAGTATTTCGCACAGCGATCGCATCACAGAAACGTAAACATTTGACTTGCGTGGCTTAAAGCAAACAAAACGCTTATAAATATCTAAAAGAGGTCACCGCGCACGATTTTTGCCAGAAATAAAAAGTTTATGGAGAATATTTAAGCGGCTTAGCGAAGAAAAACAGACTGCTTTTTATACACAGATGATTAAGCCCAGACATCCGCCCGCCCACCCCCGGTAATCGACTTCCACTCATAAAGTTGTGGCTGACGTTGGTACGTCTGGAAATCCCGAAATGTGAGAGAAAATAATTGAAAAGCAACATGATCCGGAACTCGATTTGGAAAGATTTTTTTTTTGAATTTATAACAAATTTTTCAATAGCCCTTATTCGATTAAGATCCGGCCCGTCATTTGGGCGATCAGGGCGCAAACGATCAGGTGATGACTTTTAGAAATTCTTTGAATTTACACATGTTTTTATGTATTTTGTTGTTTGATGCCTATAATATGCACTGAAAATATCCTCGCCACCCCCCCCCCCCCCCGGAAAATTTTGAAGTGACGGGCCTGCTCGAGATATTTATTCCATTGTTGATCATGGAACTGTGAAATCCCTCAACAGATTCACTCAATTGTTGATGATTCATTTATCAGAATCACTCGATATTCGATCATTCGATTATGCAAATCTCACGATTATATTCGTCATAAGTCCGGAAACTCATATGCCATTTACAATCAGCAAGTCTGTCGAGATCATGACCTCATTATCTCGGTTTTCGCTCATCTCGAAGTTTTTTGAAAAGTCTGAACGAAAGCTAAAGTGTGTAATCTATTGCATATTTTCCACTCAAATAGTCCCACTCCAGTTTTAGACATCTACCCTTCAATGGTTTCTATCCGACTATCATTTATTTGACCAAACAATGTTCCTTCAACATAGCATTCTCAGAAAAAATAATCTCCTCTGCGAAATACACATTCATACATGGAAAACTTTCACGCGTGCTATAAATAATCCTTCGACTCCCGCTAGACTTGTTCATATGTAAACTATAAGTAATACAAACCAAACAGTATTGATTAAACATTAGTTGCTCAAATATTTTTCATGCTTATGGTTTTAAGTAAAACTGCGCAAAATGAGTATTTATCTCGAATATTTTTCTGGATTCAAGGGCTATCGACGTTCAAGGGCGAATTACGACTGTGCAAAATCTCTAAACAGGAAAAACATTAGGCTTTATTGTGGAAATTAAAATCTTTCTAGCACTAGCGTTTCATTCAAAACGGGCCTTTTCATTTGGTAAATCGATGCAAAGAAAATTTTGTGTAATGAAGAATTAAATCTTCATGTCATATGAAAAAAAGAGAGACAAGTAGGAAAGGGCATTAAACTATACTGAAATTATATTGAAAAAACAATTTGAACTGTTACGGAAGAAAAATGTCAAGTGAAATCAGTGAAAAATAAAGGCATTAAGCTCTTAATAAGAATATACATATATGAGAGCATAAACATAATAATAATTATAATAATATTAATAATAGTAATAACAGCAAGGGGGGCAGAAAGCCTTAAAAGCACCAGTATTTTAGGCATGTTAAGGTGCATAAATGGGAGAAGGGCAATGGAATGCACAACTAGTGTCTGACCACGAAATTCGGCCACTTCAGCGGTTCTGCGCATGGCAGAAAAGCACGAATCCATTCGAGTTTTATGGAAGTTCGTTTTGCAGGTGCGTGTATTAGCACGCGAATCAGAATGTTTGCTTCTCTGTTTGTTGAAAGCAACTAAATTTCTAAACTAGCAGATAGCATCAGGTCGGAAGAAATTAAATATGCTAAACGAACTAAACGAGAACTGAATACGGCACATTTTATAACAGCAATTTGTCCCTGGAAAATGAAAAGATTATTCTCGGCACTTTTTTTTTTTTTGCGGCAAAATTGTACTAATACGCCTATTCAATAAAAAATTCAAGAATTTCACTACTAAATTTGATTAAATAAATTGGAATAAATATTAAGTAATTGCTAAAACAATCTAAGAGAAATAGTACTTAACCCTTTATCTACCGCATTATGATCTGCAGCAATTTTTTTTACAGAAATAGTTTGTCTAGGTATTTACACTGAAAATTAAGGGATTTACATAAATAAAATGCTCAGTCTATAAGTATATATTTCTTTACAGTTAATAAGTGCCACAGAGTATTTACCCTGTGAAATTCATTACATACAATTTTTAATCAAAATATTTCGTCAAATAGCTTTCTAAGTTCTTAACTAACACATTAAAAGAATCAGTGACCTGATTCTTGAATTTTACTGCTTTTCTGGAGCGAAACTCTAAGGGAACAATCTGAACGAAATGGAAGTTCAAAACACAGCATCGGTTTCAAGATTATCTATGTTCCTTTCCTCGCTAAAATACTCTTTATAGAACCCTTGCTGATATGTATCCTGAAAAAGGGGAATGTAAAGTACCATCAGAATATTGGTAAAAATGGTTGCTGGGATGGAATTTATAGAGAATGGTACCTATACCGCCGGTAGATAAAGGGTTAAAAATAATTTATTAAATGTGAATGCCTTTTAATTCAAATCCGAACACACTAATATATATAAACGTACTAAATACAAAGCTTCTATAATTTTCTAGGTTAAAAATGTACATGAAATTCCTTAGGGAGTAGCATCGAATAATGTAAAAGGTAATATAATAATAATGATGATGATAAGAATTAAGAACACCAATGTTTTTATCATTATTACTATTTGTTGCATTGCTTTTTCTTAAACTGATTTTATTTATTTGTTTCTTTAATTTTGTTTTTTAAAGCACCTTAACAAAATACGTTTAAATTCAGGTTAAAATCGTGTTGTAATCTCTGTACACTGGCTTAAGAGGACCAAAAAAGAACCTGATGAATATTTTGTTGAATTTTTTTAAATCAGGATTACCAAAATGATTTGTGAAATTAATAAAATAAAAAAATAAATCAATGATACACTCAACCTATGTCAAGTCACATTCCTGGAATCTGACGTGTTAAATCGGTCGTGGTTATTTCCTTCCACTAAACAATTTAAAAGCTTTATCTGTGAGCTTCCAGATCACAAATCATTCGTAGTGTTTTTCGTTGTGCGGCACTTGATAGGATCTCAAAGGGAAGTATGTAACAGTGAGCAGTTACAGATTCAACCAAGGATAACAAAAAGTGTGAGGTGAGACGATCTTGGCTCGGAAACGACGTTACAAATCGCATTAAGTCTTGCTTCCGAAATCTGCATGTTTGGAGGCAAAACCATGACATGTCATAAGCCGACTCGAATTTGTTTTTAGAAGTAAACCGCTTGTGAAGTTAAAGGGTTTCTCAACTGTCGGCATTTGAGACACAAAGAGCACAATTTGCATTATGTTGAGAGCAATTCACTTGTAACTTTTTCTTTTCCCGTATAAAATGAATTATTTAAAAATGTTCCTCAGACATATTCTGCAAACTTTCAAGTATATTCGAATCTCATTAGCTCGAACCTGCTTGAGGTGAAATAATCATCAAAACACTTAGGCTTCACAAATGACGAACAAACAAAATTGCTTTACATGAAGTCTTACCAACAGCGCACAACACGTGCAAACAAAATATTTACTGGGACACCTCACAGAGACGATGAACATAAGAGATACGTAGAAGACGCTGATGATTCAGTACTAAATAACTTAGAATGCATTATAAAATGCAATATGTTTTCATTCCGACAAGCTGTGCCATTGTATCCTTGGACAATAAATATATATTTTTCAATTTTTATTTAAAAACGAACTGAATCACTTTAAAATACAAAAATAAAGTTGATCACTGAATTTTGTTAAAATTACTATGTGAAAAAGTTGATTGGGCGTTTTAATTTTCTTGGTTATTTATTTTCAAAATAAACATCTGTAGAGATTTGTTTAATTTAAACAATCAACTGTTTTCTATTAAATTGAACATCAGTTAATAACTTGTAGTTATTCTGTCATCATTCAAAACTTAAAAAAAAAAAAAAAAAAAAAAAAACACTAGAACACTATATGAGAGAGTACATTTTCCTTTAGTACTAGCTTTCCCCCAGCCCGTGTTAAGCCAATTCACAACCTGTCAAGGACTTGAAAAAAATAATAATAAATATCCCCTACAATTACTCTAAAAACACAAAGCAATGTAGAATTTTAATGGTACGTACATTTTTGTATATACTGTATATAATCCTGTTATTTGGCAAAAACTTTATAGGAAAGCATGCAGCCGAATATCGAGAAAGTCAGCTGAATTCCGCAGAAAAGAAAATTTTTAAATTCAGTTGATCGATTGATCAAGTAAAATAAAGATTTTAATTAAATCACTAACAACTACCTTTTCTCTTGTACAATGAATTTAACTGTAAAAGCAGTTGGAATGCTTCACATTGAAGGATGTTTAACACAGTAACAGCATCACACTCTATTATTGGTAAGCACTCGCCATGTGCCTTTTGTATTCATAAAAAATAAAAAATGCACTGATGTACCGTGATGACAAGTAAGATGAACTTAACCGCATAATTCAGAAATTTCTTGGTCATGTAACCAAAGAGATCAGAAAGCAAATTTTAAATAACACTTCCATCTTCAACAAAATTAAGAAACACATCAAATGCCTGCTAAACAAAACATAATTCTTTCATTTTTTGAACTACGCATCAGAAACTTTGTCACTTACTACTTCGTCGGCCATTTTTATAAGAAGAGTCTTTAGAGAAATCTTTGGGAGAATTATTTTGGTCGAATTCTGGAGAAGGCACCTTAGAAAAATCTTTGGTGGAATTAGAGTAGGATTCTGGAGGAGGCACAACCCCGAATTGTACAAAACCTATAAAGAAATTGATGCCATTAAATTTAGTAATGCAACAGAATAATGCTAGTTGGACACATTTGAAGACAGGACACTAAAATCAAAACCAATCAAATTCTTGCCCATTTAGAAAGAGGCAGTTTAAACGGAGTAATTGATTCAAAGCTGACTTTCTCTGGCGATTAAAATTCTTAATTTCGGCCGGCAATGCGAAGACTTAAATCATAGGTATGTTAGAAAGATCTTCAAACCCTTGTGTTGCCCCAGGATATCAAATACTACAAAAAATTTCCCATTTGCTTTGTCAAAGACTGAATTGCATAACAAACAACAAACCTTTCTCTTCACATTCCTAATGCAGAAAGTAACATACACATGCTTTTGTTAGGCTACACCTTCAGACATAGTGATCAAGTAACATGCATATAGTAGATCAAAAATTCTTCCATGGAAAGGAAAAACTGATATTATCTGACAATACAGAGCAAAGCATGCGAAGAATGAGAGGAAAGCATAGATTCAAATTCAACAATAAAGCAAATACATTATATTTGTCGTTTAAAGTGCTTGGGCTATGATTTTACTCTTGAAAAAGATTATAGAGAAAGTATGGCAAATGGGAGAAAAGAAAGAGTGTGACTGATTAGTATTAGTTTTCCCCTAGAAGTTCCGGTAAACTTATCTATTTTACTCATTGAAAGGGAAATTACTCATCATATAACGCGCGTAAAAAGTTGAGAAGCTCCTACAAATTTTAAGCTCTTCTATCCTAGGTGGACATAATTTAACTTTTGCATCATGTTTTAATTGCGAGTTCTAAAGAACAATTCTTTTTCTCTGAATCTATACGACATCAATTGGTATCTCTTTCAACCTCCTGTGTTGAAATTAATGTTTCATTTTGTTAGTAATCCAGTAAATGAAGATCAAAAATCGTAGAGTTGGTATTGCCCTGAAGTTTCAAGATGTGTTTTGACTGCATGCAAGAAGAGTTACTTGTAGTTTTTGCGAAGGGAATCAGTAAAGCAAGTTGTACATGTGACGTAGGCTAAGCTGTCCGAACGGAACTCTAGTTTGTGACCCTATTGTATTACAGAAAAGTGAGATTAGTACGCTTTGCTTTTAGTTGTTTACTCTGAACAACTTTATTTGCATCTTTATCAGGAACAAGAACAGTAAAGAATATAAGATTCAGAAGAATAGCGGCCCAACCTGAATCCTTCTGTAGATGGGGGGGGGGGGGGGGAGGCTTCTTATATGTAACATATTACCATGCTAGAATCGCAAAATGGCTTAAAACCCACTGAAAAACCGAGAGGAAAAGGTTGACCCCCCCTCAAAACCACTTCACGACTACGTCTTATTCAGAAAACGCTGAAGATATAGTTATGTAGTAGAGAAAAAAGTAAGGTATGCACCTTGATTCAGAAAAATACCGAAATTATTATTGTAAAGTAGTAAAGTAAATTGCAATATAGTATATGAGGATTTTTTGTAATTTACTTCAGATGAATCAAGAAGAGTTCATACATTAACTAAATGCTTCAAATACCTTACATACAAAACTTAAATATGAAAATGCTTTTATGTATCGAAAAAGTATTTGCTTATTCTGTTTTTAAAAAATAATATATTTACTATTTATTGTGGTATAGCAAATATATTATTTTAGCACATACTGTTGATACAGTTTAAGCTAAGGAAAAGAAATATTTTAGAATACATAAACAGCTTGTCCTACAAACAAAAAATAACTTTTTTTTTGAAAAAGTAGGAAAAATTCTTTTCTTGAATTCAATTGGCCTGATTTCCTAAAACTAAAATTGATTTACAAATAAATAACGTGAATTAAACTGTTTATGCACAAATTGGATCATTTTTCAGCATATCCCAATTTAGCTGACTTAATGTGCATCTTTCATGACAGATTCAGCAAGTCCAATAAAAAAGGCCACTAACTGCTATATGAATATTCTCGTAAAATAAGGCTGCTCTGAAATTTTAGTATCTGTTAATGAGGGGCATTACTGAGAAGCATGAATGAAATCACTTGAAATGTTCATTCGATACCGAAATTACTCCAGAGGTTCAATCGATTGTTGATCAATCACAGGAGAGATTAATTCAATTCATCATTCGATGATTCATCATTCGATTATCAGAATTTCTCGATACCGGAAAACCTGTAAAGTTGACCACTTTTGTCAGGAACGGAATTAGCCCTTCACCCTCTATAAGTTGACCACCTGTCTAAGTTGACCACTAAAGTGCTGCACCGCAAGTGGTCAACTTACACAGGTTTTACTGTATTCGATCACCGAGTTTGCAAATCTCTCGATTATGCCCATCCCTAGTATTTGCACTGAAGACAACGCTTTCATTTACCTGAGGAAAGTGCGTGATTCCCATAAATGCCGTTTTCGTGCGATGAGGCCAGGTTTAGAGGCGCGCTGCTGTGCGGGGGGTAGTATGCCAACTGGAGAGGAGACGATGAGCCCCTGCCTCCGGGATTCGGACCGTGGCCGTTCATGTGTCGGGACACGAGGCTGAGGGGCGAGTTGAGGGGTGGGGGATGACTACGGCCGGGCACCACGTCGGCATACGTGCCGTAGCTGGACCGCCGGCCCTCCCTTCTGTTGCCGTCGATTGCTGCCTGCAGCTCTTCGGCGGAACTCAACTTTTCCTTGTCGCATTCGTATGCGTAGAGGTATTTCATGTACCTGGAAGAAAAAACAAGGAAAATCATCTTCTTTTCCAACCTGGAGCTTCAAAAACAATATAAATACACTTCAATGGCTCTCCTTTACACTTACAGTTGAACTTTCTTAATACGAGCACGGTTAATGCGAAATCACGGCTAAAACGAACATTTTGTTCACTAAGTTTGGCTTACTATTTATTTACACTGAATATCTCACGCGAAGGCTAAAATGCAAATTTCGTCTAAGACAAACAAAATTTCTGACCTATTTACGGAAAATTTTCTCGATTGCATGTAACTATTTTTTTCCCACAAATTGCTGGTTATTTTGCTGGGAAGTTCTAATTGCCCCCCCCCCCCCCCCAGGCATAAAATCATACAAATTTATGTTGGTAAAATATTAAAAGATATCAGTGACGCGTTGCACTTAATTTAATGATCTATTCTTTACGCTTATTACTAAAGTTAAATATCTTTAAAATATAATATATAATAAAATTTATAAGAAGTACTTCAAGGTACAGTTGGGGAAAGTCTTGGACAAATAGATGTTCCAATATTTTAGATAAAATGTTATTTATATAAAAAAAAAAAAAACTTGGAGGGAAGATAATTTTTTGCCCTACCTTCCCATTCTTGCTTACACGTATCTATAGCCCATTTCAAATACGTGTAAATACTGCACCACAAATATAAGAGCATCATAGGATAAAGAAACACATTTACAAGAGATTCATATTTTAGCGGCCTAGAAATGTAATGTTCAAACCTTAGGTCCCAATTAGTTGAAATTCAAAGGTGCGAAATAATTCCAAATTAAATTTCTTTAATAAATGTATAGCTTATAAGGCTATTTACTTTACTTTTAAAGTGTGTCAAATTAGACTTTATTATAAATGAAAACTACTTCCATTATCGCTTATGCTATCTATTTTGAAGCCATTGTGATGTAATAAATAAATAAAGTTTGACCCCTGAAGTCTAATGGTATATTTTTAAAGTTACATCTAGAAGTGAAATCAAAATCCAGAAAACTAAAAAAAAATATATAAACGATTCTAGTTTTTATGACGCACAGCAAAGAGGAGAGATGAAGCACAACGTGCGCTTAAAAACTCAGCGTTTACAGACATCAAATCATTCATTAGTAACAAGAATTGAGTAATCATTTTGAAGCTATCGACAATAGGAATCCAGTAATCATTTTGAAGCTATCCATAACAAGAATTTCGCAATGAATTTGAAGCTATAAATTAACTTGCATAAATTTTAGGGCACAGCTTTATATGTACTCGGCGTAAGCATTTTCCTCGTAATAAACTTTTGATTTCCCACATAAAAATTTAACATTTAATCTTAAATTTAGTGATTATTTGTGCAGGAGCACCACCCTTAGCAAATATGTTTCAATTTCAAATCATTTCATCATTATGAAACAGAAAAAGACTAGTCGATTAATATTAATTGCTTTTAATCACGACTGTTTCAAATCAGAAACAAGATTTTTAAAAATAAAAAAAAAATCTGTAATTATCATTGTCAGACACTGAACAATTACCCTAGTGCCCCATTACACAATTTGAGCTTCATTATTTAAGAAATTATTTACGTAGTGTCGGACCCGAGGAAGAAGAAGAAGGGGGGAAAAAACATCGCGAATAAGATGGTACGCGACCCTTACGAGATAATTATACCCACTTAATAGTCCTTGTCGAACAGTGACAAGGACCTAGTAATCTCCCACCAAAAGGGGAGAATTCAACAGTTTTTGCAGAAGCATCTCGTTAGCATCGTCGAATCTCATCTCTTCGAAAAATGGAAGAAAAACACACGACAAATTGATTTCCTCTCCAGAAGCAAAAGGAGAAATCAAGGGAAATAAAAGGAAAGAGACAAAAGCAAAAAAACGAAGAAGCGGGGTAAAATGAAGAAGGTGCATTGACGATTCTTTTAATGAAGTTTTGGTAGTATTAAAAGCCCTTCTTAAGTCCACCGTCACGGGATATAAATTCTGATTTAAGATGCTCCCGCAGCGGCTCGCGGGGATTTCAAATGGTTTCATTAGTCGCTTTATTAGCGCGGTATAAATTGGGGGAGCAGCGCCTAGGCAACAGTCGGGGCTGTATTTTGGCACCGTTATATAATGGCCCTGATGAAGAAGTTACGAGTTTATGATGTCCTTCGAATGAGGCTCGTAAAAGTAGGCCTAATTTATACCTGACACATTAGCTATAGGCGGATTGCTTTCTTTCTTTCTTTCTCGGACGCGAATAAAAAAGAAAAAAAAATGTACACCGGCTTGTTTCTGATAAAGACCTTAATATGATTTCGAAGGCCTTGCCAGCTTTAAACGATTTCGCTGCTTAGAAAATTTTGTTACTCTTATTATTGAAGGAGAATTTACTTTGTTGTTTCTCCCCCGCTGAAGGTTTAGCATTTATTCGGTTATGCACAGCCAATACTCGACGTTTAGCAAGGATATTTTATTCTTTTTTTGGAAGAAATGAGTAAAAAAAATACAGCATGCAAATATTTTAATTTTTTTCCCCTTATCTATCGGCTCTATGCACTATTAGTATGACCAGGGTAGATCTAGAGGGATATTTAAAACAGATTAATTTAACACATCTACATGCATAAATAGGCAAAGACGAAAAAGTTAACCATTTTCTTCTATGTTTGTCAACCGATTTTCTTACTTTTTTTTTTATTTAGTAGCTATTGATGAGATATAGTGTTATAAGAAATTTTTGGAAGTAGTTATGTAATTATAATTTTTTATCTACTTTAGAGGTACATTGGAAGCCTTTTTTTTTTTTGTGTGATACTGTCACTGCTCCTTACATCCACAATCTACAATATTTGTACAGAACAAAGGAGAAAATGTCATCTATTAAATAAATGTCAAAGCAAAATAATACTAATCTGAAGGTTAATCCATTTCCAAAATATATATAAATGGGTAAGTCAGTTAGATTGTTTGTCCAGTACAATGTCAAACACAATAAAATACATTTCGAAACTAACGATATCTAACATAATATAAAGTGAGATAATTAAGTGTGGTGACGCGTTTTTTTTTTTTTTTGCTTCGAACCAACGTTTCATAAGTATGTTGATCTGCATTACAGTTTTTAATTCCTGATTAAGTTGAATGGGAGTGTATTAATTTATAATCTATTCAATAATAATAGGTTGGCAGAAAATAATTTATTTCTATTTTCTTTACAGGAGAAGATAAAACTTATGCATAATATCTGTTACAAGTGCATTAAATTAACTCTGGTCAGTTAGTCGCACTGAAGAGAGGTTATCAAATATTTAAACAAAAGAGTCGTCAAATAGAAAAAGAAAAACTAAAATGCCTAAAAGTTGTTTAAACATTTGAGGTCAAATTTGAAAAAGTTAATGAATTCGGTCGACTTTTGATCGCTGGGCGATCTTTACAGAAAGAATTATCTTCAGTGGTTTCAGAATAGATGGAACATCTCGACTTTTCAGCATCGGATAGACTTGGTGAGTGAGTTCATGCCCATTACTAATTTCTGGAGAACTTTTCATACCGAGCTTTTGTTTAACATTCTGCAAATGTAAAGACTACATAAGAAAACAGCCTAAAAGCAAAATGTTAATGCCGCCAAAATAATCCGACGAGTCTCAGCTCTTAGCGATCAATTAATTACTGACAATAGCGAAAAGAAAGGGTTGACAGCCGAGAAAGTGGACGAATGAAAAAGTGCACGTAACCACTGCGACAACATTCAGCGGGCTCTGCGTGTCGCGAGGCCTGTTCACTTGTTGAGAACAAGGTAGACTATCTTCCTAATCGTCAATGTCCAATAAATCATTTTGTATCGTTTAAAGCGGAGAATTATGAGCCCGCCGATCTTCCGTTTCGTCGGTTGTCCCCAACAAGAGGCTGCTCGTAATTGAAGAAAATTAGTTTCAATTAGGCTGTGCAAGTGAATGTGAAGCAAGGCAGCTGAAAGTTGCCATTTATTCTTTTAGTGTCGCGAAGCTATGTTCGGCCCCGCCCTCCCGCATATAGACTGCAACATGCATAACTATTAGTCTCACTCAATTACGCGCCCCGATTTAAAACAATCTATTACGAGGTGTATCTAGCAGCTGGAGGCGAGTACATTTTCGAAAAGAGTATGAGCATCAAAATGGCAAATCTACTAACGCCGCACTTTGAGACTACACGCGTGTTTAGAAGAAAAGTCCTCTGATAAAGTGAATATTTTCACCTTCTATTATCTAAATTATCTTATTCTTTGAAGTTATGAAGTGGATTATCGTTTATACGATGTCGACGGGACTATCGAAAAACGTCGTATAAAAGATAACGTCGCATAACTATTAGTCTCACTCAATTACTCGTCCCGATTTAAAACAATCTATTACGAGGTGTATCTAGCAGCTGGAGGCGAGAACATTTTCGAAAAGAGTATGAGCATCAAAATGGCAAATCTACTAACGCCGCACTTTGAGACTACACGTGTGTTTAGAAGAAAAGTCCTCTGATAAACTGAATATTTTCACCTTCTATTATCTAAATTTTCTTATTCTTTGAAGTTATGAAGTGGATTATCGTTTATACGACGTCGACGGGACTATCGAAAAACGTCGTATAAAAGATAACGTCGCATAACTATTAGTCTCACTCAATTACTCGTCCCGATTTAAAACAATCTATTACGAGGTGTATCTAGCAGCTGGAGGCGAGAACATTTTCGAAAAGAGTATGAGCATCAAAATGGCAAATCTACTAACGCCGCACTTTGAGACTACACGCGTGTTTAGAAGAAAAGTCCTCTGATAAACTGAATATTTTCACCTTCTATTATCTAAATTTTCTTATTCTTTAAATTTCAGGGTTCCCACCAAGAATATGATACAAAAAAAGTGAAAAAAGTGACCATTTAAGAAAAAAAAGTGACCAAAAAAGTGGTCAATTAAAAAAAAAGTGACCAAATGATAATAAGCTTTGCATTACCACTAAAACACATGTAGAAAAAAGGTTTATAGGTTTTTAAGCATAGAAAAATATACATTTCTTTTCTTCACATGCAAAAGTTCCATCTAGAACTGTACGAGCCTACTTTCGTACATTCCAACTTCAGATTTATACTCTTGCTATCTCTCTCTCTCTAAATTCTCATTTAGCTTTAGTTCTTGATTACTTCAAATGTACCTCATTAATTAATTTACTCGTTCATGAATTTGTACACTTATTTATTTCTTCACTCATTCATTCTTTCACTCATTCAGTTATTCATTGATTCATTCTTTCACTTATTTATTCATTCCTTGAGAAATATCCTTAAAAATCCCGGTCAACAAATTTCATAAAAAAATAAGCTCGGTTAGTTCAGGTTGAACTTCGTATCTGTACATGTTCTTTGGCCTAACATCTTTCCGATAAAGTTTGTTCCAAGCGACCCGTCAGCTAGATCAGGATTTATATACGATTGAAATTTCCCCGTAGGCGCTAATGTTAATTTTTTTGAACTGTTTAAAAATGAACAAAAATTGTTTAAAGCTAAAAAAGCTGGCCAAGATCTTTTGAATTGGCCAATTTCCTAAAAAGTTATTGGGGGGGGGGGGGGGACTGACAGACGCACATTTTTGCCCATCTCAAAACCCTACTTTCAAATTTTTCATTTTTCATTCTTTATTTAATTACTTCTTTGACTTTTCTTTATTTTTAATGATATTTTTACGATACATTAAGCCTTCTTTCACTTTATTTATTTTTTGAGAAAGTAGGCTAAAAACAGCAGAAAGTTCAATCCTTAACTAATCTTCCATAAATAAACATCACCATCATCTCAAATAAAAAATCATTTTTAAAAAACCAATGGTTTTTCATCAGACACAGAAAGAAAGCAGCCATACATATATATGCCAGGGGTGACCGATTATGCTAGCAATTTACAAAACCAACTTTATTTTTTAATGTGTGAAACAAAAAAAAAAAAAAATTAAATGTTTTATCACAAAAAAAAAAATAAAATTTGAATATTATTTAAATTTATGTCAAATTACATATTTTAGAGCAAGTAAAAAATAAAAATCTTTTGATTGACAACTAAAGAAGCAAATAAAATCAATTATAAGCATGAAAAACAGGAAAAGGGTCAATGCCCAGTTAAATCAAGCAAGGAAATCACTAAATTAAAAGCATTCTGTTCAAGAAATGATGTTGATTATAATCCTTTGTCCAAAGCTAATTTAGAAAGTACAGATACCAAAAGTAAAATATTTGAAAAGCATACTTTAAGTGCTTACTTATCCTATAGCAAAAAGTTTTTAACTTACAAATCGTTTAAAGGCTAAAAATGAAAATGATATGTTAGAATAGACCTTGAAAAGCAAAAAAAAAAAAAAAAATCAGAAAAAGAAAATCAATACAGTAGGAATGCTTAAAAATTTTAAATGTTAATATAAAAATCTCAGAAAAGAATGCTTCAAAAATTTAGAGAACCGTCGCCCCTGGTATATAAATGGCAGCATTCTGTAAAAGTTCCAATTTATAGTCTTAGATTTCTCTTGAAAAAATGTTGTGATTACAGAAGATTTTCTCTTCTGTAATTTTTTTAAAATTTCACGTGCTCCTTTGCTGTGTGCTCATCTCCATCAGCTTTTATAGATTTAGCAACTTCTATCATTCCCCGAGCAAGCTGTATTTCTGTAAAAGCTAGATTTCTAAAGCAATCTTATAATTTTTCATTTGCTTCGTCAAGTAGCTTTGTGGAAACTATTTTATTTGCATTTTACCTGGTGTTTATAGGAAAAGTTTAGTGGTTATATATCACTTTATGAGATACCTAAAAGAAAAAAGTGATTTTAGGTGACAATTTACTAAAAAAAGTGATTTTAGGTGACAATTTGCTACAAAAAGTTACTTTAGGTGACCAATGAAAAAAAAGTGATTTTAGGTGAAAAAAGTGACTTGGTGGGAACCCTGAAATTTATATAGTGAAGTGTCGTTTATAGGACGCCGAAGGGACTATCGAAAAATGTCGTAAAATCGATTTACCCTTCTGGCTAAACCCAAGAGTTGCATTCTACATTAAAACATCGTGTAAATGTAAACGTCGTATAAAAGATCGTCGTATGAACGATATTCTAGAATTGTTGCAGTTTTTTTTATAAGAGTATCTGGACTACAGTATCTGGATTTTCGAATATGCTTTTCCTGATCTGTTTTCGAATGACAAGATTCCTTTACAGTTTATACCCAGAATGAAAAAAGTTTACAGAAAACCAATCAAACGAAATAAAGTATTCTGGAAATGTGTAAAAATGAACAACTTCAATTTTGCATAGTTGTATTTCAGAACAGCTTATCATGATGTATTTGGAATGGACAGTATAATTTTATTCTCAAGGTCATGTTAAAATTTTTATGCACATAAATTTTTACTCTTGAAAAAAGGAATAATAAAATATAGTGGGGAATATGGTTTTAATGAAATGACATTGAATAAAAACAAGGGAAAACGTTGAATAGATAAATAAAATAAGTTAAATGTTCAAAATATCTGGTGATAAAATTATATTTTTTAAAGAGGAAGCTTTTATAAAGAGGAAGAGGATAAGTATTCTGGGTTAACTTGAAAAGAAACTTTTTTTGTTTAAAAAACTTTTTGTGTTCTCTGTATGCGTTTACAAATTTAACACAAAACTGTTTAACGAGAAAATCCATTAAATTGTAACAATTCTAAATGTATCAAAAGATTATTAGGAAAAAAAAATACGGAAGGAAACCGGACAAGCAATATCGCTTACAAAAAGAAGAAGAAGAAGCAGTACCGGAAAGAAATAATTAGCTTTTTATTTTAAGTTTTAAACTCATTTCTTTATCATTGCATGCCCATAAAGAATAAAACAAATAAAAATAAAAACAATGAAAAAAAAAGTTAATAGTGATCGTGATTGACGTCACATTAGTTCAATATCTCAAAACATAAAAGACTTAGGTCTATGTGGCGTTTGTTTTTCAGTGACCTCAAATACATAATTCTTTAGTAAATGTTTCAAACCGACGAAGTAAATTCCAGTTTGTAGAATGCGATATAATGATACACAATCAAACTGAAAACCCATAACTAACGGTAAATTCGCAAAAATCGAGAAAAGGAGAGGGAATATTTCAGGAAACAGAAAGGAGAAAATTCCCTCTTAATAAGACGTGGGGAGAAAGATAGGGATTCACGTGCGGTACTCACATATGTCTGTCACGTGCGTACGAAGGGAAGGCGTGCAAAGCTAGATATTCATTAAAAATACTTATGCAGGCCATTAATGGTGATTTATCCATTGAAAATGTCGCCATCGTTAATGCAAGCAAAAGCGTAGCTCTTTTTCTGCGAGATCGATTCCCGCCGATACATAATTTAGAGAGAATTATTTAATGCCCGGGCTCGCAAAAGGGTTAGGACACCGGGTAGCTATGGCAACTGAGGACGCCAAACACGACTCCGGATCTCATTAATGTGGGTTTTTATTACGAATCAGAATCGTAATGGGCCTTTCTTGACTCCCCCCCCCCTCCCCTTGGACCGTCCTGAGCTCGTGCTCGTTCGGCTGTGGTCAGTTTAATGCAGGAATGCAAATTGCTCGGCAGAAATAAATCTACAGAAACGTTGTGAAAAAGTTGATGCAACATAAAGAGGAACATTACATCGCTGTTCCACAGAGCAATTCAGTTGATATTGAAGGACTCAACTTTCATCATAATATCATCAACATTTTTTACAATAACCTAATTTGAGTAGATTATTTTAAAAACCTCATATACAAAACGTCAAGACGACATTTCAATTTCCCAGTTCCTCCACATTGGCACAAGTTGGTAATGTCCTGCTAAGACTCGTATAGGATAAGACCGGCCTACATACTGTCTTCCGATTCACTCTTTCTCCAGTTTCACAACGGCCACTTGATTGATAACTACATTTTTGCTGTTTCCCCTAAATTTACGCCCATTTCAAGTACCCCCGGAAGTTAAAGTTTTAAAAGGCAGAACCCGCCGCCAATACTGGTCACTGTTTAAGTACACGATATTAATCGTTAACCAGTTGTACCAGTTGTATGATCGTACTTTTCATATGTTTTTCTTAAATATATTTTTAGGATGTAGCTTTACGCGCAATTGATTTTAATGAACAAAAATGCAATGACAGAGGAATATTACTAATGCGCTTTTGCCATCGTTATTAAAAATGATTAAATTAGATAACCTAAATTATTTTTAAATGAAAGCAATATAAATTCTGGCGATTACACGAAAGGTGGGAAAGAGCCATTATCCACATAATCTGACAACATTTTTCCTAGCAAAATAAATGTGAAATTGTAAAATAATTATAATAATAATAAATTTAAAGCACCGTTATTGAAAATGAGCATTTATATAAGATGTAAATTATTATTCACTACTTGTTAACTGGTTACCTTATAAAAAAAGTTATACTCAGATCTATCCCGTATGGAACGCTATTCGAGACTGCCCGTCGAACAATATTTAGAGCTCCTAAGAATTTTTGAAATGAGCAATAAAAAAAAAGAAAAATATATTTATGCTAATACATCAAGAACGGCAGACAATTTTTGTACCGAAGGCGTGCTTTCTTTTCTTGGTACCGAAAGCGTGTTTTTTAAAGTTTCTTTTTAAATGAAAACGGATGTTGTCGAAAAGAATATATGAGTATAAGACTATGGGTGTGGTGTAGATATCGCACATCTTTCAATGTTTATCAAAAGGGTTCATAGGGCACTCATAGCTTAAGATTTTGCCCTTGTATTATTAATGGAGAAATATTATTTTTAAGAAGATTTTATTCAAAAACATCACACACACGATACATATATTTGTGTGAGTGCTTGTGTAGAGAACATTAAAACCTACTGTAATTATAAAATGAAACGCCTTGCCCGGTCTTATAGATTTACCTAACTGAACCTGTATCTACATAGAAGATCATAATTCTTAATGAACTGGCGTACTCAATATGGGACCAGTACTAACGCTAATCAGGAGCAATGATAAAATTTTCTCTTTCTGAATACTAAGTAAAGCTTTAACAACTTGGACATACAAAAATATATACCAATTTTAACGGCCAGTGAAACTAAATGTTTTAATTTTTATTTGCGATGAATATTTTTAAATTTATAAGCCCTCTGATTTCATGGAAGGCGGGTCATTTTACTATCAGGAATTGCAGTTATGCATTCAAATGGTTAGAGATAAAATCATTTTCATTCCTTCTTAACTAGTAACAACTTTTATTAATGCAACAGTCAATTAAAATTATGCCCTGTGCTCTTTATCAGTAAACGACAGCAGTTCTTAAGTACTCAATGAACATTCTCGAACGAGAAGAAGCTCTATTGAAATGGACATAACGAGGGGGAACGGGGGAGGAGTGGAAAAGATTTCGACGAGCACCCTTTCGAAGAGAACCGTCGCGGAAATAGCAGGACACGAGCCAGGACAAGCCACGGCAACCGCATAGCAACAATCCCCTTCCCACCAACCTCACTCGCCATTGTCCGGCAGCGCGGAAAATTTATCAATAACAACAGCGTGCCGACACACGCACAATGACTCCCTCCCCTCTCCCCCCCCCCCGAATATCTCGGACACAACTTAATGTCCACGTTACTCGATTAAATCTGTTAATTACGCCGAAGCGGGTGCCGTTGATCCCGATGTCTAGAGAGGGGGAGGGGGAGGACCGTCCGCCTTATATCGCGGCAGGGACAACTAATTAATGCGGCAAGCTGCTTTCTCCACCGATTTCAAACCCCAAAACCCGGAATTAATTAAATATTGATTAGGAGCTTTAACTAATCATTGACTACTAGCCCTGCTTTAATCAGTCGTTAATTAATGCTCAGTCCCCCTCCGCAGATATTCAATGAAGCGGCGAGAAATTAAATTTCGGCCAAGAGAGAGAGGCGATGTTGTTAAATTAGGGGAGGTGATATCGGGGGGTCAACGTCGAGCCATTGTTAAGCAGACCGTCCACCCTTCACTGGGCAACTCTTCCCAGGGCTCAGAGTTTACAAGTCACCGTTGGGTAGGAATAAACCGCTACTATGGTGATGGACCTCCCCATTTCTCTTATTGCGAAAGTTCAAAACAACCCTCAATCAGACAAACATGCAGTTAACATCTAGACTCGTGTGCGCCAACAACGTATCAGACTGCGTAAATTAGATTATTTTTCTTTCTTTGGCCTACATGAAACCAAAATTGAACACTCCAAAATGTTTGCAAACCCAAGTTACATATTTTAATGAGTAGTTTATTGATTCGATTGTTTTCCGTGTTCATGGATGCTCCAACTTAAAAGTATTTTGCTTTTAAAGTACTCCAAGCCGTAGAGATCTTTGAAGTGCTTTCTTCAGAATGTGCTATACAAATTTTAAAGACTTCTTCACTGCTACAGTATGTTTACTGATGTAACTCTTACATTTTATTATGGCATTGTGGCTTATACCACGAAATAAGTAACAGTAAATTATTATTCCCTGCAATGGTCCATTAAATTTGCTTTTCTTTGTACTCAGCAGCTTTTACCAGAACACCCACGAAATATACTTTGGTGATGTGTATTTTTTATCTTCTTTTCCCCTACATATTAACAGCGATACAATTTAATTTCCGCAAGAGCCAAATTAATCTTCTTAACTTTATATGATTAGAATGTTTATTGATGTTTATCTTAAGCAATGGTTAATGGAAGGCTTTTTGTTTCTTTTTTGAAGCAGATTGACGAGAACCGTTGGCATCCAATAATTTTCTCAAAAAAGCTTTCAAGACTTATCATTGAGCAATAAGCAATAAGCAAATCTGCTTAACACCAGGAAAAATGTTTAATTCAGAAATATTCAATCAAACCATTTTCCCAAATTCAACAGCGACATGAACGCACTTAAATGACTAATTGATAGAAAATCTCCATAAATGTAATGAGATTATACACTAGTAACTTTTTATTTTAAAATTATCCTTTTATTTAAAGCGGATATCTGTTTATACGAATGTTTAAAGATTTTGCACAGCGAGTATTAATTAAGCAAAAGTGAACCAAACGTTTTATCTCTCTTTTTTTTCTCTTCAATTTTTTTCTATTTCTTTATTTATTAATAGTCGACTATACATAAATAAATTCAGGCACTGCTGTTTGTACTGAAAAAACTATGAACACAATTGATAACTATAAATAATATTTTAAGAAAGTAACTTTGAATAAATTATGCTTGATTAAATTTTAATTGTGTATTTACCAATTTCATATCTTGTTCAAATAGGTTAATTTAATATTACTAAGTTCATATTTAAATATATTTAGGTAAAATAAATTTAAATATGTTACTTAAACTGAATATATTACTTTACTACGTTTTTACAACGAATATTTTTTAAAGACTATTTGATTTTATTTTCAAAATCATACGCACACATTTCAAAAAAGAAAATGAAGGTAAATAAGGGACTTACTGCGTCCTTAATGTGAAAGCAGCACTTGTGATGGAGGAAGGCAAATTGAGTCCTTTCGTTATTTCCCTCCATATTTTTTTGTTAATGACTTCGACTAGACCACCTCTGGCTACGACTAACCTGTACAACTCGTATAAGTCGAGTACCTGTTTAGCCATGATGGGAATACGGGTGACTGGAGTACCTATGGAAGAAAGAAAAAGCTAACATATAATTCCACGTTTCCACGTTATCTTCAATACTTTATCTTTATTATACATATTTTTTTACTACTTTATAGTGGTGATGTAATTATAATTACCCAAAAACTTAGAAGCAACATAAAACTGCACAAACAATACAAATAGAATAAAATACAGTGTACAAATAGAAACATCACATGATTTGCATTTAAGGTGCTTCCACCCAAACACAATATTACTATCTTTTCTCTACGGAAGCGCAGAGCTTATTTTTGCCTTAAAAATATACTCTGCAGTAGCGCATATGAGAAAAAACAGAATATTGCCTCTGCCGCCTTTGGTGTGAAAGTACTCTAAGAAATACTTACTACAACGGGATGTAAGAACTTAAACAAAACAAGAAGTTCCGCCTGGAACTATACGAGCCTACTTTCACGTATACACCAACATCAAGTTTATTATCTATCTCTCTTTTTCATTTAGCTTTAGTTCTTAATTACTTTAAATATACCTTTTCAACGGTTGCTCATTCATTCCTTCATCCATGCAATCATTCGTTCCATAAATTATTTATTTAATCATTAATTCATTGACTCATTCATTCATTATTCCGAAATATCTTTAAAATTCCAGATCAAAACCTTTCATCAGAAGAAAATAGGTTCATTTAGTTCCGGATAAAATTCGTCTCTGAACATGTTCTGAGTAATAACCGCTTTCAGATAAAGTTTGTTCCAAGCAAATCCGTCTGTTAGATCAGGATTTATATAGGATTGAAATTTCTCCGTAGGCGCTAATGTTAAATTTTTTCAAACTTTCAAAAATGAGCAAAATTTGTTCAAATCAAAAAATATTTCAAGCCGAGAGCTCCTTTAATAAGTTTGTCTGAATTAACTTGGATCTTAAGTCCAGGGATTATATATTTTGCTTCATATTTCTTGATAAACATTATGCTAAGACTTTTTGAACTAGTCAAAATTGAACGAAAAATTGTTCAAATCAAAAAATAAAATATTTAAATGAGATGTCCTCGCCAAGAACTTTCGAATCAGACAATTCCCTCAAATGTTATTAGGAGGTGATGGGACAGACAGGCCGACTGAAACACTTTTTCGACCTCCCCATCTCAAAACCCTACTTTCAAACTTTTTATTTTTCATTCTTTATTTAATTACTCCACTTATTTTTGACTTTTATTTATTTTTAACGATATTTTTAAGATACATCGAGCCTCTTTTCATACTTTTTAAAAACTTTTACTTTAAAGTAGGCTAAAAAGAGGATTGTATTTACGTTATGTGAAGATGCACATTAGAAAGTAGATTGTAGATAAATACCAAATGTACAGTAAAATGTTTTAAATTAAATAGCCAAACACTTAGTCAGTAATAGTTGCTTCCTAGTGCAATAACCAGCCCCCTTTTCTTAAGGCCCCTTCGACAGTTTTTGCAGGTTTTGATGAAAATTATTTTAATATTGCGAAGTGTATTATAGTTTTCTGTGGGGTAAATATTTATATATAGTTCATATTTTTCTGTGGGGTAAATGTATATATATGTATTTCATGAATTAGTTTAAAATAGTAAACGCAAAGAAAAATTCTATTCCAGTAGGAAGTCAAACATATAAAAATGATTACCAATAACTTTATGAACTTTCTGTTTTTGAGATTATTTTAATGGCTATCTTTTTCACAATAGCTTCATAAAAAGTAGGCTATTAACAGATCCTTTAGTTCAAAATACCAAACGAAACAAAAAAAAGTTGATCTCTTATGTGTACCACTTAAAAATGGCGATAATATAATAATTTTACGTGGAGAATTGATTTTTTAAAATTTTCGCACAGCTCCCGTTTTTGGTTTGCATTTTAATAAATGTACAACGAAATATTACTCTACAATGAAGCGAGCAAATTCGGAAATGTATTCCCAACTTGGGTTAATTTTCGACTACATTCTCCCACCCACATCGCCTCATGGGAATGGGCACTTGAATCCGGTTCTTCATTCGCTGGCAATGTTAATCTACCAATAGTCCGAATATCTTCAGACAGTTAAGCCTGAGATATTTCATAGCGAACTCCAACTCGCGTGGCGGGCCCTTTGATGATCAGCGGCAGGGGGGCTCAAAGAGAAAAACTACTCATTTTCACGTTATTTATAAGAAATCCGTGACGGCTTTTGAAGAGCTCGATGGGCAAACGCTAATGGCCGCTTTTTACATTTCGGGCGTGCTTTACAACTCGTCCTCCGATTCGATTCGAGGCATTAACGGAATTAATTATTGTGTAATGGTCGGACATTTGTCTTTCTTTCCGAGAGGCAGATATGACTTAGGTAAGGTCGTACGGGAATAAATACGGTCGAGGATGTTTGAAGAACTGCTTTAAAACAGTGAGAACTCTTAACCTCTCAGGAGCTGATGGAAAAAAATGCAACAACAGAGGCCATTAGCGCGATTTCAATTGTCAGTTGCCTCTCGATTTATTGTACTTCATTAGAACACTACAGGAAAGATTGTTCTCCTTCTTGTTTAACTTTAGAATACTGTCAGTTTTTTTCTCATTGTGAGAACTGACTTATGAGACACTACAATAACCTGACCCACGCTTTCAGACGAAAAGAAACAAAATTTCACACATGACTATGTCACACACAAAAAAAAGGTTTTAAAACGTTTTTCGTGCAAGTTTTTTTCTGAAATTGCATAACGCTTTGCTTTAAACATAAAGTCACGCCTTATGTAAATACATAAAATTAAATACTTACACAAATATTTAAGCATTGGTGGAAGTCTTTTATAAATTTCATTTATAGAGCGATGGACACCTTCTTCGAGATTGGTAACTGCTGCTATAAATGCCAATATACCGACTTTTTCTTTTAAAATTGAAAAAACTTTTGTCTGTCTTTTATCATTGCCTGAACTACGTTACTGAAAGATTGTAATTACTAGTGTGAAAATTGCAGCAGATAACAGTAATACTTATTTTATTTCCCATCTACAAAAAAAAAAAAAAATCTGGTGAAATGATTTACGACAGTTAACGTGCCCATAGTATTGATATGCAGCTTTCTTAAATTTATTGTGCTTCGCGGAACCTTGCAGTTCCGCCGAGATCACTCAAAGGTTCCATGAAACTTCAAGTTTTCCATTCATAACCTTCAAGTAGTTCGTTAAAAATCAATAAAATTTCGAATATACATTATACCTTTTCAAGTAGAACAACAGCTAAATTTAGCTTTCATTTTAGTAACTTAAATAGTTGATGCAACTGTTAGTCGCGATTATTTTGATTAGGACAGGAAGTCTCAAAGATCTGGAAAGACGTAAGAATTCACTATACACGAATATAACAGAGTGCCGAATTAAAAACCTTGTTTCAATATGCCATTGGAAGTTGTTTAAGTAAATTTTGCCTGAACTATTTTTAGAAAATTGACGCAATTGTCATTTTTATTGCAAATTCTTCATTTCTTTTAATATTATACTACTGAAGAAAACTGGGGTTTCACGATAGTACTTGACCTAAAAAAAGGCTCCGCGCATTAGAAAAATTAAGAAACGCTATATTATAGCACTTTTTATTCCAAAAGTTCTAATACAAAACTTCTCTCAGCGCGCCTTCTGCCTAAGCGACCGCATCTTCAAATGGTAAGTTATTCTTAAGTGGTCAGCCTTGAGGAGAAAACTTAATCTTCCAGTAACTTACAAAGATGTGAACTAGTGTCCAAAGGCCTATTGTACAGGGTGCGGCAGCATAATTTCCTTTTTTGAAATGTGCGACTTTCAGGCTATAAATGTTGTTGCGGGGTGGGAGTTGTCTCATTCCAAAGGGATGGTTCTAAAGTTTTGTTCTCTCCTTGGTCAGTCGCCATTCTGCATTCGAATCTCGAAGGAGCGTGCGTTTTCTATCGAGGCCTACTTTTCGAATGAACATTCAGTGGTTTGAAGTGGCCAGCCGCTTACCCAGATTTGGCCCCTCGTGATTTTTCTTCGGGGTTTTCCTGAAATATTGATTTTATGTCAATCGTCCAATGACCTTACAACACCTAAAGGGCAGCATCCAGGCTGAAATTTCTAACATACCTGCTGCTATGTTGGTAGGATCGTGACAAGCGCTAGAATTCGGCTTTCAGTGCATGAGGAATCGGGGGCCTCACCTACCTGGTTTGATTTTCAAAACTGTGTAAAACATAACGTTATGCATGAACCTACACTATAAAAAAAATTTAAAGTTTATAAGATTCATAAAACGGGTTTCATTCAGTTTTGAAAAAAGGAAGTTATGCTGCCGCACCCCTGTACTTTGCTCTTCATTTCAATGACACTATACGAACGTGACCCAGCTTACGTTCTCATACGTAAAAATAACCTTTTGTTTGTTTCTACTGTAAATATAGGTTACTATTAGAAAAGAACATTCATCCTTCGAAAATTTATGTAATTAATTCAGAAAATTAATTTATACAGTCCACTGAAGGCGGTACTCAATGCAAACTGCAGCCATACCGTATATAGCATCAATGGCCTTCTCGGACTAGCCCCCAGTATGAGGGGGTGCGGCTGCAGCGCTGTCCTCCTCGAACTTCCCACAAACTCTCTGACACACTTGACAACCAGCACCAGCCATAAAGGGCTGGGCTGGCAGAGCATTGCCGACCTGCTTTACCGACCCGGGACCATAATCATGCTACAAAGCAAGCCTTACGTCACCCGGATCGGATAATGCTATTTTAGTCGCCTCTTACGACACGCATAACTACGTCGGCGCTATTCTACGCCGGCCACCGCACGGCGAGTCCACTAAAGGCCCGATGCACAAGGACGATCCGCTGGCGGTCATGCACGAAAGTTCCGGCACAGTAGCACATGAAGTTAAATGGGCCGACTCACACGAGCGGCACGGTCAGGTGCCGCAGTTCCGGTTCAGTAGTACATTAACGGCCTTATTCAACAGCCGATTTAAACCTTGGAACTGCAGATCAAAGGTATCCTCAACCAATCTAAGCACTCATATCGGCGGTCCAAGTGTCTGACAGAAGTTCAAATCGGTTGGTGAAAAAGGCCACAAGTTAGATAGGCCAACTCACACGAGCGGCCGGCGCCTGACCGCAATCGGACCATCCGTGTGCATCGAGCATAATTGTTTTTTATAACGACACATCGTAATTTTCATTCAAAAGTTTCCTTGTAGAAATTTTTACTGAAGGATTTCACTTTAATATATTTTCTTCCTGCAAATATTACTTATGGTAACGCTTTCACGTAAATATCGTTTCCATATATATAGTCAGCCATATTTTATCTCATCAGCCTGGTAAAGAAAATTTTAATCAAAGCAAGAAACAAAGTTCCATGAGCCAACACCATTACATAAATTATTCGCAGAGGAAATGAGCGGCAAAAACATGTTTAATTCATCTTATCATACTCCGATCGATGAAGTAATTAAGTCTCCCATCACGTCGCTTGTTTCTCTTTTGTTGTTGAATAGCTACCAATGTAATCCATTACAATGGATACCGTAATGGAAACACATTCTATAGACCCCCTCCAAGGAGAGCAACTACCTTAATTATCAAATATCTTAATTACAGCACCACGCAATCATACGCAAACAGCAAGCGAAATCATCCTTAATGAACCTCTTCAAATATTTAAATTTACCCGTCGGCTCTCCCAAGAGAGGTCTTCGGAAATCTATTAACACACGACCCACAGGATTCATAAAAGAGAATTGGAGGAGCCCCACAGGACTTCACAAACCAACCTGAGAGATACAGAAGACGCTGATCAGAGCCCACCGTCCACAGTCAGGTCAGGCCCGCCAAGCTCTGCTGTCAAAACTAACGTAAAAAGCACTTCCTCTATCACCGTTCAACGTACAATGACTTGATGAATCAATGGAGACATATTTTCTTATTATTCTTCGATGTTGTTACTACATTTAATTAAAATGTAAGTTTTATTGACATTAAATTTTCATTAAAAAAATACCGTATTCATACGAATCTAATGCGCTTCGTTTTTGTCTGAATATAGTATTCAAAATTTGGTGTGCGCATTAGATTCGAGTGCAAAACTGGTCAGCAGTTCGGCAATGACGTCAACCAAATTTATTCGCAGACAAACAATTTTTTTATTATTTCAAGTTTTAAAATGGGGATGCGCATTAGATTTTCATAAATACGGTATGTACACGGATTAAATATTTTCCCCTCCAGTCTAAAAAAAAGGGCAAAAAAGACAAATTTTCTGTTTATTAAGCTTATTAGTTGAATCACGTTTTATAAAAAACCCTTTTAAAAATTAATTAAAAATAGTTTTTAATGTTCCAATGAAAGAAATATATACATTTCTCTGCCGCAATTAGTTCGGAATGCATGTGATAAAAAGTACCCAACATCACAGAATATAACTTTTTTAGAAATTAATTGCTCCCATGCCCGAGATGCACAAAATCGGCAAAATTTACACATGGTGAATTTCACGTTTCTGGACCCCAGCGTTTTCGCGGTACGCTTGCGATAGACAAAGAAACAAACATCTTATTTTATTATGGGCACATATTATTACTACATAAACCATATTTGAAAATTGAAGTTCCAAAAGAATAAAGATATCGGAATTTAAACAATTATTGTGGCACCAGAATTGTTAAAAAAGTTAACTTTTTGGTTGTGAATACAAATCAAAAACCAGCTTCGATAATGTGCAAAAAAAAAAAAAAAGAAAAATCATTAAACTGAAAAACATCTGTAGCACTTCTTCAACTCACATTCAATCACTTTTCAATTTTCAACTTATTGATAGTAAATTCGTTTTTCTAAGATGACTCCCCCCTCCCCCTCCTGAAATTTAAGCTTAAGCTCATTTCCTTATGATCCAGGAAAAAAATAAAATTCGTGGTTACTTTGAATTTTGTAGCATTGAAAAAAGAAGTTACGTAAGAGACTAAAACCGTTGCAGTATTTTGTAAAAAACGTAATATTAAAAGATTTCGCACGGAGAAATATCGTCTTAAATATTTACTATAAAAAAAAAACCTCTGGCCTCTCACTTCAAGAACAATTTCCCTCATTGTGTTTAACAAGCACTTTGTACAACCGGCAAGAATTCTCAAACAATGTTGATCATGGAACTCGTCAGGATCCTGTCTCAAAGTAGGCCGCTGTTGAATGCGATAAAAGAAACAAGTCAGATGTAAAAGTACCGCCAAAACGATTTAAGCAAAAATACGATATCAATTACGCTGAAAAAATATTTAATAAGATTTAGGCTTTTGGACTTCGCGTTTATTAAATCTATTAATATTATCCTAAGTTTTAACAAATCTCATTCAGATAATTTACATTCTGACAGTCTGTTTTTAAACATTTGAAGAAGTATATTCCAAAATTTTTAAAAAAATCTTTAAATCGTTTTAAATTATATAAATGATTAGTGATTTAGATTTGTTCTAAACGTCAAAGAACTTAACAATTATTTCTATCAAAGCGTTATCAATACGAACCGTTTCAGAAAAAAAGTACTAGTTCTATCTCTCGCTTTGTTTTTAATTTTGCATCAAAAGTTTTAATAAGATCAGATGTAAATTATAAATATGAAAAAAAAAAAAAAAACCCTCAAAAATAAATAAATTAAATCTCAAATGTACATTTTTAAGAGGTAAATAAATACACAAAGAACATACTACAGAACTATATTGATGAAAGAAATGCTTAGAGCCAAAGTTTGAGAAGTGTTTTTTTTTTTTTTTTTTTTTTTTTTTTAATGTAGAAATCCTGAAATCTGAATATCCAAATATTTAACAAGTAAAGATGTAAAGATCTAAAATCAAAGATATTTTGATCTTATTTTTTCATAGTTTTCTTGCATTTTTATTTAGTTATTTATTTATTCATTTATTATTATTATTTTGTATTAAATTATTTTGCATTAATAATAACAATAACAAAGTTTGCTTTGTTCTGATGAAAAGAAAAGAGCTTGAGGCATTTTCCATGGATTGGAATTGCACCCGCATTAAAATGCGACATAAATAGAAAATTTTGCCATATCAATTTTAGAAATTTATACATCGCAAAACAGATAAAACGTTCGTTGCTGGCCTTCTTTTCATTTTTACTTTTTAAAGAAATTGTATCATTCCAAGAAGCGCAAAATCCTTCTGTAAAGAAAACATCGAATGCAAGGCACATAAAAAAATTATTTCTCTTTTTATCCACAAATTTATGATAAGCAATAACCAATCCTTCCCCAGTTTATCAGCAGAGTTTGCATCGCTTTGCTCTTGTTGGTGCCCGCCTTATCAAAAGAGATTAAACATTGGCTCTGATTTATTTCAAAGAATTTGATGTAAACACTTATCTCACAAGGCTCGCTGTAATTTCAGGGATTTGGCGATGCAACCCGGACAATAAGAAAAGCCTGATATAAATCTTATGTTTGCGGATTTATACATTACATTTCCGGTGGACCACAATTTCATCCCCCTTCCTCCTCCCTACCCCTCGAGCATTTTTACTGCATTCGACTGTTTTCGAGAGATGCAGTATCAGTGGGACATGTCGGCTCCTCTGGAGACGATAAGGGCACAGCCATTTTCATAGCTATGATGATTCAATACAGCAGCATACAAAGCTAGAAAAGAAAATGAGTTACACTACATATGATATTAAATAGGAGTCCGCAGTTAAATTTTACCTCTCCGAAGAGTAACACATATCTTTGGTAAACACAATGTTCCCGTATAGTACAAAAATCATCTAAAAATCATCAAAACATTCAAAAGCTTCGTGGCAAACGGGGAAAAATCCCAAACACACATACCCATTTCACACACGTATAATATTACCATATATTTACTCTTGTTACATAGTACTTAGAATATTAATTCACTATTCTTATTGATGCTAAATTTTTATGTTCTTACATCATAGTGTCTTCTATTTTTCAATTAATTATTTTTCTTTTTTGCTTGTAAGTTTGATTTCAACTTATTTAGTTTACGTTTTAGCTGCCTTACTAAACACATTTTAAAATTCATTTCCATTCCTGATTTAGTTGGTGCTTTCGTCGAATTTGCTTCTTCTTGGATATGAAATAATTCAAAAGCGAATTTAAAAAATAATTATCATTTTTAGTTTTTGTTCACTGTAAGAAATATTAAATTAAGAAGTTAAAATAAACAATCTTATTTTTTTAATGATGAAACACTTAATGAAGTCTGCAATACTTAGCGAGTTTTAATAGTATTTTATAACGGTTACCCTTAATGACATTCTTCATACATTTACCGTTTAAGTACACAAATTTTTCTATGGCAAATTAAAAAAAAAAAAAAGAAGTTCTTGTAAAATTAATTATGCGTTTAACCTTTTATCACGCATTATGCGTTATAAAAGGATATTTACTCTATTCCATTTTCGAACAGATTGGTTGGTCGAAATTTGCTTCTAACTGAAACAGTAGGCCGAATTTATTTTCAGGGAGGGCTGTTTGACGTTTTTTTTTTTTTTTTTTTGCCTCAAAATTTTAAAATACTCATTCACGTCATGGTTTTTCAAAAGTGTCATGGGTTACATTATAGGACATCCGCGGACAATATTCCTTTCGAGTTAAATATACATCCACCGATACATCATTGTGGGAGAATTTAAAAGAGAAAATATTATAAACACAATAGGGGGAGGGTGAACAATATTTTGATTTTAAACAAAGGTAAAAAATTTGTACTGAATTTCGAGCCCCTGAAAAAAACCCTCTGATTGTTCTTTTGATAAGAAACAACGAAACGAAACGTCGCGTGATACATTCTTCACAATGTTAGGGTTAGGATTAAGTTGCGCACTGAGTGCTATATATGTTTATACTGACATTCTGTAGGAGTAACAAGTTTAACAAACCCAAAACATTCATTATCACTGAGCATTTTGTGGAGTTTTCTATTCTTTTTCGTTAACTGCGATCATTTTTCTTTGGTACTTTTAAATGAATACTAAAAAAAAAAAAAAAAAAAAAAATGACATAATTAATAGATCCGTTAATTTAGAAAAACAACTCTAATTAGACGCTTTCCACTTTTTGTTTGATTTCAATTTTAGCATCAAGGACAAATCCGGTTCAATCAAATGATAGCCACTCGAACAAATGAGGATTCTCCCATCAGGACGAGGAAGAAAGACAATTCACTTGAAAAGCAATTTCTCGTCAAATTAGGAGCGAAATCTATTCAACGAATTCGCATTCAAAACTCAAGAATAAATAATTTATAGAAAAAAAATAATAACGAACATTTTCCAACCTTCGCATTTGGCCCTTTTAAACAAAATGGACTGGGCCGCTCTGAGAGCCAAGAAAATTGAGATTCTTATGAGTAAATCTAATTCGATTTACCCCCCACCCCCTCATAAAAAATTCGCCTCCCCCCTTAATAAAGTGCCTTACACTTCTAAGATGATTTAATTTCACTTGGAGGCAATTATCTCGCACTACACCAACTTTAATGCAATTAGTGTTGTACCAGGAAGCATGGATCGAGCCTTGTTAAAAAGCGGCGGTGTTCTTATTTTTGCGTTTTTAATATCAATGAATTATATATGTATCGATCTCGCTTACTTTCTTTGCGCAAGTCTTTCGCCCCCCGTCCCCCACTATAAACCCATGATGGCACTTAACTCTTTCTGTTTGCATTTTAGTCGAAAGAGCGCGCCTTTGCCATAATTAAAATTACTTGTTTGCCAAAGTAAATTTCCCGAGCTGGCTGAGGCCATCTAATGAGCTAATATTAATTACTGTTCAAGCCATATGCAGAAGAAATTAAAAAACCCTCGAAAGCATTTTAATTAAATCTGTATGCTAAAGAATCTTAAGTAGATGGGGTTTATTTATGTTATATATATATGAGTATACACGAGGAATATGTTTTTTTCTTACGCCTCCTTCCTTTTATTCGTTTTCATTTTTCTCCCGAAGCCAAGCATTCGTATAAAAGGATATCTCACACGTCCATTAAGCTTCCGCTGACCGCGTCATTAATTATTCCCACATGATATGGGGCGGCAAGGAATTGTTATACACATGTGCGACTGAGGGGGGGATTTTACTCGTTTATCAAATTAGTCCCCCGAAATATCAAAAGTTCTTTCCGAGCGCCTTATTCTGGATCTGAGAATGATTTTAATGGAGCACGTTCCGCGTTGAGGGTTTTCTTTTTCTTCCCCCCCCCCCCCCCCCCGATTCATTCCTCCGATAAACGGATCGTTTCTTGAGAGTCGTTTCATTCGAGCTCATTAATTTATGGGGGCGAGGTGTGTGTGAGCGCGCAGTGTCAACCTTTTGCCGCAAAAGCGCGCGAAAAAACGCGAAGGGGTGGAGAAAGAAAAATCGAATGGGCTTAAATAATGGATAAACGGTTTACCGAGTCAGGTACAGGAGATAAAATTGTTTTAACCTCGCCGCCTAAGAATAGAGCCATTATTTGCTCAAATTAGATGAATTTTTTTTTAACAGATAACTCACTGCAGTGTCCAATTGCTTCTTCTTTGAGTAAGAATAAATCTGAAATTTAGCTCCGGAAGCATTCCGGAAAAAATAAAATTTAATTCTATTGTTACAAAAATATTTGAGTTCAAGTTTAAACGATGTATGTATTTATATATATATATATATATATATACACATAAAGTATATACATATATACCCCACAGTGTGTAGGAAAAGATTAGTTATATGCATCCAAATATAATAAAAGAGACGGTAAAAAGGAAAATAATGTAATGATGTTGTTGAAATGTAACCGAATGTTGAATAAAGATGAAACACGTTTTAAAAAAAAAGTACTGTTGAAAAGTTCACAAAAAAAAAAAATATTTTTGTAAAATAAATAAAGCCAAGTGAATTAAATGCAGAGAGTTCCTGTAAAAGCTTCAAAATACATTACCCTCAATGTCAATTTCACGACTACCTAAGGTGCAATTCTACGAAAATATTTTCAAATAATAAATAATGTTAAAACAGCCTCGCAGCATTTCTCTGTCTCTCGTTAATTTTTGATATTTTTAATTTAAATTTTTGTCAGATATTAAATTATGAATTTAAAAATTGTTGTAATCGTAACAGTCAACACAAATTGAAAGATCTGCCAATCATATCAGAAATGTTAAATCACGCATTAAATGTTTAATTTGTTGATGTTTCAAATATATTTTTCAACATATTCGTCCAACTGCTTACACGATTTTTACACCCATTGATACACGCATATCTACAGGTGGATCCCCACAAATTTAAGACAGTCATTTGCTTGCACACATCCCGTTATTACGCACCATACGACTTGACTTGCATACGATTAGGCAGACGATTTCAACGAGGGAGGGAGATTGCCCGAAAGAAAACTTTTCCTCAAAGCATTTAGGACATGCGATGAAAACGGCTTTCCGGTCTTTCAGAAGTGCCTAATTTTTATCTTCTTGAGCAGATTGTTTGTAGTCCCTTTTTAGAAAAAGTTCTCAGAATATACGGGGCATTGTAGAAAAGAACGTCCTGTCAGGTATTTCTACTTAAAGAACATAAGTAAAATAAAATTAGCACTAGTTCTTATTTCTGAGCGGGAAATGAGACCTATTTGATCCACCAATGCTATATTTGAATGCCAATAAAATATATTCATCAGTGTTATTTTATTTTAAGTATAAAATGCTTTTCAACTCATTGGAGAAAAGAAATTTATTCCATGTCTTTTTTAAAAATTATTTCTATTTCAGAACGGAATGCCAAGCCATTATTATTAATGATACGTTTTTCACTTACATCTCTAGGTACGAAGAGATTAAAAATAAAGAAAAGTTAAAAAAAATAAGTAAAGTAATTAAAGATTTTAAAAAAAAAATCGCTAGTAGGGTTTTGAGATGGGGAAAATGTGGGTCTGTCTGTCTGTCAGTCTACACATTAAAAAATAACACATTAAAAACACATTAATAAAACACATTAAATATATATTCGTGGGAATAGCTATTTCAGATTCGCAAGTAAAAAAGGGGGGCTGTAGAGAAAAAATATTCTCAAAGTGGGCCATGGGCAAAAAAAGGTTGAGAACCTATGGCGTAGAAGGTAGAACATGTACAAATACGAAGAATAACTAAATGTGAATAAATAAATGAATGAATGAGTGAGTGAATGAATATCAGGGTTCCCACCAAGAATATAATACAAAAAAAGTGAAAAAAGTGACCATTTAAGAAAAAAAAGTGACCAAATGAAAATAAGCTTTGCATTACCACTAAAACACATGTAGAAAAAAGGTTTATAGGTTTTTAAGCATAGAAAAATATACATTTATTTTCTTCACATGCAAAAGTTCCATCTAGAACTATACGAGCCTACTTTCGTACATTCCAACTTCAGATTTATACTCTTGCTATCTCTCTCTCTCTAAATTCTCATTTAGCTTTAGTTCTTGATTACTTCAAATGTACCTCATTAATTAATTTACTCGTTCATGAATTTGTACACTTATTTATTTCTTCACTCATTCATTCTTTCACTCATTCAGTTATTCATTGATTCATTCTTTCACTTATTCATTCATTCCTTGAGAAATATCCTTAAAAATCCCGGTCAACAAATTTCATAAAAAAATAAGCTCGGTTAGTTCAGGTTGAACTTCGTATCTGTACATGTTCTTTGGCCTAACATCTTTCCGATAAAGTTTGTTCCAAGCGAATCCGTCAGCTAGATCAGGATTTATATAGGATTGAAATTTCCCCGTAGGCGCTAATGTTAATTTCTTTGAACTGTTTAAAAATGAACAAAAATTGTTTAAATCTAAAAAAATATTTCACACCGAGAGCTTCTTCTAATAAGCTTGTCCATACGAACTTGGATCTTATGCCTAATATTACGTAATGTGCTTTATTTTTGCCCACAGGCGCTAATGTTAAGATTTTTTAACTGTTCAGAATTAAACAAAAATTGTTCAAATGAAAAAGTAAAATATGGAAATGAGATGTACTTTCCAAGATCTTTTGAATTGGCCAATTTCCTAAAAAGTTATTGGGGGGGGGGGGGGACTGACAGGCGCACATTTTTGCCCATCTCAAAACCCTACTTTCAAATTTTTCATTTTTCATTCTTTATTTAATTACTTCTTTGACTTTTCTTTATTTTTAATGATATTTTTACGATACATTAAGCCTTCTTTCACTTTATTTATTTTTTGAGAAAGTAGGCTAAAAACAGCAGAAAGTTCAATCCTTAACTAATCTTCCATAAATAAACATCGCCATCATCTCAAATAAAAAATCATTTTTAAAAAACCAATGGTTTTTCATCAGACACAGAAAGAAAGCAGCCATACATATATATGCCAGGGGTGACCGATTATACTAGCAATTTACAAAACCAACTTTATTTTTTAATGTGTGAAACAAAAAAAAAAAAATTAAATGTTTTATCACAAAAAAAAATAATTATAGGGAATAAAAACATTTAGAATATCAGAGGAGCATGTGCAAAATATTTGAAACAATTAGATAAATTAAAGATATGTATATACAAGAAATATTATGATCCTTTCTTAAAAAAATTAATTCAGAATATTCTTTGATGCCAAAATTAAAACACCAGAACTAAGTACAGTGAAACCTGTGTACAGAGGACGAGGTAGAGGGTGAAGGGCTGATTCTGTTCCTGAAAATAGTGGTCAACTTAAAATGGTGGTCAACTTACAAAGATAGTCAACTTTACAGATTTTACTGTACTTCAAATGCATACTAGCGCAAGGCTCAAAAGAGAAAAAAACAGTTTAATATTTCAAAATTTGCTTTTATTGGGATTACTACAGAAATAAAGTTAATTTGAATATTATTTAAATTTATGTCAAATTACATATTTTAGAGCAAGTAAAAAATAAAAATCTTTTGATTGACAACTAAAGAAGCAAATAAAATCAATTATAAGCATGGAAAACAGGAAAAGGGTCAATGCCCAGTTAAATCAAGCAAGGAAATCACTAAATTAAAAGCATTCTGTTCAAGAAATGATTTTGATTATAATCCTTTGTCCAAAGCTAATTTAGAAAGTACAGATACCAAAAGTAAAATATTTGAAAAGTATACTTTAAGTGCTTACTTATCCTATAGCAAAAAGTTTTTAACTTACAAATCGTTTAAAGGCTAAAAATGAAAATGATATGATAGAATAGACCTTGAAAAGCAAAAAAAAAAAAAAAAATCAGAAAAAGAAAATCAATACAGTAGGAATGCTTAAAAATTTTAAATGTTAATATAAAAATCTCAGAAAAGAATGCTTCAAAAATTTAGAGAACCGTCGCCCCTGGTATATAAATGGCAGCATTCTGTAAAAGTTCCAATTTATAGTCTTAGATTTCTTTTGAAAAAATGTTGTGATTACAGAAGATTTTCTCTTCTGTAATTTTTTAAAAATTTCACGTGCTCCTTTGCTGTGTGCTCATCTCCATCAGCTTTTATAGATTTAGCACCTTCTATCATTCCCCGAGCAAGCTGTATTTCTGTAAAAGCTAGATTTCTAATGTAATCTTTTAACTTTTCATTTGCTTCGTCAAGTAGCTTTGTGGAAACTATTTTATTTGCATTTTACCTGGTGTTTATAGGAAAAGTTTAGTGGTTATATAGCACTTTATGAGATACCTAAAAGAAAAAAGTGATTTTAGGTGACAATTTGCTACAAAAAGCGACTTTAGGTGACCAATGAAAAAAAAAGTGATTTTAGGTGAAAAAAGTGACTTGGTGGGAACCCTGGAATATGTATTAACCGTTGAAAAGATACATTTGAAGTAATTAAGAGCTAAAGCTAAATGAGAAAGAGAGAGAGAGAGATGGCTAGATTATAAAAGTTGGTGTATACGGGAAAATAGGCTCGTATAGTTCTAGGCGGAACTTCTTCATTTCTGGTCTCCTTTCAAAAAGAAACTAAAAGAAGATTGCACATCTCAAAGCACGCCTTTAAAAATAAAATCCGAGAGTCCTTCCCAGGCGCATATTTTGTCTTCGATACCCATTTGGTATCAAAATAGCTCATAGCCCAGCTGTGCAAACGTCTAGCCTTCACCGAATAGACTGGATGACCATTTCGACTGATTTATCAGCAACGATTACTGGAGGCCAAAAATAGCGCTTTCACCAACTCCTTCTCTGGTTGCATCGCAGAATCGTATACAAACTCTTGGACCATTTTAGCTCCAAATCAGATTCAAAAGAACTGCAGGATTCTCAACAGTTTAACAGGGCCTTTCAGAGAGCGGGGAGTCTGTAAAAAGTACAAATTTCAGGGGCTTTTTAAGCCATCACAGATAAACCGAAAGATGGTAGATGGGAAGGATCGGCGGAAGACCGAAAGATAAACAACAAAAAATTATTCATGAGAGCAGTTTAAAATTAAAATCAAGTGAAAGATTTTTGATGCAATAAATAAATAAATATACCGGTAGCCTCCTACGCTAAGTTACGTATTAATTCACGAAATAATTGCTTACGTTGTAAAACGACAAATAAAATAGCAGAGGGACTATAATGGAATTTATTATAATTCTATTGCTAATGCTGATTTTAAGTGATTAAAAACTTTATATCGCCATTTCAGACGCTAAATATCCCCCCCCCCCAAAAAAAAAGAGAAAAAAAGAAAGGAAAAAAATCAAGAAAGAGTAAAAAGAAGGTTTGTTCACAAAAATTTAATTTTTATCGCAAATCACAGCATAAATGCATAGAATAATTGCAAGCACAAGCGACTGATTTGTGAACATCCAATTAACAAATAGCTCTTTTCCAAAAAAAATGTTGAAATACACCTCAATGAATTGCGGATATCTTTCTGAATTTTCAAGATATTCAATTGAATTTTTTTCATGAGTTGCCTAGTATACTTAGGCTTGAAATTAGGCATATAAAAATTGCTATCATTCATTGTTCATTCGCAGTAAAAAAATAATTCTTTTAAATACGCATAATGCATCAAATATTCAACATTTTTTATTTCAAATTTCAGCATAATGCTTCATTTGTGTGCTGTCAAGTTTTCTGAAAGTTAGGTAACGTTTCGTGGAACACTTTGCGTGTTATAAGCCACAAACGTGTGAAAGAAATTGGAGAAACGCCTCTAGCTTCGTGAGTATAAGTACAATTTTCAAGAAAATTAAGAGAGCAATTGTACATGGCAATTAAACAATTTTCTGAAATTTACAGCATATTCACAGCTTTTTACGATGCAGGGTCGTCCAAAACCTATTTCTCCTTTTTCAATTTGTTGACAGTTCCCCTAAAGAGCGAATGAAATTTGACTGGACAATACATGGCATTGGAAATTCATTTTTTCCTTTCCTATTTTTTGACTCGACAAAGTAATTAAAATGGAATGAAAGCAAAATCTGTTCCTTTCATTGTGATATTAGATGTGTTCTAATATTTCCTTTCTTAGTCCGCACCAGAATTTTCATTATTATTCCAAATGGCTTGGGATAGAAGCTCACGCTTACATTCCTCAACTTTAACTCGACACTAACGATTCCAGCTTCTTCGCGAATCTCTTGATGGAAAAAAGGCGCAAAATGGAATAAAAGATCAACACTCGGGGGCGCGAGAGATGCAGAATCACCCCCCTTCGCAATGTTTTATTGTTGGCTCCGATGCCATACCTGTTCGCCGGATGAAAGGGGGGCGGTGAATCGAGCATTCGCCAAAGCATCAGGACGGTCATGTCTGTTTGTAATTAGTGATTATTAACGATCACGGCAGGCGTAATTAGGTGCCTCATTAAGGGTTGCCGAGGAATTACGATAATATCACGGAGGAGGCGGCAATGACTGCATGTATGAGGGTGTGCAATGGATTAATGAGGGGGACGCTTTGCCCTTTTCCTAGGCTCGGTCGCTCACTTTCAATTGAGGAATCGAAGGAATCCGAGATTCGGATTTCAGAACGTTTGTCGCGGTTTTCCAGCAGAGGGGCTCTTTCTCTCTCTCTGTGTTCATTGTGTTACGGAGAGGGTAAAGGAAGAGTGCGATGCCGGTCGATTAATTGTTGAGTTCGCAAGCGAGAATGTTAGAGCGTTGCCCAATGCAATCATTATTAACAGGGGGACTTTTCGAATCTCTCGATAAGAGAGAGACTGGGCGTTTTGTGTGTGTCGCCACAGTGCAACACTTCAAGAAAAATTACATTCGATGAGTGCCTTTTTTGCGGAAAAAATTCAAATTCTCTTACGCAGTCCGGATTGTTACAAAATGTCAACTACTTCCAAGGATAGCGCGCACATGACAGTACAACGACCAACCAAAAATATACCTCAACAAACAAAAAACTGAAATGATCAGAAAAATAAATGTTTTTATGATAAGGTAGTAACAGGACTTTTCAGTTCATGTCATAGATGGAGTTCGAATCGCCGAGTTGACTTTCGTACTTAGTTTCGACTCAGTTCACACAAAAAGTAAGAGAAAAAGTGACGCTCTCCCTTGCACGAGTCTCTTCGTGGAGATCGTTGCTATGTGATGTTGGACTCCAAATTACGAGGTCAGATTTTGGACAAAAGTCACTATCTCCTTTAATGACATAAAAAATTCAGAATTCCATTCCAGAATTAATTTTCAACTTAACTCATTTAATTTGCTCCGGACGGGTTTCTCGCGCGATGAGGCTCGGTAGCATTCGGTTCACGTAAGGGACTGTCCATACATGATGTCACGCTTTTTACAATATATTTGATCCTCCCCCCCCCACCCACCCCCCTTGTTACAAAATGTTATACTTCAACATACCCCTTCTCTCAACTTTGTCACATGCCACTCTGTTGCATAAGCATGATGTACACTTATTATCCCCTCCCCTCCCCTTGTTCCCCCTTCCCCCTTGAAGCGTGACATCATTTATGAATGATCCCTAAGACAGCTATGACGTCAGAACTACACAGAATTTGTGATTTCGCTAAACGGATGCTATCGATATCGAAGGAAGTAATTATTTTCAATTTCTCGAAAATGTCACCCTATGTCCATGATACTTAGATAAATGGGAAGTACGTTCAAATGGAAATAGAGTCAACTTCAGGCATAAAAATAACAGTAGTAGTTTCATAAAATAAAATACTCGTCGTCGATGCTTTAATTGACACACCTGGCATGTATCGTACAGAAAACGAATTTTACATTTTCTTGTAAGATATGGGTGAATGTCTCTGAGTAGGTTTGTTACTTTACATGAAATATTTTAAATGTAATCACAATTTTTTTCATTGTCTATATTATTATAACTGCAAAAGTTATACGCAACTAAAGGAGTAATTTAATTCTATAATTTACCAAGCATGAATGTAAATGCTTTTTTTTAATCCTTAAAATTTGAGGTAACTGAAAGAAAAATGCACTTTTTTTTTCAAATTATTTTTATTAATACGCATTATTAGTATTTTAGAAACAAAAAGGTTTAGCCAGCAGCACCCAACGTACTGCGGAGACATCATGGAAGTTCAGAGCTTCGTCTCACAGCGACAGGATAGAGATAAGGAAGTTATCTGGAAAGGGTTTGAACTTGCTGTTCGGTTTATTGGAAGTGGAACCATATAATCTTCCATACTACTTCAACTCCAAAGCAACCATACAAATCAGAATTAATAAACCAGATCAGTATACCTAAAATCATAACTTTTGTTTCTTGAGAAAGACGAAATTTCTTTAATACACAACAACGAGTTAATCAGTTGCTTAGGTGCATTAAAATATGAAATTGGTTCAGTACAGGTTAAAGGGTTGTATTTTTCTAAAAATTGATTAAAAACGTACGCTAAATTTGATAAAACTGCACCTGAAAGCAAGCATTCGTCATTTTGACAAAACTTAATTACTTGCACTTATTAAGTGGTTAAAACGTTCCTGCATTTTTAAGTGAAAAGTTTAAGAAATAAAAATTAATATCGAAATCGTAAACAACAAGCAGCAGATTGAAAACACGTGTTTCAAAATCCACAAACCCTCTTATGCAGGCTTTTGTGGATTTCAATAGCTTATACTGGATATTTTTCTTTAAAAAAATTCCATCCTTACCTCAAATATAAATGATGAAAAGGCTCGTGAATCTGACTTCGTAAGAAGAGAGAAAATTTTTCGCTACAAAATCTATACTATTACTGGGTGGATGTTTCCCCTTTTCCCAAAAAAAAAAAAAAAAAAAAAAAAAAAAACGAAATCGGCATTTATTACACGAATCACTTTACGTTTGACCTTGAATGAAAGAAAGGGCGCCCAAAAAAAAAAATGCACTTCTAGGTGATCCCCATCGTTCCTCGCCCCGGGAAAGTGGAACAGCTATTTAGGAAGGGGGTAAAATGAGCCCCGATTTTCTACCTCGAAACCTTTTATTGACTCGGGTTCAATTCTCGATATCGGTTATGACTCCAAATATAAGGGTCGTGGGAAATAGCCAGCCGTGAAAGAAACATTTGCAATTGTGCGCAATCATTGCAAGGCAGTAATTACTTGCTTTATAAAGAAATATTAGACGAACATTTTATTTTTACAAGGAAAATTACGGTTCAGCAATGCAATTTTTTAACGTTTCCATAATTTTTATAATATATGTGGAAATAAACAGGAATAAATGCGAATACATATAAAAAAAAAGCTAATAGTGAATGAAGCTATAATACGTTTGTTATTAGCCGATGACCCCCATCCTCCACCTTATCCTTTTAAAAACAATTTAAGCTAGTTTTTTCCCCCGAAAAATTAAAGTGATGAAATAACATCTTCAATTTTTTTAAAAAGAGAAAAGAAAATCGTAAAACAAATGATGTTAAAAAATCACTTCAGTTTAGAACGCCTACAACAAAAATGATGATGATACATGTAAACCGATAAATAAAAATTCAATTTTTTTCCTTCATTAGTGAGAGTAAAAGGTCTTTGCTCATTTAAATGTTTCTTTTTTAATGTATAAAAAAAGTTTTGCTGAAATTATATATTTCTCCTACGAGTTCAGTTATTATTCACAACTCTTATTTAAACAGCTACTATTTCATTACAACGATTTTCTTACAATAATACACCGCCACCAATCTCTCATAATAGCAGCATATATTTTCCGATGCGCTAATTTGTCCAACAATTGTGTAGATTGACAATATAACACTATACCAAAAAAAAAAAATAATAATAATAAACAAAACTGCTGAATAAAACAGAATGTTTTTAAGAAGCAATAACAATTATGTTTCTTCAAAATAAAATTTTCAATGCAAAATAGGCATTTTTTACAATAAAAGTGGAATTTAAGTACGGGGCCTAAAGAGTTGGATAACTGAATCAATATGAAAGAATAATCATCTAAATTCAAAATTAAATATGTTTTACAAAATCGGGATTAAGTACAAGACTCAAAAAGTTGTACAAATATATTAGTATAAAGCCTACAGAACCAATTTTATTGAACAATTATTGAAGAAGAAATATTCTTTAATGCACGAAACAATAAAGGTCCCACTCGGGTGTTCTTAAAAAGTGCGTATTTATGCCAAGGCGCCTAAGAATAAAGAAAACTTCGTTAATGGCAGCAGTCAATTCTAGGTGTTGCGACAAATAAACAAGCACAGAAAACATGAAAGAGAAAAATGCAAGAGTGCTGTAAAAACTGCTTTCTCTGTTGGCGTGCTGTGACAAGGAAAGAAAAAAAAGACGAACCGCAACTCCTTTCACCGAATTAATGAATGCGGCTCGAACAATTAACATTCAAAACTACGACAACCCCCTCTTGTCGAACACACATACAAACCTATGGAAGAAATTCATCCTGATCCTCTCCGGAACTGGCGCCGAAAGTGTGCAATGGGAGGTGGCGCCCTCACGTGGGGGAAACTCTTCGCGAGCCACGTGTCTCCTGAGTTGCTTAGAATAAGTTCCACCAACAACTAATTTTCAGCAAAATCGGATGAAAATTTCTAAAAGAGGGGAACTTATTACAAAACCTAGAAACACTATGATATTTTACAGTTATGGTAATAGATTCAGAAGTCAATTGCCTAGTTCATTAAATTTTTTAACTAGTCCATGAAAGTAGAAAACTTAAAAAGGCGGTAAAGAATTGAAAATTTTACAAAAAAAAAAAAAAAGTTACAATTATTAAGTAATGAATAATAATTATATCAAAATAACAAATCAGCCTAAAAAAATAATGGGAGGAAAGAGCGAAACTTAACTCATTTCTGAGAAGAATTTCCCAGACTAAAAAACAGTTCATGGGATACCAGTCTGACGCAGATAAGGGAGAGCACCCGAACCCCGAAATTAGGGTCTAGCTACGCCACTAGGATGCCGCAAAAAAGTATGCTTCAACTATATTTAAAGGGCAAAAACTCCAAGGAAATAATTTTAAATTTTAATGATAAGTGCTCCAGCAAATTCATGCATTATTATTATCAAAGAACATAATGCTTTTTAACTTCATGATGCATATTCCAAGAAATGAGTAATTCTTTCAATTTAAATCAATAGTAACCACAGCATCCTACTTTGAAATTATTAACTGATGGGCATACAGTTAAAAATTAAGTTTTTGGATCATTTTTTAGACTACTCGAAATTAAAAGTAGCAGTTTACACATTCAATTTCTCCTAGATCAACTCTGAAACAGTTCGTTCAGATCAAGTGGTTTTTCGAACATGATGAAACCGGGACCGGTAACTTGGAACTCCGGTTTGCTATCCACTCCAACTCAATTTTTTCTACGAACGCCTTATAGTTTTATATATAAACTCACTTTGCTTCTCCCCTTTTTCCATTAATTTAGCAAATTTCTTTTTAGATAAATTTATTCAGTTTTTTTTTCGAGGAAAAAAAAGCGCTAGATTTGATTCGGTTATTTTTTTAATGCTTGTGTGTTTTGTTTTTTTTTTTCAAAATAGGTATTCCTTAGCTGCTCCTAAACACGTGGCAATATGTTATTAGCAGTACGATATTATACTGTATTCAAAGCAGTTAAAATACAATCATTATTAACAAATTTTCTTCAGTTAAGATTTCTCTCAAATTTTCGCTAAAAAGACGAAAAAAATAATAGTAACAATAATATTAATTTATTTTCTTTAGGTAGGTCATAAAATCAATTACTGAGCAGTGGTTCTTCAAAGATCAATTCATTCACAAAACAGACAGCAAAGGTCTTTAATTACACTTTATTTATAAAATTTGCTTACCGAGCCCAATATGATGGAGAGTAAATAAAAAAAAATTGGTACTTCAAGAAACTTTTTGATAGAATTTTTTCACTTTCACTTTTTGTTTCAAGCGCAAAATATTTTATCGACTGCTAATTATCTGTAAATTTACGTGAAAAGTTATCTAATGGGGCACTTACAACTAGAGAAGAAGAAAAAAATGCGTAAGGAAAGTAATTTTAAAAAAAGGAAATCGGTTTTTTTTTCCTTTTTTTTTGGGGGGGGGGGGGATTTAGCACAAGATGTGTTTGTGTACATTAGTTCATACAGGAATCTATGCTCTTGTTTATCGCTGGCAGCTTTAGTGGATTATAGTGGCAAAAAATATCCAAGAAAAAAAGAAGTTATGTACTAGTAGATGTGTACAGTAGCTAGTTAAAGTCATTAAATTCTCCAAAGGAGAATTCGCACCTTTGATTCCTTGTATAAGCTCATCAGCTTTAGCAACTGATTTAGAGTCTTTCTCTGATATTCAGTTAACAAAAGATGATGGTCCCAGAGGATTAATCGAATGTGTGAGAGAGGCCTGAATGGAAAAATACCGCCACACAGTGGTTTCGAACGCCACAATGCAGCTGCTGCAACAAGAGAGAGTCCTCCACATCGGGTAGGGAGAATCCCAGAACAATAACGCGCGATTCCATTCGTGCAATTATCATTCGGTGCTGAAAGGGTTGAAGGGGTGGGGAGAAGAGTGGAAACAATAATAAAAAGTAGAACGAAATAAAAATAATTTCTCCCCCCTCTGCCGGCGCCTCATTTCCCATGCGCGCCCAAAACAAAGAAATGGAGCGAGAGTGTACACATACAACAAATGGGTTCGCCCTCTGGGGCTGACATGTATGCACGCATGAAGTCCATTAATTTTGATATGCACGGTCCGTATTATAATATATTTATTGATTTTCGACCCCCCTTTGAACAACCCACCCCCTTAATGCAGTCGTCATTCCGACGTTTTATAGCCCCGGTCTCTATGGAAACCGAGTGTTACGTCACGTGATATCAGACGGGGTGTTACGGGAGGGGGAGCGTCGGGCGATTTTACTTTCTCCCCCCTCCCCCTTTCGTTTGGTGTTTTGCCAATTCAGGTTTCTTTGACTCCATGACTGTTGATTGTGTGGTGTTTTCATTAAAGGGTTTTAATTTCGAAACGCTTTTTGTTTTCCATTTCCATTAAACAACATAACCACCGATCGATTCGGAATGACATCACTTTGACCTTTTTAAATTATATTTCCAATGAATTATTCAGGGAATTATTTCATAAAACATTTTACTTTTAAAATGCAGTTTGCGTGGTCAGCAGATACAAAGTGTTTCAGTAACGATATTTCAATTAAAATGAACATCTCTTATCAAATTTCTAATTCGATGTAGAAAATGTATGAAGCGTTATATACTACAAGTTCTTATCATCTCTACATATTCTCTTCGATAATCTTGTTTCATGCTTATATATAAGCAAAGGTATGAGTTGCATTTGATCTTCACCAGTTAGAAAGTTTAAAACGCCGTGGTTATAAAATAATAAGGGGCGGGCTAGTCTGCAAAGTACTGGTACAAAATGGTGCATTTTAAAATTAATCTGAAGATGTGTCCTTATAGAATTGAAACAAATTTATACTTTCATTTTATAATTTATTCAATTCGCTTTCGGAAATTAAGAATGCGTACTTATCTTGTAGTTTCAAAAATGGTGATGTATACTTTTTACGGTGTAAGCAGCTGTACATAACCGCTTTTGCTATTAACACTATCAGACACTTCAATCAGGAGATATTATGGATCGAAATACTTTGTTAGTTTCTGATATCCCGTTTACCAAAATTCACCAATAGCTCAATTTCACCTCTGGAAACGTTGGTTATCCTCGCGGACAATAAATAAAGCTCGAGACGAAACCATGAGGCCCATGTCCAGAAACAGGGCTTCACTGCAATGCTCGCACGTTACCTTTCCCGTTTCGAAGTTCCAAGAAATCGCGATTAAAAAAGAAAGAATTTTAAAAATATATCAGTGTCTGAAGCGCGGAACACATAGATAAACTTTTGTCTGAAATACTGAAAAAATTTCCTTTCTGAATCAGGAATCTCAGTTTATACTTCTTTACGCCTGCCTATTTTTAAATTTTACAATTTAAAATGTTTATTTTTACGTAAAATACTAAAATGTAGAATTTTAATGGATTTTTACACGTATGTATGAAGTTATATGATATGCATAAAAGTTATTACCACCAAGCACAGTCAATTTTGATTTGACAAACACAGAGATAATTATTTATTTTTGAAAATTACTATTATACTCTTTTTTTTTTCTTTTGTTCGTCATTTTGCATAGTTCTTCGAGGTAGTAACACTTTTATTTCTTCCAAAAAGAAAAGCACTTGAGGAAGTTACTTATTTTTTGTTAGGAATCAGATTAATTCTAGACAGTATTTAAATCACTGACCCGAGAATTTTGAGTTCCAAACCTAATAGCTTCACTATACCGACTTTTAAGTTTTCAGGTTGCCTAGTACTTACTAGTCAGTTGTATTTAAATATTAAACAAGAAGTTCCGTCTAGAGCTATTCGAGCCTACTTTCCCGTGTACATCAACATCAAATTTATTAACTAGCTATGTCTCTTTCCTTCTAATTCAGTATCAGTTACATATTACTTCAAATATACCTTTTTCAACAATTAATACATTCATTCACCAATTATTATGCACTCATTCAATTATTCATTCGTTTATTTACTTATTCATTTATTCATCATTCATTCAGCAATATCCTTAGACAACCAGAATTAAACATTTCATGGAAAAATAGGCTCGTTTACTTCTAGATGAACTTCGTATTTGTACATGTTCTACGTCAGGGGTCCCCAACCCTATGCCCGCGGGCACCATGGCGCCCGTCGATCGGTCTGGGTGCGCCTGCTGCTTGTGCCCAACGATAAAATATTTCAGTTTTCCATTTTAAACTAGTAAACATTTAGAATCTAGAGGATGTGAACAAAGGGCCATATAAATATGAATAACCCTATAATGATAAATGACAATGAATATCATAAAATCAAAACATAGATCACGACTTACAGATGAACACCTTGACGATTGCTTGCGAGCAGGAATTTCATCATGTTCTCCCAATTATGAAGCGCTGTCCAGTGAAATGCAATGCCAAAGATCACATTGACTGCATTTTATATATCTTATAAATAATTTTCGTGCTTCGTATGTTTTGCAAGAAATTCAGTAATCATTTATTTTACACAAGAATATAAATACTAATTATATTCATATGATAAATTAATTTTTGAAATTAAATTTTTTGTGCATTTAATGTAGTGTATATTATTTACAATGTCCACCAGCTATAAATTTATTTTAAAATAACAAATGGTGCCCGCCATTCGAGCGATATTCTGGCATGTGCTCTTAGTACAAAAAGGTTGGGGACCCCTGTTCTACGTCATATGCTCCGTCCGATAAAGTTTGTTCCACGCAAATCCGTCAGTTAGATCAGGATTGACTTAGAATTTAAATTTCCCAGTAAGCACTAATGCTTAATTTCATTGAATTGTTCAAATTCGATCAAAAATTGCTCAAATCTAAAAATATTTCCCGTCGGAAGCTTCTACAATAAGCTTGTTCAGCGGAACTTGCATCTTTTGCCCAGAGTATACAGAATTTGCTTCCATTTTCCGCCCATGAGCACTAATGTTGAAATTGTTTTAAACTGTTCAAGAACGAAAAATTCTTCAAATCAAGAACGATCTTTCGAATTGGAAATTCACTCAAAAGTTGTTAGGGGGGAGAGACCGACAGACATACATTTTCCCCATCTCAAAACATTATTTTCAATTTCCTTATTTTTCAATCTTAATTTAATTACTTAATTTATTTTTGACTTTTTTATATTTTTTAACGATATTTTCAGGAATTATTAAGCCTCATTTCATACTTGTTTCTTTTTTTACACTTTTAAGGGGAAGTATGCTAAAAATGAATATCATACTGTCATTGGCCAAAAATTGCACTGGATTGGAAATTAAACAGCTACACACACCTAAAAGAAAGACATTTTACATGACACTGATTTATTTAGGGGGGGGGGGGACTGATTTATCAAGGGGTACATACACCTTGCATAACAACCATGTGTAAGAAAAATGCAATTCATTTTCAATTCCAGGAAAGTTTAATTCTATTTTGAATTTAAGTATTTTACCGGTCATAAATAGTCACAGTAATAAAAGAAAATTCTTTCTTTGGACAAATGCCAATGAATCTTTTTATCATCCATTTTTATATTTTATATCTATAAATAACGTGGCGTTCAAAATGTTTGTTTTAAAATGACACAAGATATCTATTACATAATTTCGGGTTATTGTCAATTTAAAAACTCATGAAATTAAAGGGAAAAAAAGATTGTTGGTATTAATGCGAAGCCGCATCAATAAAGTAACAAGTGAATGGGAAAGGAGGAGGGCGGTCTTAGTGCTACAGATAAAGAATCTTTAACGAAACAATGAAATAACGTGTTCCAGTGCGGGTGTGCGGGGGAGGGGGGACAACAGCGAAGATGAGAGAGAGAGAGAGCGATTGCGATTTCCTGGAGAGAGAAATGATGGGAAAAAAAGGAAAAAGTCGGGATTGGGAAAGAAGCCCCACAAGTGGCCAATCAAATCCGCGGGCACGGAAACCTTTCGTAGTGAGCGGACTGCGGTGGCCATCTGGTGACACGTCGCCACGACGACTAGGGGCCCATACCCACATTGAAATGCGTTGAGTTTAGGTCAAACCATATCAGTTAATTTTAAAAACTATGCACAAGATAATTAATCACTGTTTATGAATTTTTAAAAAAGCATGTAAAAATAAACAATTAAAAGAAATAAATAAATAATAAAAGAAGTCTTATCCTCGCAATATTACAAATCTAATACTGAAAATTTGAGTTTCATTACACTTTTTGCTGTAAAAAATCCCACTAAGAAGCAGATATTCGCATCTGGAGCTATGTATTTATGCTTTAAGTACATTGATCCTCCGAATTAGGCACTAAGCACTATTTTTTAAAGTACCGCGTAAAAGCGGAAAAGTCTTCATTGCTGCTTCCAGGCATTGCGTTGAGCACACTGAGCGAGCACTATTTCTGCGCATGTCATTAGCCATCCGGCAACCACTTAGATTAACTGAAGAGCAGCTTTTCTGCTATAACACACGTGTAGCAGGGAAAAACAATGTAAAAAGCTTAGACGCTTTTCTTCTTCATTTTTTTTTTTTTTTTTTTTTTTGTATAATTTTTGAACTTTTTTCTTTGTCTTTTTATTATGAACTTTGTATTTACGAAAAAAGGGAAAATGTTCAGAAAAATTCATAACAGTTTCAATGCTAGTCTATTGTAATAAAATGTTTCAATGCATTCTCAAACTATGTATAAATTAATCAAAATTGCAAATTGACCAAAGTATTACCAACATACGACAGTAAATAACACACCCTTTTCGTTTCAGTTTAAAATTTTGACTGAAATAAAGAATTTTACAACAACTGCGTAAGTTAGAAAAAGCCCAAGCAGAAACATTTAGCAAAAACAATACTCGTGAAATTTGCAATGAAATGACATTTCAACGACTATCGATTTCTGCTCAAATAACATAATTATGATTATTATTCAGCATTTAATTTTGGCATCGAATCATCAAACGATGCAATATGCATAATTTCAAAGTTCTAATTACACTGATGCATTAGTTTTCCGAAGTTTTTTTTTTTAATATCTGCAACACTTGTTAAAGCTTGCTTGAAAAATTAATCTCTTTCGATTAAATAGTAGCACGATAGTTAGATAATTTACTGTGCCCCTAGTTATTTGCGTATCATTTCACAAGAATCGAGTTTCCTGCACAAAGAAACAGGAAAAAGTTATTTAATTTTATTTTGTAAACACTAAAAGCGTCTTTTTTGATTGTAATTTTACAGGTGACTATGTTAATCAAAACACTGTAGTCAGTCTAGGCTTACAGCTGTAAGCCAAGTTGCAATGCTGTAAGCCCAAAGTTAATTTTCGCTTTGATTTAAATTGCATTTTTTTAAAATTTATTTCCTACGATTTGGCAACATCACGCAAGTTCTGTAATTTTTGTCACATAGCCGCATTTCTATGCACTCAAGAAAAATCTTCGCACACTCCATCATAAATTTGTGCTTTTATTCCTTATTTTTCCCCCCTTAAATTATCAATTCACAAGTCAAATAGATCTTAACGCGTTCTTTTTTCAAAATTTCCTTATTTTAGCTATAAAAATGCACTATTGACCTGGGGTATGTACACCTGAATTTTTTAATCTCACATTTCTAACTACGCAAAGACAAAAATGAAACTTAAGCGTGCCGTTACTTCCCTTGTGGACGATTACATTATTTCACATAAATTTCTCTCATCTTCTGTCTTAGTGGAAACTCAATGGCTCAAATCTATGTGGTATTCTGTTCAAAGCGATTAGATTTGGCCTTCCTTTAACCATATATTAAGACAGAAGAAAAGAAAAGAAAAAAAAAAGCGAATTCGGTCTTATGCAATAGAGTTATAGTTCATATGGATGTTTGTGGCGGGTCCCCCAACCCTGTATCAGTCTTCTTCAACCCCTTCCTCTTCCCACCGAACCAAAAGGGTTCGTGATTAATATTCATAATGTACGCGTAATGAAAGCTATTATGGTGACGTGTGCTCGGATCACGTGGTTCCTGAATAAAATGGCTTCCACAATGGCCAGGATGAATCTGCAGAAAGCATGTGTGAACCTCGGAGAAGGGGGGGGGGGGGCGAACTGGCATCTCTCTCACACTACTTAATGTTCTCTCAACTTAGACGCAAATATGTAACTGGGAATCTCTCTTTTGTGGTCGCTCTCTCCCGTGGATTGTTTTCGTCCAAAAGTCGAGCGCTTGCTACGATTGAAAGGGTGTATTTACCCAGTGATGCACAAAAGTGTCGATTTCGTTTTGAATTGAAGGGAAAGTTTCCAAGAGGCATCATCGCACGCATTTCAAGTGCGAGGAATTCAACAACGATCTTATCTCGCTAAAGTTTAGTGGCGTGTAATTATTCCAAAGTTTTGGGGCAAAATTACAGATGCTATCTTCAGTTCACATCGTTCTTCTGTTATTGTTGCTACTGAATACATCTGATAGCTTCAAATAAACTAGAAGCATGCTAGAATTTTTTGTGCTTTTTTAAAACATTGTTATTGATATTTAGTTTAACTTTTTGAAATAAACTGCCTGTAATCTCCGCATAAAAGTTTAAACAAACTATTCATATTCCTCAAGAGTAATTACGTATTCAATGCCATAAAATTTTGTAGAATAAAATGTAGAAAAATATTTAAATAAAATGAAGAAGAAGAAAAAAAGTGTTCTCCGCTATTTTACTACTTTACTCATATAATCTGTAATAAACTCTAGAAACATTTTTATCTGGAACAAAAAATGAAAATTTCAAAAACATATTTTGATGAATTTTGAATTAAGACATTAACAATGATAGCCAGATTCATTCTCGAATCTGATTTGTTTTAATTATAAAAACAAAATGCTGAAGAAGAAACATTACATGCAAAAGTGTCCAAACGATTAACGCATTTTTAAGATTCAAGTTTAAGAAATAATAATTCAATGAACTAAAACTTTCCTATGAAAACAAAACTACTGACTAATCCAAATAACCTCCTAATATTCGGATATTTATCTTTCTTTGAGATGTTTACTTTCAGTTTATATTCATTAGTTAAATTTTAATTTATTCACAAAGCAGATTAAAAACTGAAGAAAAAAAAAACTCAAATAATTCATTCCAAATGGTCTCGGGAAGTAGTTACTTTCGTAATAATAAACGAAACGCATCTGTAAACATTTGAAACTGACATTCAATTTCAGAAAAATTTCGACAATGACTTTTTGATTAAAGGAAGTAAATATGCAAAGTTTTGTCCTGAAAGCACTAAAAGTACATCGTATAAAGAAATTCGTTTCCCTACGCAATCGTTCCGGTAAAAATCCCTTTAAAAAAATGACGGCCTACTGCAATGCATTAGAATTTGCAATTAATTATCTCACGATGTAAACCTATTGCACAATTTTACAAGTTACATAAGTAAACCTACTGTAGAAATTGGGGGTTTGACAAATATGTTTTGCTATTTTGCATAATGATTTGAAAGTTCAAACTGACAATGTGTCAAAAGTGGAGTAGTGTTGGGGTTTTTTTCCGGAACGCTGAAGTTTATGATGTTATCACATGAATGAAATCGATGGATGTATTTTAATGAGATAAGCAAACTTAATGATTAAATTCCTACCCGTATCGAATTATGGAAATGAAAGTCTGTTTAGTTATTAAGATTAGATTCAGGGCTTCCACCTTGTCCACGTGAAGACAATGAAAAAAAAACAGCCCAAAAACTGCTTATTCACGTACAGCGGGAATAAAAAAAAATCCCTCCCCAAATTAATGCCGATGATTTGTAAGGTAATGTGTAATTCAATCTCTGAGCAGCTGAAATGCGATGTATATGAAAGGGCAACGGGGAGATGGCAAGATACAGAGGAACGAATGGCCAATCGCACGTTGGTCGCAGCGGATGGAAGGATTGAATTGCACTTGACTTCCTGTTCCCGTTGTGGGGCGTCTACATACAATGAATTGATTTTGCTTATTCCAATAGAAGCTAATTTCACTTTTATACACAATGAACTACAGAAAAAGTCAGAAAATCAGGAATTAAAAAGCTTTGGGATAAACCAATTTCACTGCTCGAAATAACAGAAAAAATTATTAGCACGAGATTTACCAGACCAGTTGCCTTTTTCGGAGCTTCCATTTTGAATAATTTGTTACTGATTATAGTGCAACTTTAAATTGCATTTGCTTTTCCTAATACACGGTAAGTAGGGCAAGTTAATGTGACTATTATAATTAGTAGCATCATTGTGTAAAATGAAAGTTTAGAAATGGTTGAAAACGGCCTGGTAAATCTAGTGTTAAGGGCTACTTGAATGTGATTAAAGTGACATTATCACAAAAAGAAGAAAATACCATGAAACAAAACTTCAGTCCGAAAACATCAGACAACAAGTTTTAAAATCTTGTTAATGATCTGAAAAATCTATTATAATTAACCCTCTGTATCATAGTGTAGTGCACACTGTAGCAGGGTTCACACTGGGGAAAACTACAAGGTGGGATTTTCCTCCTTGACCAAAATTTTAAGTGGGATTTTTAAAGTTTAAGCCTAAAAAAATTTTTTTTTGAGTGGGATTTCAAAAAATATTGCGGGAATCGCGCGATCGCGCGGCCTAGCGCGAACCCTGCTGTAGGCAATATACCGTTCGATCACTGTTTTTGTAATTTTCTTTATGAATAAGTAAAAAATTTCGCAAAGTACGGATATTTTATGTTTTTGTTATGTAAAATTTAAAAAAATTAAATGAATCCGATGATAGATCCTCTGTTTCATAAGTAACAGAGGGTTAAAAAAGTAAAAAATAATAACTTTTTTTTAATAAAAATCATGAAATGAATGTATTTTATTATTATTTTTTTTTTCTTTTTGTTATTGTCTCAAATCCAAAAAAATCAAACAAATCCGACTTGTTGATTGATAGAAAGTAACATAAAGACAACAAAAAGCAGTTAAAGACAGAAGTTGAATAAGGCAAACGGTTGCCCAATGTGAGATAATTATTCCAATCTCTGCCAAAAGACCATTTATTTGAGCGGTATTTACTTTTTTAATAGGAAATCTGTCCAAGCAGAATGTATCAAAGTTCTAACGTAATGCAAATGCTTTAAAAACCAAACGTGCTACAATTAATTTAAACGCATAAATTTAGAATTTAGTATATGTTGACTGCGTGTGACTAAGTCGGCATTAGTTATAACAACATGAAGGGAAGCGTGCGCTTATTTGTGATTTAAAACGAGAACAGGTTATAAAACAGGTTAATTATAAAGATTGTAAATCAAATTACATACTGTAATCCTGGGAGTATTTATCCGGGCTGTGGGGTTTTAGGTTATATTCCATCATATTATATATTTTTTCTTTTTTACATAGACGTGATAACAGTGAACAAGTTGTACTGCAACAATAGTGATCCAAAATACTCCTATTGATCAATGTGTCTGCAGGGCCGGCTTTATCAATGTGTATGCAGGGCCGGCCCTATCAATGTGCAAAGTGTCAAAATACACGGGCGCCAGCACCTTGGGGGCGCCTCAGCGTCAGAGCAAAAAAAAAAAAAAATAAATAAATAAATAAATTAATACATGTTTTACAAAATTAATTGAACAATTCGAGATGTTAGTTCTCACTCACTGTAGTGCTGCTGAGAGACCACCAATCCCTGTGAAACACTTTATGCATTTGGCAAAAGCCAACAGCAGCTCATTAGAAAAAAAAAGATATTTGTTTTAGATATGTAATTATTAAACTTTTTAAATAATTGAAAAGGCAATATAAGATTATACACAATTGAATTGATAGTATTTTACTTTGTATGATGAGAGAGTGCTATGGGTGGCTATTTTGATAATGTCCAAGGGCGCTTTTTTTTTTTTTTTTTTTTTTTTTTTTTTTTTTTTTTTTTTTTTTTTTTTTTTTTTTTTTTTTTTTTTTTTTTTTTTTTTTTTTTTTTTTTTTTTTTTTTTTTTTTTTTTTTTTTTTTTTTTTTTTTTTTTTTTTTTTTTTTTTTTTTTTTTTTTTTTTTTTTTTTTTTTTTTTTTTTTTTTTTTTTTTTTTTTTTTTTTTTTTTTTTTTTTTTTTTTTTTTTTTTTTTTTTTTTTTTTTTTTTTTTTTTTTTTTTTTTTTTTTTTTTTTTTTTTTTTTTTTTTTTTTTTTTTTTTTTTTTTTTTTTTTTTTTTTTTTTTTTTTTTTTTTTTTTTTTTTTTTTTTTTTTTTTTTTTTTTTTTTTTTTTTTTTTTTTTTTTTTTTTTTTTTTTTTTTTTTTTTTTTTTTTTTTTTTTTTTTTTTTTTTTTTTTTTTTTTTTTTTTTTTTTGAAAAGTACAACGTAGAACACGAGACCTCTCTGAGAAAAAATAAAATCCAGCAAAAAACAGAACTCTCTACGAAAAAATTACAAGTCAATCAAGAGACAATTCAAGCGAAAACGAGAACCAGAAAAAAACCACAAAGTAGAACACGAACCTAGAAAAAATACAACAAAAACCAACACGTAAAACAAACTCAGAAATCAGAAAGAAATCCAGCAATAAAACGACTTCTCGAGAAAATAAACCTAAACTAGAACAAAACTCTAGAAAAATAAACCAACTAAAGAACCTCCCATCAAAATACAATCAAATAACAGACTCCATCAAAAAAATACAAGTCCAAACAAAACAGACCTCCATCAATAAACATCAAAGGACAATTCCAAGCAAGAAGAATTCCTCGAAAATAATCAGCAAATAAACACAACCCCAAAACACGAACTAACAGAACTACAAATCAGGAATAACAATAGAAATTCAGAAAACAATCAGGAAAAAAAGACCTCCCAAAAATTAAATCCACAACTAAAAAAACTCCTCAGAAATTCAGCAAAGACTATCAGAAAAAATCCAGAAAAATAAACCCACAAAAAACTAGAAAATTCTAAAAAAAATTAACCAGACGAACAAAACTCTCGAAAAAATACAAGACCAATAAAAACAAACTCCCAAGAAAAATTAGTAAAAGAACATTCCACGAAAAAACAAATCCTCAGAAAAAATTTCCAAGAATTCCAACGAAACTGAACAAGAACCCACGAAAAAATAAACCCATAGAGAAATTCATCAAAAGACAAATCCACAGAAAAACAATCTAGAAAATCCAGAAATAAACAACTCTCTAGAAAAAATTCATCAAAAGACAATCCAACAAAGAAAATCCAACAACTAGAAAAACCATAAAAATAAAGTCCAGCGAAAGTAAACACAGAACCTCTCCATCGAAAAAATTAAAGTCAATCAAGAGGCTAATTTCCAAGCAAACGTAGAACACCAGAACCTCTCGAAAAAATTAAAATCAAGCCAAACGTAAAACGAGAACCTCTCTAGAAAAAATTAAACAGCCAAACGTAGAACAGAACCTCTCTCATCGAAAAAATAACGAGAGAAAACAGAACCTCCTCACGAAAAAATTACAAGTCAATCAAGAGGACAATTTCCAAGCGAACAAACCGAGAACCTAAAAAATTAAAATCCAGCAAACGTAAACACAGAACCCTTCCAAAAAACAAATAGAGCTATCAAATAACAGAAACTAATCCAAAATTAAGTCCACGACGTAGAACACAGAACCTCCTCATCGAAAAAATTACAAGTCCAAGGCAATTCCAAGAACGTAGAACACGAGAACTTCTCTGTGAAAAAATTAAAAGTCCAGCCAAACGTAGAAACAGAACCTCTCTATCGAAAAATTACAAGTCAATCAAGAGGACAATTTCCAAGCGAAACGTAGAACACGAGAACCTCTCTAGAAAAAATTAAAGTCCACAAAGAAACACAAACTCCACGAAAATAATCACAAAGTCTAATCAAGAAAATCAAAACTCAACTTCAGGAAAAATCCAGCGAAACGTAGAACACAGAACCTCTCTCATCGAAAAAATTACAAGTCCAAAAGAGGACTATTTCAAATCGAACGTAGAAACGAGAACTCTCCATCGAAAAAATTAAGTCCAGAACAAAACAGTCAGAAAATTCAAGACAGAACAAACCCGAGAAAACAACCTTCTATCGAAAAAAAAATCTAACAAGAATTCCACAAACGTAAACGAGAACCTCATCGAAAAAAACCATCACTAGAAACGAGAACCCTCTCATCGAAATTCCAAGACGAAACGTGAACACAGAACCTCCTACGAAAAAATTACAAGTCATCAAGAAAACAGAATCCGAGAAATTCAAGCACGAAACGTAGAACACGAAACTCTTACAAATACAGCCTCATGAAAAATTCAAGCAAACGAGACAATACTCTAGTGAAAAAATTCTCAAAAATAAACCAGCGAAACGTAGAACACGAGAACCTCTCTCATCGAAAAAATTACAAGTCAATCAAGAGGACAATTCCAAGCGAAACGTAGAACACGAGAACCTCTCTCATCGAAAAAATTACAAAGTCCAGCAAACGTAGAACACAGAACTCTCTCATCGAGAAAATTCAAGACTAAACCGAATAGAAAATAATCCAAGCGAAACGTAGAACACAGAACCTCTCTCATCGAAAAAATTACAAGTCCAATCAAGAGGACAATTTCCAAGCGAAACGTAGAACACGAGAACTTCTCTGAGTAAAAAATTAAAAGTCCAGCCAAACGTAGAACACGAAACCTCTCTATCGAAACAAATCAAGAACTAACAAAACTCCATCGAAACTAAACACGAAACCTCACAAACCTCTCTATCGAAAAAATTCAAGTCAATCAGAGACAATTTCCAGCGAAACGTAGAACACAGAACTCTCTATGAAAAAATTTAAAAGTCCAAGCAAACGTAGAACACAGAACCTCTCTCATCGAAAAAAACAACCAAATCCAGCGAAACGTAGAACACGAGAACCTCTCATCGAAAAATTAAAGTCCACAAACGAGAACACGAACTCTCTATCGAAAAAATACAAGTCCAGCGAAACGTAAACACAGAACTCTCACGAAAAAATACAGAATCAGATCAAAGCAAACTAGAAACGAGAACTCTCTAGGAAATAAACAACTCTATCAAAAATAAAATCCAGCGAAACGTAGAACACGAGAACCTCTCTCATCGAAAAAATTACAAGTCCAGCGAAACGTAGAACACGAGAACCTCTCTCATCGAAAAAATTACAAGTCAATCAAGGGACTAATTTCCAAGCGAAAAACGTAGAACACCGAGAACCTCTCTATCGAAAAAATTACAAGTCCAATCAAGAGGACAATTTCCAAGCGAAACGTAGAACACGAGAACCTCTCTGATGAAAAAATTAAAAGTCCAGCCAAACGTAGAACACGAGAACCTCTCTCATCGAAAAAATTACAAGTCTAATCAAGAGGACTAATTTCCAGCGAAACGTAGAACACGAGAACCTCTCTCATCGAAAAAATTAAAAGTCCAGCGAAACGTAGAACACGAGAACCTCTCTCATCGAAAAAATTACAAGTCTAATCAAGAGGACAATTTCCAAGCGAAACGTAGAACACCAGAACCTCTCTCATCGAAAAAATTACAAGTCCAGCGAACGTAGAATACAGAACCTCTCTGAGTGAAAAAATTAAGTCCAAGCGAAACGTAGAACACGAGAACCTCTCTGAGTGAAAAAATTAACAAGTCTAATCAGAGGACAATTCCAAGCGAACGTAGAACACGAGAACCTCTCTCATCGAAAAAATTACAAGTCCAGCGAAACGTAGAACACGAGAACCTCTCTCATCGAAAAAATTACAAGTCAACAAAGGCAATTCAGCGAAACGTAGAACACGAGAACCTCTCTCATCGAAAAAAATTAACAAGTCCAGCGAAACGTAGAACACCAGAACCTCTCTCATCGAAAAAATTACAAGTCTAATCAAGAGGACTAATTTCCAAGCGAAACGTAGAACACGAGAACTCTCTCTGCGTGAAAAAATTAAAGTCCAGCGAAACGTAGAACACGAGAACCTCTCTCATCGAAAAAATCGTACAAGTCCAGCGAAACGTAGAACACGAGAACCTCTTATGAAAAAATTAAAGTCCAGCGAAACGTAGAACACAGAACCTCTCTATGAAAAATAAAGTCAACAAGTTCCAGCGAAACGTAGAAACAGAACCTCTCTATGAAAAAATTACAAGTCAATCAGAGGACAATTCCAAGCGAAAGTAACACAGAACTCCTATGAAAAAATACAAGTCCAGCGAAACGTAGAACACAGAACCTCCTTGAAAAAATTAGTCACAAGTCCAGCGAACGTAGAACAGAAACCTCTCTAGAAAAATTAAGTCCACGAAATAAACACAGAACTTCTTCAAAAAAACAATCCACGAAATAAAACAAACTCTCAAAATAAACACAAACTAGAAAAAACTCTTAAAATAACAACACCACGAAGTGAAACAACTTAAAATCCACAAGTAAACAAGAAAGATAATCCAGCGAAACGTAGAACACGAGAACCTCTCTATGAAAAATTAAGCGCGAAACGTAGAACACAGAACCTCTCTAGAAAAATTAAAGTCCAATCACAGAACCAGAAATCTCCACAAAAATAAATCCATAAAAAATTCCAGCAAACGTAGAACACAGAACTCTCTTAAAATAAATCGCATAGAACTCTCTCATGAAAAAATTAAAGTCCAGCGAAACGTAGAACACAGAACCTCTCTCATGAAAAAATTACAAGTCTCAATTGCGAAACGTAGAACACGAGAACCTCTCATGAAAAATTAAAAGTCCAGCAAACGTAGAAACGAGAACCTCTCTATGAAAAAATGTAAAAGTCCAGCAAACGTAGAAACGAGAACTCTCTATGAAAAAATTACAAGTCCAATCAAGAGGAAAATTTCCAAGCGAACGTAGAACACGAGAACCTCTCTCATGAAAAAATTACAAGTCCAGCGAAACGTAGAACACCAGAACCTCTCTCATCGAAAAAATTACAAGTCCAAGCCGAAACGTAGAACACGAGAACCTCTCTGATGAAACAATTTAAAAGTCCAGCGAAACGTAGAACACCAGAACCTCTCTCATCGAAAAAATTACAAGTCCAGCGAAACGTAGAACACCAGAACCTCTCTATGAAAAAATTAAAGTCATCAAGAGGACTATTTCCAAACGAAACGTAGAACACGAGAACCTCTCTCTGAAAAAATTAAAGTCCATCAAGAACAATTCCAGCGAAACGTAGAACACGAGAACCTCTCTATGAAAAAATTAAAGTCCAGCGAAACGTAGAACACGAGAACCTCTCTATGAAAAAATTAAACATTCCAGCGAACGTAGAACACGAGAACCTCCTATGAAAAATTAAAAGTCCACGAAACGTAGAACACGAGAACCTCTCTCATGAAAAAATTACAAGTCCAATCAAGGACAATTCCAAGCGAAACGTAGAACACGAGAACTTCTCTGAAAAATTAAAGTCCAGCAAACGTAGAACACAGAACCTCTCTATAAACAGTCCAGCGAAACGTAGAACACGAGAACCTCTTATGAAAAATACCAGCAAACGTAAACACAAACCTCTCTTAAAAATACAGTCCAGCGAACGTAGAACACAGAACTCTCTAAAATAAGTCACAAACGTAAAACGAGAACCTCTCTAGAAAAATAAATCCAGCAACGTAAACACGAGAACTCTATAAAATTACAATACAGTCTAACAAGAAATTTCCAGAAGAGAACAACTCCATGAAAATAAGTCCAACGTGAACAAGAACCTCTCTATAAAAAATTACAAGTCAAAAAAAAAAAAAAAAAAAAAAAAAAAAAAAAAAAAAAAAAAAAAAAAAAAAAAAAAAAAAAAAAAAAAAAAAAAAAAAAAAAAAAAAAAAAAAAAAAAAAAAAAAAAAAAAAAAAAAAAAAAAAAAAAAAAAAAAAAAAAAAAAAAAAAAAAAAAAAAAAAAAAAAAAAAAAAAAAAAAAAAAAAAAAAAAAAAAAAAAAAAAAAAAAAAAAAAAAAAAAAAAAAAAAAAAAAAAAAAAAAAAAAAAAAAAAAAAAAAAAAAAAAAAAAAAAAAAAAAAAAAAAAAAAAAAAAAAAAAAAAAAAAAAAAAAAAAAAAAAAAAAAAAAAAAAAAAAAAAAAAAAAAAAAAAAAAAAAAAAAAAAAAAAAAAAAAAAAAAAAAAAAAAAAAAAAAAAAAAAAAAAAAAAAAAAAAAAAAAAAAAAAAAAAAAAAAAAAAAAAAAAAAAAAAAAAAAAAAAAAAAAAAAAAAAAAAAAAAAAAAAAAAAAAAAAAAAAAAAAAAAAAAAAAAAAAAAAAAAAAAAAAAAAAAAAAAAAAAAAAAAAAAAAAAAAAAAAAAAAAAAAAAAAAAAAAAAAAAAAAAAACCTCTCTCATCGAAAAAATTACAAGTCCAGCGAAACGTAGAACACCAGAACCTCTCTCATCGAAAAAATTACAAGTCTAATCAAAGGACTAATTTCCAAGCGAAACGTAGAAACGAGAACTTCTCTGAGTGAAAAAATTTAAAAGTCCAGCCAAACGTAGAACACGAGAACCTCTCTCATCGAAAAAATTACAAGTCCAGCGAACGTAGAACACGAGAACCTCTCATCGAAAAATAAAGTCCAATCGAAACGTAGAACACGAGAACCTCTCTATGAAAAAAATTACAAGTCCAGCGAAACGTAGAACACAGAACCTTCTCATCGAAAAAATAAATCTATCAAAGAAATTTCCAGCGAAACGTAGAACACGAGAACTTCTCTCTGAAAAATTAAAAGTCCAGCAAACGTAGAACACGAGAACCCTCTCATCGAAATCACAAGTCCAGCGAAACGTAGAACACGAGAACCTCTTATCGAAAAAATTACAAGTCCAGCGAAACGTAGAACACCAGAACCTCTCTCATCGAAAAAATTACAAGTCTAATCAAGAGGACTAATTTCCAAGCGAAACGTAGAACACAGAACCTCTCTATGAAAAAATTCTCACAAAGAAATTTCCAAGCAAACGTAGAAACGAGAACTCTCTAGTGAAAAAATTACAAGTCCAGCAAACGTAGAACACGAGAACTCCTATCGAAAAAATTACAAGTCCCATCGAAACGTAGAACACAGAACCTCTCTCACGAAAAAATACAAGTCTAATCAAAGGATAATTCCAAGCGAAACGTAGAACACGAGAACCTCTCTGATGAAAAAATTAAAAGTCCAGCAAACGTAGAAACGAGAACCTCTCTAGAAACAAATCTACAGAAAAAATTCAAGCGAAACGTAGAACACGAGAACCTCTACATACAACTTAAAGTCCACGAAACGTAGAAAAGCCAGAACCTCTCTCATCGAAAAAATTACAAGTCTAATCAAGAGGACTAATTTCCAACGAAACGTAGAACACAGAACCTCTCTATGAAAAAATTCGTAAAAGTCCAGCGAAACGTAGAACACGAGAACCTCTCTGAGTGAAAAAATTTAAAAGTCCAGCGAAACGTAGAACACGAGAACCTCTCTATCGAAAAAATTACAAAGTCCAGCGAAACGTAGAACACGAGAACCTCTCTCATCGAAAAAATTACAAGTCCCAATCGAAACGTAGAACACGAGAACCTCTCTCATCGAAAAAATTAAAGTCCAGCGAAACGTAGAACACAGAACCTCTCTCATCGAAAAAATTACAAGTCTAATCAAGAGGACTAATTTCCAAGCGAAACGTAGAACACGAGAACCTCTCTCATCGAAAAAATTACAAGTCCAGCAAGTCACGAGAACTACGATCCAAGCGAAACGTAGAAACGAGAACCTCTCTATGAAAAAATTAAAAGACAAACGTAGAACACCAGAACCTCTCTCATCGAAAAAATTACAAGTCTCCAAGCGAACGTAGAACACGAGAACCTCCTCATCGAAAAATTAAAGTCACGAAACGTAAACACAGAACTCTCTATGAAAAATTAAGAGAACGTAGAACACGAGAACTCTCTATGAAAAAATGTAAAAGTCCAGCAAACGTAGAAACAGAACCTCTCTATCGAAAAAATTACAAGTCTAATCAAGAGGACTAATTTCCAAGCGAAACGTAGAACACGAGAACCTTCTCTGAAAGTGAAACAAAAATTTAAAAGTCCAGCCGAAACGTAGAACACCGAGAACCTCTCTCATCGAAATCACAAGTCCAGCGAAACGTAGAACACGAGAACCTCTCTCATCGAAAAAATTACAAGTCCAGCGAAACGTAGAACACCAGAACCTCTCTCATCGAAAAAATTACAAGTCAATCAAGAGGACAAATTTCCAAGCGAAACGTAGAACACGAGAACCTCTCTCATCGAAAAATTAAAAGTCCAAACGAAACGTAGAACACGAGAACCTCTCTCATCGAAAAAATTACAAGTCCTAATCAAGAGGACTAATTTCCAAGCGAAACGTAGAACACGAGAACTTCTCTGATGAAAAAATTAAAAGTCCAGCCAAACGTAGAATACGAGAACCTCTCTTATCGAAAAAATTACAAGTCTAATCAAGAGGACAAATTTCCAAGCGAGACGTAGAACACCGAGAACCTTCTCTCGTTGAAAAGTCCCTTAACGTACGAAAGAGGTTCTCGTTTCACGTTTAGCGAAACGTAGAGCACGAGAACTCTCTCTGACTTGAAAAAATTTGTACTTGTACATTTTTTCACTCAGAGAAGTTCTCGTGTTCTACGTTTCGCTTGGAAATTAGTCCTCTTGATTAGACTTGTAATTTTTTCGATGAGAGAGGTTCTGGTGTTCTACGTTTCGCTTGAAAATGTAGTCCTCATAACGTAATTTTTTCGATGAGAGAGGTTCTCGTGTTCTACGTCTCGCTTGGAAATTAAGTCCTCTTGATTGGACTTGTAATTTTTTCGATAGAGAGGTTCTGGTGTTCTACGTTTCGCTGGACTTGTAATTTTTTCGATGAGAGAGGTTCTCGTGTTCTACGTCCTAAATCAGAGGACTTGTAATTTCGATGAGAGAGGTTCTCGTGTTCTACGTTTGGCTGGACTTTTAAATTTTTTCACTCAGAGAAGTTCTCGTGTTCTACGTTTCGCTTGGAAATTAGTCCTCTTGATTGGACTTGTAATTTTTTCGATGAGAGAGGTTCTGGTGTTCTACGTTTCGCTTGGAAATTTTTAGTCCTCTTGATTAGACTTGTAATTTTTTCGATGAGAGAGGTTCTCGTGTTCTACGTTTGGCTGGACTTTTACATTTTTTCACTCAGAGAAGTTCTCGTGTTCTACGTTTCGCTTGGAAATTAGTCCTCTTGATTGGACTTGTAATTTTTTCGATGAGAGAGGTTCTCGTGTTCTACGTTTCGCTGGACTTTTAATTTTTTCGATGAGAGAGGTTCTCGTGTTCTACGTCTCGCTTGGAAATTTGTCCTCTTGATTAGACTTGTAATTTTTTCGATGAGAGAGGTTCTGGTGTTCTACGTTTCGCTGGACTTGTAATTTTTTCGATGAGAGAGGTTCTCGTGTTCTACGTTTCGCATTTGGACTTGTAATTTTTTCGATGAGAGAGGTTCTCGTGTTCTACGTTTGGCTGGACTTTTAAATTTTTTCACTCAGAGAAGTTCTCGTGTTCTACGTTTCGCTTGGAAATTAGTCCTCTTGATTAGACTTGTAATTTTTTCGATGAGAGAGGTTCTGGTGTTCTACGTTTCGCTGGACTTTAATTTTTTCGATGAGAGAGGTTCTCGTGTTCTACGTTTGCTGGAAACCCTTTAAATTTTTTCATGAGAGAGGTTCTGGTGTTCTACGTTTCGCTTGGAATTTCTCTTGATTGGACTTGTAATTTTTTCGATGAGAGAGGTTCTGTGTTCTACGTTTCGCTTGGAAATTTTGTTCCTCTTGATTAGACTTGTAATTTTTTCGGGGGGGGGGATTTTTTCACTCAGAGAAGTTCTCGTGTTCTACGTTTCGCTTGGAAATTAGTCCTCTTGATTGGACTTGTAATTTTTTCGATGAGAGAGGTTCTCGTGTTCTACGTTTCGATTGGGCTTTAATTGTTTGATGATGAGAGGTTTGTGTTCTGTTTGTGGACTTAGTTTCGATAGAGAGGTTCTCGTGTACGTCTCGCGGAAATTGTCCTCTTGATTAGACTTGTAATTTTTTCGATGAGAGAGGTTCGTGTTCTCGTTTGCTGGTTTTACTTTGATTGGTTCTACGTTTCGGTGCTTTTTCTTGAAATTTCATCTGTTGTGTATTTTCGTGGACTGAATGTTTGGTTCTCGTGTTCTACGTTTCGCTTGGATTTTAATTTAGTTTCCTTGATTGACTTGTAATTTTTCGATGAGAGAGGTTCTGTGTTCTACGTTTTTTGTGAATTTTTTCGATGAGAAGTTTCGTGTTCTACGTCTGCTTGAAATTTTAGTCTCTTGATTGACTTGTAATTTTTCGATGAGAAGGTTCTGTTTCTACGTTTGCTGGACTTTAATTTTTCGATGAGAGAGGTTCTCGTGTTCTACGTTTCGCTTGGAAAGTCCTCTTGATTGACTTGTAATTTTCGATGAGAGATTTTTTCTACGTTTCGGACTTGTGATTTTTCGATAAGAGTTTTTTTCGTGTGGCTTTAATTTTTCTTGAATTTTCGTGAGTTTCGTGTTTCCTCTTGTGGACTTGTAATTTTTTCGATGAGAGAGGTTCTGGTGTTCTACGTTTCGCTTGGAATTAGTCCTCTTGATTAGATTGTAATTTTTTGATGGAGAGTTGTTTTTTTCGCTGGAGAATTTTTCTGGAGTTCTCGTGTTCTACGTTTTTGGAAATTGTCCTCTTGATTGACTTGTAATTTTTTCGATGAGAGACTTGTTACTTTCGCGACTGAATTTTTTCTGAGGTTCTCGTGTTTACTTTCGCTGGACTTCGATTTCGATGGAGGTTCTGTGTTCTCGTTTGCTGGACTTTATTTTTACGAGAGTTTGTGTTTTTCACTCAGAGAAGTTCTCGTGTTCTACGTTTCGCTTGGAAATTAGTCCTCTTGATTAGGGCTTGTAATTTTTTCGATGAGAGAGGTTCTGGTGTTCTACGTTTCGCTGGACTTGTAATTTTTTCGATGAGAGAGGTTCTCGTGTTCTACGTTTCGATGGACTTGTAATTTTTTCGATGAGAGAGGTTCTCGTGTTCTACGTTTCGCTGGACTTTTAAATTTTTTCACTCAGAGAAGTTCTCGTGTTCTACGTTTCGCTTGGAAATTAGTCCTCTTGATTGGACTTGTAATTTTTTCGATGAGAGAGGTTCTGGTGTTCTACGTTTCGCTTGGAAATTTGTCCTCTTGATTAGACTTGTAATTTTTTCGATGAGAGAGGTTCTCGTGTTCTACGTTTCGCTGGACTTTTACATTTTTTCGATGAGAGAGGTTCTCGTGTTCTACGTTTCGCTTGGAAATTGTCCTCTTGATTGACTTGTAATTTTTTCGATGAGAGAGGTTCTCGTGTTCTACGTTTCGATTGGGACTTTTAATTTTTCGATGAGAGGGGGTTCTCGTGTTCTACTCCTGGAAATTGTCTCTTGCTGGACTTGTAATTTTTTCGATGAGAGAGGTTCTCGTGTTCTACGTTTCGCTTGGAAACCCCTTTTTTAAATTTTTTCGATGAGAGAGGTTCTCGTGTTCTACGTTTCGGCTTGGAAATTTAGTCCTCTTGATTGGACTTGTTAATTTTTTCGATGAGAGAGGTTCTCGTGTTCTACGTTTCGAAATTGCTTGGACTTGTAATTTTTTCGATGAGAGACTTGTAATTTTTTCGATGAAAGAGGTTCTGTGTTCTACGTTCGCTTGGAATTTGTCCTCTTGATTAGACTTGTAATTTTCGATAAGAGAGGTTCTGTTTCTAGTTTGGCTGGACTTTTACATTTTTTCATAGAGAAGTTCTGTGTTCTACGTTTCGCTGGAAATTAGTCCTCTTGATTGACTTGTATTTTTTCGATGGGATTTGGTGTTCTACGTTTCGTGACTTTAATTTTTTCATAGAGAGGTTCTGTGTTCTACGTTTCGCTGGAATTTCCTCTTTTGACTTGTAATTTTTTCTAAGGTTCTGGTTTTAGTTTGCTGGACTTGTAATTTTCATGAGAGAGGTTCTCGTGTTCTACGTTTCGCTGGACTTGTGATTTCGATAGAGGGTTCTCGTTTCTACGTTTGGCTGGACTTTATTTTTTCCGAGAAGTTCTGTGTTATTTCGTTGGAAATTGTCTCTTGTTGGCTTGAATTTTTTGATAGAGAGTTTTTTCTAGTTTCGTGGAATTAGTCCTCTGACTTGTATTTTTTCGTGGAATTTGTTCTCTTGTGGACTTTAATTTTTTCGATGAAGAGGTTCTCGTGTTCTACGTTCGCTTGGAATTTGTCCTCTGTGACTTTAATTTTCATAGAGAGGTTCTCGTTTCTAGTTGGCTGGACTTTTACATTTTTTCATAGAGAAGTTCTGTGTTCTACGTTTCGCTGGAATTAGTCCTGATTACTTGTAATTTTTTCGATGAGAGAGGTTCTGGTGTTCTACGTTCGCTGGACTTTTAATTTTTCATCAGGAGGTTCTCGTGTTCTACGTTTCGCTTGGAATTAGTCCCTTGATTAGACTTGTAATTTTTTCGATGAGAGAGGTTCTGTGTTCTACGTTTCGCTGGACTTGTAATTTTTTCATGAGAGAGGTTCTCGTGTTCTACGTTTGGAATTGGGACTTGTAATTTTCGATAAGAGAGGTTCTGTTCTACGTTGGCTGGACTTTTAATTTTCATAGAGAAGTTCTGTTTCTACGTTTGCTGGACTTTTATTTTTTCAGAGAAGTTCTCGTGTTCTACGTTTCGTGGAAATTAGTCCCTTGTGGACTTGTAATTTCGATGAGAGAGGTTCTCGTGTTCTACGTTTGTGACTTTTAATTTCAAGGAGTTCTCGTGTTCTACGTTCGCTTGGAAATTAGTCCCTTGATTGGACTTGTAATTTTTTCGATGAGAGAGGTTCTGTGTTCTACGTTTGCTGGACTTAATTTTTTCATAGAGAGTTCTGTGTTCTACGTTTCGCTGGACTTGATTTCGATGAGAGGTTCTGTGTTCTCGTTTGCTGGACTTAATTTTTTCAGAGAGAGTTCTCGTGTTCTACTGAACCCTTTACATTTTTTCATAGAGAGGTTCTGGTGTTCTACGTTTCGCTGGAAATTAGTCTCTTGTGGACTTTAATTTTCATAGGAGGTCTGTTTCTAGTTGCTGGACTTATTTTTCATAGAGAGTTCTGTTTCTACGTTGCTGACTTTATTTCATAGAGAGTTCGTGTTCTACGTGCTGGACCGTTTTATTTTTTCAGAGGAGTTCTGTTTCTACATTTTTATGAAGAGGTTCTCGTGTTCTACGTTCGCTTGGAATTGTCCTCTTGATTAGACTTGTAATTTTTTCGATAGAGAGGTTCTGTTTCTAGTTTGCTGGACTTTAATTTTTTCATAAGAGTTCTCGTGTTCTAGTTCGCTTGGAATTGTCCTCTTGATTAGACTTGTAATTTTTTCGATAGAGAGGTTCTGTTTCTAGTTTGCTGGACTTTTACATTTTTTCATAGAGAGTTCTGTGTTCTACGTTTCGCTTGGAAATTAGTCCTCTTGATTGACTTGTAATTTTTTCGATAGAGAGGTTCTGGTGTTCTACGTTTCGCTGGACTTAATTTTCATAGAGAGGTTCTCGTGTTCTACGTTTCGCTGGACCTTGTGATTTCGATAGAGAGGTTCTGTTTCTACGTTTGCTGGACTTTAATTTTTTCATAGAGAGTTCTCGTGTTCTACGTTTCGCTTGGAAATTGTCCTCTTGATTGACTTGTAATTTTTTCGATGAGAGAGGTTTCTGGTGTCTAACGTTTCGCTTGGAAATTAGTCCTCTTGATTGACTTGTAATTTTTTCGATGAGAGAGGTTCTGGTGTTCTACGTTTCGCTGGACTTGTAATTTTTCGATGAGAGAGGTTCTCGTGTTCTACGTTGCTTGAATTGTCTCTTGTGACTTTAATTTTTTCATAGAGGTTCTCGTTTCTAGTTTGGCTGGACTTTTATTTTTCATAGAGAAGTTCTCGTGTTCTACGTTTCGCTTGGAAATTAGTCCTCTTGATTGGACTTGTAATTTTTGATAGAGAGGTTCTGTTTCTACGTTTGTGGACTTAATTTTCAAAGAGTTCTCGTGTTCTACGTTCGCTGGAAATTAGTCCTTGTGACTTTAATTTTTTCATAGAGAGTTCTGTGTTCTACGTCGGCCTGGACTTGTAATTTTTTCGATGAGAGAGGTTCTGTGTTCTACGTTTGCTGGACTTATTTCATAGAGGGTTCTGTGTTCTACGTTCGCTGGAATTGTCCTCTTGATTGACTTGTAATTTTTCGAGAGAGAGGTTCTGTTTCTACGTTTCGCTGGACTTTAATTTTTCATAAGAGGTTCTCGTGTTTCGTTCGGGCCGGACTTGTAATTTTTTCATAGAGAGGTTCTGTTTCTAGTTTGGCTGGATTTTTTTTCATGAGCGGTTCTCGTGCTTGAAATTGTCCCTTGATTGACTTGTAATTTTTTCAAGAGAGGTTCTGTTTCTACGTTTGTGGACTTATTTTCATAGGAGGTTCTGTACGATGAAAGAGGTTCTCGTGTTCTACGTCTCGCTTGGAATTTTGTCCTCTTGATTAGACTTGTAATTTTTTCGATAAGAGAGGTTCTCGTATTCTAGGTTTGGCTGGACTTTTACATTTTTTCACTCAGAGAAGTTCTCGTGTTCTACGTTTCGCTTGGAAATTAGTCCTCTTGATTGGACTTGTAATTTTTTCGATGAGAGAGGTTCTGGTGTTCTACGTTTCGCTTGGACTTTAATTTTTCACTCAGAGAGGTTCTCGTGTTCTACGTTTCGCTTGGAAATTGTCCTCTTGATTAGACTTGTAATTTTTTCGATGAGAGAGGTTCTCGTGTTCTACGTTTCGCTGGACTTGTTAATTTTTTCACTCAGAGAGGTTCTCGTGTTCTACGTTTCGCTGGACTTGTTGACTTTATTTTTTCGATGAGAGAGGTTCTCGTGTTCTACGTTTCGCTGGACTTGTAATTTTTCGATGAGAGAGGTTCTCGTGTTCTACGTTTCGCTGGACTTGTTAAATTTTTTCACTCAGAGAAGTTCTCGTGTTCTACGTTTCGCTTGGAAATTAGTCCTCTTGATTTTTGGACTTGTTTTTTAATTATTTTCATCAGAGAGGTTCTCGTGTTCTACGTTTCGCTTGGAAATTAGTCCTCTTGATTGGACTTGTAATTTTTTCGATGAGAGAGGTTCTGGTGTTCTACGTTTCGCTGGACTTGTAATTATTTTCGATGAGAGATTTTTTTTTTTTTTTTTTTTTTTTTTTTTTTTTTTTTTTTTTTTTTTTTTTTTTTTTTTTTTTTTTTTTTTTTTTTTTTTTTTTTTTTTTTTTTTTTTTTTTTTTTTTTTTTTTTTTTTTTTTTTTTTTTTTTTTTTTTTTTTTTTTTTTTTTTTTTTTTTTTTTTTTTTTTTTTTTTTTTTTTTTTTTTTTTTTTTTTTTTTTTTTTTTTTTTTTTTTTTTTTTTTTTTTTTTTTTTTTTTTTTTTTTTTTTTTTTTTTTTTTTTTTTTTTTTTTTTTTTTTTTTTTTTTTTTTTTTTTTTTTTTTTTTTTTTTTTTTTTTTTTTTTTTTTTTTTTTTTTTTTTTTTTTTTTTTTTTTTTTTTTTTTTTTTTTTTTTTTTTTTTTTTTTTTTTTTTTTTTTTTTTTTTTTTTTTTTTTTTTTTTTTTTTTTTTTTTTTTTTTTTTTTTTTTTGTATTCCACTGGACGATGAAAAAGGTAACTATATTGAACAAAAGAAAAATATTATGACCTAATTTTAACTAAGAGCAGTTAGATATCCATGAGGTTGAGGGGAAGATTCACATTTCAGAAAAATATCATTTTGTCTCTCTCTTTACAAATCATAGTAGCCTGAGGCGCATTAGACAGTTGCTTCGATATTTCGGAATCAGGGAGAACTCTGAAATAATCAATCTTATGGGAAAGATGAGACACAAGACAGCTGCAATCATTCTCATTTAAACGAACCGAATGAGACTTCTTACGTTGCATGGTAAAAAGAAAAGTGTCTGATTCAGGCAATCGATCTAAATCAGAAAAGTGAACCAAAACAAAAAGAATGTAAAGGAAAGAAAAATATTTGTGAATCTATTTTTATAAAAAGTCTGACAAATATGTATTGAAAAAGCAAGTAGTAAAATTAATCTAATATTTGTTGAGGGAAAACGTCCTGAGACTTCTTCCCAAATTCAAAAGTTCCGTTAAGAAAAACAAAATATTATATTAATGCTTTGAAATATTTAAATAGAAGAGAAAACGCGTGGTTTACTGGATTAGTTTCACTTGAAAATTATTTTTCTGTATTTTTCTTGCATTAAACCAAAAGTTCATCAACATCAAAAAGCAGAAATCACAATAATTTAAAATGCTTCTAAAAAATTCACCTGTAATACTAATTCGTGATTACTTGAAATATCAGAGATGTTTGCATGTTTGTAAGACTAAATGAAAGACCATCTTGCATGAAACGCCATTTTCGTAGCTTAAGTTACGAAAAACAGTATTCATCGTATGCAATTCAGCCATCATTTGAAATACACGAAAAATATTTTCCCGCTTAAGTTGCTGAATGGCAAAACCGCGTTTTTTAGGGAAACAGATTGTGTTTCATGTTGAATCTTTTCATTTGATTGGGGATTGTTTCCAAATGATATCATGAAGCAAAACCTTGTATATTATTAGGTGAAAATCTTCAGCGAAATACGTGACCATTTCTGAGACTTGTAAAATCCATTATGGCTTCATGCACAAAACCAATTTCTTCCATCTCTATCGTATTGAGGTTGTATTCCAACCAAAGGTGATGGAGACATTTATCCGCTACTTTTAATGGCGATGGGAAAAATGCCAATCAGTCATTACGGAGGTGTTGCTTATTAGTTATGTAGAACCAATAAAGCGCCCTGAAATAATTCGTCTCTGTTGCGGTTGGGGGGAATGCACACTTCATAACCTGATAAATCGTAAACCTTTCAAATGCATATTTGATAGAAGCAGAACCAAACTAAGTAATTAAACCTTTCGAAATGTTGTCCCAAAACTGATTTTGTTTTTGCCGATGTTAATCATTTTTTTTTAAATTTTAAATATAATGCCAACAGTACCATACCATTTCTTTTGTTTGCAAGGCTGCGGATAAACAAAAATGGCCTCTAGTACAGATGCAAAGGCTTTTTTGTTTGAATTTACACAATCAAAACCTGTTAAATGCAGATTGTTTGATTAAACTTATTCACAAAATACTGCAATTTTAGATATTTTGTCAAACCAAAAATACAATATTTTAACCTATTTTCAGAATTTTGCCCAAGTTCTGGTGCATTTAAAACAGTTTTTCTCAATTTTTCTAAAATTCCGAAGTTTGTATTTAATATTTTTTGCCGTTTGCGCACTTGCTCTGGAAACTGGTATATTCAACTTTAATTATTTCAAAAATTAACCTATACATCCAATCGTTTTTTAAATTTACAAGTGAGCAATAATCATTCCTTCTAACTTACAATTTCACATTTTTAAAAGTCTTTCTAGTAATATTCAACAAGTTTGTAAGGCATCCTTTAAATATTTTAACCTTTTCAACTTCAGTTGTTCTTCTGGTCCATTATGAAATTCAATTTTTAGCTATTCAGCATAAAAAAAATGCCTTTTTGTGCTTAAAAATTGGTGTATGAAATAAGGTCACTCGGGTATAAAACCTTTAGACATCAAAATATGTTGATAAATATTTATACCCCCATTTGCCTGTCACTTCAGAAAACAAGAAACATGACAGCTGTCTTGGAAACATGGTGAAAAGAGAATTTATCTATCAGCAAAATAAATATACATATTTCGGTCAAAGACGAATGTAAATTTCGGGATAAAGTTAAAAATATGATCTTAATATAGTATGGTTTTTGCACGTTTGCTGAAAATTCACCAAAAGTGCTTCGATAAAAGTTTAATTAGTCAAAAACTCATTTGAAGTAACTGCTAGAAATAGACATTCAGGTACAGTCGTAATGAATGACGTTTGAATAACAGACCACAGAGACAACTGTAACTCTTAATTTTTTTAGGATGCAAATTCAAGTTTTTACCTATGAATAACTACAGGACGCTAAAAATATTTTTGCATATTCATTAGCTAAAAGCATTATAAAAATATGCCAAACATAACTCTTAAAAATATACAGTACATTTGACTAACAAGCACCATAAAAGTTCTGTTGCTTTTAGAGAATATGAATTGTAAAAATCGCTATGCACACGCATTAGTTCCATACGGTTAGCTTCTGTGTTTTTGGACAGGGGGATTCCCTATCCTGGTGGTTTTCAGATTTCAACTTAGTCTTTCATGTAAAGAACTCCGTAGTTCTTTTAAATTAAAAGAAAAACGGAGCTTTTACATGGTGTCAGAAGTAAGAAATGGTTTTGATGTTTGAAATTGTAATATTTGAAGTTATTGATTCAAGTCTGAACACGTTTGGGAGTGTGGATGGACGTGAAAATGCTCGTTTGCATATCTAACTTCAAATTTTAAACGAAAATATGGTTTCAAAATGGAAGTTATGGAAGTAAACTTTGAGGTTTTATTCAACTGCCACTGCCACTCAACTTAGTGCGAAATCGGCATAAGTACAGGGGCCGGCATTTATGGGCGCAATTGGACCTGCAGCAAGAATGGTTTGGAATAGGGAAGACCGGAGAGAGTCCGGACAAGGAGAGACTACGGACATCACGTTTTACACCTAACCTACTGGTTTTGCCACGCAAAATTAATTCTTTTATGTTGGTAGCATTCTACTATTATTATTGTCCTATGCAAATGGTGCCCATTAATTAGAATTAGGTGTGAAACGTGCTGTCCATAGCCTCCCCCTGTCGGGACTCTCCCTGGTCTCTCCTGCCTTTGCGTTACGTGAGGATGATCAAAATAAACTCTATGGTATAATCGTCAAATTTGTTGAATATTTTTCGCCAAAACCAAATGATAAACGTTTGCTATTGCACTCCATATTGACTTTTAAACTGTTGATGAGTATTTAACTGGACATCGTACTATAATTTCTGATTGCAATTTTGGCGAAATACAAGACATTCTTTTGAGATATTAGATCATTCTGGGCATTCGTTCTAATAAAGTTCGTGAAAGTTAGCTTGCGGAAAGACATTTAACTTTAAATAAGACAATTGATATTTGCCTTTCATCTGAACATGCAACTTCGCGACTAAAAGAAATGCAAGCACCAGCATCTTCAAGCGAAAAGGAAATTTTGATGTTGAAACAACGAACATCTTGGCGAACTCAAGAGCCAATGAAGCATCCCAAGAGAAGCGTAAAAGCCAAAAGATGTGCTGGCGATGGTGCATGTAACATGAACTTCCAAGCTGTCCTGCTTATAATGCCTCTTGTACCCGGTGTGGTAGAGAAAGGCATTTTGATCGTCAGTGTAAGAATAAGCGAAAACCACTAGATCGGAAGCAAAGAAATGTGGCTGAGGTAACTTAAACTCCTGTATCTGATAAAGAAGTATCGAATGATGTCGCTGATGCGTTACTCATTGGTGAACTGCTTCAATCAAGCAAAAGAACTTGGAACATACCTGTAGGATTTCCTAACGGAGCAAAAATTGATTTCAAATTGGACAGTGGGGCAGAAGGAAATGTGATAACCGCAGATGTTGCTAAGTTGATATATGCGCCAATTGTGAAGTCAGAAGTTAAAACCACCCTTTCTCTAGTTTCGCTGATAAAGTTTCGGCGCTTTTTGTCTGCCAAAACTGTCGCTGCCAAAAAGGGGTCGGCCATAGAAGTTGTTTCCAAATTGGTTGCGACTACCCCTTCTCGTCACAAGAGTTCTTGCAAATCTCGCTTCGGCCGAATACGCGTCTTTCATTCTTCTGGGGGGGTCAAACCCTTTTTGCCGTGCTTCTCTGTTTTTGGGAGCCTTTTTGGAAAATTAAAAAAGGGGTTTTTTGGGTAACTTTTCGGGGAAAGTCAAGAAGTTAACGGTTGGGTGCATTTTGTCCTATTTTCGCTTATTTTGATGTGGTAAATGGATAATATTTCTGATATTCAGGCAAGATTTATTCTTAATTCCATGGATGCTCGTTAACTTTTAATGCTGCAATAAACCAAAGAAACGGAACTAATGCTTTTAGTTTTTGCGATAAACATCCATCGGGCTTTTATCGTGCCCATCATTAACATTATTTACTTATATTTTACTTTGAAAATAATTCTAGACTTTTATAATTTAAGCTATTCCCTTTGCCATTTTATTTATAAATATTTTGCATTAGTACAGCTTTGAAAATTTAAATTGATAGTTTTATATTTTATTTAATTTTCAAGTATCTAAATGATAATATTGTGTTTCCGCGTGATTGTGTATGTCTTGAAATTATGTCTCGTCTATTAATCTACACATATATATATAAAAGAGCAGTGTCTGTCGATCTGTCTGTTCGCTATAGAATCCTAGGCCGTTTTCGGGACCACATTCGGCACGGTTAATGTTTACGACCCGATGAACTCATCGCTGGAAAAATGAAAGTTGTGACTCAATTAGTTTTTTTTATTTATTTTTAAATTTTTTCTACGTTTGGATCTTTTAAACTATGTACGCTTATATCTTTAAAATTACTCAGCGGATTTTAACGCGGTTTTCATCAATAGACAGAGTGGTTCAAGAGGAAGGTTTATAGACCCGTTAGAAAAAAAAATCCTACAGATAGTTCTTTTTTTTATTCCAATTTTACGTAATTTTACACTTAAATTCCCCAATAGGGGGGGGGGGGGACAAATTGCACATATTAATGTAATATATCAATCGAAAGCGCGGATTTTTTTTGCACAAGATGATATTTTTTCTATGTTTCTAAATCAATAAGAACGCCAGTTATAAGCTTTTTAGTTCGATTTCTTAACCACTTAACCGGCTGTAACGTAATATTACGTCCAAAAAATAATATGTGGTTTTCGGCCGTAACGTAATATTACGTCCGAGATGTTAGCTTCTCTGCCGAACACGCTGCACACGAGAATTTTTTCCCCTTCTGGGGTATGCAGGATTGAGTTCTTGATTGACAGTGGGCGTTAAAGATGCGCGCTGCTGTATTGTTAAGATTCCCGCTCATTTTCTCCCCGGTCTGAAATCGGTGAACCGTGCTTTTCAAAGAACCCCTTTCTTTCGAATGCCTATGCATTGGCGTACAATTCTTTACATTTGTAACTTTGTAAATACAAATAATTCTTCGTATAACTATTGAAAATGACAAACTAAATATTTAAATAAAAGAAATGATGTTGAAAAGTATAAATTTGTAACTCATTAAAAGTTCATAATTGAACATAACAATTTATTGCATACAGTTTTTTTATTTCATGTTAGCTGCAGGTATGTTCAGATCTGAGAGGTAATGATCGAAAGTGGCGAAATTCCATTCGCGAATTTTGTCGCTTTACCAATCTTAGGTTTCATACATTTAGATCAAAAAAATATTTAGGCATTGATGCATATAGAGGCTCTCCTCCGCCTTTTCTCCTTACTTATAAATTGCATAAATGACGAATAATTTGTTTATTTAAGTTACAGTGCTGCTCCAACGCATTGTCTTATTGTAAATTAAATCATTTACTTTACTGCGTTCGCAATTGTTCCGGTAAACGCATGGTGAAATGCTAAACATTCTTTAGTAATGTAGTAAGAATGTTTTAGTTTGCATTGATGTTTATCAATAATTGCTTATGAGTGATGATGAAAATTCTTAAATCGCAGCGCTCGGGACGCACGCGATGCTTTTATTAAATATTGTGTATGCATTTTGCGGGATGAGGTGGCCATTCTTCATTCATAAATCAATAAATAAAGCACACTTTATTTTTGTGTGTGGTTTTGAGCAAATCTCCCAGGTGCCATGAGCTCTATATATATGGTCAATGATAACATGTTAATGAGTTAACGAGTCAACAATTATGCATATCAATAAAAAATAGTAAGAATTAGAGCAATATTTCATCGCATAAAAATGTACTATTGTCCATTGTTCGAGATCCAACAAATATTTTGCAGGATATCGGAATCCTTTGTGTTTGTTTGAGGTACCGTTACGAAACATGTGAATATGTTTGAAATCTGTAAATTCTATACATATTTTTAAATATCTCAGAGCTTCGAAACACACCCAGCAAGTTCATAATTTAAAAAAAATTAAAAGATAATTGAATTTAAAAATAAAATCTGACATGAATCTTTTATAAACTGGTCGAATCCGATTACGGATTTTCAAAAAACAGTTGGATACTGGATAACCGATGCTTTCTCCAAACGAAGACTGACTGACATTCGCGCGCTTGCGCATGCTCACATAACATTTCAGCGTATCAGAGCCCAAACATACACAAGGCCTTGAAATATTATTTCAACATTATGTGAATTACAATTTAGAAAAATATGAACAAATTAAGAAAAGAAACAGAAAAACATATTATACATGTATTAAAAATTCAGAGTTCATGGGTAGAAAAGCAACCTTTGATATTGGCCTTTTATAGATTCCGGTTTGCGTTTTAACCGTAACACCTCTTATTAAATTTGTGTGTGTATATATATATATATTATACATATACATACGCACACACACCCATCAGTAACATGTCACCCGGTGCTGAAAATTTTGTATCCTTTTTCCCACCTCAAGTTTTCACTCGAAAGTACGGTTCGCCACAAAAGGCTCTAGAAAATAAGAAAAGCAAATCATGCAACAGTGAAACCCCTCTTCAGGCATTTTGATATTCATCAAAAAGTAAGCGTCTTATTTTGAATGGTTAATAAAATAACAAAAATTAAAGCAACACTGTTATCTTGAAGCAAAAGCATGATGAACGTACTAACAGAATGAGTATAAATGTAAATATAATGCAAAATAATTGATTTACGTTTATTTCTTATTTTTGAATTATTAGTACAAATTTTTGATCCGTTTTATGTGTCACACCTGAAAGCAGGTCACCAAAAAAGGACAGCATCCGCCTAGGGACGATTCTGGATATACATATGCAGTAGCGCACCCAGGAACTTGCTCGGGGGGGGGGGGGGCGAGAAAAACACTATTTGGGATACTCCAAACATTGATTTTGCCGGATATTGGATATCCGGTATCCCTTTCTTGACAGATCCGTACCGGATGTTCGGCTATATTGTTAGAAACAATGTTTAGAAATTCTACGAATTTCTAAACATCACACTTTTTCCAAACACGTAGTAAGTTTGTAATTTGCATATATATTTTCAAAACATGATTATTATAGTCAGGCGCGTAGGAAAGGGGGGGGGGGTCAGGGGGCTTAAGCCCCTCCCATTAGAAATCATACTGCATAAGGATTTCCGTTATTTTGTGAAAACTATGAATTTATTTTAATAATCTATAAAAATATTCATTTATTAATGATTTTTTGTAATTAATAATAATAATAATTAGTTAATACTAAATACTTTTTAATTGTTAAGTGGTTTTTCTTGGAAATAATTTTGAGCATTTGGAAACAAAATTGTTTGAGCCCCTCCCATGATTTCTAAATTGCTAAGCTCCTGATTATAGTTAAATTTTAAAAATTAAGTTTGGAATGCCGAATGTGAGGACCCTTCGTGCAGCAGCCGGCCGACAGTACCGGATCTTGGAGATTTCCGGGACGGGACAAAACTTCAAAATGCCGCCCCCTCCCTCCAATTATTGTTGACATTTCATTAGCTTTTTTCTTTTATTGAGGATTTTTCACTTGGGGGGAGGGGGATGCTGAACCCATAAAACCTTCGTTAATGTGTGCCACGGCCTGGCCCTTTCAGCTCAACATTAGGAGGGACCCTTCATAAATTTCAACTATATGCAAATTTTCAGGCCTTAGGAGATGCATTTGCAAATGCAAAAATATTAGGAAACAAAAAAAAAAAAAAGCAAACAATAACTTTTTAAAATTTACACGCTTTTACTCATAAAAGTGCAGAACATAATTAGAATTTTTTAGCAAACCGTGGGGCAGTACCCCTTTTTACGAACGCTCATATCAAAGAGCCATGTGTTTGCCTTCTCAAACGACACTTACAAGCCCGCCCCCCAACTGCCTCTGCCTAAAAGGATGCTTTGAAAATGTGTAAAAGAAAAACTATTGTATTGTCTGAGCATAGCATGATTTATATTTCACTATAACAAAGGAGAAAAACTTGACTCTTTTTAATTTAAAATTTTAAATTTTGATATTGCAAAATTTGCCACAACCTAAAACTGCCGTCCGAGGATTCCTTGTGCCTGCCACAGGAGCTGGCCGACTGTTCAACGACGCAACATATTTAGTATACAACAATTTTAGAGTTGGCTAAAGTTTATACAAATAAATAATTCTATTAGTTGGTTTTAATCGTAAGCAAAATAGCCTATCAATGATTAAATTGGAGCGCCGAACTAGGATTTTAATTCTCTTTTCAAAAGTTAAATTTTCTTAATTATTATTTTTTTTCCTGGTCTCAAAAACTGGGATGGGCACAGTAGGCCATGGCCCCCAAGGGGCCACGGCTGAGTTTAGTTTTGTGCGTCACAGTTGAATTTGCCGCCCCCCCCCCCCCCCCCCAAGAAGTGCTGCCCTGTCATGGAGCCGGCTTGCCCTATCAGTGGCACTGCCTGCCGGATCGATTTTCGAATATTTAAAAAACAATCGGATACCGAAAAGTCGATGCTTTCTGGTCCCCCCCCCCCACCACCACCACACACGTCGGATACCGAAAAGTCGATGCCCTCTTTCCTAAGCTTGTGTGTGGTAACCACCACACACACGCTTTCCGTACTCTGAGAATCCATGTATTTTGAAAGGTAATCCGTAATAAATAATCCGTAAAACCTTTTCAATTTTCACCATTGTAGAAAAAGTTTTAGAGTAGCTGAAAAATTGCAATGAAATTGCGTAATTCTCAGTTAAAAGTGGCATCCAGAACGGGAGCGATATAGGGAAAACCATATGAAATTATAAATACTCGTAAATAAAGTTGCATGTTCATGAAATTTTAAACTTCTTACAACTGATATTTATTTTTAAGATTTTGACTTTGCTCTTAATTTATCAGTACATTTCTTGTCATTTTGATGTTAAATTTCTTTATTTATCCTAAAATTCGCATTCGCCAGAATATAAATATTCATTCAAAGTGCATGCATTGGTAGAATATGTAGGAAACTGAAATGCACCTGTCTTTCACAAAACTTGAAAAGCACACTGTTGCACTGCATGTTGAAATGATCTCGTGTGAGTACTATGCTAAAAGAATGACAAGACTACAAAACATTCATGCACACAATAGCTGCTTCTAAATGGACTTCACTCCTGTAGGATTAGGTGAATGGGAAAACCCCTTAGCACCCATCCGTAACTAACAGAAGCAATTCCCAGATTCCATTCAGTAAGTGAAAGCATTAGACGTCATTCTAGCATATTATAATGTCGAGAGGCCGCTATTCTGTTCGGGAGGGGAAGGCAAAATTTTCAAGTGTATTGCAGTGAAACAAGCCATTAACACTAGTAGAAAATGGCCACAACTTTTCCTAAAATCAGGGCCGCTTAACTGGTTAAGGCTTACCTTGACCCAAAAATAACAATTAGCAGTTTACTCAACTTTGTCGATGCCTTTTGGTTCGTTCATATGTTTTGTCAAGGCTAAACTTGATCGTAACCAGACTGTAAACTGGATCAAGTTCAGCCTTGGTTTTGTGATTCATTCATATGTTTTTCAAACTTGCTATTTACAAATTGGCAACATACGGTTGCTATTGAAATTTTGTTTACGTTCTTATTCATATCCGTATCTGTCATAAATGTACTTACATCTGTTGTGAATATAAGTAATAGGTATCGTTTTGGGTGAATTTTGATTATTGTTTTCGTACATTTTTCGTTGAATATGTAATTTCGTTGTGTTGTGTGATTAAATTTAAAAAAAAAAAAAAAAAAAACACTTTAAATAAGTCATAATGCCACCGAAAAAACTTACTTCGTTTCGCAAATCTTCGGATGCGAAATGAGTGAAGATACAAAGGACACGCGAAACAGAAGAAGAACGCAATCAAAGGCTTCAAGAGGATGCTGTAAGACACGTCCTAGAATACTTTTAATAACTTCAGATCTTCCATTTCAATTTAAGCGTTTACAATTTTCAGTGAGATTAAGTTTTGCAATGTCTATTAACAAATCGCAGGGACAGACATTACAAGCTGTTGGCCTACAATTACAGGAGGATTGTTTTGCTCATGGTCAATTGTATGTAGGATGTTCAAGAGTAGGAGCAAAAAACAAACTTTTCGTTTGTTCTCTTTCTGGGAAAACAACCAATGTTGTATATAAAGTAGTACTTTAGACTCACTTTCCTCTTGGTTTCATGCCTACTTTTGAAGTTCAAGGTCAGACTTATCACATATTAGGTTATCAAAAATGTATGCAAGCATGTTAACAAGGGTTCTGATGCAGCTATGTTCGCTCTACAAGACACTGTGCATGATGAAGTCAACATAGATCAATCAACCCGGACAACGCCGGGTAATACTGCTAGTATTCCATAAAATGAATTTAATTTCTTTCACATTTTCCTACAGCAAACTGAACTTTTGCAAGAAGACTCTAAGAGATTAATGTTTATATAAGTGTAATACTGCAAATAAAAGAAAAACTGGTGCATGCAGGAAATTACTTATTAAATTAATCCCTGGCCACTAAAGTGAAGCGATGCAATTGTTTCTTCAGATAGTGGTCATGAAAAGGTAGGGGAGTAAACTGAAGAGGAAACTTAACACAGGGTGGTTATACCTAATTAAAGTTACTCTGCTCAGACCAACGCAGCGCGTTCTGTCTGACGTATTCAATTGAAACTTGGTACCCTCGTTTTAGAAATCGGCCATAATAATAATAATAAAAAAAAAAATACCAGAAGAGAAAGAGGTGTATGAAGAACAAAAAACAAACTAGAAACAACAAACCTTATTTTATCACACAATATCCTTTAGCTTTAATCATGTTCAAAGCGTTCTATAATAGCGAATGTCGTTTGTGTATGCGTCACAGCGATTTGGAGATGGCAATTGCAATTGAACAAGAGTCCAGAAGACGTCACCTGGTGGTAAAGAATCGAACTGTTATTTTTTTATTGTAGCTTTCTTTTCCCTATGGTTCATATAACATACAAACCGTTTCAGTGACATACGTAAAGGTTAACTTTAATTACAAGCACCTTTAACTTTTATAAATGTTAAAAAAAAAGTGAAATTCAACTGAAAGTCTCTAATTTAAATTTTGTTTCAGTTCCGTATGTTTTATAAAAAAAATAAATATGATGATTTTTATCAAAAAAAAAAAAAAAAAAAGTTTGTAAAGAAAGCGGTTAAGTAAACCGAAAACTTAAAGTAATGGTGGAGTATCTATCATTCAACAAAGATGTTGAGTTTTACGAAAGTATTCAGGCAAAATTTAAGCGGTTTGACCATAAATCCAACGTAATCCTTTGCATAAATAAAATGTTATTTCTTTTTGACTAAATTCACAATAAAAGGAAAACAAAGTGTATTACATTCGTGAAAAGTGTTTCAAAAAACACACTTGCAAACAATGGAAATTGATGTTAAAATTCATCAAAGAATAACCTCTTCTCATTACAAGCATAATCCATAATCAGATGCCATGCATACGTGTTCAAAATAAATAGATAACATAATGTTCTTCCCTAGTGCTGCAAGCCACAATTAACCGTCCAATTACCAAACTTTTCTCATTTGTTGGGGAGAACTCATTTTGCAGCTTGTTTCAAATGCTCGCGCGGTTTGTTATCCCTTATAATTTATTGAACTTCTGGCGCAAAGCTAATAACAATAGAGTGGGAAGTTCTGCAGAATGAAAGGATGTTATAGTTCAATTAGAAAGGGTATCTATTTTGAGCAGAGTTAAGACTCGTTTTTGATTTGGTGTTACTTTTGAGTGTTATAACCAAGCTTCGTTTATTTAGCTTGAAAAATACAAGAAGTTTGTGTAGAAAGTATATCCTAAACAGAAAAAGGAGTTTATAATGTAATCGTTTTGCTTTTGCATTATTTTTGCAGTCTCTGCACTCACTTGATGTTTCATGGAATATTGGTTTTGATTCTTACCCCCTCCCCATCTCGAACGTTTTAAATATGGTAAATGCAAAATAGCTACTGGGTGGGGGGGGGGGGGCGAGAGGGATACTTCAATTGTTAGTAAATTCTCAAGTGGTAAAGGTATCCGTCGATAGTACTGCTGCATGGAAGAATGATTGCTTGTCATGGGGAATGTACTCGGTCTGCCCATTGTTGAGAAGCTAATGAGCAGCCTCATTAAAAACAACATCAAGAATTTTAACTATTCTAACTGTAAAAACGTATTTTACCGTTGCTTAAAACGCATGAACCCTTTTTGGCGCATAGCTGTAGGGAACCAAAGCCCCACTCTATGGGTTTCGGCTTTTCTAATAGGGCTGCGTATGTTCAGACCTAGCGCATTCTCTCTGGCATCCACTCTTTCAAGTAGTTCCACTATCGGCGGATGCCATTACCACTTGAGAATTAGAACCCTAGATGGTGGTACCTGAGCTCTAAATGATGAGAATCTGCACTAGGAATTTAATTTAGCCGAAAGTATTCAAGCCAAACACATACTCAAGGGATGTTTAACATGTCGCATAATCATACGACATTGGCGCCGACGATTTTCTACTTCTTGAAAATCCACCGACTTGGGCGAGGTGTGATTCTGAAGATTTGGACGTACGAGGTCAGTACCTTACGCCACCCTGCCGGCTCTGTGGGTTACGATGGCTGACTTGATTACTATGCAATAAAACGTGCCACATTTCGTTCGAAGACTTAATGTGAAAACGAGGAGAAAAAAACAATCAAAATCAGACTCTACGCCATTGAGACGGAAGCACCTGATCACCAAGTTTTTTACTCTTTTTCCTAGATACTTAATTGACTGCGCATGGAAGTCCGGTTCCAAATCTGGCCAGCACTTACGTGTTATTAATCGCTATAGCACATCTTTCTATCCGGAATCCACTTTAAGCTGCAGATCTCCCAACGAACCTTGGGTCTAGTTCGAGCCTACATCTTTAGCTCAAAGTAATTACAGAAGATGCCGGTCGTTACTGGCATAACCGAAGTATATAAACGCAGCGGATGCCTTACTGAAGGCGTGATATTAGGGCAGTCTAAAATCATCTATCACCGTATAAAAAGTTTGTGCCTGTGTGATTATTAAATAATACATTTCATTCATAGTAGACTAAATGACGTAACCAGTTCTTTTCATTACGAGAGTGGGAGCTGCATAAATTGTTTATATTGAGCCTTATTAATAATCCTCCTATTATTCTATGATGTAAAAAAATCTCTCTCTCTCTCTCTCTTTGTGCTGAATACAGTTTTGAAAGTTACAACGTCCATAAACACACTTAGTTGTGCTTTAGTACATTTGCGCTTTCTGTATTATAACTCATTATACCAGTTATCCTTTTGTTCAACAATTTCTCTTAGAATGGTACTTTATCATACACATTGTATGATGGTAAAGAGATGTTTTCGGATAGGCTCTTTTCAGCAATTCTTGTACAGATGAATATTTTTCCTTTCAGCAATTTCGTTCAGGATTATTAATAGGAAAGCTGAGCAATATAAGATACAAATGAAGTAAGTCATTTGTTTGGTGATTAAGTTTTGATTGGTGGTTATAAGCTCCTCAAAATCAGTTTCCAAACATCATGTGCATTAATTACAACACGTTTGTCAAAATAGTTACTACTGTATAACAAAATGATGTGTACCGAATTTATGTATGTATAGAATTCATTTTCATTGAAGTTTCGTCAATTTGTATGTAACATTTTGTGTCAATAAGAGAAAAAAATTAGTTTTAATAAGAAATGCTTAAATAAAGTCAGAGTAAATGATAAGATCATCGTTATTGAGGCATACAATTGCAAACATATTCCAATATATTTGCAATTTGGGCATAAAATATGTAATAGATTTTTACTCAATAGTTACGTAATTTTTTTTCTTTTTTTCCTGAATCAGTTTACTTAAAATTCAGTTTCATTCTTAAACTCTTATTGTATTTATTGATAAGTATATTAAACTCTTTACAATTTAAAATAGAGTACAATTATTTATAAATATTTCAAACTGTCGTATAAAATCTTTACTTTCATCAAATATAAAGACAAGAGAATTGTTTGACAATTATTACCGAGTTATTTAGTTCAGCTAATATTCGATACAATGGTCTTCGATATAATAAGAAATTCCGGATGGGGTCGTTATAACCTGAGTTAACTATATTCTTGAGCTATTTGGCCAAAGTTTTGCATGTAAGTTTAAAAAAAAATAATGTTATTAATTCTCATAAAAATGTTCAACAAAATCTAACCGACATGCGGTTTTTCAAAAATTTATTTGGAAGAAGAGTAAAATATTGCGCTAAAGAGTAATAACACAATCAAAGTCTTTGTTAAAATAGAAATGTATCCTTTGATTTTACTACCTTCTAAATCAATAATAATGTTGTAGCGTACATTTAATTATTATTAATTTAAATTAACTAAATTTTAACATAAATTTATGAATAAAAAATCGCTAAATCGTCATTAAGATAAATACCAGACAGCAATAAAATGCATTTTTGAAAATATTTTCAACTCATCTTCAGTCGATTGTTATACTAGTTGGCTCATCAAAAATCTATTGAGACACAGCCGAATAACAACCACCAAAACCAACATTAGTACAATTTCTGACATTTGATCAGGTAGCCATTAAATACGTAACGATAAAAACCAACAATATCTCCAAAAAAGATTGTTATTGCGCTTTCTCTAAGTGATTTATTGGATTTATGGCGTTTAAGTTGATGACCATATAGCTCTTTTAAATGTTCCCTTCGCGTGAGATGCGCTATTAAGTGCGTGTGTGCCTCGTGTATGTCTTTATTTATTTTAGACTTTGGAACGTGGAATAAATGTTTGTGTAGAGAAAGATGTTTTCAAGTGCCTCGGAGGAGCAAAGCAAGGACAATTCATCACAAAGATATTTCTTTTGGGGTTGAAAACATATTTCTCAAAAATACACCTTTGTTTGGTAATTATGGCAACTATATTTTCTGCTCTTAGGGGAAATTTGCTTTTTGAATACACGAAACGTTTCTGAAGAAAATGTGACATTATTTTTTATTTTAGACGCAATAAAAGGATCAGTAAATAAAATAAAATATTGGAGTAAGTCGAAAGTTTTTTTATTAATAGATCAGTTCTTTTGATAAAAGTTCTTATATACTTGAAAATAAAGTGATGCTAGAAACGCAAAAGCAGCGCAATAAAGGGCACAAATGAAAATGTTCATCACGTGTTTAATGTCTACGATTCTTATTATTATTTGTGCATTTTCTGTGTTCTTTCTGAATTCTTAACCTATGACGCAAGGGTAAAAAATTGATTTTGAGTAAATACTACTCATAAATACGTGATAAAACATACTTATTTATTCCTCTGTAGTGATCATTGTCAACAAAACTAAAAATGTAGCTTTAGAAATTTCATTAAAGCGAAAATTCTACATTGATCTCTACTACTAATAAAGTAAAACGTTCAGATGTGTGTGTGATAGTCTGTTGACGGTCTACGAAACACACAATTGAACCTAATCTGCCAAATTAGGCTCAGTTGTTCTTTAGGCCCTAAATATGTTCTTGGAGCCATTTTTTCCGGATTCAGTTTTGTTCCTTTTTTAATTCCAAAAAGTATTATTGCAACTGATACATCTAAAAAAAAAATTTTAGAAAAAGAAAACACAAAATCTAGAAGAAAAAAAAGTTTGTCAAAAATATAGAGGAGAAAAAAAAAATGTTGGCCAAGATAATACAACTGATGAGGAAGAAGAAACTAAATGGGCTGATAATTCATCAGACCCTGTTGACATCTGTGAAGATCTACTTTTTAGGTTGCGAAGAACTAGATTTATTTGGCTATCTGGACCAAATGTTGCATTCATTACGAAATGAAGATGTCTGTCGGTCTGTCTCTCCCCCCTAATAACTTTTGAATGAATTGTCCGATTCGAAAAATGCTTTTTGCATTTCAAAGATCTTGGCGAGGACACCTCATTCCCCTATTTTACTTTTAGATTTGAGCAATTTTTCGTTCAATTTTGAACAGTTCAAAAAAATTTAACATTTGCATCTATGGGCAAAAATGAAGCAAATTATGTAAACTCTGGGCACAAGATCCAAGTTCCCATGAGCAAGCCTATTGGAAGAAGCTCTCTGCGTAAAATATTGATTTGAACAATTTTTGCTCTCTTTTGAGCAGTTCAAAAAAATAACAGCGCCTTCGGGGAAATTTCAATCCCATATAAATCCTGATGTAACCAACGGATTTGTTTGCAACAAACTTTATTGGATAGATGTTACGATGTAGAATCTGTACAGATACGAAGTTCAACAAGAACTGAACTAGCCTATTTTCCAATGAAATTTTTTCATCGGGATTTTTAAGCTTTTAATATTGCGCTAAAGAGTAGTAACACAATCAAAGTCTTTGTTCAAATAGAAATGTATATTTTGATTTTACTACCTTCTAAATCAATAATAATGTTGTAGCGTACATTTAATTATTAATTTAAATTAACTAAATTTTAACATAAATTTACGAGTAAAAATTTGCTAAATCGTCATTAAGGTAAATACCAGACAGCAATAAAGTGCATTTTTGAAAATATTTTCAACTCATCTTCAGTCGATTGTTATACTAGTTTGCTCATCAAAAATCTATTGAGACACAGCCGAATAACAACCACCAAAATCAACATTAGTACAATTTCTGACATTTGATCAGGTAGCCATTAAATACGTAACGATAAAAACCAACAATATCTCCAAAAAAGATTGTTATTGCGCTCTCTCTAAGTGATTTATTGGATTTATGGCGTTTAAGTTGATGACCATATAGCTCTTTTAAATGTTCCCTTCGCGTGATATGCGCTATTAAGTGAAATGCGCTCAATGAATAAATGAATAAATGAATGAGTAAAAGATTGAATGAATAAATGAATGAAAAAAGTCAAAGAATGAATGAATGAAAATGTGAAAGAATGAATGAATGAATAAATGACTGAATGAATAAATGAAAGAATGAAAGAGTGAGTGAATGAAATGTATTATCCGTTGAAAAAGGTATATTTGAAGTAATTAAGAACTAAAGCTAAATGAGAAAGAGAGAGAAAGAGATATCTGGATTATAAATTTTAATTTTGTGCATCCGGAAAAGTCCTATAGTTCTAGACGGAACTTTTTGTTAATTCACGAATATTCAAGAGCTTTCGTGTGTTCAGTTAATTTTTATTTTTTGTTTTTCGAGAACAGAGCAATAACTACAGTCAACATACGCTTTTGTATAATGCAAACATATCAAGCCAAAACAGATTCAATTCCCTTTAACAAAAGGGTCCTTTTTTTTAGACAATATATTGCAACAGAGTCAGTATTAAATTATTTATTTATGATTTAGTCCAAAGCTAAAGGAATTTCCTTTTGTGTCTGTAATCATGAATTTGTAATCAACAACGTGTTTTTTCTGCTGGGACAGCAGGAAAGTACAAAGTAAAGGTTTAGAAATGTTTTGTAATTACGTTAGTCCCTATTAGCATATATAATGTAAATCAATGTTATAGAGAGAGAGAGAGAGTTACTTTTCGGAGATATCAGATGCCGTGTTAAAAAAAAAGAAAAAGAAAAACGAGCTTGACGCTGTAATATACATATATATCAGTAATATATTTTTAATTAGATAAAGCTTCCTTTGCTGCAATTAATGGGAAAAAATATTTGCTTGCAAAGTAGTTTTTAAATACCATTTCTTTTGCATTTGAAATGAGGTTCCTTGTATCCTCGACACACGTGTCTGCAATTTTTCCTCCACGGGGTATGCGTTTCTAATTCTATGAAAATTTTAAGAGAGTTTTTAACAAGAAATAAAAACCCAGCTGTCCCAATTAACCACCTACTTAGGCAGGGCCCGACCAGCAAGTTTTCATGTACAAGGGACTTAACTTTTCTTGCCCCCTTCGAATGGTTAATTTATTATATATATATAAATAAATAAATAAATACATATATATATATGTGTGTGTGTGTGTGTGTTTATGTATATATGTATGTATGAATGTATGTATGTATGCATGTGCATGTGTGCTACGGTAAGTGTGGAATTGGTTATTATTAATTAAACCGGTCATTTTTTATAAGACGACTTTCTAAAAAGCAATTTAAATGATATTATCGAAAAATTTCCGGTCCCTTAGCAAATTTCCTGCTTAGGGCATAGGTAGGAAATTTTGCAGAACAAAATCTGGGTTCTCGTGCGATAGGCAGGGCCTGTGCTTAGAAAAGAAACAAACTGTCATGATTTCATACAGATTTATAAAATCAAAGCACATATTAGGTTAAATTGAACAGTTAGCTGACTATAGAAGGTCAAATTCCTATGAAACTATTATGAAAAATGTCCCAATTCTATGTAGAAGACATAATTAGCTACCTAGTAATTAACATAAATTACGTCTCTTGATATATTTTGTTTTCTAATTGACTAATTAATTCAGACACATATTGTTTCCTTTCAAAATGTGAAAATGCTTGCAGCTTTTAATTAACTAAGTAATAGGGAAACGAATACTCTAATGAAGCATGCTTATTAAAGCTAAGTACGTATTGCTTTGTAAGAAAAGCTGAGTTTTACACAATACAAAATAGCTAATTCTAGTTTTAAACTGCTACTAAATATAAAAACAGATTGCTACATTATATGCAGAACTTTTTGTAAAATCTTAGAGTGGTAGTCGTTTAACTTAGACTATTCCTAATAAGAAAATACAACGAGATTTCTTTTTTTTTCTCCTCAGATTTATCGTTATTTTTAAGATTAAGAGCGTTTCATGTTAAACTACAGTTACAAGCTTCAGTTTCTGGAGAAACTAATTTTTCAATAACGACCTTTCCAAGTCCTTTACAAATTTGAAGTTGTATGCTTTCGATTGGCAGCACCAAATTAATTAAGGTATGGCAATATTTATTAAACTTTCTTTCAACACTCTCTCAAGCCCACATTGATTTTTTAAAATTAATATATAAATTTTGTTAATTATGGTTAGCTCAAACTGCAAAAATGTCAATAATTGAACAACCAATAAAATTGATGGATGTGAGTGGAAATTAAAAATCAAATAATTTCAGTCAATATTTTAAGAAATGTTATTTTACTTTAATATTTTAAAATGACATAATAGGGAGAAGGTGACACTTTTCTAAGCAGTTTCCTTTATAGCTGAAAAAAACATGTATGATTTATTTTCCATGTTCTATCTTATGGATTTTAATTTCCACTTCTTCATTATGCCCATTTTCAATTTTGAGTTTCATAAATGTATTCATCTTACAAATTCTGTTTATGGTCAAGCAATATAGAGCTAAGGAGGTCAGACTGGGGATACGTGATTCCCACTTTGGTTTTTAATTTTTTTTCTCAGCCGCTGTTTGGAGGTTATAACAGTGGACTGTATAGAAATGGATTTTAAATAGCAAAAAAAAACATTAAAGGAATTAACACATCAGATTGAATTGAAACTTACCAAGGACACGATTTGCATGGAGCTTTGATTTATTTTCCTTAGACATAATTTCAAAACCTAGATGATTTGAATGAAATATTTACACACACAGAATTTTTTGATGCGTTCATAACAAGAATTTTTGACTGGGCCTCGGGCAAGTCTCCCAATCCTTTTTCCTTTTTCATATTTTTTTTTTTTTTTTTTTTTTTTTTTTTTTTTTTTTTTTTTTTTTTTTTTTTTTTTTTTTTTTTTTTTTTTTTTTTTTTTTTTTTTTTTTTTTTTTTTTTTTTTTTTTTTTTTTTTTTTTTTTTTTTTTTTTTTTTTTTTTTTTTTTTTTTTTTTTTTTTTTTTTTTTTTTTTTTTTTTTTTTTTTTTTTTTTTTTTTTTTTTTTTTTTTTTTTTTTTTTTTTTTTTTTTTTTTTTTTTTTTTTTTTTTTTTTTTTTTTTTTTTTTTTTTTTTTTTTTTTTTTTTTTTTTTTTTTTTTTTTTTTTTTTTTTTTTTTTTTTTTTTTTTTTTTTTTTTTTTTTTTTTTTTTTTTTTTTTTTTTTTTTTTTTTTTTTTTTTTTTTTTTTTTTTTTTTTTTTTTTTTTTTTTTTTTTTTTTAAATAATCTTCCACAGATGCTTCAGTCGAAGTATGAAAAAGGTTTCGTAAATATAAATTGGAGCATCAACTTTAACGCTTAAAGGAAAGTTTGATTTTACCACCACATGTCAACATTCGTGCGAATCATACAACAACCTGCAATAGAGTTTTTCACCAACTACTATTAACTAATGCATATACAGAGAAATCTCGTTATAGCGAATGCCGATAAAACGAAGCATACGTTATAGCGAAACGAATGTGCAATCCGTTTTTAAATGTCATTACGATGGCTATATTCCCTTACTACGAACCTTCCGTTAGAACGAAAGATTTTCATCATCCCTTGGAGTTCGTTGTAACAGGATTTTACAGTACATATTCTTATTCTTTTAATGAAAAGCAAAAGACAATGAAGTCGTGTTGGAAACCTTCCCACGATTTGCAGATGCACATCAAAATGCGAACTAAAATCCGCATAAAAATGGCCTATTTGAAAGTTGCGCACGATGAAACAATGCGCGCTCAAGTGTGTAATTACGAAACAAGCAGAGAGTGTGAAATTTTCTCAGCTTTCAATTTGATCGTGTAGGCAGGACGAAGACAGATAATGACGTCAAAGAAATATCGGTCCCTACGAGATATCAGTCAACGAGACGCTTTCAATGGCCATTTGGAAAGGGAAACGCATTGCTTTGAAAGAAAAATAAGAAATTTTATTGGTTCCCATATTAGGTAGTCTTTACGAGTAAAATTACGCCAAAATTTGTACTACGTATAAGAGAATAATTATAAATCACCGATCATAAAACGTTATATTTTATTGCACAAACCCAAAATTTAAAAATTGTGCACTCGAACACATTTTTAAGTTTTACTGGTTCCGTGTGCTAACCAGTGCAAGAGATAATAATATAAAATATATTAATTAGGAATGTGACAGTAGGTTTTGCCTCTTACATAATGTACTAAGCCCTGAATGCGTTGATAATGCATAAATTTTCAAGAAACTGGGGAGAAAAGACACATTTTACCCAAAAGTTGCTGGTTCCACTTAACTATACAGAACCGCTTCGGCAAATGCAGGCGCATTCACAATAGTCGAATATAAAACAGTGAGAAATTATTTGAAAGTATGGATAAGGGAATTTTCGTTACGGTACCAAAACCACGAAAGTACGGGAAGTTTTTTTTTTTTTTTTTTAGTAAAATGGATATTAAGATTCGATTAAGGAAAAAAAAGAACAGATAAATGAAAATGTTAACTTGATTTTCCCTTTTATTTTATTTTATTTTATTTTATTTTTTTTTTGGTGCAGTGGAGTTGAAAAGCCAATGAGTCCAAAAATGCATTCGATGAATTGACGAATTTCAAGATTCGTGGTTTTGACTTGGTAAAGATAACTTCTAACAGGTGAGAAGAAATAATGATGGAAGAAAACAAATCAAAACAATCGGGCATTTGATACTGCTCACCGGAGCTTGGGTTTCCCCCCTTCACCATTGTTGAGAGAAGTCCACGTTGAAAGTAAATGAGAATGTTCAACCGAAATTAAATGATAGTTCAAAATCAGGCAAGCGTGAACAGCTTGTAAGCTTTTGGGAGCTACAAAACCGTATGGAAAGAAAATGATATTTTATTCTGTCAAAATAAATAAATACTTTATATTCATCAAGGAAATTGGCTTTTTATCTTAATTTGAAATAAGTATTCTGGAAGGATTTCGCGTGCCACGCATGAGCAAACGAGTAATGTAAGGATTACAGCTATTACAGCTACTGGTATCTCCGATTGCTATCTAATCTTGTTTCTCTGCAACATAGTAAAAATGATTTATAACGAAGGGCCGACATTTATATAAAAATATTCGAAGATTTAAGATCATCAAACTCAAGAAAAAAAGAGCTTTGAACGTAAACAATATTTTTATTTCTATCTCACTATTATAATTCAACAACATTGCATTGTAAAGAGGTCGGAACTCGAAAACAAAAGTTAAAAACAATGTAAGAAATTTGACTCATATGTCCGGAAAGTATTTTTTAGAAAGAAATTATTCAAATTTAGTTTTGGGGTTTTCAACCTCTTTTAATAATTTTTTTCAAATTACGTTTTTATCCTTTCATTATGCAAAAGGCACTGAAGTGCGTTGGCAGTGCATGCATGCATTTGCACAAAACTGAAGGGTTACAGATAAATTTTAAGCGAAAACTATTGTTCCTCTAACTGTACATGTAAAAAAATCTAATAAATAATACGTTAAGATGAACAAAAAGGCTTATTTAAAAAAACAAGAGCTTTTCTTTAAATTCATTGTGAACCTATTTTCCAAACACGAAATTTCTAAATCACTGCCGGAGGGCTCAGTAAAACAAAACAGCGAGTTAATGAATCACTAAATGATAAAATCAATATTATTAAAGAACATTTACTTTAACACAAAGGTAATAAGTTTTTGAATGAATGATTACTAAAGGAATGTTCTCATTTTCCCCCTTATTCATCAAATGGAAACTGGTTTAGCATCTGCTTTACACTCGGACTTTTGACCGCATAAATAAAATACTTTATTGTATTCAATGTTTTTCTGTTACAACGTTTTTCTGTTTAACCTTTTTAAATCATAAAGTAAAATTTGGGTAAAAATGTTCACTGTGATAACTCATCAACTAATTTCGAAAATGATCCATTTTGAACGATGCTTTTTTTTTAAAAAAAAAACCTCATTAAGATGTGTTATAAAAGCTATTGTCTTTTTAGATTTAGGACAATGACACTATACTAGACAATATGGCATTTTTCATTCAAGTATATCTATAACTTAACAGCTCATTCCAACGAACTTTTAAAGCAATTTGTAAATAAGTCATTAAGAAGCAAGAGCTATAAAAAAAGCTTCGTAATGACTTTGAAAATTTTAATGTCTGTTGTGGACTTGGAAACGAAATAGAATGTATCCCATGCAGAGAGAATGTTTAGCTGTTGTGAAAAAAAAATCACGAGTATTGTAAATAGGTTGACTGAGAAAAACAAAATTACTATTTTAAATAAAATGTGACATTAAAGACAAGTTTTTAAAATGAACATCAAAAACCATATACTGTATTTCGTGACAGTATGGTAAGTTATTGATAATTATAATATAAAAGATTCAAACTTTAAAGCTCTTAATTCATCAACTGTTCTCATTAAATTCAAAGTAATTCCCTTTTTCGAAATTACTGTTAAAAAAATCAACTTTAAATGCTTTTAATACTATATCTCTTATGTAGTCGACGTTCAGGCAAAGTTCACCAAGTCCACAAAACAAATTTGCACAATTAATTACAATATGGAAACAGGTATTTTATGTTGAAACCCAATTATTCGATTTAAAAACATCAGTAATTCTATTCTACCATAATAGTTGGGAGTCCGTAAAATGACTTTAAAAGTTTTTATTTTAACTTGGAATTTGAAAACTGAAGAAAATTGGATTTAGAACTTTTCCCTGAACTCCGACAATATGTCATCGTTTATCTGTCCGATTCGTATCATTTTCTATATGTAAATGCTTCATTTACTCTCTCTCTCTCTCCCATTCTGAGCGGAAATTTTCATTATTGTCACAAAGCTTAGAGCGTTGGAGTGAAGCTTTGTTCTTTCCTCATTCCACTGCTGCTCTTAATTAAAAAAAAGAAAGAAATAGGTGGAAAAACACTACTGATAGTTTTGCTTAAAAAACATTTAAATAAAACAGCACAAACATGCTTTGAAAGAATAATAATAAAAAAAAGTGTTTATAAACCAATTACAGAATTTAAAAGTTACATCAATGACCCTACCGTAACAGCTAAAGGTTTATGAAATATTTTTAAAACATTTCAGAGCAATTCCATAGTTTAAATAGACTTTTGCTTGAACGACGATAATATGTCATCGTTTATAGGTCCGATTCATCCCGTTTTCCGTATGTGAAATGCTCCATTTTACTCTCTCACTTCCTCTGAGCGAAAATTCCCATCATTGTCATAACGTCCATCAACCCATAACATAGAATGGAAGCAAACTTAATGTAAGGGATTTTCGGGGGAGGGAGGCCTTTGAAAGGAACGAGAGGGAGAGCCAACGAACGATGTCCTTTTTTCGGGACCCGTTCCGGGGGCCCCACGGACGCGTGGCTCGGCACGCTCTCGGCACCTGTCTTACACGTGTCGACGAAAAGAAAAACTGATCCTGAAATGTCATCCTGGTTACAAGAGTTTGGGGGAGGACAAATGCGAGAAAGAGTTCAAAATATATATGAGGGAGGGGTGGCTGATGGGCTGTTTGAGTCGGAAAAGCTTAAGACCTCAATTTAATCTTACTTGCAGACGGAGTCATTCCTCACTTCCTTCAGCCCTCACCCTTGAAATACAATGTTTTGTATTTTATCTATTTTAAGAAATTCCGAATTGCTGTCTATATGGGGGGGGGGGGGGGATAATAATGAGGGGAAAAGTATCGATATGAATTATGTGTTTTAAAAATAATATAGATCAATTTAACAAATGTACAAAAGCGTTAAAATATAAACTCAGAGAAATACTGGAAACTATTTTTTTAACCATTAAAAAATAATAATGATATCACTTTTGGAACGAAACTCAGTTGCGGTTACGAAAGCGAGGAGGAAAGCTTAAACGAAAGGTAATTCCTGTAAGGAGGAATAAGCAAATCGCACCTAATTTAGCGTTTGTACTCTAGTACTTTAACAATACTATAGTTGTACCTTGTACTCTAACAATAACATTATAAACCAAAATTAAAGTTAAACAAACAAAAAAAAAACATTTTGAACTTAGGCTAATTCTTAATATGGTGTTGAATGTGTGAATTTATTTTAATGTGAAAAAACATTCGCCCAACGTTCCAAGAATTTTTCTAATGATTAGTCTTAAAAATCGAAATTAAACTAAAAAAAGAAAGAAAAAAAAATTATGCTTTAAAAGAAGATTATTATATCTCAACAGACCGATTAGTTAAATGATCCTTATGCTGCTGATGACTACCCTGAAATCTAAATATCAATTTTATTGCAAGCAATTAATCACAGTCTTAATCGATAACAGATGTTTATAATGAAGGACAGACCAGTTCGTTGCAGGGATAGTAAAGGAACGCTCTCATCTCTGATCGTGCAGAAGAAACAGATGGTACACCAGCAAATCTGGACATTCAACATCACCCCTCTTCGAAGGGGGCAAATTCAGAAAATCTGATAGATGTACGGCTTATCAAGGTGTAACGGATTCGCCTCTATGTGAAATAATATAGTCAGTATTGCCACAAGGGAAGGCCGCTCTGAATGCCAAATGAGTGTACAGTGAGTGTACATCCCAAGTAATAATTTCACTTTTCTTATCAACTGCAGCTAAAGAAATTTGAAGAAATTATGTATTTTACGTGTGATATTTCAAAAGTGAATGAAGACAAAATTCAATATATTAAACGGTACAGCAAAAATAAGCAGCACAAGCTTAAAGATAGGAGATAAAAAAAAAAGAATGTAGAAATATGGCAAGGTTAAAAATTATCAAAAAGTAAAAAAACAATATTTATTTAAAGATATTTCTTACACAGAAAATCTTAGTTAGCCAGAAACTTGTTAAAAACAAATTTACTAAGAATAAATAAAACAAAATGTTTGCTATTTGAAATTTTGAGCACTTCTGTAACGTTTAGTTTGGATAATCAACTTGAATTTCAGATATATGCCGGGTGAAAACAAAAAACGTTGCACAAATTAGATCAACCTTCAAAAATTAAAGACTGGCGAAATCTTAAAAAATAAACCTGCTGACAATAGTATTCCATTTTTATCGGAAAAAACACCTTAGTTATATTTGCAGTCGCAATATAGTACAGTACCATAATTAAACTATTACGTTAGAAAATATTCAAAATCAGCTGGTTGAATACCGCCAGCATCGTCAATTTTTGTTCTTGTCTAAAATATAACTCTTACAGAATGCTCTATCTATTTGAATACTGAATCTATTCTGCAGAACCTAAAGGGTCTTTTGCTTCTGGAACTATGTACACACAACAAACACATACGTGTGTGTGGGTGGGTGCATGTATGTATACATGTGTACTGAATGTGTCTTTTTATGCCCTACCCCTACCTCTGAAGGAGTTGAAATGTAAGGTCTATATCCCGAGTTGTTCGGTAGGAACGGAAGTCTCTGGTGTCACGCGCGGTGAACTACAGCGTTGTCAAGTCCTTCGAATTGATATTATTCTAATTAACAATCAAGACTTCTTGTGTATAAAGTTTTTTTTTAATGTGAAAGCATTTCCTTTCTCTTTTAGAATGCTTTTCGCTTTGAGAGAAGTATTGGTTTTCCCCCAATGCCTGGAGAAAAGATAAGTGCGTCTTAAAGGGGCAAAAGAGAGCAAGCAGCCGGAAATAAAGATGTTTCTCGAGATCGCGGTAACGGACGCAATTGGGCCGCCGACAAGGGGAATCATTTTAATGATCCAATTCTTAGAAACCAAACCACAAAGTGTGGGTTGGATTCAATTACAAAGAAACCAAATGGAACAGCGATAGAGATGAAGTGCAAATATCGCTGCCTTCATCACACAGGAAATTCGACTTTCAGCTGGAAATTAACATTCATCTAAAAGAGCCGCACATTGTCCAAAGCACAGAACTTAATTGTAACATTGCTGTAACTTGATATCGTGTGATTCTCAGAGGATAAGTTTATATTACACAAACAAAATTGTGCCTTTTTTCGGGTGCAATTAATACCTATTTTCTACGATTAAAGGGTCGAGAAAACCGACAAACAGCAAATTTTTATTTACGAAAAATGATGTTTATAGGTTGTCTACCTACACACTTCGTTCATTCTTTTTTCAGCAGTACTATAATTTAGTCTATAGAATTCAAAACTCATTACAGAAGTGCTATTAGGTAATGAAAAGCTAATTAATTATACTAATTGGCAGATTTGTATTTAACGGATTGATTATACATTAATGAAAGTGCGTCGATCTTTCAATTTAAGCTAAATTTCAAGCTAAATAGCAGATTTTTTTAGCTAAAACAGTCAACATAAATTTTCCTATTACTTTATTTGTGCATTATTTTCTGCTGCGAAATAATCTCAACTTTCCAAATATTTCACCAAAACATATATATTTTTTGAGAAGTGGAAATGAAATAAAAGGTACTTGAGAAAACAGCAGCCGATAGCGCGTACCTATTCGCAGCATGGTCTTAAAGTCTATAAAATAAATTTGTAATAGTATAAGCCCGAAGAAATTTACTGTATTTGAATAACATCTTTCATTTTAAAAAGTTAAACTTTTAGCTTCGTGCGAAAAAATATTCTGAGTAAACCACCGTTATATGACACAAATTGTAAACATTTTTCATGCACGTGTTTGAGGACTACAAAACACCTCTTTACCAATGCACAAAATTTTGAGATTCCGGATGTGAGTAATCCCCTCATATGAACTACTTACAACCAGAGGCTCACAATTTTATGCATTGATAAAGGTGTTCCTTGCAACCTTCAAAGACGTTATGCAATGTGCTATAAAACTTTGAACTGATCATAAACTTTCTTATTCAAGTATTTACTTTATTCAAGTATTTTCATTTCAGAACAATCAATAGTTTTTTTTTTTTTTTAATATCTAGGTTTAGAAGCAGTGATCTCTAAAAACGAATTTCTTTTTTCTCCTTTGTGAATAGAAAAGTTTACTTATTTAGTTAAGAAATTTTTCAAGACCTTATTCAACTACGCACTATCTTCCTAAAAAGTTAGAGATGTTATTGAGGGGTTATATAATAAGCATGAAATGTTATTTTTATTATATTAACGAATTCGAAGTGAGTAATACATTTGATAACTTACTGGACATTTTGAATCAATCAGTTCGTATCGACTGATTTGCTACTTTTCGTACTTCCTGTCTTTTTAAGGGTATTGTATCATTTTTACAAAATATTTATTCATCTAAAGCCACTTCAAATAAATATAATGTATAAAAAGATTTAAAAAAAAACAGAAAACCACTATAAATAGGGGACACGTTTGGAGAAAAGAACTCACGGGTCTTTCTTAATCATAAAATACAGTGGAAGCCGCTTTATGTGATCACAGTTGATGTCATCAGTCGTTTAATGTTATCAAAATCGGTTAAGTTCCGCCCGCTTGTGTAAAAACCTTAAAAAAATCATCGTTTATTATGATGAAAACTTTGTTTGTCGTTATCAATTTGCAAAAAGTATTCTTCTTTTAGTTTCTTTTATTTTGGAAAAATCCTGACAGAAAGGTCTTCACGTTCTCTAGAACGGAGAAGGTGCTTCGAATCTTGAGTTAATGTATGATGAGAAAAGTAGAGCAATTCCATCAGTAATATGACTATGAACATTTTATAAATGACCTTGCTTCGTAAAAATAGCAGACAATCGACGATTTCGTTTTTCTCTTCTTTTTAAAGTTAATAATCTACTTCTTATTTTCTTCAAAATTACTATTTTGTTTTCGATGACTGCATTTCATTTGAAGAACACGTAAATAATGTTGTGTGGCGATACCAACAGTCTTTATTTGTCAATGTAGGGGCCGCTCATAAATGATGTCACGTATTTTCCCCACATATGACCCCCCTCCCCCCTTTGTCACATGTCACGCTGTGTTGCATAATGCATGATGTCACACTTCTTGTTACCCCTCCCCTCCCCTTGTCACACTTTGTCACAACTTCACGAACCCTCCTCGAAGCGTGACATCATTTACGAATGATCCCGTATGTGCATCTATCTATCCAACTTTTATGGTTTATTATAATCACTCGGGTATTGTTGTCAAATCATTTTCGTCCGGATGTGATCATACATTAAGCGACATCTACTCTAATTCTGCTATCCATGCTTCTTCACGATAAAGTTTAGAGATTTAAGAAAGACGTCTACCAAGAGATCGAATGCAGCGACGCAGCTGAACAATCGAACGATGCTCTTGTGCACAGTACATTTTTTTTCTCTTCCTTCCGCCGCGGGATAACCGCATTAATCTGTTCAAAAACTTAATGGGCTCAAGTGTAATAATTTTTATTAACGACAAAAGCTGCAATCAGCGCGGGCCGAGTCCTCCCTACGGGAATCTGCCGGCATCCAATCTGAGGCAGCGGCCCTAATTTTTACGAGCCGGCTTTTCCTCGGCGCGCCCGTAAAGACGGGGAGCTGCCGATATTGATAATCCCGGTGGTGCGCGGCCTTTTAATGTGTGAGCAGAGAGATACCGTGGACGGAATTAGGAAGCCCGCACCTTGTAATCTTCTTGTCAAGATGCGCCATTAAGCAGTGGGTTGCCGAACAAGATGTACGACTACCTCCGGAGAGTCCGAGCTCTTCTTGCTCTTCCACTTCCTTGCTGAGAGAGAGACGAAAAATATCGGGGAAATCTTAAACATCAAAGAATTTTCAAACTTGGATAGCCTCGAAAATTACGGAAATCGAATCATTTTCCAAGAAATATTCTAAGATTTTTTTTTAACCCGAATTTGCCCGGAGAAACGCAGACACAACTTTCAGCGTATCCTTTCGCCGATACATAGAGATGAAGCTATGTTGTAAAAGAAAAAAAAAAAAAACAATGCCTCCCTTTACAAAATATTAAAAAATTTCGAGAGATCAAAACTGGATAAAAAAAAAATTACCGACAGTAAACTTCAAACAGCTTTTCAAAAAAAATAGATTTTGTGTTTTTTGGAGCTAAAGCTCACTTAAGAATATGAAAAAAGAACCAAGGACGACAAAATTTAAACTTAATTTTTATTACTTCACCAAATAAAGATAAAATTAGAACGTTTCGAAAAATATCGCATACAAATTTTACATGCTTAAGTCAAAATTAAAGCACTCAGCTAAAAATAAATAAATAACATAACTGAAAAAATATTAAGTAGGAAATATCCTCTTGACTTTGCATTTAAGAGAAGAAACGACTTTATTTAGTGATATAAGCAAAAAGAAAAAATTAAATTTGACAAACGGTGTCTTGGACACAAATGCATTGTAATCGCATCCGTTGAGGGCAGATATTCATTGCAAATGACCACAAATTTAGAATTCTGAAGCAATGCACTCTTAACGTACATTTAATGAAAATACTTACATAGTAGAGGATTGCTTTTTCTCTGAACAAATTTAAAGTATTTTTATTGCGTTCCACGTGAATATAAAAATAGTAAAGTACCATATCATCCGAAGAAAAAATCTCTAGATACATGTATATGTACAGCTTAATCTTAAAAAGTCCATAAAAAAGACATTTTTGGGGAGGGGAATTTATACACATGCAGTGTGTTTCTTTAATGTTTCATGTTGTGTGTTTCATCTCAATTGTAAGGTGTGGTTTTATGTCCAATTTTGCAGTTGCGAAGAGATAATATTTTTAAGAACAACACACAAATATGGAGAACGAAATATTAAGCAGAAAGAGGGGTTTTACTTTCATAAATAACTCCAAATGTTTAATAAGTATAAGTATGATAACTTATACCATAAATTTTAAAACATGCAATTACAACTGTAATGCAGTATTTAATTTACGCTCTTATGTGTGTTTCCAAGATGAAAAAAATTCGGGTCCTAAAATTATATTTTAACTTCTTCAACCGAAATGTGAAACAATGGTTTGCTCAAGACAAACGATTGCTCATTTAATGCACTAGAACCGGTTATCCTATTCCGTTTATTGGGCTTCAAAATCATTTATCTTGAATTATTAATTATCTACGATGCTAATTGACTTTATAGATCACATTTGAGGGTTCGAAAATGTTTGATTATGTTGATCGGGGAAGTATTATACAAATTATCGTTCCAGAAGCACATGGATCATGGCTTTGAAGAAGTATTACACATGACTGCAATTATCTTTTATCTTAGAGGGTGGTGCGTTTTAGAACTACCGAATTATTCCAATTTTTATGGAAAGGAATTAATTGTTGCTTAATCAACAGATGATTTTAATGAATCTTCAAAGAACATATATCATATCAATCAAAAGGTAGATATTTGAGATAAATATCATCATCTTAATGCTCGGAGTCTGACAAAAAGATATTTTCAGCTTTTATTAAAATAATTAAAGTACACAATCGAGTCTTATTAACACACTCGCTCTCTATGTATACTCTCTCTCTCTCCCTTTCTAATATATACATATATGTATGCAAACACACAGACACACATAGAAAATGCAACTATCAGCTATCAAAAGTCAACGAACGTCTAAACGAGAAAAAAGAATTGCATGGCAGATAAAATATCGACATGTATCAGATAAGTTGAAATGTCTACTATTCAGAGCTGGAACCTTCAAGTAGAATTTTCTGCAGAATGCGATATCAATCACCAGTATAAAAGGTACTTTAAATAAGATTCTCTGCACTTCTTCGCATTTTTCTTCGGGGTTAAAATTTTGATACGACTCCGATTTTGAACAGAATTGTGATTTACGTCATGCTCTAGCAATGGATGGAGCGGTAATGAGCCTTAACCACGGGTCCCAATTATCTAAATATAGCTCTCTAATATTTCTCAAAAAGGTATGAAGTAGCAGTTTTTATCATTATCCACCTCTGACACGCATGAATTGGCTTTAAATATAAAAAGAAGAAACTGCATGAAAGAGATAAAAATAAATGCCATTTGATTTAGTTACAACAGATTACACCGATATGCAATGCTGTTCGGAGGATACGTTGCTGTTTTGCCTAAGGCTCTTTAAAAAATGCGTTCTAAAGAGGATCTTTTTTATATTTTTTTCCAATTTTAACTTTAAAGTAGGTACTTCGATATTCAAACTAAGGTCATTAAGAGAGCAGGACCAAACAATTCACGGTATGTTGCAAATATGTCTGGCTTCCTCACGGCATGTAATTAATAATTCATGGAATAGATAAAAAGCATTTCATGAAGTAATCGCAAATATGATCATATATGCAAAGGAATCTTGTTTTTCTTCCTGAAATGAATGCTTTGAAAACAATCTTGTTCCACTGGTCTCTTTTCCATATTTTAATTCGGAAATATTTTGTGTTTTCATTTATGCTTCATATCACGAAATCTTATTAAGTTTTGTTGATAAACATCTCAAATTCTTACTCTTTAGAATCAATGTACAATGTTTGAGACCAAGAGCTCATGATAGTCTCATAAACCTACACTGAGCTTTTTTTTTTTTTTTTTTTTTTTTTTTTTTTTTTTTTTTTGCGGTTGTCGTTTTCAAACAACAAGTAAAAAAGGATCCTATTATATATTTTTTACGAAATCTTTCGGACAACTTATATTTATTTTATTTTAACCTTATGTAAGCAATTAAAAACTATTTCTTAAAATAAAATCGTTGCTTAAAATTTGTTTTTAAAAAATTAAGAACTTATAGTTTTTTTAAAAAATGTCTTACGATTTTGTAAAAAAAAAGATGAACCTTGAGCCTAGTTTACAAGATTTAGGGAAATTATATTAACTAATATGATCTTACATACAAAATAAAACGGAAGAATGCGTCACTTGTAAAAATTAATACAAAACAAGAGCTTAGTGAACGAAAAATACAGGTGTTGTTTAAAAACAAAACTGCGCAGTTGTAGGGTTAAATACCACACATGGTATTAAAAATCATTAACGACTATTATGTGATATAGGTTTTATATTTCGAAAATATTTGTTTGCATTTAAATAAGTACTTCTATCCCTTTCTCTAAGAAGACATTTTTTACGCTATACATTCCAAGAATTAAGAAACAAATAAAACGATTTTGGGACACAAATCAGAAACGTAAATTAAGCCCGAAGTTGCACATTTCGGACGGATGTTACTCTTCTATATTCTAGAAGCTCATTTCTTTCGCAATAAAAAAAGGGTTTCCGTGTGGGCTTCGAAACACGTGTCCAGAATCTTTTGCAACTTCGTCCTTATTTTGTTTTTTTTTAAATATTTTACTCCATGAAATTTTAGAAATTATTACAAATAAACTTCAAGGGTTTTAATGAAGTCTTTAAAAAAACTGGGTTCCAAATTCGACATTATTACAAAAGAAGAAACGCAACATTCTTTTGTTGGGGAGTCAAGCTCCCTTCCCCCCTCAAATACTTTTCCCAGAAAATATGTAGCAAGAAAGATATGCCTTTTCGATGTAGTAAAATTGATACACAATTAATAAGAAACACCATACTTCACTTACTAGATATTTGGAACAACATAAAGTAGCAAATTAAATCGTTTGTGCATATTATGACGATAAAACGATGATGTAACGTTGTAAGAGATGTGCACGCAATGATAAAGCGTTTGTGCACATAAGTTTCCTCGTGTCACTGTTCTTACGACTTCCATACCAACAGGTTGTACTGGGAACTTGAGATCAGTGCAAGCATTACCCAGGGATAATGAGCATCTTCAAAACCACTGAAATAATCAAGAACGGCAATATGAAAAAGTCATTGCACCATTTTCCACTTTGCATTTATGCAGAGAGTACGTGTGTTAAATTGCTAATTTTACAACAAAATGCTTTGTACATTTTATTCTACTTCTCCGGATATTTGTCCACATATTAGCTAAGTGTTAAATGAGTGGATATTGACATTTGGAGCACAACATCAATAAGACAAATGGCAAAAAACTGATACAGTAGACTGAGTTGTAATAAGTTCAATCAGACTGTGTGTAATGGTAACGCAAATAAATGGTAAAGAAGCATTAAAAATCCAATTAAAAAATGAAAATAATGCAGGTCACGTTTAAAGAAAAACGATAACCATTTCGAAAAATGAAAATGAAATAATAAATAATAATAGAAAGAAAGTGCATGTTCATCCAATCATTATCAATCATTTCTTGGTTTCAACGCATGAGTGCTCAGAATACCAAGAAACGAAACAAATGGCAGCGAACACCGGGAGGAAAAAATCATATTAATAAAACTCCGCTCAAATGTACGCTTTCATATATATGTGTACATAAAAGGAGGGGTGAAAAGGGGGTCCTTACCAAAAGAAACAGCATCTTCTGACCCAATCAAATCGCATGACATGGAGGTCAAACTGTTTCGCCTTTCTTTGAAAAAAAAGAAAAGGAAAGATTTATTCATCATTTAGTCTCTCTTACACATCGTATGAGTTCAGGCGCCCACCATGGGATAGCAGAACAATAATTTATCGAAGTTTTTTGGCGATTGGAAGAAAAGAGAATTGAAAGTAATCCTTACTAACTTCGATAATTTGAAGCATTGACTTTGATGCAATTTTACTAAATTCAATATGCTGACTTAGACCGTTAAGACTAGTTCCGTTACATGACTTACATACACGAAATAATTAACACCAAATCATAAAGACTAGCTTTCTTTTCTTTTCTGGTTTCTCTTTTTCGCTTTTGTTTTGAAGTTAGCTTTCTTTTAATTCGATGCAAGTGAAATTTCTCTATGCAACGGAATTAATGAGACCGAAATGACGGCATAAATAGAAATAATTAACATTTCGTTAGTCGCACAGCACCTCACAGGCAGGGATGTAACTAGGTCATTTTCCAGCAGAGGCAATAGCAGGCTTAAGGCCCCCCCCCCCCCCAATATGCACACAAAAATGTATAATTATAAATGCAAAATCCTTGCGTTCTCAGACTTAATCAATTTAGCACCCCTGAAATCTGGAGCCCGGGACACGTCCTTCCCCCCTAGTTACGTTCCTGCTCACAGGTGCCTCCCTACTACACTTTCAGGTATAACGCGATCATTGGCTAAGTTTTGGGGATGTAATATTTTTATAAATTATATATTTTCCTCTTTGTTTTTAAATATTTCATGTTTAATACTTTAATCCTCAAAGAATTTTAAATTGGTTAACAGTTAACTATTTATAGAATAAATTTCTTTTGGCTTTCAAAAAAACCGGAAGCACCTCACAGGTGCAACGCGACTAACTGTGTCGGAAATCAGAGCGCGGCGAACGGAAGGTTAATAGACAAGATTCATTAGTTTCAAGAGCCAACAACGCTATCTGTACGTACATCTAACGGAGTGTAGGTACTAAATATGTTTCACTCATCGCCTTGACACTTTTTATATCGCATTTCTGTTATTTAACATTCCCTTCAAAAGGGGTCCCTGCGGGGGGGGGGGGGCGCAAATAGCGCAACTTAATCAAGGCGCAAATAGCGCAACTTAATTTTTGGGGGTGTTTTAATTGGTTAGGGGGCTTGGTCAACTGTTTGGCCGATTTGAGAGTCAACGTTTAGTGGGGTTCGTAGCTTTTCAGAGGAGGGGGGCTATCGTTCTGACAGGAGGTGGAGAAAACCCTACTGCCTTCGAATATTGCTAGTACAGTTGAATCGGTGAGTGGAAAAACAGTACTAGTCCAAAATCGGTCATTTTTAGATACCTGGCAAAAATTACACTAAACCTTTAAAACAACACGTTGCAATGAGAAAGAATACTACTGACAAGACCTCCCACGTTATAAAACCTTGGCATGGTGTTAACAAACAAAAAACCAAATTTGAAAACGAAAGTTGTTTTTGCAAATATTTCACAACGTTTTCTGGACTAGTACTGTTTTTCCACTCACCGATTCAGTTGAAGCCTTCGTTCGGCAAAAAAAAACCTACCTTTCTTTAAATTTGCAAATGTCATTCTTTCTACCTATTATAGTCCCTATACTTTTTAGTTCTATTTTAATATATGACATATGCTTACATGTACTCAAAGTCAATACTTTTGCCCCTAAAGCGAAATTTTATGTTTAATCCATTAAAATGCCTTATTTTTCCTTAGTTGTAATATGGGTTGTAGTACTGAATGTATTATTTTAAAGTCTCTTTCACCTAATCATCAAACTTTTCTATGAGCTGAACCTTGAACTAAAACCAAACTTTAGGACTTCTTACATTATCTACACAACTTCCTTTGCAGATGGAAATTGCTTTTATCCTAACTGAAAATTCTTAGACAAAATTGAGAATTTAAGAAGCGCCAACTTCGAAAGCGCTTACACGAGTAAGGGGCTGTAAGAGCTACAATCATTTGTTTTCTAATAAATTTTATGCATAACAAAGTAACAAATGCCTCAATATTTTGCTTCAACACATCAGCAGAAGATAAGAAATTTGGCATTGAGAGGCAAATTAAACATAAGTTTAAAGCTAATGTTAATTCCTAAAAGCTTTCAAATCGGACTTCCGAGTCCTTCTGAACGTGAAACTAGTAATAATCATTATGAATTGATTAGGAATGTATTAACCTTGTTTCTTAAGACACTGAAAAACTGATACATCTACATTCAGACCATTGTGACTTTCTATTTTTTTCTCTCCTCTCCTTCTTCCAAGAAAATTCAGTGTCGAAAAATATAGATAAATTTGGTCCATGCTATCATCAGTTAACAAATCAAACCAGATGGTTGAAAAGTACTGAATGACTGTATGTATCAATAGCAGGAGACACTTTAAAAGAGAAATATAAAAGTTAAAAGGCATGCATTTCCTGTCGTGATAATTATTTAAGAGGCGGTGCAGTGTTTGAGCTTGGCACATTTCGTGGTACTGGTTTCTGAACCGATTCGATTCGGCTCTGAATCAAAAAAAAGAAAATCTCTTACAGCTATCCCTGCTCAAACAGTTTACTCAAGGCGGAGAAGTTTAAGAGTGTCTAAAGGAAAGAAGGAAAATACCCGAGGGGCAGGGATGAAACATTTACACATGAAGGGGGGATATTTTTTCTTTTTATTTCTACCAGTCCATTTTTAGTTTATTTTCCTTTGTTAGGTCATATGGCAAAGCTGTAAGCAGTTCAACGCCACGCAAAACCAAGGTGTTTCTTTATACGTGTTGACTATGTTTTTATTCAAAAATGTTCCTTTCCCAAGGTTGCCAACTAATTGCCTACATCAGGTTTGGTCACCATGTTTCTCATTAGGATCGACTTTAAATGCCGCAAATGAGTCGCGATCTACCTTCGAAATTTTTCATATAAAGGTAAGAGGAAAGATAAGAATTAAATATATGCAATTTAGTCATTGGTGTAATCCTGAAAAAAAAAAAAAGGTTGGGGGGAAGCATATGCATACGAAGATAAGCGATTGAAATCAAAAGTGGGGGGACGCTTATGTTAAAATGTAAAATATTTGGGGGGGGCGCATATATTAAAGTAAAAACGTAGGGGCACGCCGTCCCCCTGCGTCCCCCCTCGACTACACCACTGATCCGTAGCCAAGTCCAATCAACCCCTTCCGCATGTCACATTCACCCACCGAGTGCATATGACATGCGGAATACGTTGTTCGTTAAATCCGTGGATCCAAAAGGCCCGTGATCGGTCGCTGGTCCTTTCCTACATTATACGTTTTGTGATTTTTTCGCAAACATGCAATTTGTATTTTTCGTTTTCTACCAAAATGCTTTAAAAAGGGCAGTTCGTCCATCTCTCTATCTTCCTTCCTTATTGCCCACAATGCCTGTGAATAATGTATCAGCTGCCTTAACTTTACTTTCCAATGAATATCTATCAAAAACCTGCATGACTTTTATATTTATTTTTTTTTACGTTAAAAGGTATGAAACTTTTTTTGTTATATTTTCATGATAACTTTCATTGAGCGGTCAATATCCAAGGTTACTGATAAACAGAAAAAACACTTAATTTTAAAATGTAATCAATATTTCTTCTCAAACTTTTGCATGTTTGTCTAATATATAATATAACAATATGTTGCTTCTTCAAAGCTGCTAATAAATTAATGAGCCCAGCTTACTTAAACTCAACGCGTATAATTTACTCATTAATCTGGAGAAATACGAAAACCTGCAGACTTCGAAACAAAGAAATAAGAAAAGAAGCACTTACCCCTTTTTTGCATGTAACTAAATAAGTCGTCTAAAAAACTTTTCCGCCGAGGATCGTCGCTGAGTTCATATAACTGAAAAAGAAACAAAAAATTAGTCTCCATGGAAGGATAAAAGGAAGATTGAATTAGCAACTCAATCATATGTTAGAACTGCTCAATCATAGAAACCGGACATGCCAAACGACTCTTTGCTTTAATGTATTAAATAGAAAGGGCAAAACAAGTTCTCGTTTTCATTGGAGATTCACGCTGCATATGCGATCCGTCTTGACTTTAAACAATTACCTTCTTCTAATGACGAAAATAGTGTCATGTGAATTAATTTGAATCGTTATACAGAATTCGAATATCTATTAATATTCATCTCAAAAGGTTATTTTATTTACTTTTTCGAAGACTAAATAATTCATACATATTGAAATAACTATATGTTTGGTTATTCGGTGTATATACATGACAAGCAATGTGAGATCATTATCTCCTAATCCTCTATTTTAGAACTCTTATTTTGTCCTGTTTTGGATATTAATGGGGAAAAAAATGTTTACTTATGGTGCACTACTGGCAAAAATGCTTCTTGTGCAACTTTTCATCGTGTAATTTGGTTGCTTCTTACTTATTAACGTATAAAAATAGTTAAAAATTTTTATTTATGAAAGGGATTTTTAAGATCAAGTTTTCAAACATTATTTCGTGAACCTTATAAAGACTAAAGATTCAGTCATATTCCTTTTCTAGTTTTTACTTTTTCATGCATTACTTTTGTTTTTTAAAGCAAACATGGCTTAAAAAAGTGGAGCAAAATTGTCGCTTCTTAAACACATACATTCTTTTTGAACTCTATGACAAACGTTTTGTACCCTATTTTACACATTTATCTTCAACTAAAACATAAAATATAATTTACTTCAAGAAATTATTTCTAAATGATGGGTATTTGGATAAAATTTTCCAACCAGGACTTTTGGAAATCTAAGGATTAAACGAAACTCGGTTAAGGGTTTCGCAAGAAATCAAGAGTCTTAATTGATCTAGTTCTCAGTAAGCTAAAAAATAAAAATACCGTCAACTTTAGATGGCGTCAACAAAGTGACATTTGACATAACGGTAATTTAATTTTATGTACATTTAAGCAGTTTTCTGATTCAATCTTGCAAGAGAAAAGTTCGGGCAAGGTTTAAAAAAAAAAACTTATTCAAATATGCTTGTAATGATTGATGTTTTTCGAAGGAACCATAAAAAATAATTCAACAAGTTGAAAACACAAAAGCCTCTTTTTATTTTGGTGCGGATTCATTCCTCTCAAAAGGCCCCGATTCATTGCTAAGATTTTTTTTTTTTAATATTTATGGCTTTGAGATAGCTCTTGAAACATATGTAGTTGAAAATTATCCAAGTCAGTTAGAAAGTCGACAAGAAACATTCTCAGAAAATTTTATATCAATTGAAATTGTATCTGGCATGGGTCATTGTGCAAAAGAAGAGAAATCGATTTAATCAAACTTAGCTATTAATCACTATTTCTCGCTCGCAGCGCATCTGAGACCCTGACCCGTTTGCTCGTATTCTACGTCAGGAATCCATTACAACTGCAAAAGATATGTTTTTTACATAATTGCAAGCACATGCAGAAGAGGGAGAAAAACAAAAAGACATTCCTGCTGTATCTATCTAACGAATCACATTAATCCAATAGAACGGCTATAAATCCTCAATCTTGAGCGAAGCAATACAGATGAACTGGAAAAGTATAAAGAATAGCTACAAGAAAAGAGAAAAGAAACAGCATGGAATGAATAAATGCAAAAAAAGAAAAAGAAGGAACATAATCAAAATCTTCTCGATCCACTCGCACTCAATCTTGTTCCATTGCGTCTGTCAAACCCTCCCCCTTACCACCATCAATATCCCGAACGTCAGAAGTCAGAATTCGAACACCTGCAAGGCTCCAGTGATCCGGCGCTAAATTATTTAATTAAAAAAAGGAGCTAGTTAAAAGCTCCATGTTTGTTTTTTCAATTTCGGAATGGGCATCCCTCCCTCCTCTTTGTCGTTGAGTGAGTTGCAATTACGTCTGTAATGCCCCAGCGCGTGGCCTCCTTCGGATATTAACAAGTGGGATATCACTGCTGCTAGCCCCCGACCTCCCAGTGATCGCCCAGCTCTGCAAAGTCGTTTTACCTCCGCAAAACGTAACCGTTTTTTCTTAAGTACTTATTAATCGCATGTCAACGGCCATGTCTGCGCGGAAAAACGATGGATGAGCTTTCATTCCCCGCTCAACTTGTTTATTCAATCTTGATGGTGTCTTTCATTGATTTGTCGTCCTTCTGCTACATGAAACCGGACCTCGAGGCATTGGAAACAGAAGTAAACGATGACATCGCACAACCGCTGATTGGAAATATTTCCTCTTTTCAAGAGAAACCAAAACTAAATCAGGAAGAACATGACGCCAAAAACTTGCTACCCATATGTTTTTGCTGGTGTTTTATCGATATTCGGTGTTCTATCGATATTCATGCAGTGCTTTGAGCAACCATGTCCATGGCCCCTCAAATTTAATGCTCTTCCATTTCTGACAAGCTTAGAAGTAGGTATATAAGAATAAATTTTTACCATTTCTGGCTCTTACTCGGCAAGGTCCCGTTGCTGTAGTGCTGTCTGGCACCCCTTATGTGTGCGTTATGAGCAGGGTGATCAGCCAGCAAGGTGGGACTAGTAGGAGTCTGCACCTTTTTTAGAAGGGGAGGGTATGGAGAGAATTCAGATTGCTTTTGATATAGGAGGAAATATTTTAAATCACAGATTTCTCCAAATATGTATGCAGTGTCACTCGACTTAAAAAACACTTATGCAGAACAGAAACGAGATGTTTCTCTGATGAATTACTAAACTTCATAAATTACTCAAGTGCCACATGTGCGACAAAGTCAAGCATTCTAAGCTGTCTGGGAATGAGTAGCAATTCGTGGGGGTTAGCACAAAACAGCGACCAAGAGCAGAACTTCTTGGATAATATAAAGTTTTATTTGCTTGTGGTAGATTACTAAATGTAACATACTTAAAACAGAATGAAGTTTCAATTAAACGAAGTTGAACACCTCTTAAAAATGAATGATTTTTCAGTTAAATCAATGTATATTAGCTTGGTGCTGTATCTGAACGATTTTAAATATGCCATCGAGGCCACACTCGGTATTCCTCGGATTGGTCATTTAAACGATAAATATCACGCCAACAATTATACTTTACCGACTATGAAATTATTATGGATGACATTTCCATGTACGTAGAAGCCTGAATTCTCGTCTAACCCAACCGAATGGCAGGAAATAATTAGCACGATTTAATTCTGGGACTGTGTTCATGATTAACGATCGATTGGGAGGTGCCCACCTCCAAATCGTTTCCAGAATCATCAGAACTGACATTAGGAATTTTAATGGCAACAGGATTCTGGGTTGAATCTCATCTGGAGAGAAAGGACAACAACACCCAGTCTATGGAGCACAATCGACGGGCACTTTGGCGTAAACAAATGTTTAATATTTTTCGCTTCGCTCCTTTGAGCAGGTAGTTACACAGCGTGCAGAAGGCAACAGATGAACGTATTGTCTTGATGGTGGTAGAAGAGCATAGGAAAGGAAGCGTTCCTTCGACAACCCGGACGCAGAAGACATTTTATTGACTCTTTTACGCACTTTGTTTTGCAAACGCGTGATTATCCCCCGATGTCAACCAGTTTATGATGTACTTACGATTTTCCCACTATTGTATGTGATGTACCCAAATACTATCATTAGACTCCTTCCAAATTGGCCGGAATGCGATTTTGATGACAAGGGATTTTCTGAGGATGCTCAAAGGGGATGGGCTGCCATTTTCAATTTATCCATCGAAATGTGCGTCTGTGATATTAAAATAAACGCATTCTCCTGACTACAACGAAACACGTAATCTAATTTATAAACCTTAGTATGAAGAAAAATTGATTCAGCGGCGGTTTTTAATGTTATACTTACGCTATGAAAAAGCTTTTTTTTTTCTTTCCTCTAAAATAATTGCTCTCAGCCGAGTAAGCTCCAATGCATTTTACAGGCGTTTTAAGGCCTTCCAAGTTTTAAAAAAAAAAGTGTTTAGACTGCAGTTGTTATAATTTTTCAAGAGATTTTATTTTACTTTTTGTAAACAAATGTATATAGCATTCAAAGACAGCATAACTAAATCTAGAAAGTTGCTGTGGTATACAGGTACAAGTACTTCAATAACGACATTGGCTTCCTTTCGTTTTAACGTACTACTGAGTAAAAATTAATTCTTAAAATCTAGAACAGTTATAATTTAAAGTTAAAAGTTTTAAAAAAGAAACTTGATTGAATTACAATTGATCTTTTTTGTTTATCACAATAAGATTCATTAACACTCGAAATTGGTTCATTTATTTAATTTGAGACTTTTTTTTCTCTCAGATTTAAAATTGATGTACTCATTAATATGTATTAGGGATCAGGTAGAAATCCATCATGTCTCTATGACGATTTCGCCAAGTTTATTATGATGCTATTAATAATGTGGACTCTGATTCATTTTACTTTTTTAAGCCCTATTTTGAGTTAAAGAGTTTAATTCGTGCTAAAAACGCAAGTTATCTTTCTTTTTTCTTTTATTGTCATGATTATTAATAACATGTTAAAGTAAAAAAAGAAAAAAATGCAAAAAGAAAACCATTTATAACTCTTTTGAACAAGATTGTTACATTATCTGACCTTGAAAAGGATTAAGTGGCGCCATAGTTTTAAGTGTTTTTGGAGCAATGCAGTTTTCTCCCATAACTGGCAGAGATTTTATTTGAAGACACTGATCCGACGGGTTCAATTATAGCAGAAAATTTCTTGAGTACCTTTGACCTGTAAACGTTTTCAATCTAACAAAATTTCTTGAGTACCTTTGACCTGTAAACGTTTTCAATCTAACAAAATTTCTTGAGTACCTTTGACCTGTAAACGTTTTTAATCTAACAAAATTTCTTGAGTACCTTTGACCTGTAAACGTTTTCAATCTAACAAAATTTCTTGAGTACCTTTGACCTGTAAACGTTTTCAATCTAACAAACCAATTTGATGCTCATCCTATTAATGCGAAAAAGTTCTCTCCTTTTCATTTTTTGCACAGTAGAAGTTACAGACGACGGTGGGGAGGGGGGCAAAAGGTTATCACTCATAAGAAAAACTCGATTCCTTCAAATTATATTTCAATGTTCGAACACTAAGCAAGCAGTCTTGATTTTCTTCCCTTTTTGCATTTAATGTCATTTAGAACCAGGCGTATCAAATGATTTTCCCCCTCTTCACAAAATAATATATTGAAGACCAGCACAGTTCTTAATATAAACTCTAATAATTGAAGTTCCATCATCAAAGAGACGCTTTCAATAATCTTTCGATCATAATTCCTTGCATTAAGGTAACAAGAAGCTTCTGTTCTTCCCACCCCTTCCGAAACGGTTGTGATCACCGAGCAAGCGTCTATCGGCCATTAGAGGCATTAAGCGTATTCAAATAAAAGTAGTGCATAAAATAATTTGAAAAGTGAAGCACTCGGGCGTCCAAGAGTCATCTCATCAAAAATCAATGACTACAACAGCGACGACGAGCCCGAAAAACGTTTGAAGTTGTTATTATGATCGTCATTATCATCGATGAGGATCATTAATGAAAATGTCGAGCCGTTATCAATTACGAGAAACGGTAATACATAAGAAATCGAACTATCATGCAAATTTAATGATGACCGGACTATTAAAAGGGGAAGAAGTTTGATCCCCGTTTCGTGGCTGCTTTTACTCCCTCCCAAGAACACTCGTTTGTCGCAAAGAACTTTGTTTCCTGGCAAGCCCATTCTCTTTCTTTTTTTTCCCTCCCTCTCCTCATCCCCCTCTCCCGACTTGGTAACAATTTTTTTCAAGTCTTTCTTTGATAAAATTTATTTTTCGTACGCTATAAATTATTCCTGGAGATGGATAACTTGAAAACCTAAGATTCAATTTTACATTAAATTTGTTCCTTCGCGAACAATAAGAAGTTCATCAATAACAAGTGCGAAACTATTAATGCCGCATGTAATTTACGTATATAAAACCAGCTATGTAACAATAACAAGAATAGTAAAACACATTATTAAATGAAAAAGGATTATTACTTTTTGAACCCATCTCAGCAATTTTTTTTTAATATACCGCGAAAAAACTAGCACTGCATAGTGATCCTGTTCTGTTTAAAGCTTAATGAATTTAAAAGAATTGTTCTGGATATATTTACATCATATATCACACTTTTTATGTATTGCACATACCGCTAGTAGTGAGTTTTTGAGAAAATTTGACAAAACTGTGAAGTAGTTCTCCTTGGAGCATTAGTTATAAAAGACCTCATATGTTCAAATCAACTTTTCTAGTTTATGTTTGTTTATATACGAAAGAAATACTTTCATTTACTTATTTTTTCGCAATAAAAACTTCCAGACGTACACCCTTCGTGTCATCACACACTGATGGCGATATCCACCCTTCCGGCGGCTCTATTGCAAAGAGGAAAAAAGCTAACGAATTCCGCTTCAGTTTTGACTGTTTGGCTAGTTACACAGTAAACTCGTTTATTACCATGAGGACAATAATCGCACGCCCATGTAAAAGTCATATTTCCAAAAACCTAAAAATGGCAGCAACTTCAGAATTAGAACGTTTTGCTGAGCTCTTCTGCATCTACCGTAATTATCGGTGTATAGCCCGCGGGTTATCTACGAAAAAAAACTCCTTTTTTTACTACCTGCGGGCAATATAACGATGCGGGCAATACATGAAATTCAAAAAAAAAAAAAAAAAGTATATTATTAAAAAGACAATTTCCGTTCAAAAATATCGAAATCTCTTTCCCTGCAAAACAAAATGCAGAGAAATAACTCGTAGCTTTCGAAACAATGGTCCAAAGCAGATTGGGGCTCGGGAAATACAGGCGAATGCATTGTTTTCCAGGGGTGTATACCATGTTTTTTTCTGGGTGCGGGTTATACAACGATGCGGGCTATACACCGAACTTAATTTTTTTAGAATGAATTTTTCTTCCTGCGGACTATACAACGATGCGGGCTATTTACCGATAATTACGGTACTCATGATATTTATTTTCATTATTGTTTAAGCTATTCAAGATAATTTCGGTTGTAGCTAGATCCCAAGTAAGATGTGACTCCGCAATAATTGCACTTAAAGTATTGCAAAATATTAATGGGCCAACATTGATGGCATAGCTCAAAATTTGATTAACCTCAGATCTGTAAATAAAAAATTACTCAGTTTTCTATTCCAGCATCTTCAAATATTACACCTGGGTGTGTTTAAAACTTCTGATGATATTGCAAAGATGTTCCCCTAAAAATAATAATTTCCGACCATGCCAAAAGACAGCTTTATTTTTAACTTTTTTCTTTGCTATAACAAACGATTTATGTGAAATATAATGCAACTTTCCAAAGCGCTCAATTAATGAGACAGCAATTAAAAACTCCTTAAAAAAAGCGCACCATGCTCTCGTCTCCTTGCCAACCGAACATGTTCGACATTGATGTGCCTGATGTGACACTAATGCCTGCAGAATCGAATTTACCCCCTTACCACAGGTACTGGATTAAGAGCAATTAAACTGTCCGAAGCCAACAATTATCAGAGTGCGCTCGCCTTATCAAATTTGCACAAACGAGGAACACGGTAAAGGTTGTCTTGTTAATTACGACCCCCTTCCTCGTTTCTTCTTCTATCCATCCTCTGGTTTTTGTTGGCCGATGATATCGACTCACAGGGCATTAATTTGCGCAAGGAAAATTGTTGCCTTCTAATTATGAGAAGCGGGGGTTAATTCGGCCTGTCACGTAAGACACAGGCTCGGAGGAAAGACTGACGGCTCTTAAAAGGGTTGTGTGCAATTCGCTGGGTGGTCGACATCCCCTTTATTTCTACTTAAAAGTCTGCTCTTGGATTCGATGAGACTCTTTCTGGTAACAATCGTTCTTCGCTTCCAACGGTAAATGCTTCCACCGAAGAAAGAATTCGCAGACCTCTTAAAGTAATTGCGATTAACAATAACAATCATTTAATGCTAGCCTATTCCAAACTCTTGAATTGAATTTGGTAAGAAAATCAGTTTCTTCTATCAGAAATGTATTGAGACGGCAGTGTCTGCTCGTTGGGTGTCGTAATTTCTAAAAAACTTGATCTTAATCTGCATACCATTAGATGTTTTTTACTCTTATAGTTCCACGGGATATCATTAAATGAAAGCGTGCTGAACAGTAGGAAACTTAAAATTACTATCAGGTACAAATAAACAACTGAAATGAACATTGCAACAAAAAATTTGCAATCTCACTTGTACACGTGTTTTTCGACTTACCTATTTCTTCAGTGTATAGAAAATAGAGCTATATATCAAAACTTTCAGATTAAACTTTGAGACATTTTTATATTCATTTAATGCTCAGTTTTAAAGTTAAGTAATTTGTTTGAAATCTACCATTACGTTATCGTTTATTCTGGTATATTTCTTTAAAATTTCGCTCTCCAGAAAGACTTTTTTAATTTTCCTAAAATAAAAATGCAGTGACTTTTTTGAAAAAATTTTAAATGTTAATTTTTAAAATTTTTTTTTGAATGTTTATTACTTGATTTTGGTTGAAAGCCCGTTTTCAAGTACATTACAGGAATTCTTTTTGAAGATGGATTTTGAATTTTTAGTGATAATCACGTTTATTTAAAGAACGCATATTATTATTTACAATCTCCTTGAAATTTAATCTAAAGGGGACATTTCCCTTAACACTAGATTTACCAGGCCGTTTTCAACCATTTCTAAACTTTCCTTTTACACCATGTTGCTACCAATTATAATAAAACTTTCAGTCACATTAACTTGCCCGACGTACCTTATGTTAGGAAGAGGCAATGCAATTGAAAGTTGCATTGTAATTAGTAACAAATTATGCAAAATGGAAGCTTCGAAACAATCAAAATGATTGGTCTGGTAAATCTAGTGTTAAAACTCAAACCTGCAAAAGTTGAAAATAGAAAATAAATGTGCAATGGCAGTTGTCCTTGAAATAAAATGAGATAGATTTGAAATTACCTATATCGACCAATACAACGGAAGTAGTAATGACTGACCATATTGATTTTCATCCTCACTTCTTAACATATTTTTTAAAAAATGTTATTACAATGATTCTGTCATTTCCGTAAACATTTCCGGTGGTTTGATGATTGCAACACCATTTGTATGTAGCGATGTCTATTTCAGGTCAATTTTCACTTTAATAACGGAAAGTAAACTATAATTAAAAGGCCAAATTCAATAATTCAAGAGCTGTACCTTGTAGTATCTGTAGTACAACTGGGATTGCAAAAGTAAGCTGCTTATAATTTTGAAAGGATTAGGTAACAAATAGTTTCAGTCAAGATATACCGACAGAAAAATCGATTGTCAAGTCTAACTGGCTCAGGTTTCCTTCATGGACGCGAGTTGTAACTTCTTAATACGTTGAGCGCCATGTCAGCCACTGGTGGCTGACGGTGTAAATATGATATAAAATTTTAAAAATTACGCTGTATTGAGAAATTTCTAAAATTCTTTTAAAAATTTACTTAATTTTTATTTGTTACAGGATCTTACCCCTGAACTTCCGGTCATGCCGCATCGCTTACTAGTGACTGATACTAAGAGTGTGGCCTGACTAGAATTTCCTCATAAATTCGGTCGGCACTCCACGTGTTAAAGACTCCAATGCATCCACAACGCACAATGATAGTGATGATAGAGGTCCGATAACAATCAAAACAACTATCAAGTGCACTACTAAAAAATGAAGTCGAATAAAAGACTCGACAAAATAGTGCCGTTGAATGAAAATCCACGACTATGAAGTCGAATAGACGTTTCCTTCATAAACGCGAGATGCTGCCTTTTAAAGAGCGCAATGCATCCATACTGCTAGTGATGATAGGGGTCCAATGAGAATTCCGTCGTCTCAGCGACGCCCATCTCTTGCTACCGGGCCCTACCTACCTTTCGCACCGGCAAAGATAAATAATAATTAAAGTGGTGCCTAAACTCTCAGCCTCGAAATTCGGTTGGACGCCGCCATTTTTTCGACCCCCTCGCAGTCTGGGCTCGTGATTAATTCGCGATGTCAGAGATTCTGAAACCGCTGGCTACCTTAACTCCGCCTTCTCAGGTATACACCATGCGACTAATAGATGGTGGACTGTTCTCTCTTGTTTCGAACTGCCGTTTGAGGCCAGGAAGAAAGGTACTTTTTTGGACAAATTTTAAAACCAATACAGTCGACTTCCACAGTGGTTCCACATGTTTTATTCCAAAAAAATATAATTGAGTCCAATAAACAAGGAACTATTTTTCCATAAGAATTCGAAAAGGACTACGTTTTGGACACACATAATGGCATCATAGAAGCCTTAAAATTTATTTTAAGCTTCGTTTTATTAAACTGTGTATTTTTTTCAAAATATTTAATTACTAAAATTTAAGTTATCATTTTATAAATCACGGTAAAAGTTACTAATACCTTTACAGTGATTTATTTCAATTACAACTATTTCTCTTCTTCCGTGCTTTTTTCCTAAAGAGTTAATACGTACCAAAGGAATTTTCAGTTGATAAATTCATGAATTAGAACAGGGGTCTCCAAACTACGGCCCGAGGGCCACATCCGGCCCGCGGACAGATTTTGTCCGGCCCGCGGAGAGCTAGCATACTTGAAAGAAAACTCCTTCTAGAGAACATATTTATTTTTTATAGCAAATTAAATTAAGTTTACTGAAGTAATCTATTTTTATGTTGAATAATTATGTTGTAGGGTAATCAATATGGCCCTAAGGCTGGAAAGTTTGGAGACCCCTGAATTAGAACAACAGAGCAATCCAAACAAAAATTCTTAAAATAACGATTGTGTTTTTCTAAGTGAAATAACGCGTAGTTTCAATTCAAAATTCGTTTTCTGAATTAAGTTATCTTTCTAGGACAAAAAAATGTATATATTTATCATCTGCACGTTTTTTTTTTTCTTTTTCGAAATTTTATTAAAGGAGACTTCTGTGCCCAGGAAGCACATGACAGTCATTCCCAGTCTCCGGCGATATTTAAAATTAGAAACCTATTTAGTAATCTTTATTCGCCAATTCATAACTCTAAAACTAAACTTAAATGGAGGAAACGCAAGACATTAAAATCATCTCAAGAAAATAAAAATTATTTTGCCTTATCTTTTTGAAAGGTCACTTCCCACATTTAAATACTGCTAGTAAGTGATAAGTATGAAATCACCGATATGAAAATTGAAAAAAAAAAAAAAAAAAAGCGACTAAGAATTACGCAATTATGATTGGTTTTTCGCTTAATATATACAACATGACAAACTGTATGATAATAGATAATTTTTGAGATTTTCACAGAAATTTCTATTACAAAAACAGATAAGTGTTCTAATAGATTTATGTCCTTCGAAACAAACAATTTTTCTATCAACTTTTCTGTATTTTATTTCTTTATTTCTTCAAACTTTCTTGTATCCTATCATCGTATATCCTCAAAAATTCCTGCAGAAAGGTCTTAACTAAAAAATACTCTTCAACTTTTCGAAAGACAAACGTTTCGAATTAAAAAAAAAGGAGCGTTTATTAGCAATTACACAGACCATGAAAATGTTTCATCATTTGAAAAGAATAACGAAAGAAGTGCCAGAAAATTTCGTGTTTGAAGATGAAAACTTTCTTCATACTTTCATACACAATAAAACAAGGTTGATTTGCCAAGAATGATCAAAAAGATAGTGCTATTCAAGGGATTATTAATTATGTCATTTCTTAGAATTTACGATTGAGAAGAAAAGAATACCAAAACATCATAAAGTCATCAACCGTCAAAAATATTTACACAGCAATTTCAACCATTCTCACTTTATCAGATGTAGCGGAATCTTCCGTAACAGCCAAGAAATTCCGCAGTTTCCCACGTTTTCTACTTTTTACGAGTTGATTTTAAGTGCTGACATAGCCCGAAGAGATCAAGAAAATGGTAAAAGGGAGAAAAGAAAGGGAAGAAAAAAACATTGGGTCTGTTCAAAGGGCAAGGGGGTTAATTAACGATAGCGTCCATTGTGGTTGGTAGGAAGGACCCAAAGTTCGTTGAAGGACGCTGGGAGAATTTACGGCCGTCACTTGATAAATGGCCGGACCAAGGAATGATCGGACAACATCAATCTGGACCCCCTCTCCATTCGAATGCTCCTCCGTCACGTTAATGGACCATGAGAATGAATGACGGGGCCCCGGACAGACAGATGGTGATCAGGTAGCCTCCAGTATAAACAAGAGATGCTGGAATAGTCCACTCAATGGAAATGCAGCGAAAAAGTATTAACGCTCGAGGGAGGAGGGTGGCTGGGATTGTTGCAACCCTTCATAAGATCCCTACGATTTTTCCTGGGGAGACAAGATTTCGGTAGGGGCGGAGTTGGGGATAAGGGAATGGAATCGTGTAACTCGAGGAGACACGTCAAGGTCGGTGCGGTCAAATCATGCCCTTTAGCAATCCGTTTTTCCCAGTAATATGGATATCACACTGACCTATCGCTTCTTTCCCCCCTCTTCAAGGGGTCAGAAGGGAGAAGAAAGTATTCCGCTCGAAATCCCAATCATCAAACATCGCGCTGAAGGGCTTAGAACAATTCAAGGGAGCATATCAATATTGAAAACCATTAGTAAATAGATTTGAATTTTTAATAGTTCTTATTAAAAAAATTCATAATAGCTAGCTCTTAAGTTTTTGGTCTTTTTTAAAATATGTTAGAGAAAAATTCACATTGTTGAACCTAGTCACAGCTTTTAGTTTTGTTAAAATTTACTCATTCTTATTGAAAGGTTCATTTGGTGAAATGTCTGAAACATTATTATATATCTGCACAGTCAAAACGTATTCAGAAACACTGCAATTCGAAATATTCAACAAAAGCGAGGAGAATGCCATTTAAACGTGAACAGAAACTACGCCATTATTGCCTATCACAAACACAGCATAGAATTTTGTTGTGGGATAGCTTTTACGGGATTATATACAGAAATTAAATTTTTGTAACAACTATGCTCAAATGAATAGATACTTCAATTAGGTGCACATTATTAATCATTCAAAGTATAGTTTAAAAGTTTTCTAAAGGTATTTAGAAAATGTTCTATCAAATTTTCCCCCCTCCTTTTATACAGTATATGTTTTTTTTTTTTTTTTTTTTTTTTTTTTTTTAAAAATTTTCATCTCAAAATTCTAGTTTTGATTTGAATTAATTTTCATTTTTGTTTGTTTTCTTTCCAATTTCTTGCTTTCTTTGCTTTGAAGAACATCCATAGCACGTTAAAAAATCATTAAGAAAAATTAATGAAATCATGTTTCGTAAAAATAGCTCATATTTTCCAATTTTACGAAAACTTATTTAAAAAAAAAAAACTAATTTTTAAAAAAATCACAAACGGAAGTTATAGTTAATTCCTACATTAAGAACGAAAATTTAAAAAAAACTCATCCTGAACAATGCCATTCGTAGCTGCAACAGCCCCGAACTACACCTGCATCTGTTAAAAAGCCCGATTTACAGAAGAAGCGAAAATAGCACTTGTAAAACTGATTTGCGCACCCCACCCCTTAAACAGCCCCTGGAATCTAGATTTGCGGTTATAAAAAGCCGCCAGGGGGAACGAAAAGTTCGCATTGGATGCAGAGAACCAGGGAAAGAAATATTAGGGTCTAATTTTATAACTGAACCCGGGATAGGGCCTCTATATTCCCCATCGCTTCCTTTAGAAGACGAAAGTGACGTGATTTCATACAAATTCCGTTTAATGATTCATTCTTAAAATAAAGAGTAAATTATAATAATAATTATTATAAAAAGTAAACAATCATGATTTCACGCACAAAAATTATGAGGGTACAAGGGTAATTACTAATTTGATTTCAATTTAATGTAAAATGTCTATTCACCAAACATATCTGTTTTTTGAGATCGAGCATTTCTATATCATTCGGCAAAATCAAAAGGATAAAATTAATTGATACAGTAAAATAATTTCGTGCGGACGTTTAATGGCCCTTTGAAATTAAAAATTCAAAAAACTTTGCATACGCTTTTGAAATATTGTTTGTACGTGTATCTAATAATTTATACAGTAGTTATTTATTGCAACTGTTTCCTTGCAAAATACATTACTCATGGTCAGACTACGCGAAAATAAAATTATGACTTGAAATATCATTTTCGCCCTTCTTTTTTCCTTCTCTGTGTTAATAGCATCCCATGACTCTTTTTTTTTCTTTTCTAAATTTTATTATTATTATAATTTTTTTTTAATTCATGACTGTAGTTTCTTCATTTGAATTTTCGACTTTTACGACACGAACTTGAAAACCAGTTTTCTATTCCACAAGAAACTCCTTTGAAAGCAAGCATTGCTAAAAGCTAAGATCAATCGTTTAATTACCTAAATGGGAAAAAAATAATAATTTCTACATTAGTCTTTTACGTGCAACGTTCTTTTAAGCTTGCATGGTACAAATAACTTAGGAATCAAGTGCCGCTTCTAATAGTAAGTAATTGTATTGACAGTTTCTTTATATTCATGAATAAAAGAAGTCTTCAACACTGTAAGGTTTCTCCAATAAAACATTTATTTAACTAAATGATCAAAACATTCTAAATATCTTCAGTTCGTATTTTATTTGTTTATTTTTCTAATAATAAAAAACATGTACCTCAGTGATTCAAAAGTCAAAAGCAGGTTGATACAGGGATTCGGTTTCGAGAATTATTCAGAAAGCAACAGGTTATTATTCAAAAAGTGTTCAGATATTGATTGCTCTCCTCAGTCGCAGCGAAATTTATTCATGAATGGAGGCACTATCCCGATAATGCTTTTCGATTCCCTCACCAGCTTTTTCATCGGCAGAATTACATTAATAGGCTAGGAAATTTGCTAATTACTTGGAAAATGGCGATAAACAGCAATTATGTCCTGAAATAATATCGAGCAGCCCTTTCCCACGACGAAGATTTCTGCTTATAAAAATTACATTCCCCGGAGAATTCCCATCCGCTGACGCATCATCCCACTTTAAATAGGTCATCGGATGTTGCAGAAACAATCTGGGAGCGTTTAAAAATGCACGATCCAGGATTGAAAGGCCACCCGTATTTACCTTTATTCATGAGGCGTAAATTTTCCAACATGACCTGGAAGATACAGACGTGTCGCCAGCCCGGGGTGATCGTGAACTTCGTAATCAAAAGGTAATTAATAAATCGGGCAAAATTGGTTCCGACCTGCGTTTAAAGTCTAATCATCTCATTATTGGAGGGCGTCCATCTTAACTTCTCTCCGCTGAACGACTTCCGGCCAGCATGGCATCCATATTTGAGTACCATATTGGCAGATCAACTAGTATCACTTCAGTCCCTTCCACCTCATTAAAGTGGAATACCAAATGCAGAGAAAGGAGCAGTTTATTCGCCTTAACTGTTTGCTCGGACATATCGTTGTATATACCATGTCCAGTTACAGATAGAATCACTATCTTTTTTTTCTTCCTTCTAATATCAGGACATGTGTGCCGTTCAAGATTTTAGTTTGATGAAAACACACGAAGGCAATTGCTCAACGAGCAATCTTGTGATTGGTCGGAATAACAAAACATCAGTATCTAACTGTCATTACTCCGCATCGCTAAATGATAGTATTTGACTGGACATACATTATAATTTATTGCAGAACATGCTTTTTGTGCATTTCATACTGCTCCCAAAAGGACTCAAATATTTAGCCATAGAAATATATATACATATATATGACTAAATGAATGAATCTATGGCTAAAATGAAATATATATAGACACACACACACACAGATATATACATGTATATAACGAAGCACGGCACCCCCACTTTTTTTATTTTCTCAATTTTTAATTTTTTTTAAAAATGTTTGTATCTATAATCATCCCGTCCCTTTTTCCTCACAGGGCTACACCGCTGTCGTAACTAGGCAAATAAAATCATAAATGTCCTGAGGTTATTAGACCACCTGAAATGTTTTAATATGTATTTAAGTAACTGCATAAAACTCTAAACCTCTGTACAGTGTAAATTTCCGTCCCCCCCCCCCCCCCCCGGGAGAGCCAAATGTTTTGTTACAGGGTGATTGTGATTCAATGCATTTGGAGAAATTCAAGTGAAATAAACAATATTCTCACGTGAAAATTTAATACAGTGCAATGTTAAATACGTGAATAAGTACAGCATATAAGAACAAAAGTTCTGTAAATAGATAATTTCTATCATCTTTCTTACATTCTTTCTTTTTTTTTCCAGTTTCTACAATCTAATTACTAATTTCATGTTGAGTTGCACGTTTTCTTTTTATGTGTTATATCTCTGTATGGAAACTGCATCTTTAATAAGTAATTACTACTGTCAGAGCTGTTATTTGTCACCTCAATATTTCGGAATTTTTTTCACAAGATTTTTTTTCGATCTTTTAATTTCTGCCGATGTGTATGTGTGAGTGTGAGTGCAAAAATTTTTTATTGTAATTAATTTACTTCCCGAACAAACTAGCAATTAAATTCACGGCTGAGGAAAATGAAAGAAACCCGTAAATCAAACAAGCAAAAGAAACCCGTAAATAAAGCGCGGGTGCTTTAACACAGAACCATCGGTGCTCAAAAGACAAATACCCCCCCCCCCCCCCTCCCCGCGCGAAGAGGGGTCGGGAGCAGAGAGGAAACGGAAATCCTCACCCTCGTTTGATGGTCATCAATCCCCGGAGATAGGAAAAAAAATCTCCCCCACCCCCACCGAACGGCATTTGTTTACAAGTTCTACACCGGAATTCCAGGAGGTTCTGGGTGCAGAGTCATATTACGTTTTATAGAAGGCAATACTGCTTGAGTCCGGATTTCCTTTTGACGCTAATTATTCAACTCGGAATTGGGTTTTTCTTTCGGATTAGCAGAATAGGTCAAAATAACAAAAACAAATTAATTAATGCAGCTCAAAGTCAGGGGTTTAATAAGAATTTTCGAAAATGTGTATAAACTTAGATTAGAAAGTAGGAAGATTAAACAAACAAAAAAAAAATCGGGGAATCGTGAGATAAAGTGTTTTTTAAAGCAATTTCAAAGAAAAGATTCCAAATCGTAAATACTTCCAAATCTAAACTTGGTAAAATTAATCTTTCAATCTATCTTGCCCACAAGTTTTTATTTAAAAAAAAGTGTACCTCATTTCCCACCAATGAACGTTATGTACTTTGCATACTTTTTGAGTATTCAGTAATAATTCTTAACAAATAAGAATTTTCTTTTCTTTTGTTGATAAATCCTATTCCACATCACATGAGTGCCCCCCCCCCCCCCAATATACATTTTCTTTTTTTTTATGCATGGCAAATTAGTAATTGTGTTTGGTATCTTTTCACGCACAAGCTTTGCTACAAAAAAAAGAAAAAGATCTGAAAACAATAGTCTTTCACTAAGATAAAAAAAATGCAAAATTTTATTGGTTGCTAGTATGGAAATACTAGAGTTAGAGGCTAGAGTTTGATTATGCTGCTTAAGTGGAACATCTTCAATTCAGAAGTTTTTAAGATGTTATAGTACACACTGGTTACATGTTAAGAGCGCCACACAAAACTTGAAGTTGCTATAGCGTGAATACCAAACGTGGACTGAATCGCACACCCTTTCAGTATCTGATCTATTGATGATATTTGAAGTTTTATCTACAGTTGTATTTATTTTATAATACATACTTCAATAAAATACGTCCAACCAATAAATCTAAGCATTTTTTTTATTGGCTGAGAGTTAAACATAATTTTTAACCGTTCACTATACTTTAATTTTTTTAAGCTTAGTAACATTACAAAAGTAATCAGTATCGATGAACCAGAATTAGAATATCGTTACGCAACTAGTATTAAAGTATATGACTTTGGCAAACAATTAGGTAATTCAAATCTTCGCTGTTTCCATTCCAAGTTATGATGTTTACTAGATTAGCTACATTAATAAATTTTAAAACTACGTACTACTTTGAAATTCGAATGCGCACGGTTATCTGAGCAGAACTACAACTTTTACGAAACTGAAATGCGTAGATTGCAAATCTTTGTGATAAAGAGTTCCGATTAGTACGCCTTCAGTGAAGCACGAACGTACACAATAAACAATTTAGCTTTTACTTTTAGTAAAGTCATTTCGATTATAGTAGTGAACTGCAAGAATTTAATAACTGACAGCCCCAGCTGTAAATGATTGCATTTCCGAGCAGTGTATCAACTTATTTTCCAGCCCGTTGAAACACTCGCGTAATTAGAAAGTCCCACATATGCAGATGACCCCAATCTTACAGCTAATGGTATTAAAGTGGAATTATGAGAACCCTCCCTCTTGGAACTTTCGCGAGAAACCCGATCAGACGCGAATCGTTTGCTCCGAAATCAGCCTTTAATGACCGTCTGTCAACGATAATTGTTTATAGAAACATAAATGGACTGAAATCAACTTAAATCGGGCCGCAGAGCGTGTCCAAAGAACTAGAACTCCATTGTGGAGCCGGAGATTAGGAAGCGTGCGACCTCATCGAAAACGTGCAACTTTAAAAAGAGAAAGAAAAAAAAAAAACTTCATAACTTTGAATCAGACACAAATAATGAATTATTACGTTATATAATATTTTAGAGGCAATAACAAATTGGCATTAATACTTAACGCCAAAGCTATTATGAGCTGCGGGAGTAAACCATGTACTGTTTTACTCCATGTAAATGGAGTAAAACAGTACTTCCACTTCCGCTAAAAACATAGTTGTTTTCCTTCCAGTTATTGCGAATTTGTTTTAAGAATATGGACATTGACACCGAGAATAAAAGGAAAAGTCGTAGTGAAGAATTCTATTATAAAATTACAGAATATTATCAAAAGAGAGGCCCTGGATTCACACGCTTATCTATAATCCATAATCCCTATGAGGGCGCTACGTACATGATAAAACATGAAAGGTCAAGTTGTGTACGCTTACATTTGAGTACTTGAATAAATTAACCAGAAACTGGAGAAGTGCTGTGGGGAAATAAAACGAGCTACAGGGAAATAAAATGAGCTCACATGATCAGTTTAATTTATTAACCCTTTATAAGTATCATTATTTTTTTATTGCGGCTACATCAAAACACTTTGTAGTTTAGGATTGGTTTTAAGAAAATAAACTCATTCAGGCTATTAAAAAAAGTAATTTAACATTAAGCCTTCACCTCCTTTATTTGTAAGGCGGATTATATTAACAACATATAAAAAATGACGGTTTAGGTTGTAAATACTTCCCTCAGCTTTAAAAGGGTACCTAAAGTAATTAAAAATGCCAAAATAGTTTGCTGTAGCAAGGGGGCCGAGTGCACCGAGGGGATATTTATGTATAAAATTTATATAAAATGATCAAATTTGTGGTAAATAAAAATTCAGAATAAGTGATGGATCTAAAATGTGAATTTTCAACACATTAAATTAAAAGTTATTTACTAAGTGTCGGACCTATGTTCACCAATACCAGAAATCAAATGTTTTCTCACACCTGTATTCATCTTATTTCTTGAAACTAAAATAAAAATTTAAAAAAAACTGCTTCTAACTCATCAGTATGAGCAGATAACTACAACATCTCAGCCGGCAACCGATTTAGCCAAGTAGATCTGGGGGGAGGGGGAGAAAATTTTGGACGATCACGGTGATAGCAAAATTTCCTTAAATGGAACCATTTAAAATCCACAAGTGTAATTTTTAAGATTATGACCCCTTCTCAGCAGCCCGGCGCTTATTTTTTAAACACATCATCCAACGAGCAATATTCGTCTTATAACCGAGGACAACGTTCGGTTAGGCATTTTACATACCATTATCAGTCGGGAGTTGTCGTTAAATGGCCCAAAACGACACTTTTTACGGGTCCCACGAGAGCGACACATCTGTCCCTTTCTGAGTGTGCAAGCGGAACTAGCGCCACCGTCGGGTGAGGGGAGAAACTATTCTCTGTCTGCTACGAATGTCTTCATTTGAGCGATCAACCTGTAATGATTTCTGAGGATCGCATCGAAAGCCGAGCATAAAACTCCAAGATAACTGACCCAAATATAAAACACATCGATTTAAAGCAGCTTATGGGTGATTATAACGGGACTTAAAATGAAACGGTTGTCATAAAATACAAAGCTTTGTCCATACCTGATGATGGGTTGTTATGCAGATGTTATTTCTAAGGCAGCCCTAATTAGTTTAAGAAAATGGGGCAAGTGAAATAACAAACTTTAGGCGTAAAAGACCTAAAAAAAGTGACAAGAAGAGTTTTCAACATTAAGCAAGCCAGTCAATATCAACCTTATTTCCCTTTAAGTTTTTGACTTTTGCAAAAAGAAAATACTTAATGCTACCGATACAATAACTGCGAGCGTCATCATTTTTTAACTAATACCTTTTAAGGTATTACACAATCACTGGTAAGCCAAAGAAGTACAAAAAGTTAGCCAAATAAATTTTTGTGATGAAGAAATACTTCAGGAGCATCGAAACATTGCCGAAATGGACTAAAATAAATGTTGACAAAGTTATATGAACATTAACTACAAAATAATAATTTAATAATAATAATAATAACAATAATAAATAATTAAATGCCTAAAATAAGTGAATAAGAAATTAAATAATTAAAAAATAAAACAAATATGAAATATTTATGTAAAAAAAGATTACAGTTAAATATAATGGGACGAACAAGAAATTTTGTTAAATGGAGTTATTTTCCTCCACTTGCACCTATGTGAGTGTGTTAAAGTAACTTATAGTATTTTTTTGTGACAAACTCAATAGCGTGAAAATCACTTTCAATTTTTGAAAAAATTAACTTGTTAATTGTCGTTTCTATGTAATTAATAATTTATTTTAGTTCAGTTTTTAAATGCATTTATTTACAGAAGAAGTTTTCTTACACTTATAAGCCTCACGCGAAAGAGTTATTGTTCTGTCAGTTTAATCTTTATTCAAGAAAATTAATAAAACGAAACATTATGATACAGGTTGAATATTTTACAAGCAATTTTCTCTCCATGACAAAGAAGCTTTGTCTTTTATGTAAAAGAATAAAATATAATTAACACAAGAAAATACACTTGTCTTATAAATATAGTTAAGTAAGTAACTACATAGAAGCTAACTTTTAAATCTGAAAAGTAAACAGCAATAAAACTGAAATTTGAACGGGAAAGTTTTCATTTTTTGGAACTCATCACAACGTCTTTTTTTTTTTTTTTTTTGTGTGTGTGTGTGTGTGTGTGTGTGCTCCTGTTAGCATCAATAAATTTTATTTAGTAAACTTAATGCCTTTATTTGTCGCCGTCCATTAAGTTCTAACTGAAGTTTTCCCGTTCAACTTCCAAAATTTGCGTTTCTTAGTTATGGCGAAAATGGGGGGGGGGGGGGATTTAAGAATTAATAAACGGCATCCCACCAATTCCAACCATATAGTTAAGAGCCTAATTGCTAGATGTTCTGCATACCATTAAATATTAGAAACAAAAGAAAAAATTAGAAAATTAACCTAACAAAAATGTCCAGGTTAAAACTAAAATTGTTATAAGAAATGAGGTTTATAGAAAATGTTTCATAAGCCACTCGAAAAAAAATCAGAAAGGCGAACATCATTCAAAAGAATAAGTATAAAATCAATGTTCACAATTTTTTTAAACGTGATCAGAACAAAAATTAATGTTAGGACCTATTTCTGAAAATCATGCATTGCCTAGAAATGGAATAAAGAAATCACAATACTTAAACTCATATTAACCATAAGCATGATCACGTTAACAACATTTATCGAATTAAAAGAAAGAACACATGCATTTCAGGGAAAAGGCATTACACACTACATTAAGCTAATACTTTCGAAGACTTATTAACTGATTTTGGGCAAAGTCAGTGGCCGGTCACGGTTAATTAAATTAACTGTGATCAATATTTTTCTGCCGAACTTGGAATTGCGAAATGATTGCGGGTGAAATGTATTGAAAGACGGAAGCAGTACTCAACATTCTAGTGAATATAATTAAGTTCATAATCGAAACGGCTGAAAATTTACCAACAAAAATCCATTAGGAAAATTAGTTTGTGATTATAAGTAGGCGACTTTTTAAAAGTAAATAAAAAAGACAAATGACAAAAGATGCTTTGTGTTAAAATATGAGCACGAAGAAAAAAACAACGTAAATAAAGCACAAATTTTCAAATTAATAATGTAAATAGCTATTTCGAGGCTACAATAGAGCCTCGTCATCAGAGCAGGAAAGAAAATTGCTCAACACAGGACAAGTAGGACAAGTAGTAGTAGGACAAGAACGTTGTGAGTGAAAGTCGTCTGTTCACTCACAACTTTCTTGTTGAGTGTTGAGCATTTTTCTATTATGTTGTTTTCCCTTTCTACTCACGAAACCACTGTTAATCTGCTATAAGTAGAAATACTAGTTAATTTTCACCCTCTCTTTTTCTCAATTTTTAGTTATAATAGAATATTTAATGCAAAAGAATATAATTAGAAGCATTGCAATTTTCTGCACTCAATATTTTATGCGATTATAACAATGCAGTTTCCCAGGTTTTTTTTTTTTTTCAATTTATTCCAACGTACCATGTAAATTCATTTTTAGAATGAGTATTTCTGTCCACCTACTTGGTTGTGGTGCCAAAACTTTAACTCTATTATATTGGCAGCATTTCGATTCATCACTTATCAAACGTTTTCTTTTTTTATCTTTTTCTTTTTTTAAGAAATATTTTGATGCAGTACAAGCAAGAACCCTCCGAGACCCCTGAACGCGCGCGAATTTAGTGCTAATTTTGAAAAAAAAATCACATTTTCAAGTCTTACCTTAATAAAGACTTTTTATGGTAATATAATTTCATAATCCATGTTACTTCGGTTAGATGAATGCAGATTAGATTTACTTCGATGTTTCTGGTGCTAAAATATGGCAGAGTATTGTTTATACGACGTTGACATTTATACTACGTCTTTGTGTGGTCCCAATTCTTGGATTTAGCCAGAAGGGTAAATCTATTATACGACGTTATCGTTTATACGACGATTTTTGATAATCCCTTCGGCGTCGTATAAACGATACTCCACTGAATAAAATATTTAATTTTGTTGGTGCTTTATATAAAAAGGCTTGAATTTCTCCGGAGATATTAATGGGTTATTTTTTTATTTTTATTTTTATTTTTTGAATTTTAGTCCTAGTGCTGTGATTTGATTATTTATTTTTTTTTTACTAGGATTCTTGCAAAGAATAATAGAAAAATATATGAACCACATATTTTTTATAAAAATAGAAAGTGGGTGCAACCTCACTATTTTTAACAGTCAACTTTTCGAGTCCTTCACCTTTCCCCGGCCAACTTTCCGCAATTTCACAACACATTTATTACCTCACGAATGTACGAATTTGGCATAGAGATAAATGCATTTATATCATACCATAGTATGGCAGTCTACTGTAATAAATATACTCATTATTCGTGAAATTATTTTATTGTAATTTTGTTTTACACAACATTTTGTAATCGTTCAGGTTTTTCTTTAATCACGCTGCCAGATACAAAATGTGCTAATATAAAGTTATAAAAGATGCTATTTGCTACCAAGACTCCCCCAGTGTTTTCCTCCTCAGTTCTTTAAATCGAACTGAAGGAGTGTCTCATAATTTCGAAATAGAAAATTTTAGTTTTGCACCCTAATATTTACCCCAAAGAAATTGTATAATGTACGATTGTTAAAATTAAAAATTCAGTTAGTTATTTTTGCTAAATTTCGCGTTGGCATTGGAAGCATGGCTAAACTTCAAACATATTTTTATTAAAATGCAACGGTTTGGTTGCGGCAAACATTTTTATGAAGAAGTATTCAGAATCTTTCAATTAATATCTCTTTACAATTAAAGGGAGTTAATCCTCCATTAGCAAAATACTTCACACTCTCTCCAACTCTAAACACAAGAAAAAGAACTGTAAAAACAAGGATTAACTTCACCGCATGAAGCCTATGCAAGCAAAAAGTCCTCCAGGTATAGAAGAGCAAAAACTTACGTGGAAGTCGTCGTGATGTGATTGGCAGCTATAAAGAATTTAATCAACTAGATTGATACTTTTTTGTTCGGTGCAGACCTTTCGAAAATAAATAACTAATAAAAGAGTAGGTCTGTTACATACACAAAGTGAAAAAAGTTGATTCTGCGAAATATTTATCTTTGCCGCGAGAAATTCTTTTTGTTGAACTCTGAACCGCTAGCATTTGAATTCTTGCCCTTGAGACACAGAAGGGTATCTGCCATTTTTCACTGTGATAATGCTGACCACTCTGTTCTCTTCCGCAACCTGTCGCGGCCACCTGACAAGTTTTCAATCATGGAGGAGGAATTAATTGCTTCCAAACTGAAGAACAAGGCTCTGCGTGTAGGATCTATTAAAGCGGTAAATATTGGTCAGCTGACTTACATCGATGGAATAAAAGGAGAGAAAAAAAGAAAAAGAAAAAAAAACAGCGCATTTACAGCTAAATAGTTTGTTACATTCAAGCAGGACAATGACCTTAAAATACATTGTATCTCTTCTTTATTGAAATTCGTTTAATAAAACTCCCTCATGACTTCATAATTACTGCCATTCTCTAAGCTTTGTTATTTATAAACATTCTCTTATTTTTACCCCTACTTATTAAAACGTAGTACAAAGTAACAAAAATACATTTTTTGGCAAACAAAATCAAAGGTTTGAATTAACTTTCCAAAGCATTAGGTCCGTTGCATATAAATATTAATAGGTTCTTTGAGATAAAACTTTCAAATCAACATCATAATGAGCCATATATTGCAGCACACCATTTACATATATGCATTTTGTGATTTGAATTTTTCCACTCTTCATTTGAAATTAAATATTAGTTCATAATTTTAATTCGAAAGTTTTAGTTTGGAGAGGTTGCTATAATTATCTAGATCATCCACTCTCTTTTTAAGCTCTGAGATTTAATTCAAGCTTTCGATTCTGAATTGTTTATATATTTGTCAAAATGTTAGGGTTTTCCGAACAGCACAAAAAACAGAAAATTTCACGATTTCGTCCTCTGAACAAAGTATTCCTTCGTACACATGTTTAATTTAAAATTTCACGATTTCGTCCTCTGAAAAAAGTATTCCTTCGTACACGTTTAAAAAATTGTGTTTAATTTCATTTAAATAGTACATATATATACAGTCGAACCTGTTTATCTCGAACCTGTCCGTCTCGAAAACCTCACTATCTCGAAATTTTATATTTTCCCTGCAATTACACCCTAAATTCAATGTATTTTCCATGTTTGTCTCGAAAAAATTTTCCCCCAAAACCTCTATATCTCGAATTCTGGTTTTGCTGCCATTTTCGAATTCGAAGTCGAGTGACCTTTCAGCAGCAAACAAAAATTTTGCGGAAATCGTAGCGAAGGTAAAATTGATTCGGAAGAAGAGGAGATTGAGGAAAATACAGATGTTGCGAAAATCACTGTAAAAAGAAGCAGAGAAGGCTATTGAAACATTAACAACTTTCCTCGAATTTCAGGAAAATTTCGGTCTAGGCGAACTTACAGCGATCGCCACACTCAAAAGTATAATCGAGTCCAAAACAACCAGGCAACAAAAAACACGGAAAGACTTTTTCTTGTACTTGCTAGAGAAAGTAGTAGTACATGTCTTGCTTTTTGAAAGACTTGCAAAAAAGTATGCTGAATACCATTTTTTTTATTTTTAAGAGTATAAAATTCGTTAAAAAAAGTTAATGTTATCGTAAAATGCTTAATAAAACCAATACAGAAGCTTTTTTACCTACAGCATATAGTCTTCGTTTCAGTTGCAAATTTTAATAGTTTTATCCAAACCTCTGTACCTCGAAACCTCTTTATCTCGAATTTTTTTCCCTTCCCGTGAAATTCGAGATAGACAGGTTCGACTGTATATATATGGTGTTAAAAGGCGTCATAGGTTCCAACAAGTTTACACCTCAAATAAATAAATAAATAAAAATTTAAAAAAAAATAATAAATAAAAACGCCACATATTTACGTGCAGGATAACGGATATCCAATGTCCCTCATCTGACGGATTCGTTCCGGGTATACGACTCTGGTGTTTGTAACCTGTACATTCTAAACAAATTTCGAAGCATTCCAAGGCTTTCAAGCCTGTAGTAAGTTTGTAATTTACATAAATTTTCGGAACATACTAATTAGATTTTAAAAATCAAATTTGACATGCCGTACAATAGGATCTTTCGTTCGGTGTCCATTGCATTCTGGATATTCGATATACATTCAAAGAGAACCGATCCCATTGGTCCCCCCCTTCAGTGTGCCCCTTCATATTCACCGCTCGTTTAGTTCCACTATGTATCTATATCGGTCAAGGAACAAAAAACGTGAAAAAATATTAATACCTAACTGTTAAAAAATTGTTAAAACACATATTAAAAATATAAGACAGACAGAAAGAAAGAAAAAAGGTCCTAGAGAAGAAAAAAAAAAGGTCGAATTGCACCCAGTTACGGCAGGTAAATGCTTTGACACTGGTAAATGATTCAACAAGATTTTTTAACCACAATGTTTACATTCGAAAGTTAATGATATGCACGTACAGCAACCAGTTTCATTCGCTTGGCACAGGGCCATGCCCTTGGAGGGGAACAGAACGAGTGCACTCATTCTAATCAGAACATGAAAGCTCGATTTTCAAATCTTCTCAACTCATATGCACTTGAAAACTTATCTCAGGTAATGTTTTGTGCCCGCTGAGGACAGAAAAACAAGAAGGGAAAAAATGCAGCGTTTTAGAGTTTCCTCTTTATTAATGAGTAATTTCGCTGGTGCCGGTGAAAGAAGTCGTAAACCGAATCTTCCAACGAAACCGGTTAACTCTTGTGGTGCACTTCTCGGCAAATATACTAACAGAACGTGAAGCTTTTTTTATTTCATATGAATTTAGCATCTAGAAGAAGCTGTTATACTACAAGTTGAGTTTAGAGAGATAGCTTTAAAAGAAGGATAAAATAGTTTTCATTTGCCTTATAGGGGAAAAAAGATGGGGAAGAAGAAGAAAAATCATTTTTAGTGAAATAGTGTGCAAATATGAAAAAATATTTTTGATAACAAGTTTACTATGTAAAACAGCCTCGTCATCTCAATAAGAACTTCTGCTCGTTTTTACAGCTGTCACAGCTCCTGTTTACACTTTCACTTGAGCAGGAGTCCATTCTCAGTCCTTGATTGACCTATGCATCTAGTTCTAGTTGATAACAAGTTTACTATGTAAAACAGCCTCGTCATCTCAATAAGAACTTCTGCTCGTTTTTACAGCTGTCACAGCTCCTGTTTACACTTTCACTTGAGCAGGAGTCCATGCTCAGTCCTTGATTGACCTATGCATCTAGTTCTAGTTGATAACAAGTTTACTATGTAAAACAGCCTCGTCATCTCAATAAGAACTTCTGCTCGTTTTTACAGCTGTCACAGCTCCTGTTTACACTTTCACTTGAGCAGGAGTCCATTCTCAGTCCTTGATTGACCTATGCATCTAGTTCTAGTTGATAACAAGTTTACTATGTAAAACAGCCTGGTCATCTCAATAAGAACTTCTGCTCGTTTTTACAGCTGTCACAGCTCCTGTTTACACTTTCACTTGAGCAGGAGTCCATTCTCAGTCCTTGATTGACCTATGCATCTAGTTCTAGTTGATAACAAGTTTACTATGTAAAACAGCCTCGTCATCTCAATAAGAACTTCTGCTCGTTTTTACAGCTGTCACAGCTCCTGTTTACACTTTCACTTGAGCAGGAGTCCATGCTCAGTCCTTAATTGACCTATGCATCTAGTTCTAGTTCAATGTGCATTTGATTAGGTTTTAAAATGCGTAGGGCATATAACAAAGTTATGGAACTGAAAAAGCTGGACATCCTAGAGCTCTAGAGAACAGCTGAAATTATAAATAACTTCCAAATATTTACCAGCCCACCCGGTACTGATTTTTTTTTTTTTTTTTTTGTACATAATCCGCATATAAATCCACTTCAAACTCGGGTGCAAAATACTCGGCATATGCCGTAGAACGTACCATATCTGGAACCTGTAAAGCGAACAGAATCAACAACAAGGCTGGTTTCGGAAAGCGTTTCTCAAAGGCGAACAAAAGAGTTGAGGATTGTTGACTTTATCAACATTCCCTAAAATCCCAGGCTGTTTACAATTTCCTTTTCTGTGATAGGGTTGAGCAGCGATGTTGTCGAGCTCGAGAGCAGTAAGAAGAAGTGAACGGCTAGACTTTTGCTTTTTACAAACTGGCAGGAGTTCAGGGAGAACAGGATGATGTATGGAAGCTGTAAAAGAATTTCCAGAGACTTGAAACAAGAGCCACGTTCCGGCATTCAGCTAAGATACCGACTGCCAGCTCAGGCGGGAGAGTCGCCTGCTTTGTCTTCTCAACCGACGGGTTTATTTAAATCGTTGCCGCTCACAAGGGGGAATAAATAGGCTTCCGGAGTGGCCTGATTTGCATACGAGTTTCGAAAGGAGATACCGACTATCAAACATCGAGACTTTTTGATGAAAGCAAATAGGGACGTGTTGCGGAGTTGATGCCGATGCGTGTAAAAATCGGCTGCTTCTGGGACCTTAAAAGTTAGGTCAACATGAGAGTCGTCCTTTAATCGGCTCTGCATTCATTGATTCAAGTAAAATCTTACTCTAAATTAAAATTTCAGCTTTGAAACATACGTGTCATATTTTGGGAATTTGACGCAAAAGTATTTTCATTTTTCAAATGGACTGCAACTGAATAAAATTTTATTTCACATAGGAGAGAATTCCAACCCAACCCGTCCTCTAGATTCTGTTTTAACAAATAATTTTGAGACAAAATCATTAAAAAAAAATTAATTTGTATGCTTTGAAATAGTTATCAAGAGAATATTATACTAGATAGTTTCACGTTATAACTTTACACAACGGTATTTTCTTTTTAAACGAAACAATATCGTAAATGCTCCAGCAGTTAAGCTAGACGTTTAAATTAGATACCAATATATTTAAAGATTTAGCGAAGGGGGGAAATACGAACTCATTGTGACCCCTCTGATAAATTAAAAATTTACAAGTTATAATTGCACGGGAAGACCTCCTGGGCTTTTCTTTAAGTCCAAAAAAATTTACAAAAGAAGTACCTTTTTAGCTTATTTATCATCTTACATTCACTTAAAAAGATATTTGATAAATTAAAATTTTCAATTGACATTAAAAAAATTACTAATTATAGTTCAAGGACTCGTTTGGCGGAAAGCGGCTGCACGCATAGCCGAAGTACTTTTTTAATGGGAATCAAGACGGCAACCTCGTTAAAAGTATAGAGTAAGAAAAGACTCATAACTCGAATGTCTCATCGAGTTAAAGAATCAAGAGCGCAAAAGAAGTACGGCGCAAGACTTTTTCTCGGCAGCATTACCTTATACCAATTCCACCGCTTTATCATATGACATTTAATTCCCCTCAGCCTGTTGTTGGTCGTTCGGTTGAGCCCGAGTTGGCAAGCGGCCCACCACTCATCACCTATACGCGGATCCGAATTTGAATCTCTTCCAGCGCATTAAAAAGGCTGGTGGAAAAAGCGCGCAACAAAAACAGACGCGAAATGAAAAACTCGCGCGCAGAAAGAGGAAGTCTTCGCTGTCAGAGAGAACAAAAGTGTGCCCGGCAAGGAGCTAACGCCCCTGCGAGAAACAAAGCAGTTGGGACTCGCTTATAACTAAGTAATCCAATTCACACGTCCACTAGGCGACAAAGACGATCCGTCTTCCGTCTTCAGCGCCGAAGACGAATTGCCTCGCGTTCTTAGAACTTTTTGAATTCTTGCGTTTCCGGCTCCCGAGTTTGAGGCTAGCTAGTAGCACCTCCCCAGCAAACAATTCCGCAGTTTTTTCCAGTGCGCCGCTATTTTTCATTTTCCGATTAAGTGGTGGGTTTTGCAGTGGAAAACGCAGAACTGAGAAGACAGTGCGACACCCATTCTTTGACCACAAAAGTACTCGCCCGGAATTAAAAACGCGACTCTTTTGTGCCGCGAATGAATGTAGTTTTGTTTTTTGGGTAATTAAGAATTTTATCTGCAGTTTTTTTTTTTTTTGTTTTGTTTTTTCCTCCCGGTGAAAAATTGAATTGCGCGGGAAATAGTCGCAGCGATTCAAGAGAAATTAAACAAAGCGAAAAGATCACATTAAAAGATTGGACTACGTCTAAAACTTCTAACTTAGGATAGGACTGAAAGTGATACTCAAATCTAAACTTTTTTTTTTGTGATGATTCACCATGCAGTTGCACGTGCGGTGCTACGCGTGTTAGCAACCTTTTCTTGATGAGGGCGAAGGAGGTTCCTACTAGTGGGCCACTTTAATGTTCTGCAGTTCCACGTCAAGTTATCACTGGGTCCACTGGACATGTTCTTTTTTCAGAACTTTTTCTTACACATTATGTAATTCAAAAATCGGTTTATGACACAAAAGTTCTTGCAGCAAATTTAAAGCTAATTACCAACCAAGAAACTATATATAACAAATCATTGCTTTTTATCCTATTCGAATATGTACCTAGATTTTGTACAAAATATGACAGTGGTAAACTGGCCACAATTGGACTGCCAAATACCGAAAACAGACTGCAAAACTCAAAAAGTTTTAATTTCGTTCCGAGTTCATTACGGCTGATTAGACAAGATTATAATATTGAAAATAATTTAAAAAGAAGGCCATTTGAAACCATTTATCATTTGGATAGTTCACATCTTTATCATAATTAATCGTAAACATTTAAATCTAACGTAAAATGATTTTTTTTTTAATTACTATTAAGTTGAGACACTTTCACTCTATGAGTGAATGACATTCGCATAGTTTCATGGTCTTGATTCGTTTTGCCCACTCTAACAACGTTTGATGCATCAGTTATCTATACATAATTCCAACAATTCATCTTGTGGAGCAAGTGTAACCAATCTTTTAGGGCAATTGCAAGCAGGGGCTTAGTTGCCACGAAAAATTTTATGCAAAGAAAATTAGTAATAGAAATAAAATTTCACGTTAGTTTAAAGCACAAATGAGCATTAAAACGCAGACATATGTTTCGGGATTGCTTGGCTTCATTTGGATGTTTTGCATCTAGAAGCTCTCTGTCGCATTGAAAAAGGGATTCCAAGCAATCCCGAAACATATGTCTGCGTTTTAATGCTCATTTGTGCTTTAAATTAACGTGAAATTTTATTTCTATTACTGTTTAATTGCACAAAGTTAAATTATTATTACAAAGAAAATTAGTTATTATTTTGTTCAAAAATTTTGTTTAGAAAATTTGTGAAGTTTATTTTATTTTTGCTTTAGCTTTAATTGTAAATATAAATTAACTTCGGACATAAAAGAGCGTGACAAACGCATTTTAGGTTGCAAGTTGCGAGTTAAGTTGGATTGATATGAAAACAACAATTTAGTGGGGGAACTTCAGGGGAGGTTTTTTTTTTTTTCTTTTTCCTCCTTTAACACTTATTTTTTAATTTTTTTTCTTTCTTCTTTTTTAGAGCTACATGTTTTGTGTATTTTACAAAATGCAAGAACAGGTGTGCGAGAAAGTTTGTTTGAGTAAAATTTCAGATAGTTTATTATTTTTAACAGGCTCACAACAAATTCGGTGAAAATTGGAGAACATATTACACTTGCTCCAGGTCTTTTTCAAATTGCATTATATGGGTGTAATAAGGCTTGGGGAAAGTGTAACCTCGAAACAAAAAGGTTTTTTAAATATTATTGACCATAACTTTTTTTTTCTCCCCCAAGATGAAAATGCATAGGATTTTAAATGCCATTAGTTCAGGTTTGTATATGAGAAATTCCAAAATTATAACCTCAATGACAATTTCGCTATTTTAGGTCAAATTTGAACTCTGCTAAATCGTGGTTACACTTACCCCTCTTTACCCTGAATAGTAATTTCAAAGAAGCTACCACTTTTGCAACAGGCAAAAGAAAAAAAAATGAAACTGAAAATTTTAGAATGCATATGAGCCTTCTGAAAGTTTTACATTTTTCGATACTAATCGCTATTTTGCAACCAAAAATGTTTCAGTAAAATTTAATTAATATATCGTATCGTCTTTATAACAATATGACACCAATACATAAATTCAACGGCAATCAAGATTTTTTTCGCTGTATAAACGATTTTATTCAAAATTATAATTCAACACCTTTTTAATTTAACCTCCCCCGTTTGTATTTATTTTATAGTACAAGGTTTCGCCCAACCCCTTTTTTCCCCGAGAATATGGATATGCAAGAAAAATTAACATAGACATTGGAATCATTCAAATGCATTCTTTAAAAACATAAAAATTAGCAATGATAATTCACTTTGTAACATGAAGAAAATTTTAATTGAAAATTGATTGAAGAAATGACTGTTTCCTAGTTTCCAACACAATAATTTCCTAAATAATATTTTTCAATTTATTATTCTGTTCAACCTTGTTTCTTTGAATTAAAAGGGGAAAAATCGTAGAGAAAATTAAATATCTTATTTGCAAGCGTTCCTCTATGATTAATGGCTGCCTAACTTGAGCTGGCAGAGAGTTATTTGACGACGTACTTGAGATAGAAAAATTAATCATTAATTAATGTCGAATAACTAATTCTCTAAGTTAATTAACGTACATGATTGCACAAATATATGGAAATGCATATAAAGAAATGATTTAATATTTAATTCGCAGCAGTCTCTAGTGACTGAACGAGAGGTAACACATTCGAATCGAAACCGCAACTGTTATTTACTTTGCGGTTTTCGTTCTTTGGAGGAAGTCTTTAAAAAAAGAAATGGCGCTCAAAAAAAATCACTTGATGACCTGTTTGAAATAAAGACAAAATGAATCAAACACACTTTTTAAGTTGTCAGAGATCTCCCATGAGGCGAGGGTTTGAAGCCATCAATGTGGAGCTGTAAATTACTTTTTCAGACTTTTTTATTCATCTAACTCTCTTAATCATCTGTTCTAATTTTCGCGGAGAACAAAACGTAATTAAATCTTTATTCATAATTAAAGATACAGATGTTTAACTTCTTCCGTTTGAGCAGAGGGGGATAAAAAAGGTAAAAGAACGTCTCCGAAACCAGCTCAATTTGAATGCATACACCACATAATACATTATGCATGACGATTTTCAGAGTAAATTATTCTTCAGGTACCGACAAAATATCTATCGGATTACATTTAAACAGCGCTTCCTTTTTAAATACTGAGCATTCAGATACCGATAGAATTTGACTTTGACTTAATAAATTATTTTAAGAGTGCCATTACTTCCATGAGGGATTCGGCACTTTTTAGGGCTGGGAAAGGCAGACATGGGCTTCCAACAAAAATTATTTTCTTTTGTCATCGCATTCTCTAATCACCTAAAGCAAAATCTTCCCCTTTCAAAAGAACGCCGTGAATTTATCATGAGCTTAAAGGACTTTTATTTTTTATTTTTTTCCAAGGTAAAAGTGGGTGGGGGAGAATCTGTTGTTACAAAATCGACAGCAATTACAGGTGTCGCTTAAGACGGGAGCTTTTTCACGCTATTGTTTTTGTTGACAGCATCAGTTGCAAATAAAGCTTTAAAGTGAAATGGTAGCTTATTAACTAAACTGGTTAAATCCTTAATTCGGTTTTCAACAAATCTTTAATGGAGCAATCAAGTTAATCGGATTTTTTTCAAAAAAAAAAAAGAAGAAGAACAAAGAAAGAAAAGAAAAAGGATTTTCTTACATGTTTTTCATTTGCACTTTCGAACGACAGTAAAAATTCGCAATTAAGTTAAGACAAGTTTAGTTTCTGTATTATGATTGTCAATTTACTTGATTTTTTATAATATTCTGAAGAAACCATTGTCACTGATATACATTTTGGAATTTGTATTTTTTTCCATAACACTTTCAAACCTTTATTATCTCAAAAATTAAGCTTATCAGTAAAACGTAGACGTTTTTCCAGTTTAAGAAATAAAAATCTTCAAACGAAAACAATAAAAATGGTAGACTCGTGAACTTCGATAAATATTTATTTCTCCTTAAAGATCTTGATCAGCGATTTGATTTTTTTTTTTTTTTTCCCCCGACTTCCCGTGTATGTATCGAACGTTGAATTTTACCAAAATTCTTTGCCTTATACATGAGTTGTAAATAACCACAACAAAAAGCCAACAACAAGATTTAAATTAAAGATATGAAAGCTTGCGCTCATAGATTATCTACTTCGAATAGAATCAGCCACAATATTTCAAACCAAAAGTTTAAGAATCAAAACTTTTTGTTTTTTAAGCTAAATTGTTTCCAACGTTAGAAGAGCCAAAAACCATAATATAAATTTTACCAGAATTGATTGATTACGATGTAAGATTCAAGATGTTTTCAGGTTAAAGTTCATTATTAAAAAGTACCACATAGTTCTAATCAAGATACAGTGAAACCTGTGTAAGTTGACCACTTGCGGTGCAGCACTTTAGTGGTCAGACAGGTGGTCAACTTATAGAGGGTGGAGATTTTTTCTTCATTTTGCCATTTCTTACACTATGAATTTATTCATTTATACCTAATTAAAATACAGCTTTATGTAATGACGTTACTTTAAACTAGTGATTAGCTTTTTTTTTTCCCAATTATCTAAAATATCATTAAAAAATTTCACCCGAATGACTTACAATGTATTCTATACAACTTCAAAAGTAAAGTACTTAATTAAAATTAAGATAAAGATCATGTTAATTATATCCATTACTTATATGATGCTAAAGATTTCCTAAAAATATATATATTTCTAAATGGCTATATCAGATCAAAGAAAAAAGAAAAACTTATTTAAAGAATACCAGGGTGCTCATAGTATTTTTCCCATTTGGTTAACTTACAAAGAGGTTTAGGGAAACTTTATATTGATGTTTCAACCACCCAGGCAAATACTGGTCTAACATTATAGCATAAAAAATATCCTGGAGAAGCTATTTTAGTTTTTTTCATCTTTCCAAAAATAGATAAACAAATAAATATAGGCGGTCAACTTACAAAGTTCTTTTTATAATACTCCCACCCAAATTTGGCATACATAAGTGGTCAACATAGACAGGTGGTCAGGTTACAAAGGTTTCTCTACATTGTATAATATAGGACTAATTCTGTTTCTGTCAAAAGTGGTCAACTTAGACAGGTGGTCAGCTTACAAAGGTGATCAACTTGACAGGTTTAACTGTACATGTAATTATTTTAGAACGAAAATTTCTTAAGGGAAAAGCAAAACAAGGAGCATTTAGAAACAGTGCAAATAAATTTACTACGAAATTCTAAAATTAATTTAGAAAATGGAAGATTTACAGGTTAAGAACCTCAAAAAGCATTTGAATGAAACCATTTTAAATTAAATACCTATTACAAAAGAGCAAAACTTTTTTGAGGTCTTAATCTTTTCTACCCTTTTCGTTTTCTTCCCATTCAGAATCGTGGTGCAACATTAGTGATTTTTCTACCGATTTTTCATGAGGAATCCCCTTTGCGAATGTTTATTATTTCTGCAACAAGTTTCAAAGTTCTTTTTGTATTTTTTCATTGTGTACTTATCGTGGAAAAGTTGACAGATGAAGTGTTATAAAATCATTAAGGAGAGAAGGAAAAATTAAATTGAAAATTTGTCATTAAAAGCCTTTATCTTTGCTAGCAATTAAGTAAAATAGTTTCATTGCCTGAGCTTTTTAGTTTCATAAGTTAGCACTTAAATCGGTCAAACTAAGAGTCAGTGACAGTCATGTTTCAAAGCGTAATTTCAGCCGATAAATTTAAACTTTCAAAGACTGAAATTTTATGAGATTGTCTTACATCATGAATGAGAATAACTGTACGCACAATACGATTTTTGAAACACCGGTTAAAGGTAACAGCATCCTTAGAAGTGTAACTGGAAGTGTTTTACTAAATCACTCCAACTTGAGCTTTGAATTGAAGTGCTCCAACTCGACTACTTTGGAACACATTTTTTACACGTGTGTTTATGTTTTGGTTCATCACGTCTGGACATATGCATACCTTGTCACACCCACAACAGCATCTCAACAACACACAGTATCGATTTTCCACGAGTCACTCTTGTGACGTCATGTGGGGTAGTCTAAACCACGTGACGTTGGGCGTCACCCCTATTGTTACCGAGGCCCGGATGGGAAGGAAACAAAGGGTGGTATAATTTACGGAGATTTATAATTAACGCGCCCGCGTTTTTGATTTGGTTTTTCATTATTTTAGAGAATTTTCCCTCTCTTCGCCGCTTTAATTGCAACTTTCTCCCTCTCACACGAAGGTAAGAGAGGAAAAGTGAGAGAAGCCTACGTGGGCTAGGGGAATGAAAAAAGGGTTAAATTACGGTACATAAAATATTGATTTAAACCCGAAGTAGTGGTTCTGGCATATCCAGCGAGAAAGAGGAGTTGCTGCAGTAGGAAAGTTTAATACGCAGATGGAGTCATTACGTTTACGAGACAATCTTTTTACTCAGCATTCGGTGTTTGTCTTCTTGTGCTGTAGGCAAAGTGGCGATGTCGAAAGGTAACGTGTTACATATTATCACTTCATTCGCCTGGCCATGCTAAGATTGATGGCATAACGTTTCTCCGAAAAACAGGGCTTACTACTTTGTTCTAGTTTCCAATGACTTTTTTCACAATGAGTATTGCACAGTATAAGGAATTCTGCAATTACTTTCTTAAGACAAACCCGCTAATTTATTGTCTGTAATTGAAGCTATATGGTTTCTGTGACCTCTTAATTTCTTTTTTATAATTTTCCTCGTTTTCAGGGGGTAAAATGCTCGCAGAGGTGGTGTCAGCTTCATCCCGTAGGTCTCCCGGTTGAAAGGGACACAGGGGAATGTCTTCATTTATGAATTCATTCATGGGTACAGACTACATTAATACATGTTTTATTCTCAGATGTATCTTATTTCAAGGAGATAGCGACAATTCTACCGCTTTAGAAACCAATACTAACTAAGATATACAGTTTGCTTCAACGGCATGCTGTTACAATTTAATTTCCCTCTCATTGAGTTCTACCCCAGGATGCATTTAAAAGTTTGAGTTATTCAAAAGGCCGCACACCGAATGATCATAGCAGTTTTAACTTCTGCTTGCAAACATGATGTCACACTTTTATATACGCTTAATCTTTGACTTAACGTGAAAGGTGTAGTCAACTAAGCAAAGTTAAACTGGAGCAGACTTGTACATTAAGTATAGAGCAGTAATTTATATAATAGATTACCTGAAACATGTGGTTACAAGTATTCCAAGCTAAAATTTGTTTTCGAGATTTTTCATTTTTACAATGTTCAAACGCGCTCTAAGCACAAACAGAGAAAAGAAACCATTATCAAAACAATACTCTGCTCAAATCACATCTTGCTTAAGGCAGACTTAATTAAGAGGTAAATTCTACAAAGAGAAAGCTTCTTTTTAACCGAACACTTATATCCCCGTCATCAGACGATCATAAGAAAGCGGTTACGAGAAGGCTTTAAAAAGTCAACTACGAAATTCAAGAAAGAAAGAAAACATTAGTGTAAGCCATATAAATTTATTAAAGTGTCAGGGACTCGCAAACTAACGGGAAAAAATGCGAAAAGAAGCCGAAAAGATTTACTTCATGCGGGCGAGAATTCTCCGAATCGAGTTTACAAGAAACTCGAAATAGATGACCTCTTTACAAACAAAGCAAATATGATAATGACCATGATATGCGAAGCAATAGGCTTTAAAAAATATTAAAAAAGACATCAGGAAGGCAAAAAAAATAAAATGCTTCCTAAATTGAAATATATTCCGCCTGCAAGAATAATCACGAAGGGGAAAAAACACATATACAGCTTCTCAGGTTTATCTAAGCTGCAGGGTTCTCTCGGATTCGGTCTGTCGTCAATTTAAATGGGGGCGCCAAGGACATGAAGAAAAAAGAGACGAACATTTTGGCCACAAGAGGGGGGAGGAGAAATTAAGGACGTTAAAAAAGGGTAAAAAATGAAAGTCAGGAGCTCGAATGTGCATTAAAGTAGTGAAAAAAAGCATACTCGAAATTCCGTGAGCCACCTAATCCGTACAGCTATTTAAAGATAAAAACCCTGCTTAGTCCGACTAGTGACAAGAAGGACTAAATTCATTTTGCCGGAGATAGCGGGGTGGCGTAGAATATCGGCAATTAAGTAGTATCCCCTTTCTTGACGTATTTTTCAAGGGGGATTTGTATGCAGTTATGGATTGCGGTGCGTCGCACGGGTTTTAGAACTTTTCTGACATGTTAGCGGAGATAGATTAATAACGAGCTATTCCACGCGTCATTCGGCCAGCCTTTTCCGAATGCGGAAAAGAACAGCCCCGAGAAGGAAATGCCTTTTCCGGACCCTCTTTTTCTCCTCGTTCAAAGATGCTCGGTAGTAATACTCAGAGATCACTTTTTTATATTGCAGAGCTATTATTTCTACTCCAGAACAATGGGGAAGAAGAAAAAGAAAACTTTAAATTGATAGAAAATCTACATTTGTACCAAACAAAACATAACGATAATGCTGAAAACATTTTTTTAAATCTACTTTTCAGCTACTGTTCTCTGAGAATTGTTTATTTTTTATCGATAAAAAATATCTACTTTGTCGCTTTACTTTTCAGGAGTAATATATGTTTCAGTTTTTTTACTCTTAATTTCGTTTCCATTTCTCATTTTTAAAAGCCCACACATATACTTTCATCACAAAATGAAAAATTGAAAGTTTTAACTTATTAAAGGTACAATAAAAGTAAAAACTTCATGAATCGGGACCTAAAGAAAATGCATAGTTAAAATATGTTTTAAGCAGAATGTTTGTCGTTGCGCGGCTTGTAAATTCATGAACAAAGATGAAGAAAGCATCATCAAAGATGAAGAAAGCATCAAGCGTTCAAAGATGAAGACAGCTTCAACTGTCCATAATTTTTTCCTCAAAAGAAAAAATAGGCAGAGGGGGAACTATTGAAAATGTCATTTTCTCAAATTGTTTTGTTTAAGATAACGTACAGTATAGTTTTCAAACATTGGAATTAAAATGACAACCAAAATTGAATCATCAATTAAATCCATAACTTTAAATCAATACAATAAAATCTTTTAAACATTTTCCCGAAATTAAATTATATTATTAGTTAATCCAATGATCTTTAAAAATGATAAATGCACTCTTGACATAGAAACGTGAGGGAAGAACTAAAATATGATGATATAGTATTAGAGCATTGAAGCGGCATAAGAAAAAAAAAACATGATGCTAGTTGTTTTAGAACTTATGTAAGACCTATTATTGCTAATATGTGCGAATCATTAACACTTAATTTTATTTTATAAGCAGGTTTTTTTTTCGTTATTAACAAAATATTTTAATCTCCATTAACATTAAGCAAAAAAAAAAATCACTTTTCTATGCCTTTTTTTTTTTTTTTTTGAAATTTTGCGAAAATTTGTGCTACATTATGAAAATAAAACATGGGTACCATAAAAAATAATAATAAACAGTAAAATAAATTCGTTTGATGAAGTTCAGAAACTACTCTTTACCAAAAAAGTTAGCTTTTCCCAATGACGATATAACAAACTTTAAAGGGGAGTGTAGTAATTTCCGAAAGAAAAATTTCTTAAACGAGAATGCATATAAATAAGCAGAGGGAAAACTTTCCTTCAGATAATGATAACCACGTTTTATTTTAAAATGAGCGTGATGATAGAGCCGGTTTAAAGTTTCAGCTCTTCAGAGGGCATGAAGTTGAATTTATAGAAATTGTGGTACAAAGTTCTGATTATCAAAACGGGTATGATGATGGGCAGAATGTAATAAAAACTGGAATGACTTTTTCATATCAAAAGGAATGGTTGGAGTCCCAAACCCGCCACTCTTCAACGAAATCGTTTACACAAATAATCGAAAAAGATATTAGGGAAAATAAAAATAAATGCAACATGTGCCGTGCAGATCTCATTAAACAACTTTTAAAATATTACTGTCATCAAGAAGACTTGGCAGGATAGAATGTCTTCGCAAACGACCGGAGACTAAAACTTTCCGTAGGAGCATATTCCTCATCTTGGAGAGTATCCAATTTATATCAGTATTACGGGCACTTCACACGGCAATCTCATGGAAGACAGAGAAGGAAGCAATTCACCAAGGATTTTGAATGCAATATGATCGAGCGATATTTTTCTGAGAATAGTACTATGTCATCAACACAACTCGGGCGGTGTAAAATATCTGATGGAATGCAGAAGAGTGCTTCCCCAAGCTGTTTTTGTAACTGTATTCCACTTTTCGCCGGGCTGCAGAGTCGTTCGTGTCCCGGAGAAAAGACGGAAAAAACGTTCTAAGAACACAAGCAGGAAACAAAACGGAAGCGTTGAATCTCAAATCATTAATTACACACACGTGGACGGGGCCGCAAAGCAGGGTAGAAAAGTTCAGTATTGGTTTACACACTATCGTACCCAAGTCAAGGTAGGAAGCAGTATGATGAACAACTCTGCACAAGGGGAAAACCGATGAGATTTAATGTTATTTTTTATAATGACGAAATAGCAGCTTGGTACAGAGCGAATTTCTGTTTTTAAACGTCGGATCTTTTCTTTTGGATCCTCTGTTGTCTCTGAACACCAGCTGTTAAAAGATCAGCATCGGCCTCCGCAAACCTGTTGATCCAAGTAGGTTCCAATAATCAAAATCAAAGTATTACCGGGAGAGGGTAAGGACAAAAGGCTTACCACTACAATTTTCGTTTTCAATCCATTTGGGAAACCTTTAGGTCAAATTGAACAATATGTTTGAAAAATTGTATTCTTGAAAAAATTTTGAAACATCCAGAGAATGATAGTTTCTCGAAAAAATAGAAGCTGGGCATTTTTGAAAGAAAACAGTGGTTTGAAAATGTAAAACACAAAAATTTTCTTAGCAGTTTTTCTTCACCAGTAAAATTATTTATAGCGTAATAAACGAGGCGAATTAACAAAATATCGTTAAACACTGAACAAAAAAAAAAATGAGAACAAGAGAGGAAAATGATTATACTACCGTATTTATGCGAATCTAATGCGCATCGTTTTTGGCCAAATGTAGTATTCAAAGTTGGGGTGCGCATTAAATTCAAGTGCAAAACTGGTCACCAGTTCGCCGATGACGTCAACCAAATTTATTCGCCGACAAACATTTTTTTTATTATTGAAAGTATTTAAATGGGGATGCGCATTAGATTCGCATAAATACGTCGGTAGTTCATTAATTATAAGTCCCCGTCTTCTTTTATCAGTAGAAGTCTGAACCAACACGCATGAAAATTGTTATACAAATGTTAATTCTGACGAGGATTAAAAACCTAGGATAAGAATTGCTTGTTGTTGTTTGAACTTCTTAAATTCATTTTAATATTAAAAGACTGACTTCACTAAAATTTATTAATGGAATTTTATAGTGTCTCCAGTTAAATCGACCTGAAAAGGTGAATGGTGAATCAAGTGAAAATAGCATTCAAATAAAATGGAGTATTTCCTCAGAACTGTACAATCTTAACAACGATCTTTATCCACAGTTTTTCTGAGAATTGCCTTTCCTTACTAAAACAATGTAAACCACAATACTGCAATAATTTTTAAACTACATTCGCTGTGCGCTTATGAACGACATACAAAATTATGCTTGTAAAAAAAACCTCTTATCTGAAAGCAGTTTTCTCTAGATTCCTACTCGAGCGAATGACAGCACAGTAACAAAGATACATTCATACATTTTTTTTCTGAAGTAAGTCTATGTTTCTACATGTTTTCATTGGCAATAAATTCTAAAACCTGAAGAATTGTCCATTGTTTTTAGAGCGCTTTTCCTGTGGGAGCATTTACTTTGTCACCCTCTGGTAAATAATAAAATTACATTAAGATGACGGAACATGGAAGAGACTTTTGATCACTCAGCATGAAGTTTGACGATCGAGTGTAACTGTCAGCAACGTGAGAAAGAATCATGCAGCCCAATCATTCCGCTATCAATGAAATGGAACAGAATCTTTCCATTCAATATTTGAAAGAAAGAATTCCATGCTCAATTCCGAGAATTACGACAGCAAATACTTGAAGCTTCCTAACGCAAACGTCACGTACTGTAATTACACTAATAAAAACTTTATAATTGAAGTCTTTAAAGAAGAGAAGAAGTTATGGATAAAGCAGACATGAGGAGAAATTTTTTAGAGATTGTTATGTATTAACGATGATCTGCAAGGAAGAAATGAAATATCAGAGAACCATAAAAACTTCATTCTCTGTTATTAAAAAGGTGCATTCATAAAAAAAGAAAAGAGAGAGAGAGAGAAATATAACAATAATTGTGAAAACAAATGCTCAAAAACTGAATAAATATTATTTATTCGATGGAATAATAGACACCGGCCCGAAAATGACTATTATTCCCTATGTATCATGATAAAAACAAAATAATTTCTCGATCATTATTATTATTTGGTATTCCCAAAATTTGAAATTTATGTCAAGGAAATTTATTTCCTTGGTCCTTCCAATAGGTCTGTTGCCAGTTGTCTGTTAAGAGTTTCAGAACATACACCTACACATATTTAGTTTTTCAATAGCATTTGAAATGTAGGAATTATGTTAAGTGTATTTTTGTTCTATTCGAAAGACATCAGCACTTCATTGAAGTTTTTCTTTTCTCCCAGATATTGTTGCAGACACTAATATAAATCATTGCTCAGTCACAGAATTCATGATATAGGGGCAAACAATCATTTTCAGAGCTACGACGAAGTTTTGATTTACAATCTGGAGCTCCGGGAGGAAAAATTCGAAATGGATTCGAGTCTTAAAGTTGCGATTTGTTGCAAAAGTCCCAATTCGTGCTATATATCTTGTTGACATTCTTTCAAAAGTACCGGCAATTGTTATTGGTGGATTTTAAAGCTAGAGCGAAAAAAGGAAAAACGAGAGCATACGTATAAAGACGGAGCTTCTAGGAGCGCGAGAAAATTTTTCACGAAAATTTTTATCGGCACGAGAATCTCTCACAAAGCGTTCTGTTATGACGAAAACAAATAGTGTACAACCCCTCCCTTTCCTTTCGTTCCAAAATCATACATCGAATGTCGCGTCGGCGCGCACACATTTCGAAGGGGTACGTATGCCCGTGCATTTAATTTGGCTGTCAACGGGTCGAAAAGTTTGACATGCAATTTCGGGTTTTGTATTTTTCCGGTCTTTCTCTCTTCGAACATTCGGGTGGGGGAGGGTCGAACGTAATTAACGAAATCCATTCTTTATCCGAACGTTGAGTGACTATTAAGGGCTATATTTCGTCCGTATTCTGACAGCGAAATCTGCGCGTTAAGAAACCGGCGTTCTTCAACCGGCATATTTTGTACGAGTGTCAAAACAAGGCAGGCCCCTCCCCCTCCCTGGAAAAGTGGAAAAATTTCATTCCGAAATCGGAAAATTTTCGCAAAACGTCAGCCGGAGCGATCCTGGTGACTGACGATTCGCTGGCCGCATAGTTGAGAAAATTAACGACGACTGGAAGGGAGGGCTTCTGAGCGAGATCGGGGGACATTAACGACCCGAAAACTATTACAAAAAATGCTCGTCCCGTCGAGAACCTGTGCCTGCAATTGATGGTTGATTACTTGATTGTGGGGTTTGCCTGAGTAATGAACTTTTGCTTTTCGCTGCATTTAGGGGAAGAAATCCAACAATGTGCTCGACACGAACGGTAATTAATTGCACATTTCAGACCGACTAACGCAATTATGTCGCAACTCATTATCTACTCGAGGAATCTGGCTCTGCAAGAGCGTATTGATCACCGAATGCAACTAAAGATGAATAGCTCGACAAATCGGAGGAATACTCTTTTTTTTTCGTCCCGCTCTTCCCATTCGTTACCCTTTTTAGCCCCCGTCTTAATATGCAGATTCGAATATTCCTTAGACCCACCCGGCAACGAATATAGATAAACCAAATCAGATTGGAGGATAAGGCACAAATGACATCATTTATCATAGGCAACCATCGACTATAAACCGAAAATGAAAGAAGGTTCAGAAAGGAAAGAAAGGGGGGCCGCGGGCGGGGTGAAGAGAATCTTTAAGCAAAGGCGCCAGGCGGAAATAATTGCAGTTTGCTAGATTTTGCGAGTGCTTTGCTTCGGCAGTGTAAACGAAAATTAAGACAGAACTGTTTTCTTCGGCGCTCTGGTGCTATCAATCACAGAGTGAGGAATTTGCCGCCGTGCCATCCACGAATTATGATCACGGGGAAAATATTGTTCCATAAAAATCGTGGAATTCCGCGGAAGATATATCCAACAATGAAAAGTTTACTTCTCTCGTAGTAAGATGCATGTCCGTTCGTGTCGCTAGACAAGCAAGAACAAAGAGAGCAGATCATTCAGATTTCGCCATTTATTTGATTCTCCGTCTCAGGACAGGTAGGTGTTCACCCAAAGCGAAGTGAAATGATGCAGCCTTTCTCAAGATAAACTAAAGCCTTCCACCAATTTCTTTTGTTGCACTTGGTAGCCCTAAGCAAAAGCTTTGCCAAAGGTGGATAAACACGTACCCTCAAGAAACTGTATCAAAGTTTTTCGCTCTATATTTTTAGGGGGGAAATCTTTACACATTCAGAACAATATCATTTACCTTAAATATGCAAAAAATTATGACATAAAATTCAGTTTTCATTTGAAAAATGGTTCTATAATGTTAATAATGGCTCATATATTACGCGACATGGAAGTCTCTGAGTGAGCTCCTAACAGATCAGAAGATCATTAGGGTTACGTTACATCAGATTCCCGTTTGCAATGTAATCTGAAAAAAAAACCAAGAAGTTCCGTCCAGAACTGTACAGCCTACTTTCCTATATACGCCAATATCAAATTCATGATTAAGCTACCTCTCTCTCTTTTATATTTAGCTTTAGATCTTAATTACTTCAAATATAGCTTTTGCAACGGATTATACGTATTCATTCGCTCATTCATTTATTCACTCAATCAGTCCTTTATTCATTCATTCGTTCACTCAGTCCTTTGTTCATTCATTCGTTCACTCAGTCCTTTATTCATTCGTTCGTTCACTCAGTCCTTTATTCATTCATTCAATCATTCACTCACTTATTTATTCGTTCCTTCATTCGGAAATATCCTTAAAATTCCAGATCAAGAAGTTTCGTTGGAAAATAGGCTCATTTAGTTCTCGTTGAACTTTGTATATGCGCATGTTCCACGTCATTAAAAATCTTTTCGATGAAGTTTGTTCCAAGCAAAAATCTGTCTGTTGGAACAGGATTTATATAGGATTGAAATTTCTTTGTAGGCGATAGTGATATTTTTTTTTGAACTGTTCAAAATTGAACAAAAATTGTTAAAAACAAAAAGTAAAATATGGGAATGTGATGTTCTCGCCAAGATCTTTCGAATCAGACAATTCCCTCAAAAGTTATTAGGCCGACAAATACACATTTTCCCCCCATCTCAAAACCCTACTTTCAAATGTTAATTTTCCATGTTTATTTAATTAGTACTGAGTTTATTTTTGATGTTTTTTAAAATGATATTTTCACGATACATTAGCCTTATTTCATACTAAAAAAAACTTTTACGGGAAAGTAGGGTACGGAAGGTGAAACAACAGAAATAGTTTTTTTCAATTTGTAACGCACACTTATATTGCCATTGCTAATATTTTAAGCGATATGGAGGTTTCTTCGTAAAGATCAGAAGATCTAACATAAGTGTTGCCTTATGTCAGATTCTTTAGCTCGCATTATTATTAACAAAAACGAACTCAACGAAAGACGCAAGTGCCTTATGGATTGAATCTCAGTCCGAGCAAAATAATTTTAAACTAAAAACACTTTTAGTGTCATTCGTGAATATTTCCTCTGATACAAAATGAAAATTTCTTTTTTTACCCGTTTACTTATTTATTTATTTTCATTCATTCATTTAATTTTATTTATTTATTTATTTTTAGAAATTTGTTAAATCCCTCATCCAATCAGAGACATCTACATTTTTTAAAAAAAAAGACCTTCGAAGGAAAAAAAAAAAAAAAAAGACTTAGCTCTGCTCTGATCAACCCAATAATTTTAAACAATACATTATGCAGCAATTCAAATACCAAAATGACACGGTAAAAATACTCGTGGTACATACAGAACAATTACACAATTACAGAAATGTTAGCAATTCCCATTAAAGAAAATTTATCTTTAGCAAGAGACCTTTCTGCATGGAAAATATATTAGTTAGAAAAAATTAGTCCCTTAGTTCTTCTTTTATTGAAGTGATGTTTAAAAAAAATAAGAACAAGAAAAAATAGCAATGAGATAATAATGAAAAAAAATTAAAAAGTAAAAGAACAGCGTATAAAGAACGTTATTTACTTAATTATTCATGCGAGAAACTAGATTAACAAATGCTTCCTTTACGGTTCCTTAACTGATTTAATACAGTATTCTATTAAAATTTACAAGAGAATGCATCAAATTTGAAGCTATTTATCTGTCAAACTTAATACCTTTCTAGAAGAGTAACATAAATTGTTTGGCGCTCCTTTATTCCAATGTAATCTCAGATCAGTCAACAGTGACTCATCTACTCTACAGCTCGATTCGCATACTGTGGCAATCGCAATAGCGTGCAAAATTTTTCAAGGGAAGAATAGGAAAATGGTAGTTATTTTTAGCTCAATAATGCTGATGGCAGCACAGGAACTATTCAAATTTCTCTCTTTTTATAAAAAAGAAACTCAAAAATGACAAATAAAAATGGCTACCGATCAATTTCCAACTCACCACACGGTAGTTTGAAGAATTACGAAAATAGTTTTTTGTGATTTATTTAGAGCCTAAAAACCAGACTCTGGTTATGAAACTGTGTCCAGAAAAAAGTGGCAAGGGTCTGCTTTTTGTCCTTATTGTATGCTTTTTTTATATACGTCTATGCTATATATGTATTAAGAATGAAATATACAGCTTTTCCACACAAGGGCATATTGAAAGTACGTATTATTTGCTCAGACCTAAAGCGTATAATAAAAGCAGTTGAAACTGAATATTCCAATCATTTCTAAAGAACCTTTTATTAATCAAGTTTTTTTGAAAACATCAGTGCTTTCCAGGAACTTCGGAAATTTAAATAAACAATAATAGTATACGGACTAAAAGGGTTAACTGTGTCCTTTAGTGTTGCAGCAAAGCAAAAATAAATAATGAAAATTAGCAGTTTTTAAATTCAAAATATGACGAAAATGGTCACGAATGTAATTCACATACACCTGCGCATGAAAAGAATATCAACTTTTCTATTCCTTTCTTGCATGAGAGGCAGATGCCAATAAAATTTTAAATAACGATTAGCTTTCGTAATTTACACCACTCAATATATGGCTTAAGCTATTTAACAAAACATTTAAAAGAAAGAGCAGCAAGTAAAATAAATTAATTACGCAAAATTAAATGCCCTGCATACAAAGACCTCCATTTAACAGACAGCTTCCTGATCAAACTAAACAGGCACACAGTGAGCAAGGCTTGGAGAGGACTGAGGAAGTGAAACGAGGGGAACTGTGAGAACAGGTGAAAAGTCATTCGAATGAGCAGAACCCGAAAAGATCCTCCGCACATAATATAGCTTTTCTCCCCAATTACTAATTATGGTATTCTCTGTGGTCATGCAGCACTGAAGACAGATTCGGCAATAATGGCCCACCAGGTGTACTGAGGATTGTTTACCTGGCCCCGATGAATGCCATTCGGACGCAAATGGCCGCGATAGATCACTCTCAACGCAGTCAGTGGTCGCGTATTAAAAATTCCCTGCTTTGATAGAGGGACATTGAAAAGCGAGTGATGTCATCCATGCGTGGGGCCTCGGCGGCCATTGTTGGCAATCAAAGATAGATATAGAATGGAAATGATATTGTGATTAGACATTATTTATTGCGAAAAAAAGCGTTCTACAAAGAAATGAATGTATTTGAGGCTGATTGAGGAGAATGTTGACGTGAATTGCTCTCTCATTCAAAGTAAAGGCCACTTCAAATTACAAATACCAAAATTAAATTTCAGAGTTCTCTAACATCAGGAAAAAACCTGTCATAGACCGCGATAAAAATTAATGTTAATTTGAGGGATTCAAATGAAAGAGAGATAATTGGCATTAGTTTTTATTCATTTTGGATATTAAACATCATTAAACTCATAACATTTGCATTGAAAGCTTCTAAAGCATTCACAAAGGTAAAAGTATAAAATCAAAATAGAAGAGTTTCATCCACAATCAATTTTATTTGTTCCCCAGGGAAAAAATAAAAAATAAAAACTATTTTTTAGTACATTACTATTTGAGTTTCTGCAGAGTAATTTGAGAACAAATGTTAACTTCATTTTATGCTAATTTGTCCATGCATGATGCATATGCATAAAGAAAAACGGCTGAATTTTGGCAAAATATAATTTTTTTTCACAAGAAAACAATTTACAATAATAATAATATCAATCATTATTATTATTTTTATTATTATTATCATTATTATTATCTTAATTCGCTACAAAATATAATATCTTTCTTTACCCCTGCAATTAGCGCATTTCTTGCTACAGATAAACCCCCATTTAAGACAACTGTTAACTCGCAAAACAGAACGAGTTTCAAAATCATCTTCACTTAGAGTGGGATCTGTTTCAATTCATAAAAATAAAGGTTTTTTCAAACTTCCTTCATAATAAATACGCTTTTGTTTAGGCATCTAGTAGTATTTTATCTACTAAGTAATTTTTTTCCCTCCACATCAGTGGATATTTATAACCAGGCCCCGGAAGTTGATGGCCTAAAATATCCCTAAAAACACACCAAAAATGACTCCCAAAAAATGCCATTAGGATATAAAATCAAAATTCATCAAAGCATTTAAATTTGCTTTTTGAAACATTATGCGAAATCAACGTCCTTAAATGACTAAATACAATAATAAAAACAAAACAATAATAACTAGTAAACATGTATTTTGATAAATTTACTGTCTTAAATGACAGGAATTTAATTGCCCTGAGAAATTAAATGTTTCTTTACATTATCAAAGACCGCATAAGGAAGTAAGGTTTTTGTATGTTGTAAAACTTTCTTCAATTCATACATAGTTAGGGTAAATTTGGAATAAATAGAATCACTCAAGGATCAGTTTTCTTCAAACTCACCATACAGTGTCGATGTCAAAAATACTTTGTTTTCTTCCATTTGTCTTCATTCAATTTTGTGCAATAGATTCACAGTTCTGCTCTCGACCAACCCTTTAAGTCATTCGTTAAATTAAAGGAATGAACCAAACTAGTTTTAATGCTTTTTGTTTTGTTTTTTTTCAGAAAAAAAAAACAAACTAAACAGAAAAATACTGTAAAAAGTGAAGAAAATACTTAAAAGTGCAAAAAATCTTTAAAAAATGCTTTAAAACAAGAAAAACGTCAAAAAATGCATTATCAACAACTTGCGGGGCATGTTATAGCATACGTTATGTTAAGTTCACTATATTTTTTGTAAATTATCATTAATCCATTACTTTGCCAAAATTGTTGACTTTTTGTTTCTTATACAAAGCGTTATGAATTAAAACAACAACGATATGATAGGAACTAAGTAGATAAAACCAACACATTAATAAACGCATGCAGCTTTTAAAAGGGGAAAAAATCGTAGTTTTTAAATTTGAAGTAAAAAGCTTTAAAAAGTATTTAAGCATATAACTTCAAGCAAAGATAACCAATTTCCGTTTACATCTTCAAGACAAGTCATGTATCAATCTAAGAGATTAAGTGTTAAGAACAATTTACTCAAATTTGAGTAAATCAAAAAGATCCAGCAACAACTCATATGAAGGTTTATGCTTATTTTGATACTTAACAAAAATCAGAAAAGCCATTTGAGCGTTTTAACCAGATTATTTCAGTTGCCGGAGAATGAATAAAAAATATATAGCTTTAACACATGAAAAAGCGAAAATGAACTTTTAAAAAAAAATTAAGAATTTACCTTGTTTTTAGAATTTTGCAACTCTAAGGTTTCATGTATTTCTTGAACAATTTTCATTTTCCCATCAAAGGAATAATCCTATACAAAATTAAAACGGATACATTATTTTATTTTGTTTTTATTTACGCTGCATGTACGTTGTAATTTCAATTTTGTTTTAGTTAAAGTTTTGCAAGTGCAAAAAAACTATTTTTTGCACAACAGCAAAATCAAACTATAGAAATAGAGAAAAGAGTGAAGGACACAAGTAGAGGAAGTTTGCAAAGAATTAAAACTGAAGTTACTAATGGGTGTTTAAAACATTTAAAATTGGCAAAAGAGTCACAATGATAGTAAATCACTCTTGCATTTAATGCTTGCTTGATTTTTTTTTTTTTTTTTTGTGTGTGTGTGTGTAATGTATAATAGGGTAGGCCGAAAAAGCTTTTTACTATTGTTGATGATGGGTAGGGTGGAAATGGTACCATTAGTGGCACCAAGTACACATTAAAAAATTTGTAACACTTTGGACAATTTCTTGATTTGCCGCAAATGCATTGAAATTTAGGCCAAATGCTTTTGCAAAATTTGTATTAAAAAAATGAAAAGAGAAAATCTCCCTTCTCCCCCCTCAGACGCTACGGAAAAGGTGCGATTGGTATCACTAAGTTCACACACCAAGAAAATGAGATGTGTAGATATTACAGTGGGTTCAACTAAAATTTCTATGCATTTGGTGCAAATGCATAGAAATTTCGCCCAAAAGAGTATCGTGAAATACAATAGCTCAGCATTTCTAGAAAATTTGCCAAAAACGAAAACAAATAAATAAAACTGAAACGTCGAAAATTGAAAAACAAACATATATATACATATATCTTTGTTTAAAAAAAAAAAAGCTCTTGGCCCCAATTTCTTCGCGTTTGCATTAAATCAAGAATTTGTTCTAAAAACTTTTTTTTTGCACTTTGGGCAACCGATGGCACCTCTTCCAAGCTACCCATGATCGAAAATTATATATTAAAGAAAAAAAAAGCGCCCAAAATCTAACCGGAAATGCTTTAAAATGTCATTTTAAAAGGTATGATAAAAGAAAGGGCGAAGAGATATGAAAGCAAACATTATAAATGCTAGAAACTAAGAGCATACCGCTTTAAATTAGTAGTTCTTTAATTTATCATTAGGATATTTTAAATTGAAAACAAAAAAATGTCCGTTCACAATGCGGTCCAAAAGCACGTTCTCAAAACGTAGTTATTTGTTTGTATTGGTAAAAATGAGGAAGAGATTCAAATTCAATGGCAATGCTTAAATTATAATAAGCGAAATACATTTCCTTCTCAGACAATGGAAATCATTTTTACCATTTTGATCGGAAAATTAGTCATTTTCACTTCAAGGAAAAGAGCCCCATATTTCCTTACGAAATGTAATCTCATTTCTACAAATGCAATATTGCGTCTCACCGGTAGTAATTTAGCTATCCACAATATCTGTGCTTTTACATTTGCTTACGAAATCTCAGATCGCCATTAATTGTAAGTCAATTCTTACTTTGAAATCTTTGCTCGAAATGAAAAGTAATTTCAAACTTAGTGTTATGAACTTCATGTTTGCCTTGTCACAAAAAAAAAGTAAGTTGCCACAAATCGAGTGTTGATGAAATATTATTAAATGAAATTTCTTATTACAAATCAGTTCCTATTATAAATAGAATTGTGAATGAAGAATTCCTTTAGAACAAATAGGAAATTTATGCGGTCTTATGAAAAATTAAGGCTCTCGTCACGCTGACCCTCCCATGAGGCTCCTACTTCAAATAGCGATATTTTGTTTAAAAACGACAAAACTGATATTTTTTTTTCTTTCTCACTGACACCTCTTATTCATATATAACACACACGTGACCTTAAAACGGGTACAAGAATAACTAACATAATTATTTGTCATTAATCAATCAATTTTAATTTGTTTGGAATTCTGAAATTCACAAAATTTACCCCATATACCCTCTTAATAAATATTTTAAAAATATAATGAGTATACAAGAATAAAACAAAAGTTATTAATTGAAAATACTGTTATTGTAATTTATTTCATTGATGCAATGACCTTGCATTCGTCTTCACCATACATGATATGCAGCTCGTAGAGATGGATAACTTTTGAAAAGCGAACTTTTTTTTGCACATTATTTGTGGGGGCATTTTATGCAAATTGAATAGTCACTTATCTTAAATTTTGGAATCAGTATAGTATTTAGATTACTCTTCACGAAGATCCTGTAAAATTTTAATTTCCCTCTTAATTTTACAAAATCTTTTGAATGGTTATTACTAATTAACTACAATGAAACCCCTCAAATTCGAACTAATTGGGGCTCTAGCCTGCTCGGATTAGCCGAAAACTTTCCATAAAATAAAAGCGAACCCTCGTTATGGCATAATTACGAACCCTCTCGCCACTTCGACAATTGAAAGATTAAGTGATATTTTTTGAGTTTCTATGGTTACTTCATTGTTTTTGCAAAAGTGTGTGAATAACTTAAAAAATTTCAATAACCAACTTTTACCGTTTTCCAATTCTGCATGACAAAAGCATGTAGACACATTTACAGTTTGTTAGGTATGCTAACTGTACTTCTTTGTTAATTTTTCTTTTAATTATATAAAATAAGGTTATAGTAACTGTTTTATGACAATATTAATAAGTTCCTCTTTTTTGCTGGTGTTTTTCAAACTTACATTTGTTAAGAAGATCGCGTTCGGATTTCCCGGGATTTCGAGTTTTCGGTGTTCGGATTTCAGGGGTTTCACTGTACACCAATGTAGTTTTATTCAAAAAGCTTTTTGCAGGGCTGTGTACCCACCCACCTACCCCCCACAAATATTTGTAACTTGCATTCCATAAAATATTATTTATGTTAAGTCTGATTTTGAAGAATCTGGTTCTTTTAAGCATGTTTACTTACTATTTAGACTATAACTTGATCATGTTGCCAATATTGCAAAGAGAAAATTAGGAATATTTGTGTGTAAAAATGGATTTACAAGAAGAATTGATTGTATAAGGGATTTTTTTCAAAGCTAAGTAGTTTCCCACCCACTATTATCTGTCCCCATCCTGGTTTCTGGAATTCTGTTAGTCCAGATTTCAAGGAAACTTTTCTTTTCTCCCTTCTCCTGTAGCTGTAGGCCATTTATTTTTTTAATCTTTAATATTTTTCGAAAATTATTAGAGGTGTTGAAATAATCCCTTTCAAGCAGTTAACACTAAACGAAAAACAACTAAAAGTTTAAATGAAAGAAATATGTGGTTTAAAAAATGAAGATGGTAAGATTTTATACTTTTGAAGTAGTCCAATTTCATGAGACAATTTTAACATTGCACACAAAAAAGAAACGTTAAAGGCACAAACTAACAGTAAATATTTCAACCATGTTTCGGGCTTACGAGGAACCCCAATTTTTATTGACATTTTCTACTTTCAGTAATGTTTTTTTTTTTTTTTTGGCTTATTTTTTGCACTAAGATAAACTTATGTAATGTATTTCAATACATGCTTAAAACAATCTTCTTCAAAAAATATTAAATTTCCCCCGCCCCACCAACGAAAAAAAACTTTAATGCCCTGCATTGTTCTCGACATCAAATACATTCAGTTAAGTTTCAGAGTCGATACTTGTATTTCGTTGTTCATTTTATCCTATAAAATAATAAAAATGAATTTAAAAAAAACTTAATTTTCTTTTACATTTCTCAGAGCAGCAAACAAAAATCAAAAAAGAAATTGGCTAAAAATACACCGACTTTAATTACGCCAAAATTTTTGGCAGTTGCTAGGGGGGGGGGGTCTAAACAAAAGATGTGTTTTTTTATCATTTCGAATGTCCGGTGATCAAAATGAGTGGATTTGTCTCACAATGAAACATCTAATTTATCGCTGACACAAATCATTCTTTCCATCAGCAAACACATACTTTTAAAAGCAAGTTTTAAAAAGAAGTAATTTCGATAATAACACTCCGCATGAAATCTTCCAACAACGGAAAAGAACGCGTCGTTGTTTCGAAGCACTAAAACTTTCTCTACACGGCCACAACACAAAAGGGCAGTTTTGATTAAACGTAAAAATGAAGAACATCGTATCCGCCATTTTAATGCAGGCCGCCGTTCCAAGCCACCGAATATGCAAATTTTTTTGAATGAATCATGCTCCTATTAAGCGATCGATACGAATAACCCTTTCCTTCCACTAATCTATCCACCCCACCCCGGCGTAATTTCTCCTCCCCCTTTTTAATACCAGAGCGGGCCGCATCCCCCCAACGAAATATAATAATAAACTACGACAATCAAATTGGCTTTGCGTTTGCACCTCTCGTGAGATGACGTCATCACGATGTAGTGGTTGCCAGATTTAAATGGTAGGAGTGGGGAAATTGAAAACTGTAGGAAAAATGCAAACTTCTACTGTGTATGGGTCAGTGGTTTTTGGTGACGTTGCAACTTTGTGCAGCATTTTTGTAAATGATAAAACAGAATTTCATACCTAAAAACTGCTTTCAGAGCTGTTGAAATTCTCTAATCATAATTAAATGTAAAGGTATGTAAAATAAATATAACAACAAAACGATAATTAACATTTCTTTGAACATGCAAATGTTTCAATATTGTTAAGCATTTAATGAAAACATTTTCGAAATTATGACACAACAATTTAAACTAAAATCTAATTTCAGCCAAAGAAATAACTTAAGGAAAAAAAATGTAATTTTCTGCCTAGACGATAAAAAAAATAATAAAACAACCTAACAAATATATATATTACATTCTTTTTTTAAAAGTGTTTTTCTTTTACGTTGATTAAGCTTATAGTACTCGTATAGTCTCTAAGTTGAGATCATGTATATAAATACATCTTACTCAACTGGTAGTTGTTGAAAGCAATTCAATTTCGAGGTACGCCTACGTGTAATTAAATTTACCTATTGATTTATCAAAAAATCCAGACATTTACACTTCCCATATTAAAATGGCATTGAATTATATTTCGTCGACGTTCTGCTGTCACTAACTTCAGTCTGAACTTTCAAATCATTTGCGAAAAATAGTAAAGATCAATTTAAAGACTCTTAAACACTACAGTAGGTTTACTGAAGCAATTTTTATGCTTTTAATATATATCACGAAATAACTAATTGGAAACACGAAATAACTAATTGATGACGATTTGTAAGCTCAAAGTAAAAGTCATGATATGTCAGTACAAAAACAAAAGGGAACGAAATAAATTTGTTAGTTGAAAATTTTGTTTCAGGGGGAAAAAAATCTCAACATTCATTGTTAAGATGCACTCGCACCATGCTTTTCTCCTAACCCCTATAGAGTTCTTTTGCATTGAAAAAAATATATATAATCAGCTAAAGAAAATTTCTATGTGCATATGATGTCGAACCATTGCAAACTCATTTTCATTTCCAAACATTTTAGTACAAGGATGGCTTCCGGTGTTTGCAAAGATCTATTCAAAAACATCCCGACAAACCCTAAGCTTTGTCAATTAAAACATGGGTAGGAAGCCTTCCACGCCGAGAAAATAACCTCACTACAAAAATAAAAAAATCCACACAGTTAAATTCTAGCAATAGAGCACCATTTCCTAGGACGCACTTATCTTTAAAATAACAAGAAGTTCCGTCTAGAAATATACGAGCCTACTTTCCCGTATACACCAACTTCAAATTTATAATCTAGCTATTTCTCTCTCTTGCTCCTTCTCATTTAGCTTTAGTTCTTAATTACTTAAAATATACCTTTTTCAACGGTTAATACACATTCATTCCTCACTCATTCATTCTTTCATTTATTCATTCATGTATTTATTCACTCATTTTTCTTTATTTTTTCATTCATTCGCTCATTTATTAATTTTATCATCTATTCACTCCTCGATTTATTTGATTATTTAATCACTCATTTATTCATTCAATCATTCATTCATTCGAAAATATCCTTAAAAATCTCGATCAAAAAAAAAAAAAAAAATCATAGGAAAATAGGCTCGTTTATTGTTCTCATCAAAAAATATTTCTCACCGAGAGCTTCTTCAATAAGCTTGTGTATTGGATCTTACGCTCAGAGTTTACATAATTTGCCAATAGGCGCTAATGTTAAGCTTTTTTGAACTGTTCAAAATTGGACAAAAAATTGCTCAAATCAAAAACTAATATATGGAAATGAGATGTTCTCCAAGAGATCTTTCGAATGCAAAAGAAAAAAAAATGTTTCGAATCAGACAATTCGTTCAGAAGTTATTAGGGGGGCAGGCAGACCAACAGACACACCCCCATCTCAAAACCCTGCTTTCAAATTTTTATTTTTCAATCTTTATTTAATTACTTCACTGTTTTTACTTTTCTCTATTTTTAACGATATTTTTACGATACATTAAGCCTTTTCCATTTTTTATAACTTTTTTTTACTTTTACGGGAAAGTAGGCTAATAAAAATATGTATCTTTAAAATCTAAAAAAGCATCTTTAAGTCAAAAGCTGAAGCTAAGTCTAATAATTGTGTTCTAATCGCGTGAAATGAAGCAGAAAAAAAAAAGATGTTATCCCAGTTTTAAGAGCAGCTGATGCTCTGACCATTAATTCGATATCAACTCGTATATATAAATCGCGACGAAAGAGGAGGCCCGTTCCACTCTCTTCGCCCATTCTCTTCCTGCCCGCTCACAGTGACGTCACAGGAAGGCATTCATCATCCACGGTCATGCCCGGTTACTATTTTTACAATGTGATTTTTTAAACTCTCCACTCATCGTCACCCTCAGAGGTTGATGCACACTCGAATATTTGATGGATAGCCAAAAATAAAAATGCGCCAACAACAAGACAAAGAGAGGGGGGTGGAAGATTATAAATGAAGAGAAAAAATATGCGAGAGAAAAATAATGCCTTGTTACGGGTCATTAATGGAGTTTACCGACGCCGATAATCAGCGTTTTTTGACACCAAAACGCGTCGCGATTTTTGTTTTGTGTTCAAATTTATTTCCTATCTTGGTGTCCGCGTTTGTATTCAAGTCACGGACGACCGTGGGCTGGCCGTGAGTCTGCCGCGAAACGCCCCCGAGAATCAAAGTAGCTGAGACGAAAACTACTTGTAGCCTCCAGGTGCTACAAAATGTAAACATTAAGATCTCTTAACAAGGAAAATGCGTAATTACTAAATTGCGCGGGACTTTTTGGCCCTCTTGTTTTTTTTTTTTTTTTTTTTGGGCAACTTCCCTATAAAAATAAAGAAGAAAGAAGTCTTATTGTGTTACATAAAAATTAAGAAAAATGAGTCACACCCAGAAAATAGCGACTTTCTCGACTGTTAATTTGTATTTTGGCTCTCAGCAACTCTAGTTTCATCAAACACTAGCGGGTGTTTAAGACATGAGATTAGTGCTTAGTATTTGTTCAATATTAATAATCTCATAGACTGCTGCTATCAGAAAAATTCCTAAATGGAAATAAAAGTAAATAAAACTAACTAAATTAACTTTTTAAAAAATACATCGACTAATAATGAGCGAATAATCCAATCTCAAGTTTCTAAAAGTGAGTTACGATTTCGAAGTATAAGAGTTTACATCTTCAACGATCGAAAAAAGTACAATATTCTTAAGCTTGGAAAGAGATTTTCTTTTAAAATTAAATATACACTTCTTACTAACTCCCTGTCTGTTTTCATAATGACGAAAATAATATCTCATTCGCTATTACAACTATCAAAACACTGATGGCTATTTCCGGAAAATATTTCCTCTGGAGTTCGACAGGAGAACATACACTGAATAATAAACTTGCAATAAACTTCGATAGCAATACCGAAACAAGTTTGCATCAAATGTTTGCCAAAAAAAAAAAATACGGAAGCATAAACATGAGAGCTGTCAATCAGCACAACGATGTAACGGGATTTGATTAACAAGACAATCGTTTGTGTGTACAAATTCCCATCAAAAGGTCATAAAATAAATCAGCAGAAAAATATTCATTACTTTTTTCTCTATACGGTCTCCGAAAAAGGCCGAAAGTTAATCCCTTTTAAATTCAGTAAGGAGACCCGATTTATCATTCTGGTGTGGAGAGGATGCAGGACTGATTCGCATTCGGAATCACTATAATCGAAACTGTGTCAGAGACTTGTTTGGACACCTTAGAAAATGATATTTTAAAAAATTCTTAAAACTACAACATTTAATCAGTCACTTGAGTTGAGATGATAAAAGTTACTAGGTTTCAACATGAGATTTCTTGATGGCTTGTAATACGTTCAAACGATATTCGATTTTATTCTACGTCGGAGAAAAAGGAGTTTAGTCTGCACTGTTTTTTTCTCAAATATAGTCATGAAGAAACGAAGAACGCAATTAGTATAAAAATTTAAATTTTGACGGAAATACACGATTTAAGGGATGCTTTCATTTTAACCCTTTTTAAAAAATAGCTGTGTATTGGATTAGTTTTTAGCATGAATCCCTTCACAGGGAGTGGAGGAATAGAACCCCCTCGTTTGGCGCTTTAGCTCAAAAGGCAATAGAAGGTAGTGAAAGAAGTCAAACAAAAGTTGGTACACGGGTGGACCCAGCACCCTGGGTGGACCTTACTGAGAAAAGGTGTTCATTCAATTTTGGCGAGAGTCACTTGAAACGGGTGGAGCAATCAAAACATTTTTTCTCGCTTTTTTGGTAGATAACCTAACGACGGAATTGTTGCTGTGCCAAGTTTCAGTAAATGAACTTTCGATTACCATAAAAATGGAGTTGTTTTGGAAGGGATAACAACAGACTGGATTCAGTATAAGTTTTAAGTCCATCAAAAATATACCCCACCCCCTTTATGTCTACAAAGGATTTATTACTGGTGAACACGGGAGATATCACATTTCTTTAAGACATAAAGACATACTACGACCCACTTCAAAAGGCATTACTAATGAAACAAATTCAGTTAATTCCCCAAGAAAGAATACCTATGCAATGAACTAACTACGGACACAAACTAAGATCTTAGCAACAGCCTAGTTACGTATGCGTTAAACTACACCAGGCTTTTCTTATCTATACAACCAAATAAAATAGTTTGCAAAATCAAGAGATCGCAAAAATCGTAACACCGGAAACTAAATAGGAACAGGACATATAACTAATTAATAAAACTCTTAGTTCGTAAACACGATCGTCTATTGTGCTTACTCTGTGGTGCGGACTATTTCACATGATCTGCATACAAACATAGCTCAAGTTTCATTCAAATCGTTCAGTCAAAGTGGTTTATTGCCACTGCTTTAGTCGGATGAATCCCCAAAACGTATTCTTTATAATGCGCCCTCCGATGATTGAAAAATTGCAATTTGCTTCCTCCGATACACTGATTCATGGCTGAAGCGAAGCGTGGCATTCGACGAAGAAAGTCGCACCCAAATTCTCTGCAGGTGAATACACCTGGAAGCCCGCGATAGAAACAACATCCCGACATGGGCGGGAGTAAGCACCCGAGAAAAAGCACAAAAATAGAGAGAAGTAAAACAACGAATATGGAATTTGAAAAAAGAAAGCCATTCCCAGTAGTGAAGGAAGAAATTAAAAAAAAAAAAACAGTGAATTGACGATGCTTCGGTAACAGTGTGTAACTGAAGACTCAGAAATAAATAGTGGGCAAACGCTGCCGATGAAAGATTTTTGTCCATCAATTCATTTCTTTCTTTTGACAAGATTTTCCATCCGACGTCGAGGGAGGGTTGGAAAACGATTACCGGTCCAAGTGGCGTGACGCTTCGGTTCGATTCGTGTTGCTTTGGTGTCAAAAGCTCTTGTCAAGCCTTATTGAGAAGATAGCTCTCGCACTTCGCGTTCACTTACATGCAAAGCACGAACAGGGAAAACGGACTTTTTTTTTTCCATTATCAGTAGAGAAAGCGTCCTGTACAATAGGAGAACTGGAGATGGATTTAATCCGCAAAAAGTTGCATGGTTGAAATCTTCCTCTTATTTAGCATAAACGGCGTTAAAAAAATTTTACATTGAAAAAATATGGGAAATTAGAATTGAGATACTCTAAAAACGATTTATCATCTACAACACACAACTTTGTTTTACTAATAGAAACAAGAAGTTTGTGCGGAACTAAGAGCTTAATAACCCGCTTTATATTCTCAGTAGCAAATTTCGTTTTTTCTTTTAATAGCTCAAAAATATTTAACATTCTCATCTCATCCTCTCAATAAAATCATTCAGAGGTTCTACTTACTCATGAATCCAGGCATTTGCTTAAACAGCTATGTCAAATGCCTTAACTAGTATAACACACAAATATGTTATTTATATTTCACCTGGTAGAATATATAAATAATACTTTTACGTTTTCTTAGAAATTTATAAATTCTAATCATTTACAAATTAAAAAACTAGAAAAAAATGCACTTATTTTAATTATTTACAAAGTACAGCAAACAATGTCAAATAATTTCTTTGAAGTTATAAAGTTCTCATAAGAACCAATGAAATCTTATGTTGCTTTTGACCCCCCCCCCCCCCAAAAAAAAAAAAAAAAAAGGTCAATACAACATTTTTTAAAAGTTATTCTATGAATCAGTAAAATGAGTTAGTTCGTATTTGAGAACGATTGCAATGAATCCTCAACATTTTTCCAAAGTTTGGGAAGACGGTAGCTTTATGGATGGTGCTTTGAGACCACATAATCCATGGATCAGCCAAAACAGTTAAAATTTTCGTGGAACACTATGCTTTTTTTCTAAATGTTTAACTACTAACACTTAGCATTTAAAAGCTCTTTTCTAACGATTTTCCTCAATGATTAAGAAAAGGAAGCTCTATTAAATGTTGCCAATTTTTTATTGCATAATTAATACAATAAGTACACAAATATTTTTAAAAAGTTTTTTTTTTTTTCGACACCAAATATTTATTCTTATGATAAATTGGATACAAAACATAAACTAAGCAATATAGTAATAAACTTATTCCCAACATGCTTACATACAATAAATGTCAATTTACATTTTTGCGATATCATATAACCATATTACTTGAACTATTTTAAACTAAAGCTAAAGCAGTGATCCTCAAAATCAAATAATGAAAAGACTGAATTAAAGTGGCACGCATTAGTGATTCTTTTTTATATAAATCGAACGCATCTCAGACAAAAATTGCTGTCAGATAAATTTTGAGTAAGCTTTTTTTTTAATACAAACACAAAACGTCAAAAATGGAAATCCCAACCATGTTCAGTTGAATCATTTTACGATAAAGTACCAAAGATAAGATTAATCGAAACTGATATCTTATTTCCGAAGTTCTTGTTTTAGCATTTTATGCAAAATTTGAAATATTAGTAGCAGTAATCATAAAACATTACTAGCTTTATCTTGTTAAATTGAGTGCGTCTAATAACAGGTTGATTCATATTTCTCACGTACTGATACCGCACTTTGCCACAACGCTTTTGCAGTTCGGTTCTGCCAAGAGTACGAATCATTAGTCATATGATCACTCAAGTGATGCCATCTGTTAGAAAAGAAATAAGTTCCCGAATATGCAATGAAGAACAATATTTGTATGCGACCGTATTTGTTTACGAAAGTGATTGAATGAAAACAAAATTTTCAGAGCATTACTCTTATAAATAAACATTTGAGATTAATATTTGTTAATCAGTTTTTAAAAGCGCATTAACTCTGAAATTACAAATACATAATTTTAATCATATTGGAACTTGAGCAATATCTAGCAGATAAAAACTCCTTTAATCTGGAAATCTAATATTGCTGCGCATACTTGGAGGGGTGAAGGAAGGATATATTTAGAGCAGTTTTCCAAAATAAATAAAGAATTGCATAAGGTATTTGTAACTGTTAGGGCCACGCGAAATTTTTTTAAAGTAATTGTTTAATCGTATTATATATGAAAATATTATTGCTTCCTTCTTTGGTAAATATCATATGAAGCTTCATAAAAAGAATAAGATACAATAAAATAATTCGTCCTTCGCCTTGTTCCAAAAAATGCTTTGCTAAGAATTGCGTATTTTATTTAAATTTTTCATTGTGCATTTTAAAAATGAGGTATTATGCTATGCCTTTTAAAGAATGTTATACATTATTTTTATGCATTCGCAAGTAATTAGGAATTTGACTTACAAAATGTCATAGGGCATTTCTTAACGACGATTTTATGAAAATTTCATTTTATTCAAGCTAAAACCGCATTTGATGGGCAGTGAAACAAAGTTTCTGAGGCGTTCAAACAATTTGATTTAAAACCGGAGAGTGGATTATGCATTTTAGAAAATTGAAAGGTGAATACGTTCTTTATGATACATTATTTTTATTGAATTATGAAACTTCTGCAGTTTTAGCAACCATACATTTTCATGTAAAATTTTTGGGTCCAGTTTGAATGTGATAAACTTAGAATTTTGGAATACTATTACCGATGTTTGAATTTATATACAGTGAAACCTGTGTAAGTTGACCACTTGCGGTGCAGCACTTTTGTGGTCAACTCTTATACAGATAGTCAACTTATAGAGGTTGAGGTAGAGAAGAGCAAATTCCGTTCCTGACAAAAGTAGTCAACTTACAAAGGTGGTTACAGGTTTTACTGTATGTCAAAAACTAATTCTTTGCCTCATGACGCAACTTCATGCTATTACCTCTTTTCCCCCAAATTAATTCGCCGTTCACCATTAGAGTTCGCCACCAGACATTCACGAAATGCGTAAATACGAGCCTTTGTTGGTTGGCAGTGTGAAACTCGGCATCAAGAGAAAGAAAAAACAACTAAACAAAGAAAAGTGATCAACAAAAGAAAGAGAATAACAATCAAAAGACTAACTCCTCAGAAGGCAAAAATGAGACCAAAACTTCGCGTGTTCCACTTTCGAGTGCAAGCTTTCGGGAGTCATTAAGCGCGTAATGGAATTAAAAACAGCGATGAAACAAAAAGAAATATTAAACTGGGCACGACACAAATTTCTTCGCGCTCACAAACAACTGGAAAAGATTGTTTATTGTGCGTAGCATTATGACCATTTACATTGTTTTGGTTGGCGGAGACAATTATGTGCAGGCACGCCATTTCTATATTTCGAATTGAATTTCATTTTTTCTCCCTTTCGCTGTTAATCGCACAATAGGCCGAATAGTTTTAATGTCGGATTGTGTACACGTAATCAAACCGTACGATCAGGACCTCTTGATTTTGCTCGCTTTTCCATTTAAAACGGGAATGATAAAATGGAGATTCGTGTTTATGTGCTCCTTGCGTTCCGCGGTTATTAATTTAGGATTTTTCTCAGCAATAATCACATTTCCCTTCTTTTATCTGATGTGTTTTCGTTTCAAAGATATCGTTCGTTTTTTTTTTTTTTTAACATTCCGAAATAAACAAAATGCCGAGAAAGAAAATACTTCCTAAAACTAATTCCATTAGCTTTTTCCTAGTTATTAAAAGTTCCTAACATTAACTTATTGTACAACAAAGTTTTTTTTTTTCTTTTCATGTTTGCTCATGAAATTTCACACACGAAATTTTTAAAATGTTCTTAATGAATACGAATGTTTCATTTAATATCCTGCGCGCATCATTAGAAATAACATTCATAGATTTAAATCACATGGTTACGTTAAATTTTAGAGAGAATTCCTTCCGAAACTACGCATATATTCCATTTTGTCAATACTACCCTCTAAAAATAGTTTTTTTTTTTTTTTTTTTTTTTTTTTTTTTTACTTAATTTTTACCTTGGCTGTTGAATAGGGTGGAGATAATTTTATTTCATTATTTTTTTTAATTCCCCCATCTCCTCCTCAAAATTGCATTAAGGGTCGTACAAAAGTGCATTGGGGTAATATCCGTTTATTAAAAAAATTAAATTTTTTGAATAATTTGATTGGTCGAAATAGTGTTGAAATTATTATTATATTAAAAAAAGAATATCACGATATTTTTATAGTTTTATTTAGTTAATTCTGTTTATTAATTTTATTCGTGTGCCAGGCATATAAATATACCATATACCTTATGGTATTACTAGATTATGTAATTCAGGTTACTTGAATTTGAATTAAAGTAACAAGTAGGCTCTTCGAAACATATATTGTGTGAAAGAGAGCATTTTTGAGTTTCTTAAAATTTGTTTTCTTCTTCGAGAGATGAAAATATTTTTTTTTATCCTCAAATAACTTCTCATTTGCATTAATACCTCTCTTACGTCAAATTTAAGAGCTGAAAATGTTTTTTTTTTTTTCTTTTAGCATTAGCGTTTTGAACTCGTGATTAAATTGAAAGTGAACGTTTGTATTTCTAATTTCTCCAATAATCATAGGGCGGCAAGAAAATTTTTATTTCTATTTTCTTTGCAGGACAAAAAGTACAGAAAAATAAGATTTATGTATAATATGCGTTACAAATGCATTAAATTAAATAATTAAGTCAGTAGTCAATCAGTTGCATTTAGGAGAGATTATCGCTAATTGTAGTATTTAAACAAAACAAACTGCTTTAAAACAGAAAAACTAAAATTTTTGAAAAGAAAATTTTCATGTTCGAGGCTGACCCTGAAAAATTTAAATTCCACCGTAGTTCATTGCGGTAGAATTTCAACCACTGGGAAAGCTCTAGTTCAAACTCAATGCTTGTACCTACTCAAAGCAAGCATGGATTTCTTTGATTTAATTAATTTATTTATTTTTATGTTTTTCTTTGTTTCTTTTTTTTTTCTTTTTTGTGCATTATGTATTTTTTTAAAACATTTTTTTATATTTTAGGGCGGGCGGGGTGGTTGGGGGTCTAGAAAGATTTAACCGTTAATTTTTACATAGTGTTATTTTTTCCCTCAAATAATCCTTTGTGTAAGGGTTTCTTTTCTAACATCGGTTGAGTGGTAAATGAGTTTTAAATTAAAAGAGCTAAACAGATATTCTAGAGAAGGTGAGACGTGATTACGAAGAGGAAAACAGAAATCTTTTTCTCCCCTTAAAAATTAGTCTTAAAACACTAATATCATAGATTGGTAAATGGTTATAAGACACTTCGAAAGAAAATCTACGTTAACGCTGCTTAGATGGTTAAAGTACATGTAATGTTTCATTCATGTTGTTACTTCTTTACACTAGTAAAAAAAAATGCATAAGGATAAAATTTTTGAAATCTAGATAAATTTATGGCAATTTTTGAAGAAAATTTTCCCAGAAATGCATAATTATTTAAAGCTTTTAAAGGAATTATTTTCCAATCATACGAGAGCAATTATTTCGGAAAGCTTTTTTTTTTTACTGCACACAATAGGAAAAGCCAAGGGTTATAAAAGAAGCTCAAACCTTTTATCCGGCAAACAGAATAGAAATAAATAATCGCGATTGGGGGAGAGGAGGGAGGGGAACTTCATGATGCTTAAATGAATGTTTGACAAAATAAGCTGCCTCTTCCTTTTATACAAAGAAAAATGATGTTAAGAAAGGAAAGCAAAAAAAGGTTCTCAGGTCTTATTTAGTTTTCTCTTTTTGACGAAATAATTCGTGAGCTTAGGACAATTGGTTCCGTCAGTCGATAGAAAACCACACAATTCAGTGGAGCGACACGCGGTAGCCTCACGGGACTAAATGATCGGGCTGCCTTCTAGAGAGGTACATAACGCGCATCAAAGGGGTTATAATTCCCGACAATCAAGCGCTTTTTTCTTTTTTCGCCAAAATATCTACCTTTCAGAATGGAGCAATTTCTCCTCCGATCTTTCATCTGGCCGAAAGAGTGCTCTTAACTGCATCACCAGAAATTGTTTGAGCGACTGTCGGCGATCTTTAGATGAATGAACTTGGCAACACCACGTCGTCTGCGAGGTGTCGCATCATTCTATGCCTCGAAAAAATTTGTTAAGAGTCACCAACATGAATCTATTTTCTAAACAAGGGCTCACTTTCAGATAATTAAAAAATAATTTATAAAATTGTTTCTGGCGAGAAAAAAGACAAACAAGGGTAGAAATAACGGACAAATGTATGGTGACTTGTCACGTTGACTGAATATTGATTTTCAATCGGTTTTGTTTCTCAAGAACTTTATTTGCTCTTTTAGGAAAATAAAAAAAAAAATTACTTCCAACTGAAAGTAGCGACTCTTTCTGAACAACTATCTATTATACCTCGAAGAAAAAAAGCAGTTTTTTAGTTTTTGGAAATAAAATTGTTCGTCAAAAATAGTTATTTTCCATTTTGTGAATGTGTTGTTGTTAAAACAAAGCGAAAGTTGGAAATAAAAAAGAATAATAAAATTTTACATACTACTAAACTTTTCGATTGATGTTTCCCAAAATCGATTCTTAAATGGGCAGTGGAAATGTAAACTGGACAGTGCAGTGACCCCTGTACAGCAAACGTTTCGAGTGGTTTGGCTGCATCTGTCTAATAAGAATCCTCTTAATCACCATACAATTGCAGAGAAATTGCTCAATAAAAAGTTGTACATTAAAGCACTTTCTTCAAAGTCAAGGAGTCAGATTTGAACCTATACAGTCCATGTTAAACCCAAATATTCAGCCTACTAGCTTTGTGAACTTGTTCTAATCATTATAATTTGACTTGAATTAGCATAAAAACAAAAAGATCTCTTTTAGATTTGAACCAAATTTTAATTTAAAGCTTTAAAAATAAATAAATAAATAAATAAACACACAAAAAAAAGAACTCATTTTGGTATTGAGGAAGTTATTATTTCATTGGTAAGGTATGCTGACATTATGTTACAAAAGTAAAATGGCTCTTTAAATTTTCTTACATGTTCAAACTGTTAACAAGAAAAAAAAAAAAATTATAGATATTTCTTTCGTAAGAATTATCTGAAAACTCGACGAGATTTAATACATCCATTTAGGTACAATCAATTGTTCCAACACAAGTACCTTGTTGATAAAAGATCTATTATTTTATAGGGCGGACCTCATTTGTTATTTAAAATCGAGTCACCTACCATAATAAAAAGTTGTCAAAAAAAAAAAAAAAAACGATTTTTATAAAGCTTATAAATTTACATGAATTTTTTAATAAAATATTAGTCATTCATTTATGCAACCATTATGTTCCTTTATTTTTTTAAAAATCTAATACCTTGGAACTAGTTTGTTTATCTTATATTTATTTTTGAAACAATTCTGCAAAAAGAATATATTGCTAAACTATCAATGGCTAAATATTCAGGCATATCAATTTTTCCTGTAAAGATTTTCATGGCTCTAAAAATTCGTCTTCATTCCAACTATAAATTAGTCTAATTCGTTGTTGTAACAGTTTTACACTGAAAAGAAGACTCCAGAAAACAAACAAAATTCTTCACTTATCTTTTCCCTTTCGTTCGTAAAGCTACACAGTATTTTTCAGGATTGGTAACGTGATGTTTTTAGGTAGTTACTTATCAAGCCCGATTCTTCAACCATCCATCAACCTGTTAGCTCGGAGTCACCAAGTCAAGAATGCTTTGGGTTACCATTGTTCAAAAATCAATTGAATTAACCAAGACCAGTTCAGTAGTATCAGAACTTCAAAGTTTATGTGGAAAGCATATCAAAAAACTATATATATATATAAAATTATTTAAAATCGCTTAAAAAGGCAACACAATACATGTTTCAATAAAAATCATTTCAGATTCAAATGTCAATTTACGTGCCTTAAAAACGAAAAGCATCGAGATGTTGAGAAAGCAAAGGCAGATTTTGGCTGAGAAAGACAATTTTCAGTTGTCACTGGTGGAGTTCTTATTCCTCGAGAATTCAGATTTGACTTCTTGAATTGTATGAAAAGAGAAGGAAAAATCACACGCGTTCTGCAGGGTAAACGTTGGCTAAGTACATTCTGTATATATGAATGAATGGAAGGGAGTCAAATGGAGTGTTATAAAAGCAGAAATGCTTAAATTGTCAAAGCCATATTGCACGCCTCATGAAGCACCTTTTCATCAAAGTACTAATTTTGTTTGAGTGAAAATGTTACTAATTATTTGAACAAACTATAATATAATTAACAAAAATTTCCCCACAAGTAATCAGTTCTGTTAATTTTTGTTATCTTTGCTTCTAAGAGATGCCTATTAGAAAGCATAATAAATCAAATTGATAAGTTGGATGTTATAAAGCAGAAAGTTGAAGTTTCAAATAGAAAAATCATATGTTATTTTATTTCAACTAAATAAGTGTATCATTTTGTGCAAGCACTTTTGCCAGCAACGTCTATTTATTTATACTAAACACAAACAACTATAAATTACTTAGTTAATGTAAGAGAGTTACTTTGAATATGTAAGTAAAAAAATAATGGAAGAGACTAAATTATGCAATTAAAACGGTTATCCTCATAATTAGGAAGTTCAGATGTTATTTTACCACAGCACAATTTGAAAGGAAGAAAAAATGCTTTTTCAAGGATTCAATGCTTATTGAACACTCAGAAACTCTATCTGATGCAATCATTCTGACCCAAGGTTAAAACAAATCATGCATTTCCACAACTCATTTGTTCTACACAAACCGATTTATACTAAGGAAATATCCTAATCTTAATATTTTGTACACTTTGTACCCAAATACGAACTGCAGTCTACTTTATGACAATGAATTAATCGAATAAAACTTTTCTAGAAATAGCTGCTGTCCTTTTTTTCAGTGTTTATTAGAGTATTTCCTGGCAATCTACCATTCTAACTTTGAGTGTCTGACAAAGAATTTAAAAAATTGATTCTTCAGAACAAAAGACTGTAAATGTTTCAAAATCTTTAAAAATTTATTAATAATTCTTAAGACTACATCTGCATATTAGAGGTAAAAGCACTGTGAACATTTCCGACTACAGTCCAAGTGCAAAATTTAGGAAAGCATGACAACAATCATTAAACACGTTTTGGAAAATATGGGATATACAGAGGTGGCCACCAGGGTCCATGGGTGGTGTGATGGTGGTCCATGGAGCAAAATGTGCCATTGGATTTTGGGGGGTTGTTGGAGTGTTTGGTCGATTTCGGGGGGTCGTCGTTTTGGAGGGGGATCCGTAGTTTTTAGAGGAATGCGCCATCGCTCTGAGGGAAGGCGGGCACCCCAGTGATATAGTTCCTTCCACTTCCCATGTACAAATTCTTTCATATGTATTTTTTTTTTTTTTAATTTTCATTATTATTGACTGTCATTAAAGGTGTACATAGGGCCCTTTACCTCCGCTACACATATCATTTTTCTTTCAATAAAAATTGATTTGATATTTTTGGAGTTTTCTCGACCTCAGTGAATAAGAGGAATGGGGGGAAAGTGTTATGGAAGTTCGCAATCGATAGAAATGCGAGTTGCCCGATGTTCCCGGTTAACAGGTTGATTGGACGACACCGATGTTAGTCCGTTAGTGAAAGCTTGAACCCGAAAGGATTTTTACCTTCCCTCTTACCTGCTTGAACTGCTCCTCGTAGGTATACTTGGACTGGTCGGGGTCTCCCCTGGGCGAAGAGAGTCCGATCCCGTTGACGGGCGGGGTGGCCGAGCCCGTCGAAGAGGAGCTCAGGGAGTGTGGTTGTTGCTGCGGCGCCGTGCTCGAGGCAGCGGCCGCCGCCGCCTGTGCCGCCGCTGCTGCAGCCGCCATGTGGGCCGGCGTGAGAAAGGCGGCCGCCGCCGCCGCAAAGGGGTGTCCGGCGGCGTAGAGGTACTGGGTGCCCGGCGGCGAGGAGGGTGATTTGCTGCCCGGTCGCCCCGGAGATGGGAGATACTCCTCGCGCTTGATCATCATCTCCTTCTGGGCGAGCAGTTCTCGCTCGAGCAGCTTCCGCTCCTGCTCCTGCCGTAGTTGCGCCAGGATCAGCTCTTCGGTCGGGTCCGGACCCGAGACGTGCAGCTGGCTCATGCCGGACACCTCGTCCTCCTCCTCGTCCAACTCTTCGTCGTCCTCTTCCTCTTCCTCCTCGGACTCGAAGCGCCGCGGCGGCTGCTGATCCGGATGCGGATGGTGGTGCTGCTGCTGCTGAGAGACCGCCGTCCGATCCTCCGCCTCTTCCGGATTGGACTGCAAAGAGACAGAAGAGAAGAGAGCGTGAACTTCACAGAGAGAAAGAATGGGGGTCGATGGGGAGAAGGGACGCGTCTCCATGACAACGGGGGACGCCGGCACCGACGTTCGGCCAATAGCCGCTCAATCGATGACGCAATCGCGAAAGCCGCCGACTACGAAACTTGAAAGCTCTAAAAATTTCATTACACTCACAGTGCAAAACCGTTCAACTTCAAAACACACCATAAACGATCTCATCCATCCAATTTTGTACTTAGTTTAACCATGTTGCATACTTAACAAAATTTAACGTTTAGACTTAACTGTTTTCGAGTGATATTAATTTGTTACTTTCTTTATGCACTGTTGCACGAAATATAGCGCTTTTCAGTTATTAATTTATTCATCTTTTCAACGCTTGCAATTGTACTGCCTTTTCCCTCACCCTTGACGACTTGTTGCATTTAAACTAGTAGTGCTTTGAATGATGGTACATTCTTGTAGATCAACAGCATTTTTTCCAGCTCTCTACAATTACAGTGGAGCACCGTTTATACGTTTCTCGTTTATACGTTTTTATCATTTATACGTTTTTTTGAACGGCCCCGGCGAAACCTCATACAAATTAATGTTAAATAATTTCGTTTATACGTTTTCCTGAAATTGCACATTTCATTTATACGTTTTTTTTTTCTCCCCAAGTCAAAGAAAAAACGCACATTTTAACGTGATTATACGCTAGCGATTGTCCAGTTTAGAAATCCCATTTGACCTTGACCCACACCTGCTGTGACCACTTACGGTGGTCACGCACCTGCCTAAATGAACAAAAGACATACCCCGGAAGAATGCGAATATCCTAAATTCACAGATAAAAGCATTCTGATTGTGGTGCTACCTAGAAATAGCAGGTGACAAGCGCTTTTCCTCTCCTACCAGTGTTGCCACGGCAGGCGCCCTTAAATTTCAGTAAGTAGCCTGGGGACTTTATGGCAACCCAGCAACACTGCTCCTACCAACTTTATAAAATTCTGGGATCTATCGTTCACTAGCATTCACGATGGCTTCGAGCTCGCGTAGTAGAAAACCTCTGTCTCTGAAAGAAAAAATGTGCATTTAAAACAAGCGAATGAAAACCAACATTTAAAAAGAGTTGACCTAGCCAAAAAATTAGGTTTACCAGTTTCAACTTTAAGCACCATAATTTATAAGCGTAAGATCATCGAGGAAACTTATAATCAAAGTGGTGCTAGTGCTTCAAAAAAACTTCGAGTTCAAAGCGGAAAATTTTCGGATGTAGAGAAAGTGCTTTTACAGTGGTTTAATCAGTGTCGTAGTGCAAAATTTCCCATCAGTGGTCCTTTGCTTATGGAGAATGCAAAAGAAATTTCGTAGAAGTTAAATGTAGAACGCGATGCATCATTTTCCTCGGGATGGCTTCATAAATTTAAGTTAAAACACGGCATAACAGGCAAAACTGTAAGTGGAGAGTCAGGAGATGTTGATTGTGAAACAGTGGATGATTGGATTCAAAACCAATTGCCAGAACTGCTAAAAGAATATGAACCAAAGAACGTTTTTAATGTGGATGTACATACTGCATGAATATGAAACGTAGTGATTGTAATTCAATGTATTATTAAAAGTACTCATTATTTACTTTTCATAATATTTTAAGTTACTGTTTTGTTTTCTATTACGACAATGTTCGTTTTATTTTGTGATTTTCGTTTATACGTTTTTTCATTTATACGTTTTTTTCGCTCGGTCCCTTGAAAAACGTATAAACGGTGCTTTACTGTAGTTGCTTTGACATACATTTTCAGACGATAATCATATAAATTTTATATCCTTCCCCTTCTTACTCCATTAAAACATTTCAAGCTAAATAAAATGGTGCCAGCTGGGTTTGTTATTTCTATTTAAATATGAAAAAATAACGATAGAAATTAACTACATGATTTTTTGAAAGTAGCTTAAATTACGTGAATTTGATTATGCTTTGTAAATCAATGTATTTGACAAGAAATTCAAATGCTTAAATGTAAACAACCATACAATGCGCAATTATCCATAGCATTATTAGATTATAAAAAAATACTAGACATTATTTTCTTTATTTAAAAGGGAAACAAAAAAAAAAGAGAAAAATAAAAAGATTTGACATTTTTGAAAACAAATTTTGATTAATCCTACAAATATACAAAAAACGAAAATTTTTCAGGAAACCAGATAATCCAATGAAAACATAATTGGACAATGCATAGTACATGTTATGATTATAGTCCTATTTAGATTATTTACAGCAATTATATATGTTGTTATTAATTTCTATAACCACAGAAATGGCCAAACCTTCCTACTACCATGAAAAAACTGTTTTCTACAAAACCCCATGTACCAATAAGCCACACTTAAACACTTAGGGCTTGTTAAAAAAATTTATTTTTAAAAATGGATATCAAAAATATATACTTTGCCAAATTCCTTTTCTTAAAAACCAACCATGAATATATGTTTTTTAATTATCTGCATGATGCATGAACTGTGTTTAGAGAAAGGGAAAAGACGTTTTCAGCGTTTACCTCTTTAAAACAGTAAACTGTGATGGGAAATTTATAAATTAATACATATAGAAACTGTTAAACTTCAACAAAGCCTTATTTCAAAGCAAACGCTCATATTTTTCCGCACACATAACTTTCTGCTTCAATTGACTTTCTAAAAGATTTTCACACTATGTCAAAGACATTTCCACAAAAAAAATCAGATAATTACTGTTTGAATCTATAGTTTTATTCTTTTTGGAATGCAAGTAAATACTCAGCAATGCCTCTATTTAATACGAAATATTTAAGGTCTTAATTCCTATCCTGTTATATCTGGCTATACTAAAAATAAAATAATTCTCGCTGTTGACAACACCACTGTTATGGAGAACTTCTGCCTTGCGCGCTTCAAACTCTTACAAGTCAAAAACTATTCGATGAAACATTCTGAAAATTGTATTATAGAAAATGATGATAAAAGACATTTACACATTCGAATAGTAGTTGAAGAATTATTTAATTTGATAATTTATATGTGTCTGTATTTGTTAAATAAATAATTCCAAACACGTATAAATCACCATAACAGAGATGGAAATGCAATTCGTCAAAATTATATCACCATATGGTCAACGTATCTGATCGAGGAAATAAGACACTCTTTGAATGAATATTTAGAAGAGGATTAATTTGGATAACTTTTGGAAAGATTGAAATAAAACTGTGCACAACAGTACACACTACGCTATATGGCAACTTTTTCTCCGACTAATATCAACTATATACCGTAATTATCGGTAAATAGCCCGCATCGTTGTATAGTCCGCAGGAAGAAAAATTGATCCTAAAAAAATCAAATCAAGTTCGGTGTATAACCCGCATCGTTGTATAACCCGCACCTAAAACAAAAAAAAAAATACCAGAACAAAAACACTCTGTAAGGTACACTGTTTATAAGGAAACAATTTAAAATTACAGAACACTTTTAATATTTAAGATTATATTGTAAAAGGTTTACGTTTTACCATATTTTGTTTATACAGCGACCTCTCCTCTGGTCCTACCCTCCTATTATTTTTTTAAATTCCTTGGATTGCCCGCAGATAGTAAAAAAAGGAGTTTTTCCGTAGATAACCCACGGGCTATACACAGATAATTACGGTATATAAGTCAACTATAAAGCACCAACATTTCACGTCGTGTTTACCATGTCTCAAGAAGGCAATGAATAAGTTTATATGTCACTGTGAGGAATTGAGCTTAACTTTGGTAGAATAAAAAGCAAAAAATTATATACTTTTGAGGAAATGCACGTTTTTAGCTAAAAAGAACGTTCCAAGAGATCGGCACCTAATAAACGTTATGATTTCCTCCATGAAGTCTTCATATTTAATAACATTTCTGAGGATGCAAGGAACAAAATTGCAATAAGGTTCTAATTTCTTCCAGATAACGTCTCGCTGGAGTGAAAGGAACCCGTATTCCATGAAAGAGCGGGAAAGAGAAAGACAGAATCTCTAACTATCACATTAAGAACGGAGGCGCCGTCGAGGGAGAAAAGTTTGATTTATAATTTATGCTAAGCAGCATTTAGCGGAGGGAAAATTAATTCCTGCAAATATTCGGTAAAACTTAATTTGCTTGCCGACCGAAACCATTAATTTCGCTTAACCAAGTGGCTCACAACAAGCAGAAAAGACTTATGACTTTTCAAATCTAATAAAAGACTCAAAACTTTCCTACCTTTTTTTCCACCCTAGTTTAATTCGCCTTTTCTTGATGCCTGCTTCAATTTGGTAGTTAATCAAATAGAAAAAAAGGGGAAATGTGTATAAAGTACACGTATATTGCTGCTGGAATTAATTGCTTGTGGAACATATCACTAAAACATTTTTGTCTTAGATTAAAATCAGTTTTATGTAAATTATTAGTCAATCAATAACAACTCCTATTAATCATGTCAAATTGTTTTGTCTCTTGAAAACAGATAATCCTGCATTATTATTAGGATCACGCAAATAAATGCAACTTCCCACAATAGTAGAAACAACGAAACTTTTTCTTTAGACATCGCGAACAACATGCGGATCTAATAGTGTTCGTAAATTTGTGTTAAATATGCTGAATGAGAAACTGTTTGCACAGTTGTCAAATCTGCTAATAATAACCAAAAAAAAAACATCTTTTACCTTATTGTATTTACACATATTTACTTAAGTAAGCACTAACGCTTAAATAAAACTCATTGACAACAGTAGCTGAATTCTATTTTCACTTGTTAAACTACAACGCATATCCCGCTGGAATCCCGCTTTCTGTATTTCACCAGTACATGCAATGAAGAAATTCTTGAGAGAAAATTGTCGAGAATGAAAGAGCAAATTTTAATATGTAGAACTAAATACTTGCTGAAGAAAAGGTTGCGAAAATCCACAAACATTTTCTGGCATTAAAGGATAATCGATTTAGATCCTTATGATTTCTGCTTGTTGTCAATTCTTAATAGAACTTTAAAGAACTATCAATGCAGAATCTTATTAATGAGAAAGTATGGATAGATTCGTGTTCAAAGACAATAATATAATTTGAAATAAAAAAAATTTCACCATTTGAAACTACAGTTTTAAAAGACATGATATAACCCTAAAATAGGTGTTCAATTTACGTCTATATACGATGCACCGTACTGATTTAACTACTTTTACCTCTCTTAAAGGTAAACTTAACTACTTTTACCTCTCTAAGCATCTCTGATACGCGATACTAAAGTGGAATGAAACAAAAAAAGTTAAAAATACATTGAAACAATATTACAAAACATCTAAATCATTCAGCTCAAGCAGCTGGAAGCAGTGAATAAATGGAGTTTAAGAGCAGTAGTTGAAACCTCAGGCACTGTCTAGCGCTGCTACCAAGGAATGAAATAGAACTATATGTACAACTTTTAAACAATAGAACCAGGATATATTTATAACACTTCTTGTTTGGGGTTCTAATCCCCCCCCCTCATGGCTTAAGTACTCTTACTTACGGTCATTTTAAAAAATGTTTTGCACGAAACGTTAATTTTGGTGCACAAGTGTTAAAATTATTCAAAAGTATATCCGACTGCCATACTGTCTTGATGATCATGAAAAACAATTGTTCTTCATCCTATTTTTAATTACCAAGTGAAGAGATGTAGTTTTGATTAAAATACAAAGCAAGCCATTTAACAATGGCAAAGAAAGTTTCAACTATAGGAGGGGCTAAGCTTATGGTAGTTTGACCAAAAAACACCACATGGGAGAGTATCCTGAGATATAACGAAAAATTTTGCGACCGTGAGTTGTGCATTGAATCAACAGTTTATCACTTAAGAATTGTTCCGAATTTCTCCTAAAGATATTTCTGTCGGAATCTCAGTCATTCTTCCGGAAGCGATCGTCGTTTTACAAATCATGATCACTGCTCGTTCAGAGGTGTGATGTTCCTCAAAAAATCACGACCGGCATTCCATCGTGGAGGCAAAATACTTGGCATAGCATTCCGTTAATCCTCCGATCAAGCAAGCAGTACAGGAGAAGGACAATACGTTCCTCCAACAAAAGACACCAACTCTTAACCCGCTCTAACCCTTCAAAATTTCGCATTAAAATGTCTCAGCAGCGTTTAAGGAAGGAAAAAGCAACCGATCCCTGCAGAAGGAGCTGCCCCCGCCACCCACTTGACCCCTTTGCAGAAGTTTATGAACAAAAGCACCCAACTCGAAGTAAAGTGATGAACGCGGCTCTTCGCGTCTATTTATTTTTCCATCTTTATATGGGGAGGCGATGATGCGTAAAGCGAGAAAACTCCTCGGCATAAACAAGAAGAGAGAGGGGGGCTCCCCGCATTATAATTATTAGATTTCGCAGGCGTCTGGAATACTGGAAAGACGCACGCTTTTAAGGAAAATTAACGGTCCCCCGGTCCTTGGTGCGAAATTATAATTCACTCGGAATATTTTAGCGAATTTATTATTTTCTTCACTCTTCGTTTGGGTGTAATTAAGGAATGGCCATAAATTAAAAGGTGATTACGATTATGCGGTTATGCGCCGACCGGGGTCACACGCTCACGAGAGATGAAAATAATAATAAATCGAGAATATTTTCCGAGTAGTAATGTTTTCCTCAACCTCCATTTCGGCAAGAGGTTATAAGGCCCAGAAATTCCCGACATTAATCCCACATTTTTCTCTTCTCCGAGCGGAACTTAATTGCGAGACATTTTCATAGAGAGCTTCGGGTATAAATGCATAGGCGGATATTTATAAAGCTGGCAAATGTGGGTCGCTTTCAGCTGTGGGACGCAACAATGCGAGAGAAAAATTTATTCCCGTTTCAAACACGAGCTTCTTTCGGTAAGTCGACTAGTTATTTCGGCAAAATAAAATAAATTACTCTTTACTGGACAGTACATAGGCAAAAACAACTTTCAATTAAAAAAAGGATCTTCAGTGACAACTCTGACTTGACCTTCCCAGAAGAACGTTCGATCTAAAATATATCCTACAAAGGAGTATCGTTTATACGATAACAAAGGGACTATCGAAAAACGTCGAAAAAAATGATATCGTCGTATAATCGATTTAACTTTATATCGATACTCTTACATCTTACTCGATACTCTACTGTGCTTCTTTTCAAGGACTTGCAAGGACCTAAACGTATTCAAAGCCCAACTTAACAATAAGTCATTTTTATATGGTTTCAACTGACACGATATGAATTTACATAAAGCTTCTTGATGAATCACAAATACAAAAAGAATTGGTTCTGAGATTCTATAAGTGAGTGGAATTATTCGTCTTCGCAGTAACGAACCCTATTAACTGCGTAGTAAAACAGTTTACGCCAACGTGATTTTTTTCAGAACCATCATTCATCGAACAGTATGTTAAAACAAAATTATTAACTGTTATCTTTTTTAACCGACTTCACAAAAGAAGGAGGTTTATACATTCATATTGTATGTAGTCTTTTTTTTTTTTTGTTTTTTTTTTTGTTTTGTTTGTTTGTTTGTCCACTCATAACTTCTCCCCAGATGAACCGATTTTCATGATTTCTTTTTAATCGAGCGAGGATGGTTTCCCATAGATCCCGTACCTTCGTTTGACCATATTCGATAGTTAGAAAAAAAGTTAGAGCAGAAATTGGGTCATTTTTTTTGGTTTTTTATCCATAACTTTTGATTAAATGAATTGATTTTGACGATTTTTTCTTTAATCGGTAGAGGGTCGTCTAACTCAAATATCGCACATCAATTTGACTACATTTGTTTTTTAGAAAAAACGTTACAGGTGAAAAATAAGTATTTTTTATTTTAATTGGAAAGGCTTTGCTTGATTTTTCTTTGTTGGGAAAATTATTAATAAATATAAAAGTCATTGTTTAAAAAGTGTTTGTTGCCATTGTGCTATAATATTAAGAGCAATTACAGCAAGAGTTTGACTAAAGGCTTCTCTGTGGCAAAAATTAAATCCAACCAGTTTGTTTGCTAAAATCGACTTCAAAGCGGAATTTTTCATACAAATGATTAGTTTTTAGTGCCATTTATTTAAAGAAAGTTTGCCCTTTGATATGGATTTTTTAAAAAAATTGAGTATTTATACATAAAATGTATTTACACTAAAAAGAATAAAATAAAATAATTTTTATAAAAAAATAGAACCGACTTCAAATTATAAATTGAGCTAAAAAGTGAAAAATAAATTATTTTTTTAAACAACATCGGTGTGACTTTTAAACATAGTTTTAGAAGTCGGTGAAAAATTATGAGTTTAATTACCATTACACCATTTGCTACTTCATATTGGAACTGTTGATAATTCTGGGAAAATATATATATATTTGTAATTGATTCATGATTACAAAAGATTTCATCTAACCTAATTTTGCACCGACTTCTAAAACTATCTTTAAAATCACACCGATGTTGTTTAAAAGATTAATTTATTTTTCACTTTTTAGCGCAATTTATAATTTGAAGTCGGTTCTATTTTTTATAAAAATTATTTTATCTTATTTACGTTGTGTAATGGAAAGTTAAATAATGCCATCAAGTTATAAAAATTATTGCCATGCTAAAATGAATCTCATTTATTCTCAATTTCTTCATAACTAAGCATAGGAGGAAGTTCCGCCTAGAAATATACGAGCCTACTACCCCGTATGCACCAACATCAAATTTATAATCAATCTATCTATCTATCTATCTCTCTCTTTCCCGTTTAGCTTTGGTTCTTAATTGCTTCAAGTATACTAGTTTGCTTTATATTTCTCCACAAGCGCTATTGTTAAAATGTTTTGAACTGTTCAAAACTAAACGAAAAATTGTTCAAATCAGAAAATAGAATGTAGAAACGAATTGTCCTCGTCGAGATATTTATTCTCAATTTCGAGATCATTCATAAATGATGTCACGCTTCAAGGGGAGGGGGGGGGGAGGTTCGTGAAATTGTGACAAAGTGTGACAAGGGGAGGGTGTCAAATATACGGGAAAAAAGCGTGACGTCATTTATGAACGGCCCCTTCTTCATAACTAAGCTATAATTTCTTCATAACTTGCTATGCATGCAAAAAAAAAAAAGTCGATTCGGACAATTCCCTCAAAAGTTATTGGGGGGCAGACAGACAGGCAGACACATCACATATTTTCCCCCATCTCAAAACCATACTTTCAATTTTTTTATTTTTCAATATTTTTAAAATTACTTCACTTTTTTTTTTTTACTTTTCTTTATTTTTAACGATATTTTTCGATACATCAAGCCCTTTTCATACTTTTTTTAACAACTTTTACGGGGCAGTAGGCTAAAAATCGGCACTGATCAATTAAAGGGCCTAAACTGGAGGTTTTTCCAAATTCTCAACATGAATTTATCAGTTACAGGTTGGCGATAAATACATGCACTTTAAAATACAGAAATTTAAATTAATCTCAGAAATGTAAATCTTTTTTGGCTGGCGAGCTTTTCACAATAGTCTCTTAAACCGATAACTACCTAAAAAAAGATTCAGCAAATGAAAAAGCAATCGAAAAATAAATAAGTGAGAAGGGAAAAAGATTTGGTTCACAAAATAATAAATATCAAGTGCAATTAAAAATTTTAAAAGATGCAGAGTAAATTAATCCAAAATCTTTTTTTAAGAAGGAAAAAATTATAGGGGGAAAAAATCACACAAAAACGGAGATTATTAATTGCAGGTCGAGCCTGTTAAATCAGCAGTGATAGTGTCTATCACAAAGTTACGGCTCGATTACGAAAGAAACAATGTCGCTCCGGATCTCCGTAATCCGATTACATCATTATCGGCAAGGACAACGTCAGGACGTGCAAAAAAGATAAGAGATGCAGTGAAAGTCGGCGATAAGGAGAATTTAATGTATGAAAGAACGCGGCTAAATAGTGGACACTGGACAGTAGTTAGGTTTAAAAATTTAAGAAATCATTTAAACGTGGCATAAAAATCTCTGCTGGTAGGGGAATCTAGATAAATCCGATAAAATGCGGGGGGAAAAAAGAAAGAAATGGGAGAAAGAAAAAAACGCTATATAAATAAATCTCAGTAAATATCTAAAATTCAAAAATGTAGTACTTATTTTATCTGATGCATTCATTGAACGGTTACTGACATAACTCTATTTGTGCAACAAAAAATGATAAATAAATAAATACATAAACCGATTCGTACATACCGTACGTCAAGCTTGTACTTGCTAAAATACCATTGACGTAAATGCCATACGCTACGTAATTACAATACATTTTATTATTTTATTTTAAATTACATTTTAACATTTTGAATTTATTATTTGTAGCAGTATTATAGTATTATTATTTCATCTCATTACCTGTTTCATATAATTCGATTTATTTACCTTTAGTGTACTACACATATTGAAAATAAGCAAAATAAAAGTAAGTTATAAATAGTAATGATTAAACTTTGTGCAAAGTAATAGAAATAAAATTTCACGTTAAATTAAAGCACAAATGAGCATTAAAACGCAGACATACGTTTAGGGATCGCTTGGAATCCCTTTTTCAATGCGACAGGGAGCTTCTAGATGCAAAGATGTTTTGCATCTAGAAGCTCCCTGTCGCATTGAAAAAGGGATTCCAAGCGATCCCGAAACATATGTCTGCGTTTTAATGCTCATTTGTGCTTTAATTTAACGTGAAATTTTATTTCTAAGTTATAAATATCCAAAATAATTTTAACTTATTTTTCAGTCAAGTTTATAAATTGGTTTTAAGCGATAACAATAGGGATGCTTGACCAAGGCTGAACTTGATCCAGTTAGTTAACAGTTAACTAACTGGATCAAGTTCAGCCTTGGCTTGACTTAACTTAACAATCATGTTGAAACTCAGTGAAATTTTAAAGAAACATTTTTCTACCCTATAATTATAAGGTGCTTTTTATGCTCGGAGGCAGGTTTCAATCGGGTTGATACGATTATAAAACAAAAAGGAAATTTAAAATAATCACAAATTGTAAAGGAAACAATGGCCACTGGAGTAGCTCAGGAAAAATTTAAAATATATTTTTTTTAAAAAATCAATTAAAACTGAAACATTAGCAAGGGCTGCTGTACAGAAAGACCAAAAAAAAAAAAAAAGAAAAAGAAAAAGAAAAAAAAAAACGCCAAACACCACATTCCAAGTAAAAATTATCACACACATTTTGAAACACTCAAAATTTTAACTATGTGTGCAAGAATGTTTAATAATTACCGTAACGCCGAATATAACGCTGGTGAAACACAACATTTAAAGGCAAGTATATTTGGAAAGAAAATTTTCATTGCAAATTTTAGCCTTACGAAGCTGAACTGCATCAATACGTGTGTTTTCTATGAACCGAATCTAAGTCCATATTCTGCAGAAGGAACGGGGGGGGGGGGGGGTAGGTAGTATAGTGTAAACATTTGTAAAAGTGTACTGTCTCATTTTGGGGCTTTCTTCGTTTTTCTGGGTAGTTGTACCTCATATGCACATTGAATAAGAGAGAACTGGATCCCCCCCACCCTCTGTGGCTTGTCCAAGTCATATTTCACCTCTCTGATTTCGTTCCCACAAACACCCTAGTCGTCAAGAGATTGGTATAATTGCTGATGTAAACACACACGAAGTTCTTTTAAAAAACTGTACCGGTTCCATTCAGTCAAATAGCTACAAACGTTACAAAACTCGCCTAAGAGTAACTGAATAGTTAAAATTAAGGCACACGTTAAAGACGAGTAAAAAAATCCGAGTTGACATTAGCCACCGACAATAAAAGTGGTGCCTAACAATATGACGTTAACAGCTCTGAAAAACAACAACTAAATGCTTTCACAAGAGGCCAAAACTTAAGTTTAAGTTGGACTGACACGAAAGGATAAAAAGAAAAAAAAAAGTTTGAATTCGTACGAAAACGCGTGAAAGCGAATCGAGGCAACCTACTCAACCTTTTAACGGGAGTGGTGACTGAATTTTTAACACACTGATTTGTGAAGGGAGTTCACCTTGACAGCTGAGTTTTGTGTCGCGAAGCGATGACATCGCGTATGAGCGATTTTTTCGCCTCCAAACAGTAAACACGGACGCTGTCGAATTTTTCCTCTGCGGAAGCTAATTGGAGTCGGGGCAGAGGGAAAATCTCGACAGGGCATTCCGAGAAATTTGAGACAATCCTTGAAAAGGGATGGATGGTAAAAATGCCCCTACCTAGTAAAGAAAAGGAGGAAACGTCCAAAACCTTAGGCTCACTTTAATTAGTTTGAAAAATTAATTTTCTCTTCATTAACGGACTAATTACGTTTCTTGGGGAGAGAAAACTTTTACTCGGGGTTAGAAATATTTAATAAGAGCGATAAAAGTTAAAATGTGGTCATTTATTTATCGGAACTGCCTGCAACACGATACATTGCTCTTTTTCTTCCTAAAGCGGAAAAGAGCCATAATAAGCGCTGCAACAAAAGCGCTTCACAATTAAAATTAATAATAAATCGCGTTTTGCAGTAACAGTCATTCGCTACCATCACCCAGGGTATTAATAAATAATTAATTAGCAATAACCTATTAATATGCAGGCAAAAGCAGCAGCAACAAGATCCGGGGTTATTTAAGAGGAGACTTGTTATTTCGACGAGAAGTTTGTTCAAGTCGGAATTTTTAATCCGGGGGAAAAAGGTTTTCTTGCGCTCTTATTTCAAAAGCAGCCAAACGCCATCTATAATTCAGCCTATTTGATGTCGCAGCCTTATTGGTCGGGAAACGTAAATAATTGAACGAGAACACCCTGAGGTATTTAAATTAGCGAATCAAAACGCAATGTCAGAAGCTCATTTACAGCAATCAAAAGCAAAAGGTTAGTATAAAAGCACAATTGGTTCACTCGTGCTTTTTTGAATATTTCATTGGGCTCGAAGTCATTTTTAAGCGAAAACTCGGTCCGACCTGGGGCTTGCTTGGCTCACTGGATGGAAACTTTTTCTCGCGACTTAATGCTGAAGATGAGTTTATTATTAAGAATTTATGGCTACACGTTCGGATTTCTAACAGGTCACCTGTTTTTTACTGATCCTGAGACGTAATCTCTAATGGAGGTAACCGACATGCTTTTACATTCGTAATATTCTACAAGTCTTAGAAAAATCAGAAACCAGTAAAATATTTTTTAAACTTGTTTACTTTTGGAATAAATTGGGTTCATTTACGAAATTTGAAAGTAATATTTACTAAAATTTGCCTTACTTCAAGGCAATCAATAACCTGATTTGAAAAAGAATAAAATTGTTCAACTCAACTCCACTTTTTCTGAAAATCACGAATCAAAAGTGCAAGCTTGTGTATACCAGCTGTCTACTGTTTTGTATCAATAAAAATAAAATGACTTAATAATGCAGCATTTAAAACTGTTGACTTGAAGTAAAAGCATTGAAAAAACTATACAATGTGGAATTTTAACTTATTATGTTAGTTTTTACTTATTTTCGAACAGTTTAATTCCATATCTGAAAGACATGAAAAAGCACTCCTTTGTCTCATTTCAGGGACTAAGTATTAAAATAACTTAATAAATTTTGGTACGCATATATATCTTTAGGCCTACTTTAAAAATAGCGCTAAACTAAGAAATGAAATTTCGAATTTTTATGTTAACACAAGCCGTGACAGGTCTGTCCAATTTTTGCCATATTTGTCGCGACATGTTTTTACTCGAAATATTTATTTCTTAGAGTAAAATTCTACCACTATTTTTAAAGTAAATGCGTGATCACACAGAAAAGACAAGATGAATATAACAATGTAAGGTGAAAGCAATGCAATTCATGAAGATCATTTTTATAATTATTATTCGCCGGCAAGTCAACGATGAATAAAATTTGATCATTCAAAATGTAACATAAAAAAAATCAATTGACAATCGCTCTATTAGGGAGAACAGATTACGTGGAAAAAAATTACGTTTAAATTATATTAATTTTGCAATGCTAGAAAGAAAAAGATTAATTAACGGGTAATTTTTTTTAAATTAAAGAAAACCGCAATAAGTATTGCTACAAAGTAATCTGAAAAAAATAAAAAGTGTCAATGAATTTTTTCAATTGGACATTGTCCAAAGTAGTTGTGGAGAAATATGCCCGATTTATGAAAATCTCAGCTGAAAACGAATCCAAGTAAATTTTTTCCTAAGGTTCTCTCCCCCCCCCCCCCCCTCAAATTGCCTCAAATGGCATTTTTCCCTTGATTGCGAACGATAAACTGAGGAGCCGTGACAAAGAAACGGGTTACAAGGTGTCAGAAGAAAAACGAGCCTCGGCGAACGTTAGCATGAGGAATATGACAAGGTGGGGGCATAATCTCCTTAATAAATGATAGCATAAACTTCCTGGAGACCATTAGAGGCCGACTTTCTTGGCAGAATCGGAGATGGAGAAGATATAAATGCAGAAAAAAAGAAAACACTCCAGGGGGAAAAAACAATTCTAACGAGAGAAAGAAGGTGGTATGCCATTCCTATTATGTTAATCAATTTCTGTTTTAAAAGAGGATTGCTTTATGAGAAACCAGTTCAAAGCGACTGGACGTGGAGCCGTAAAGAAAAACCTTGCCCCCCTCTTCGGCTGGATCCGCTTCGCAGAATTGAAGAGAAAACGAAATCGGACGCAGGTTGTGCAACCAAGAAATATAGGGAAGGAGGGAAGAGTCATAAGTTGTCATTTGGGTATCTTACAGCGCAACCAATATGAAATGCATGAGCACTGGGGTCGAGAACATAGAGCGAAGGGGGGAGGATGGAGAAAAAATTAAAGGAATTCCGGGAATACGGCTGAGTATGGAATGATTTGGCTGTTTATCTCTGCCACCTGCGAGAAATGTAAACAGAGAAATTAGATGATGGGAGCATTCTTTTTAAAAGGATTCCCATTCGACGGAGAGGAAAAATAAGCGATTAGGATCGCGTATCAAAACAGAGTCGAAAGAGTATTTTCGTACATGAAGTTGGAAGAACAATTTTTTCTAATTAATCACGGCAGTTTAAAGAAAAATGATTTAGCGGTGGAGAAAAATTCAGTCACACTGCATTCCTTTTCCGCTTGCCTGCCGAAAGGGTATCAACATAACAGTCCTTGAAAACTAAAATTTCTCATAATCTAAACACGACAATTAATGAAACAGATAGCTTCCTATATTACGGAAAAGATTTCTCGCATCACAGTGTACAAAAAATAAAACGTTAAGTTATTAGTTCCTATCAAGAAAGATCAGTCTAAAACAAAATTAACTTGCTTGAAAATAATGTGATCTCTAAGAGGTCTATTTAAGAAAAATTTGAGCCTATTATTTACCTTTCAAATTATTTTACCAGAAAACTGAAATTTCACAAGATATGCTATCTTATAAACGGATCCTTTCAATGGGATTACAATATTTTAACGTGATAAAGGTAATGTGTATTAATTTGTACAATTGCACATTTTCACAAATTCACAGAAGACTGTTTCACACTCTTAATTTGCAAACACAGGACCCTGGCACAAATAAATAAATAAATTTATATAATTCTAATTTATGAATCAAAAATAGCTAGCAGAATTTATAAAACGGAACTCTATCTGAAAAGCGTAGACTGACCCAAAAAGCACGACTTAAAAGACCCTGCCTTTTAAAAAGATAAAATTAAGTGCTTGTGGTTCGTACAATATACGTTTCTTTCAATTCATTTTTGTGTATGGGAAAACGTTTCGATATAAAACAGTCACAACAAAATGCATATGCTTTATTACCACACAAAATCCAGCGCTAAAACGTAGCAAACGCTAAAAAAAGGCCCTCTAACTAAGAATGTGTTACAATATCTCATTAAATTATAATTAACCGCTGCTTGAATGCATAAAAAAGCTGGTTTACTAAACTTAGGCGATTAATGTCAGTCAAAATCCACTTTGATATTTTAGACCTTTATTACATAACTTCCAACTGCAACAGAACTCTTCGTTCAAAATTCATTCATTTCTGACAGAGCTGCGTGCATTTACACATGCTATGAAAAACGGTTTTATGTTAAACAATTAATTGGTCGATGATTTCAAAGCATTGCTTACTTGAAATGTTGGATAAGTTTTATGTTGGAGAATTAAACTTATAAAATAAAATCATTATAAGAAGTAAAGTGAGACGCACCCCCCCCCCCCTTTCCTTTTTACATAAAGACTTGGTTTTGTGATAATAGTGCACTGACTAAAGGAATTCGTGTCTGAGAAGGATTTTCTCCTTTAAAAAAATTATTCCTCTTAAAAATGCGCCTCAAAAAACCAAGAAAAAAAAAGCAAATTACATTCTAATTAAATAGCACAAATATTCTTCGTTGCGAATACTATAGGTGATGTGCACATTTCGTTTGAATTTTAAAATTATCAATAAAACTCACTTTCTGTCTGAAGTTCATTTCTTGGACAAAGGGAAATGTAAAAAAAAGTATTTGGATGTTACAACAATTGGAATTAAAATGGTATACTAAATTACACGCTTTATTTGTGGGAGAAAATCGTGCTATAGCTGACAATTTAAGTAGCAAAGGAAATGAGGCTGTCTTCTTAAAATCTGTTGGCATCCTTTTTCCTTCTATTAACTAGATGAAATGGAAATAATTCCATTTAAGCATAAAATTAAATCCAAAAGACTTTCAGAAAACGCTTCTCTAAAGGAACTAGGAAACAAAAACTGTATCAACCAAAAGAAAGTATCAGTGCGAGAAAGGTATACATGAAATTCAACTTCATATTGTAGGTAAAATTTGGTTTGAAAACAAAAAGTAATAAAAGGAGAAACCAGTTTCCTTTTAATGAATCAATTTACCAGCCAAATATGAAGATTTAAAAAAATTAAGCTAAAATAGAATAAAATTTATATAAGTTACACTGTTAATGTAATTTAACTCTATGCATCACTGACACTCGGAAATCTCAATCTCTTAGTTATGCGTTAGCAAAATGTTTGCTCTGTATTTTTTTTCCCCCTATTTTTTTTACCGAAAATACTGTTTTCAGAAAATGGTCTTGTACAAGTTATATACCTGCTTTACGTCAGGAACATTGGAATGAAGTTGAAAAGTTTCTTTTAAATAACTTAAGAAAGCAAAACGAACTCTTCTATCTTCATGACTTAAAGCAGGGTATATAAGACCACTTTCAAAAACTGGAAATTTGGAAGAGAATGGGAGAAAGCAAAATGCAGAGTAACCATTTTACTGAGTAATAACTGAGAGAGAGAAAGAGATTTGAGCATCAGTGACGAAAAATTAATGAGCTGAACACATTAAATTCAACATACTTTTAATCGGGCCTTTTGAAAACCGACTTATAACCGAGAGACGCATTAAAGAAGTGACATATAAGGGAGTAATTATTATTCCACTGTATTACTTTTGCCATACTAATATTGTACTACCGTTGCTAAAAGTCGCCAAATGGCGAAAAAGGTAATGAGGCAATTGGAGGTCATGGCAAACCCTTTTGCTGATGAACAGAGTGTCTCCGAGACGAAGAAAGTGCTCCTCGCTGTGTGACAATGGTTTTCCAGAAAGATATAAGAGGACGATGCCTACTTGTTACAGCACCTCCGGACGCCTCCACTTTGCCGTAACTTTCCTCTAGCTGTAATTGGGCTGTCAGCGCAAATTATAACATTAAACGGGGGAGAGAAGTGGATTCCATTTGATTGAGCAACATTCGAGGACATTGGATTGCGCACTCCACGCTTCACTTACATAAGTCAGAAGCTATGCATCCTTTTATTACGCCAACAATAAATTTATATAAGCCTAAGCGAAACGAAATGCTTTCAATACAATTCTAAAAGCTGTTCTACAAAAATTGTTAACTATAGGATATTTATTAAATTTATACTATTTCTTTTAAGTACTTGTTCAATATTTTAAACATGATAGAAAGTATTTTTGTCAACTGGTGATTCGCGAGGGGAAAATGTTAGAGGTTCTGGAATTTCTTCATATTTATTATACATTTTTACAACTTTTTTTGCATTAATATTAATTTTTAATGGCAATAATAATGAATACGATTGATGAAGTTTTTATCAGAAACTATTGTATTTAATCATTTCGGAAAAATTGTCTCCTTTCCCTCTACAATCTCGCGTACACGATCTTTACTGAAAACTATCGTCGTTCCTGTGAAATAATTTCTATTTAATTATTTCGTGAATTGCTTAAAAAAATTACCTTCTTAAAATTGAGTATGCACGTTTCTGTGGTCCGTATTACATTCTTAAAATTTTTAGCGATCCGCCGTACCAGCCGTACTGAGAAATTATGTGTAAACATTCAAAATAATAAAACTTTTAACATGTCGTACCAATCTCTTGCTCAAGACATTTTTCAATCTCTTTCAGGGACTAATACATACCTGCCAACATACAGCATTTCAATAAAAAAATTAAGTAAAGATGATTGCTATGCATCGCAATATCACGTATACTTTTTATGTTAGGGGGGGGGGGGGGGGCAAATTAGGGATTTACTTTACAACAAAAAGTTGTGTCAATGTGTAAAACACCAGAAAAGTCACCAGGTCAAGAACAAGTGACCGCTTCTTATTTCACGTTATCCAGCCCTGAATTCCTTTTAGCAGTTCTAAAAGTAGTTAAAGGAAGAAAAGAAAACCCAATAATAGACGTGAAAAAATTTGCTATAGCTAAATCACCTTATTATAAGAATGAATTGGTTAAAGAAATTAAAAGAAAAAATTAATCTTAAAATCAAAACGAAAAATATTCTCAAAGTCTTCCAATTCGACAAAATTTTTAAAAAAAAAAAAAAAACTGTCAAGCAAAAATAGGAAGTCTAATTTCTTAAAGAAACTCTCATACTCAAAATGCCATAAAATAAGCTCCAGTGACAGAGAAGAAGAGGACAACAATGTTTATACTGCTACGACTTCTCCGAAGACAGTTGGGTACAGAGCATTGGACGTTGAGCCCACAAATCCTGTGCATTTTTAGATAGAAAGTGAAGACGACAAGGATGTTAACATCAGAGTGGTATGCGCAAATCACGAATAAGATTTTATAAGAAAGGAATAAAGTGATAAGTGGCATTGAACTTGTATTAATGATCGTTCCCCGTCTTACCCCGCGTATAAGGCAAAACGGGAGAAGGTACTTTTTTTTCCAAGCTGCTATAATGTTACAAAAGGTAGAAAATTTTTATAGTTTCTTTGTGTGTTATAATAATTTAACGATTAAATAAACGAAATATAATTTTAAAGATTTGATTTGCTCATTTTCACCTATTCTGTAACGGGTTAAAATTAGTTTCCCCATCTTGCCCTACATGTTTCAAAGCCACATAAAGTTTCCCCGTATTAAAAAGAGAGTTATGGAGAGAAAAAAACATTCTCAAATGTGTGGCTAAAATGACGAAAATACGTATGAATATTGTTAGAGTCCCCAGTCTTAGATATCTCGTGCAGTAACTTTAATTTATTGAATGCATCAACGACTTGTAGATTGGAAAGCAATTTACTTTTGAGAAACACCATTAATCTTTTCTAGATACAAAACAAGAATAATTATTTACTTTTCGAAAATAATGTTTTATTTATTTCAAAGAAACACTTTTTTGCATAATGAAATCGAACAAGCTTTGAAACGATAAATAATAGTTTTTATCGGCAAAATTATTTTCGAAGTCAATTTTGCACGCACAGAGACCGTTAAAAGTAAAATAGCAGTACATATGGATTTACATTTTATGTTCTGAATAGATGCGTCAAACCGTGAAATGTGTCTTATGGGTCTTTTTCAACTATTCTATTAATCTAAAATAAAACTATATTTTACCAGAGCAACTAAGCATGCCGTGTTGGGGTGGGTACTATCCTTTCTATATGGATAAACGAATCCCTTGCTACACCATATTTTTGTGCTCTAAAATCAAATGCCATTTGAATTAAACTATTAAATTGTTCGATAACAAATTTCTTCTTAACCTCTTCATTCCAAGTGTACCCAATTGGGTACATTTTAAAATATTGTTAATTAACTACTGTTTGTGCAATTTGGAAGCTAAAACACCCAATTGTTTTTTAAATTAATCAACAGATAGTTTACTTCGTTTTAAACATATAAAACATGGAAATTGAGCATGAGTTATCGGGGGTTATAATATATATTAATATTAGTTTAAATATTATTTAAACTAATTATTAATTAAATTTTTTTAAAAAATTTAGTTATTTTGTTTTGTAATCATTTTTTCAATCAGAGAACTAAAAAGTTGCGTCAAAATTGTTTGTGCTTAGTTCTGGGGTCTGAAGAGGATAAAAAAAGAAATAGAACTCTCACTTCCGACGATTTTTCACTCGTCAAGAAAATTTCGTCATTTACAACGATTCTTTCCTCACGCGATCACGTGACTTTAAAAAGTTCCACACAAATTTCATCAATTTGACGAAAGGTTTATTCGGATCATTTTTCACGAAGCCATTTCGTCAAATACGACGAAAGTTTCGTGAGATTTGCGTATGCGTTTCTGAGAGTGAGGGATGCTGAAAAAAAAAAGAGGAAACAATCAGAAGAGTTTTTGCAATATTTTCATGTCTTGAAGATTTTTTAGTCTCTTCCTTTCCCTCTCTCTCTCTTTAATAAGAAATCTAAGGACTACTTAGGGATTTGATATTACAACAGTCTAGATTTTATTTAATAGACAAACACAAGTTTTATTGCAAGGAATAAAACAGTCCCTTTGACATTAAAAAAAAAAAAAAAGTTTAATGAGGCAAGACGTTTTACAACTCTTCCACGTCGAGGAAAAAGGGAAATAGAAAAGGGAATTAAAATTTCGAATTCTCATAACCTTTGAATTCAATGTTAAAATTTTCTCACAAATATGCAACTGTAAAAATAATTATACTTTGGATTTATGTGTCAAATCAATCCTTCTTTTTCTTTGTGAATATTCCGTGAGAAGATCCAAACGCTGAACTCAATGCTGTGAAAATTATGACATGGTTTCTCCTAACATGTAAGAATAATAGAAGAAAGCTTCATACAATAAAATCAGGTAATGTATCTCAAAAACTTCAAAATCTGTCCAAGCCCTTATAAAAGCCATTATCAAAAGTTTTTTTTTTCCCAAAGACAAGGGGAGGGGAAAAGTTAATCCTTTATCACTCATGAATAATTTAACGGTTAAATAAACAAAATATAATTTAAAAGTTTGGATTTGTTTATTTTTATCTAGTCTGCAACGGGTTAACGTTAGCTTCCCCATCCTTCCATTTGATTTTTTCAATTCGAGGTAATAAAAAAAAATCACGATCTGACCAAAACGGTCTCGGTTAAAATTTTGAAAAGGACCCTTTTTCCGTAACTAAAAGATGTTTTTCACACATTCTCGCGTTCCTTCATGAGCTCTTCAAGTTCATCCTGTGGAACTGAGAACCTATAGGGGTTAATTTTTTTCCCCCGATTCGATTTGAAGAGGCACTCGAAATGTTGCAAACAAACATCCGAAAAGTTAAGATTTATACAATCAAGTACTAATGAATTAATAAACAAGCGAACGCTCCCCACCCGATGTGGGATCCCACCTTGTGGATCGATGTGGGATCCCACCTTCGAGCCACTGTGAAGAGAGGAAAAGATGTGCATCAGCTAAAGAACGCGCAAGAACCCGTTATTTAATGATCATTCATTATTCATACAATTCCATACATTCTTCCCCCTCCCCCTTCCCTGATTAGAATCGAAACTCTCATTCCTTTATTCAATTTTCAAAAGGAAAGCGTTTTAATTAGGTGAGAGGAATAATTAGTAAATGCATTTGAAGTGGCTCCGATTTTTCTTGTTGAAGAGGTTTTGTGCCGAGGACCGCCCACCTCAAGATAAATTTTGCATCATATCCAGGAATAAATTGAGCTCCGACTCGATATTACATCATTTGGCACTTAAATGTTTAAAGCGACATTTGCACCGAAGATGCTGAATCGGAAATGATTTCCTCGAAACTGGAGAGAGAAAAAAAAAAGTTCTTCACAACTCAGAGGCCTACTTTATTCGGCATTTGAATAAATCTTTTAACTTCGTAACGTTTCCTTATTAAAAGGGAGCTTTGAATTCGCCACTTTTCCAACTCGTCCAATAATTGCATGAAGCGGAAACAACGCTTCATGCGTTTGAGCCTCGAGTACGGTTGTTATTGCACTTTGTTTGTATACTATTGTGTCTCACATTATTTTACTTCATCGCAGTGCAAAAGAGTAACTCTAATCTGTATAAATAGTTGATATTCGATTGAATACTGCTTAATATTTAAAGTAAGAGAGCTCATTTGAACTTTTGTTTTTTCGACACTAAAGCGTCCACCGTTACGCATTTACAGCACTTTCTCCAAATTGAATTTACATTAGGCATTACATTGAGGTACGGCGACGTTGTTGAGTTTAAATGAAGACAAATAAATTGCGATATCTGATGGCGGCGAATTTGATGAATACGTTAAAGGGAATAATTTTGTTTTATAGCATGTGTTGTGTTTAATCGGTAAACTTTTACATTTATTTTCAGTTTTCCGTCTAGTATTAGCCATCTTCATCAAATGCCTTTAATTAACTCAACACGGTTGAAAGCAGCAGGTGTAACGCAATAAGATGTTTGTAGATATCTAACTGCACAAATATTTTTCTGTTTCTCGACTTGAATAAATCGTAAATAGGCATTATATAATTCAACTCAAGAGAATTTTGTCAAAACAGCGTTTAATCCAGTCACCATTTGTTAGATAAAATTAACTAAGGGATCATTCATAAATGATGTCACGCTTCGAGGGGTAGTTCGCTTGCTGTACTTAAGCAGCACAGCAGGACATGTGACAAAGGGGGGTAGGTGAAGTGTGACATTTTGTGACAAAGGGGGAGGGGGTCAAATAGTTGGGAAAAAAGCGTGACCTCCTTTATGAACTGTCATTAGTATCAATAACTCTCCATACTAGGAGACAAAAAAAGGTTAATATTTGTTCTCCTCTTCGTCAGGCTAAACGCTCTAATGCTTAAGACGCATTTTAAATCATTTTTTTTTTTTACATATTCGCAGCACTAAATAGATACCTATCTGAATCAAAATAAAGCAAAGGTATTAAATATCAATATTTTTCAACCACTTAAAAAGTCAAACGGAATCGAAAAATAGCATTGCAGTTTTTGAGTCAAGAAATGACTCTAAAAAGGCTAGAAAAAGAGAAGACAAAATTTTGATCGTGAGATACAGAGGTACAGAAATGGCGTCAGTAAACTAAAAGCGACTTTTTACTAAGACGTGCGACCAAGTTTCGTCGCAAGTAAAAAGTTACAGTGGCTACGCACGCTACGTATGGAACGGTATAATTATCATTCATTCTAGTGGCAAAAGACTTGTTGAACGTCACGACAACGATGCCATTTCATTTAACTTCCTGTCCCAAAGCAGAATCTGCTGAAAAATTTTACGTACGTGGTAAAACAAACAGTTCTACTGCAGGCTGAATAATTTGAGTTCGAGACCATTTTGTAAAATAAATTCTTCCCTCTTTCTTTCTTCAGAATGCTATGAGAGAAGAATGTATGCCCCTCCTGATCTAGGTATTATACTCCAAATAGCTTCACATTTAATTTTCATTTTGTGTTTATGAAAAAATCATATATGTCAGTCATTTTATACTGACATTGTTTGATATGTCAGTCCATTTGCTGGATATATATCAGCAGAAAATTTTCAACAAGCTGAAAGTTACGCAGAGAACATTACAAAACTTTCGGCTCTTGGGCCTGCCTGTTTGTATGAAAAGGTCGCAGCTATCTTTTCAGTTCACTAATGTACTGTGACGTAAATCATCTTACCATGTGTCCAAAGTCATTGGAGTAAAAGGGAATATAAAGTAATAAAAGCCATAAAAACGCCTAGAGGCCGACAAACATTAAGTACAAAATAAAATTTCAAACGGAGGACTCTGACGCATGCGTAAAATCAGAAAGTGAGAAAAATTCTTTTAAAAATCAGTTAAAAATGAATCTCTATACGCTGGGCTTAATTTCAAATTAAAGTACACAGAAGCTCTATAGTCTTCAGAACTTACATATTCATAAGTAAATAGACGGAAATTTCGATAGCGAATACGATAACGTTTCCTGAGTCTGAGCTTCCGCTAGTTCCCATGCAAATTAAGTCACAAAAATGAAAAGCTGATGGTCATCTTATCTTTGGATTGTGGCATTAATCTATTCTTCAAGGGCCTCCGTCATTTCTCTTCGCAGAGGAGGGACGTTTGTAAGCTATCAACATTTGCTACTGACTCTATTTGAACCAGAATCAGTTCCCTACTCCAAAGCAAGTTGCCTTGACTGAGGTCCTTGTAGCATCCTGCGATGCAAATAATCTTTAGGAGTCGGTTTTGTAGTGATGATCTTATCAGAGAAAATAAATCTACTCTTTCTGGAAATAAGATTAAAACAAGCGCCACATTAAGTAAATTCTCATAACAATCTTCGGAAGAAAAAGAAACACCTGTAAGAATTTCTTTAAGCGTTCATCCGTCAGAATCTCATAGCTCATTGACTTCGGGACAGAATTATTTCCTGTCGCATTCATAGAATGATGAGGAAAAACAACGAGCGCTCGTTGGAAATGAGAATCTTTCAATAAACAGAATGGGAAAATCGGAGAAACAGACCAGAACGAAAACGACTCCAATTAGTCTCTTTATTATCTCGAATTAAATTCACTCTCTTGCATAGACAGGATGAAGAACAACACCTTACCTGAAGAAAAATCCGCTTCACTGAGCAAAATATAAAACATTCAGAGAACGAATTGAAAAGAATAATGTTGAAATTGCTCCAAAATAATTTTTCTAATTTGCTTAATTCCAGCATTTTTTGAAAACGTGCTATCTCATGAAAACAAAAAATTGTAAGAAAAATTAACATATACACCTACGCAGTTGCTGCAATTTAATGATTCATATAAGAATAACTTCTACATTATTTTTCAAATGAAGACTTTTTAAAGAATTGTCCTAAAAGCATTCTGCTGTGAAAGGACAAAACACCAAATTATTTAAATTTGCTGTTTTGTCCAAGCACTCTATTTTGGCTTGCTGAGAAAAAGTTATTTATTAGTTCAAAAAATTAAGCTCAACTTATGAAACAGAGTAGAAAAAATAATTAATTAAAAACTAAGGGAAAAGTTTGTCTTTGCACAACGTGTTCTGCAAAGCCGTGAGAAAAAAAATCCTGTTTGTTGCAGCTTTATTATAGGACTCCGTTTAAAGTCTAGTCCTGTTTCTGCCTTCTTCGACACCTGGCAAGCGCAAAATTCGAACACTAAATGCCATCTGCAACTACGGTTTCTAAATTTCGTTTAACTATCTCAACTTTTCTTTCCGTGCTGGGATTTTATTTTCTGACAGCGCATATTCAAAATTTTGAAAGAGCTTGCATGAATGTATCAATTTTCGAGAGATCTTACTGGCTGATTGCGATCAAAAATAAGTATCGATTGTTAACGGCTAAGGTATATTCTTGTTTCAGACGAAACCTTCATCTCAAGAAGGATAATCTGAATTGCGACAGTGAATTTCTTTCTACATTGATTAAGGAATTATATATTACTATTCTAATAAAATCTTCGCATTTCCACTCAGCCCTCTTAGTCCATGCACTCCCTAGAAAGCTTCGGTATGGCGGGACTGTTCAAAATGTAAAAGGTCTTTATCAAAATAAGTCTTCTTTTTTCTTTGAAAAATCAGAAGGACAAAATTAAAAAAGAAAAAAAGTGCAGGGAGAGGGGAGAGAAAGTTCGGTACTCCGTATGTAGAACCTCTCTCGACAAGCACATTTTCAAGAGAGAAATGAATTGGATATTAGAAGTTTCGTCTGGAGAGAAATAATTACCAGAGTTTCGGTAGTTCCAGAAAAACGGTAAGACCTTCGAGTGCAGAGGATGAGCCCCACTCTGTGTCTCTAAGAATCGTCTTTAAATGACGAATTAATTCGCGCTAACCGATCGAATCGAACAAACTTCCCCCAGAGCAGCCGAGAGAGAGAAGTTGCCCGATATAAAGTAAATCCTCGCCGGTTATCACTGAATTGATAATGTCATTAAATAGCGCTTGCACTTATATCCCCGCAAGAACAACAGCGAGTCCTGGTGCCGTACTTGAGCAAAAGTTGCCTCGCAGCTAGGAGCGGGAACCATGAGTTTTAATTGCCTTGTTTACATTATTGGTTTGGAGGGGCAGCCATCGGAAGTGCTGTCAACGGTGGTCCGCTGCTTTTCTTTGTCTTTACGTTATTATGGAGCCCGAAATTCTCTTTTCTGGGATTTTAGTTGGTACTGCAAACAGCCCAGAGGGAATACCATCCGCCAATTGCATTATCCACTTCTGCGATCGTCGTTAATGGCTAATACAATGAAAACCGGGAGTCATTTACTCGCGTAGGGATTTTTTGGCGGGGGAAAAGGGAAAATTTGCGCCCTTTCGGTTTCCCCCAGCTCGCGAGATTCGATTAAAGTTTTGACAAGCTACGACGACAGAGGGCTGGTATAAACTGTATTTATATCGACTGCCACTGTCATCGAAGTTGGGAGCTTTTAGTTTGAAGATGTTAAGCACTCATGAGAAGAAAAAAAGTAAACCAAAACGAAGTTCCGAATTTACTAACAAAATATTCGATTACTACAGATTATGATCCAGCATTTTTGAGCGAGTGGGATCTCAACCCATTCCGATTTACAATACATTTCTCTTACATTTGATAAATTCTTCTAACTTTGTTCTAAATTAGCTAAATGTGATTTTTTCAAGCACTCTTTTTTTAATTTAATTCAATTTTGTTTCTATTTATTTTTCATCTATTTATTTATTTTCATTTATTTATTTAGAAAAGAAAGAAAAAAAAATTAGAGTCGCGACGTAAATATTATATTAACTTTAAGACAATGCTACTCTGTGTTTTTGAAAAAAAAAATGCATATGTTTTTTTGTTAAGTAAGTACGACTCATTTTTTTTTTAAACAGTTAAATAAGAGTGGGGGATATCAAAACATTCCTGATCAATACGACGCCTGAAATATAAATCAAGTTTGTTGTTCAACATCGTTTGAAATTATTTCAAAAAGAGTGCAAGAATAATAAAGAATAGAACAAAATTTTTAAGCCTATGCTAGGGACTAAAGAGTCATTTCATGTGCACGAAAATGAAACCATGACTAAAAAAACTTTAATTTTTACGGTAATTTTGATAAGATCAAGTTTAGCCAGCTTTTTCTATTAGTTGAAAAGTGTTTAGATTTTTACGGTTGTTAAAGAAAAAAATCTAGCCTGTGATTTATCATGCAAAGGAAACATATACACTAGCAAACGGTTTATCGTCTTTTTCAATAATCTCATTAACACAAATTAAGCTACTCTCACGATTGTAAGGGGAAAAATCCTTTTAGAGGAATAATCGAAACGAGTTTTATTTGCATTGTCCAAACACAAAATGTGGCTAGTTTATTTTATTAGGTTCAAAAGCTCAAGATTTTCAACGGATAAGTGCACCATTATTTCGCAATATTTTTCGGAGCATAGTATCGTAGTCACTAACTAAAAGCTAGCTAAGTGGCCTCCCTTCATTTTCATCTTGAATAAAAGGAAAACTTCCACCAAGTAACTCACTGACAGTCTGCCACAATTTCTATTCGCTTCTCGCATCATTGGGTTTAACATGAACCCGGGATCGTCTAGTTTCGAACTGAACTTGCTTGCCGCTTGGGGGGGGGGGGGGGGCACTGGAATTAGAATCCGGAATTTTGGAAAATTAAATGTCTAGGAAATAAAATAGTCCAGTGTAATTAAATTCTTCTATAAAACAAGTCATGTATTAACCCTTATTTTCATAAAGTAGCATATATGCTACCTGGGGTTTTCCCCTACTTTCTATTTGAAAAGTGACGTCAGCGCGTATGTTGCATTGTTATTTGCTAGCCCTTATTATCATAAAGTAACATGTAAAATAGCATTTGGTAACAAATAGAAAGTAGGGACAACCCCCAGGTAGCATATATGCTACTTTATGAGAATAAGGGTTAAAACTGATGCATATATTAGCTCCTAATCTGACTGTTCTCGTTTATATCATCACTGCATCTAAAAACTATTAATGATAGATAGTGAAATAGAATCAAATTGCCACCCCGTCTTTATCCCGTTGCGGGACAAAAGTTTCAGAGAAAAATCAGCCTATCCAAACCAATTGCTTACCAATCAATTGCATAATGCTGTTAATAGCCACTCACTATTTACAATGATAAAATTATGTACCTTTTCTAGGCTGCAATTGGAGACGATTCTAAAAAGTCTGACCTCCTCTCCATCCGCAAGAACATTTAACGGTCCTTTATAAAATGCAGTACTAAGTTCATTAGGATTAGTGTTGATATCATTAACTGCTTTTTAATGAATTTCTTTGTAGTGTACATAATTAAGTACCATAACTTTGAAACTTTAAAGCAATTAGTAATGGTACAGCTTCTTTTCCCATGAAAAAAAGTGATGGAAAGCTATTCCAAAAGTATCATTATTGTTTTCACTGAAGAGGGAGACGGGGGGGGGGGGCGGATAACACCCTCGTTTTGGGCTTCCACCAGAAATTTGAGAACAGAACAAGATTCTACGGGAGGGGGGGAATCCAAAATCTTATTTTTTATTATATTATTTATTTATTTAATATCATAATTATTGTAGAAATCTCACAACGGATTTATCCATCAGAGTTCATCTTAAAGCAGAAGCTGCCAAGTGTATTATCCTCCTATGAATTGCTTTGAGGGAAAAAAATCGGTTATGCTTAAAAATTAAACATTTTTGTTTAAAAATTATTGTTTAAAAATTAAACAACAATATTGTTTAAAAATTAAACAACAATATTGTTTAAAAATTAAACAACAATATTGTTTAAAAATTAAACAATTTACAATTTCAAAATATCTGGCGTTTAAAAGCAAAAGTACCAAAATGCATGTGTTTCCTACATTTCACAAATCACAGCAGTATTATTAAGCATTCAGCTCAGAAAAAAAAATAATTATGAACAAACACAATGTACCACTCAATCATCACCTGTAGCATATTCTTTCCGAGACTTCAAGACAAACGCAAAATCCAAAATACGGAGTCGATACGGAGAAAAAGCCACTTTTACTCTAAAATCCGCGCCGGGAATTCGCCTTTTAAAATGGCAGTTACCCTCGGCGAAGTAAGAAGAAAAAATGAGCATAAAAAGGTAGGGGGCGGGGGTGAAGAATGGAGTCGAGGTCTCTAAATAAGCGATTAGCAAAATCAACGATTTATAATGCGCCTCGTATTGGAAACTGTAACTGCTTTGGTGTGCTTTTTACTCCGTAGCAATTTACACGCGGCCAAAGATAGGCTCGTTTTTTTCTTTGCTTTTGATTTAATTTCAGCAATCCCACTTTTTTTTTTCTTCGCCGGAGATGGGGAGAAAGTGGGAGTGCTGAGGTGGAAATGTGACATCGTTATTTTAATTTTCAGCTCCCCACTCCACTCCGTGCCTTACTCCACCCCCCAACATTCGAGCCTGAGAAAAAGAACGCAGATGAAAAAAAAAATCGATGTCTCTGTGCACGGAACATCAGTAATGGTGGGTAAAAAGGTTAATAGCGAAAAATCTTGTGTTAAATAAACGGGGGCTCGACTTCACTCAATTACAATTCTCGACATTTTTTTTTTTTTTACATCTTCTTCTTTTTCCCCTCATTTATTTAATCCTCTTCCCCCCGTTCTCCGATGGGGAATTCTTAATATTTTCATCCCCCCTCCTTGCTCAATGACGCTTGAAAAAAGGAGATGAAATGAAAACGGAAAAGAAAAAAAGAAAGAAAGAAAAATGGTGCTACATGAAAACATAAAAAAGGCGAAAAAATATTGAAATCGCATTTCTAGCGTCTCGTTATCTATCTAAATTAGAGAGGATTGTTTCGTTAATAAAATCGCTTGTTCTGCTCGATTAAATCTCGATTAAGATAGCGATGATGAATACGTAAAGCGCGTCGGCGAGGAAAAGGCACAAAATAATACTACGTCGAATAAACATTTCCGTTTTTCTATTTAGATAAAGTAAAAAAAAAAAAAAAAAAAACAGCTATTACAAGCTAGACTTAAAAAAAGTTTTTTAACAAATACCTTTTTTTAAAGAATATATTGTGACTGTTTATTTATTAAAAAGGCGTGTAGAAGTACAGTAAAATTTCAAGTATCAAAATAAAAGTCCTACAAAAAATAAATAAATAGATAAAAATTTAAAAATATTTTTAAAAATGTGAAATTTTTATGAATTGGAAAATCATATTTTTTTCATGATAGACAATAAGTAACACACAAATACAATGTTAACCATAACAATGTTCTGAAAATGAAATAATAGTTATATTTTCTAAATCAAGCTTAGATAAATAAAGCAGATTCATTAGTCTGATGTATTGTAGGCGGAAAAAAAATGAATACGATTTCTGAAGGTATATTGCATTCATAATTGAATGAAATACACACAAAATTTGCAAACACAATGAAAATATCTGGAAAAAAACAAAATTAATTTTTTCAATCATGTCGTGAAAATTTTCTAATGTGTTGCAAATTTTTGAAATGTTTACATGTTTATCCGACAAACAGATACGGAATTTGATGTCTTCAAGAAATTATTGTTGCAACAGAAAAAAAAAAATCATGCATTGCTGGAAAGAAATTTGAAATGGGGTGTTAAAATCTTTTTAGATACACAATACAATATTTTCTTATAAAGTTACCAAAAAATTTACTTTCTAAAATTGAATAAATCGAGCCTAATGTATGGCAGGTTATAAAGTGGTTACCAAGGTTCATCGAATGAAAAAAAAAAAACTACTATTTCATAAAGAAAAAAGATTCGTTACAAAAACTTAAAATACTGATATTTTCTTCTCAAGGGTAGTACAGAAAATGTATAAGAAGTGTAATTTGCCGCTCTAGGCAGCTGCTTATTCTGCTGATTTAGAAATAGCTCTGAATGTCGATCCCTTTTCCATTTGCATCGGAATATGAGATTTACATTGATTGCACGCAAACATGACAAGTAAAAGTTTGTCTTTCAAGAGCGCTTCAATGAGTAGCTAAACATTTCGAGGAAAACATCCAGTAGATTGCGATACACCGCAATTTCGCATGTATTTTTCATTGCTTTTCGGGGGGGGGGGGGGAGATGAGGACTTCTTGCAATCACTTAAATTACAACCACCCACAAGTTCCTAATGTGATATGTTTCCCAGCTTTACACAAAAAAAAAAGAAAAAAGAAAAAAATCAGTCGTCCTAAGTTATAATTGATTTTATAGTGTCTAAAACTGTAAGTTTCTTGTGTAAATCCATTTGTCCAAGATATTAAATAGGATAATAACGTTGTTGAAGTAATTTTTTTCCATAAAATTCCCTATTTATAGGGAATTACACTAAAACTTATGAAAACCAGGAGATTTGAAATGCAGACCAGGAGACCAATAGAATAGAGGAAAATCCAGGAGTCTCCTGGAAAAACCAGTAGAGCTGGCAGGTATGTGCTCCTCATTCGCATGTCGAGCATTAAAAAAAATTATAAAATAAAGATAGGATGATCGAATAAAATGTCTTTTTATTGTTTCTGAGGGGATAACATTCCGCAACTAATGAGCGAATTTGAATAACTGTAGACGTCAATTAATTATTAATTACATTCGAAAATGTTGTTCAGTTTTCCCATAAGCGAACGGACTAATTGTTTAACACTTCATTACTGGAAGGCAACCGAAATAACAGTGCTTTGAAAAGATCAGGCTTTGCAAAGTAAGAGAAATAGAAAAAAAAAAGAGAGACATTGCGTGTAGAGCGACGATGAAACAGAAAACAATAAATCGAAATAAATTGTCAACATTGTGTCTCCCAGTTTCTCACACAATGCCCATGTCCGCTGAACCGTGTCTAGTAGCACGCGGAAATCCCATACACATCGGCCAATTGTTTCAACCACATTGGGCGCAGGAGAGCGTCCGTTTATTACTCGCTGTCCGTATGTGTGAATAGCGAAAATAATAAGCGTTTCATTATTGCCCGAATTTCACTCATGTTTGCAGTCATTCAAAGGACTCCATTTTAGATTATATAATCTAAAAGGGTGCGAGTTAAGCACTGTCACGACGACATAGAGTAGTGCATATAAATTTGAAAAAATGTCATACGCAGCAAAATGTTTAATTAAGATGAAATTGTCATTAACAGGATTTTAAACTTCCCACCATCATCTTCTTGATCAACGTGAATATTTGTCATCAGGAGATTAAGCTTTGTTGCTATTTATTCTCAGGAAATATGGATGTCCTCTCCGAGATTTTTTTAAAATGCAAAAAAAAAAATCTTTTGAATCGGACAATTTAATCAAAAGTTATTGGGGGGGGGGGGGACAGACAGACACACATCTTCCCCATCTCAAAATCTTACTGTGAAACTTTTTATTTTTCACTCTTTATTTAATTACTTAACTTATTTTAGCCTTTTCTTTATTTTTAATGATATTTTAACAATACATTTAGCCTTCTTCCATACTTTTTCCTTCTTTTACTTTTACGGGAAAGTAAGCTAGCTAATAAAAAGGGGACCACTTCTTACTTTAGAGTTTCAATACAAGAGAAACAAAAAAATAAAAATTCAAACTTATCCAAACAATCAGGGGCGACCCGATATTCTGCATGTTCTATTTATGTCTGATTTCCTTAGCACCATTTTAATAAAATAACTATATTCATGAGTACAAAGATAAAACAAAGCAAAAAAAAGCCCTAATTGTCAGAACAAATATCGCAAATAGCTATTTCGAAGCTACAATGGAGCCTCTTCATCAGTGCAGAAAAGAAGTGCTCAACACAAAACTAGACAGTTGAGTGAAACTCACTCATACAAATAGAAAGTTGCGACTGAGTTTCACTCACATTATTTCAGCACAAATCCTTTTGATCATTTGTCTTATAACTGTATTCATATTCTCACTATATTTCTTCATCATGTTTTTCTTCCGCACTATGTTGACACTTATTTCTGAATGAGAGAAAAAATAAATGTACACAAATTTACCACTCAACTCAGAGTAGGTGCTTTCAAGCGCAAGATGCGCCTTCATTTTCGCATGCACTTTTAGATGAAAAGGAGAAACATTGTTAAATCACTAAAAATATTGCAATTTTTTTAAAAATAAAATCAAGCTTGAGTTTATGTATTTATATTTAAAGATAATAAAGAAAAATATGGCGCATGTATATAAACTATCTCCAGTCAATCGACAATAAAATTTAAAAATAAAAAAAAAGGAATTAAACGTAAGAGAAGAAAATTTAATGTTTTAGTGCATATTTGAATAGAAATTCAAATAATGTCATTCCATACTAAATATAATATTATTTCTATCAAAAAAAAAAAATGATTCATTTTTAGAATACAACATCTTCTAACGATTCTCATCGAGCAACAGGTGTAACGAAAGGGTTAAACATTTTTGTCGAACCTTGGAATGATTCTCATACCCAAAACGCGGAAATCTTCCTTTGATCAGAGGATCAGTCTCCATTTCAGAGGGCGGCATCTATAAATAGCCCTAAATCATCAATTATTAAAGAGAACCCGAATTATGCCGTCCCATTAGAAAATGATTTATGGACGCATGCAGCCGAAAATAGATCCTTGGAAAAAAGAAAAAAAAAAAGAAAGTAAACACCAACGGTGTGCACACACAGAAAATGCAAGTGATGTGATGCATCCCAAGCGTAGCTATCGCGAGATAAGGTTCACTAGAGCAGATTCTGTGAAAAAGGGCAACTTCGGAAGCCGATCACGTCTTGCCGCGGGCTCCATTATTGTCGGACTTACAAATGCAGTAATAATCTCTTAAAGAGAAAGGACCAGTTCATATCGCGTTCGACAGACCTCAGAAAGTGTTCTCTAATCTTCTGGATTATTCTGCACCCCGCTCCCCCTCCTGTTCCGAAAAGAAACGATACGGAAGCGCGATTTACCCGTTTTCAAATCCGTGTTATCCCAAGATGACGTACGGTGGGGTATTTCTACCCCATTTGGGGTGATTTTTCCGAGATGATCTTTAAATCTGTTCTTTTCTTAACCCTCAAAGTAGAATTACGCAAAATTCCGTTATGATATGCTTACTTCAAGGCTCCAGAGTTGAAATTAACTGTGACCCCCGTTGAAGTCAACTGTGGCTTTCTTTTAAACAAAAAATAAATAAACAAACGAAGAAAAACACCTTGAAGAAAAAAAATCACGGCTGCACTAGTTAAATTTTAATGGATTTCTTAACTAAAATTTGTAATTTTATATCGATTAGAAAAATAATTAAATTTTAAAAAAAATTAAACAAAAAAATTTTTAACGAGCAGATAGAGAAAATGGGAAACTGCTTTTCGAAACAGGTTTTTATTTTTATTTTTCTCTCTAATGGAGCTGCGTATAGTCATTAACCGTTGCAGACCTAGTGCGTACCCCGGTAATCGGCATCCATTTTTTCAGGTAGCACCACTGTCGGTGGATGCCATTGCCACTGAGAATTTGGACGCTCAGTTTCCACTAGATGACGGTACCTGAGCGCTCATTTGATGTGACTTGCACTAGGTATTTAATTTAGCCGAGAGTATCCAAGCCAAACGGATACTCAAGGGATCTTTAACATGCCGCACAATCATGCGACGTGGGCGCAAACGATTTTCTGCATCTTGAAAATCCGACTTGGGCCAGGTTCGAACCTGCGATCTTGGACGTACGAGACTTGCGCCTTACCACTACGCCACCCTATCGACGAAACAGGGTTTTTTCTATATCTGAATGTGTGGCACATTTGTGTAAGTGCTTTCACTTCCCAGCTCAATCGTTTTTAGAAACCATAATTAGTTGGGTGACACATTTTTCCTTTTAGCTAGCTTCTGTGTTCAAATGGAACAATAAAAAGGACTCATAGAAAGCAAAAGAGGTAGCACATATCGGAAAAGATCATGCACAAGTGTCTTGTAAAATGTGCAACATGTTTTTGAAAATGCAGGACACATAAGCAACATTCCTTGACTGGAATAAGAGTATAGAAATATTATACGAGTACATAAACATTCATAACTCCGACTTGTTAACAGTTTCGCAAAAAAATTTCACTCACACAGATTTTTACAAACTCTTTATTTATTTCTCATATTGAAAAAAAAAAAAAGGAAAACTTTAATAGCGATATTTTTCCAAAGTATAGCTGCAACAATAGATCAACTGACACTGAATTGAAAATCAATTGGAAAAAGTTGTTTACTTTAGCAACAAAAAAAGGCGTAATTAACAAAAGTTCCGAGACTTTTGTTATAGACGTATTTATTTCGCTTTTGATTTTTCTACCTATACTAGTATCTCTACCATGGGGGGCCGTGGTAGCCTAGTGGTTAGCACGTCGGACTTCCACCTGGAAGGTCGCGCGTTCGATAGCCACTGAAGACCACCATGTATACTTGGGGATATGTGCATGTAAAATCCGCAGACCCCACTACCTCTCCCCGAGCGTAAGCAATCTTAAGGCCTCGGCTAACAGGTAGGGGTCTGGTGGAGAAAAGTATCTCTACCATTTACGTGTTAACTCATTGTCAGTTTACTTCATTTTTTTTTTTTTTTTTTTTTTGATAAAATTGTCACAAACTAAAAGAAGGAGAAAAGAAGTCGCGATGTGATCTTTCACAGCAGCAGATATTTGTTTCCTTAATTACATTTTTAGTTTTTCTATGATATATTGGTTTAGCTTTATAGCAAGAACAATCCTGGATAACTTAAATAGTTCACCGAACTTTTCAAAACATGATGTTAGTTACACTTGAATTAAATTTTGATAAACACTTAACAGATTAGTTTTGTTGCAAATACGATGTAGGACATAATTAAAATTGTATTTTTCGACTGCAATTTTGAGATTTAAGTCCCAAGTAAACTTCATAGAACACAAAATAATTGTGAAAAATTCTTTACAGCGCTTGATTGGAAACAAAGAAGCTTTTGAATTACAGAATAATTACTGCCTTTGATGGTAAAACTTATCTAGCAAAACCAAATAATACTAGCAAAATATTTAATAAAAGCATGTTCCAAACAGCACAAAGGAAGCAACAACTATTTATGTTAATAACAATGACTAATGAAAATGGGGAAAAAACAGCAGCAGAGATAAAAGAGGAGGTTGGCAAACTGTCTGTCGCTACAAGGTCAAATTCGTTTTTAAAATATTTTAATTTCATGCTTGCAGTAGATAGTAGATGCGAAAAAAAAGAAGAAGAAAAAAAAAAACAAGCATTTCGGAAGAATTTCAACAGAAGCGAGATTCAACAAATGTTTAAACGCATTCTCTTTTAAACGGTTGACTCCCGTTATAAGAACTCTGCGATAAAAACACCCAATACTTTAGAACGAGATGAAAATGATGTGTCACATTCAATGAAACGACTGTGAAGGAACACTACTTTTGAAACAATATCTCGTTACAGCGAATACTTATACAACGAAATAAAATTTTTGTCCCGTTTTAAATCCCAATAGGATAACATATATTCCGTTACAACGAACATTTCATAGCAACGAAGTATTTCTCTCGGACCCTTGGAGTTCGTTGTAAGTATAACGACTCGCGTATTGAGTCTGAACCAGACGAGTTGCAATTTTCATTCTACAAATTTCCAGAGCGAAAAAATGCTAATCTTCATTTTAAAAACTAGACAGCACTCCTTTCAAAAATGGAATACCATCTCCCCCACGTGACGAGCGTCTGCATAAAATACATATTAGCCTTTTATACAAAACTTACTTAAATTGATCATATCTTTTTCAAATCGTATTTGCATTTAACATATCGTGTAATTTATATTTGATAATATATTTACTAGTACAACTAGTGTAATTCTCACATAAAATCATTTATTTCAATTTTAAATTTTAAGAAAGTACACCATATCTCATTAATTATTATTTATAATGTATTTAAATTCAAAAATTTTATTTGATGTAAGAAAATCCTTCATTTCATATTGCATGGTCCCCATTGGAATGTAATGTTTTACCAAATAGAAAGAAAATGTATTTGAATATTATTATTGACTCATTTGATGCAGCAACCATGTGATATAATGACCGTAATATTGAAGTGCGGACGGAGTCATTATAATGGAAGTCTACTGTATGTATTTATTTTTTTGCAAACATTATCGTCAATAACAAAGAATCGTCGTTTTATGAGATCTTGATTTCAAATGTCAATAAAATTTGACATAATACAGTAGCTTGAGGACGAGATTCTGTCAAAACTTTAGAAAATCTCCCATATTATTTTTTGGAAACAAATAACGCAAATTTTAAAATCCATATTCTGATTTTTACAATCTAAATTGAAATATAGGAAAAAACACAAACCAGTTGTACTTTTCTAGAGATCTGCAGAAAAATATTAAAAATGGCAAAATATTAAAGATGACAAAATGTTAAAATTCATCTTTTTTTTTTCTTCTTTCTTTCTTTCTTTTTTTTTTTTTTTTTTTCAATTTACGAGCTTAGTTTTTGAGGAAATTCAAGTAAATATGAAACATACAGTAGCAAGACTTTTTTCTTATTCCTGGGCCGCTGGCTGATTTTGAAAAATGTATTTGTATAACTATTACCATGCTAGATTTGGAAACAATGTTTTGGGAAAATGTAATCTTTGACTGTATAAGTTATCTATGACTGACAGATGATTCGAAATTATCATCAGAAAATGTCAATCCATTTCTCATTTTTTTTTTTTTTTTTTTTTTTTTCGATCTTGATATTTTTATTTCAATATACCACGCAGTTTCCTTTCATTATCTTCATCAATTTTTAAACCAATTCGTGAGCACGGAACATTTTACTAATGCATTTTCTATTTATACAAAAACTGTATTGAAAAAAAAAAGGCAGAAATCAATTTCGATTACGAATCGAACAACATGAAAATGACATCAAATGACGTCATAATAAACCACTCTGAGTCAATCAAACGTCAGTCTCCAGGAATTGAGCAAACACGGTCAGATTACGCGTAATACACAACCGCAGATAAAGCAGTCTATAAATAGGAAGGAAAAAACGAGACTCAGGTGTGCACGCAAGATGTAAGAGAGGGTGTGGGGTGAAAAAATTCAAGACGAGGGAGAAATGCACACGTGTTCTCTTCTCGGAAATCGCAGTAATCACGCGATATTTGGAGCTTTCTAAAAACAGAGGAATAAACAGATGGAATAATAGAACTTCGCTGCAAACCAAATACCCACTCATCCAAAACCTCTCTTTACAAGAGCGGACAAGACCCTGCTCGCTCATTACGTATACTTGATTTCCTGTTGTTCTATTCGTTAATAATCAGGATATAGAGTGCCCCTGGATAGAATTATCGATTTAAAACCCAAGATATCTCTTAACTGTTTGTACAATATTTATTATTTTGAAACTGAATTAGATTTTCAAAGAGGATAAATGATGCGTACAGGAAAGTCTCCTTTATCCAAATTCGCTTAAACTTTAATCCTTAAAGCATACAATTTTTATGACTTAAATCAAGTACGATTAGTTATGTAAGTAAGGGACCGTTCATAAATGGTGTCGCACTTTTTTCAATTTATTTGCAACCCCCCCCCCCCCCTAAGAAAATTTCCTTTTAATCTTTTAACAAGAAGTAAATTTAAACTTAATCATCATCGATGATTACGATACAAAATGATCATTAATGAAGCTTTAAAGTCAAATTGTGAAAATCAGAAACACATTAAAAATAAATTTAATTTGCTGATATTAAATATTTTTATGGAAATCAAAATGGGTAATGTCACTTCTTGTTACCCTATCGCTTCCCCTTGTCACAAACTGTCACAGATTCTCGAACACCCCCTCTCAACTTCGAAGCAGGACATCATTAATGAATGACCCCAGACTAATGCAAGTGACTAACTAAAACAAAGTTGATGCAACTCTAATGAGCAACTAAAATAATGTTAAACAATTCGTTGGAGGCGATACCTTTGTTCGAAACGATGAATTTGAAATTTTGGTTTGAAAGACACTGAATTTTATTCCATTAATAACAGCTGTCTCATTTTATTTTATTTGGTAATTCACTTTTGGTATTATGAAGTTCTAACTATATTTCGTCTCAAAGCATTATTGTTCAACAGCGCATTGTCTTACTTGAAAAAAATTGGCCAATTTTTATCCCTAGACTATAGAAAAACTTGGCGGCATGTTGCACTAAAAAATTGCGCCAATTTTACCGAGTACAAAGGATTACGCCCAATGTTGCTAAACGTTTACTTTTGTGCCGACACCAAATGAGGAAGGACAGCATTGGGGTACACAAAAATCAATAAAGACGTGCGACCAGTGTTTGCGTCCTGAAGCTTAATGAAAGAGGCGTTTCTTGTAATCCCGAAACATGTGTACGCAATATTTTTCGAAATTTACTCTTCACAATGATGTATCTGTTCTGTATGATCATCACTCTAGTGAATCTCTCGAGTGATTTCAGAATCGAATGAAAACCTCGAGTGATCTGAAAATCGAATGAACTTGTCTCAATACGTTGAAGCACATTCTCGATCATGCCTACCACTACGTCAAGAGAATTTTCTTATTCCAAAATAAAACTCAACTAAAACCACAAAAGGTAATTGTTCATACTAAAAAATAATTTGCATTTTGTGATTGTAACTTGGCTACTCGTTGTTTATACGTATTCGTCTCTCCCGGCTTCGTTCATGCAAGGGCAATTAAAGCAACGATGCTCGCTCTGCAACATACTTAAGTTCCAAATAGAAGAAACGACGATTAACACACCACTGCTTCCTTCTCAACTTGTATAAAAAGATAAGATAAGAGATGTTTTACGCAACAAAAGAAATCTTTTTAATGCATTTTTTCCACCGTTCTGGAGGGAAAAGATCGATATTTTAAACAAAAACCGCTTTCGATTGTGAATAATAAATAGTACTTGTAATAGTATTGAAAAGAAAGGACGAAAATATAAAAAAAGCACAACGTCAGGATTGACGCTATTAAAAAGTTGAAACGCTAATTGAAAATGTTTTATGCTGGAAAACATTTCCGTCCTCTTTTATAATCATTATTTTTACTTGTGCGTATGCGACTTCGATAATTGTACGATTTCAAAAGTGGCTCCGGTCATGAGAAATATAAATAACAGGAGCAAAAATAATAAAAGCTCATATATGAGTTATTTAAAAAAGAAAGAAATGAACCTCGTTTACCGAGTACCACACAAAGGCGAAAAAAAAAACCTCCTAATAAAAGAATCAAATGGGGAAAAGAAAAAACCATCAGCAATGGAAACCATTATTTTTTGATTTCGATCTTCGTTTTAAGTAGAGAGATAAAGGCCACATTATTCACTATCCATTTACCCCGCATTCGATCAAAAGTACATCTACTCTACGGGACATATAATACGCACACACATGCCTTCGTTATTCCATTTCCAAAACAAATGGTTCGTATTTAATGAGTAACTATTATCCCCGCGTTTAAAGCGGCCACCCTATTCTGTTTGCTCCCCTTTCTGGCTATTGCATTACCCGAGTCCCAAATTTTGCTAATTTTGCATACATCCGATGACATTTGAATATAGGAATAAAAACTATGTTTGGAAGATTCGTTAGAACGCGTCGTGTCGTATCATTTTGTCAAATATCTGTATTTCTTGTCAAAAATGTAAACAGACAACCCTTATCTACAGCCGAAAACAAAAATTGCACTCAGTGGCGTAGCTAAGTGGGGGCGGCCCTCCCGGGGGCCACCCGTTCAAGGGTCACACCCAGCCACGACGGAAAAAAAGAAGAACCCTTAAAAGCTCCATTAAACAAAGCAAATACCTCAAATTGGATAATTTTTTGTGTCAATTTCTTTCTATTTTCAACATGGAAAAGTGTTTCCTTTCAAAAATATTATTCAACCTATTTTTTAACTGCTAATCACACCTTTGCCGTCAACAAATACCTTAAACATTCTGACGCCGATGATAAGAATGGCATTCCCCCTCCCCCCTTTTTTTCTGTTTCTAAGTTGTGATGATTTTTTTTAATGTATTGCATCACAATGCATAATTCGCGCTTTACATATTTTTTTATTTTTTTTTTTTAAATCTTTTCCATGGGGTGACACTATCAATAACCGCCCCGGGTGTCTCCCTTGCTAGCTACGCCACTGATTGTACTTATATAGAGGGTGGCTTTCATTAAAGTTATCCTAGTACACGTATGTCGTTGAGACTTACGTTACATGGATAACGATGGATTCTCAATGAACAAAATAATAATAATAATAATAATGATGATAATAATAATAACAATAAATTAATTAATAAATAAATAAATAAAAAAAATGTTCCAATTTTTTACCACCAGTTGAGAAGAGGCTGCTTGAAGAAAATAAAAATAGGGAATGGGGGGCGGGGGCGGGGGCGATGAAACAAAAAAAAGAGCTTTTTTTATCACAAAATTTATTCAATGCACATTCTGTTTACGCCCGTCCCATGTCAAAACGTGTGTGTTCAACAGTAATGCGAAGAGTTTTCCTATCAATTGTAGTAACTTGGAGAATGACAATTGTTAGAATATCAAGAAGACCTCAGGTGGTAAATTTTTGAACTATAATTTTCTTTCACGTGGTCCATATAACATAGATACTAAGTTTTAAAGGCATACGTTTATTAGAACGAGATCTACGTGGGTCTAAATAGGGTATCTTTACTGATGACCAGCCTGTTACCTTTTAATTTTTAAGTTGTGAGTTTTCGCTAAAATTTTTTCTTGTTTCCTTGTTACAACTTGAAAGTCCCTTGGTACAACGTGAAAGTGTTGAGTTGGCCGTATGAAGACAACGTGAATTCTTTCATATGATGAAAGAGGCCTCCTTCCCATGAATTAAGAAGGATGAACAAAAAGTATTTGTGATTGAAGTCATGCAGAAGATAGCTCATGTCTCTTTGCGTACTATTTATTATCAACAAATTTGTTTCAAGAGCAAAAGTTTAAGAATTTGATAAGGTTGATATTTTTTAGTTCGCAAAAACCGTCCGTAACTTTAAAATAAAAAATAATAAAAGTTACCATAATTTAAAACTGCGTATAAACAAAAATTGTACTTGTAATTTAAAAAATAAATGAATAAATAACTAAATTTTCGAATTTGTCTTATATGTTATTGAGGGGGGGGGGAGGGAAGTAAAACTAATTTCTTAGAACTACTCCGAAGTAAAATACTGTTTTAGAGGAGCAGTTATTCCTTTCTGTAATCAATTTTTCCCTTCTTCTCATTTTCATGCTTTCTAAAGCCAAAAATATATAGATAAACCAAGCATGAGGATAACATGGAAGATAAGTGCAGATCTCCTTTCCACCTATTTTATACCAAGTATTTATTAAGACTCAGAATAATAAAAATCGGTAGGAGCGCTCCGTAGCATACACTAAAGTTTAATTAATAATTTCATAGTTAAAGTTTTAATAAGAGTAATTCATGCATAAATGAAGTTATTTTATCAGTTTTAAAGATATTTAATCATTATGCACAAACAAATTTTCTATTGATAGAATGTCATGGGCAAGAGCTCTTCATTCATCTGACAGTCACAAAATTACTTTAAGAAATTTACCAAGTTGTGTAACGATTCAAATGTTCCTGTTCCGGCTGATTTGCCTCTTGTTAATAGGAATGCGGTTGTAAATCATTCGAAATTTCCTTTGAATAGTAATGAAATTAATGCTTTGAAATGTAATAACAATTTTGCTTTGGCTAAAAAGCCTTCTTTTTCTGAACTTATTGCTCCGGTTGAAAAAGCTTTCAAATTTAGTGCCTTAACTTCCACTCAAAAAGAGTCAGTTCGGCATCTTATTGCTTCCAATGTTGATTTCAATTCAAAAGTTCCTAATATTGGTTTTACCCATTCTGTGAAACGCTGTGTCAATAATTTAGTTTCAAATTCTGATTTGGTCATTACCAAAGCTGACAAGGGTGGTCAGATTGTTGTTCTTAATAATTCATCTTATGTTGAAAAAACTGATGATTTAATTGCTTCTGGTCCTTATTCTGAAATTTATAAAGATCCTAGCGACAAGGAGTTAAAAGCTATTTCTTCTGCTGTTAAGTCTGTTCATTCTATTCCTTTGATTGCTAAACGGTCTGTGATTCCTTCTGTTGCTAATTGTGCGCGTTTCTATGCTTTACCGAAGGTACACAAGGCAGGTATTAATTTCAGACCAATTGTTTCCAATATTGGTATTGGTCATATACACTTTCCAAGTATTTAGTTTCTGTGTTTTCTCCACTTAGGAGTCGGAATGTTTTCACTGTTAAAAATTCCACCGATTTTGTTAAGAAACTTCATAACTTCGTTCCGAATAATTCGGTTATGGCCTCTTTTGATGTTAATTCTTTGTTTACTAATGTTCCTGTTGATGGCGCTTTGACTTGCCTCAGGAAAAGGCTTTCTGAATTCCATTTTACTTCTGTGGAAATTGAGGAATTAGTTTTTCTTACTCGTGTGTGCTTGCAACAGAGCACTTTTGTATTTAATGGTAAATTCTATGCTATGGTAGATGGCCTGGCCATGGGAAGTCCTCTTAGTCCTATTTTAAGTGATTTCTATATGCATTATTTTGAGGAAAAACTATTCCAAAAATTGCAATTTCAATTTTATGTTCGTTATGTGGATGATTGTTTTGTCCTAACGGACAGTAACTTGTTAGGTATTGATGATGCTCTTTCGATTATGAACTCCATTGATTCTAATATCCAGTTTTCTTGTGAGAAAGAACTTAATAGTAGCCTCGCGTTTCTTGATGTTTTGATTTCTAGGAGTGAGTCTGGTTTCACAACTTCTGTCTATCGTAAACCTTTCGCTGTTTCTTTACCTCCTCACAGACTATCGTCTCATCCTCCCAACCAAAAATATTCGGCTTTTAATGCTCTTGTCCATCGTGCTATTAATATTTGCTCTTCTCCTGAGCTTCTCAAGATTGAACTCAACTATCTGAAAGCTATAGCTGTTGATAGAGGATTTTCTCACTCTTTAATTGATTCTATTCATAACAAATTTTCTAAAAAAACTTCTGGTCCCAATCATGTGGTTTCTAGAAAGAATTTGGTTGTGTTACCATTCTTTCATTCTGTAAGTTTTCGTATTGCTAAAATCCTAAAAAGGTTTCAATTTCAAGTTGTTTTTGCTCCTAGCAACAAACTTTCCTTCTCTTCTCTTAAAGATCCTGTTGATCAACTTAATACTTGGGGTATTTACCAAATTAGATGCCGTTGCGGCCTTTCTTACATTGAACAGACAAAACGTGCTCTGAAAATTCGGTTAAATGAGCATAAAGGTTATGTACGAAAGCAAGAGCTGAATAAGTCTAGCATTGCTCAACATTGTTGGAATTCCAACCACTCTTTTGATTTCAATTCTGGGAAAATTATTCAAAAATGTTCTTCCCCTTTAGAACTTGACTTTTGGGAAGCTTATCATATTAACAGGAATAGTTCTAATTTGGTTAATGATTCTTCCTCAACTCCTTATTTTTCACAGGTCTGGCATAAGTTCCTTTAATTTGTTGTTCTTTCTTGGTTTTCTTGTTAGTTTTCCATTTTTGTGTCAATTTTTTTTCTCTCCCCCCCCCCTCCCCCTCTTTTGCATGTGTACTTTGTTTTGCTTTTTGTTTTGGTATTTTCTGTACTTATTTTATTTCCATTTTATTCTTTGTATTTTATTTTTTTGCAATTTTCATGTATTTTCACATTGTTATGCACGCTGTTGTCTTTTTTGCTTTCTTTTTATTGATATTCCTTTTTACTTTCTGTACTTCCAACTGCATTCGTTTGTTGCTCTCTTATTGGTGCCTTTCCTACTACTTCTACTTCCACTTCACACTGCCTTTATTCCCATTTGTTTACAGTTAATTCTTAGGCTATATAAGCTTTGTTTTTGTTGTTCTGTCTGCTTCATTTGGATGTTTTGCATCTAGAAGCTCCCTGTCGCATTGAAAAAGGGATTCCAAGCAATCCCGAAACATATGTCTGCGTTTTAATGCTCATTTGTGCTTTAATTTAACGTGTAATTTTATTTCTAAATTATCCATTGTTTCTAACTTTGTAGAATCTTTAGTTTTGTCACCCGATTACTTCTTATTTGTAACTAAGTTGTAGAATAATGAAGCATATCCTTAGAAATTTAAAATAACACTGCTTTTACTTTTTCTTTCTTTTTTTTTTTTTTTTTTTTTGTACTGACACTTTTAATACCTAGCCTGCACCAAAACATTTAGCTTTGTACTTAAATTGGTACTGAAGAAAACAAAATTAAAATATAAGAAACATCATAAGAAAAATATCATATAATAATAAATGTACGCATATTGAACTAGCTAAGCTCAAAGTTCAAAGAATTTCGGAAAAATATCGAACAATTTTGTTTTATCATTGTGAAATTAACCAATATTTTCTGCGGACGAATTAGAGATCTAAAATTACCGAACACTCCTCAATTTGGATCAAATCGATAAACTGATTGAGATTTAATAATTAATATCCATTTATACAAACTCATTCAAACTTAATGCATCGAATGATTGAGATATTTTACTGCTGGAAAAAAAATTGAACACTCTTAAGATTGATTATCGATCAATTATACATATGGACAATAAGAGCTTTTGAAATCTTCGGCCAAAAAGTAAAACAAGTCGTGCAAAAAGTTAATGCAATGATACACATTACCATACTGCATTCAACTCCATCTCTAAAACGGCAGTCACGCAATTCAACTGTCCATAAATTTTTCATGTATAATATATGTCGAGCATTTTGATAAAAGGGAATCACAATTATGTGGAAAAAATCAATTACTTTGCATTGCGCCGCACAAAGAGCCATTACAGAAAACACTGAAAGGAGTTTTCACAAATTTTGTTTACGTTTGCCTGCAAATGATTATTATTATCCAGATATTGTGAGAGGTTGAATGATAAATGAGTCCAGACTGGGGAGCACGGTAGTTCTGAATCTATTCGGCGGAAATTGTCCCATAATACGCCGCTCTGCGCACTCAAAAACGTTTATTATTTTATAAAGTTTTGAATTAATGACGGGTGAACGCGGATTTTACTTAATGGCAGTTGAACTTCGTTCATTCGATTCAAACGGAAGCGTAGAAAAGAGCGTTGCAAATAACAAAGGAAATGAATTTGAAATGTCTAAATTGTCATTGAGAAAAAAAATACCAAGTACAAAATACAGAAGTTTTAGTTCCCCATTCATTCTTTTTACATTAGAAGTTGGGGCAAATCTGATAGGTAACAAGTCTTAGCAGCAATCTGTATAATTACATATTCCGCTGGGGTCGTAACAATGTTCATTATTATTACTATGTACTATTATTATTATTACAGTTCAGTAATACTAAGGTCAAATAAGTCGATTTTGATACGATGCGTTTCGTACGTTAACAATTTTTAACAATTTTTTTTCAATGAAATCCGTTTTAATTAAGATCAACCACGCAGTATTGTGGCAATACACATGCAAATGCGAACGAAAAAGCCCGTGCACACATCAAGCGCTTGACTTTAAAAATACCTATTGAAAAATTATAAAAAGCGCACTTGAGAAACATGAATGAATATATTAATTTAAACAAATTTTCCAGTAAAATTTATAGCAAAGAATACGCATGTATAACTGCTAGTTTAGAAGCTACAAATAAAGGAAAGCAAATAAATTTTAAAAAGCGATGATTAAAACGAATACATGACAAAATACTTCTAAATAACTAGACACAAATTGTGTTGTCATTGCTTGGATTTGCTCGCATTGGGATTTTCACTCCCCAATATCCTGTAATTCACACTTTGTCTCAACTGTACTTCTGTTGCGGAGAAATCAACTTCCACAAATAGCGAGCTCTAGAGTCCCTCTATTTGTGCAAGTTGACACTAATAGCGACTCCAGAGATCGCTATCTGGAATGCTTCAATAGAGTTACGCACTATTGAAAGCCAAATTTGGAAAATGCTACTTATCCATAAGAAAATAAAATAAAACCCTAGATAAGGGCCAATTTTTAGCTTTAAAAGTCAGTTTTTCATCTTTTACTTCTTTTACTCTTTCATCGTTTCTTCATGTTTTACTTCTGTTGCGGAGAAATCAACTTCCACAAATAGCGAGCTCTAGAGTCCCTCTATTTGTGCAAGTTGACACTAATAGCGACTCCAGAGATCGCTATCTGGAATGCTTCAATAGAGTTACGCACTATTGAAAGCCAAATTTGGAAAATGCTACTTATCCATAAGAAAATAAAATAAAACCCTAGATAAGGGCCAATTTTTAGCTTTAAAAGTCAGTTTTTCATCTTCTCCTGAAAAACCTACCAAAATCTTAACTTGACAGAATGACCATATATAATGACAAATAATGATTATACTGCATTTTCTTGTCAGTTTTGAAAGTTTAAATACAAAAATGTATATGTTACTGGCAGAATTGAAATTTTATACATTAATTTTCTTCCCAAGTTTACACGCTCCAAAGCCAAAACAAAATGAAAATCGTTTTATAAAACATTTCCTACATTCTGTTGCGGACTCGAAGAAGTTGCTAATACACAAAGAATTCTTCCATTAGACACAAAAGTAGTATTAAGTCCAGAATCGCGCAAGGGTAATAAATACCACAATAAGCGATTCTATCCACTCTTGCAGGAAATATATAAAAGGCCCCAAATTGTTGCAGCTACCGGGGGATAAATAGATAGACGAGGTGCATTGTAATGTTACAAAAGAGCACCAGATTTCATTCGCTGATTAACCGTTGCCAAACTATAAAGAATAAATAAAAACTAAAAAACGATGCCACCGATGGAATTTTTCGCACGCCGTAAAAAAACAAATTGGCCCTTTCACGACATTGTCAATAAAAAGAAAGATTTGCCTTTCTGATTAAGCCTTATTAACCAAACTAACTGTGTGTCTCTTGGCGTCGTTAAGGGTTACGGAGAAAGACACCGGTCGCCACTGATGGTTGCGATCCTTTGCTAAATGATGACGGTAAGAAACCAAATTTGGCGAGGCATCGCGATTTCAAAGTTTTCTTACTTAATCGGGATTGAATAGGAAAATTTGTTTGTATACTTCAATTCTAAGCAAATGAAATAAAACCGAAATTTGGTGTCTCGAATTTCAACACAAAAAATATTTTGGTGTTTCATAGCATCATATTGTATGAAATCTATCGAAGTATAAAACTTTTTAAAATAATGAGCCTGGATTTAAAATTTTAAAATCACTTTTTAAATAGAGGGGCAACAAAAGAAAGAAAAACAAAATGTAGAAATGAGCTACAACAAAATTCCTCCCAAAATCAAATTTTAAAACTGAATGGGTAAAGAAAGTATAAAGTAAAATCAATTTTTATGCTTAACTTAATGATTTTAAACGGTATTGAAAACGGTATATTGATGTCAGAATGGTTTATTCCACAGAAAAAAAAAAAAAAAAAGACTAGATTTATTTTTAAATCGTTGGCAAAAAAAAAAAAGAAAAAAAAAGGAAATAATAAATAAATGCAAATTATATTTAAAAATAAGAATTAACATTAAAAATTTACATCTCAACCGTAACTTTCACAAAATAATATCGTTTGCAGCTCTTTTACGTAAAAAATAAAGCGCTTAAAATTTACTGCAATCAAAACTGTCCAATCAATGTTTTTTCTCGATGCGAAATGTATGATTTATTTATTACAAAATTTATTGTAATTTACTCATAACTAATTTCTCTATTCATTAAATAAAATTTCTAATGCGGTTATAGCCAGGTATGAATTTCTCCCCAGGTGTGTGCGTATGACACAAAATTTGAATAGAACGAAAAACTGGGATTGAACTTAACTTTGTTTTAAAGTAAAATAAAATAATTAAATATAAGAACGGAGTGTCTTAATCAACAAACATCAGTCTAAAAGAAAAAATTCCCCCATCGCCCCGAACGAACACACTATTCCTTCAAATGTTAGAAGAGGACAGACGATGGGACGGGGGAACACCTTACCTTTACCCACTATCCGCAAACCTACTTTCAAATTTTTAATTTTTCAATATTTATTCAATTAATTTTTCTTTTGTTTTCTTTTTGTTTCTATCGATATTTTTACAAAATATTAAGTTTTCTTTCATGCCTAAAAAGGAAAAATGAAATGAAAGCAATTAAAAAAATAGCTCCATTTTTAGCCTACTTTACCGTGAAAGAAAAAAAAGTATTGAAAAAAAGCTTAATAGTATATGGTAAAAATAAAGTCAAAAATAAGTGAAATATATAAATACGAGTAAAGGATGAAAAATAAAAAACTGGTTTTGAAACAGGGAAAATGCGTGTCTGTCCTCTGTCGATCGGTCTGCCTGTCTATCTGTCTGCCCCCCCCCCCCCCCTAACTTTTGAGAAAATTGTCGGATTCGAAGGGTTTTTTTTTTTTTTTTTTTTTTTTTTTTTTGCATTCGTAAAACGAGGACATCTTATTTCTATATTTTATTTTTTGATTTAAACAATTTTTCGTACAATTTTGAAGGGCTAAAAAGATTTAATAGTGCCATTGAGGAAGTGCAAGGCAACTAACATAACACCTAAATTCTATCAGACACAAGCTTATTAAAGGAGCTCTCGACTTGGAATATTTTTTTATTTGAAAAAATTTTGTTCAATTTTGAACATTTCAAAAACTTTTAAAATTTAGCGCCTACGGGGAAATTTCAATCTTACATAAATCCTGATCTAACAGATATATTTGCTTGGAACAAAGTTTGTCGGAAAGCTCTTGTGACGTAGAATATGTACAGATACGAAGTTAATCCAGAACTAAGCGAGCCTATTTTGGGACAAAAGTTTTTGATCTGGATTTGTAAGGCTATTTCTGAATGAATTAATGAATGAGGGAATTAATTAAGGAATAAATGAGTGAATGCATGTATAAATTAAATGTGGGTTAACTATTCAAAAACGTGCATTGAAGTAACTAAGAACTAAAGTTAAATGAGAAAGAGAGAGAGAGATAGCTAGATAATAAATTTGATGTTGTTGCATACGGGAAAGTAGGTTCGTCTAGTTTTAGACAGAACTTTTTTTTTTTCTTTTTAATTTTATCAAAGCTTTAAGCCAACACATTGAAAATACGCATTTCAGGACGCCTTGTGCAATTTTTCGAAAAACTCCTAAGCAGAGTTTTCAATAACATCCATGTTGTTAGCAAGGCAAAGCACATGTTGCCAATCACGAGCGCAATCTTGACTTCACAACAGTTAGATAAAAAGCTGTCAATTACATTACCTTAATCGCAATTTGACTCACAATAATAAAAGTAGTGAGGTCACGCATGCATATAAAATCAAAGGTCATCCTCGTCCATACCGGATTGGGGAGACACTGAAACTAAATGCAGAAACCGCGTATCATTTTATCTGGTGGTTGGTGATTGATAATGAGTTTGCGTCATGGACAGACTGCGGGGAAACTGAGGTAGAAACTTTTATAGTCATTATCGAATACATGTATTTCCAAAATAAATAAATCCTAAAGCTTGTAATCACGGAATCGCTGGATAAATAAATGCAATCACAAAAGTTTCACGAAAAACCTAGGCACATGAACCTGAATATAAAAAACAAAGCATTTGAATTATTGAAAGAATTTTTATTAAACATTATTCATTGATCAAGGCAAAAACCATTTAGAAACTTTTTCAATGTATAATTGCATTTTGAAAAAAAGTAATTAATAGTGACATGTTTTCCTTGGTTGACCAAGTGTAATGTATATTTATAAAAAAATTGTAAAAGGAGGACCAGACTATTAACATTTACTTAAATCAATAATTTTAGCGTAAACAACATTTTTTTACTACATTGAGTTATGAAAAGCTTATGCATCGATTGATTAGGATATTTCATGTACCCCCGAAACACCTGTGCATTTTTTTTTTTTAAGATCGAAAAAAGGATGATGTTTACTTTGCATTTCTAATATTTCTGGGAAAACAGTTTTTTATATGCCGTATTGATATAACAATGTATTACTTGTCCTTTAGTGCCAACGCCAACTAAAGTCGGTTTTGTAATTTTTAAAAACCTGGTAGCTTTCAAAGTGCCGTCTGAAATACAACATGCTAAAGTTTTCAAAATGAGAATTAAAAAGATGCACTTGAATGGTAAGATGCAGGGAAAAAGTATTAGAACAACTATATCAAATGCCGTTTGTATTCCATGCAACCATTTAAAAGCTTCTTCATCTTATGAAAAATAAACACGCAGTATGGAGTATGGATTTGCAATTTGCCTCACAATTCAAAATTTTAGAAAAAATTTGCACACAAGTACACTAAAGTTCATCGAGTTTTTGCCCCCTAACAAGCAGGCAGACCTGATACAGGTAATAAATTCAAGAACGCAAATTGGCGGTGGTCCCGAAGAAAGGGCTTCGCAATTTGGCGACAAAAGCCATTGCAAAATAACTCCGGCTTAAAGCTCGGGGGCATACAATGCAACGTCCCAAACATCTTCCACCCAAGGGATTAATCAAGATTTCATTAGTATCGATCCGAGAAGCAACCCCCGACGAGGACTATCTTCGCATCTCTCACCAGAAAAGAGAGCAGAACCGAAAATAAAAAGATATGCTTGAAGCTGGAAGTTGAGGTCTTTGCAGAGGACAAAGGCAACCTTAAAGACGCTTAATTTATTGCTCCGGTCCTGTCGATGCATCCAATTGTTGGTTGTTCTAGTTAGACAGTGACCTTATTGGGTCCCGGGCACAAAAGAGCTTCCGTTCCTTGCTTCCTTTTTTCTCCAAATCTATCGAAGGTTCTTCTGTTTCTTAAAAGCCCAAATGACGATGGAGGGAAAATATCTGCAGATATCATTCCATTCAAAAAGTTGCCACAGAATATGAGGAAGGAATTTATTGGCTGCCTGCTACGGAGCTGGCGAATAACGTATGTATTTGAGATCATTGACGAGATAAAAAATGAACACCATATTGTGATTTGAAGAAAGCTCTTTATTGCTAACTAATTACGAACCGGGGCCTTTTTTTATGAACTGAAAGGTATTTTTTTCTTTTCATTTTTTGTTAATGGAGAGGATGCGAGGTGAAGTTTTTATTGGTTTGGCGTGAGGGCACGTTACGAAGACCACATTAATCAAGTTAGTGAGAGCTTAGACACGGTTCAGTAAAAAGGCAGCAAATGCTGAAGAAAGAATGAATCGAAGAAGCAATCGCGTGGGTGTCTCATTTGCTTTGATGATCGGCTGTTATTATCGAGATGGAAGTAGTAGAGGAGCTTAACCTTACACAACAGGAAGAACTTTCGGAAACAAAGCAGGTTTTGTATACAATGAAATGGATTGATTACCATGTTGCAAATATTCTCCAAATTATGAATTCCACGCAATCGCACACAATTTCTACACTTGCTTTTTTTTCTCTTTAATAAAATTCCTCAATAGAAATAAGGCGAATGGCGAGATTCAAAACAGAAACAGGCACAAACAAATTCGGCTAGTCGCTAGTCCATCAAATGTTTTTTAAAATAATCCTTTACTCATCAGTATGACATTTTTCTGTGTTTGAAGTAAAAGTGTAATTTTTTTATAGGTTATGAGGTATCAGATAGTAAGTCTGTTAAGGGCTCCTATTATAACACTTTCCTCACAAAATTCGCCAATTGCTAAAACATTTCCCCGCTTTAACTTGAAATTGACACTTTTATCTATATGTTGATCCCTTTGTCATTGTTCTGTGAGAAAAAATAAACTTCAACGAACTTTTCAACATTAAAAAATAAATAAAAATTAAAAATTCATGAGAAAAAAAAAAGGAACCCAGGAGAAAAAAAGAATCCACGAAGTCTGCCTTACGAAGCAATTTCAACAGCATTTTTTTTTTTTTTACAAAAGCATTTACGAGGTTGTGATTAATACTTGTTTCGATAATTTCAAACGTCCAAATTTTTCCGCGCAGCGGGTGTAATTTATATTTTTGATAGTTTTTAACATATTCATGAAGCTGTTCTTAAACACGCATCAAGGTCATTTGCTCACCTTCTACTCTTATGACTGCAAATGGTGAGTAATGAACTTGCCTTTCAGTTTGATTTGTAAATTTTTATTCAAGCTGACAGTGCAATCAAATATTAAACTAAATCGTTCAAATAAAGATCCAGGGATCGGGAATGGAGCGGGGAGCAAGGAGATTTTGCTCCACTCGAGCGGAGCCGAAGCAAAAACATTTAATGTGCTCCACTGCTCTGTTTTTTTTAAGACATAAAAATATATTAATTTTAAAAAGAAAAATTATATAATCTACGAAAATTATTCGAAGCACGGAAAGGAGCTGGAGCAAGTACTGTTGGACCCGCTTAAAGGAATATCGTCGGTTCCAGCATATTTTATTTAATTAAGCGGGGTGTTTGATTATAAATACAAATACAAATACAAAAGTGACGACCAGCAACAGGCTCAGGGCCCAGCTAGGCTGGTCCTAGTTAATTTAGCAGTCCCCAATGAACATCAAGAGCTTTCTTAAAAGTTTTTACCCCACTGCAATTAACAGTCGCTTCCGGTAAACTATTCCAACTGCCTACAACCCTATTGAAGTAGTAGTTTTCCTAATTTCAAGATTAGCCTGAGATTTGAAAAGTTTAAAACAATGACCTCTGGTTCTACTTTCATCACATAGCTGTAGTCCATCAACATTTCCCGTTTTAATGAATTTAAACAACTGAATCATGTCCCCTCTGACTCTCCTTTGCTCAAGACTGTACATATTGAGCCTTTTAAGCCTAACCTCATAATCTAAGTCTGAAAGACCACTTACCAATCTTGTAGCCCTCCTTTGAATCCTTTCCAATAAGGTAATATCCTTTTTTAGGTACGGAGACCAAAACTGAACAGCATACTCCAAATGAGGTCTTACCAAACTTCTGTATAATGGCAATACAACTTCCCTAGACCTGTTCGAAATAGCCTTATTGATAAACCCAAGCATCCTGTTAGCTTTGTTACTTACTATGCTACACTGCTGACTGGACTTGAAGTCATGACTAATCAATACTCCTAGATCAACAACTGCTTCTGCTTCCCTAATGACAGAACCTTGTAAATAATAGGTTGCATGTTTATTCCCATGACCAAAATGAAGCACTTGACATTTCCCAATATTAAAAGACATACCCCACTTAATTGCCCACCTAGAAATTTGATTCAAATCCTCTTGAAACTGATTGACTTGTTCCTCCGTGTCCACAATTCCCATGATTTTGACATCATCAGCAAAAATATTGATGTTCCCAGAAATACTCTGAGTAATATCATTAATAAAAATAATAAATAATATTGGCCCTAGAACTGAACCTTGTGGTACCCCGCTCAAAACATCAATCCACTGAGAATAATTGCCCTTCACTACTACTCTTTATTTCCTCCCCGTCAGCCAATTTTTAACCCAAATTAAAGTTTTTCGACCAATACCAATATAAGCAAGTTTGCTAAGAAGAGCTTCATGCGGTTCTTTATCAAACGCTTTCTGAAAGTCAATGTAAACAACATCTACGCACTTTTTATTATCTAATGCCATGGTAACCTTGTCATAGAAATGCAACAAATTAGTTGTACAAGACCTACCCTTTCTAAAACCATACTGACAATCAGTCAACACTCCATTTGCCTCCAGGAAATTCACTATTTTAATTTTTATCAGAGTTTCAAAAATTTTACAAAGAACGGAAGTAAGACTCACAGGCCTATAATTTCCTGCCTTAGTTTTAGACCCTTTCTTGAAGAGCGGCGTTATGTTTGCCAGCTTCCAATCCACTGGCACAGTCCCCGAGTTATATGAAGATATGAAAATAGTCAAGACAACATCCACCAATTCCTCTGCACATTCTACTAAAATTTTTGGATAAACATTATCAGGTCCTGGAGCCTTATTTGCTTTAATCTTTTTCAAATGAAACAACACATCATCCCTAGAAAATACAAAATCCTCAAGCTGTGTATTAGCTTGCGTCTCGCTTATGTCAACTGTTGAGATACAGTTTCTGTTAAATACACTGGAAAAAAAATTGTTTAGAATATCAGCAATATCTCCCTCATTTTGAATCAAGTTCCCGTTCTCATCCACTAGTGGGCCTACCTGAGTATTACGAGCTTTCCCTGAATTAGCATAAGCAAAAAATTTCTTAGGATTCCTTTCGATGTTATCTGCAAGCTTTTGCTCCAATTCCCTTTTCTTACTCCGTACCAAATACTTGAAAGTACGTCTAGCTTCACAATACAAAATCCTGTCAGCATGGCACCCAGTCTCTTTAAGTCGCCGAAAAGTGGCTTGCTTATGATTGAGAGCTTCTTTCACCTCCCTAGAGAACCACATGGGCCAAATTTTCGTGTAATCCCCTTTCTTTCTAAAAGGAACATAATCCATCACTGTTTTCTCTAATTTCCCCTTAAACTCTTCCCACTGAAGATCAGCTTCACTATTCTCCAACCCAGAAGAAAAAACCTCTTTCAAACCCTGCCTAAGTGCAACATAATCAACATTCCTGAAGTTAGGTACAAATCTGAAATGCTCACCTTTGTGAGCATCGAAGCTGGTCCAAAACCTAATAGTATTGTGATCACTATCTCCAATATGTTCCCCTATACTCAACCCCTGAACAGAACTTCCGACATCACAAAAAACTAGATCCAAAACAGCACCATGCCTAGTCCCCTGGGTAACAACTTGATCCAAAAAACAGTCCCCAATCACTTTCAGGAAATCATCTTCCCTACCATTGCTAGTGTAAAAACTATTCCAGTCTATGCCCGGGAAATTGAAATCTCCCATCATGATGACCGAGCCCTTACCAGACATGTCCCTAATAACACTATACATCGCCTCGTCTTGATCCTGACTAACATTAGGCGGCCTGTAAACATTTCCCAAATGTAACTTTTTCCCCATATTGCTCACCAACTCCACCCAGACCATTTCAATATCATTAGGCTTATTATTAATGACCAATTCATTGCAAATAAAAGTGTCCTTAATATAGAATAAAACCCCTCCACCTTTCTTACCCAGCCTGTCTTGCCTAAACAAATTGTATCCAGCAATGCTCACTAAATCCTTATCATCATCAGTAACCCATGTTTCTGTAATTCCAATAATATCCAACTCCTCACCTGAGATAACACTATTTAACTCGTCCATCTTATTCCTGATACTGCGAGCATTAGTTATATAGAAACCTGAGCATGCCCATTTTGCTTGTCTTAAACATTTTACGATGCCTCAAATCACTACTATTACTGTTACTATTGCTTAATATTTTACCCTCATTTTTAAAACCTCCAGAACAGAAGTCAACACCATGACATTCTCCAATCCCCCCATCCAAAATTAGTTTTTTGATTCTGAAGCTTCTAAAATCATATCGCTAACCTTAACTACACCCCTAGAACTAAGATGTAGACCATCCCTCGCAACCCAATCACGCTGACAAGAACTCCAAACATCAATGAATGCGGGGAAATTTTCTTTGCCTTTCAAAACTGATAATATTGCCTCGAAACGTAATAATAAATCAGTATATCTAATTAAAAGAAGTTATCAATGTTAGTGTTAAGCATCAAACGAAAAGTTGCAGGATCAGACTAAACAGAAATCTTGTTTCAACTGCATTACACCTGCTAATCAGTCCTCGCCCCCACAGGGACCAGGGACCATTGTGAGAAAAACCAGTTTCACCCTTCCTTCTAGAAAGAAGGAACCTGGTTCTCTTCACCATTGCAATACACTCTCCAACTTTCTCCTTATTTTTTTGTATTGCTAAATAGAAGATTCCAGAAACTTTTTAGAAAATAACCTCTGTTTAGTTCCGGGTGGGAGGGGGCGGGAATCATGAAAGGGAACGAGTGACTCTCAAATTTAGTGGGCATAGGGAGGTGTTGCTAAAAGATCAACTTGAAAATTCAAAAATTGTTCTTATTTACTTATCTATGTTTGAAATGTAATCAATTTTTTTATCAAAAATATTTCAAAAGCAGACCAGTATTATTGGATTATCTGGGGAAGTAATTCGATTAAACGGGGATATTTCACATTGAGTCTATGGGGAAATATTCGGTTCCGGAAGGTTTTATTCTTATAAGCGGGGTATTCCTTTATCCGTTACCCGATTAAGCGGGGCTGAGAGTATTTAAAAGTAGGAACGAAGCAACTCAAAAAATGTAGCTGCTAGAGATCCCCATAAAGATCACTATAATACAGTAGAGTATCGTTTATATGACGATCGTTTATACGACCTCTACACTTTTACGATGTTTTAGTGTAGTCCAAATTACTGGATTTAGCCAGAAAGGTAAATCGACTTATACGACGTTAGCGTTTATACGTTATACCGCAATAGCGTACTACAAAAAGACTTGTAAGGTTTATTATTTTTATCTTGTTTACTTATGTTTTGCTTATTTATTTCCTCAATCTGCAAAGTCGGAATTTAGCTTTTATTTGGCGTCGAGTAAAGAAAAAATGCTAACTTTCATTTATACATTCATAAATACATTCTATTTTAAAAACAATGCGACACTATGATATAAATTATATCGTTAAAAAAAAAGGCTACCCACCCCTCTTTTAGAAAGGAATAATACTGTTTATTTAAATTCTTAAATTTGCATTAGAAGTATAAAGCCTCATGATCTATCAAAATGTATGCAAGAAGTTCGCTCGAGCGAGTTAACATATGCAACAAATTTCATCAAACACTTTTAAAACACTTCAAACACAAAATAACTACATTCGTCGCCAACAATTATTTAAAACAACGTCGCATTCCCTACTTCATACCCATAAATAAAACACACAAAAAATTTATTACTCTTAACTCATTTATTCTACAAAGCCCGTTTTCTATTTTCTTTTTTTTTTTTTTTCATAAATTACAATTAACCTTTCTTCCCATTCATTTATAACGTCTACGAGTTCCACTAGTAGATTCGGACAGAAACCAATGCCGAGATAAATTAAGCAGATAAAGGGACCACACTTATTGAATGCGAAGAGAGAAGACGGGAAAAAAAATAATAATAAAACTTATTCATCCTTAAAAAATAATGGATCGTAAATATAACAAAAAGCAGAAACAGAAAAGGAAACTAAAATACGAATTCTGACCTTTTAATCTGACTTCAGCATCTAGAGTTAAATGTATCGAGCGGGGAAAATGGTGAGGAGGAGGAACCTTTCTTATCATTAACTTCTCTGCAATGGCGAGGAGTTCTATAACTGGTTTATTCTAATAATCCCCCCCCCCCCCCATTTTTAGATACTTCATGAGTTTTTCTTCTTTTGCTTCCCATCGATGCAATTGGTGAAACAAAACATGACGCATAAAAAAAAATTAATAACGTATTTTTCTAAAGAGGAGAAAATTGTTACTCTTAGGACGACTGGCCTATGTCCAAGACAAACTCATTCTCACTCATTATTGCAGTAGCACTAGACATAGGACAGCCTGTTGATGCATTTACCCTAGTGCTCAATAATTTATTTCCCCCCCCGCCCTTCACTTAGAGCAAACTTATCACTTAATGCATCACTTTAAATGTTAAAATGCATTTCGTGGAACAGAACAAGGAATGCAATACTTAAAGAAAAATTAATGTTCTAGATCAAATCCTGTATTAAAACATACATAAAATAGCAACAGCATTTGATGAAAGTTCAATTTAACCCTGATCCGCCGTCCGTATGTTTGTCTGAAATCCGCAATCTTAAAAAAAAAAAAAAAAAAGTAAACTTATTTTGACATTGAAAACTCAACTAAAAGCTCATATGAGGCCTTCACGCGGCAACTTTTATGATACAATTTCGACTAAGTTATTACCACTTATACTCAAAAGATATTGTATTATGAATGAAAATAATTATTATTTACTGGCAAGAAAAAGTTATAACATTATTTTATGATAAAAGTCACTGTAGAAAATTAAAATTTACTAAACACTTATCCTCAATAAGAGTTCAGAAAAAGTAACCTTATTAGAATTTCTGCACTGCTTATCACAGTTGATTATTTTTTCCCCCACGAAGACAACTCAAAATGATAACGTTCTCCAAGTGTTTCTATTAAAATACTCAGCGATTTGTACGCATTTATACTCGAAAATACTTCGTAATTTCGTAACATTGACAGTTTCAAAAAAAATTTACCTTTCTCTTTTACTAATATCTCACGGTGCCCTTTAAATGAAGAGGCCGATTTCAAAATAAGTTACGAATATGTTTATTGAAATTCTTGAATAAACAATGAAACATTTCACGCGAAAAAGAGACTATTTTAAGATATTGTGCACTACACTGCTCTTTAAAAAACCCATCAGTAGCCAAAAGCGTTAATAAAATGTTATTTTTTTATATAAACAATTAGCTCACTCAAACGAAGCGGTACAAGTGTAAGTTGCTGTGTTTACCCAAAAGCTGTTTTGATATTCGACGAGGACTAGTGAATCACGAATTGTATTTCAAAAATACAGTAATTAAATCCGAAAATTAATTTAATTAAGGAACATTTCTTTAAGTAAATTTTAATGAAAAGATCTGAATTTTACACTTTGTGAATAACGTCGAAGAATACTTTCACGAATTCCTCATCCTCTGGCGAAAAACTTCGATTATCGTCAAGAGTCCCTTCAATTAAAAGCACTTTTCATTCTCTCTGGCATCCGAGACCGAATATGAAATTGATTCAACAATTATATATTTTAACAAAACTAACCCAAGAGATGAATTCGATAAAATTTTCAGACATCGCCTTTACAATGCAGACGAAAATGCGATTAGATGAGAATAGATCCTGCGGGTGGGAACATGGGAAACAAATTTGATACCCGATGGGAAACCAGTCGAGCGATTCATTCCACAGAATGCGTTCGAATCGTCTGAGGCGGCTCTGAATTAAACAAGATAGCAAATTAGAAAGAAATTAGTTTCTCTAAATAATTTTTCCCATTCAAATCTAACTGTGTCAATCATCACATCTGTAGCTCGAGATAGAGTGATTTCTCCCTTCCTTAGACGGATAGATAAAGTTCTTCATCTAAGACTAAATTAAATTTAAAGATAAATGATTGGAATATACATCTGAAGGTAACGTATAAAAGTTAAATATGTTGTTTTTATATATTTTATGTCGAAACCTCGAAACGTTTAAAAATCGACGTGCAACTGAGAAACAATGAAAGATTAGTGAATATTTATCTGGATTATGTGTGGCGGGAATGCTTGTTATTTAAAAAGATCGAATAACGTATTGGAAATAGAAACAGACTGATTTAATTTTTCCCTAAGACCATTTCTATGGAAAACATTTTGGAAGATATACACTCATATGCCCACTTACTCCTAAAATTGTGAAGATATAAGAGTTTCGATGCGTGAAGATTACTGCCCCCAAAGAAGAATATACCAAAAAGTGCGGCGTACGCCACAGAACAAGCAGGACACTGCAGAACAACCTCGGACATTTTACTCCTTTTTTTTTGTTATTTTCGAAAAAGGATTTACCAAAAAAAAAACCACTGATTCCGACCAATGTCCGAAATCCCGCATCACGCCGGTTCGGAGCATGTATTACTTTAAGCTACCTAGTAATACCAGTACAAATGCAGATAAAATTATGAACATTTTTGAAGCTAATTTTTAATGAATTAAACACATGCTCGTGTGTTGCAATATTTTATTGTTTTTCATTCTACAAAATTTTCATTTGTTTTGAATATTGTTCATGAAAATTTAAAGAATACATCAAATACGCAATTAATTGCTTGATTTTGTACTTATTTTGAAAATAAAAATGTTGAACGAATTTTTAAGCTAAGAAAAATGTTTAAATTGCCTGTACTTACTTGTAGCTTGCTTTAATAAATAGCTTGCTACTTACTGATAGAATGAATCATGAAATTAAAATTTTTATCATTATGGCAGCAAATTGTTCCGTATTTAAATATGTGTAGCAGTTGACTTATATTTTTAAAAGATTGGCAAGAGCTGCCAGTGAAAAAAAGGAGATTAAAACAAAAAAAAAAAAATTATAATTTCTGTACCTGAGAGCCATAGTACATTTTTCGGGTTTTTGCCATGAATTGAAAAAAAAAAAACATTTTTAGTACTGTAAGACTAGAATTTTCCGTGGGAACCTTAGAATAAAGATGTCGGATGGGTGCTTCAAAAGTTCTGAGTCCTCATGTAGCTGGTGACTTTTTCAAGGTCAATTAAGAGCAAACTCGAAAAATTGACTTAAGATAGTATGGCCCTCAGGTACAGAATTAAATTTAAGCTAAATTATTATTTTCACACTTCGATTTCTTGTTTTAAACATTTTTTTTTCTAGGGGGAGGAGGGCCTTAATTATTACTCTCAAAAGGTTTCTATTTTACATCACTATCATTCTGCTTTTATTTAACAAAATTGAAATAATAAATTATTTTAAAATTCGTGTTTACATATTTATGTACCAGAAGAAAAAAAGCAAATGTATTCAAGATGCCATCATTAAATGTAAATTTCAATGACAAAAAATAATTACAAAAATTTATAACCGTGTTTAAAAAACACAGGCATTTTTCACCGGCTAAACACACGATTTATAACAGGGCAAAACATTATGCGTTGTGGGTTACTTCCTTCCCCCTTTATGCTGCGGTTTATTGTAATGTCCAATTCGCAGAAAGATTAGTCTTCATTTCAATTAACACACATTTAATTTTAGAAGAAGCAAAAAGATAATAAAAACAATCGGCGGATTCCATTAAATTGAATATTTCCCGATTTGCAAAGCCACCTTTCTTCTGAAGAAACTACCCCTCACAATGTCGCATTTTACTAGGAGCACCACCGCCCTTATTAGGGTGAAAAGACTACTAGTTACGTGTAGAAAGAATAGTAATAATTTGCAGTGGTTGTCGTAAAAACAAAACAAAATATCTAAAATTACTTGAACCAACAACTCCTTTCAACTTCCCCCCAATGACAAAAACTCCTTTCTTCATTGGCACTTCAAATAAATTTGAACCTCTCCAATCCGAGCATCAAGTGTGAATGAAAAGTACGTTTCATTTGCAGTATATTTGCAGATTTTTGACAGCCAGTCAGATACTTAATGTGTTTTTATTCCATTTTGTTTTTTGTTAAGGAAAGCATGGCGTCTAATTTGCAGTATTCATCAATGAGCCGTTAAAACCAATAAAGAACAAAAAATCCATACATAAACTTTAATGAATATTTTTAATTAAATCCCTTCGCTTAAATTATGACTATATGTCAAACATTACAAATTCTTGGTTTTTCACTCATTTATGCAAACACAATTCTGTGTATTATTCATTAAGTTTGGAATAGGGGGACAATACCTCCTCGAATTTATTGGACAGTCCCCAAATTTGTATATTTTTACTGTTTTGTCCCCAAAAACTTTTAACTCCTTTGGGACGCAGAAAGTCCCCCAAAAAATTCTATTCTTTCTCTCCAAATCGCTTCTAAATTTGCAATTTTAAACTTTTAGATAGCATTTTGTAAAATTTTAGACAATATTAGGTCAATTATCAAATTATTGCCATAGTATTACAATTTCTAACAGGCAATGAACTAAGAAAATATGCATAAATTATGTAGAAAATATGCTTGGATACACTTTGAAGTTTATTATGAAATTAATTTTTCACAAAAGAGGTGTGTATGTATTAGTTTGTTATGTCCCCAAACCTTTTTTCTAGAGACCCCAAATTGTCCTTGGATTTGGGGACATGTCCCCAAATTAACGCTCAGAAATATGCTCATCCTAGTTTGGAGGCAATATTCAAGCAGAAGGTGGTAAAAAAAAGCAAAACTTCGGTGGGGTTTAAGTTTCATACACTAATTCTTAACACAGGAATGTTCACGAAGCACAAACGAGAAAAGAAATATAAACAGTAACTCTTTCCTTCACGCAATCAATTCCGGTTTTGTGTCGAATGATCAAATTTCCCACGTTGTTTCTCATCACGATTTCATTTAATGTAGCCAAATCTTTCTTTTAAACGGATTACATCATTGATTAGTTTACTGGCCACATTTGACGCACGAGAAACCATTTAACGATAAAGCAAGTACACTAATGACACCATCTAAATTTAAAGTTGGTTGCCCGGGACAACTCCGCCCACCGTGTGTATTGAAAAACACGGAGGGTTAAAAACAATTTTCCGATTTTAATATATACCTGGTAAATTATTACAGCATGGTAAAATTACACAGCTGGAGTAGAACAAAAAAATTATAATACAAAATAATTAAAGCCGCGAATGAAAAAAGCGCGGGCCATCATGATAACTTCATTGTTAAGTCGTACAATGGAGGGGGTGGAGAGAAAGCGATTCCAAATGGTGGAAATTCGTGACGACACGGGCTATTACGGAACCGATAGTGCTTCGGGGTGGGATGAGAATTATTGCATTCGGCTTTTTCAATTAACAGAACGTTGGCTCTGTCTGTCAGAGAGGATCGTGGATGGCGATTGAGCCAATTCATCGCCAATTTACCTTAGTGTGTGTTCGGGGCTCCGAAAAGAATTCGCGAAGAAAAACCGCAGTTTCGTTATCAAAACGACGAACGCCATCCGCAAAATCATTGTAAATGTATTTTGCAAACTATGACAGCGCTATAAATTCACAGGCAAATTATAACAGACGGAAAAATGTTATTTGCTTCCAGCGTTAGGCGATAATAGTGATGTTTTGAGTGACGTAGGTTTTGAGAGACAACAGTTGAAAGTAAACCAATTTTTTTTAATGTTCATTTTGGCATTTTATGTGTTGAAAAAAATGGAAGTTTGAATTGAAAGAAGGTAAGGAACAAAGAAAAAACAAAAACAAAAAAAAAAAAAACATTCGCACAATCCAATTTTCACTGTAAGTAATGTTAGATCAATAAAATAACGATGGCCACTGTTAATTAGGCAAGTGGAAAACTTCTCAATAACAAATCTGCATTGGAAAAGAGATGCGTATATTTCAATGTTGTAAGGAATACTTTGTTCAGCCCGCAGAAATGAAATGATGAATGTACAGTGGACTCTCTCTATCTGAACACTCCCTAATGTGAACAGCCCCGTATTATGAACACTTTTCGATAGTCCCGGCGAAACTTCATACACTTAACATAGGATGACCTCTCTGTAATCTGAACACCCTATAATATGAACACCCCCGTATTATGAACGCTATTTTATCCCCCATTCAGCAGTTACCTCTCTCTAAACTGCAGGTGTGCGATTGGAATTCCGAAATTCCCGGAATTCAGATTGCCTCCCCCTTTCGAACAGGTGCTTCAGATCAGACAGGTGTTTTCAGGTGGAGTGGTCAAGAAAAGGCTTATCGCTCCCCCCCCCCCCCCCCTCCGCCCATCTCATTGGACAGCCTTATCATTGGACAGTCTACCTAATGGAATTAAAATGAAGCATAGTGAAATAAACGTTAAACAAGTGACCATTAAAAAAAGCTTAATAGCAATTGTCAAAAATCATCCAACGTGTAAGCAATTTCAAAATCTTTCTGCCGTACAAAATATAGAAGGATTGTCAGTCGTTTTTCCACGCAGAGAAGAAAGGGTTTTGTAACTCCAAAACAGGGTGTGCAATTTCAAAAGAAAATTTGGTCCCTATTTAAATGCGTGTTCTTTTCTTTTATATACAGTCAGCCCAAGAGATAGTAATTATTTAGACTATTTGGAGATACTCGTGGCATTAAATATACCATCATTTCTCAACCTGGGGGTTGCGTTTAGGTATGAGGGCCTTAAGCTGATCAAAAAAGTTTAAAATGCGTTTTTTTAAGCAAATACCTTAAATTATACTCAAATGAGACCAAAATTCAGTGCTGTGCAAAGCAAATATTGCTGCAAGGGGAGCTAGTAAGGTTTTTTATGTTTATTTTTGGCTCTTAAGGGTATTACCAGACTCAAAAGGTAGAGAAACGATGATATATACTAATACTAAAATTAACTAAAAATTCAAATTCAACAAAATCGAATAGCACACCGCTTTCAAAAATAATTGTCTCTTCACAATGGGTTTTATTACAATTCCTCCCCCCCCCCCCCATAGTATCCCATACTTTAACTTACCCAGCAGGAAGAAAGTGCAAAAAAGCATGATGATGCCACTTACCTGAAAGAAAAAAGAAAGAGTGATAAAATTTGAAATGGAAATTAAAAGTTACATTTTATAATATACATACATATACTATAATAAAACTACTTTTGCTTACAACAAATTACTGTGACAGTGAAGATGGCAATAAAAAATCCTGTGACAAAGCACGTTCCTAATAATTTTCTTTAGAAACGAGCAATGAGACAAATAGGCCCCTAGAGTACATCATTATAAGATAGTAATAATTTCCCCTCTTTCGCAAATGCCGAAGGAGTATTGTAGTTAAACGTTGCTTTTGTTATCTAACTTATTTGAAGAGCTTTACAGGAAGTGCAGATACGGTAATGTCTGTTCGACAAAAACTCATGTAAGTGCATGAAGCTAATTAAAAAATAATAAAAGGTATCTAGAGACCGCCATGAAAATTTCCCATACAATCAATAAAAACCTTTTCTGCGAATTTTGCTGCAGCGGCCTAGAAAACTTTTTCAAATCCGAATCCTTGAAAAGCTATATAGGTATTGTTATATCCTGTAATTATTGTTTATAGTATCTGTAGGAATAAGCATCTATAAGTAAAGTTTGCAAATGAACTTAATCATTTTCACAGTCTGTATTGTATACTATTTGCGTGTGCCTGGTTCCCTTGACAAAAACTTTCGTATCACTTAAAGTTTTCAACAACACAATTTTCACAAAATTTTTAAATTACTGGAAGGAAGTTACTATTTCAAGACTTTGCTTTGCCAATAAACATCACAAAAACTCTCAAACTGAAATTATTCTTATAGAAATGAAATTATGAGTGTTCTAACACCACAAAATATTGTAACACTACAGTACGTTTTCGAAGCGTAAAGAGAAAGTCTAGTATAGCGCTTCTTAGCAGAAATGTATGCTGCTTCTTATTGAGGTTATTTTTCAAACAGACAGTATACAGTCGTATTAAATTCGACGGAGCATTTTTTTAATCTCACATGAAATGCATTTATACGACATTTATACTCACACATTTATATCTCTCATTTATACGATATTTTCATGTGGTCCCAAGTCTTGGATCCAGCCAAAAGGGTAGATCGATTATACCAGGGGTTCTCATATCTCAACCTTTCTGGCCCCGTGTCCCCCTTTGAAAGCTGATGAGAATCCACTCCCCCCCCCCCCCCCCACCTCCTACCTCCTCCATGGTCAATACAATACAAGTAACACACTCAAAATTTGAAACTGAAGCTGGTTACTAAATGAAAATATCGATAATTTTAATGCACAACATTTAATATTAGTACACCTATCTTAATTCGGAACATTATCATTAGAACATATGGCTACATTGTGACCCCAAAATTGGGTAAATTGCAGTTAGTTTTACTTTTAATTAAAAAATTTTTAATCTCACACCTCCCTTGCAATTGCTCTACCCCCCCCCCCCCCCCCCCATCGGTTGAGAACCGCTGGATTAAACTTCGTTATCGCTTATACGATATTTTCGGTAGTCCCTTCGGCGTCGTATAAAAGATACTCCTATATTGTGTAGTATCTCTATCTCTCTCTCTCTACATATATATTAAGTATTTTTCACAGATAAATTTTTATTAAAAATGGGCATTCAACTTTTAAAAAACACGTTTTCCATATATTTAACAATTTAATTATTTATTCCCATAATAAAATAACGATTCTATTTGCGTGATTGGACTTTGTATAGTATTTTAGTAACATACTGTTCAACTGTCTTTAATATTAACTTCTCTTTTGTCTTTATATGTTGTTAAAGAGTTATTTTGTTATTGCAGAACCTATGCGAAATGAATTAAAGTATAGAAATACGCTTTCATTTCAGCTTCGGCAGCATATTTATGTTACAATAATGTTCAGGAAGCTAATTCAGAAGTAGAAGAGGAGCGAGAAAATGCTACGCAGTATTAAGTGAACAGTCATTCATCCCATGCGAAATGTGACGTCACATAATCAACGAACTGACATTCCAACTCGCTCCATCCATCACGATGTTGTGTCAGGCTATGATTTATAAGCCGCAGAAGATTGCCAGAATTTTTTTTTTTTTTTTTTGTTCCTCCTGTCTCTGCTTAATTCTGGTACTTACCGTAGAATACTAAGTGTTTAAAATGTTAATCAGATGCAATGAATTCCTACCTCCTCCCTCGCTTCCAAACAGATCATGTCGTACAGGAAAACAACATTCACACATAGGCGGTCATTTTCCCGACATTTTTGTTAGTCAAGTGCAGAAAACTGGTAATTTGAGATTACTCCGTTTTTTTTTTTTTGTTTTTTTTTTTTTCAGTTTTCATTACTTGAGATCAGATGCATGATTCTTTAGAATATCCACACAATGACATATTCCAACGCTCATTTATGCTCACTGGAAATAAATGCCATGGTTTTGCCCCTTTAGCTTTTTGCGCAGTTCTTTCTTTGCGGGCTCATTGATAACAGATTTTTTTTAGATTTTTACACATTATTTTTTAATTTTTAATAGCTTTATTTAACTTTGAATTAACTTATTTAACTTAGAATGTGTTTCAAATATTGACGCATATTCAGCAAACTAATTCAAAAGCTTAGAAACGTTTTTAAGATTATTGAAGTGGACTTTTTTTTTTCAGTGCAGCAACTGGTCAAAGTAGCAGAGCACATAATACGATAAATTTTCAAATATATTGCGGTTCTTTTCCTCATTGCATCGACATCAAAAATAGATTTAGGATTATTTACGGGTTGCAACCGAAATTTGATTGCAACAGCTTCGCAGATAGATCAAAAAGGTTTGAAAAGAATTTTAGCTACGCGTTTTTTTTTTCTTCCTATTTAATTTGTGAAAAAAAAGTACAAAACTACAATTAGAAATAGTTACTAATTTCTGAGACAATCAAAAAGACATGCGTGACCGTCTGATCGACGTTCCTTTCACCTCTTTCTCTATCTCTCTCTCTGTCTCTAATCGTAAGGAAAATATTAATAATTCTTCATAACTTTGATTATAAGACTAGTTTACGTCATACGGCATTAAACGTATCTTAAAATGACCTAAATTTTTTGATGATGTCGAACTTAATTTACTAGCTATAAGACTAATTTGTCTCTTCCGTTATCTATCTGTCTGTACGTGTCTTTTACAAAAAACACAACCGGGTTGTGTTTTTAAGGGATGTGTGGGACTCATAAAAAAAAAAAAAAAAGAAAGGTACAAGAATTCACGAACCCTAAATCTCTCCTCACGTTACATGTATCTTTTTGTATGTATTGTATTTGTATGTATCCTTTCTTCAAAAGAACCTTTTTTGTAAACTGAACAGTTGCACATGGGTCAATTTTTAAAAGAAAGTTGGCCGTTAAATCTTTCAAATTAACCACGTGTGCTCACGATGCTAGTGGCAGAGACTGTCATTGAAAATTTTAAGGGGGTTATTTTAGAATGCCTTTCTTTCGGGGGGGGGGGCATATCATTCTTGGAGAGGGTTATGCTCCCTAGCTTGTGAGGGAGTGCGAAATTTCTCTTGGAAGACAGGGGGCACCTCTGTATTAACACTAAATGGATTTGTAAGGAGGTAAATTATACAATTGTGTCTCAATGCTTGTAAAAGATTTTAATTTCTCTTACTCATATCTCACATGGTAAGTTTCCTAGCACGCAATCGCATCCTGTTACATAATCAATTTCTTACAAATGCATTATTTAATTCATTAATTTCGAAAATTGACGATGGGTAATATGAACGATTTAATGGATATATGTTATTTAAAAATAAACCTATGTGCAGTTGGATCATGTTTAGTTTATAGCCAGGAAAAATAGTACTCCTGAAATATATGGGATACATGCACAGACATAAGAATAGACAGATAAGAGAGATACATAGATTAAGAAAGGAGACAAATTACGGCTCATGGCTAACAAATTCATTTCCATATCATAAGGAAATAAAAGGCACATTTCAATGTACTTCTTTATAGTATTTATTATTATTCGCTCATAACTCTTTGCTTGTTGCAGCGATTTTTTATAATTCCAGTAAAAAGATTACGACCTCTAAACCACCGGACAGAGAGCAATTCGGAAAGCATTTGTGCAACATAAAGAATTCTCCATTTTAAGATGAAGCATATAATTTTCTCTCTTTGAAAAGATTTTACAAAGAAGAAGAAAAGAAATAAGACAAGAAAAAGATGTCGTACTAGCAGGAACATGCAAAGTAGCAAGAAAATAAGAGCGAATAAAACAAGGAGGGAAGGAGGAGGAGGGATTTCGAGAACCCGAAACAAAGTAACCACAATAGAGAGCGCGGAAACTCAAAGAGAGAAGGGGAAACTCAACAGACACACGAAATAATCATGGTGTAATTTCAATGTCCGCTACAAAATCATACCCACAACCGGGGCGGGAAAGGAGGTAGGGGGAAAGAAGAAAAAAAAATCCCCATCACATTTAATGCTCTCCCCTACCCGTTTTGATACACCAACAAATATCGCTGCCCGCCCTTCTAAGACAGATCAGTCAAAAGAACATGCATGGGGTAATCTGGGGGTAATCTGTAATTTTCTTAATGCTACTAACTGGAGTAGGAACGACCTGTGGACGCCAGGATCTTTACGTTCTTCTTTGTAGGGTTGCCGCGGAGGCGCCAATACTGGACAGCCAATTTGGCGGTCTGTTTTCTCGGAACGCCAAATTACATGACGCAGGAAGCAATTACGGGGCATTTAGCGAAAGAAATGACGATAATGTCAGTCGTTTATAGCGGAATAAAGCGTTTCTGACACAAACCGACGAGAATATTTACTGTTTACAAATAGACCCTAGGAATCCGAATTGATAAATTTGAACATAAACTGCCAGGAGGCAAGCTTTCAAATTGCAAGGAGAGGGGGGAAATAGCGGTGAAGTGGATGAAGATAAGGATGATACTCTTCCGTCTTCCGCACATCCTCTCTATATATCTATTTATTTATACGCATCCGTACAATTTATTTATTTATTATTTTATTTTATTTTATTTTTACATGGAACCTTTTTTTTTTTAAGTTCTGCAGAGCTAAAAATGTATACACGAATATGTTTCTACTATCTATTTTTTATTTATGGGGTCTTCTCATTTATTCTTCCTTCTGGTTTCAAATTCTGAAGAATGCCTGATCGTCCCATTTCAGTTCTTCACGTATCGAACAAAATCGTATAATTGTTTCTTATAAATTGTTCATATTTTTATTTACGGTATATTTTTTAAGGATAAATGTATACATTATAATAATACTATATCAATGCATTTATTCCCTAGGTAATCGAACTGCTTTTTGTATACATCGGATATCCGGTATCCGATTAATCTTGAATATCAGTAATCTGATTCCGTCATTGCAAGAAATATCCAGTTATCGGGCATGTCAATTTGGTTACTAAAGTTAATTAGCTAGCATGCTTTAAAAATATGTGTAAATTTCAAAGTTAGTACGTATTTGCAAGTTAAGGCTTGTGACATGTTTAAAAGCACGAATAGGAATGACAAGCTTCAAAAACCAGAGCTGGATATCCGGTATACATATTCGTCTGAGAAGGGGTACCGGAAATGCGGATAAGCCATTGAACACCCCTAAGTTGACAGTCCTAACAAGAACCAAGAGAAGTTCTACAATTATAATTATGACCAAATGGTGTGTAAATAAATTAGAAATAGAATAGTGTGATGGGGGAACTCAACATAGAAACTTTAAGTACTTCAGAAAAACTTTTTTTTTCAGAAAAAGTAGCTGAAATTATAGTGATAAATAACCAATGAACAAATTGCTTATCAAAAACTACAGTAACTATATATTTGTCTCAGTTTAAAATCAATAAATAGTATTTTACGATAACTAACTATTATAATATTTTTACCACGATTACTATTTTACTGCTGTTATTACAATAAAGTTTTACTACTAATGTATTTTTTTTTCTATTTCAATACTATTCTACGACGAATATTATTTGACTATTGCTATTAAAACGATTTTACTATTAATATACTACAATACTATTTTAAATTGTTTTACTGATTTAGGGATTTTTTTTTTTTTTTTCGCTAGCAGTGTGGCGTAGTGGTAAGGCATTGCCCTCTTACGCACAAGTCACAGGATTGAACCTGGCCTAAATCGGTGAATTTTCAAGACGCAGAAAATTGTCAGCGCCCATGTCGTATGATTATGCGGCGTGTTAAAGAGCCCTTGAGAATTTGCTTGGCTTCGATACTCTCGGCTAAATTAAATTTCTAGTGCAGTTGCGCGTCATTTAGAGATCCACTGTCGCCACCTAGGGGGAACTGAGCGTCAAAACTCTCAAGTGGTAATGGCATCCGCCGATAGTGGTGCTACTTGAAAGAATGGATGCTGGTTTCTGGGGAATGCACTAGGTCTTCAAAAGTTAGTGACCATAAGCAGCCCCCCATTAGAAAGAAAAAAAATCTTGTTTTCGAGCACTAACATTAAAGTTATTGGATGATACAACTATCCCAATTGCCGTCCTGTAAATCTTAGAACTTCATAGTCACTTTTGGTGTTTCATTATAAAAGAGCTTAGTTTGCATCCAATGAAAGTCATAAAAATTAATCGCGTACTCACCCGCCAAAGGGCGCGCTTACGCCGTCGACGAAAAAAAGAGGAAAATGCTCAGTAGGGTGATTCTTCCCGCGGTTGGGGTCATTACGGCGACAAACCTATTCTTTAGCCCTCCTCATAACTCCACCCGAAGTTAGAGAATGAATGGGTTTTCCTCTTGCACGAGGAGTAGAAACAAAAGATCGCGGTGTCTTACCAGCTGCCGTAATCCAGATACACTGCAGAAACTAAGCCCGATAATAGCATCTACTCCGGCGTAGATTTTTGGACTCGAGGATTTCCGAATTATTAGGAGCTGAAGTAACGAAAGTGGGCTTTAGAGCTGAGAACGAGTAGTGGAAAGTTTTATTCCGGTGATTGTTTCACATTTTTGGGGAAGGAAATCTTGCAGTTATCGAAACGATTTGATATCTTAAGATTTATTCCGAGCATATTTAGATTTACGTTATTTATTTATGTCCTTATTTCGTATATAGTCATTATTTTACTTTATTATTAGTACACACACACATATATATAAATATTTGATGCTGTAGTTTACTTTTATTTATTAATTTAATTATTGTACATTTTTATTTTATTTATTTATTTAAAATAGGATAAAATCACATAAGTATACAAAACAGCATTATGAATCTTTGTTTAAATCAGATTACATCATAAAATAATAGAAATTCAAATTGGGAAGCTTTTCGATCTATGTCTTATTAATTTCCTAGCTTAATACCTTGCTCCGCTCATATATTAATTCCTGTTTTGTATAGTTATTTGTCACACTAGCAGGGGCGGATTATGAAGTTCGAGGGTCCTTGACGGTAAAATACACGTGGGGCCCCCTTAAGAGTCCTGAATGGTGACTTTTAAAGTTACAGCTAAGAATGATAATATTTAATTTGTAAAAAGGAGAAAACATTTGAAAAAAAAAAAAAAAAGAACTCCTTATTTAAAACGTTTTAAAATCTTTTAGGAATTTTCAAGATTAAATGAATTGGACTGAAATGAGGCCTTTCCTACCTTAGTTAAATACAGTCAACGCTCGTTATAACGACCACACATTATAAAGACCAGTCCATTATAACGACCAGTGTTAAAAGTCCCAACTTTATCCCTATGAGCTCTGTGTTAATTTGCTTTCGGTAAAACGACCGTTTTGAATCGTCTAATCCAATATAGTGACCGCATTTAGGACACTATTTCCCGTATTTTTCCAAACAGAGCATGTTCCTAAATTTGTAACCTGAAATGACCTTGATTATAGTTTATGGAATCTTCAGTGTTTAGTCGATACCTCCGAGACTAGGAACAAGCCTACCAACGGGTTGCCATGAGCGCCGATGACGTAGGGAAGGTAGGCCCATGGAAAACGGTGGGGAAACGATGCAAGGTAACCAGTTTTCGGAAAAATCCAAACCGAATTCAAGGAGCCAACCATGGCGATATTTGGAAGCTTAGGCATGCGCAATGCCGATACCTTCGGCACTGCGCATACTTTCCTCAGCTCTTTGGCGTGAGATTTCTCAGATGAGAACTACAATTTGTTTACAAACACGTGCATATTTCTGAACTAGCTATGTAAAATTGATCATAAAAATGAATGCTACCACTAATGTATAGTGATTGAAAATGGTTTATAAATGTGCTGTGCCCAACTGCCGCGGCAATTACACTGCAAAAGGGCCAAAAGTTTCCACATTTGGATTTCCAAAGAGTGAACAGCTTCGAAAGAAATGGATTGCTGCTATTCCCAGAGACTTTGAAATCACAAAAAATTCCAGAGTAAGTACTTTTTCGTACATTATTATAATTCTTTGAAATTTATTATTTTTTTTCTCTGTTCTTAATCAGGAAAAGAGTCCTATAATTTGTTTTCTGAAATTATAGTTCAGTTATATTAAAAGTTTTCGTTATGGCTCAAAATAGAGTTTATTTAATTAGTGATCATAATAGGTCAATACGCGAACATTGTTTCTACTCTTCGTCTTTTCTTCCAGTGCGTATTGTGTATTTAATACTTGACATCATTAATAATGAACTTCACATGCACTATATTTCATCTAAATTAAATGATTTTAGTGCATAAAATTCGGTTAATGCCAGTTGTAAAATTACAAATGAATCACATTAAGTAATAATAATATAATAAATTAAAGCTGAACACTAAATTAATGCAAATATTTCTCGTATTCATTATGTTTAAAATGTATGCAAAACTATTCTCATAATAATTAATGCATAATTAATTTTATTTTACTCTGTTAATCAATCTGGAGGACAGTTGTGTATTATAATGCAACTAAACCAGTAAGATTACTGCCACTGCTGTTAAACTATTGCTATTGTTCCAAAATGTATATTTATTACATGAAAATAGAGCAACTTAATAAGCAAGTATTATATTGAACATGTTTACTATATTTTACCTTAGTGTGTATTGAATATTAGATATGATTAAAGTAATATAGTTCATGTTTATATTATCTAGATTAATTGTATCTATGCTTAAAATTTAGTTTATTACCATTTAGAAAAAAAATGTTAATCAAATTAAGGAAAAATTTATTGAAGACAAGATTATGAATTAATTACCAAAAACTTATGTTCATTGCATTTAAATGTATGCAAACTTTAAAAGTTTAATAAATTAAAAAATACAACCCCAATGAAAAATAATTGCTTTCTTTCAGGTTTGTGAGGTTCATTTCAGTGATAACGACATCAGAAGAGCTGTAGAATTTGATTGTGAAAAAACGGGAAGGAAAATAGTTGTGCCATTGGAACAGCCAAGACTGTGCAAGGATGCTGTACCATCTATTTTTCCTGGATGCCCCGAGTATATGTCAACTTCAAAACCAGTAAGAGAAGAACCCGAGGCCAAGAGAAAAAGAATTGAACTGTCACAATTAGAAAATGTTTTAGCGGACAGTTTACAAACATATGAAGAAGATAAGTTAAAGTGTAAAGTGGACTCATTACATGAACTGAAAGAAAAAATCACTTTCATTGATTTAAAAGATGGATTCAATCCTGTGAGTATCGACAATAATTTTTCATTTGTTAAAGTAATAATAACCGATGACATTCCAAAATATATAAATGTAATTATTGATATAAATCTATCTGTAAATGTTTTCATTGATCAAATGAAATTGAAAAAACTAAATGAAATGGAATTTCCCATTGTTGTTAATAACGTACAACAAATTTCGAATATTTTATGTTCTTTGAATCAGAATGTAATGACTAATCAATCAAAAAGCAATGAAATTCAAAACTTAATTAACTCTCACTCTCTATTTGTCTAAATTAGAAAATTTATGCACTGAAAATGAGAAATTATGCATTAACTTCATTAAAGAACAAGTATCTTTACTGTTTAATTCTAAGAATCAAAACAGATACAAAGCAGATTTTTTAATATTTTCTTCATTATTGTTGTCAATATCTCCCCATGCTTATAACTTTTTGAGAAATAGTGGTTTAGTTACTTTACCTCATCATTCAACAGTGAAAAAATTATTTGCTGCTTATAATATAAACCCTAAAAATGAAAATAATGATCACAATTTTTTATCTTATATTAGGCAAAAATTTGATTGCTTATCTGATAAAGATAAAGCAGTCACTATTATGATGGATGAAGTTCATCTAAAACCATTTTTTGATTTTAAGGGGGGGGATATTTTGGGGGCATCATATAATTGCTCTGAAGCTGCTAATTCAGCTTATGTTTTTATGATACAGAGTGTTCAATCGAATTATAAAGATGTGGTGGCAATAATGCCAGTAAAAACTGTTAATGCTGACATGCTGCATGAATTTCTCAGCAAAGTGCTAATTGGTCTCGAATCGATAGGTTTTCATACATTTTGTGTCATAAGTGACAATAATTCCATAAACCGAAGAGCAATGTCTAAGTTCTCAACACCTAATAAGGTTCAAGTTATTTATTCACACCCATGTGATAGTAAAAGAAAATTATTTTTTATGATTGATAGTGTCCATATTATTAAATGTGTTAGGAACAATTGGCTCAACCAAAAAAATGTTAATTCGTGCATGTTTTATCCTGAGTTTCCTTTGGAAAATATTGATACAAATCAGAATGAACGGCTAAAGACAGCCTCATTTCAATCTATACGCAAACTATACGAGTTAGAAAGAAATAATTTTTCTCAAATATGCAAATTCATTAAACACCAAATCTCTATTTCCTTCTAACATAGAAAGACAAAACGTTAAACTTGCTTTAAACATATTTAATATTCAATTAGTTGGGGCAATAGATTCACTTAATGAAAAATGCAATATCATAGATTTAAAATCAACATCTGAATATATCAAAATTTTTGTCAATTGGTGGGATATTATGAATGTGCGATCAGTGATGAAAGGATTTCACAAGAGGAATATGTATCAACATCCCCTTAAATTAAATAGCCCTTTGTTTCAACACTTAAGTAAATTTCTTAAATGGTTGACAGTGTGGAAGGAAACTGCTTCAGATACCGGAAGGTTAACGCAGGAAACTTTTCTTGCTTTATCCTTAACAACACAGGGCATTCAAGAGGTTTGTCGGTATTGCACCGAAGAATTAGGCATGGCATTCATACTACCTGGTAAATTTCAGACTGACAGCTTGGAAGCCAGGTTTGGTAAGTATCGACAATTAGCTGGTGGCCAGTATGATATTTCAGTTACGCAACTGTTTGAAACTGAAATGAAGCTCAGGCTTCAATCAACGTTGCCAATGATTTTGAAGTCAAACTTGTTTGGCAATCTTTCTGTCGATTTAAAGAATTCTACGGAAGATGATAGGGAGTTTTTTCATAAGTCTGTAGCAACTAATAAGTTTGCAATTAAAGTAACAGAAACAGACCTAAAACAATCAGAGGAAATAACACCAGTAATTGTTTATATTGCTGGTTATGCAGTGCATTCGACATTAAAATTTTTAAAAGATTGTCCTTCATGTAGATCGTTATTGTCTTGAAATGAGGACATTCATTTCCATGAGAGCAAAATTTTAATCCATCATCAAGATCGAGGAGGTTTAAAGTATCCTACAGATGATGTAATTACTGTTGCTTTTTACTGCTACATAACAATTTCAAAATTATTGTCAGATTTTGAAGAAAACTTTTTACAAGTTCAGAATCAAAGAGCTGTTGCATTATGTGTGATTAAAAATATTTTACAAACTGAGGAAAAGCACTTAAATTTTGATTACTGTGATAATAAACATTCTGCAGTAGTTATTTTGCACTGCATGGTAAAAAAGTTCATTAATATTTTATTAAATGACTACTGCAAGTTAAAAAATGACAGCATATCTTATACCTCTCATTCAAAAGCGAAGGAGAGAAAATTAAAAACTTTAATGAAATCAAAAAATCAAAATTTATGCTAAAATTTAGAATATAATTAAATATAATATATTATACTTTAATTTAAATACATTATAATTATCTGAGTGTAATTTATCTAAGGCAATGGAGATAAGTTTAAAATGTTAAGTCGATCCTCTACATTCTGTTCCTGTGCATTGAAAAGTTTTGATCTTTATTTGTCTATTTAATTTTCTTCTTCAAAAATTCGTATAAGGAATTAACCAAATTCTCATGTAACGTTTTAGAGAATCATACTAATTTCCGCTATACTTCTGATGGTAAGCGGAAATCCAATCCGTTCTTATCGTGAAACTTTAATAATTCAATAAAGTTTGGTTTTGTTTTGAATTGAGCAGGTGTTCAACATCATCCCCATCTCTCACAATGTGAACTTGAATTGTGTATACCTTTTATAATTTAATTATGTTAAAATAACTAGAACATTCATAACTGGTCTTAGTATTGCAAAAAAACGTGAAGATGCTATTAAAATTGTTTCTGAATTAATAAAAATTTAAAGATCATGATGGTAATATTTAAAATGCATCTCATTGAAGGTCTTGTAATAAAAACTGTGATTGTGTTTCATATTCATGTCTTATTTTTTGCATTAAATTTTGTTATTGAGTAAACTATTTATTTGCTGTCTAAATTAATTTCTATCAATTTGAATTTATCACTTCCAACACTCATAAGCTTATTTTACTTGCTTGTATTGTGTATACCTTTTATAATTTCATTCTGTTAAAATAACTAGAACATTCATACCTGGTCTTAGTATTGAAAAAAGATGTGAAGATGCTATTAAAATAATACATATCAATATTTGTAGTAATATTTTATAATTTAACATGACCACAATACTAAAAATGAAGCCTTGAAAAAAGGCTTTTAATATCTGGTGTACTAGATAATATAAAGGGAAATTAATAATTATGTTTTCTGAATTAATAAAATTGAAAGATCATGATGGCAATATTTAAAATGCATCTCATGAAAAGTTTTATTATAAAAACTGATTGTTTCATATTCATGTTTCATTTTTTGTATTGAATTTGTTATTCAATAAACTATTTATTTGCTGTCTAAATTCGTTTCTATCAAATTGAATTTATCACTTCCAACACTCATAAGTTTATTTTAGTTGCTTGTATTGTGTATACCCTAACATCAATAATTTTATGCACAAATAACGAACGTAATAAGTTTTAATGTAGGCAGAAACTTACAAGAATTTTTATGAATATTAGCCATTTATATTGTTTTTTTTATTGCTTACTCACAAATGCAATATTGAAAACAGGCCGTACATAAAATGTGAAGGATTTATACTTTTAGTCTCGGATGTATTTAAGTACGTCATAATAATTATGAATTAATGACATTTAACTAATTTTAAGTTAAAGTGCACTTTTTCTCTGCAGAGTTAAATATTTACTTTTACTGAATGAAATATTTTAATTTATTGTTAGTATATTACAAGAGAGGAAAAACAAGATATTGAAAGAAAAATCGGCGATTTTTATATTGCAATGGTAAAAGTTAAAATGAAAAGTTTCAGACGAGCGAACTGAAGGACAGAACTCGGAAAGCGATCGGCCTAACTGCATGAGTCATGCTTTCCCCGTGCTGCGGCTTGTTCCCAGTCTCGGAGGTATCGGTTCAGTCCAACTTTGACGGGGGGAGGGGGGGGGAGCATTACCACTCATCACAGAAAGAATAGAGGGGGAAGAAACGTAGAATTTTCATACTTCTTAGGAAACAGGGTTGTCAGATGCATTGGTAGTTTGTTGTTTGGATCATGCGGTTTTTCAAGGGTCGATTCTCCGAAATAAGAGTCATGCTGTGTCCGTGCTAGACGTTCATGTCAGCTCAGATGTTCTGCTTCCAGAAGTATATGTAATCCCTCCCCCCACCGCCCATATTTCCTACTTGACAATATGCTTGACATTTTGTCATAATATTTTGCACTAATAATTTTTTCAAAATGATAAAAAATTAATTTGAACATTTAATTGGAATGTTTGAAAAATTACCAATTTTAATGGAACTACTGAACATGCATGATGCATATATATATAATTTAGAACATTCTCCCTCTTATTGCGACTACTCATTATAAAGACCTTTTTCTGTGGAACGCAGATGGTCGTTATATCGAGCGTCGACTGTATAATCTATCGCAAGGCCCTCTGAAGAACTCTCTACAATGAAACAAGCGAGGAAAAAAAAGGAAACTTGAAATAAGGAAAAGCGGCCGCCAGGGGCCACTTAACCCATTCGAGACGACGATTTTTTGTCGAACACGGTCCCCAGGAGTTTTTTTTTTTTTTTTCTTTATAATGTTCATTTTCAATTTAAAAAAAAAAAACATGTTTACTATGGAAATCACCCAATTCATAAGTGAATTCACATAAATAAAATGATTGCACGCCGTACAATTTTCCTGTACTTAAGAGATTTCATTAGTTCAAGAAAAATCTTATTTCGACGACTAGTTTACTCCGAAACAGAGAATTGCAATCGGTCTCGAATGGGTTAATGAACTCGGGGCCCCTGGCAGCCCGGTAACCGTTTAAACCGCCCCAGCACACCAAACGTGCATTACTGCGGGAAGATGAATTTAAGGCACCAGGCACACAAGGCGTTATGACAAAAGGAATGTCAAAAACACAGTTCAAAATGAATGGATATTTTTCCATGAATGAGATGTCACCAGACAACTTATTACTTTACCCAGTGTACAGATTTGCAAATTATTGTTTATTACTTCACCCAAATGAATGTAACATCGAAACATAAAACGTTGTTTCGAATCCAAAGGAAAAAAGTCAGATCGAAACCCCGAATTTATTACATACAATTGAGCATCAGTAATTACTTATAATCAGGCCCAAGTGGATAACCTAAAATTTTCCTAAAAATTGCTGTAAAAAACACACCAAAAATAACCCAAGAAATGCCATTAAAGTTTTAAAAATACACTTAATATTTTGAAAAATGAACCTAAAATTCAACTGAAACATTTAAAATATTTTAATAGCAACATCATTAAATAACTTTCTAAAAGAATAAATAAGTAAAATAAATAAAAACAGTGCACCAGTAACTGGTAAATGCATCTTTTGATAACTTTATTTTCTTAAATGACAGAATCTCAATTGCTTTGACTAATAAGGTGTCTTTTTACATTACTAAGGACCGAGAAAGTAAAGTTTTGTATGTTGAAAACCCTTTATAATTCAGATATAGTTGGAGCAATTTTTAAATAAATAGGATCCCTCGTGGATCAATTTTCTTCCAACACACTTTATCTTCTCCAATTAAAAAACCAGCAACTTTCCAGTCGTCTTCATGCAGCTTTGTGCAATGGATTTAAAATTCTACCCTTGACCCACCCTTTTAAGTGTTTTATAAAATTTAATGAATGAATAAAACTAAATTTACAACGAAAAAAAAAAGAAAGAAACTAAAACATTGAAAAATTCTCTGAAAAAGGAAATACTTAAAAATGCCAAAAATGCTGTAAAAATCTTTTAAAAATGCGCAAAAACAGGGAAAACGTTTAAAAATGCAGAAAAAATACTTTATCGACTTCAGGGGCTTACTTATAATTAATATTTTAACCTTAAAACTTATCTATAAATAATACTGCCGTCTAATAAAAACATCACCTCAATAGAAAACTTGTAGTAAAAATATATATAATTATTAATCCTAATATAAATACTATTATTAATTCTCATTCTATTTTTTACTTCTGCTTCATATTTTTAATAAAATGATGCAGTGCAAAAAGGGCATTTTTTTCCTATGAATTCGTCCCATTTCTAACAAACAAAAAAAACTTTTAAAAAAAAAAACTCATGCGCGTGTTCTGCATTCGTAACGTGCACAAGTAAATACGCATAAAGCGTTTTGTTTGCATTCATCTGTAAACACCGAGAAAATGCTTTCGAAGAGAAGGTAAAGTTATCCTCAAGTAATCTAAACACGTGACACTTTTCAATTCACTAAACCAGAAAGAAAAAAATCTGGCACTTAGAACTGACAGCAAAAGCGCATTTTACAGAATGCCCCTCTTTCAAAACGGGGGGATATGGAGAGGAGGAGAGGAGTAGCTTAGTACCCTGTGGTCACCCTTCCCAAAACCCCAATGGGGTTAGGGGGTCATGGCAAGTCCCAGAAATCTGCGGTTGAGCCGTATCAAGTAGCCACCGGATCAGAGTATATGGCTAGGAAAAGGGGCGGATATTCGATCGACCTTCAACCTGACCTTGAGGATATCCCCGGGGTGTAATGAGAGGGGGATTTTTTTTTTCTATCTTCCATTTCCGGAAAGGGGAGATGAAATATTTAACCCTGAAGGAGAGGAAGAAATGAGAAAGTGGTTCGATTTGGTGAAATCAAGATGGGAGCAGGTATTGTGAAAGGCGTCTGGTAGCAAACTTCTTTTCCCCTTCCTCTTCACTAGCTTCAATGTGAGTCGTCCCGACAAGTGCAACACAAAATTATAACGTTGTTTATAATCCGTAAAAATGATTTTTCCACCAGGAAAGAATATTACGTGTTTATCAGACAAAAATATATACCTTTTTCTTTTGCAAGAGTATTAAATAAATAAAATGTACAATAACAGCAACGAATTTAGCATCCACAGAATTGATCGTGTAATCATAATTTACGACACAAAGACCTTTTCTTATTATTATTATTATTTTCATCAGTGCCTTAAATCTATTTTTTGATGGCTACATTCAGTTTAACTTAGCACTTGTCCGTTTCACTCGTCCCCTAATTCACTGGGTATATTACATTCAAGAAATTGTTTTACTTTACAACTAAACGAAAAGACATTTTAAGTACTAATTGAAAGACTTCACGGGTACTTAGGACTCAAAAAAAAAAAAAAAATATTCCAAAACTATTTGATAAAATAAATTATTAAATGAAACTGCTACCGCAAAGTACGCATAGGTACAAAAAAAAAAAAAAAGCAGAATGGTAGGTTTGAAATAAATCAGTGAAACACGTTCGTAGACAATACGGCATTTGCCTTTCTATTTTGATTTTATTTACGTTATGTTTATCCTTTTTTTATTAAATTGTTCTGAATCATCAACACATGATAGAACTTTCAACAGACGGAAAAACTTAAAATAGCAAATTTAGACTAATTTTATGCTTTAAATGGCAAGTAAGCTTCAGAACAAATTTTAAATAATTGTTAAGAAATCCACTGCAGTATCTTAATTGCAAAAAAGAAGTTTTCGAATTAGAGAAAAATCACTGCTTCACTGCTACAACTATCTCTCAAAACCAGATGCGTACGAGCAAAATACTTAATAAAAAGATATTCCAAACAGCAAAAAAGGAAGCAACAACTATGTATGTTAATAACAATGATTAATGAAGATGAAAAAAAAGGCAGTACAGATAAAAGAGGAAGTTGGCAAACCGTCTCTACGAGGTCAAATTCCATTAAAAAATATTTTAATGACGCATTTTATGCTTGCAGTAGATGCAAATAAACAAGCAATGCATAAGCTTTCTCCAGAAAGGAGATTCAACAAATATTTCAAAAACGCATTCGCTTTATGTTTTATTATTTTTTTCCCCACCAACATTAACAAAGAATCGTCGTTTTATGGGGTCTTGATTTCAAATGTCATTAAAATGTCGGGGGAAATTCCGTTAATGTAATAAATAAATAATAAAACCGGGGGAAAAAAAGAAAAAACAGATGTGAAAGCGCAGCGAAAGCATTGTCTGAAATGTTATGCAATGTAGGTAGTTGTAAATGTTAGTAGCAACAACGCCGATTGTAGGCTTTTAAGGTGGAGTTCAACTCGGATGGGTTGCCATAGTAACAAGAAGCCGTCGGGCGTGTGCCTGCATTTTATCTGGGCATTAAACGTATTCAAAAGGTGGGTTTACATTTGTAAAAGTACCTCACGCCCAAGTGCCGGTACCCTGTAGTTTTATGACTACGGGTATACAACCGCTTTTAAACAGAGATTTTTTTTTTGCATTATTTTTCATTCGGCCCGAGGCCCCTATGGAGTGTCAACACATTATTTTTTATTTCTATTATTTTTATACACTTGCCAGCGAAACAAAGTCATTTAATAGGTGACTTTTGGCTTACTTGACCACATAAAATCCAGCTTTTTACCAGAAAATGTTACTACGCTAAACGCAGTTTTATTATTCTTGTTGCCGATAAAGTACCAGTTAATAAAACTTTTTATTATTTTTTCCCCAGATGATATTCTTCTACACAGGCGTATCAAGCTTATAAAACCCACACAAAGCATCTGAATGGAACTCCAACGCATTAAGCATAAGAATTAACTCTTCAAATGAATGTTAAAGGTGGATATACAATAACCTATTATAGGCAGTTACGAAACAAGGTTTTTGTTTTATTTTATTTTTTAATATTGTGTGATGCAATGCGAAGAAACTGCTACAATATATGACAATAATTATGTTTTCATTACATTACTACCACGAAGAAAATAATTTTTTTAAAAACTAATGTAAATTCAACCCATTTGACGATCTCCCGTTCAACGCAACAATGCAAAAACGAAGATTTTTAATGTCCACAATTTGTTTTATTAACTCTTCTAAATGTCTTACAACGCCAACAACAACTTTCAACTAAAACTGCAGGACATATGATATTGTCCAATACATTTATCTTTTTTAAGGCCACGAGGGCTGGCTTATCCTCATTTAATAATGGGATTCTATTGAATATGAAATCTGGTAATTGATGGCAAATTTTATCATTTCCGCGCAACATTAACAGAAAGTGAGATTACTAGTAGTAGTTCCAACGATCTACTGACAAATGTGGTAAGAAGATTTTTCAGACATGTGTTTCGGGGTTACAAGGAATACCTTTATCAAAACAAAAACAAAGCTTCCTGAGGTCTGAAAATATTTTTGCCCTTTAAAACGTTAGATACTATAAAAATATCATTCCTCCAACGTTTTCTACTTATATTAGACGGTTCACAGCTTAAAAAATAATTAATTTAAATGCAAACAGCAAGGCATCATCCCAGTAATTGTATTTTTTAAATGAAATGTATCCGTGTAACAAATGCTTGTTTTCCTGTACAATTTAGAATTAAGTAGAATACCTTTGCGCTACGAATCAAAAAGTTAAATACAACGTAAATTAAGCTTAATATTTTGTAAAAGATGGTATACACGTTTCGAGATTATCAGGAACATCTGTTTCAATTCAACAAAAGTGAGTTTCTCGATGAAAAACATCAGACGGATATTTCTCAGCTAGAAGCTTATTTCTTTTGCATTAAAAAGGGGGTTTCTGGTGATCTCCAAACAAGTGTATGGAATTTTTTTCCTAAATTTGCACTTACTTTACGTTGTATTAATCCCTTTTAGAAATTTAGAATGTTTAACCCTACATTGCGCCGTGTTGTTTTTAAACAACACCTATATTTTTCGTTCACTAAGCTCTTGTTTTGTATAATTTTTTACATGTGGGGCATTTTTCGTTTTATTTTGTATATATGATCATATTAGTTAATAATGTTTCCCCTAGATCTTGTAAACTTAGCACAAGGCTCATCGTTTTTCACAAAAACGTAAGATATGTTGATTTTGTAAAAAGCATAAAAAATAGCCTTTAATTGCTCACATAGTTTCAAAATAAAATAAATATAAGTTGTCCGAAAATTTTCGGGGAAAATATATATTTGGGCGCCTTTTTTACTTGTTGTTTTAAAACAACAATGCGCATTCGGGAGTACTTTTTATGCTCCTGCATTATACGCAGTATAAACAAGAACAGGTGTCATTTTTTGTTCTATTTCACTTTATTTAGTATTTTTTAGAAGATTACTGTTATAAATATATAACAAATTAGCTTAAAGTGATCGATTAAATTATTATTCAGGAATTTTGTTTAAAATCAATTCGCGCTCAACCATAGGCGAAACGAACATTATCGCATAGAACCCCTACGAATGTTAGGCTACTTGTTTAAAATCCTTCATTTAAATTATTAAACTTCATTGGTAGTTACAATAAAACTTTGCACATGATGTAACTAATAATTATTAGTTACATGTGCAAATTTTTACTTAATTTTTTTTTAAATTTATAAATGATATTAAAATAAAATATTTTAATAAATTTTACTATTTTATTGCTATTTTATGATTAAAATGCATACCTATTTATTATTGATTTTGTTTAATTTATTAAAATGATTATATAAAAAAATTATTATTGTTAACCCTAAATGCGTAGTGTTGTTTTCAAACAACATGTTAAATTTTTTCGAATTCAATTTTTCCGAATTAAATAAGAATTTGTTTAGTATTTTTTCCACTTATAACTAGCACAAAAAAAAAACACACACACAAAAAAAGTATTTTACAAAGAAATAAAAAATTGCGCAGTGTAGGTTTAATGACACTTCAAAACTAGAATAACGATTCATTTAGAAGGCATTGGATGCTAACTCCACACACTTTAAAATCACTTTTATGATTTTTTTTAAATTTTAACGTGATGTATGAAATTATTTAAGCGATCTCCATACTAAATATACATTTTTGTTTTGTGAAAAATACTTTGGTGAATACAAATTGATAAATGCGATGATAAGTAATAAAATTGCGTTTTAAAAACAAAATGAAAAATACATTAAAACTGATTTTTTAACTATGTACAGCTAAAATATAAATCGCCATCCATCCACATTCCATACTCGCAAATGAACAGCAATTCACTGTAGAATTATGTTTTGAGGTTACAACAAATGAAAGGAACAATTGCGAATTGAGGTGCAGGTATTTCTAGTCCAAATTCTTCTCGTTAATGGATCAAAGACACAACATTTTGCCCAATTTTTAGAGGTGGAATATAAAAGAGTCATTTTAAAAAGCCATTCAGTCGAACACTTCGTTGAGGGCTATTTTGTCTTCTTTCTAGAACTGAGCAATTTGGTGCTTTTCAACTCGCAATGTTCAGCATTTGTGATAAAGCTTGGCTATTGTAAGAACCTAGGCGTGAAACAAAAGTAAAGACATCAGATTCATAATACTGAATCATTTGACGGCAGCATGTTTTTTTTTTCTTATTAAAACAGTCCTAAAACGTTTAATTTAACTGCAGATTCTTAATTATTTCATATTATCGAAAATCAAGAAGACTAATGTTAGAGGTGTAACAGGTTTCAATTATTCGAAAGGGGAAATGTATTAAGATTAAGGGATTTTAGGAAGCGGAGGGTAGTATTTGACAAAATTAAAATTTTGAGATAACTAGGACAAATAATGCGATCAAAATCCAACTACCGTAATTATCTGTGTATAGCCCGCAGGTTATCTACGAAAAAACTCCTTTTTTTACAATCTGCGGGCAATACACGGAATTTAAAAAATAATAATTATTATTAAAAAGAAAATTAAATTGATTGTTAAATTGAAAGAAATAAATGATAGGTTTCGAAACGATGATTCAATTTCACCCATCCCTCTTAAGTTCCCCATGCAAGCCTTTGTTTCCACACCAAAAATAGGAGAGTAGGACCAGAGCAGAGGTCCCTGTATAAACAAAATATGGTAAAATGTAAACTTCTTACAATATAATTTTAAATGTTAAAAGTGTGCTGCAATTTAAGATTGTTTCCTTATAAACAGTGTACCTTACAGAGTGATTTGTTTATGTAATTGTTTTTGATTTGGGTGCGGGTTATACAACGATGCGGGTTATACACCGAAATTGATTTTTTTAGGATGAATTTTTCTTCCTGCGGACTATATAACGATGCGGGCTATTTACCAATAATTACGGTATTTTGAGGCAAGAGAAGTAACTGGTAGTTCTAAAAGCTTGGTTTTTAAGCCGCCTGCTCATTCGATCTCTACTGCATAAGCAACCTTGACGTTACATTTGCATCGCTTCGATGATTAAAGATTGCGCAATACAAAATGTGCGGCTTCGAGGGGGCCTGAAATGGCAAAAATATGGACTCTTAAAAATCGAGTCCTAAAAGACGCTGCTATTCAGCGTGATCTAGAAAAAAAAGTATATTTTAAGGCTTCCTTATGGTTCCAACTTGCACGCGTTTTACTTAAACTCCTTCTTTTGACGCTCACCCTCCTTTGCATTTCAGTGATCAATTATGCTGAATGGATTTAAATAATTTACCCTAATGTATCGAATAAGGTAAAATTTTTGAAAATCGGAATGACTTTAAGAGAGTTTTTCATGCCAGAAAAAGCAATCTGCGGCAGTGATATATTATTCCCCACAATTGTGCCACCTTACTTAAAATCACGATCTTCGGACAAAACAGAGCATTTTATTGGGCCTTGTTTTGCAAAAGGCACACACAACGACTGTGCATTTCCATGAAAAGGGTCCCTGCCCTGAAAAACAAAACGTTCATCTCGCATCAAAAAACAAAAACCACCTTGGGGAAATAAACACAAAAGTAAGAGGTACAACATTTCTTATTACATAGTATCGCGCAAAAAGCATTCTTTTAACACAAAAGAGCACGTTTATAGCACCATTTTAAGGGATGAGCAGAAAAAACAATATGGAATAAATCTTCTCATATTATAAAAGATCTCATTTCGGGGCAATCTTCTCCACATTTTATGCCCCCAATTTGGAGATATAAACTCCTCCAATCCGCATAAATGCCATCATTTTACTGCCCATTGTATCATATCGGAAACATTTTCCCAACAGGAACTCTTCTTTTTCGGGAGAAGGTTCGGGGGCGTCATGCTGCGAATGAAAATACCGAAACCTTTTTCGGCAACACGAACCTGTTTAGGGACTTTTGAAGTTCGGCGATAAACATACCAAGAATTTAGCATGGGAATGATGGACTCGCGTGCCGGTAAAAGTCGACGAACGAGCAAAAACAATACACAATTTAAGGATGCGTGCATCGCAAAGAGTTGCGGGTGGTATTTCTATTCAATTTACAAGCCGGGTGTAATTTGGTTTATTTTCACTTGTAGGACTTAAAAATCGTCCAAATTCAAGCAAAAGCTTTGTCCGCATAATACAATTGATGGACTACTAAAAAACTGTAGTCACTTAAAATTTCCAATTATTTACTTCACTGTATACATGCGATTTAAAAGACACATTAGTAAACTTACTGTAATAGAATAAAACTTTTCTTTTTTAATTCAACAATTCTAATTTAAATTGACAAAATTTACAAAGTGGAGTTTTGGATTTAATGACTTTTTGATTGAAAGCCGACGAAACGAGGCAGCAAGAATGTCTTTCTTCATCTTTTTTCTTTTTTCTATTTCTTGTTCCTAAAATTCATTTTCAATTCGAACCAATTTTGTCAAATCCTAAAGAAGTGACATTCCTGACATTTCAGAAAGTATCCCCTCCCCTCTGCCCACCTAAACAATTCCCCTTCCGAAGGAATTTATTTCTCTCTGAAAAACGAAAAAGAATGATATAAATATCAGGCAAATTTATTGCCTTGTAAAGACATGTCTTCAGAATAAATGCAATCACAGAACTGGTCCACAACTGTCAAATAAAACCTATGCGCCAAGATTATTTTAGGGTACTGAATTGTTCACCATGAGAGGGCCTAAGGGGTCCAACTTAATAGGAACAACATTCATTGTAAAAGTGGAATGGAGATGCAGACTGCATGCTGAGTACTTTTGTCAAGGGTGCCATTGATAATCCCCTGTGCAAAGTTTGGCTGGTTTTGTAAAGAAGACCTCAAGTGTGACTAGATGTTTTCCTGCTGACATCTTCAGCAATCACAGTCATTCTTGATTTAAGTTATTAACATAGAGGTACATTTTTGCAACGTGCAGGAATTCTTACAACTGTTGCTCTGCTAAAAAAGCATGTGTTTGGGGAGCTTACATTTACTTTTCTATTTTTTCCCCGAAAATATAGTTTCAAGATTCTTCTTGTTCTCCGAATTTTCCATTTTTGTAAAATTTAACGCTTGAGAATCATTTTTCTAAATTTTTCCTTTCCGCATTAGTTTTCTCCCCCCCCCCCTCCGAAAACTTTAGTAACTTTAAAAAACTAAACCGAAGGATTTATTATTTCAATTAATTCCTTTTTCGTTAACCAGCTTGACGGAGATGTTATTTTCGTAGTGACAAACAAAGACATTATGTTTTCATAAATATCATACTTCCCAGCATGCAAAACTTCTGAAGAACAAGAAGTAATTGAATCCATCATATATCCAGTGGAGTATAATGAACAATAAGTTAAATTCGTGTCCAACCAGTAAAAAACTCTTTTTTGAAAAGAAGAGACAATAGAATGAATTAATTTCAGGAAGATTTGCGATTTTCATCCCCGTTTCACAAGTTACTAAAAAACGTTATTTTAACAAATAAATATGAATAGAACTATCAAATAAACAAATGATACAGTTTCTAATTCTTTTTAATTTTCAAAATTTTTATTCAAAGAATATCTTATTGAGACTTTAATGCTTCGGGCATTCATATGCGTTATTAATCATAGCTGCGTCAGTTCTTAAAAAATAGTTTCTGTAGAGACAAAGGAGACAGAGTAAAAAAGGCGACAATATTATTAAATAGAAATTTATAGCATAAAATATTGAACAGCTTTTATTCTGTTAAGGACAACATTTCTAGTATTGCGACCCCCTTAAAAGTCAAAACATATGTAAAAAGATTTGCTTCCTGACTACAGTATTTTGTTATACAATATTGAATTTTGTTAACACTTGATTATAATTTAGAATGCTTTCTTTAATATAATATTCTTTTGTTTATGCGTCTTTCTGTATTGACAGATTGCGACCCCCAGGATGCAAAATGGCGCCGCAGTTCAAAGTACAAAGTTAAATTCTCCGAAGAGGAAAAATAAAAGAAAAACACTTTTTCAATAACGAGATGGAACAAACCTCGGACTAACGAGGCAGAACAAACCTCGGACTATCAAACAGCTCACATTCGCAATATTATCGAGCATTGACTTTTAATTTGATAGCGTCGCGATATCTTTATTAAACATACTGAATTGCCAATCCAAATAAATAACCTGCCATTAAGCTGAAACAGTGATTCGCTTTCGTGATAGACCGGATAAGATTCGATGAGAATCTGTCAAGAATCCTGTCAAAAGTAATGGCCATTCGTGCGTTTTCTCAAGAAGCGGCTCGTTGCGTCGATGTCGACTTTGATTCACAGACGTCGTGAAAAAGACGTGACAGATATTATGCGTAACGCGATTCTCTTATCAGTTTACCCTCAGCAAATTCAAAAATATAGTATATGCAATGAAACCTTCAAATCCGAACCCCTAAAATTCGAAATCCCGCGAAATCCGAAAGAGTTTTTCTTAACAAATTTAAGTTTGAAAAACACCAGCAAAAAATGATAAACTTATTTATTTCGTCATAAAACAAAAACAAAACCTTATTTTGTATTGTTAGTTGAAAAATTAACAAAGAAGCACAGTTAGCATACCTAAGAAACTGTAAATGTGTCTACATATTTTTATCATGCAGGCTTGAAAAACGTAGAAGTCGGGTATTGAAAATTTTTAGGTTCATTACTTTGCAAAAACAATGAATTAACAATAGAAACTCACAAAATAACCCTTAATCTTTCACTTGAAATCAGTTTTCTTCAATTGTAGAAGCTACGAGGGTTCATTATTATTCCGTAACAAGGGTTCGTTATTATTTTATGGAAAGTTTTCGGCAAATCCGAACAGGCTACAGCCCCAATTAGTTCGGATTTGAGGGGTTTCACTGTATTTCGCATTAACTTCATAATTATTACGCAATAATTAAAATTATACTTAATTTCGTCATTTTGTATTCACTATTACACTATTTCAATATTGCAAAAATGTTATCCGTGGGTAATAAAGAAAGATTTAATTTTCCTCTCTCAAAAAAAAGAAGGGATTTTTAAAAAACACGTTTTGAAGTGACTCAGACGCCGCAGCCCTGCTTATTATTCAGTGTTTTTAACAGTTGATATTTTTACTCGTTTTTTATTATTTTCATAAATGTAGACTTGTTTTCAGAAAAATATCCTTTATTTAATAAAGTGCTTTCTTCCTACTTGAGAAATACCGATTTATGCACTCACTCATCGTCGCGAATCAACTAATAATGCAATTTAAATGTAAATAGGAATTTTAAGGCCACAGACGAGAAGAAAAAAATAAGTCTTCTGCAGCAGAAACAGCGTCACAACTCATTTTAATCGCCGTAGGTGTGCGTCGTCAATTGAGCGAAACTGTTGTGTATTTAAGTCACCTATCTGGGTTAATAGAATGAAATAATTAGGATGCGCATGTGATAAATAAACTGAGCAAAAATGGCTGCTGCCACAACGCAACACGAAATCGCAAAAATATTCTACTTTGTACAAGTTCAGGAAAAAAGAGCTGCACATATCGCGACGGGTGGCAACAGGACTTACAAGGTAAACTTCCTATTTACCGAGTCCCACCCGTGATGAAACGAACCTTACGCGCTTTCCAAAAAGGTTCATCTTCCATTTTTTATTTTTAAATCTCTTGAAAGGCTTCTTTTTTCAAATGTGAAAACCAGATTGACCTTTCTTGCATTAATATACATACGTATGAGCATATTTATTTTGCCTTGGGCAGTTTTCCAGAAGCAATACGAACGATTGTGACATCTTTTAAATGGCAAGGGCAAGAATAGTACAACGGAAATTAAATTGAATGAATGAAGTATATGACATTCACCTTCAAAGAATAATTTTAAAAGCTGCGATCATCGTAAGCATCCATCTTTCTTCCACATCAGGGGGAAAATACATGTTAAATCGGAATTTTCACAATCTCGAGTGGAATGTTTAATCCTTCTCGCATATACTCATAAATGAAAATAAATATGTAGTGTATGCCATTAAAGGTTCACATGCACATGCTGTTCATTTTTTGAAATTCAACCCCCCCCCCCCCCCCTCTACTCCAAGCATTTTAAGGCAGGCAATTCTCATTCTGAAAACCACAACCTGAGCTCCTCTAAAGACTGTTGTGAAATTAATTATAATGTTACCAATTACACGATCTCTAGAGAAAAGGCGGTAAGAGGCGAAGATTGTCTATTGCGTCACTTAAATCCGCTTATCATGCTTACAACAGGAAATGGTGCTGATAAAAACCAGTGCTTAATATCAGTAGTACCTAAAAGAGGTTAACCCTCCGAATTTTACCAACATAATATTTACATATCAACAAACGATAATTCTTTTTTAGCCGTTGAAATAGCAATACTTCGCAACAGATAATGATAAAAATTTAAATTTTGTTTTGTTAAAATTTGGCATAACTTTTTTATGTGGGCCTAAAGACGGAGCTTTGAGGGAAAATCTTCCTACCGAGTAACAGCACGAATCCAACTTTACCAAGAAGTCAATTCAGCAATTAAGAAGATAAATAAATAAAATAGGTATCTAGTAAATGGAATAACGTTCGAAAATAACGTGCAAAGATAACAATTTAACTTCCTAATAAACCGTAATTGTTTTCAATATAGATGTTGATTGCCGAATCGGAGAGAACGAATTATAGAAAGAAGAACTCAGTTTTGTCAAACAAACAAAATAAGTACTTTATCATAATCGCTCAAAGGTCACACAAAGATGTTTCTCTTTCATTTTTCTCGCCTCGTTGTTTTTTCTTTGAATTAAAAACAAAGGCAAAAAGAATAACAGTGGAATAAGTTCCCTCCCTCCCCCGATGGCATGTCATTCTTTATTTCCTCCTTTTGGAAGACTTGAACGTGATGGTCATCCCAATGGTGTTGGGCCCGCTCGGGCATGCGACAGACGATTCCATCCGGTAGGCGATTAACCCTTTCGCTTCGCTGGCAGAGCATTTGGGGATGAGGCTTCAATTGCATGGTCAGCGGAATGGGCCTCTCGATTAGGGGAAGGCTGGCCGACCAAGGAATTCGAAAATTTATACATTCTATTCGTGGCTGAACAGTGGAATACGGGGAATCACTTAAGAAATCTGATAATTCAAAAAAGAAAGAGGTAGGTACTGAATATAACGCAACAAGTATTTCACGCAGGGATCTGGATCAGCCACTTTTTTGAGTTGCTATGCTTCCAGCTCCCCCCCCCCCCCCCCCAAAATAATTTCCATAGATTATTTATCTTTTTTTTTTTTTTTTCAGTTAATTATTTTTATATGATAAAAATCTTTAAAAAATCGGGCAGTGAAGAACAACAAACTCTGTCCCAGTTTCGGGCAAAATCTCGTTGCTCTACCGCTCCATTCAGGATCCCTGCTTTAAGGGATCATTCGTAAATAATGTCACGCTTCGAGGGGGAAAGGGGGTTCATGAAGTTGTGACAATAAGAGGGGATAACAAGAAGTGTGACATCATGCTTATGCAACATACATACCTGCCAACATTTCGAGGAAAAAATCCAGTAGATTGCGATACACCACAATTTTCCATGTATTTTCATTGTTTTTTGGGGGCAAATGAGAAGTTTTAACGATCACTTAAATTACAACCACCGACAAGTTCCTTATATGATATGCTTCCAAGCATAACTAACAAAATATTTATTCCTCTAAAGTTATAATTGATTTTATAATGTATAAAACTGTCAGTTTCCTTGTGTAAATCCATTTGTCAAAGAAATTAAATAAGAATAATAACGTTGCTGAAGTGATTTTTTTCTATAAAATTCCCTATTTCTAAGGGATTACACCAAAATTTATGAAAACTAGGATATTTTAAATACAAACCGGGAGACCAGTAGAATAGGGAAAAATCCAGGAGTCTCCTAGAAAAACCAGTAGAGTTGGCAGGTATGAACATAGCGTGGCATGTGACAAAAGGAGAAGGGGGTATGTTGAAGTGTGACATTTTGTGACAAAGGGTCAAATATGTGAGGGGGGGAGAGTAACATCATTTATGGACGGTTCTTAATGTGAAAATCCAAACATAATTAAGTTCAATTATTAACAAATTTTTCAATGTGCACAACAAATGGTCAAAATATCAGCAACTGGTATTAATATATTATGAGTAAAAACTGAAGTATACTGTTCATCTAAACGTAACGTTTCAAACATTGGTTAAACTTTGGAAATTGGTATGTGGCGCGGAATTGAGTAAAATAAAGAAATTATCATTATTATTTAAAGGGAAGAGGCATCAAAAGCAAAAGAAAATAGTAGTATTGTTGTACATTTATTGAACATTTTAGATTTATCAAATCGTCACGGGGAAGGGAGGGAGCTGGATTTCCCCCCCCCCCCCCAAAAAAAGCTCACACATTGCGTATTAGCACGTTGTAATTACATATTGATCCAAAGTTTTATTGTCTATCCAGCATTCGTATTTGTGCAAACATTTCTATGAGCGAAGCAAAATTAAATATAAACGATAAGCATAAACCATACAAAATGAACTTCATTATAAATTACTCCATAAAAACAAAATTTTTGCCTTAAAATAGATTTCAGAAGACTCATAAGTGAGCATTGCACTTCTTTTTATAGGGCTTCTTCAAACATTTCGCGGAAAGCCCCCCCCCCCCCCCCCCAAATCTGTTAGCGTCACCACTGCATTTATAGACGAAAATTCGGGGCAATTATTGCTATAAAAATTACTGATAAGCTTTGCTGAGGTCTCAAAGATACTTTTAGCTACAATGAATTGCTATTTCTACAATCATGTTTAACTTTCTGCCATGCTTGTTACAACGTCGATTCAGTTTTTCCCGGATACAGCAAGTCTACCAAACAGACACAATGTGCAATGTGTTTCATTTTACAGATTTTACTCTAAACTGAAGACGATCATTTCCCTCAGCTTCCTATGCACTTTCCCTTTCAGGACAGTGAAAGTTCGCTGAAAATTTCAAACTATAGTAGTGGATATCGTTTATGATGAGATGTATGAGTTTCGCTGAAGGGACTATCGGAAAACGTCGTATTACCCTTCTGGCTAAATCCAAGAATTGGGACCAAACGTAAACGTCGTATAAAGGATACCCTACTGTAGTATATGTACTGTAGTATTGTCTATGTCTAGCAATGAAAAGAATATTCGAGTAGGTCCCTAATGCTTGGAGCGTCAACAAGTATTCCTACTTTTCTTCACCAGACCCCTACCTGTTAGCCGAGGCCTTAGGATGACTTGCGCACGGGGAGAGGTAGTGTAGTCCACCGATACCACCGTTCCTACTCTCGGTGGTTTCGGGTCCACGGATTTTACATGCACGTATCCCCAAGTGTACATGGTGCGTCTTCAACGGGTATCGAACACGCGACCTACCAAGTGGAAGTCCGACGTCCAAACACAGCCTTACAAGTATTCCTACTGTTTAGCTCAGATTTACTTATAAGCCCCCCCCCCCCCATAATATACTCCCCATATAATTTCTTACAAAGAGTTCATAAAAAACAATTATTATTATTATTATTTTATTCTTCATACGAATATTGTTATTCGTTGATTCGAATGTATTAAAAACAATGATTTATGTTATACAGAATAGATGAGATACATTAAAAAACATTGTCTTTAGGCAAAAACAAAATATTCAACGCCACCTACGCTTTCGTTAAGAATGTTACAAAGTTTGAATGTATGGACAAGAAAACGTATACATTTAGATTTCGTGCTAATTAAAAAAATGTGCAGAACTTCTTTCGATGTCATTAAGCGCACATAGTTTAGAAAATATTCCAGCACATCATAATTACTTAATGAGAAAAAACTTAAAATCATTGCCCTTTTATAATAATAAAGAAAAAAAGCACATTTCTTTTTTTAAGCTTTTTTTTTTCTTTCGTCATACCAGTTGCGAAGCACTTGATGCAGCCGTTTAAAAGCATCTAATGTACATGTTTCACGGAACCCAGCCAGCGACACTGTAACGAAACCACAACTCCATTTGTCATTCCAGTTCATCCTGGTGGGGGAAAAGTTAGCAGAGGGGGGAGAAATGAGGGAAAAACCCGGCAAATCAATTTTGTTCCGTGACGTTGAATGTTCATCTAACTTGAATTAAAACATGGCGAAGGATAAATAAATAAAGAGAGGAGATAAAAAATAAATAAATGACTGACATTATGCATGTGTCGCTGAGTCACCTACCTGTAAACGACGATTATAGTCGACTACCAAAGGTGAGTGCGTTTTAGCGTTAAATGTAGCAAAGTGGGAAGAAATATTGTCCGGACAATTAAAGACGTACACGGTCTGAACATCCGCGAATTGTGCATACTCCGTGTCCGATTTAGATTCGAGGGCTCCTCTTCCTGGTTTGCAACAGAAATGAAATGGTTGATTAATTTCCGTGAACGAGTCCCTGGAACATGGGCGCGCCGACAGAGGGAGACAAAGGATGGAGTAGACGGACATATCAAACAACAAACGATGAGAACATCACATTCGATTAAGATCTGTTCGACGAAACGCTGAGTGTGGGATTGCTGTTCCACAAATTAGGGAGCTATTAGAAAATATTTCAAAGGTTCCGGAACAGCAGTATGTGTGCTATTCTGGAAACAAAATACTGCAAAAAAACTGTAATATTTTATTGTTCTGCTCTTCACTGAGAAAGCTTATTTCGTAAAGGAGAAAGAGGCGAAGTGCGTGGGCGGGGGGAGGGGGGTCAGTCATTCGAATAACACTAGAAGCCCAAATGGTTCATGCTGCCAAGTCGGCAGCTATTCTGTATAACACAACTAATGACGCTAAAACATCTTTAATACCAAAATCAAGCAAGCGCGGGTCGGCCAAATCCTGTCGAGCCTGATGTTTACCAGTCCTCTTTTGTTGCACATAAGTAGTTTATTACCGTGATTATCGGTAAATAGCCCGCATCATTCTATAGTCCGAAGGAAGAAAAATTCATTCTAAAAAAATTAAGTTTGGTGTATAACCCGCCCCCAGAACCAAAAATAATTATATACACAAATCACTCTGTAAGATACAGTTTATAAGGAAACAGTTTTAAATTACAAAACACTTTTAACATTTATTTAAAATAAATTTTTAAAAAGGTTTACATATTACCATATTTTGTTATGGCTACCCGAACGCGCGGCTGCATATCTCTTTATGGACAGCGACCTTTGCGCTAGTCCTAAAAACTCTCATAATAGTAGAATAGCATTCTGTAATTCTGAAGGAGGGAAAAATTGAGATTGATTGATACCAGGGCGATTGGATTGATATAAATTCGCTGATAAGGTAAGGTCTCCCACAAACTTTTCCTACTCAAGACCCCTTTTCGTGGAATACACCCCTAGAAAACAATACATTCGCCTGAACTGTCTGCGATCGTCCATAAAGTTCTTTCTTCCTAGCGCCCTAAGCGTTTTGAAAGCTACGATTTATTTCTCTGCATTTTGCTTTGCAGGAAAACGGACTTCGATATTTTTTAACGGTAGTTGTCTTAATAAGAATTTTTTTTTTTAATTCCATGTATTCCCCGCAGATAGTAAACAAGAAGTTCCGTCTAGAACTATATGAGCCTACTTTCCCGTATACACCGAATTCAAATTTATAATTTAGCTATCTCTCTCTCTGTCTTTCTCGTTTAGCTTTAGTTCTTAATTGCTTCAAATATACCTTTTTCAACGGTTAATACATATTCATTCAATCATTCATTTATTAAGTCATTCATGTATTTATTCACTCATTTATTCATTCATTCTTTTGCTTATTCATTTAATCATTCATTAATTCAAAAATATTCTTGAAAATATCGATCAAAAAATTTCATAGGAAAATAGGATCGTTAGTTCTGGATGAACTTTCTATTTGTACATGTTCTACGTCATAAGAGCTTTCCGATAAAATTTGTTCCAAGCAAATCGGTCCGTTAGATCAGGAATTATATAGAATTGAACTTTCCCCGTAGGCGGTATGTTATTTTTTTTTTTTTTTGAACTGTTCAAAAATGAACAAAAATTGTTCAAATCAATATTTCACGCCAAGAACTTCTTCCAGTGAGCTTGTTCATGGGAACTTGGATCTTGTACCCCGAGTTTGCATAATTTGCTTCATTTTCACCCATAGGCGCTAATGTTAAAATTTTTTGAACTGTTCAAAATTAAACAAAAAATTGTTCAAATTAAAAAGTAAAATGAGATATATAATATGGAAATGAGATGTTCTTGCCGAGATCTTTCAAATGCAAAAAGAATTTTTCGAATCGGACAATTCGTTCAAAAGTTATTAGGCGGGGGGGGGGGGGGGACAGACCGACAGACAGACTTCCCCCCCCCCCCATCTCAAAACCCTACTTTCAAATTTTTTATTTTTCAATCTTTATTTAATTACTTAACTTATTTTTGACTTTTCTTGATTTCTAACGACATTTTCACGATACATTAAGCCTTCTTTCATGCTTTATTATTAATTTTTTTACTTTTACGGAAAAATAGGCTAAAAAGGGATTTTTTTTGTAGATAACCGGCGGGCTATACACAGATAATTACGGTAATTGCCCACTTCCAAAAAGGAACAAAATAATAAATCATAGCCTAACCTAAATAAAAAATAAATTTAAGAAAAACACTAATAAGAAGAAAAGACTGAGCTATTAGAAGAATATAAAATTTTCTTTAAATCTCAAAAACGTAAGAACAAATTTGCCATTATCGCTCTCTAAAATTTTTATCTACATCCGATTTTCCTCGTTGTTTCTTTCATATTTTCTTTATCTATGTCGTTTACTTTTATGAGAAAACTACACACAATAAAATTTAAATGCGTGTAACAATTTATCTACATAGTTCTACATGTACGCAACTGAAGGAGGACAGCACTGAACTTTATACGTATTTTAAATGAAAACTCTTCTAAATTTGTAAACTTGTTTTATGCAATTTTTGATATTTTATCAGAAAAATATTACATTGGATTGTTAAAATTTTTTTATCATACAAATTAATAATCTGGTCCTGGTCATATGATGAATGCACTTGCTACTGTGAGAATGAAATAAACCCCAAAATTTTTAAAAGTTAAAATTTAAGTCACTTTATTCAACAGTTCAAAATCAAAAATCTGAGACTTTTTAGAGTACTGTCAGCCCCGCTTAATCGGGTAACGGATAAATTAATACCCCGCTTATAAGAATAAAACCTTCCGGAACCGAATATTTTCCCATAGACGCAATGTTAAAGATCCCCTTTTAATCGAATAATTTCCCCGGATAATCCAATAATACTGGTCCGCTTTTGAAATATTTTTGACAAAATAATTGGTTAAATTTCAAAAATAAATAAGTAAATAAGAACGACTTTTGAATTTTCAAGTTGATCTTTCAGCAACACCTTACTTTTCATCATTTTAATTTGTACTCAAAAATATATGATAATGAATTCAATTATTTTGTTGTTATTTATTTTATTTAAAAAAAAAAATTAAACACGAACATTAATTACTTCTTTTAATTAGATATACTGATTTATTATTACGTTTCGAGGCAATATTCTCAGTTCTGTAAGGTAAAGAAAGTTTCCCGCATAATCCAATACCCCGCTTTATCGAATAAAATATGTTGGTACCGACGGTATTCCTTTAAGCGGGGCCGACAGAATGTATATGTTTCAAGTTTCCTTATGAATTTGATACAAGGATTGTTCATGAACTCTTTAGATTTTGTAAAGGAAATAAAAGCGTGTTTATTACGTGTCTATAGAATTTACAACGGTAACGTATATGAGATTTTTTTCCGGAGGGTAATATTGCTTGGAAGCCGTTTTTCAATTCATTTTTTAATTGATTTTATTGGATATAGGAATGTTGATAGATATCCTAGTATCCTCCCCCTCACCACCACCAGGATATGCATATGCCCTTCTACAGAAAGTCTTTACAGGCTCTAATTAGAATAACCACAATGTTTGTAGAAAATATATCTACAGATTTCAGAAAATATTATTTGCTATTCAGAACATATTGAGCACTTGAATACTTTTTTTTAACTGGATTCATTGGTGAACTAGAATACTATTTGCTGACAAGAATCTATAGTTAACTTAAATACTGTTGCATTTGTCATCCTGAGTACATGGAGTATTCAAGAACTGCAACTACTACATATTTCGAGCTTTCGTCTTTAGGTTCGCAACACTTTTTCTATTTGTAATAAGGAACACTGAGTTAAAAAGATTGGAGCCTGAACGTCGTCTACAGACAAAGGCTATCAGACCACACGTAATCGAGAATGTTACCAAATTGAAAATTCCAAAACTTATACTATACATAATTTTTAAACATTTAGTGACAATGCAGGTTTTTTTTTTTTTTTTTACTATTTTTTAGCAATGTGTCCAGCCGCAAACAGAAGGAGGGCAAGGGGGGAATTTGGGGTTAGAACTTTCTTTTTAGATCCATTCTGCCAATCTAGTATGTAAATATCTAGGCACATGAGGACAAAAATTATGCACTAAACTCTCCCCCTCCTCCTCTCCCAGTAGAAGGAAAATCTGGCCTGGCTGGATATGTAAGAATATCCATAATCAATATGCATCACTAGATAGTCATAATTTACTTATAAAATTCAACCAATATTTGCACAAAACGACATGAATAAAGTAGCTGAAGTGTTACACTGTATCAGGAAATAATGGATACAAAGAAAAACTCTGGCAACATAAAATATTAATTCCTATTCCGGTCATGCCGCTCAAACGATGCTGAATGATTTACGACAACGAAAGCATCCAACCCTAAAACTAATTCTTCTTCAACGATTACTTAAACAAATGTTGCTGTTAAGGAAAACCAAAATATCCTTGGTTGCACTCCGATGCGCATTTCGTAGCTTCCGATACATCGTGGTTGTCTAGAATCATCTAGATAAAAATTGGAAGAACAAGCTTCGAGGGCGTAAAAAAACACTTTCTGAGTTAAATTCCTAACACGAAGTTCGAGATCAGCAGAATCTGATGATGCTAAAAATAATTTCATGTCAAACCCTGAGTTTATTTCAAATATTCAAATCAATTTTGCATATCTTCCTCCTGAGTGATGGTTCTAGATTGGATGATATTTGATTACAGCAAATGTAATTGGAATCTTACAAATATAATCCCAGACTAATCCTGAAATTAAGAAAAACTGCTATTTCCAGTCGCACTTACGCGTTTGGAATAGTTTATTTAACGGAACAAGCTTTTACTAGCAATAGGGTGAATAGTTTTAAGATTAAGAGGGCTCCTGATTTTCAGAGATTGATAAATTGACACGGACCAGTCAAACTTGGGCCAGCGCCTGCTGCTTATTATTAATTATTATTGTTGTTTGTCTAATTATAATCTAGTTATCTCGTGAGAATCTGATCAACACATAAGTTCTTTCAGGGTTAGAGAATTCCTCTCTTTTCAGGGCGTGTGAATCTAACTATTAAAAAAAACTAAAACAGTTAATTTTAAAAAGAGTTGTAGAGTTTTAGAAAAATTAATTAAATAGTGAATTAAATATTTTGAATTATGCAATATAATCAATGATAGACTAATAATGATCCAACTAATCTGTGCATCCTCTTCCACGAAATTCGTTATCGTAAAAGCGAGCCCATCTAAAAATTCGAGATCCAAATGTAAAGCCCAGAAGGAAATACGTATCACTGAATTAGAAGTACTTATTAGGCTTAAAAATAATCTTTAAACACGTTACAATAGAGCACCGTTTATACGACGGTTTTCGATAGTCCCTTTGGTGTCGTATAAATGATACTCCATTGTATTATATTCATGCACAGGTAACTGATTTCCTTTGCATTTATAATTATTTAAATATACATGTAAATATTTTTCACGAAACGTATTAAATTTCAAAATATTATCCCCAAAATATTTAAAATTTTGTAAAAACAAAATCCTGACAAAAAAAAATAATAAAATAACTTTTTAATTAAGTGTAATAGTGTCAAACAATAATAAAACTTTTATTAATCTATTTATTATCGATATAAAAAGATCAGCAACTCGCCTAATAAAATTAAATCAGAAAGTACGACATTTGTTTAAAAAATCTATTGGACGTTGATTTTTTAATATGAAAGAAAGCACAGGTGACACTTTCGGTCATTCCAGACCCCAAAATTACTGGAAAGTGTTGAAAGCGTGCATACTTTAGCACTTAGGTTGTAATCCAAAGGACCTTGTTGCAGTTACATTTGTCGAAAAACACAAAGGATAAAACAAGTAGAATCCTCGACTTCAATGCCCACAGCAAATAGAGTTTTAACCTGCCATCAGCAAAATCTAAAAAACTGTCCTTTCAGAAAAAAATTGAGAATACCCAAACAAAATTTTGTTTTTGCAGACGAGATGGAACGATTCCTCATATCACAAAGAATGCGAAATAGCGATTGATATAATCGAATGATTTGCGTTAAATCACACTCGAAAAGTTGATGTGATACTCTTGAGATTCATTCGATTCTGGAAATGCTTGAGATGTTCATTCCTTTGTTGATCATTCGATTATTGGATCAGTCGATATCTGATCATTCCCTTAAGCAAATCCCTCGATTGATTACGCACATCACTAAGGCAAAATCATATATTGGCTACAGCTACAGCTCTGAACATGAATCCATTAGACCCCAGGTTTCAGGTACAATGAGATAGTGACAAAATTGAGCTGCAGTGAAGAGCAACAGTTTTGCGAAGCGATCCATTCCATCAGAAATCGTAAAATTTCTTCAAAGCAATGATAACCATCTTCATCAAAAATTTTCAATCAAGTGTACGACTTTGAAACATCCGGTGCGAGGGGATGCGTGCTCATGTATCTCCGTATAGAAGGTAGTTTTAACTGTATGGACTTTCCGTGAGGCTGGATGGTTGTGGTTCTTTTCGGAATGTCGATATCCCTGCACAGTAGGACAATCAGTGGCAGTTTCTCTCTTCCACAGATTCTTATCAGGAGGCTCGTCTGGCACCACGCACGAAATTCTGCTAGGCGAAGCGAAACGAATGAGTTCGTTCGAATTGAAATTGTGAGACTGAGATTCGGTGCCGAGCGCGTGTACAGGGAACCTCAGGGCTATAAACGCGTATTTCCGACGGAATAATAAGCTCTGGAAGCTGTTGTTCTTTCCGAAGACCACCTCTGAAGACGCAATGGGAAAGCACGTCGCATAAAGACGACTGAATGAGAAATTATGTGATGGATTTGGGGACCTTTCCAGAGTGTAAAGGATTCACAGGTGGTTGATTTACGGACACATACATTCGATAGTAATGATTTAAAGGATTTTATACACGTGGTTACAGGTTAATAAACTTCTTAAACAATTACCGCGGAACTGTGGCTCGTGTACAACTGAAAAGTCTTACACAACTGGATGTGTATATGAACGGCACGGCAGTAATAGTACGAAAAACATCATTTCATACCATAAGGTTTTCGTAAATATTTCGTGTGTAGGATAATTACTTCTTCTGCCGAAAATGCAAAGAAATTTCGGCCAAACAAAAACGGTTCACCCTCTAATTCCCAACTCCACCTCAAGGCGGAAGACGATTAAAAAAAAAATGGGCATAACAGGGCTAACCCATCATCGTGTTGACTGATTGGTACTTTTAATGACGCAGTAGATACCTCCATCGTGTTGACTGATTGGTACTTTTAATGACGCAGTAGATACCTCCAATCCGTAGCGGAGTTACTGAGTTATTAAGAGCCAATTAGGAAAACCATAGGTTTCGCCAATCCGTGGTCTCGCCTATACCTGCCACCATGAATGGAAGGTGCGGGCGTAGGGAATTAACCCTCTAATTCCCAACTCCGCCTCAAGGCGGACGACGATAACAAAACTTGGGCATTAGAGTTTTAAGTACAGTATTTCAAAATTTTGACAATTTTTTAAAACGAAAGAAACAAAATTTTTCCGAAATTTCCACGACTTGCAACAAGTGAAGGAATTATCATACACACTTCAAATTTTTTGTGGAAACCTGGTGCCCCAATTAACCCTTTTTCAGCACTACCTATCATCGAAAATTGAAAAGAAAAAAAATCACTATATTAATCATTCATAAATAATCATTAATTCAAGTTAAACCCATCGAAAGAAATGTAGACTTTAGAAGGGAGCTTTACATTTTCAATTTACGCAACTTCACTTTTTCAAGAATGTAACTTTGACATGACGTGTTCATCAATCGGGTTAAAATTTTAAAAAAATAAAATAAGTTTGTTTGATTCGCATCCGTTATTTCACTTATATCAAAAGAAATCACTATATGTAATGCATAAATGCATCATTATTCAAATAAATTGTCGAGGAAAATTAATAATAACGTTATAAAAATAAAAAAAAAATTACGTACAACAGTTATCATAACAGCTTGCACATAACTGACATTTAAAGCAATTCCCTTTTCAAAATCAGCACAGATCAATAGCTCATATTAAAAATGTTTTTAACAACGATTGTAAAAATAACTTTGTAAAAGTATTTGGAAAATTCAATAACATCTTTTTGTAATCGAAACTTTTACTTCCTTGATTTGTTTTCTTTTAAATTTCATTTGAATTAGCTAGGCAGCGAACGTTACATTTGTATTCAAATAAAAATAAATAATAAACAATTAGAAAGTAAAACAAATTTATATTTGGCGTGATAAGCTGAATCTCACGTGCAATAGACAATTAAATATTTTTAAATTATGAAGCCAATTAGTATGTATGCATAATTTAATCATTAATTTGCCGGAAAAAAGCTAGGGGCATCTTTAAGAAGCACCAGAGCTTTCTATTAATCAAAACACTAGTTTACCAAAGAAAGGGTAAGAAGTGAAAAAAAAAAAAAGTCTAATGCAAAGCAAAACGTTTAATATTCAGAACAGAAATTAATTTTTAAATCATTGACTTTAATTAGAACTGAGAATTAAAGTTAATATAAACTACATATTTTAATGAGATGCGGTAATTAGCAGCAATCAAGCAAAAAAATCAAACAAGTAATCCCTCAGCATTAGTTGGAAACGGCTAAAGAAAAGATTTTTATTTTTTGTTTTTGATATTTTTATGGCGTTCTTGGGAAATAAAATGACTGCTTTGCGATCTGAGGATTCCGTGTTATATTTGTTTTTGACAATGAAAAATGTTCACAACCAAGTAACAGATGAATGGCTTTTTTATTGAGCAATTAAGAACATTGTACGGCATTTTAAAATAATCAGATCGAGTGCTTATTAGTAAAGGTTAATTTTTTTATAAGATTCTGAACTAACTTGTCCAATTTTGATATGTGCTTTGACACATAAAATTATAATAAGGATTTGAAGTAGAAATAACAAAGATGATTTGCTATTTCATAAATAAAAAAAATCATACATGCATGAAAATCCGTGAAAAATTATGAATGTATCCCGGCTCAATCATAACCAAAATATTCAACTAATGTTCCAAAATGTCAAATATTTTCCCTTAATTTGTTCAAATATTTATTTTTATCTATAAACTTGAAGCATTTTTATTTTTTAGAACTGCATTTCAAACATTCACGATGAATTTAATGATGTTTTTGTTTGTTTGTTTTTTTTTTCGTATGCAGATGAATTTAAAAATTTAAATTATATTTATTTTAAAAAAAGAAAGCAAGCAGTTGTGTTGACGAATATTCTACTGGCATTCAATACTAAAGAAAATAACCTACTTAAATTCTGAAATAAATAGATAAATATATACAATTGATTTTAATAAAAAACAACAAATAAACGGGCGGATCATTGGAATCTCATATTCAGCGATCTGAACGGATGAAGTACTTCATGCTATATTAATATTTCCAATAAATAACAATATTAATCGGATTTCTCGAGGTAAGTTTATATGTATTGCCAGTTTTTGAAGAATGAAACTTTCATGTAACGTATTAATTTATGAGACAACTAATGGGAGTATGATGTTATCTTCTCTTTAAATATTATTAACAAAGAAAGAAACATTTTAGAAATATTTAATCAGCAATCGTAAAATTTGTTTTTTAAGCAAATTTGAATGAGGCTGTGCATTTCAAAATTTTATACCGTCACCCCTCCTCATTACTCATTTAGTCCATATCATAGTTATATCTACCTTACCTTTTACTTTTTTTCTTCTCAATAAAATTAGCTTTTTAAGCTTCATCGTCGTTATTATATTAATGAATTTTTTTTTTTGACATTTTTTATCATTTTCAGTAACAACAAGAAAAAAAGAAGAACAGCTTTTTCCCATCCCCACAAGTATAAGTAAGCTACTGCTTAAAAAAACCACACACAGGAATGAATGTTGATGATAAAAATCAGATGTCTTCTGAAGATGAAAAGCCCCATGGGGAAGCCTAACAAAATCTTATTCATTAAAAGGTTTCCTCTTATGCCATGAAATTTACTTTAGCTTCTCTATTAAAAAATACCTAAAACTGAGTTGAATATATATATATATATATATATATATATATATATATTGTACATACATATACCTGATAAAACATCAATCCCGTATTCTTTCACGATACAGTGTAAGCTTTCTTTGAAAGCCATCAATTATTCTCTAACAGCCCCTTACTTCCCTAGTTTTGCAGCTTAAACTGAGGAAAAAACAGCAGTTGATTCGTTCCTTCGAAATAAAGTTTTAAATAAAATAAATTATAAAATGTAATTCTTTGTTTAAGCAAAATTAGAATTAAATGAAACCTTACTTAGATCAGATATTAAAGATGTTAACAGAATTCCCAGGAAATATATGTTTTTATAGAACATTTAATTGATAATAAGTTCACGAAATTTGCTGGAACCCAGTCAGCCATTTGTGAACGCAGAAAACATAAAGCGAACAAATTTCTCAAATAATCAGGAGTACTGACCGAAGCGGGAGTGCTGCGATATTCAAGCACCCCCCAAAAATATTTGGCGGTGTTGGTCACCCTCCAATTTCCATCACATTTTCGTATAAAAACACTGTTACTTTGCATGTCTTCTGTTTTCACTCATTCCTTATTGCAGAACACAACACAATATAATAATATTATTTGACTTGAGAGTTTCCATTCAATGTTTTCCATTTAAAAAAAGCCTGAAGCGTTCTTCTAAACAAATATACTAAACGAAAAATTAAAGTTACACAATTGCAGGCAGTATCATAATATAGTACTGCAAAGTTTTTAATTTCAACTTAATCTCTGTAATCGTCAGTCAAAGCAGTTTTCGTTCCTGAATGGAATGTATAAGAGCAGAGGGCTAAAGAGGGCGAAAATTGCTTCGCTTTATTAGCTCGGGGCACGAGCATACACGTTCGAACAAAATGTGTAGGATAAATAAGTTCAATGGAGCACTTCCTTAGCCTCCTTCTCTTCACTACGTTACATGTAAACATATCAAAGAAAAGAAAATTGGTGTGCGTAAAAAAAAAATCTACTGAAAGATATAAGTGTAAAACCCGCTTAAGAAATTTTTCGGGGGACCAAGGAAAAAAACTTCTTATGCGGGAAAACTTCTTAAACGGGTAGGCTTTACGTTTGAAAATGAATTTACTTTGTGGTATTTAGGAATGATATTATTTGATAATATTTTAATGAGACATAAAATAGACACCCCAAAAGAGACTCTACAAACATTCCTTTCTCCCCTTATCGGTCATCATTGTTCTCGTGACAACTGACTGATCTTCCCTGCCACGTATTTTCCTGGAACTTTCTGTGCTGAAAAAAGGACACCTTGAAAAAAAGGTGACCAAAAGAGTTTTCGAAACCTTCCTCTGATCTTTTTTCCATTATAAAGGAAAATAGTGTGTCATTCAAAAGAAAAAATCGACTTATATGAAAGCTTATTAAGAGGGAAAAAAATAAAATCAAAAATTTTTAAAAGATTTATTTTAACATTGGGAAGATGGGAATGAAACTAGTTTTGAAATTAAAAACTTTTTAAACGGGAAAACTTCTTGAGCGGAAACTTCTTAAACGGGTTTTACTACTACTTCATAAATTGATAAATTAATTTCTTTTTCAAAACGAACTTTTTCTTTTAAGACGAGAGGACATAGGAAAAATTTATAAATAAGACTCGAGATAGAACAAAACTAAAAGTTTTGAAACAGGATTAGTACTCATTTTTGATATAAAAATGATTAGGATTTTTAAGCATTTTTTAACAAGTTTTATCGAAAAAATTCAGGATCAGTCTAACGATTGCACTGGAGAAAATAATGAATTATTATTTGCGAATTTCATTCAATATTTTTCGTCGGATACAATCGCACAAACGGAACTAAGTGAAATGAAAACTAGTATACTGATAAAGCAGCAGTCAGGGGCACAGTTAAACCCTTCGTCCCCAGAACCTTTGGTTTTAAGCAATGTTGGCGATCTTATTAGTATAATGGTAATGTATATACATGTGGGGGCCAACCGACTTATAAAATTTAATTCTTCAAGTTTTTATATTTAAAAAATAACAAATATTAATTGCGACTACCTTTGTCATTTGGATATGAGTGTAAAGATCTTCCAAAAGAGTAAATTACAGCAATTTGAGTTCTCTATATTAAAATTTTTTGATCAATAATTGCGTAAAAATAATTTTTGCTGTTCAAAATAAATAACTCGGAAATAAACAGCTAAAAATCTTAAATCTTTGGGTTTTGCCTATTGAACTTGCCCTTTACCATTGAACTAAAAATTTTCTGAGATGCTACGATTCAGTACTCATTGGTTGATTTAGTTTTAGGTAATTTTAAGACAATTCAACTTTAAAAGATTTTAAATGACATTCCATAAAAAAAAGCACAGTATAGCATTTTATGATTTTTGTAATAAGATAAAAATAATGATAATATAAAAGAGAAATACAATAAAAAAACAATTTAAACTTTCAGTGAACTGGAAAAAACTGAGCGTACGCTAAAACGTGCCATTTCTATGAAAGAAAAAGTTGTTTTCTTGACCAGCAGAGATAAAACACAAACACTAAAAGCCGAATTAAAATAAAATAATAGAAGTAAAAAAGCATCAATGCGCATTCAAAAGGGATCGAACGAGTTATTAATTTGCAATCTTCAAAAATAAGCTGAAATTTTTACTTTGTACTAATGAAAACTGATCCACTAATGGTCAGGATTAAATTTAATCCCTCAAAAATTTTTCACAGTATTACCTCTGGGAATGCATAAATACGATGATCAGCAGCAAGGGGGAGAAAATATTTCTGATCTGCATAGGAAATAAAAAATCGTACTAATGGATGAAATCAATGTGAGAATACACTGTACGCTTAAAACAACGGCATTTTTCTCTCTTAATTTCATCACTTTATTTTTTCTTTTAATGTTATTAGCATTTATTTTTAAAAAGCTCCCTTTACATAAGTTCTTAAACAATATACTACCTGCTTTTGAAAATTTGCTTGAATGAACACTAAGAATGCTGCTTTAATCCAAAGATTTATTTATTTTTAGGAAGAGAAATTCATATCCGCCAAAGCGAATTTTCTTCTCTCCAAGGAGTAACACGCATACAAATAGTGATAAAAAAGATGGATCTAACTATGAAGGTTTGAAAAAAATAACACAAAAATAAAAATTAATGGACTAGCATAAAAGGTAAATATTAGAAAAATAAGAATATCATTAAACACTTAGTGTTATTAAATGGAGCATTCTCCTTGGAAAGGTCCAACAAGATAAAAAATTACAATGCAAAGTTAATCTCTACATAGCATTACCAAACGTTAGCGGGCATATCCGACAATTTAATTTTTTCCATATCTTTACCTCCTACACAGGAAAACAAACTCCTGATTAAAAAGATGATTGTGATTTCACTTAGAATAAATTATTGAAAAAACGTTTTAAAATTTTGCATACTAGCTGACAAAGGCACATTGTGTGTAATTTTTGCTTCATGCATTCAGGTTATTGATTCACAAATTTTAAAAGTCTCATCTAAAAGCATTATTATTATTATTTAATGTCTTCTAATACTACTTTTTATCTAAAGATAGCCTGTTTTAATACTTTCTAAAATTATCTCTCTACTGTTAATTCATGCTTTTGTGTTTAATGCTATAAGGGACCATTCATAAATGATGTCACTATTTTTCCCCACATATTTGACCCCCTCCCTCCCTTTGTCACAAAATGTCATCTTCAGCGACCTCCCTCCCCCCTTTGTCACATGTCACGCTATTTTGCATAAGCAGGATGCCCCACTTCTTTTTACCCATTCTCCTTGTCCCACTTTGTCACAATTTCACGATCCCCCCCCTCCCCCCTCGAAGCGTTACATTTATGAATGATCCCTAACGGCAAATTTAAATTTGTACTTTTAGTAAGAGCAAAAATAATTCCTCTACTCGAAAGCAGTCATAGTGTAAGGTACCCAGATTTGACTTCCGATTTTAATCGGCCATCAATCAATCACTCACTGTAATCGTCAGTGAGTTTTTTCTAATGAAACAAATGTCGAGTAGAAAAAATGCGATTAGTTGTAGCTTAGTCATCAAGTAGCGATTGCCCTTCAAAGAAATCGCATTTGTTTCCAAAAGAGAGGATTTAATATTTTGGAAACTTAAGAGACCTAGATCGTGTGACCTCCCCCCAAATTGTATTTTTTGGACAGTGTTTTTTACAGGAAAACGTTCACACAAAGTAACGGAGCAGTTTTGAGTTCTCATATAGCTAGCTATTCAGTCGATGCATACAGCAGATCTGCGAAGACGTTCTAAAAAATTTGAGGAGAGAATGTTATGGGGGGGGGGGGGATATTCTCTTCATTATTAATTGCGACATTTTCTACTTCAAAATATAATAATACATTTAAAGTGTTTTTCGTATTTTCTGCTTTATTTCCTGCACTGCTACCTGAGGTCAATTATACTACTCGTTGCTTGAAAAGAATAGTGACACAACTCAAAAAAGCAACTTTTTCAGGAGACCAATTTTTAAATTGTTGCGATATGTAATTTATTGTTGTTTTCATTCATAACAATTCCTTATTATCGTAATGCCCCTTAAAAATGGTTAATACTATTCTTTTTGTTTGTTTCATGCAGTTTTTGTGCTAGCCTTTTAGCGTTCCTAGACATTTTAATCAAATTTAGGAGACTTTGAGCTGTGTCTCTTTCGAATAAAAACAACAATGTTTCTGAAGCAACAATTTGAGGAATAGTGAAATAACCGTGAAAAGGTCTTAAAAAATTATAACATTAAAATCAATACAGACACAACTCGAAGTATGTCTCTATAGTCCATAATAAAATTTTATGAAAAAATCCTACATTAACAGCAACACAGACACAACACAAAATGGGTCTCTATTGCTCTATAAGGGACTATATCACTTAGGACCTAATGGGCGTTGTGCCTTTTTTCAGTAAAATTGGCAGTACTTACCCACGCAGCAGTCGAAACACAACACGAGTTATGTCTCTGTTCAACAAAAAAAAGAAATGGCGTTTTATTTTCATTCTGAAAATACACTTATGCTATCTATGACTAGGTGTTCTTTATTCCATATAAAAGATCAATTTGTATTATCAATTAGAAATCGCATTTCGGTATTTTTTGAGTTGCGTCATTCTTTTTAAGAGACGTACTGTCGATCTCAAGGGCAATGAATTAGTAGTTTACTAAATACGCTAAACATAAACCACTAATGAAAGCAACAGCAATGAATGCATAAAAAATTGCGTATATTTTCAATTCAATGTATTTGCATAGAATAAGAATGCGGAACTGAATGCTATTAATACTTAAGGAAAGTGTTGGGTTAGAATCCATTATCAATCAACTTTGCTGTTTATTATTCGAACCTAGAAACAAACGCTACTAAGCAGCTTTCCGCTTCAAGCTTCGATTAGTATAAAAGGATGAAATTCAATCCAAATAGTTAAAAAATTTTCGTAGCATCAGAGAAAATGATTTACAAAATTTAATAACACGCGTCTTAAAATCCAGAAAATGAAAAGTGAAAAAGCTAACAAATAAAACAGAATTTAAGAACCCCCCCCCCCCCTCCCCATCACAAAGTAAATTTAAAAAGTTTGAAATGTATGCATAAAAAATAGCACACAATCGTCCGAAGCAAGATAATTCTAGAGAAGAAACTAGAATCTTTGGAGGAGGGGATTGAGGAGAGGGGAAGTTAACTTTAAAAACCACCCCTGATAATCCAGATCATTAATTTTCCTGCCCAAAGTTGACTATTAAGGAACCATTTAATTAAGGGAGTGGTAATTACAACGAATCAAAGACTTATATTCAATTTGTTAATATAATTTGGTTCTTGAAAATTTTATAATTTTTGAATAAAAAAACAAAGAAAATAAAAAATATTCATTAAAATTACTTTACCCTAGATTACATCGATCTTTTACACATGATATATGCACTATTTTGAGCTTCATACATTTATTAAAGTCATTTATTGCAGGTTTTCTTACACAACTCGAAGTATGTCTCTATAGTCCATAATAAAATTTTATGAAAAAATCCTACATTAACAGCGACACAGACACAATACAAAATGGGTCTCTATTGCTCTTACATGGTTAAGACAGGGTTTCTTACTGCATAATCCCAACTTTCACATCAAAGCTAATACCCCCAAAATGTGCGTTTCTTTAAAATGCGAAAGTCATCTTTAGAAAACGTGTCCAGGAATATGTTTTACAAAGGAAAGACTATTTTAAAGACCGTTAGGTCAGTCTATAAAGATTCATTAGAGATATTAAGCACAGGAAATTCAATAACAAACACCATTCGCCAAACAAAATCGTAAGATCATTTTCTAACTAATTCATAAACTAGGAACAAAGTTTTAACTTTTAAATTTAGAAAGTAAGTTACTTCGTTACAAGTAATAGCGTTAGAAGGTGGGGAAGGTGTGGGGGGGGGGGCATTAAAAGGATCAAATGCCAGCGCTTCCCTTCACTCAGCTTGCTTCTTTTACACTTCAGATTTTAAAAGAAAATGTATAGCTAAAATCTTCTTTGAAATGCTATCATGAAGAAAAATAGAAAAAAAAAAGGGGGGGGGGAGAGAACTAAGTTATAATTAATGTTTCCGGAATTTTAATTTCAAAATCGTTGTTTGCTGCAAAGAAAAGAGCAAATATGTCAATTTTTAGCGCATAAATTTGTACATAAAGATGCAAGGGAAATAAATGCATGATATAATTTAATGTCAAAACTCCTAGAAACAAAAAAAAAAGAAAGAATGTAGATGCTGTATAGCTAGGCAAATTGATCGATGAAGTGTCCTATCATGTTCAACTCCTGAGCTAACCACTTTCCCCTTTCGAAAATAAAATTCCTAAATTGCCATTTCACCTTTTGTGTTTGTTTTCTCTCTCGAAACTGGCCACTCAATTCTCAGAAACGGTGACAGTACTAAATGGACATCACACAAAGCCACAATAATGTTCTTTCAATGGGATCTATTCAACCCCACCTCGGTTCCCCCGCTTCATACAAAAGAGGGATCAGAAGTGAGTTAAAGGCCCCACGTGGACAGATTCCACGTCTTCAGTTCCTGGTACGGACTAGATTTTACAGCTCAATAACTAGTTCGGGTTTTCTGCAATGGTGGCAGTGGCCATGGAATTCAAAAACTTTATCAAAATGAACATAACTTTCAATGGCCAAATGAAAATAATCTGACAAAATCGTTAAATTGAAGTGAAAGTGTTACTAAGTAGAAGTTTAAGGAAGACTTTCACAACTATGGGCTTTCAAGTCTATGCCTTATCATAAATTTTCTTTCAAAAGCAAGTTAGTTCACGGACTCAACAACTATTCCAAAGGTCCATAACGTATGGACTTTTAAATTAAAACGAATTTTAACTTAGCATAAAATATACGAACGATTTTGAATGACATAGTCAAAACACTAATTTGCACTAAATTAATTATTAAAAAAATTGTAACTAAATTCATTTCATTATTTTTTGAGTTTAGAATTGTTCATTTCTTACAGAAATCAGATTGACAAATCAGTTTCAACATTGAAAAGAACACGTTTCATAAAAGGCAAACATCTCATTTTAAACGTAGTTGACTTAAGTTATTTCCAATAACAAAGTAGGTACTGAAAACACAGCTGTTCACATATTATTTCAAATAACATTTAATAGATCTTTGCAAATTTAATCATTTTTATAAGTGAATGTATTATATCTTTAAACCTTTTATAAGCAGAGTAGAATTAGTAGTAGGAACAATAAGTTGCGAACGAAGACTTCGAATTTAAATTTCTAAGTCAACAATTTTTATCGCGCCATCAAATTGTTACTAATTATTTTTTTTAAACATAGAAGTAAAAATTGTAAATGTTAAAAGTAATAATGGAATAACAAATAACAGTGATTTGCTAGTTACGAATCTGACTAGTAGTTTAAAAAACTACACTACTAATTACACTCAAAGGCATGTGCCGAATTTTATACTTTCACTCGGGTATTAATTTAAAACCTAAGACGTTCGAGAATCCTAAAGTCTTCAAAAGTCATTTTAATTCGTAAATAGTCGGAATTCCGTCAAATAAGTCAAAATTCACATAAAATTGAAAAGAAGTGACGGAGATTATGTTTCCGTGCAAATGAGCCCCTGCTTACACCCACTGAGGCTCATCTATCATTCATTTCTGCTGATGTAGGTTTACTACACATTGCAACTAAAAATATTAGAATAATTTTTGTATCGTTACGCTTACAGATGAATATTGTTTGAATGTATTTTGATTTTGGACGTTTTTCATGATTGTTGCTTTAATGACATCATTATCTTGCTATTTTGCGTTTGTAAGCAAAATTTAAATACCTTCTAAGCATTACACTAACTCGGCCGCTACGCTTCCCTCTTGTGTTGTTCAATGTATTGCTTTTTGTGCTGAAGACGAAGAACACTAGTACCTAACTTTAACAAGAAGCTGCTGACGCAAATCCGGTGGGTATCTCAACCGTATTGCACTTATCTCTTATATCACTGCATGATGCCTGTTTATTCTTAGTCCTGGTTTTAATTTCTGTTAGTTTAAGGGTTGTATTTTCACAATTGAAATTTTGTCATTTACCAATGTTTTACATGCTTTTTTGAACATTACTATATGATTTCATTCTGTAACTTATGAGTTACCCTTAATTTTGTTTAACAGTAGCAGAAAACGTACTAAATAGTTTTGTTAATGCTTTTACTTTCTGACGTAACTTTGTGGTTTTATCAAGGCTTGGTTTTATTATTCCAAACCGGGTTCCAGGGTATTATATAAAAAACAGAATTTTTCAATGCAAAGGATAAAATACTTTTATTTTCTGGCTCATCTCTACTACTTATTTACTAGTCAATAAGAAATACTTCATTACGAGGAATTACCTAATATTTTGTGCAACTAAATATATTTATCTGAATTTATATGCAAATATTTACATGCAGCAAAGCATAATTTTCAGCAGAAATATGAGAGAATATCTTTAAAAAAAAAGTGTCATTCTATTTCTGAAGTGAATCTGTTAGGGCATTGTTTCGCGTTTCTGAGCCTGGGGATAGTGTTCAGGCTAAAGGGGGAAGGTCGAAATCTGACAAAAACTTTTTTAGAAAAAGGCAAAATACATCACTTAAGAAGATAAATTATCTTAAATTGCGACCAAGGCCTCACAAAGCTTTTTATACATACTTTTGATTTTTTAGAGAGTCGCAGAGGTTGTGAAACTTTCCATTAGGGGATGAAATTGAAGAAATTTACTTCGTGAAGAAGGGGTAGAAAACGCCATCTGACACGCAGTTCCTGCCCCCTACCAACAGCGCTGGGGATTGAATGAGGGGACAGTACAATCAACCAGGCCTGTAGCCAGACTCTAACTCCAGGGGGGGGGGGACTTTTGGGCAGGAGGGGCAGACTAGTTTATTAAGGTTCAATACATAAATTATTAAGGTCCAATTAATCATGCTAGGACGGGCAAAATATTTTCCAGGTCGGGCATGGCCCGTCCTGGCCCCTCCCTGGCTACGGGCCTGCAATCAACGGACACATTCCATAGCTAACTATAAGTTTCATAACACATTAATGAGCTTTGATCTTTAATTAGGCATGTGTGCACAAACACCACTTTTATCTCTAACACTATGCTTGTAAATGAACAACGTTTCCTGTAAGTGCGCCATTAAGATAAGCATGATATTAATATCGTAATTCGCATTTATTATTCCTTCATGAATATCATTCAAAAGTTATATTATCATGTCATTAAATCACTGTACCCGTGACCGAATCGAGTCATTACCATACAGCTTAAAACTCAAAAGAAAATAAAGACAGGAATTTTAATTACCCGATACGATTAAAGGGGTTTTACTACGAAATCTTGTTTTTTAAATGGATCTAGCATAGATTCTTACGTAATGAAAATATTCCAACTCATTTATACAATTGAATAACAGACTTAGTATTTTCTTTTTTTTTTTCAAAGCCGAATAGAATTAGTCTTGAAAAAATTTGGTACGTTTTAAACTAAGTGCTGATTTCAAATGTCAGTCTATCTTAGTTATTTTAGAAGCGGTTCAACTTTTTGTACATTGGTAACCTAGTTTTAGTAAGAAATAAAGTATTTTCATTTAAAACATTTGTAATTATGGAATTTAGAGTCAGGTTTAATGGTTGCATTTATAGTTTTAATACCAAGAATTAAAAATAAATCTTCATGTATTGAAGTCAATTCACGACAGTAGATTTTGATTGAAGGGAGTCTGACTGATAATTTTCCTGACAGTTATGACATAAGTTAATGTCAAGCTATGTAAATAAGAAAAAAATCTACTAATTTCTGGAAACCAGGCTTGAAGCGAAAAAATTTTTATGAGCCAATCCTCCTCCAGAAGAAATTTCGGTTGTGTTCGTGGCTGAAATTCAGCTAATAAGTTATTCTTCAACTTTAATTAGTTAATGGTTGTTTTTATTTTTCTGATTTCGGGGAGGATTATTCCCCAGTTAATGTCTAGTTCTGATCTTTACTGATTATACGCCAATTAAATCTTTCTTTTTTGTGTCACAAATTTTTAAAAAGGGGAAAAAATGCTATCGACTTGAAGACAGTATAATTTTTCATTTAAACGCAAAAATTGTTTCATTGTAAAAAAAATTCCATACGAACAACAACGTAAGTCCTCATTTGCAATGAAGATTCAAATCTCGTTCGGTAAAGTGTTACACTACTATTTTATTTATTTATTTTTCTTGTATCATTTAAACACAATTATACTTTAATTTTCTAAATCTATGAAATAACATTGAGAAGCTGCTAAAATTTAATGATGAGACAAATCTGGTAACCGGTTTAGTGTTTGATTGCATTGCTTCGATTTTCGTTAGTCAAGGACCAAATCTGGCTACTGGGAGGTTTTAATTGCTCTTCTCGGGTAACTAAATGTATGTTACGATTAATGCAACAGTGTGCATTTTAAACCTATTATTTTATTGAAGAATAATATTGTACAACGCACGAAGAAATATTTACTTTAGTTGTATGATGCAAGACTAATTGATTGTAATAATATCATTTAAACATTACTAGTTTGTTTTAAATTAGTCTAATAAGTACAAGGGAAGCAACCCTCCTACGACCGGTGGCAATTCATGCATCTTATTGTTGTGGAACGGCAGCAAAAGCATGTTGAAGTTTTACTTTATTTACTAGTCAAAGCTTTTTTTTTTGCAACCACTAAAAAAGTGTACTGCTATGAAGTGTTCTAAAAGCTTTCAATAACGTTATGTTATATTAACAAGTTTTAATTATTACACACATGGAACATTAATTTTTAGAACGTCGAATGGTTTATTAACAAAGAAATCTTCACGTGAGTAGAAATCATATCCATAAATCAATCTTTTGAAAAGGAGTGGGGGGGGGGGGTTGGAGCAAGAAATTAAAAAAAATTTTGTCCAAAAAAATGCCCTAACAGACCATATTGATCCTATTTTGATGGTAAAAGAGTTACCTTAACATCAACATGTGACAAAGGAGGAAGCTATACAACCCCTTCAGTTTTCCCCCTATCGATGTCGACGGGATAAGGGAGGGAAGGGGAACCCGGAGTTAGGAGACGCTTCTGAGCTGCATCCCACAATCACGTCAGCTGGTGTGTTTCAATGTCTGCCTTCTGTCGAAAATTCCATATCTTACCCAAATCGAACATTTATGTAAACAGAAGCTCAAATACAAATCCTGATTGCATCCACTTTTATCTAATTGATGAAACTAATATCATAACAAATGACTTTTTATAAACCATACACGTTTGGGGGGGGGGGGGGATTTTTACATATAAGTTACATGCATCAGTATTCTAATTGAGTAAATTGGACCTAAACATGTGAATAAGATCATAAAATATGCTTCATTACAATACTCATAAAAAAAGATTTATTGTCCGAACTCGTCATTTCGAATGTTTACATTTGGGTAGAAGACCAAAATAATGCATCTACCCCAATTATTTGGCCGAATTCGACGGCACCAAAAACAAAAACCTCTAGAGCAAACAGAATAAACAAACAGACGTGCGTACTCACCATAGGTGCATCCAAATCCGTTTCGGGATGTGAATCCATCCTGAAGGCGGGAAGGGGGGCTCTGTTTTTGACACGAATTTTGGCCCCTTGGTTTAAAACACTGTTCACCAGAAAATAAAAAAAGAAATGGGTCGCGCAAATCGTCAGCTGTCCAACGACACGCGACGCAACGTGGTCGGCAGATAAACAACAACAATATCTGACTCTTCTGACGATACGACGCGGTCCGGTTTGCACGAGGTCTCACCGCTCGACTGAGGGAAAGCGAACGACAGCGCTTTTCACGAATCGTCTCGGGACCATCCCGACTTGCACCGCGGCCCGAAGTCGCTGGCCTATCAGACATCGAAGGCTCGACGGCCGGCTAGCGCTGATTGGCCGCGATGCCGGCGCGTCTTCGCGAATCGGGACGCGCGCAGCATTATAATATTTATTTTAGGAAGAATATATATCCCTCTTCTAAACTTGACCGGGCAGCGGAGAAAGAGGTAAAAGGCATTTTTTTTCGTTGTTTTACTTCTCATTTGCCAAAGTTCCCTCGATCTTTTCGAAGAGTTGGAGATGGATGGAAAAGTTTAGGAGAGCGGCGCGCCATCTTGTGTTTGTTTTGCTCGGCCGAGTTATCCCGGAGCACTCTTTTTGTCTCTTTGACCATTTCCTTCGTTTTCATGATCAGCTTCATTTAGTAATAGAGTTGCTAAACTACCTATTTCAGAAGCATTATAACGCAGAGAAATTTTAAATGCATTGAATTAAGCTTTTATATCAAGCTTTGAAAGACGCACAAAATTCTGATAATATTTTCCGAAGTTTCTAGAGAATAGTCTTAGTATTTTAGTTTCGGTTTTCTGAACTTGAACTTTCTTGAATTTCAAACTATGAATCTGATATTTCCGGAGGAAGTAATGCTGCATTTGAAGACCACCATTTTTTCTTTTGAGAGTCACGAGTATTTTCAAACGTTATGCTACACTTGAAGACCACTATACTTTCTTTTGAGAGACACGAACATTTCAAACGTTATGCTACACTTGCGGACTACAGTTTTCTTTTTCTTTTGAGACACACCAATATTTTCACTGCTTTACTTGAGAGCAACGAATATTTAAAGTGTTTTTTCTTTTCTTCTTTTTTTTTCTGATGACCACTATTTATTTCTTTTGAGGGACAAAAATATTTCCAACGTTATGCTACCACTATTTTTTTTTTCCTTTTCATGGACACGAAATGTTCTTTTGAGGGCTCTCTTTAAAAAAAAGATTCATGGCAGTAATAACCTTTTTTTTAACTGTTATTAGTGTAAAAGGAAAACATACCTCTTGGCGAACCCGACTTGCCTTTTTTGTTCCTTTCGGCAAAAAGGGAGATACATCTCAACGTCTGAGGCTGTACGTGTACATCCTTGGGTGATTTTGTACACATTGTTCGCTTCTGGTGGGCCGTACATTAAATTGCTCTGCTATGCAAACAAATATTGCCAAATTCTTTTTCGTTTATAATTAAACGTCATTATTTTTTTCCAACAATTAAAATCATCCTGATTTTTCCCCTAAGATAAATTATTATTATTGTTTTCTAGAGATCGTATTTTCTTTCAATGACTGCGTATTTTAAACACTTGATCTAAAGTTTTGGAGAATTTATGTGTACCTCCTTTCAAGACAAGTTGGTATGTCTAGAAAAGAAATTTCCCAAGAATATTCTGGTATCGCTTTCATTTTATATTTAGTTCTATGTCTAGAAGTATTTTGAATATGAAGCTCGGGTGATGATGAAAAAACATTATAACATTATTTACAATCACAACAAGTTTCTCCTAAATATTTTTTACGAGATAAAGTTTCGGAATATTTATATTTTTTCTCCATATGAAAACAAACAGAGCAGAAAACAAACTTTAATGTGCTCCGTAAAACAAAGTTTTCTTTTTTTTCTTAAAAAAAAAAAAGTTTTAATAGATGAGAAAAATAAATATTTGAATTAATCTTTTAAACAATGATTCAGCTTTTTTTTTTTCTTTTTTAATCCTCTTGCGCGTTTCACAATAGTATATTCTGAAATTTGAGTGTGTTCGTAATGTTTATAAAAAAAACTCTAAAGATTAACCTTTGATTCTCATGTTGTGTGATAAGACCAGTGTTGATTTGTGTTTTTACTCTCAAATGTGTCCCTCTTTTCAATAAAAAGAGCCCTCGTAAATAGGAATCATTACATGTTATTTGATAGGAGAGAGAAAAATATTTCACTTCTATGGAGCTTTTATTTTAACGTACTGCCTTAAAAAAAATCAACGAATCTCTTCAAAATAAATTTCCATTTTCTGAAATATAATTTATGCCCCCCCCCCCCCCCCCCCCGCCTTCCCGGCAAGAAAAATTTATAATTCTCCCTTAAAAATGAAAATTTATATTTTGGAATGTAATTTATACCCTTTCCATATAGCTGCAAATGAAAACTCTTAATTCTCTTTTCAAAATGAAAATTTGTCCTTTGAAATGTATAATTTATGCCCCCTCATATAGCGGCAATAAAATTTCATAATTCTCTGTTCAAAATGGAAATTTATATTTTGAAATGTAATACCTCCTTATATAGCGGCAATAAAAATTCACAATAGAGAAGTTTTCGATTCTTTGGTTTCATTTAGAGGAATAACGTTTATAAAAATAAAAAATTTTGTTCTACGATAAATGTTTATTTTTAAATAATTTTCAAAGTTCAAGCTCATTAAGCGACGCAAAAACAATTTTCACTTGTGCGTCACACTCGAGGGAAAAGCGTCGTCACTCTAGTGATAACAAAAAACTGGGTAGTCCAAGAATCAACTGCACCTGGATTGCCTTTAAAATTTTCGAAAAACGATAGAAGTAGCCAAGTAAGAAATTTCGCTGAATAAAATTGGATAAAATGAAAATCATTGATGTCACTTTTGGCACGTTGCATGATCGAACTTTTACAATGCAGACGCCATAATGAAGTAACAATTTCAATGTACCAAAGAAATAACGATGAGAAGAAGGTAAACTAGTGGAAGAGCAATGTAAAGTTTAGTGAAACCTAAAGAGTGACGTCAGGGAATGACGCATAAAGCTCCACCCCTTTTTTCGCCGGTGGGATTTTTAAAAATTAATTAAAAATCAATAATTGGTTTTCTGAGCTTGCCGTTGATGAATTTCAGAGTTTTTTTTTTTTTATTGTCTTAACCATATTTAGCAGCCCCGTTTTATCCTAGTAGTTAGGATGCAACCGGAATATTTGGGTTCGGTGCCCGACCCACTGAAGTCCCCCCATGTACACTACACTCGGGGCTACGTGCATGTAAAATCCGAAAACTCTGAAGTCCCGAAGGTACCGGACTTTGGTGAATTTCCCTTCCCTTCACTCTGAGGTCAAAAAGAAAGGTGACGTATTTGTGGTGTCGCCATCTGGTGTCATCCAAATACATAATGACCTAAGTTGTACTTCCACCGTTGTGGTACTCATCTATAAACGGAAATGCCCCTTAGTGCCTTAATTCCTGGTCGCTCTGCGAAGTGGAGCACCTAAGTGGCATTAGAAACAACACAACCATATTTAAAATAATATTTAAAACCAAACTAGGAATATTTATGATCTTCCCCCCACATATAGCTACAATAAAAAATCATAAATCTCTCTTCAAAATAAATTTCCATTTTGAGGAAAAAAATGTAACTTATGCTCCTTCTTAAAAGAGGTAAGAAACAAACATAATGGTATGACGTAGTCAAAGAATACAATTTTTATGCTGAAAAAAAAATCGTGCGTCTAACCAAAAGTTTTTTTTTTAAGAACAAACTGAAAAGAAAAGAGCGGCGACATATTTCTTTTCTTTTATGGAGGAAGGATTTCGTTTTCTTTTGGCCAAAATCTTTTCCCTTGTATTCGAATATTTTTTGGGGCACTGCATGAAACTGAAACCTCAAATCTAAAAATTGCTTGAAACCTTTTTCCATGCGGGAATCTTTCGCATGTTAGAAGGGCTGAATTTCAATGCCCTTTTACACATAATGCTTCTATACTTCCTTCTATGCTTTGAAAATCTAACTTTTATTTTAGAAAATAAAATAGAGGCCTCTCTTTATACCAGCCCAGAACCATCATCAGTGAAACAAGGTACTTATTGTCATTAGAAATAAATAAACAAAATCCTTTAAAAGAGAAATGCACATGATTCATTGAAATTCAATGAATTTGTATGAAAAACTAAATCACTTGCTGTTGTTATCTGACTACTAATATGTCCCGAAAGTGAATTACCCAAGTGCATGCTGGAAGCAGGCCCCGACTAGCAAATTTTCTTGCCCAGGGCACGTACATACAGAGGCATACATATATATATATATATATATATATATATGTGTGTGTGTGTGTGTGTGTGTGTGTGTGTGTGTGTGTGTGTGTGCGTGCATCTGTGTGTACGTGCTACGGTCAATGTGGAATTGGTTATTATTAAGAATAACCTGTTATTATTCATTAAACCAGTCATTTTATATTACAATTTTTTAAAAAGAAATTTAAATGATATTATAGAAAAGTTGCTGCCCTTCTAAAGCATGAGAAATGAATATATTTTATAAACGGATAAGTTTGCATAAATGTCGGGGGGAGTGGGATAGTTCTTCTAGCCAGACTCCGACTATCGCACGGGCCCCGGGTGCCCGTGCGATAGTCAGGGTCTGGCTAGAAGAACTATCCCACTCCGTCATTTATGCAAACTTATACGTTTATAAAATATATTCATTTCTCATACTTTAGAGATTTTACTTTTAATGCTTTTTTTTGTTAGAGTGAGTTTACAAATCTTTACAAATTCGACGTAACAATGCGAACATTTGTGTATATGTTTTTAAGTAGAGAGGGTACAAATCATAAAATATATGCAGTAAAATCCCCTACACCGAACTCCAAAATAGCGGGAAAATACTTCGTTGTAACGGAAATCTCGTTATATTGGTATTCGCTGTAACGAGAGTTTACTTTGTAAGGATTGTCCAGTAAGGTTAGAGGCCATCCGTTCAGAGGCTAAACTTTCATTCAGTGCATTCCTGAATTAATGCTTTTAAGTTAATCAAATGCTATTAATTTCATTTTGTGAAAGAACTTTTTAAATTTTATTTCGTAACGTTTGTTCTTTTAAGGGGACTCGGGACCTTCGAAATAAGATTTTTTATTTCACTGTAGTTAGACTTATTTTAGCATTAGTTATGTGTATTTTGGCGAAATTTTAAATACGAAGCCAATTAAAAATATTTTTACTGAAAGTTTTTCAAAATTATAGAAAATTATGAAAAACACAAAAATTTACTCTTGCGTCTGAATTTTTGGGTAATTTACTTACAACTTTTTATACAGTTTCGTATAGGTGTTACAAATATTTCTTTTCTTCTTTTTATGAAGCAATAATTGAAAAGCTTTTGTGCTGGTTTAACAGTAGCGAGAAGCAAAAATTTTTGAAAAAGTGTGCTGCAAGTTAAAAACATTTTTTTTTTCAAAAACTTAGAAAATTAAACTGCAACTGTTTGCCATAAAGTGTTGACATTATTGTTGTACACATATATGCAAATTTGAAAGAAATATCAAACGCAAAACTCATTTTAAGTGTTTTCTATATTTTTTAATAATTTCAAAAAATTGTTTGGTCAAAAATAATTTGAATTGGTTTAATGTTTAAAATTTTTCCAAAATATAGATAACCAATGATAAAATAAGCCCAACTACAGTGAAAAATTTAAAAAGAAAACTTTCATTTGAAAGGTCTTGTGTCCTCTTAAATACTTACCAAATTCTGCAAAAAGTTTTTATCTTATTACACATAGCTTATTAAATTTATTTAAAACTTTCATGAACTCACGTTTAAAAGTTTATAAAATGCAGTTAACAGTTTCATGCTGTTTTAAAACCTGACGTTACTATTTTAAGCTCTAATCAGGTACATTACTTTGTAAAGTTTTCTATTACACTTATATAATGATATGTTACTCTTTTCTATATCATTTTTAAAAATTCTTTAATTTTTGAGTTTCTTTTTTTTTTTTTTTTTTTTGCTGTTTGCGACTAAGTTTTCAACTTTTGCCGTCATGTTTTAATAATTTTTGCACTTATAGAGTTTGAACATTTATTTGTTTACGTACAATGTGTTTTTTAATCAAGCTTTGCCATTTTGCTTGAGGGTTTTTCACTTACTTTTGAACCTTTATCTTGATAGTTTACTTATTCATAGTTCTTTAAAATATGCTTCATATTTCTAATTTCATTTTAAGAATTTTAAAGTTTGACCATTTTTTAACTCACTTCAAAAGGAGATGGTTATGCATTAAATGTTTCATATTTAGTTCACACTTTCCTCTTTTTCTTTACTGTTTCAATGGGTTATTTTTAATACTATTTACATTTTGTGATTTCATTTTATTTTTAATTTTAATTTTCACTCAAAAATTTTACATTTTACGTTTAGTGTTTTTTACTATCGTCGTTTGCGTTTTCATTACTTTATGAATGTTGCATTTTTAATTTGAGTTTTAGTTTTTTTATTTAATTTTTAACTTTTGGTTTAGTGATTACTTTCAGTTTTTGACTGAGGCCGTGGTATCCTAGTGGTTAGGGTGTCGGTCTTCCAACCGGAAGATTGGGGTTCGATACCCGCTGAAGACCAACCATGTACACTTGGGGATAAGTGCATGTAGAATCCGTGCACCCGTCGACAGGGTGGCGTAGTGGTAAGGCGCAGGTATCGTAAGCCCAAGATCGCAGGTTCGAACCTGGCTCAAGTCGGTGGATTTTCAAGATGCAGAAAATCGTCTGCGCCCATGTCGCATGATTGTGGGGCATGTTAAAGATCCCTTGAGTATCCGTTTGGCTTGGATACTCTCGGCTAAATTAAATACCTAGTGCAATTCGCATCAAATGAGAGCTCAGGTGCCGACCTCTAGGGAAAACTTAGCTTCCAAATTCTCAGTGGCAATGGCATCCACCGACAGTGGTGCAACTTGGAAAAATGAATGCCGATTACCGGAGTACACACTAGGTCTGCAAAGGTTAATGACCATACGCAGCCCCATTAGAAAGAAAGAAGGAGAATCCGTGCACACTGAAATCTTGAGCAGTACCGGATCTTGGAGTATTCCGTAGCAGGGCAAAACTTAAAAATGCCGCCCCGCCTCATCCATCCAATTATTATTGATATTTCATGTAACTTTTATGCGCTGGCCAAAGGGGGTAGATCCATATAAAGGGTCCCACCTTATCTGCAGATATGAAATTCTGACCCTTGAAGAGGGTCCGGGGGATCCTCATTCAAATTTAAAAATTATTAAATTAAATTATTTAATTGTATTGTTTGAGCATAGCATGATTTATACGTACAGTATAGAGCCTCGGTTATCCGAGCCCCGACTAACGGAGTGTTCCGGGTTAACCGAGGTAGATTTGCCCTTGATTTTTTTTTTTTTTTTGCAGCCGATGGCGGCGTCACTGAATGAAATCAGTTATTCAATGGCATAAGTTGCATTTTAATTTTATTTTCTGGTGATATAAAAACCTAGAACAACAGTCAGAGTCAACTTCAACAGACTTTTTACGGCTACAACCTTTGCGGAAAACGGCCGAAAAGAAGCGAGCGAGTTCCGTTGAACAGAAAACAATATAGTGTATATATAGACTTCTTCGAGAAACAACTTTAACTGTAACATGTACTCTAATGATGTGTACATGTAAAATTAGATATTTGTATGTATGTAACGTGATTTTTTCATTTCATAATACTACCCGTACAGTAAATGCCTTTTTTTTTTTACATTTTTGACGACATTTTCATTCATTTCAATCCATATTTCCCTCTCGATTTGGCCAGAGTCCGTGTTATCCGAGTTTTCGTTTATCCGAGGTACCCTCGGTCCACATTACCTCGGAAAATCGAGGCTCTACTGTATCTCACTATTACAAAAGGGGAAAAAGCCTTGACCTTTTTAAAATTTAAACTTTTGACATTGCGAAATTTTTCGCCTCCTAACCTCAATTTTAGAGTTTCCGACAGTTTATACAAATAAATAATTCTATTAATCGATTTTAATCGTTGGCAAAATAGCTGATCTATGATCAAATCGAAGCACCGAGCTAGGCGCCCTTTTAAAAGTTAAATTTTCTTAATTAAATATTTTTTCTTAATTATATTATTTCTTTCTTTCTTTCTTCTTCTTCTTCTTCTTCTTTTTTTTTTGGGGGGGGGGGTGCATCACAGTTGAATTTTCCGTGGACCCTGAAGTCCCGAGGCTGTTCCGAGAGTACCCGGAGGGTGGAGAATTTCCCTTCCCTCTTAGGTCAAAAAAGAAAGGTGGTGCAACTGTGGTGGCACCATCTGGTGTCATTCAAATACATAAAGAGCCAAGTCGTACTTCCACTGTTGTGGTGCTCATGTATAAAGGGAAGGCGGTGCGTTAATTCCTGGTTACTGCGGGTGCGCAGGGGAGCTTGGATACCCAAATGGCAGAAGAAACAGCAACAACAGTTTTTAACTTGCGTATTTTCGATTCAATGTTTTGTTGTTATCATTTGCTGCAAATTTTTAATTTTTTGCAGTAAAAATGAAATGATACTTGTCCTTTCTGTAACTATAATCTCTATAAGTAAGCCTCGGTACTTAGAACTGAGAACGGTGCTTGCTCATACTTAAGTCAAAATTACTTTTAAAAAAGGAGAAGGTATATTTTTTCATTTTTAAACACATCACTTTTAGTTTTAATAAGAAACGGTTTATGACGAAGAATATTTGCACACACAAAAAATTCATTCAAAAACAAAAAAGCGTACTTTCCCATGTAGAACTTTTATTTGGAAATTTTGAAATGAATGAAAGAATAAATAAGTAAAAGAATGAATGATAAATAAATGATTGATCTATTGTAAGTGCATGAAAGAATGAATGGCTGAATAAATGAGTGAATGAATGATGGGTGAATGAATGAATGAGTAAATGCATGAAAGAAAAAATGGCTGAATAAAGGAGTGAATGAATGACTACTAAATGAATGAATGAAAGAGTGAAAGAATAAATGAATAAATGAGTGAATAAATGACTAAATGAATGAATGACTGAATACACAAATAAAGGACGGAATGAATGAGTGAATGAATGAATGAATTAATAGTTGAATACAGGAATAAAGAAGAGAATGAATGAATGAATACATGAGTAGAGGAGGGAGCGAATGAAAAAACTACAATTGGATTTTTCCTTATGCTTAACAATGGACGAAATTTACAGAGTGATTGAATGAATCAAAACGAAGAGAAATCGAAGTGCTTTACTTTTTACACAAAATATCGAGCCGCAAACGATTTTTTATGTTCATTATTTTTGAGATGCAAAAACTTTTTTCGAGCTGACTTAACATTAAAAGCTTTTTCTTGTTGCTGTTGCTGTTATTCATTTATTTGCCAATGGGGGCAATTTACCGCTAGAGGGACTCATGAACGATCATCGTTGTCACCTGATATCCGCTCTTTTTTTACTAAGATTTTCAATTGCGTTCTATGTGAAGTTCACTAGGCAAAATTATTTATCTTAAAATTAATTAGACTATTTTCACAGCTTTTTCTGATTATAACCCAGTATTTACATTCAATTTAATCATTATAAAAGAAATTTATTAATTATTACAATAGTTATAGTGTTTTATTTAGTGGTCATTTTATGTAATGTAGAAGAACTTCATTTAGTCCTAGTTTTTAATTAGATTTGTCCAACTCGAAGTAAAGCGATGCTAAGGCTGCCTTTGTTTACATTGCTTTCATCGCTGCCACGTGACCAATGACGTTAAGGCTTCCTTTGTTTACATTGCTTTCATCGCTGCCATGTGACCAATGACGTTGCTTGAATTGCCTCCATTTAGTAGTGTGTTTTTTCTTTGCAGGAAAGTATTTTTGCTGAAATTCAGCTCTACGTTTTCAAAAATATTGAAAAATATTATTAGATTTTAAAACTCTCTGATTAAAAATATAGGTAGTTAGAAAAGAAATTACTGAAAAAAAATCTACCCAGATGTGTCAGAGAAGGAATTTGATATCATTTACATAACAGGTAATATTTTTCTTATTTAATTAAAAAAGTTTTCTCAAGTTTCGATAGTTGAAAAGGTATATTTGAAATAATTAAGAATGCAAGTTGAACGAGAGATGTACAAATTTGATGTTGGTTCACTGGAAATTAGACTCGTTTGGTCTGGATGAACGTCTTGTTTCATATATATATTATATGTGTATATGAATGTGCACGCAGAAGAAGAAATTATGTATACAGTAAACTCTTGATTATCCGCGGGCTGATTATCCGCTTTGCGGATTATCCGCGCAGTCTTTTTCACTTAATTTCTTTTCAGCGATGATTTACTGAATGCACAAAAATGTATCCATTTTAAATTTACAGGTGCAAAATCTATTTTTAGAAATTCCTATTTCTTTCTTTCCCTCTCCTTCCATTGATATCAAGCCTTCCAAGGTCACTGAAACCTGACTAGGTGAAGTCAATAGCAACTACTAATAAAATAACTTAGAGGAAAAGAGTGATGCATCTCTTTGAGACAAAATGTTACTGAAAAAACTTCAGTCACAAATTGAGATAAAGAGTTTTAAAATGAAAAAGCAAAAATAACTAACAGACTTTTTTCAATGCATGTACCAGTACTATATTTTTCGGTTATTAAAAAAGTTTAAATATATAAGAGAGTGTATTATTTTAATTTTTTAGCTTTTAAATACGTTTTTTACATACACTGTTATCGTTTTTAGATATAGTTTAAATGTATGTGTGATTGTTATGGATTTTTTAGCTATTGTGTACACTAGTATCGTTTTTTACCCATTTTGCGGATTATCCGCGAAATTCGCTTATCCGCGGTTACCTTGCCACCCTATTCTGCGGATAATCGGGAGTTTACTGTATTTGAATTCACATGAATTTTTAAATCAGTCGAGAACGAGAAAACACCAGTTGTTTTTTTAATAACAGCGGCTGTGGATGAGAAGTATATTTATTAACACAATAACAATTATCTGAAGATGAGCTGAATGATTTTATGTAAAAACGTGGCTTGTCAAAATAACTATTCGAACTTTTAGCAAAAAACTCGGATAATTATAAACTTTTTTTTTTTCAGACATACTAGTGGTCTGTCTTGGTGAACTTCATCCCGGAACAGTGACAAGGATGAACCGAGTCATTCGGTTAATATATAAAGATAATTTTACGCCATTTCATATAAAACTTAATGTTTTTTTTATTATTATTATTATTATTATTATTATTATTATTATTATTATTATTATTATTTAAGTGTTTGAGCACACAATATAGATGCGATTGCTTATAATACAGTAATAGATCTACTTTTTTCATGCATATAAAAGATAGTTTTATGCTTCCGGAATTATTTGGTCTTTCTCTTTTCGATGATGCTATTTCTACCACTCAAAAATCACGATCATTTAGTAAAAATAATCCAAGACGGACTTGCACCGTAAGAAACATATTTGCAATACTGCTAAAACTTTCATATGCCTAATATTAGGGTTCAGATTTTTGTTTACTATAAATTTGTTTACATTTATAGTATAAATAAAAAGTTTTCATTTGTTACTAATTATCTTCATTAATTCTGAAAATGGACTTGGCAACAAATTAAAATAAAGGGCTCATATGTCCATGACTTATGTCCTTTCTACACTAAAGAAAATCGTAACCCCTAAATAAAATGGTTGATTGCAATGCAACATTTATTTCTCTTCTGCACTGAGGGATCCTCCATAAATGATGTCACGCTTCGAGGGGGAGGGGGCTCGTGAAATTGCGACAAAGTGTGACAAGGGGAGGGGAGGGGGTACCAAGAAGTGTTACATCCTGCTTATGCAACATAGCGGGACGTGTGACAAAGCGGGAGGGGGTTCGTTGAAGTGTGACATTTTGTGACAAAGGGGGAGGGGGGTCAAATATGTGGGGGAAAACATCATTTATGAACGGTCCCTAAGTAAAAATATGGCACAATCACAGCTAACTCAAAATCTTAACTTATGCCCTTTCTAAAATAATCGATTGGAATGTTTTTGTACCTGAGTCATGGTGAAATTCCAAGTTTGTGCAAGAGCGGTCTTAGCATTCGAATCTATCACTCAGTGGTTTTACAAGTTTCGTAATTGGAAAACGATCTTTGATCGAAAAACAAGTGTCTCTGATTCAAAAAAAAAAAAGAAAAAAATGGACGAGAAATATGAAATGAACCATTGTAGAAGGCACCACACGCCGCTGAAAGAGATTGTACCAGTTACTGGGGAACGCACTAGATCTGCAATGGTTGAGGACCAATACCGCAGCCAGATTAGAAAGAAAAAAAGAAAAAAAAAAACATTGTAGAACATCTGAAGGAGTTGCGGTATTCGGAACACGAAAACAATTTTTTCCTTCAGAAAAAATCAGTGTAATACTGATAGTTCAGTACTTTTCTGTTGTGGACAGATTTTAACTTTTACTTATAAAAATTTCCATTGTATCGGAAATTGATTAAATACAATATTTAATATATAACATAACTGTTTTTATCGTTAAGTTCGAAAAATGTATTGGAAATTCATAAAAGGAAAATAATAGGAAATATAAACTTCTGACAAAATACTCTCTGAGGTGTTTTATTTCACTATAAAATGTGTTATTTAATTAATTAATTTTTTCATTTAAAGTTGAAGTTTAAGAAAATCTGAGTGAAATTAGACGAAATTTCGATTAAATAGTTCATAAAAATTATATCAAAGCTTGGTTTCTGAGACCGCACGTCCACTGTTGTAATGTTGTGTCCTACTTTTCAACCTCCTCTGATTCGGATAAAAAACCGAAACATCGAAACTTCGAAACTATTAAAAGTTATATTTCTTTGATGATTGATATATATATATATATATATATATATATATATATATATCATTTTACTTAAACTCCAAAATTCAGGATGCATTTAAAAAAATATTTTAAGGATCAAGCTAAAATACAAATTAAACATCGTACAATTATAATCCACAAATGTCTTTGTTAACTGTTTTTTCAACTTCTTAACAGTTCATTTTATTCCTGTTCATCGGCATTGGTTCCACTTAGCTCGGTTTTTTAGTTCAAACTACAACTACCTAGTAGAGCATGGGCTCAGGTCAAAGAGCCAAAATAGTCCTTCCTAATGAACAAAAGTCAAGCTGAGTATGTATCAGATTTTTATGAGGGCTAACTTATATGAAAATTATGTAATTACTTTCTTAATTTAAGTTTCGTAACAATTCATTCGTAACCTCCGGCGCAGATACCGGTGGGAAGCAATGGGAGCAACTGCACCTCCCTAAGAGTCAAATATTATTAAAAGTTATGCGAATAACAAAGTTAAAATTTATAATTTTTTCCCCTTTGGAACCAAGACAGATAAAATCACAAAAAAAACTCTTCAGCAAAATCTTGTATCCGCACATGATTCACCGCAGAATCAGTCTAACCCTCTCGTAAAACAAAAGCGCCATAAGAACTTGCCAGGCGATTCCATGCTTCAAATCTTCGACTTCCTCACCCCTAAAAATATCCTCGACCTCCTCTATAAAAAAGGAATCTTCCCCACAAATAAAAATTTCCCCGAATGAGTTGGCCATCTCTTTATTACGATCCTCAGATTTCTTCACCCCCTAAGTACATACTATGGGCTCCAGTCAACACCGTTGGAGGTCCCGTTCATTCCGGGTGCACCTGCAAGTTTCATTCCTCCCCTCTTTTCTTCCCAAATTGGCGCCAGCCGAAAGGAATATGTGTCACTGGATGACATCGAATCCCCCCTTTCCGAACCCAAGGGGGTGTGATATTCTGGAAAATGCTATCGGGGAAACATATGCCGCGGGCTATGATCCATTAAGGGGTGCATTCAGAAAGTATCTCTGACCCTTTCATTTCTTCGTTGGGGTGGGATTTTGTTTTGTTCCAAGCTAGGATATTTTGGAATCGTCTTGATTACAGCTTCACATTCTGATCCGAATCCGGGGATTGTCAGGGGCACCCCCCTTATCTCTGGCATTCGCGACCCTCCCCACTCGCTTCTTTATTTTTAGAAGGACAGTGAAAGGAGAAAAAGTTTTATGGTTGATCATTAACTGTTCTTCTTGGTATCTGGGGTTGTCTGTCTCCACACAATGATTGAGAATGTATATAAAGGCCTTTCAAATCTTTTGTGGAATAGGTGTGTAAGTTTGATAGAATGGAATTTTCTCCCATAGATTCAAGCCCAGGCTGCTGAATTGATTAAAAAAAAATCTCCATCTGAAGAAATCCAAATTTAAGCTTCTCTTATAACCCGAAATGTATTTTTTCTTCCTGAATTATTATTTTTGCTCCATCATATTTTCATTTTAGACTTAACTTATTCTTGTTTATGAATCTTGTTAAAATAGTGTTCTCGCGCAATTTCACACTATGCTTGAGTTAATCCTGTTTTTATTTTGCAGCAGCTTTACCTTTTTCTAAAGATCTTATGTAATAAACAATAGCAAATTTTTTTATGTGTAATCTGAAAATTGAAACTTAGTGTTTATTCGAAAATTTACACTTTCCGATAGCAGTGTATGCACATTAAAAGTCGCGTAATCGAGTTTAATATGTATATGTCGAGCTGCATATACCTCTGTCCAGAAAACTGGACCTTATGTCCGCCGTACGATTTGTCCGTTGGACCTTTTGAACGTGGACCTTTTGGTTTTGGACTTTCTTTCCGGACCTTGTTACCGACACTGTATGATATCCGGCATTGTATACAATGCTCGATTTCTTATACAATAAATAAATTCATTAAATAATAAATAAAAATTATAACTACAATAAGTTGCTTTATGACCTTCATCACAAATAACTGGAATTTGTTTTCGCGCTATAACAAACAAACATAAAATTGAAAAGTAAGCTTTCATTTTTGCCGAAGAATCAAGGAAACAACCCCAACTACTAGAAAGTCAAAACTGAAACTGAAAACATTTTCCACGTTAAGAAAGCACAAATGAGCATTAAATTGCATAGATATGTTTCGGGATTGGAATCCCTTTTCCAATGCAGTAGTGGAGCTTCTAGATGCAAAAACATCCAAATGAAGCATCCAAATCGTACAGCAAACAGAAGGTCCATGACCAAAAGGTCCGACGGACAAATGGTCCGGTGGACATAAAGTCCAGTTTTCTGGACAGAGGCATATGCAGCTCGACATATACATATTATACTCGATTATGCGACTTTTAATGTGCATACACTGCTATCGGAAAATGTAAATTTTTTTTACTAGAAAGTCATTGATTGCATTAATAGGTCAAAATATGAAGCGGTCTCTGGTTTTGTAGAATACTCGAAAGGATAGTCCATGCAATGGTAACAGTTTTCCTAAGAACATTGTATTGATTTTTTAAGACTTCAAAACTACTTAAAACACTTTTACTCAAAACAATAGTATTCTTCTTTGAAACCGGCAAAGGCAGTGGCGGGATGGGTTACAATTAAAGGAATGAGGAAAAAACTTGCCTTTTTTTTCGGCTCGTTCAGGTGGAAATTTTTGGAAAATGTTTTATCAGCATAAAAATTAAGAGGAATACCCTCCAACATGAGATAAAGAGTTTTTGAAAATAGATATACTTGCGTTATGCAATTTCACTGATGATATTTCAACGTATAACTGAAAATAAATGCAGTTTACTGAAAGTCACACTAAATGATAGAAATAGAATATCCTTTTTTTTTTTTGCCTCTAAAGAAAATATTAACTGCAAAACTAAACGTTTATGCAAAAAAAACAACGTTTTTTGGGGGGGGAGGGGGAGTTGACACCCATGCTAGGAACATCACTGTATAAATTTATCTCATAAAATAATGTCGAGTTTATGTAGAACGCTTTGTATCAGAACGCAACAAAATATCGTTAAAGTCCGCAGCATATTACTCAAATTTTGAAATTCTAGGCGTATAGGTGGGGGAAGGGGGGGGGGGTGGACAAAGGAATTAGAGGATCCAAGATGGCAGTTTTTTTTCTTTAATTTTTTAAATAAGTAAATAAATAAAAATTACAATACGTAAAAATAAATAGTTGACTCCCGCATAGCAATCATTTAATTTCGACAGAGTTATTGACATCTTTATACTGGTAGGCCCCTATAACAATCCCTTATTTATGAGCGAGTTTTTGCACGTGTTAAACATAGTTATTCATATTTATAAACGCAAGAACAAGATATACTTTTTAGCCATCTTTAACTGGAAATAATTCGATTTTATTGCTCAACAATTACTCTCCCAAAGTAAAGCAGAGATCATAAACAAGCATAATGTTGAAAATTTCAGAAATCTAGTACTCTATTACAAGTCCCTAGCAAATGAGAAAGTCTAGGTAGATTTCATCTCTTCTCGCTATTCGTGTAAATTGAGATCGTTTCTTGAAAAGGCAGCTTATTGGAAATCAGAGTTCGAACGTCAGCGATTAGTTGAGGATTCTCCAGAGGGCAGAAGTGCCTCAATCAATCAAGTTTAGTCCCGGGCTCAATATTTTAGGATGCTTTCTCTATCCATTAAGGGCGTTTAAAAGCGAGAATGAGGATGGGAAAAAATCGGGAGATTTTTTTTATCTTCCATTTATGATGAATTAGTCGAGGAGAGAACTTTTTCAATGAATGAGCGTTGTCATTCAAGTAATTGAAATGTCAGTAAACGAGTGAAGAGATAGCAGACCGGCGGAGTTGTGGAAAGTAAAAGGAAAACAAAAACTGCCGATGCGTTTCGAAATTCATCATATTCATTCCAAGCTTCAAATGAAAACGTCAATTAATTTTACTAGTGTTTAGCATCGAGATTAATACAGGACAGAATGCTTCAAAAGTCTGGCATCAACAGAACAACCCTTGATCCTATTGTCCTATTGGTGCAACTACATATGTAAGAATTTGAAAGTGGAATGTAGATTTCGTGTAAAAAAAATGTTTCACTGTTACATTCCCTACAGATATTGTATTTCCTATCGAAGTAACATAAATTCTACTAATAGATCTAATCTTTGTATATTATTTTCTGCTTTAGGAAATATGTAATATTTTGTCAATTGCGTTTAGTTTGAAGTTTATTCTATTAAATTACAGTACAGTAATTTAGTTTGAAGTTTACTCTACTAAAGTACAATGCAGCAATTTAGTTTCAAGTTTATTCTACTTCTGTGCAGTAAATTAGACATTCAACAATATTATTCTGACATAAAGCAATATTGGCAGGACATCCAGCAATATATTTACGACAGTCAACAATACCGTACCATAACAAAAAGAAAAATGTCTTCATATACGTTGTTTTTAATAGTATATGTATATTACAAACTTAATACTTATTGGGAAAGTGTGGGATGCCTAAAAACATAAAATTTTCATTTTTCTAACATCGTAACACTGAATATTCGGTAAAAATGTGTCTGGTAAGGGACAACGGATATCTGATGTCCGGCAAAATCAATATCAGGTGTACCTCAATTGATTACCTTGTCATCCCCCCCCCCCCCTTCAAACAAAACCCTGGTTGTCAAACTACTCGTTTTCATTTACCTTTCACTTTTTAACCTACTTTCCCGTAAAAGAAAAAAAAAATAATAAAGCATGAAAGAAGGCTTAATGGTATCATATATCGTTAAAAATAAAAAAAAGTCAAAAAAAAGTGAAGTAATTAAATAAAGATTGAAAAATAAAAAAATTGAAAGTAGGGTTTTGAGATGGGGAAAACGTGTGTCTGTCGGTCTGTCTGTCGGTCTGTCGGTCTGTCCCCCCCTAATAACTTTTGAACGAATTGTCCGATTCGAAAAATTCTTTTTGCATTCGAAAGATCTCGGCGAGGACATCTCATTTCTATATTTTACTTTTTGATTTGAACAATTTTTTGTTCAATTTTGAACAGTTCAAAAAATTTTAACATTAGCGCCTATGGACAAAATTGAAGCAAATTCTGTAAACTCTGGGCACAAGAGCCAAGTTCCTATTGCAAGCTTATTGAAAGGAGTTCTCGGCGTGAAATATTGATTTGAACAGTTTTTGTTCATTTTTGAACAGTTCAAAAAAAAAAAAAAAAAAATTCGTCATTTTTCCATTATTCCGGCGCAGGCGATAAAGTCGCCAATAATGATGCAAAAATTTTGCTCGGCGAGATTTGCGCCTTGATAATAAAAAGGTACCAAATTAACATTAGTGCCTACGGGAAATTTCAATCCCATATAAATCTTGATCTGAACGACGGATTGGCTCGCAACAAACTTTATCGGAAAGATATTATGCTGTAGAACATGTACTGATACGAAGTTCAACAAGAACTGAACAAGCCTGTTTTCCTTTGAAATTTTTGATCGGGATTTTTAAGGGCATTTCTCAATAAATAAATAAATGAATGAATGAATGAGTGAAAGAATGAATGATTGAATAAATGAATGAGTGAAAGAACGAATGAATGAATAAATGAGTGAATACATGATAAAGTAATTAAATGAGTGAATGAATGAAAAAATAAATAAACGAGTGATAACTACATGAATGAGTAAATGAATGACTGAATAAATGAAAGAATAAAGGACTGAGTGAATGAATATGTATTATTCGTTGAAAAAAGTATATTTGAAGTAATTAAGAACTAAAGCTAAATGTGAAAGAGAGAGAAAGTGATAGCTATATTATAAATTTGAAGTTGGGTGTATACGGGAAAGTAGGCTCGTATAGTTCTAGACGGAACTTCTTGTTAAATAAGAAGTTAAGTACTATATTTGTGCGAGAGGAGTGGATAAAATAATTATTTTAAACGTATTCGTATTGATATTCTATTATACGTATACTTAAGTGTAGAGTATTACAGTTAAATAAACGAAATAAACAAATTAAGGATGTAAATGGAGGACCGACAATGGCATGGATGACCCCCCCCCCCCCCCCCCATTGGTCCGAAACGCAGCTCTAGTACTGATTTTCTATAAAAATTAATTCTTACTATTACACAATCCCTTTTAAATTTCATTTTCGACCTATTTTTCGTTTTAGCATTAAGCATTCATTAAAAAAATAAAATCTTTTAAATGTGCGCTTTTCATATTCCCATATAACGGGTCGCCTGCAGATTTGAGCCATATTCTTCTAGACTGCTTTAGTACAGAATCAACTGCTCTGGTACTGGATAATTTACGAGTGCACTCCTGGAAAAATATGTCGGATGTCTCTGCGTTCATGAACTCACTCACATCTCTTGGTGTTGTAGAAGAGGTTCCTTGCAACCTCGAAACACTTGTCTGCAATTTTTGTCTGCAATTGTCGTTGATTTTTTTGTTGATTTTTCGTACAAAAACTAAATTGTTTACTTCATATTCAAATTAAAGCATTAAGTGCAAAGTAAGAAATTAACTCGGCACGAATTATATATAAAAAAAAAACCGTTTTATGTCCGTTTTATTATCATTTTTGTTCGCATGAGACATCAAAAGTAACTTTACATGCATTTTTTCATACGTAACGTGATTCAATTTTTTGAGAAAAAAAATTTGTTGAAATGCACATTTCTATTCTCCTTTTTCTTTCAAATAAGAATTTAAAAGTATAATATTTTGTTTACCTGAAATAAATTTTAAAAAAAATTAAATAGTTCAGAAATCTTGGTTTAAGTTCCAAGTATCCGAACGTTGGTTTAGTGCAAAGTAGCAAATTTTTAACAGTGGAATTATTTGACTTCTCTTTAGTCGTTCCGTGGTATACGCTATACGGTACTATGGAACCAAGAAGTAGTTACATATTTTCCCTTATTTTTCACCTTGATTGAATGTTGAAACTTCGCAAGGAGGGACTGAGTGCGCCATCTGTTGTCGAATTCAGACATAAATCTCTCATAAATGCTCTTCGAACATGTGATTTCTTTTTATTTCAGTTTCAACGCACTTCATTATAGCCGGAAATTTTTTTCTTTCATTTCTTTTTTTTCCCCCGTTTTCCTTCTCTTGACCTCTTTGAATCCTTTTACTTCTTTTTCCCCCAGTTTGAGACGAACGAAAATTTGTATCTAAAAATTCTAATCATAGAGATTTAACAGAAAATAATTTTAAAAAGACATATATCCTATACTAATGATTAAATTACAAGTATAATTCTCCAAATTTTTCTGCTTGTCTGTTTAGTTCATTTTGTTTTGTTTTGTTTTTTTAAGTATTCAAAAAAAAAAAAAAAAAAATACGATTAAAAAATGAGAAGTTCGGACGGTAAATTCGAACTTTAAATCCAATAATTGTTTTTAAAATCTAAAATAGGGCTCTCCTCTAAAAATACATTTCTCCGATTTTACATCATCTACTTATAATTCCATTACCAATTCTACAAATAGAGGGAAAAAAATAAAGAAAGAAAAGAACAGAAAGAAAAAAAAAGAGAGAAAACTGCTGAAAACCAGTCTAAAAACTTCATGTGGTCAACACGAAACTTTCGTTGGTACCTTTCATCTAAATGCGCAAAAATTGCAAATTATTCAATCGGTGGAAGTTGATTGAAGAGATTGAAATGAACAAATACAATTAACACGCTCCTACAGCGGTCGGGTCAGTATACCTACTTTTATTTCCATCTGTACACCTACTTTTTGTCGAATCCTTGCATTTTTTCTGGAGAATAGCAGAGACATTTAGCGGGAAAAGTGTCCGGCAGCACAACTTCTTTGAACGATTGTGGATAAAGTGTAATGAGTAACAGTCCCAGTGTGCTCCCCATTTATTTTCGTTTGATTCCTTGCCTAGCTTTTTAAGACATAGTAGTCAAGTGTAGCGAAAAAACCTTTAGATTGTCCCCCCCCCCCCCCCACTTGAGCAATTGGAGATAAAATTTAATCGATTAGTGATCACCAGTGATTATTGGGGTCCATCTGAGTACCAACTTTTGTTTGATACTTTGCAGTAGCAATTTTTCTTCACGAGAAAAAAAAAAGTTCAGGAGCTATTGACGACGAAAGTAATTAGTGCCGGTCACCATTTGGGATCAATAGTATGATGGAATTTCGTTCCACTTCTTACAAACTGCTTTAAAATGTGAAATTCATCAAAATTCTTTTTTTTTCCTTTCTTTCTTTTTTTCCTTTTTTATTTCGAGTCCAATACTTCTTTTGTACACGCTGGATATAGAAGAAAGTAAGAAACAAGGGAAAAAATTATTCCTAATTAATATAGATTATTATCACTGATTAAGCTCCTCCTTCAGGATTTGTATATTTTATCACATTACATTATCTCAAGAAAATAGGAATTAACGGCTTTTTTTTCCGCTCTTTAGAAAAATAATTTTATCAAATTTATGTTCTTTTTCTGTGTGAAAAGAGAACGAAGTGTCCTTATATTTGTTATATAGAAGTTTTATTAGGGACACAGGGCAAAGAGCTCTCACCGAATGGATTCCGGAATTTCAGTGATTTGGATCGAATTCAGAAACTATTTACCGTAATTATCTGTGTATAGCCCGCGGGCTATCTACGAATAAACTTCTTTTTTTACTACGTGCGGGCAATACATGAAATTCAAAAAAAAAAAAAAAAGTATTATTAAAAAGACAACTACCGTTTAAAAATATCGAAATATCTTTTCCTGCAAAAAGAAAAAAAAATGCACAGAAATAAATCGTAGCTTTCGAAACAATGGTGCAAAGCAGATTGGGGCTCGTGCGCTACAGGCGAATGTATTGTTTTCTAGGGGTGCATCCCATGTTTTTTTCTGGGTGCGGGTTATAGTACGGTGCGGGTTATACACCGAACTTAATTTTTTTGGAAGGAATTTCTTTTCCTGCGGACTATACAACGATGCGGGCTATATACCGATAATTACGGTATGTACCAGATTGAGATTTTTGCTTAACTTAGATACAAAAAGAAATCAAGATTACCTATAATTTTTAAAAAATAAAGTATCACATTCTGACCATCTTTTCGCTTGAAAACTGATTTCGCACAGCAATAACCTTTCTATATCAGATCCATTTTTTTTTCTGATATAAGAAAGGATTTTGCTTTTTTTCTTTTAGTATTTGAATTCCATTATTCAGTACAGAAAAAAATCTTTGCATTAATATTTGACAATTCAAAATTTTTAATTCTGCGCTCGAGAGCCATAGTATCTTAAGTCCATTTTTAGAGTTTTTGTGATACCCACGACAAAGCCCCTAGCTACACGAGGGTTCACAACTTCTTATTTACAATTAATTTGTGTGAATAGAATTAGATATATATTTTTTAAATTACGGTAAACTGCAAATCAGTCTTTAAACTTATTGTATTCTTTTTTTTTTTTAAGGTTAATATAGTATATTATAACTGAAAAACACATTTTTGGTTGTAAGTTAAATATGATGACGATTCTGTACTATTTTAAAGAGAGAGTTTTAGGGTGTTTTTTAAGGTGTTGTTCTCCCAATGAATAAAAAAGGTCATCAAAAAAGGTGTCTATGATTTAAAAAATAAATTTCAGGAGAAATATGCAATCAGTACGAAATCAACGTGAAATTATAGAACACCTGAGGGAGCTCTGGGATTGGTGATTGCGTTGACTCTAAAGTCATTACAAGTGTGCAAGTATGCCCCGACGTTACATTTCACTCATCACTAGGTTCACAGCATACATGGGGGTTGTCATCGAAAAAGGTGCCCCTGATTTTGAATTAAAACAAAATCGCTTTTAATTCAAAGCCTAAGACGCCTTTTTTGATGAGCGTGTAAATTACAATGTTGTTGGTGGAAAAAATACAATGGTTCTCCTATTACTGCTGTTGCTCGTTAGTTTGAATTATTATGTTAAGAAAGGAGCCACGCAAAAAGAAAACGTATTTTCATCAGAATCAGGAGTGGAAAAGGAAGCATAAAACTGTAAGGAGCAATTGCTGTACAAATTAATTCAGATCCGTGCACAAAAGGGTTCGCTTATCGAAATTCCTTCAAATAAGTTATCGAACATGACAATTTTTTGGGGAAATAGCCTTGCCTCTTTCTCGCACATTGCGATTTTCAACGCTTAGGGTTCAGTGAAACAAGAACTTCGAAAGGGTTAAATGCTTTTGCGAAGCAATCGGAGGGGGAAAAAACAGGCAGCAAACGGTGGGGAAAGGAGGCGCCACCTTTCCAATGAAATCATAATTAGCCCCGACAAAAGAAAGCAGCGGCAAAGAAAAGGCGTGGGAGCAGAGAAAAGTCGGAATTAATTTGCTGTCAAGGCCATTTGGATTTTAGTGGGAAATCAGGCTCAGGGGCGAAATAATGTCCACCGCTATTAATATTATTATCTCGGCATTCCGTGGTAGAATGCGGCCGGATAAAAGCAGGTCTCTCTCGGAAGAAGTTATTCCGGAGGACAATAAAAATATATTTTCTTGTCTACGGTTCGAGCAATTTCAATTAAACAAAGCATTAAAACGGCAAACTCCCTCATGCATTATTTTCTTCGGCCCTTTTTATTCGCTTATCGTCTTTATTTGTTGTTGTTGGCCGCGTGAGAGCGCCGATGTATGCGATATCCAGCGTGTTAGCGGAACAAAATGCATATTAATTACAATCAAAAATAAATTACGCTGTTGAAAGAAAATTTATAGATCGCAATTGCGCCCCGGCAGAACGGGCGGCGCGTATAAATAAAAGCGGCCGCGCATTTCAGCCGGAAATGATGTATGAGCTTATTTCTGACACCGAAAAATAATGGAGTTTATCAACAATTTTAGCTATTTTAATTGAAGCGTGCAGCGACGGAAGCACCAAGATACTGGGCCGCTCCATAAATCACGGAATGGATTCAAAAATACGAATTCCGGAGGGGGGATTTAATTTTTAAAACAAATAATAAATTTTAGGCTCAGCCTTCGACCTCTCGCGTCCCCACAGGGAGAAAATTTTTAAAGGAAAACAACTTCGCCGCGGAAGATAGGGTCCAACTGGAGAGTGATGATTAAGAGGATGAGGAAGAATTTCGGCAAGAACGTGAGCATGGTCTGCAGGCTCTGATCCGACGATCACATGGAAAATAAATACAACAGGGGAGGGTGTGAGTTTTAAATTTTCATGCATTTGCGCAGAGACGAAAGCAACAAATCCTAAATCCCGCTCTGAAATATATTAAAGAAATCTTTTGCCAAAACTCAAAACTGTGAGCACTAAGATGCTTTAAGAAGATTTTGAATATTCAACAACATGGGTGATGTCTGGAATGAAATAAAAATTATAAAAAAGGTCTACGGGTGTGTAAGGATTTATGTTACCTTATCATATTGAATTAAGTTTATGGTTAAATTATTTTGTCAGATGAGAAATCTATATTAGAGTAGTTAACAGTGAGAAAAGGACTACTTATACGGGGTTAGTCAAAAACTGTTCATTCTACAGTTTTATTAATTAAAGATAGGTGGCGGCTGGATGGGCGTGTGTTGACTTGGTGCCCCTGTGGTCACGTGAGCGCAGTGTAATCACGATCGCAACAGATGTAGTCTAGCTGCAACAGCATAAGCTTGTCAGCTTCGCTATCATATTGCTCCAAAGAGGAGCAACAAGGAGTGATCAGACTTTTAAGGTCAGACGGTGTGTAAGGTGTCGAAATTTGTCGGAAATATTTACCACAATACAGGGATAATGCTTTATCTGGTAAAAATGGTTTTTAGTGGATCGAAATGTTTAAAAGTGTCCGCACGAGCGTAGCACGAAAAATGAGAGCTGAGCTGCCGTCAGTAGATTTGCGACTTACCGAAGATGTGATCTTATCTCCTTTAAACATCAGTCACGGTTTTACCAATCAAATTATCCACGACAAACTGAATTCCAAGAAGAGTGTGCGCGATGGGTCTCCTAAATGCTTATCACAGAAAATACTGCACCACAGAAAAGTCAAAATGTTGGGCTTTGAGATACTGGAATACCTTCCCTACCATACCATCCCAAATCATACTCCTTCAAACTTTCATCTCTTTGGATTACTCAAGGAAGCTTTGAGAGGTCGTTCATTGTTCTAACTCAGATATAGACGTTGGGAGGCGGTGCAAAAGTGATTTCACGAACAACTGAAAACATTCTACCAGGAAGGCACACGAAATCTTGTGACTCGCTTAATGCATTGCTCAAAGTAGGGACTACATCGAAAAATAATGTATCTGTTGTCATTGCTGTGTTCACCATCTTTGTTTAATAAAGCTGTAGAATGAAAAGTGTAGGTTAATTTTTGACTTACCTACGTATAAATACAAATATTGTGATTCATGAAGGCTATTTGCTTGACGGGTCTGAAATTGTTAAAAAATAAATACAGTTCAAACGAACGAAAACTGACTTTAATTTGAAGTCATGTTGAAAAGCGAACTATCCTTCCTTCTCCAGTGCTGGAAGAGAAGTGGTTTATTCCCCTGTTCTCTCTCTCCCATACAGATCTCTTGTTGTAGTTTACTGCACTCAATGAGCTAAATGTGTATTTTACACGTTTCTTCACAAATATAATAGCAACAGAAATTTTTTCAGTACTTATTTATCTAGAATCTAGATAACCAAAATCTGATTCTGATTTAATCTTATCCAGTACCATCATTATATATATATGTGTGTGTGTGTGTGTATGTATATATATTTGGCACTGATAGATGGAGGACAATGTTCATTGCTAGGGGAAACGTATGCGAATGAGAGAGAAAATCAATCCGTTGGGGGGGGGGGGGGTCATTTGTGAGAGAGGTCACTTAATGTGAAGCACCGAAGTGATAAATGGATGGCTCAGTTGCCAAATCAATGAACTACACTCCTAAGAAATTTCCTTATTCCAGCTCTAAAAGTATTCTATTGACATGCAGTAAGTGAATTTATAATGATGTTTTGGTTAAGTGCATTTCTAACCATATGTCAGCAAAAATGTAACGCGAGTGCCCGATTTCTTCTAATAAACACACAATTTTCTTCATCAGTTTTCTCAAGTTTTATTGAGTTCCCTCCCAAGTTTTCCCCTTTTTTTTCTTTCTTTCTTTTTTTTTCATTTTTCTTGTTGGGTCTTATTATAATCGAGATGGTTAAAGTTGTCAAATGTCTTATTGAAAATTGTTACATCAACAGGAGAATTAATGCTTTTTCTGTCTTTTCTTTTTCATATAAAATAATTAAACTAGAATGGCAAGGACAGTGAATTGGCATTTGTTTGAAAATGACCCGTGTATATATGTGTGTGAGTGTGTGTTTACGAAAAGAGCATTTAGATTAAAATGATTTAAACCAGTGGCGCAACCAAAATGTTCTACTTTGGGTTGGTTAGTACTTTACATGTACATATTAGTTACTATAGTAGGATTGGCATCATTGCTTAAAACCAAGAGAAAATAAAGTTTTAGCCCCTCTCTCCCAGGCTCTGTTGTGCCCCTGGTTTAAATTAATTCATTAAAACCAGTTTGTTTAAACTATCTCAGTTTTGCAATACAGTTACAGATATCGACTCGAAGTGCGGAGAACAAGTTTTTTCCCCCTTTTTTAAATTTTTATATCATACGAATGCATTTATGTCGCAGACGGAAATTTCGGCAATCATCCGATATTAATGAATTGTTTGCTCAACATATTTTAATGAATCTTCTAACGTTTTATGAGAAGAGGTAGGGAAAAAAAGAGCGGATGGGTAAAAAAAAAAAAAAATGGTACGAAAACGATTGCAAAAGAATAAAAACATCTCAACTGCACTCGATTTCAATTTCTGAAGTATTATTCATTTGAAGAGGCCACCTAGGAGAAAAATAAATAATTTCGAAATGATAACAATAAAAACACGGAGCAAACAAAACAAATTAAATGAGCGGGAACAATACTCCCTCTCCCCCTACTCCCTCCCTGCCTGAACGATACTTGTAAGTTCTCCAAATAGCTGGCATCTTCAACTGCTGTTGTATTTCTCAGAAAAGTCAAATGCACAAATAAAAAAAGGGGGAGGAAGTGAAAAATAAAAGATCAAAAACGCGGCGTTTCCGAAAAAAATGAAAAAATAACTCCCTATCTGTCCACCCCTTTAGCGAACAACCCCCATTAAAGTAGGGATTGCGCTCCGTGTTATTTCGAGTGTAGCTAATGTGCAAACACACGCCAACATTCAATTATTGTTTTTGTTTTTGCCAAACGTCGAACTGCAAGTATACACACACCTACACATGAATCATTTATTCCTCTACGAGAGCAACTGTGCTGTGAAGCGTTTTATAAAACGGGCTGGCCGGAGAGGGGAAAAAAACGGACTTGATACGCGCGTGAACAATGAAATAAAAAACTATAATAAGTAGCAAATATGCAACGTTGTAATTTAATGTCCTTGATAAATAGCATCCAGTCGATAGTTCCATTTTTTCTCTCCACTTCGAAGGGGCTTAAATTAAAAGTGTTTATTTATCAGTGAGCATAACTTTCGTGACCGGATTTGTTTGTTGGGTTTTCTTTCGTACGTGCGTATTAAATACGATAATAGAAGGGTTCATTAAGTACAGCGAAGAGAGCTTTAATTTCCTTAAAAACAAGAAATGCATTAATGAGAGCGGCGCGAATATTTCTGCATTTAACGGCCTGCTCGCCGGATGAAATTATTGTTTAAGCGTAGGGGAGAGCTGCGCCTCAAAACAGGAGAGAGCCTCTGCCATTATTTAAATCAACTGCACAGAGATTGCATTCAAGTTACGATTAGAGTGATTATCTGCCTAACCGTAGTTTTATTTTTATACGACGCATTCGCGTTTTTCGCGTAGAATTTCATATATGTAACTGGCGAAATTTCAAAAAAATGCTCATGCCACACACTTAAAAGAGCGTTAGTTCTCTCATTCATGTATTGTTATTTCGTATTCCAAACCTAAGTTCCGTCGCTGATGAGGACTGTAGACGCAGATCAAAGTTGTCGTGCCTCTATTACATGTTACATTTGCGTGTTATCTATATAAATAAAAATGTAAGTGTTCGTTTGTGCATAGCCGCAAATCTCCGAAAGTACTTCACCGATTGCTTTGAAATTTTGCCAGTAGACAGAGTGATTCAAGAAGGTGGTTTATAGACCCGTTAGAAAAAAATCCGACATGTAGTTCCTTTTTTATTCCAATTTTAAGCAAATTTCTACATAAATTCCCTATTATGGGGGTGAAAAAAACCTTGCACATAATAATATAATATATCGATCGAAAGCGCTGATTTTTCTGCACAAGATGGAATTTATTCGGAGTTTCAAAGTCAAAAAGAACGCCAGTTATAAGCTTTTTAGTTCGATTTCTTAAGGCTTACCTTTATCAAAAAATAATAATTAGCAGTTTCCTCAACTCCGGGTAATATAAGCTATATAAATAAAAATGTAAGTGTTCGTTTGTTCATACAAGGCTGAACGTGATCCAGTTTACGGTTACGATCAAGTTCATCCTTGGTTCATTACCTCAAATCTCCGTAAGTACTTCACCAATTTCTTTGAAATTTTATCGGAACATGTGTTTTTATACGTCATTTTTAATTTATTTCAACTTTGTTTTAATTATTTCGTTTTTTAATGTTTTATTGAGGAGAATGAGCCACTGCAACAATTGGCAGGGTACAGCTATTTTCATTTTGATTTAATATTTTTTTCTGTTTGTGTTGAAGTATTTTTGCACTCGACGATTAATTAGCACTTTAAACCAAAGATTACTTATTTTGAATAGCAACAGTTTAATTTAGCTATTTTCATTTTCACTCAAAAATTTTGTGCCTTTTCTGTTTGTATTGAAGTATTTGTTAGTATTTTTGCACTCGAAGATTAAATGGAACTTTAAAACAAAGATTACTTATTTTGAATATTTTCAGTTTCATTTAGCTATTTTCATCCTGATGCTCAAATTTTGTGTTTTTTCTGTTTGTGTTGAAGTATTTTTTAAATATTTTTGAACTTAACGATTAACTTAACTTTAAAACACAGATAATTTATTTTGAACGACAAATTTTTAATTTAGAATTTTTGTGTTTGTGTTTCTTCTGTTTGGATAAGGCTTATGTTGGAATTTTTCAATGTGTCGAGCCAGACAACATCAAAATTTTCACAGACAATAGAACAAAAAAAAAAAAAAAATGCCCGCAAGTATTGTGAAAAAACATAAAGCTCAAGACCAATCAATCAAATTGAGCAGTTTAGATCTTCTCATGTGTTCAATTATATATTGCGTGTTCTAGAATGGGTAAACCAGACAATCTATATTTTCAGACAATGAAACAACAAGCATTCTCAAATGAAACATATTAGAAATATGTGCTTTTTCTCAGGGGTGTACTGGGGCCAGGGCGCACCGGGGCGACGCCCCAGCACTTTTTTTCAAGGCAGGGCGCCGCCCCGGTTAATCAAAATATCCCTCCCACTTTTTTTTTTTTTTTTTTTTTTTACCGTTGTGTGTATGTAAAAAAAATCCCCCCCCCCGCCCCCGAAAAAAAAAAGTTTTAGACAAGTTTAGAGATTCAGATCACTTCCAACTTTTTATTATAACTAAATTGTAATTCTCATTTCATCCCATTTGTCCCGCTTTGCTTCAATAAAAATGAAAAAATGTGGCCATTTTAAAGGAGTTGGAACAATGCAAGAAATAAATAACAGCAGACGATGAAAAGATGTTAGGCGCGAAATAAAGTCGCCGGCGCTTTGGCGCACATTAATGGTTGTTTCGTTTACAGACACGTGTATTTTCATCAATCACCCCCACGTGGAAATGAATTCGGCTGTTCCGACGGCGGAGAAAAGTGCCAGCTCGTGAGAAACACACAATACAAAGGTAGCATTCTGGGAAAGTTAAGGATTGAAAAAAGAGCTATTTTTTTTTTTTTTTTTTGTATTCGGCAATTCGGAAGGCCAAATCGTTGGTCGTGCTCACGCTATGCTAGTCCGTGGTCGTGCTCATACTGTGATCTAGAGAGAAACAGTTTTTCATCGGAAACAAGAAAGCTGATTAGGTAAGTCTTTTTTTCTTACGTTTAATGATGAAGAGAACTGCAGAAAAAAAAATCACAAGTTTTTTTTCATCGATTCCATCAAAAATTCCGAGAGTAGACGATGAGGCTTCGACATCATCTACCAAAATATGTGAAGAAACAGAAAAGACGAATATACCTATTCCGCCGATGTCAGAACCCAACGAAAATGACCCTACTAATGAACTGTTAACTGTCGAAAAAGCAGAGAATAAGGAATCAACTGGTATTTGGAAAGTTTGGTCTGAAAGCCAATGGTTGGAACGGAAGCAGAAACACACATGGCTAATAACAAAAAATGGTTTTTTAGGATGCACCCAGACAACCACTGATATCTCTGAGACATCCAAAAAGATCCAAAAAACATCCTGGATATCTGCTGGATATGTTGGATATCTCACAGACATCCACATATCTCAAAATCCTGGATTTGGATCTCCTGATATCCCTGAGATATCCAGATAGTAACGTGTTTTGGATATAGATATTGGGACATCCTGTGGATATCCAAAAACATCCAAGTCATGGATTTGGATTTCTGGATATCCCTGAGATATCCAGAATGTGACATGTTTGGGATATAGACATTTGGACATCCTATGGATATCCAGACTGTTACATGTATAAGATATAGATATTTGGATATCCTGTGGATGACTGTGAGATATCCTCCATGAAGATGTTATTTGTTGTTGATGCCCTGAGATGTTATTTGACTTTTGGATACTGTTAGGCTTATTTATATTCACTCTGATGCTCAAAATTGTTATATTTAGAGATTTCGTGGTTAATTAAGGTAAATAGTTTTTCTTAATTTTTTCTGTTAAAACTGTGTGCTGAACTGAGAAAATTAACTGTAATTTTCATATTGCTGCAATGCAATCGCATCGCTGGTGAGCTGGTGAGTAGTGTAGTCGGATCAGATTTTGTTGTTTGTATTAATATATTTTATATATTTTTGTGTTATATTATGCTTATGATTATTAAAAGTAGTTCAGTTTTTTAATGATTATTATTTAATTACTTGATTTAATTGCTTTGTCGTAATTCCAGGGACATAATATTTCCCTATTTTTACTTGCAGGGATACATAATTCATCAGTATTTTTAATCTCACACGTGTAATTAATCCGTATTTTTAATTTCACCCATGTAGCTTTTATCATTTTAATTTCAGGGATATAATTTGTTTGTATTTTTAATTTCTGGTATATAATTTATCTGTATTTTAAATTTCAGGTGTATAATTTATCTGTATTTTTAACTTCAGGTATATAATTGCTCTGTTTTTTTAATTTCAGGCATATGTAGTTTTTAACAGTATTTTTCATTTCATGTAAATTATTTCTACTGAATTCAGTAAGATTTGTTGGATAAAGCAATTTTCATGTCTTAAACTTGTCGTTTGGGTGAGGCAAGCAATTTTATTCTTTACAATTGGGATACAATTTAGAATTTCATTCTTATTGGGTCTATTGTGTGATTATTGCTATTTGTCATTAGTTTGTGGGAAAATCATGCCTAAAACTAAAGTAAACAAGTGATTGCATTGGATAACTTATAAGAAAGTTAATGAATCTGTAAATGATGTGTCTATTATTGATTAGCAATCAACATCTAGTAATTTGACTGAGCAATATCATGATTGTAGTTCTAATGAAGCGTCAGGTTTTCCTTCTGATAGCTCGTATGAAAGTTCTGATAGGGAACTTTGCTTAGTGTCCGACTCTGTGTGAGGAAAGTTCTCGAAACCGTGTGTGTGAACAAAATCTAAATTTGCTGAAAGACTCGTCTAACTGGTCAGTTGAGAATAACATATCTCATACTGCAATTAATGGTTTATTAAAAACACTTAAGAAATATCTATTTGGGTCTGATTTACCAAGCGATGCACGGGGACTATTGCAAACCGCTAGGTCTGTAGCAATTAAAAGTGTCTCGTCTGGTATTTATCGCCACTTTGGTATTGAAAACGGAATAAAAAATATCATTCAAAATATTAAAGGTACAGTTCTAACACAATCAACAATTGAATTACTGGTAAATGTTGATGTATTTCCTATAGTTAAAAGTTCCAACAGTCAGTTATGGCCAATTTTAGGTCCATTAAGCTATACTGTGAATTTTCCTTGTGTGTTCTCCATTGGTGTATTCCATTCCTATGAAAAACTCAAAAATCGTAATGAGTTTTTAAGTGATTTTGTGTGTGAAATGAAACATCTTAAAGGAATAATTTGTGATGCACCTGCTCGAGCTTTTGTATTATGCATTAAAAGCCATTCTGGGTATTTGAGTTGTAACAAATGTTTTGAAACTGGTATATTTTATAAAAATAGAATTTGCTTTCCTAATGTTAATTTCACTGAAAGAACTGATGTTGATTTTAGAAATAGGGATCCTGATGATGAACATCATAAATATGATTCTATACTGTTGGAGATAGATACTTTTTGCCTTGTTTCACATGTTCCATATGAGTATATGCATTTGATATGTTTAGGGGTCATGAAAAGTTAATTAAGCTGTGGTTGAAAGATGATTTAAAATTTAGACTTGCTAATAATCAGGTAGAAAGTGTGTCAAAACAACTAGAACTTAAAAACTTATTTCCCTAATGATTTTGCCCGAAAACCTCGTTCTTTAAAAAAATTTGAACGTTGGAAAGGAACAGAGTTTCGTCTGTTTTTGTTATACACTGGGCCAGTAGTTTTGTCAAATGTTTTACGTAAAGATCTGTATGAGCATTTTCTGCTTATGCATTGTGCACTTAAAGTATTAATTACTGAGCCTAACAGAGAGATGGTATCATATGCTCAGGCTTGGTTAAAGTGTTTTGTCCAAAGTTTTATACTCCTATATGGTAAACAACATGTATCTCACAATGTTCATGGGTTATTGCATCTTTGTAAAGATGTGGAACATTTTGGCGCTCTAGACAATTTTAGTGCATTTCAGCTTGAAAATTTTATGAAAGAGTTCATATGACTTGAACTCTCGAGTTTATTCTTTTAGCAACAAACAACTTTGCCCCTATCGCCGAAACATTTGGTGATGGGCAGTGGTGTAGTCCTGAACAAAAAATGTTGGGGGGACACTCATACATACGAAGATAAGCAATTGAAATAAAAAAGTGGGAGACGCTTATGTTAAAATGTAAAATGTTTGGGGGGACGCTTGTATTAAAATAAAAAGGCAGGGGGACGCCGTCCCCCCTCGACTACACCACTGGTGATGGGGATGTTTTACCGGTTAAGTTACCAGTAAAAAATATAGAGGAACTGCAATGCTCAGAAGGTGCGCTTTTGAAGCCAGAGATTTTCAATTATTTGGTATGCATTAGTTTCTTTTAAACCAAGGCTTTCAGTGTATCTTGAATTAATTTTTCTATGAATTTTTATAGATTAACTTTACGTCAAACTGTGGGGGCGTAACTGTACTCCACTGTAAAGCGGATCATGAGAAAACTCCTGACAGATGTAGTGGCACAGGAGTTCAGCTGGATGGGAGCGAAAGGAAAGGGTGTATTTTATAAGCTGCAGCTGACAAGAGTGATATTTGGTACTAATTTATATGTATAAAATAATATAAATTTATATACATTAAAAATGAATTCATAACTGTTGGATATACAATTATTATTAAAGTATTTTGAGCTTTATCTGTAGTGCTCTGATTTGTTTTCAAGTTTTTGTGAATGTAGCCGATAGTCAAGGATTGTTTGAAGAATTTTCCTTGAAGTATGAACTAATGAAGTCATGATTTTATTGTGAAAACCTTGTAACAGCTACACATGTTCTGGAAGGAGAGAGGTGTGAAAATACATGTTCATTGTTTGGCTTTCTTGATTATCAAAGTTTTTGATTTTGTTTACCAAATTTCTTGTTGAGTAAATTCTCAGTAATTTTTCACTTGTTAATTAAATTGCTATTGAAATGTAGTTTGCTATTTTATTTTTCTTATTTATTTAAATTCTGCCTTGCTACAGGTGTTTTTTTTTCTGGTTAACAATCAACATTTTGTATTTAAATAAGTTTTTTTTTCTTTATCCATGTGCAGGTGTATATTTTGTGCGTAAATTGGACAAATGAGAAAATTAATTTTACATTGTTATGAAGAGAAATTTGTTCTATGTGTAAAAATTCATTCTTGAAAATTAATTTTTTAGATGCAACTAGACGGAATGAAACAGAAAGAAATGCTGCAATGGATGCAGCAGTGGAAACTGCAATAAAAAATTGGCTTCGCCATGCGAAAGCACGCCATATGAGAGTGGCTGCAGAAAATTCTGCCAACTTCCCATCCCTTTTGGGCAATACTATTGTGTAAATAAATCTGTTATGTGTAAATAAATCTATTTTGTATAAAATAATCTATTTTGTAATATCTTCTGTATATAATTTTTGTGCCTTTTTAAAATAAAACAAAAAAACAACTTATTTGTTCAGTTTATTTTTTTGTCTCGGAGAACAGCAGCCTACTCTTAATCATCTTTAAGTCAAAAGTAATACATTTTTAAGAAAAAATAATCCTCTTATTGCTCATTGAATACCACTTGTTTCTAATGAAATGTCCAGAGTTACATCAGTAAATTCAATCATAATTATATCTGAATTATACTGTACACAATTAAAAAGGAGTAAAGTTTAAATTAGTATGAAAATCGTGAATGTATGAAAATTGCGAGTAATTTTAAGTACTCGAAATTAATGCTCTAAATGGATGTAAAATTTTAAAAACTTGTCTCATCTTTCAGAAGTAGTTTTATGAAGGAATATTTTTTATATTTTTTAAGTACTCTGTTTTTTTTTTATGAGCTATTTAATACGGGTTCACAGAAAAAGATAAAAATGTTTTGTCAATACTATATAATTTTTGTTAGATTTCTTGCTTATATATATGTAAAATATCAAAATGTGCTAAAGATTTATTGCATATGCATGAAGTGTATTGACCTGTAGCCTAATATATATCTCTAGTATTGAATATTCATTAAAAATTTTAATTGCTTAGTCATATTTTCCTAAAATGAAGATTTGAAAAGAAATTATAAATATTTTCAAAAGTAGTTATAGGAAAATAATGGCTATGTAATTATAATTTGTAATGGAGTAATTTACATTGCTCAAATATATGTTATGCTATAGGCTTTGTACTCTTTTTGCATATGTAATAAATCTGTAGCATATTCTGATGTTTTATAAATACCTATAAACCATTCATTTGAGACCTCCTATGGATATCCAAGCTATATCCCAATATCCAAGAGATGGATGTCTCTTGGATATCCTAGAGATAACCTTAGGACGTTAAGATGTCTATGGGATATCTGTTGGATGTTTTCAGGATATCCATGGGATATCCTGGATATCCATAGGATATCTAATACACGTCGCGATATCGCGACGTCTCAGGGAGATCCAATAGCTGCAACCTTTTTGACGTTCTGTGGATATTCAGCAGATATGTGGATGTCTCAGGGATATCTCATGGATGTGGTTATATCTACTCATCTTATCCAAGAGATATCCTATGGATGTGATTTGGAGATTCATGGCTGTCTGGGTAGACATTAGGCTCGTATAAAAGCCAAGGTATCTCATTAAGTCCAGAATGGATTAATTGCTTAGTCATTTTTAATGGTTCTGACAGAAATCAAAAACTTAAATCATTGCGGACTAAAATTTCAGCTCATCAGTTATCAACAGCTCATAAAACTGCTTTCAAAATTCTAGAGGAGGCCAAAAAAAACAAGATTGGAAAAAATCAATATTAAACAGAAGGAATCTTTTATTGAAAAAACTGAGAAGCTTTTATACACGGCTTATTACACTGTAAAAAGTAACAGGCCCTTTTCAGATTACGAGAGGTTGATAGAGCTGCAAATGAAAAATGGAGTAGATTTAGGGATTACGTTACATTCTCGTAAAAGTGGTTCTGAAATAATAATGCACATAGCCAAAGAATTTAGAAAAAAATTAACAGCTAATTTAATTGAGGAAGACAAAAAATTTTCAGTTTTAATTGATGAGTCAACTACATTAGGTAAAGAATCAGCTCTAATTATTTATATTCAAACGTGCCTCAAAGAAAAAGAAGAGCTTATATTTCTTGACTTAATATCTTTAAATACGCAATCTGCACCAGTTATTTTAGAAGCACTCTTTGATTGTTTTTCGTCATATGGCCTCAATGAGGAATTTTTACAAAAAAACTTGATTTGTTTTACTTCTGATGGTGCTAGTACAATGTTGGGCAAAAATTCAGGCGTTTCCAAATTGTTAAAAGACAGATTACAAAATCCGGACATTATTATCTGGCACTGCTTAAATCACCGTTTAGAACTGGCCATTGATGACAGTATCAGTGATATAAATGCTGTTAATCATTTCAAATCTTTCATGGACACTTTATATGCTTTATATAGTCAATCTCCAAAAAATTCAAATGAATTAAAGAGTATAGCCGCAGATTTGGGGATACAGTTAACCAAAATTGGTAGATTATTAGATGTTCGTTGGGTTTCTTGTCCGAAAACTAGTTTTCGGACAGTAAAATCAGTTTGGAATACATATACTGCGTTAGTGAAACATTTTAAAGAAGCCGCTAATGACAGCTCTAGGAAAAGTACAGATCGCAATAAGTACAGAGGCCTGTTTGAAAGAATGGAATCTATTGAATTTATAAAAGACTTGGCCCTGATTTATGACGTTTTAGAAGAATTATCCGCTCTGTCTTTGCAACTCCAGGAAAGATTTTGTACTATCGTCAGAGCCGATACATTAATCAAAAGAACAATTAGAGTTATAGGAAGTATGAGAGATAAACCTGGATCTAAGGAGCAAGAATGTATTAGATCTGCAGAAAAGATGAATTTTAAAGGGATAGATCTGAGTAGAAATAGAAAGATTGTTTCTATAAATAGAGAGCAGTTTATTGCTAGCATCAGAAACAATTTGGAAAGTCGTTGTTTTGGGTTGACTGCTTCTAAAAGGTCGAGAAATAATGATGAATTTGAGAAGGAGAAGTCCAGATACAATGTGATGCTGAAAGAATTTGCAATTCTAAATCCTGACACCTGGGCCGAAGATGATGATCAAGCAATGTCAAGATACGGAGAAGAAGAAATAAGAAATATGTGCACTCGTTATAAAATTGGTGATGAGCGTTTAGTGATCAGCGGCTTCATTCAGAGATTTTTTCGAATCAGGCGGAAAAACTATTCCAAAATATCTTGCACCTCTCATGGATATATTAAAAATAATTCCTTGCAGTAATAGTGAATGTGAGCGAGGTTTTAGTGCCATGAATTTAATCATCACTTCATTGCGCGCAAAACTTTTAATAAAACACGTCTCCTCAACCATGTTTATTAAACTTAATGGCCCTCCACTGAAACAATGGGACGCAATTCCATATGTAAAAACGTGGTTGCTTCGACATAGAAATGCTGAGGATAATCAGTCTCGACACGTAAATCACGAGTGTCCTACAATTAGTCAAGAAAAAGCGGAACTGTGGTCGTTGTTCTAAATAAATTGTTTTTTTTTCCTCCTGTATCGTTGTTGTAAATAGATAAATTCCACAGACAGACAGACACACACAGAAAGAAAGACAGACACTTGCTTTTAATATAGATTACAATACGTTTTCTAAGGGAAGAAAAATTGGCAACGCCCGCTTATTTAAATTTTTTTTTTCGCCTGGCTTTTTTTTTTTTTATAGCGCCCTGGCACTTTTTTTTTTAGGAGTACACCCCTGCTTTTTCTTGCTTTTCCATTGACCCACACTGAGCCACAGCAAAGCGTGGCCGGGTACAGCTAGTTATTCCATATGTAAGTACAACACACGATGGATGTACAACACAAACACAGCGCAAGTCAACAATTACCCAGGAGGAAAACGGGAATCGAGCCCTTTACCTCTGACGGGTTCCGGGGGGGGGGGGGGATTCAGTCAATGAGGCCTATATTTTTATTTCTACTCAAGAAAATTTTTTCCCAAACATTCTACTGGTTAGATTTTGAAGTAAAGGTTGTGAATTGCTCTCAAGCAGAAATATAATTTATCATTTGGCCTGATTTCTACCAAAAAGTTTTTAGCTAAAGAAATATTTAATCTTATTTTCAAAGGATACTCTCAAATTGCTGATGCTATAATCTTTAAAAAAAATACTTTTGTTTATTTTGTTCATGAGCTGAAAATTTTCTTCTTTTGTCTTCGTTTTGCAGCTCTATCACGGAGGGTTTTTTCTTTCTTTTTAATGAAGCATTTTTCCAATATTTTCACACTTTCGGAAGTCGTTTAGCAATCGGATTAATTCTCGTCCGTGTCCGATTGCCTTCGCTAGTGTTTTTAATCGGTCACATGACAATACAGCATGTGGTTCTCCAACCCGATATCAAATTCGCCGTGTGGCCGGGTTGAAACCGATAGCGAATAGGAGTCCTGACATCCGTCTACTAATATTTCTTCTTCATTTTCTTGGAAGATGCAGTATTTATATTAAACGATATTAAATGCAAGAAAAGATTTCTTATTATGAATTATTTCGAAGGATATATTTATGATGACAAAACTCAGAAAAATATCGAGGTTTTATTACTTAATGCAAGATTGAATCACTGAACAGAAAATCGCTTAAATGTGCATGAAAAAAGTACCCAAATGTTTTTAACGGTTAATACATATGACATAACAAGTAAGGTATAGCATTGCTAAGCCCAATAAAAGTTACGAATAGTTTTATTTATTACCTAAGTGTTATTTTTAGAGAGAACTAGGGCAATCAAAATTCTTGATTTCTTTGCTGAGCCTTTATCAATGTTTTGCGGAACCCTGATTTGGAACCACTACACTGTAAAAATTTTGCGTTTAGTTACCACCATTTTTGTTGTTACTGAACACAATTGTTGGTGTTCAGTTGGTGTAAAGTTGAACATTATTAACCGACTTCACTAAGGAAGGAGGTAAATTCACCAAAATTATGAGTCTAGTTACCATTACACCATGTGCTACTTCATATTAGAACTGTTGCTAATTCTGGGCCACTTATACCGTAATTATCGGTAAATAGCCCGCATCGTTGTATAGTCCGCAGGAAGAAAAATTCATTCTAAAAAATTAAGTTCGGTGTATAACCCGCATCGTTGTATAACCCGCACCCAGAAAAAAACATGGGATACACCCCTAGAAAACAATACATTCGCCTGTAGCGCGCGACCCCCAATCTGCTTTGGAGCATTGTTTCGAAAGCTACGATTTATTTATCTGCATTTTGTTGTACAGGAAAAGAGATTTCGATATTTATGAACGGTAGTTGTCTTTTTAATAATACTTTTTTTTTTAATTTCATGTATTGCCCGCATCGTTATATTGTCCGCAGGTAGTAAAAAAAGGAGTTTTTTTTTGTAGATAACCCGCGGGCTATACACAGATAATTACGGTATTTGCAATTGATTCATAATTACAAAAGATTTTATCTATCCTAATTTTGCACCGACTTCCAAAACTATGTTTAAAAATCACATCGATGTTGTTTAAAGAATTAATTTATTTTTCACTTTTTAGCGCAATTTATAATTTGAAGTCGGTTCTATTTTTTTACAAAAATTATTTTATTCATTTTTGATATACTTTTTAAAAAAATTATGTGGTTGTCTAAAAAAATATAGACAGTATAACGTTTCTTAGCACATGAAATTTGTTAAGTCCGTTATGTATCGAACTTTGATTGCGATTGCTCATTTCTATGAAAGTAGGATAAATGAGCAATGAATTTTTGATTCGCAGATGAGTTAACGAACATCATATGCTAAAAAAACATTCTGTTGTCCGTATTTTTTAGACAGACACTTCAAAGAATTTAACATACATAAAAAAAAAAAATAATTTTCAACTTTACACCGGCTGAACACCAAAAATGGTGTTCAGTAGCACCAAAAAGGGTGTTCAGTAGCACCAAAAATGGTGTTCAGTAGCACCAAAAACGGTGTTCAGTAGCACCAAAAATTGCGTTCAGTAACACCAAAAATGGTGTTCAGTAGCACCAAAAATGGTGTTCAGTAACACCAAAAATGGTGTTCAGTAGCACCAAAAATGGTGTTCAGTAACACCAAAAATGGTGTTCAGTAACACCAAAAACTTTTAGCGCAGTTCAATGCGCCATAATCTACTGGAAATAAAGACTGAGAGACTTGCCACTTCCCTATAAAGTTGATAGTTACTGAAAACATTGCATAAAAAACTCATGCATATTTCTTTTGTTGCTTCACCAACACATCACTTAAAATTGTTAACAAGAGCTTCATTTCATAGTGGAAGCTCTTACACGTGGGAAAGGAGCGCTCGTCCTTTCCAAAAACTGAATAATTAATCTTAAATCTCAGGTGATTAATCTTGCGATGGAATGAGGGAGAATAATACGGTGCTTTTACAGAGTGCATTTATGCTTAAAGAAGACGCTATGTATTTTGATGATCTTCGAAATATGTTTCCATGTAACTTCCGAGATAATTTCTTAATTTTGGAGAGTTTTCTTCTATTTCCTCTTTCTGCTATTCTTCCGTTTTTAAGTGCCTATACCAGGGTTTTAACGATGCTTAATATATATATTCTGAAATTAGGAATTTTCTTTATTTTAATTTGTTAAGAAATAAAAGAAAAAGAAAGATCTCGCAGACATTACAACAGGAAATTTTACTTAATCTGATTAAATCTCACATTTTTACAAACGGTATAAAAACTCTTTTATTGATACTTTTTTGCTCCTATTCGTCTGAGATTGAATTTGATATTAATAGCTATCCTATTCCACTATTTATATGTTTTGAAAATTAGGAAAGAATTAACTTCTAATTTTCTTGAGCGTTCCTTTTCGGAAACTTTGGGGTCTTGGTTTTGGCATAATGTACGCAATTGGATGAATTTATTTCCATTTAGCTCATAATATAGTGCGATAATCTACTGTAGGGGTCTCCAAATTACAGCTCGCGGGTTAAATCCGGCCCGCGACAGCTAATGGCTTATTGTTTCCACGATAAGTTGGATTAAAACACACGCACATACTCACACAGAATAATAAAAACTCGGTTTTATTAATCTGCTTGGTACAGCTTAATTACAAGTGTCCACTTGGAAAATGATAGTTATACGTACTAATGAGAGTTATAGAATTGTAATTTTCCACTGACAATAGTTTGTAGTTGGGAACCAATGTTACTTATACCAATTATTAAAAGTAATTTAAGATGCTTATTGTCAATTCAGATCTGTAAGCATTTTTCTTGTAAACTTTATTTTGGAGAATGTTTTCTCACACAAGTAAGTAGCAACGAAAACAGAAAATAGCCCACGAGAAAATTTATGCAAATTATCAAATTGTATCATTGGAAGATACTTATGAAATCCCAACAAAGATGAGTTTTGAAGTTTCCTCTTAATTATATCATTGCACCTGTAAATCAATAATTTCCATTTGAAGTTCCGGGGCTAGAGCTTCAATGTCAATATCAAAAGGAATTTGAAAAATCTTAATTTCATTCGCAATGACATAAAAATCTGAGAGGGTACTACCTATTTCCGCTTTTCACCTGATATCCTGAAAATACAAACGGTTTTGGTCCTTGGAATTTACTCGAGTAATTAGTATGGCCCTAATGCTGGAAAATTTGGAGACCCATGGTCTACTGTAGTAATTAAAATCAATAATTTTTTCATAGATATTGCATATACTGTTTTATGTACCATTTCGTTTGTGTCCATTCCCCAGTTTCTATTCAACTAACACTCCTGATGTAAGAAATGTCAACAAAAAAAATCACAAATGGTGCTAATGGCTATGAAAAAAAAATCCAGGGAATGGGAAAAAAACCAAAAAAACGTATATATATATATATATATATATATATACATATATGGGGGGGGGGGGGTTCCTGTGGAAAACCAGGTTGAAAAGTTCCAATGAAATAGTAGTCTCCAGCATATTTTATTCGATTATGCGGGGAAACTGGGTACAGAACTGGTAATATTGTCTCGAAACGTAATAATAAATCAGTATATCTAGTTAAAAGAAGTTATTAATGTTAGTGTTTAAAAGTTTTTTTTAATAAAATAAATAAAAACAAAGTGATTAAATAATTAAATACATTATTATATATTTTTAAGTATAAATTAAAATGATGAAAAGTAAAACTTACAACTTGAATTACAAAATCTTTGGGACAACTTTTCACTATAGTACTTCTTTAAAAAGTCCATAATTGTGGTTTGCTTGCTCAAAGTGTTTTGGGAGCACTTTTGTATTTCCATGAAATCATGAAAGCAGAGAACGGGTGACTCTCAAATTTAGTGGGCATGGGGAGGTGTTGCTGAATAGCTGAAAGATCAACTTGAAAATTCAAAAATTGTTCTAATTTACTTTTGAAATTTAATCAATATTTTTATCAAAAATATTTCAAAAGCAGATCAGTATTATTGGATTGTCCGGGGAAATTATTCGATTAAACGAAGATCTTTAACATTGCGTCTATGGGGAAATATTCGGTTCCGGAAGGTTTTATTCTTATGAGCGGGTTATTCCGTTATCCGTTACCCGATTAAGAGGGGCTGACAGTATCTCAATACAGTATAGAAAAGACTGAATTATTGAATGATTTATCCCTAAAGTCTGTGAGTAAAATTTATTTATTTTTTTAAATTCAGAAACGTTATAAGATACCTTTTTAAAAAATGAATAACCCAAGTAAAGACATAGAATTGTTTTTCATATGTTAGGCTTAAACTATTGTTTTGTAACTGCTGCTCCTTATTTCTTAAAAATTCTGAATAGAATCTTTTTTTTTTTAATTACTGTTCACTTTTTTTTACGTTCAATAAGTTTTCAAATGTTGTTCCGTGTTTACTCTCCCATTATTTATTGCTAAGGAAAAAAGTTGAAATTTTTTTTCATGACTTTTAAAATCATTTTTTAAGTGAGGGGGCTGTGATTATATTTTTCTATGCAATATAAAAATAAAAATGGTATTAAAATTTTCTAGTACTTTTCTGATCATTATTTAGAATACTGATCATTATTTAGAACTGATCATTATTTAGAATACTTGAATCATTGTTGAAATAAAAACATAATGTTATTTCTGAAATAAAATTTTCACACTAACTCCTAGAAAAAGTGAAAATTTGGGAAAAATCCAAAAATATTTCAAAATACCGTGAATAAATTGAATTTTAAAAGCGCATAGTTGGTACTAACTATTAATTTAAAATCCTTCGCGATTGATTATATAGTAGTAAAACTCTTTTATAGCGGACACTAGCGGGACAAAAATATTTGTCCGTAACAGAAAGGTGTCCGCAAAAGAGTTTTTTTCCTTTTTTTCAGGCTCGGCGATTTGATGCGGGGAAATTAAAAATCTGTCCGCTTAAGAGGGATGTTCGCATTTGAGGGGTGTCCTTTAGGAGGAGTATTACTATATGTCGATATGATTTAGTAATTTTTGATTCTGAAAACAGATCTACACTTTAAAACCGAATAATTATTCCAGAATATGTAGTTTTAAAATTATGGGAGATTTTTTTTTTAACTTCGAGAGCTCTTTCTGAATTCGTTTCTTATTTAAGTTCCCTTTGATTTAATATTACTTTATATTCCAGAAAAGAACATTTGCAAAGCAGCAAATAAAATGCTTTCATGGTTTCGTGAATCGCAGGGTTCTTTCTTATTAGACTTTTGAACCTTGACATCATGAAGCAAGATGATCACAGCGGCATATTTTTGAGCGAGTGTACAACGGGGTGTAGAGGTCGAAAATGTGAGAGATTGAAAATCTTGTTTTATGGATGGCAAAGTCACTTTAATTGCTCCGAAACGCCATGTTTTGAGAAACGCAAGTATAAAGAATTTGCAAGTATGACCGTACCATTTTACTGTTCTCATTCAGCCTCATTCGGAACTGAGCTCAAACTAAGTTAATTTTACGTATTTAAAGATGTTAAGTTCAAGAGAAAAATGCAGCATTTTTATTCTGGGACTAATGATGTTTTTGTTAAGACGAAAAACAACCGGAAGCTCATTTGGTGCGAGCTTCATAGAAGAAGCTTTCGAGAAGTATAAGGGCGTAAGTAACAGTAGAAATATTTTGAGTAAAACGAAGAAAATTCGAATCATATAGGAAATTTCCTTAAGTAGTAACAAAAGAAAGATTTTGAGAAAAACGGAGAAAGTTCGAACCACATATTGAATTTCATTAAGTAGTAACAACAGAAAGTTTTTGAGTAAAACGAAGAAAATTCGAATCATATATTGAATTTTATTAAGTAGTAGCAACAGAAAGTTTTCGAGTAAAACGAAGGAAATTCGAAACATACATTGAATTTCATTAAGTAGTAACAAAAGAGAGTTGTTGAGTAAAACGGAGAAAATTCGAATCATATAGGAAATTTCCTTAAGTAGTAACAAAAGAAAGATTTTGAGAAAAACGGAGAAAGTTCGAACCACATATTGAATTTCATTAAGTAGTAAAAAAAGAAAGATTTTGAGAAAAACGGAGAAAGTTCGAACCACATATTGAATTTCATTAAGTGGTAACAACATAAAGTTTTTGTGTCAAACGAAGAAAATTCGAACCATATATTGAATTTCATTAAGTAGTAACAACAGAAAGTTTTTCAGTAAAACGAAGGAAATTCGAACCATATATTGAATTTTATTAAGCAGTAACAACAGAAAGTTTTTGACTAAAACGAAGGAAATTCGAATCATTTATTAAATTTCATTAGGTAGTAAAAGCGGAAATATTTTGCGTAAAACGAAGAAAATTCGAATCAAATATTAATTTTTTTTTTTAATTAGCCTTTCTAATTCGCACTGGATAACAGCACCTGTCAGGGCTATCAATAACATGTCTTACTCCAAAACTGATTCCCCCTATCATTCTCCTATCATTCTTACCCGTTATCGCTAAATTTTAACTTTTTCTTCAAGATTAATCATTTCGTGTCCAGTGAAAAGGAATGAGCCCGAAGTCAGAAAGGAGTTTTAGAAGATCAAACAGCCCCCGAAATTCAATATTAAGTTTTTATTTCTGTTGAAAATTAAATTATTGTTCCTTACCCCCACTTTCCTTGTCTCGAGATGGTAAAACTTATACTTAATTTAAACTTCAGGTTGTCCATCTACTCGTCATTTGGGAAATTCAGGAGAGGAAAATTCCCCCGCCCATGGTTACCTGGCTTTTACAGACACAATGTATTTATGCATGTGGATATCTATTTTGCTTTTCTTTTTGCCTGCAGTATGTGTTAAGCATATACAGGGCTTGCCTGCCATAAGATGGAAATCACGGCGTAAAGTACTTTATACAAGTTTTAGATTTAAAAGAAATGACTAAAACCACAAGCAAAATAATTTCTTGACCTTGGTCATATCGTCTTCCTTGTAGTAATGCTACCAGAATAAAGTTGCAAAGCTTCTTGCAAATCCACATTCTCCAATGGTTCAGCATAAAATTTTTGATAATTCACTCGGTCTACTATGCTCATAGGTAGGTATCTACTCCACTCTTACGTAGTTTATGATTCGAGTTTAAAAAAAAGTAATCACCTTGCGAAACAGTAGAAAGTACTTAATGCGCCATCAAACTTCTTCCATCGTCATGAATATCTGTTTAATATCTAACGACTAATCAGTAAAGGAGTTGCCTTCCAAATCCTCCTTTCGGCGTGGGCCCGGGTGATCATCATTTCTCCATCAAGTGATTTCGATGCCTTTTAAGCCAGCAACACCCTCCGATGTCTCATGGCAGCGAGTGTCCTCGCCTTCGATGGCGTGGGTCGCTGGATCTTATGCGACTCGCCCGGATGGCGTTGCCTCGATTGATTCATTATCATATTGAGGGCTCGTTCGGATGACGACTTGATGAAACTGATGAAAAAAATGCCTTTAACAATCGCTTTTGTTTGATTTCTGGGTGGAGATCGACTTTCACGGGTCGCGTGTTGTTCAATGCGCAAATTCGATTCGCTCATCAAATTAATTGCCGAAAACAATTGCAAAAGATAAAAATTATGTTTGCAACAAGCATACGCACATTTATTAAGAGTGCTAATCTTGAACTATTTTACACTCGGACACCGATTTTATTGTTTGAAGTCAAAAATTACAAGGCATTTTAAGGTAACCCTACGCGTTGAAGGACTTTTTGGGTGAATTTCACAATTTTTGTTCTTGTAGTGCATTTTATCTTTGTATGTGCAAAATATATAGTAAAAGTATCAAAAGTTTAACCATGAAAAGCAGTTTTATTAATATAAGGTTTATACATAATTTCCTCACTTCAAAAATGATAAGTCAAAATGTTCTTATTCTATTTTCATCAAACTTTGTCTATATAAATTCTTAAATAAGTAATAAATTTTTAAATAATATACCACAAATAATTATATTCTTTTAGAAATATTCTTACTACTACTATAAAAATGGCGAAAGTTTGAATGTATGTTTGTTACTCAATCACACTAGAACGGCTGAACGGATCTGGATGAAATTTGGTACAGAGGTAGATTATAGTCTCGAATAGCACACATGCTACTTTTTATCCCGGAAAAACGTACGGTTTCCATGGGATATCATTGTATAAAAATGGTGCAGTTCCGTAAGATGGACGGTGCGGCTCAATAGTTATAAATGAAATTAGTTTGAAATGAAGTAACGGCCTCTCGGCGCGTAACTGAGAGACCTGGGTTCGAGTCCCGGTCAAGACTAATTGATTTTTCACTCAATTAATAATTAGTACGTAGGCTACTTTTCATCCAGGAAAAAATTACGGTTTCCATGGGATATAATTGTTTTTGTTTTTCACAGAGAAAGGGGTCGACATAATTATTTGTATAGTGGTAGTTCAGAGGCCAGAGAATGACATAGGCTACTTTTTATCCCGGAAAAATGTGCGGTTCCCGTGGAATAGATTTGTTTTTATCTGTCACAGAGCAAGGGATCGATATGATTTTTTGTATGGGATAGTTTAGGGGCCAGAAAATGACATGGGCTACTTTTTATCCCGGGAATATTCACGGTCCCTATGGCATAGCATAACGATTGTATCTACAGGGACCGTTTATTTAAAAGGAGTTTCGTAAAATTTCGTTAAACCGAGTTTTAGCATTATTCTAGTAAAAATGGATTATTCCGGACTGGGACTCGAGCCCTCAGTTCTGTTCTATGTGCTCATCACTTAAGCTATCAGGCCTATACCGATTTAGTTTCAATTTCATCTTTCATCTATAACTATAGAGCCACACAGTCCATCTTACGGTAAGGCACCCTTCTTATATGATGAAACCTAAATTAAACCTTTTCAATAGATAATTTATAAATTAATTGAGTAAAAAAAATTTGTCATTTATTCTTTGTAAGCGACTGTTGTGTATAATTGCGTCCTGATTCTGTGCTTACCAGCCCAGAATTGACCAAATATTTACCGCGCAGAATTCAGCACACGCAAAGGGGCGTTTGACCGTTCACTTTGAAAAACAAAAGTTGATTTTGTGTCATAACCATAATGTTCCGCTTTTTAAGCCATCGACGCCTCCATGCCGTTTAATGTTGTTTAGGACTTCTGCGCCAAGAAATGCAGCGCCCCTAAAGACGCCTTTTATATTATTCGCCCACATCGATCACATTTTGATCAGGCAGCCAGTTCTAACACATACACAAACAAATTTTCACTTGAACGAAGTCGCGGGCAACTAGTATTTTATAAATTAGGGTCTGAAAGTACTGATGTAGTAAATTGATCGAAAATCTTTCAAAGTAAGGATTTGATGAGTTCCAAAATATGTATTTTTTAAATTTATCCTCAAAATTTTTGTGTCTTTAAACAAGGCTTTCTGAAAAGGTGCACCAAACGTGTTCGGATACCTCAAAAGACCGATTGGTTTCCTCTTCAACAATCTGTAATAAAAACTACAAGAAATTCTTCATAATCTTGATGTACCCCTTGGCCAGAATCTGCCGTTTTACGTATATACTAATTAAAATTAATTAAAAATGGTTTCAAAAAATATTTTGAGACGAGCAATTTCACAGTTCGGATTTGACAGTGAACTCGCAACTATACTTGCTGGCTCTTATATTGTCATTCTCAGCTTAGTTAATTTAATTCTTACTAGATTTCGCCCAATGGTCGAAATTCGACCGTAATGCATGAAATTTTTCAAGTTCAGCCTCGAACGCTTAAACAACTTTCTGACATTTTAGTGTTTCCTATTTCACAACAGTTTATTTGTTTAAATATTTCAATTAGCTATGATCTCTCCTCAGTGTGACTGATTGACCACTGATTTAATTAGTTAGTTTAATACATTTGTAAGACGTATCATACACAAATTTCATCTTTCTGCACTACTTCCCCTGGAGTGCAAAAAGATAAAGAAAACAGAAATCAAAATGTATTATTATTGAATTAATTAGGAACACAAACATTTACTTTCAATTTAATCAAGATTTCAAAACTCTAATGCAGTGGTTTTCAACCTTTTTTGAGTTGTGGCCCACTAATGACCTCCAAATTCCTTCGTGGCTCCCTCGTGTGTACACAATCCCACTTTTAAAAAGAGGATAAAAACTTACATGTTACTGTCAGAACAAACAACATCAATTTAAAAAAAAACTTTTGAGGTAAACACCTCCTCCCTCACTTTCTCATTATCCAATTTTCATTTTTTTAAAAAAATACTTATGTACTTATATTAGTAAGCGATATTAAGCTTTTTTTTTTCATGTTCTTATTTATTTTTATCTTTTTATAAAATACGTTTACAGTGTATGCTAAAGAAAAGACCATACAGGTTTGAAATTGAAAAACTATACTTCCACAAAGTTCAAAATACAATTATTGTGAAAACCTTTTAAAAAGTAGTGCAGTAACATAATAATATCAAATTAATAATGTCTATGAAAGAAACGCTACTACTTAAAACCCTCATTTTTATCTTTTTTTTACCCCATGAAAACACGAATCATGTAACAAGTATTAGTTAACAAGTATTAGTTATTGTAAATTAATTCTTATAAATGAATTATTTTTTGCGAATGCATTTCCTGACATTCCAAAACAGATGCCCCGGATAGCTCTTTCAAAATGTGTTTGAAAATTTGTTCTTTGAGACTTGAGAGAGAGGTAAATGAAAAACATGTATGAGTGTATTTAACTAATGCCAGTACTATACTGTGTGATGAGGGTTTTTTTTTTTTTTTGAAAATTAGAATAGGTAATGTTTTGCTATTTATATTCCTATAAGACACTTGGTAAAACTAATTTGCAATATTTTATCTTTATCTGTGAAAGATTTTACTACTTTGGAAAAATGCAGCCATAGCCCCTTGAATTCTAGCCCACAGCCCCCCCCCCCCCCCATTCATGACTCCCTTTTTCCCATACATTTTCCTGTGTTCCCAATAATTTTTCTGTGGCGCCCAAGGGATCCATATGGCCCAGGTTGAGAAAGCCTGCGCTAACGCAAATCAAAACTTACGATACGGTAATTCGAAGCAAAATAACGCGTTACCGCACTTATTATTTCACTTTATATTACAGTACCTGGGTGACCAAACTTTGCTCGGAGATGTTCTCTTTTTTTATTATAATTTTCTTTCTTCTTTTTACGAAGAAGATACTCATTCAAATAAATTTGGAAAATTAAAGTGTTTACTAAATATAAATTTTCATACCGATTATTAGAGCTGTTTCCGAGAGACGAGAGATATATATTGTAGAATCAGAGCCCCTATACTAAATGCCCTCCGATAGCGCTTTAAATCCATACACATTTTGCCCGTAGTTTTTTAGATAGAGGGCGCTAGTTTTTTGCTCACAATACTGCTTTTTTAATAAGTAGATACATATGGCAAAGATTAATGAACGGAGTGTTTAAATTACATAAACTATTTAGTTTTAAACATATCAGCAAACAAAATGTTCCAGAAAGCAAATTTTGACTTGTCATTTAATGAATTTATTGAAGATAGCACAATACGTTCTTACGTTCGCATATAAAATATTTTTCTAGTGATTCAAATAATAAAATATTGGAATCCTTATTTTTTCACTTTGCAGGTTATTATATCAAAAATTTTTTAAATCTTTCTCTTGGAATTAGTTCTTTAATTCGTACTATATAATCTTTTGGGTAAAAATTTACTTTCGGGTGCCCCTTCGCAAAATTGGCGATTTTTGTTTGGCGCCATTCCGTTTGCAGTTTTGCAACACCGCTAAGCTTGGCGATCAACCGCGACCAGAACTTGGCGAAAATCAAGGGGCACCCAAAAGTAAAATCTAACCAATCTTTTGTGTTGTATATACCAGAGCTATACATACAAAAAACATAATTGCTTTTATTATTTATCTCGTATTTATATATAGTTAAAATGTATATTAGTTTGGTGTTATATTTTGGCGGTAAAATTTTATTTCTGGTTAGGCAGCCGACATCTTACTAATCATATCTCGGCGTCAAAAAACAAATCGCCAAAACATCAAGCGGTACCATCCCATTGCAAACTTTTACCGTAATTACTAAAAAATTGAAATTCTTAACGTATTTTTCTTCTTGAATAAAAGCATTTATGATATATCCACTCTAAAATAGTAAATAGTAGCACTGATTCCATTAATTAAATTAGCCAAGATATTAAAGAGTGGTATAAAGTTACAACCATCGTATTTTTGAATTTTGGCTAAAACAATTAAGAAACATGAACGTTTCTAATATACGAAAACGAAACATGATTTGTGATATCGAAAATAAAGCATGTTAAAAGAATAAAACTGCAGCGATTTGTACATAATAAACATTTAATGTTTCATAAAGCACATTGGAGTAAGAAAAAGAATAATTACCTGGTCTAGACAAAGCTGTTATCCACCTTGTTCGTAAACCTTCGTCGGAAGGGAATTGATGGAGACTGATGTTTTCAGCTCTTGAATCTGAAGAGCAGTACATGTGGCATCTGTTCTCATGGCGCATCTGCTCTTGAGCGCCCTCTGTATATTCAGTATATCCTCAGCCGTCGTTCAATAAACACGGGTCTCTAGCTCGGCGTGTTGTTATTGTCAGTCATCAATACGAACGCTACATGGTGTCACAGAAATGGTCGTAAATCTAATTTAAGATGCCGGACCAAGTGAACTTAAATAATGCTGGAATCAACGTAAAACCTTCCTCTTCATTAAAACTGAATATGGACAACATGGCTTCAGCATGGAAAGATTTCAAGCAGCGATTCGAATGGTATGCAACTGCAACTAGTTTGAATTCAAAGTCTGCCGGTATTCAAGCTGCGGTATTGATGTCAACAATGGGAGAAGAAGCGATACCGATTTTCAACTCAGCGATAAAGACAAAGTAAATATAGTCGTGTTGAAGCGGAAGCTCGAAGAGTATTTCGCGCCAAAACAAAACGAATCTTTTGTGTGGTGGAACTTCTTCAGACTCAAGCAAAACGGAAATGAAACTCTTGATGAGTTTCTGACAGAGGCTAAAACGAAGATTTCGGGTTGTAATTTCAACACACTGGCTGATGGATTACTCCGCGATAAAATCGTTTTTGGTGTACATAATGGCCAGGAACGTGAAAAGCTACTGGCCGAAGAAAATTTGACGTTCGAAAAAGTCATACAAATATGCCGTGTTTCAGACCAAGCTTCAAAACAGCTGAAAGAGCTAAAAGGAAGTGACTTGCAAATAGACCGAGTGTTTAAAAAGAAACCGTCGCATGACTCAACGGTTAGCAGGAATGGTGGTTCCTATTGGTGAAATGAAAATGTAGGTGCGCGCTCACAAAACAAAGGTAGTAGCTTTGTTTGTAAGCGATGTGGTACTAATCATCAACCTTTATCTTGCACAGCATATAAACAACGTTGCAGAAAGTGTGGAAAGGTAAATCATTTCGCCAAATGTTGTAAATTAAAAAATATAGATGTCGTAAACAAAACCGAAAATGATTTTAATATTCAAAGTGATGACGCAGTTTATTTAGATACTGTTACTTTGCATATTGATTCTGTTAAAAATAGTGATTGGTTTGAAACTGTTAAAATTTCAGGTGAATCGGTGCTAATGAAATTAGATACAGGAGCACAGTAATGTAAATAGTTTTGATTTGGCTAAGGTAATTAATGTGCCCATTGAACAAACTATGGTTAAGATATTAGTTTCATTTAGTAATCATGGAATTAAAGTAGTAGGTGAAATAAATACTATTGCTCAGATAAAAAACAAAATCTGCTAAATTAAAGTTTATTGATTTGAAAGAGGAAATTAAAAAGGAAATAGATAATATGGTTAAATTAGTTTTTTTTAAAAAACCAGTAAATGAACCAAGTTATGCGGTTAGCCCAATCGTTATTGTTAGGAAAAATGATAAAATTAGAGTTTGTGTGGATCCATTAAGCTAAGCAAGTTTGTTAAGAGACGACACTTCCCATTAAAAACTGTAGAAGAGATAGCAGGTAAAATTAAAGGTGCTAAACATTTCGCTCTTTTACATTGCAAACGTGGGTTCTGGCAATTAAAAGTAACTGAAAGAACATGAAAATATTTAACTGTAAATACACCTTGGGGACGTTATTCTTATAAAAGAATTCCTTTTGGTTTGCACTGTTAGAAATTTCATCATAAAATTACGGTTAAATAACCGGCAGCAGTCTCTCTATCTAATTCACCGTTAAATTTACGGTTTGGTACATATTTCTATCTTTACGGGACCTAAACCATATCCAATCAGCTTGGTTAAAAAGCCGTAAATACAAAAGTTTACGGTTTTATAACCATTTAAAAATGGTTTCAAAACAATTTTTACCGTTTTCTGAACCATTTCGAGGCGTAGAATCTTCGACGCGTAGAAACCGTAAACGAAGCTTGCGGGAATCGAACCCGGTGTATACACCAACCTTGCGCTCTAGTCATTCGGCCATCTACACTACGTAAAGCGGCCGTTTATTTCTCAATAAATCTTCTTTTCCAATAGGCAAACTGCCTTAAAATTGAGATTTCAGTTTTTGATTCGATCCAAATTTATTTTTGGTCTAAAGTTACTGTATATTGAAGAAAATCATTTAATTTGCTGCAAAAATTAAAATACAAACACGTTTCAGCAGCTCAAATTATGGGTTCGCTCATTCGCAAACAGTTCGGGAATCCGATGTCTCCATCAATTTTTGATTTACATGTGTATTTGTTTCTATTTAGTAACCACTGCTTAAGTCACTTTTTTTTCTTTTTTTTTTATATACACATGCATATTTGAACTAATAAATCTTTATTCATATTCTAACAACAACGTACGACCGGTAAAGTTTCGCAACTAAGACGGACGCCCGGTTCTTATTGAGCGCTTGAAAATTACGGTTAGTTAAACGTTCTTCAGGATAAACAGAGAATAAATGATTTTTTTCACAATCAGCGGTTTGAGTACCACATTTTTAATGGTTATTCAACTGTTGTAATTAAATATGGTAAAATAACAATCAAATAAATGGTTATTTTACTATTTTCTTACGGAAATTTTTAACAGTGTGGTATCTGCACCATAAATTTATCAACAGCAAATGTCAGAGCGTTTGAAAGACTTTGATCAAGGAGAGTGCTCTATGGATGACATTCTCATTTTTGCAAATTCTAAAGCAGAATTAAATAAGCTGGTTGAAAAGGCTTTTCTTGGCAGGACTAAAACTTAATAAAGAAAAATGTGTTGTCTGCTGAGAAAATTAAGTTTCTAGGTCATATCTTAGATGAGAGTGGGGTATCTCCAGATCCTGAAAAAGTAAGTGCAGTTGACAAATTGAGAACACCGGCCAATATAACTGAACTTCGTAGGATTTTGGGTTTAGCAATCTATTTGGGTATTACTTATTTTTGGTAATTATTTATTCCAAATTTTTCGCATGTTAGTGAGCCTTTAAGAAAACTTAGAAAAATAAATTGGATGGGAATGGTCAGAATCTCAGGAAAATACATTTAAAAAGATCAAACAACTTGTGTCTTCTGCACCAGTGTTGGGTTATTATGATGTAAATAAACCTGTAATAGTTACTGTAGCTGCAAGTTCAACAGCTGTAGGTGCAGTACTCAGTCAAAATTCTAAACCGATTGCATATGCAACTAGATCTTTGTCCAAAACAGAGAAAAATTTTCCAAAAATTGAAAAAAAAGGCATTGGCTATTCGATTCGGACGTAATAAGTTTCACCAATGCATCTATGGTAAAGAACTACTGATAGAAACATCATAAACCGCTAGAATCCATTGGTAAAAAATCAATTGTTCAGGCACCACCTCGTCTGCAACGCATTTTTTATGACATATTGCAATATAATCCTAAAATTGTCTATAAAAAAGGAACTTCGATTCCTGTTGCTGATGCATTGAGTCGTGATTGTGACAATACTGAACAAGACTGTGAAGAAGACACTTGTACTGTCCACGAAGTATTACCAATGTCTGAAAATGCCTTAATGGACTTTAAGCAAGAAGCAAAATGATCAAGAACTGGTACTACTGAAAAATGTAATCCAAGCAGGATGGCCAGACGAACGTGCAGATGTACCACAAGACGTACAAAAATACTGGACCTTTACAGATGAACTCTCAATACATGATGATCTGCTGTTCAAAGGAGAGCGAGTGGTTGTTCCAGAGAAATTGAAAAAGAGACTCCTCGATTTGTTGCATCAAGGACACTTATTAATTCAAAGTTCTCTTAGAAGAGCTCGAGAATCATTCTACTGGTATGGAATGACCGCTGCTATTGAAGAAATGATAAAAAAATGTACAATATGTCAGTCGACACAGCCTAGAAAACAAAAGGAACCATTTCTCATGAAACCCATTCCAGAGTATCCTTGGCAAAGAGTGTGTTCAGACTTATTTGAATTCAACAAAATAATATATATTATGATTTTCAGAAATTAAAACGTACAACTTCTTGGGACTGTATAAAAGATATAAAAAGATCATGCTCAGTCTAATGGTTTAGCAGAGAGAGCAGTCCAGGCAGCCAAAACAGCTCTGGAAAGATGTCTGAGAGATAGCAGCGATATTGCTTTAGCCCTGTTAAGCATAAGAGATACCCCAAGAGAAAATAATCTCGGGTCAATTAATCAACGTCTCCTGAGCCGAACAACCAGGTCCCTGTTTCCTACAACTAATCAAGCTCTGATTCCTAAAGTTGTGGGAAAAGCTTCTTCCTTACTGGAGACAGCAAGAATGAAGAAAACCGAGTTTGCAAATCGACATACAAAAGATCCGTCGTATTCCATCAATCCTGGTGATCGTGTCAGAGTGCAAACAGATCAGAGAAAATGGGTAGGAGGCGAAGTTGAAAGCATGGCCAACCCTAGATCAGCTATCATAAAAAGTGGAGATCAACGTTGGCGACACAATACTATCCAAGTAGAGCCTACAGCAGCTGATCTTCCTGACTCTCATAAGTGTGCAACAGAGTGCAAACTCACTGAGCTAACTACTGAAGTGCATTCATCGTCCCCACCTTCATCAGATCCTCCACAGATTCCAGTAGATGTGCCTGTGCCTGACAATGACTGTAATCGAAAAACTGTCCAAACCAGATCAGGCCGTATTATCCGCCCACCAGAAAAACTGAACTTATAAACTCTAGATGTAATGCAATGTAATTTTATGTCTGTTTCTTTATTTCAGGGGAGATGTGGCATCTGTTCTCATGGCGCATCTGCTCTTGAGCGCCCTCTGTATATTCAGTGTACCCTCAGCCCCCCCGTAGTTCAATGAACACGGGTCTCTAGCTCGGCGTGTTGTTATTGTCAGTCATCAATACGAACGCTACAGTACGGCGCAACGCATGCACCATAATTTTGACTAAAATCTAACTAGTTCTTAAAATAAATTTAAAGTTGATAGAGCTGGTCAATTGCGCCACCTAGCGGAAAACTTTTCTCTGCCGTACTTTTTCTCATATCGGAGGGCATTTAGTATAGGGGGCTCTGGTAGAATAGATGCATATAAATGTTTCAACAACATTATCGTCATTTCAGCCGTAAGACATCTACTACAGCACATTCTCTGCTGGACTCTTCATTTAATTAAAAAAAAAAAAGTGCGCACACCCCTAGTTCAACATTCATTTCGAATAATATGCTATATTAGGGTTTTTACATTTCTGTTTAACTATCATTAGTTATAAGCTTTTGTACTTAAACCCAGTTTCACCATGGTGACATCGGGTCTTAACGTAATACTTTCTTCATACTATGTTGCGGGTATGTCGATGAGTTTTATTTGGGAGGAGTCCTTTTAACGTAGTTGGTAGCTTTATTCTGGAAAATTTTACAAACAATATGCCACGGATTAAAAGCCGATGATCTTAACAAATTCGTAAGTTTGACCTTGAGATGTGTGTACTATCATGTCAAAGGAACAGCATTAGTATAGGGATTGGTTGGCAGTTTATTTTGGTTGGCGACGAAAGATGTCTCCAAAAGAGTGCTTTGTCCCAGAACTTTCCAAATATATAACAAACTCAAGTTCCACACATCAAACAGAAAACAACTAATTGTAATTGTAACCAACAATTTCTTCTCCAACCAAAAAAGTCAAATTTTCTCCTTTATCATGTTATTACTTAAACTTGTCACGGTGAGTCTTACACAGTTTCATAGACCTTCTGATACGTTTAAATTACGCGCAGCATTACTAAACTTTTTTTCCTCAATGGGTTGAATTTTTTTCTGAATGGGTGGTATTTAAATTACACAAATGGTAACAACAACAAATTTCAATCAACAGAGGAAAATTAAAAATTAAATGTTGCCACGCAATGTATTGCAATCTCAATTGAAATAAAATATTTATAGCGGATGATGTGTGTAGACTGTTACAAGTACCTCAAAAGCGTTACAATTTTTTTTTTTTTTTGCGTAAAATCGCGTTTTTTCGCGAAAGAAAACTATATAGGTGAACTTAAAAAACAAAACCTGACCTAAATACAAAATTTGAACCAAATCGTAGAGCCGTTTCCGAGAACGTAATATATATATGTATATATATATATATATATATACAAGAATTGCTCGTTCAAATATTTTAAATAAACATTGTTAGCTTCAAATTGTATAATACGCTGTTTGACATTGTACTGGAGCCGGCACGGTGCCGTCGTGGAATGGCGTGGGACTCGTGCGCAGCAGTTCATAGGATCGAACCTGGCAGTGTTGGGGATCTCTAATGAATAGACATTTGGCTTGGATACTGTCCGCTAAATCAAATTCCTAGTGCAATTTCGCATCGATAGAGTGCGGGAGCCCACCCTTTCAGGTTAAGAAACTGGACGTCAAAATTTACATGCGGCAGTGGTACCACACTCATTGTGGTGCCTCTGAAAGAATTGGTACAAATCTCTAGGAACGCGCTAGGTCTGCAATGGTTAAGAACCGATATATATGAAGCCCATAAGAAAGAAAAAACAAAAAACATTGTACTGGACAAACAATCTTCAATGACTTATCATACATATAATTTTGGAACTAGGTTAACTGACACCCTAAGATGAGTATTATTTTGCTTGATATTCATTTAATAGCCTACATTTTCTCTTTTGTTTTTTGCGCATAGACTTCCGACTGCAATATTAGTCCTATGCAGGGGCGCATCGACAGGAATGGGCGAGCGGAATCGGCCCTCCTCTCTCCCGAAAAGCATCGGATATCCATCCGGTATCTGACCAATATTTAAATATACGGAACCCGATTCAACCATTGATCTGGTTATTAGGCAAGTAAAATTTGATATTCAAAATTTAATTTCTTTGCTTGTTTTAAAAATATATATAAATTAAAAATTTACCACGTATTTGTAAAGGGGGATTTTTAAAAAAAAATCATTGAAATTAGTTTTAAACGTCTGAGCCGGATATACGGTATTTATTTGCCAGACAAGGGACACAAGGTATCTGATATCCGGCAAAATCAATATCCGTTCTATCCCTAATCCTGATCCTCCCCTCTCCCTAAGCAAAATCCTGGATGCACTACTGCTCCCATGGCATAATCCGAACGCTTTTTCCTCAGTGGCTATGATTGTTGTAATTTTACGCAAATGGGTTTTTTCTGTTTTACACACTAGTTAAAAAAATTTTTATTTCTGCTATCAAGAAGACAATTTAAATTTTGATTGTGATTTTAGAAATCAGAGATGGGGGGCGGGGGCCTCAGTGGCTGAGCGGTCAAATCGACTGGCTCCGGTGCCTCCCTGCGCGGAGAGAAAGAGGCGTGGGTTCGATTCCCACCTTTGCCCTGGGTGTATTTCCTTCTTTGTATATTAAAATCTGTTGTGCTGTCTTGTTCTATCTGTCATATTAGACGAGAGTTTGAGGCATATCCTTGAGAATAGCAAATAAACTCGAATATTTATGTGACCTGAAATGGTTGTAAAGAAAGAAAGAAAGAAAGATGGGGGGCATTTTCTGACGAGCCTGGAAACTGGCAAGTGCTCCATCACAAAGAGAAAAAAGAATCATATGATGGAGAATAAAAAGTTTTCAGACAAATTTTTGCGTCACTCCTGAAGTTCTTCGCTCCCTGTTCTTCGGTTTCGTATGTAACTGTAACTACTTTCCGTGTTTGTTTACAACATTTTCTTTTTTCTCGCTTTAAAAACTCTTCATGATCTGTGATTAGCTCAAGCTTCATATAAAAGCAAAATTATTAGGTAAACTTACAATGAAAATATGGTTGTCACAAATTTTTTTAACTTCCCAGCAAGCACAAAGAAACCACTTTTGTGCGATTTGCATCTATAAGTTGTTGAGTATTTTGATATTCCTTTATTTGTCGTTTCAATTATAGCATTTTTATACGATACAGTCGTGTCTTATGAATCCAGTAATTGCACATGATTACATATTGTATATTTATAGTTGATTTTTTAAAAACCTATTAACATTTTCTTTGTTTTTAATGATATTTATAGATATTTAAATTTTATATCTTCTGAGTATTGTCCGAGAACACACTCTACTCAACATTTGGCTGAGTATCGAGTACATGCCGAGGACTTGGTATGGCACCAATATAATACATGGGCTGGAGAGCAAAAGGTCACACATTGCTATAACAATTCTAATACGACTTTTATATCTGAAATAAACAAGTGAAAGTTTTTTTATACATATATTAGGTAAACTCCTAGGAGAGCCCACCGCTTTTCAAAATCGCTAATTTGGCGTCCATTTCGTAGAACGATAGAAGCTGGGTTTCTATCGAATCTGGTTTACCAGGAATGCGTACTTATCGCCAACCATGCCAATGGGGTGGGCTCTCCTAAGATCCTCCCCATATATTATATATTTAGGGCAGCTAGGAACATTCTCCCCATTCTATGTAAATCATTGTTAAAATTGTATTATTTGCTTTTTAACATTCAGTATTCGTATTTTTGCAGATGCTGTTTTCTCAATTGCAAAGATGTATCAATAAGAAAATTAACCTAAACAAATTGTATTTTCACCTGTCTTCAAATATGCCAAAAAAGAAAACTACTCCTTCAGGATCAAAAATAAATGTTCCGGTAACCATATTCTTTTAATGTCAAGAGATGTAGTTTACTCTTTTAAGTATTTTTCACATTTAATATTCTAGTAGGACATAAATTATAAAATTTACTATATGTATGTGATTTTAGAAAACAATGTAATGAAATATTATTTAGAACATTTTATTTCATTCTATCAACATATTCGTTAGCATCAGAGTTTGAGTGTTGTAGAAATGAAAACAATCAACTTTAAAAAGAAATATTAACGCATCATCTGAAGTTTTTTCATAAACACCTGTTTCACATAGCCACAATGCAATAAAGCCATTGATGATACACTGACTGTGTATGAAAAGTGACAAAAAATTATTTGTTTAATATTGTGAATATAATGAACACTTAAAATAAATAAACAACAAAACTTTAAGAAACAAACTGTAAATAGCTGTTTCGAGGCTACAGTGCAGCACCTTAACAAGTTAATGATTTGTGCTTTATTTACAAAGCATTCATTTTATTCATGACTTGTAGAAAGAAGTTTATTTCTTTTCAAATCAAACTTGATTACTTTTGAAATATCTAACACATCAGTGCTCACATTTTTTCAATGGTACTTCTAATTTCAGGAAGCTACGTCTTCTTCAGGAAGTGGAGCTGTTTATTTCAACAATAAGAATGAAATTATAATTAAAGTTCATGCTAAACCTGGTTCCAAAATAAGTGCTATTACTGGTAAGCAAAATCAAACCATTGCTACTTTGTCATTTAATGGAAGCTTTTATCATTCATGTGTAACTTTTACCTCAATAAATATTGTTTGTCATTCTTTAGTCTTCCAATTAACTATCTCTTAAATGTTATAAAAAAATTTCTAATTATTTATTTAAACTTTTTAGATGTGTAAGATAACTGCCATGGGATAACTGCCCCATGGATAACTGCCATGGGGCTTTACTTGAGTGAATACTTCACATTGATTAATAAATACAAATACAGTGCTATACAAGTGCTGTAGCTATCAATAACATTCATGCCCTGGCAAGGTTTTGAATTAGTACAATGGAACAATAATTATGGATTAATTCTGTTGAATATGTGTAAAGAAAATTACTAGGCATACAGCACAATCAATGTAAATCCCTGTTATGGTTCCTTCCCTATTTCTCTTTTCCCATCGTCTTCCTTTTAACTCTTAGAAGCAGATAAATAAATCATCCATATTTAGGGTGGCAAGTTTGTCGCTCCACGAATTTCCGCAATGATTTTCGTGATTCTTAAAGCCTTTTCTAAAAATCTGTGATTTTTTTTTAAAATTCTTAACTTGCAAAATGTTTGATTTTTCAAAAAATTCAGGAAGCAAAGATAAAATCTGTGAGCACATAAAATCTAAAAAGGCTCTCAATTGATACCAAGAAAAAAATTCAAAATTATTATTTTTTTTTAAGAAGTAACAATAAACATAGATTTCACCAAGATCCTAGTGGGAGTTTTTGATCCTGGTCAATACAAATACTTAAATGCTTTTAATGAAGGTGATAATTCTTCCACTTTTAACACTAGGTTTACCAGGCCAATTCCAACCATTTCTAAACTTTCATTTTACACCAAGTTGCTCCTAATTATAATAAAACTTTCAGTCGCATTAACTTGTCCTACTTGCCGTGTATTAGGAAAAACCAATGCAATTGAAAGTTGCACTATAATTAGTAACAAATTATGCAAAATGGAAGCTTTAAAACATTCAAAATGGCTTGTCTGAAAAATCTACTGTTAGTAATATTCCTATGTTTGAGGAGGAAGAATAACGTTCATTGCTAATATTCTATATTTTACTCCCCAACCTTTTTGCGAAATGTCTTGCAAATTTCAGGCTCTTTTCTGCAACAAACTTGCAACCCTACTCTACTGGATAACATTTCGAAATAGTTGCAAATAACGCATAGGCATATAGCTGTGGACTTTTCTTCTTTTATGTGATGTAAGGCCTTCAAAGTGTAGTTTTTGCGTTGGTCTTGAAGGCCGTCTCTTATGTTAAGAAAAATTCTTTGACTGTTTCTATGTTAAATAGATAATATTTTTTCACGAAAAAACTCATATTTTTATTCTGCAGAGCAATTTAAGTCCATACAACAGTTATGAAAATTTATACCCATGATAAATTATATATATAATATATATATTAGGGTGTCCCTTATATGGATGAAAAATTTTTTTTTTTTATTTTCGAAACGCATACCCCCAATTTCTTTTTAAACTATCCAGACTTACTCAAATACAAAATTTTATCTTCCTACATCAACATTAACCCGTGCCGACTGAGCTTTGAAGATTTGAAAAATTCTGTTTCTCACCCTTTCCGTTACGTAACTAAATCAATTGAAATATTTAATAAATATCGTTACACCTTAAACAAATATTACAAATTAAATGTTTTTTTGATGTTTTTGGGATATTTGTTCGGGAGCACCTAGAACCCAAACACTGATTTTTAAAAAAAACTACAAAAACCTTCCCGGGGATATGCCTAATAGTTTCCCAAATTTTCACCGCTGTTGGATGTAAATGTATGGTTTTTAAATCTATCGAGTACAGACAGACAGACAGACACATATTCATTTTTATGTATACAGATTTATTAAAAGAAGATACAATCACTGATTAGCAGGATATTTCCTTTTGAGGGTTTCTTTTTTACAGTCTGGGTACAGATTTTTATGCTCTTGCACACAGCGTAGCAAAAATTGCTTTTGTTCTTCATTAGCAGTGATCAAACCATGAAAATCTTGCATAAGTTTTACAGCTCTTTCAGCTGTATCATTAACTGCTCTCAAAGAAAGAACTTTTCTTTTCGCTTCTAAATAGGCAACATCATCGGCCCACGTAGCGACGGGTTGCTGGAGGAAGTTATTATCGATTTTCAATCGAGAAAATAAATTTGTGCTCTTCAAAGACACAAAATCACTTAATGATTTAGCTGTAACAATGGATGAGGCAGTATAATTTAGTTTAGAAAAAACGGAATAACAGTACAATAAATGAATATTAAATTAAATATTGAATTTAAACTTACCATACAAATAATCAGACATGTCTTCTTTTGATGGAATGTATCTCTTCCCAGAATCATAAAAACTCTCTCTTTGTAAGTTCACTACAATGTTTTCCTTGGTTTGTTCACTAACTTCATCATCAAAGAGCGACAAAACGGTTATTTCTTCTGACAAGTACCAAAGGTGTTGACTAAACTTGCTCAGGGCTGCTTTGGAGATGAATTTGTCAACAGTTTCATATTCTTTAAGCTTTTTTAAAAAGCACAAATCTTGATTTGGTGCCTTTACCAGCACACTACATCCAAGCCATGGTTTCACATATACAACCGCAATGAATAAACAAACGTCTTGAAGAGCTCGTTTATCCTTGGCGCTGATTTTTAACTGGGATTGCAACAAACAAATTTTTAAAGAGTAAATAGCTCTAGCCATCCATCTTGCTTGATGCATCGCTCCAGGAGGTCTGATTTTAATTTTTTTCTCTTTATCTCCTCCTAAGAAAGTAATAGATAGCTCAACCAGTTCTCGATAATCGTCACGTACGATGGTTTTTTGCAGCTCTTGATTATAAAATGTCAACAATTCTTCAATTGTTACATCACTAAAATGTTGTTTGACAATATCGGTGCATGTTTCAATAGCAGCAGGATTAATATTTTTCCAGTTGTCCCTAAACTTTTTTAACATTGGGATATCAGGGCTAGTTGTGACTTGCTGGATTTTTGTTTCAAACACACATTTTAAAACCAGTTCATAAACGTGATGGCGGCAAGCAAAGAGTAGTAATTCCCTGTCCAATTTTTGTTCCAAAAGAATGCAAGCTCCTTTCACTCGCCCTGTATTAGACGCAGTTGTGTCACAGCACATTATTTGTACTTTGTCATCCAGGTTCCAGTCATAAAGTGCGTTTAACACAGCTTCAGCTTGATTCTGGCCGGAAGAGCTCTCTAATTTGGGCACAGCTAGAAGTTGTTCCTTTCCTCCAAATGAAATTAGAATAGGCAGGCGTTCTTCTTTAAAACTTCTCACGTCCAGTCCAGGTAATAATTTTCCATCCCAATGAATAGTCACCATTTCGGGCATATTATTATGGAAATCTGATTTTATAGATTCCGCTCTATCTTTTCTAGTCTTAGTACGAATGCGTTGAATGGAAGATTTGTTTATCGGGAAATCTTCACAGCTAAGATCTAGCGCTTCTACTACAGCCTGGAGTATATAGACAGAATCCCTTATGCTTAATTGGCATCTATCTAAAGCTGCAACTAACTTAGGCGAGATAAAGTCTCTCCTTCCTCTTTTCGTAATAGTTGCAGAACATACCGTTTGAGAAGTGGATGGTATGGGTTCCTCAAGGCTTTCATCAGAGCTAGTAGATTCATCGTGATGTCCTTGCCCTTGTAAAACATCTTGTGTAGCAAGAAATGAGGATACACTTTCAAAACACATTTGCTCATGCCTTTTTTTCTCTTCTTTTAATTTTTTCTGTCTTGCCCTTTCTTCTTTTTCCGTTAACTTTTTGTCTACACCCGCTAAACATCCAGGACGCCCTGGTTCTCTTTGTTTTTGTAAAAATATTTTATCTTCTTCTATTTTTATGCGCTCTAAAGCATCAGCGTGTGCAATATCAAATAAATTATCTAAACTACTTTTAAATTCCTCCTCACGCTGCTTGTAAACATCTTCAATTTTTTTTGTTTTTGCAACATCCTCCAAGCATTATAAAGATTTACAAGTTTCTTTACGCAGTTAGGTGTAGCTCTCGTAGGGATTCTAGCCTTTTCCCAAAATATAACGCATTCTCGAATGGCAAGATTTGCGCTTTCACTAACCGTCAATTTAACTTCGCGAATGTTAAAAAAAAGTACAGCTAGAACTTGGCGGTTAGACGGCAACTTTGCGCCTGTTATTTGAAAATTTACATCACCAACTAAGAAAATATTTTTTTTATTACTTCTTAACTCCACAGTCATTTTTTAAGTGTAACACATACGTATTAACCACAGCAGTAACTAAGAACAAATGACAACAGCTACGAATCCATTTCGCCCAACACAACACCGAAGTACAAAGCGAAACGCAACTGTCGCCTATTTTCTTGGCGCCAACTCGCAATGAATTCTTCGTCTGAGGTTTTTCTCCTGGCGGTAGCACAGTACGAACATGTATGAACATGATTCGATGCAACTCGGCACGGGTTATTGACGTCCAATGAAGGTAAAAATTTATTTCTGAGTGTTTTAGAAGCAAATGAACAAAACTAAGACCTATGCGTTATAAAATGAATACTTTGAAATATAAGGGACACCCTAATATATATATATATGCATACATATCTATCTATATACATAATGTTTGGTTTAAATCGGTATTTTTATTAGTTTAAAAAGGAGTGCAATTTTAAGAAAGAAGTTTGAAAGAACCCACTTGTGGGTTCTTTTAAATAAGCTTTTATTTCTGAGCCAACCCTGAAAATTTTATGCCCATGGACACTGTGGGTCCATGGGTATAAAATATTGTTATGGATACATATATCGTGTTTGATAAAAAGTAGTTCTTTTCATTAATTTAATTAGGTAAAATAAAATTTTAGGTGATGCTTTTGAAAAAAACCTTACTAGGTTTTCTTGGTTTGGACAAAATCAAGCCAACTCTGGTGTGTGCGTGTCGGGGGAGGGAGCACTCGTTTTAAAATTTTAAAGAGTAAAAGGGGATATGTGCTAAAATTAGAAAGTGGTGGCATAACTTACATCACTGAATAATATTAATAAAATAGCTGAGCATGAAGACATTTTATAAATAATGAAGTCTAGTCATTGACTACAAGATCAAATTGTTGAAAATTCTAGTTGTTCAAAGTATAGCTTCATGTTCAAATGTGAGAAAAATATTTATAGTATCGGTAAATTTGAAAACCAAAAATATCTGAACAAGAAAGTTAAAAAAATACATTTTAAGACTCTTTAATAGAAATTTTGAAGTTCAGCCTTTCATCATGACAGACACACACACAAAAAAAAAGTGTTTCTGCTCTTGTAAAACACATTAATTTAGTAATCAGATGGCAATGAGATAATTACGTAGTTGGAGACATTTTAGTGATCTTATCTAGGTTGGTGAAATTTTATCTTATAGTGAAATCTTAATCTTATCTTGACATCTCTACCTTTATCTCTCAAACAGAAAAAATCTGAAGCATAAATAAATTGTACCTGATTTTGAATTGTTCAAAGAACTTTAAAATTGTTCTCCTATAAAATTAGAAAGAACTGAGCTATCATTTTTCTATCTGACTATCGGTTTATAATTACAATTAGGGTTTATTATTTTTTGAATTTTTAGAAAAAAAAAATTTAAATCAGATTTTTTAAAAATTCAAATTGGATTTTTGAAATTTTTTTGAACACATTAAAGACTTTGGATATTTATTATGTTACTGATAAAAATAATATTACGTCTAAAACATTATGCAAAAAAAAAAATCTAAGCTATTTTTAATGCAGTAGATATTTTTTACTAATAATAAAAAGGAACAAATTTTTAATACGAATGCATGATTCAGATGAAATTTTACCCTATGAGGAATAATAGCACACTCTAAGTAAAGAAAACATGAACAAATTTAATGTGAATTCTTTTGCTGTTGCAAGCTGAAAAAATATCAAACAATTATGTGCACTTAATTTTCACTGAATGCACTTTAATCGTTTTTCTATTTTATAAATGAAATAACAGCTTAAAATATTTTTAAATGTGCCCATTTAGTAAAATCACATGCAGATACTCCATTATTAAAAACTGCAGCTTTTATTTCAATCAGATATGTTTATTGAAAATTTCTAAGATGAAAAAATATTTCACAAGGGAAAAAAACACCTTAAGCTATTATGGAACATGGATGTCATCTTTAAGGATACATATTCCAAATTCTAACCAAATTCTGTTTTAAGCACTATTATCTGGAATTATTTATTGTGTAGTCGAACTAAAATACTATGATTAAAATTAAAAACACATTAAGTGGAGCATATTCAGTATAGATTGTTCAATGAATTATGCTTTGATGTTAGGACATCTGAAGAGTAAGAGTACTATTGCAAAATTTAGAAAACAATAATAATAATTAGTTCAAAGTTATGAAACAGGCACCTGATACCCTGATTACAATATGTATAATATCAGCATTTCCTTAGCTTCCTAGTAATCTCATGATGAACAGAGTATTTAGCATGAAACGCATAACAATTTCCTTTTGAGAAACAAAACTTTGTCACCTGTAGCAAATTGAGGTATAGAGTCACATGTAATGTGTTTTTAAAATAAGTTAAAAAAATCTTATAACTCCAGATAACAGAAGAAAGCATCTTTCTTATATAGTGAAATTCTTGTGACGCCATAACTGAGAAATAATGATTAAACCATTTATTTATTATTTATTTATTATTATTATTATTATTATTTTTTGAAAATGAACTTTGATTTAAAATAAGTCTCTTGATATATAAAACAATGTTCAATGTCCCTTTTCAAAATGTAAAATTCATTTTCATAGGACAGGGGGTACATATATATATTTTGTAATATACATAAAGGTGATTTCATTATTATTATTCCTCTGGATTTGCACAAAAGTGCGTGGTTTTTAAGAAAAATTTTATTTAATGGTGCATTCATCCCAAATTTAGCGACAACAACATTTTGTTTTTTTTCGTAATAGACTGTTTCTGTATTAGGAAACTAAGCGTAAGGAACCTTTAGTTCTACATGGCTTCCTAGCACAATAAACTAAATCATGGTCCTCTGAATAAAAGTTACTTTTAATGATGCAATAAAAACGGCCAATCGGTCAACAGAAGGGTGTGATAATTAAAAATTTTGTAGAACCAGTGACACATATTGAAAATTTTCATTGCTGTTGCCATTAGTATGAATGCAACCTATCTCACAAGTATTTGATATTGTAAACTTATTCTGCAGAATTCAATGATTTTATGATTTTTGATCACATTATCTTATTGTTATTTTTTGATATTAGTAAAATTTATATCAACCCTTTGAATAAAATGAAACTTTAAAATGTTAGGGGGCCCTATCCATCTTTATTTTAATTTTGATGTCCTGAAATATGCTTTTTTGAACTTTGAAGTTCTGTCTTTGGGACCATCCACAAATGATGTCATGCTTTTTTCCCATATATTTACCCCCCCCCCCCCCCCTTTCCCCCTTTTTCACAAAATGTCACACTTCAACATACACCTCCCCTCTTTGTCACAACATAGAGTAGCATGTTGCATAAGCATATCACACTTCTTACTACCCCCTTCTCTCTTGTTGTCACAATTTCACGAACCCCCCCTCCCCTCTCAAAGCATGACATGATTTATGAATGATCCCTTTATTATTTTTGAATGAAATGCTGTGTTGTAATAGAATTTAATTTTTAGATTGCTAGTAACTTAGAAGTAGTGAGCTCAATTCAACTTGTAGTCATTCTTTTGTAAAAACTGAATTTTTTTTTTTCATAAAGTTCTTGGAAAGTGAAAAACATCCTTAACAGCTTATTCCTCTGCTTAGGGATTTCTGACAGCTCAAAATAAAACTAATAAATACAATGTTTAAAAAGTGTTCTACTTTTCAGTATAGTTTTCTTTTAATTTTATTTTCTAATGTGTAAAATATTAAACATAAATTTCATGATACATATGAGCTTGAATCTAAAAATTTTAGGTGTTGATTGTGATGCTGTTGGAGTACAAATTTCAGCCCCACCTGTTGACGGAGAAGCAAATAAAGAGCTTATAAGATATCTGAGTGAAGTTCTGAATTTGAAGAAGAGCCAGTTAAGCCTGGACAGTCCAGGTAATAATTTTCCATCCCAATGAATAGTCACCATTTCGGGCATATTATTATGGAAATCTGATTTTATAGATTCCGCTCTATCTTTTCTAGTCTTAGTACGAATGCGTTGAATGGAAGATTTGTTTATCGGGAAATCTTCACAGCTAAGATCTAGCGCTTCTACTACAGCCTGGAGTATATAGACAGAATCCCTTATGCTTAATTGGCATCTATCTAAAGCTGCAACTAACTTAGGCGAGATAAAGTCTCTCCTTCCTCTTTTCGTAATAGTTGCAGAACATACCGTTTGAGAAGTGGATGGTATGGGTTCCTCAAGGCTTTCATCAGAGCTAGTAGATTCATCGTGATGTCCTTGCCCTTGTAAAACATCTTGTGTAGCAAGAAATGAGGATACACTTTCAAAACACATTTGCTCATGCCTTTTTTTCTCTTCTTTTAATTTTTTCTGTCTTGCCCTTTCTTCTTTTTCCGTTAACTTTTTGTCTACACCCGCTAAACATCCAGGACGCCCTGGTTCTCTTTGTTTTTGTAAAAATATTTTATCTTCTTCTATTTTTATGCGCTCTAAAGCATCAGCGTGTGCAATATCAAATAAATTATCTAAACTACTTTTAAATTCCTCCTCACGCTGCTTGTAAACATCTTCAATTTTTTTTGTTTTTGCAACATCCTCCAAGCATTATAAAGATTTACAAGTTTCTTTACGCAGTTAGGTGTAGCTCTCGTAGGGATTCTAGCCTTTTCCCAAAATATAACGCATTCTCGAATGGCAAGATTTGCGCTTTCACTAACCGTCAATTTAACTTCGCGAATGTTAAAAAAAAGTACAGCTAGAACTTGGCGGTTAGACGGCAACTTTGCGCCTGTTATTTGAAAATTTACATCACCAACTAAGAAAATATTTTTTTTATTACTTCTTAACTCCACAGTCATTTTTTAAGTGTAACACATACGTATTAACCACAGCAGTAACTAAGAACAAATGACAACAGCTACGAATCCATTTCGCCCAACACAACACCGAAGTACAAAGCGAAACGCAACTGTCGCCTATTTTCTTGGCGCCAACTCGCAATGAATTCTTCGTCTGAGGTTTTTCTCCTGGCGGTAGCACAGTACGAACATGTATGAACATGATTCGATGCAACTCGGCACGGGTTATTGACGTCCAATGAAGGTAAAAATTTATTTCTGAGTGTTTTAGAAGCAAATGAACAAAACTAAGACCTATGCGTTATAAAATGAATACTTTGAAATATAAGGGACACCCTAATATATATATATATGCATACATATCTATCTATATACATAATGTTTGGTTTAAATCGGTATTTTTATTAGTTTAAAAAGGAGTGCAATTTTAAGAAAGAAGTTTGAAAGAACCCACTTGTGGGTTCTTTTAAATAAGCTTTTATTTCTGAGCCAACCCTGAAAATTTTATGCCCATGGACACTGTGGGTCCATGGGTATAAAATATTGTTATGGATACATATATCGTGTTTGATAAAAAGTAGTTCTTTTCATTAATTTAATTAGGTAAAATAAAATTTTAGGTGATGCTTTTGAAAAAAACCTTACTAGGTTTTCTTGGTTTGGACAAAATCAAGCCAACTCTGGTGTGTGCGTGTCGGGGGAGGGAGCACTCGTTTTAAAATTTTAAAGAGTAAAAGGGGATATGTGCTAAAATTAGAAAGTGGTGGCATAACTTACATCACTGAATAATATTAATAAAATAGCTGAGCATGAAGACATTTTATAAATAATGAAGTCTAGTCATTGACTACAAGATCAAATTGTTGAAAATTCTAGTTGTTCAAAGTATAGCTTCATGTTCAAATGTGAGAAAAATATTTATAGTATCGGTAAATTTGAAAACCAAAAATATCTGAACAAGAAAGTTAAAAAAATACATTTTAAGACTCTTTAATAGAAATTTTGAAGTTCAGCCTTTCATCATGACAGACACACACACAAAAAAAAAGTGTTTCTGCTCTTGTAAAACACATTAATTTAGTAATCAGATGGCAATGAGATAATTACGTAGTTGGAGACATTTTAGTGATCTTATCTAGGTTGGTGAAATTTTATCTTATAGTGAAATCTTAATCTTATCTTGACATCTCTACCTTTATCTCTCAAACAGAAAAAATCTGAAGCATAAATAAATTGTACCTGATTTTGAATTGTTCAAAGAACTTTAAAATTGTTCTCCTATAAAATTAGAAAGAACTGAGCTATCATTTTTCTATCTGACTATCGATTTATAATTACAATTAGGGTTTATTATTTTTTGAATTTTTAGAAAAAAAAAATTTAAATCAGATTTTTTAAAAATTCAAATTGGATTTTTGAAATTTTTTTGAACACATTAAAGACTTTGGATATTTATTATGTTACTGATAAAAATAATATTACGTCTAAAACATTATGCAAAAAAAAAAATCTAAGCTATTTTTAATGCAGTAGATATTTTTTACTAATAATAAAAAGGAACAAATTTTTAATACGAATGCATGATTCAGATGAAATTTTACCCTATGAGGAATAATAGCACACTCTAAGTAAAGAAAACATGAACAAATTTAATGTGAATTCTTTTGCTGTTGCAAGCTGAAAAAATATCAAACAATTATGTGCACTTAATTTTCACTGAATGCACTTTAATCGTTTTTCTATTTTATAAATGAAATAACAGCTTAAAATATTTTTAAATGTGCCCATTTAGTAAAATCACATGCAGATACTCCATTATTAAAAACTGCAGCTTTTATTTCAATCAGATATGTTTATTGAAAATTTCTAAGATGAAAAAATATTTCACAAGGGAAAAAAACACCTTAAGCTATTATGGAACATGGATGTCATCTTTAAGGATACATATTCCAAATTCTAACCAAATTCTGTTTTAAGCACTATTATCTGGAATTATTTATTGTGTAGTCGAACTAAAATACTATGATTAAAATTAAAAACACATTAAGTGGAGCATATTCAGTATAGATTGTTCAATGAATTATGCTTTGATGTTAGGACATCTGAAGAGTAAGAGTACTATTGCAAAATTTAGAAAACAATAATAATAATTAGTTCAAAGTTATGAAACAGGCACCTGATACCCTGATTACAATATGTATAATATCAGCATTTCCTTAGCTTCCTAGTAATCTCATGATGAACAGAGTATTTAGCATGAAACGCATAACAATTTCCTTTTGAGAAACAAAACTTTGTCACCTGTAGCAAATTGAGGTATAGAGTCACATGTAATGTGCTTTTAATAAGTTAAAAAAATCTTATAACTCCAGATAACAGAAGAAAGCATCTTTCTTATATAGTGAAATTCTTGTGACGCCATAACTGAGAAATAATGATTAAACCATTTATTTATTATTTATTTATTATTATTATTATTATTATTTTTTGAAAATGAACTTTGATTTAAAATAAGTCTCTTGATATATAAAACAATGTTCAATGTACCTTTCAAAATGTAAAATTCATTTTCATAGGACATGGGTACATATATATATTTTGTAATATACATAAAGGTGATTTCATTATTATTATTCCTCTGGATTTGCACAAAAGTGCGTGGTTTTTAAGAAAAATTTTATTTAATGGTGCATTCATACCAATAGCGACAACAACATTTTGTGTTTTTCGTAATAGACTGTTTCTGTATTAGGAAACTAAGCGTAAGGAACCTTTAGTTCTACATGGCTTCCTAGCACAATAAACTAAATCATGGTCCTCTGAATAAAAGTTACTTTTAATGATGCAATAAAAACGGCCAATCGGTCAACAGAAGGGTGTGATAATTAAATTATGTAGAACCAGTGACACATATTGAAAATTTTCATTGCTGTTGCCATTAGTATGAATGCAACCTATCTCACAAGTATTTGATATTGTAAACTTATTCTGCAGAATTCAATGATTTTATGATTTTTGATCACATTATCTTATTGTTATTTTTTGATATTAGTAAGTTTATATCAACCCTTTGAATAAAATGAAACTTTAAAATGTTAGGGCCATATCCATCTTTATTTTAATTTTGATGTCCTGAAATATGCTTTTTTGAACTTTGAAGTTCTGTCTTTGGGACCATCCACAAATGATGTCATGCTTTTTTCCCATATATTTACCCCCCCCCCCCCTTCCCCTTTGTCACAAAATGTCACACTTCAACATACACCTCCCCTCTTTGTCACAACATAGAGTAGCATGTTGCATAAGCATATCACACTTCTTACTACCCCCTTCTCTCTTGTTGTCACAATTTCACGAACCCCCGTCCCCTCTCAAAGCATGACATGATTTATGAATGATCCCTTTATTATTTTTGAATGAAATGCTGTGTTGTAATAGAATTTAATTTTTAGATTGCTAGTAACTTAGAAGTAGTGAGCTCAATTCAACTTGTAGTCATTCTTTTGTAAAAACTGAATTTTTTTTTTACATAAAGTTCTTGGAAAGTGAAAAACATCCTTAACAGCTTATTCCTCTGCTTAGCATTTCTGACAGCTCAAAATAAAACTAATAAATACAATGTAAAATGTGTTCTACTTTTCAGTATAGTTTTCTTTTAATTTTATTTTCTAATGTGTAAAATATTAAACATAAATTTCATGATACATATGAGCTTGAATCTAAATTTCAGGTGTTGATTGTGATGCTGTTGGAGTACAAATTTCAGCCCCACCTGTTGACGGAGAAGCAAATAAAGAGCTTATAAGATATCTGAGTGAAGTTCTGAATTTGAAGAAGAGCCAGTTAAGCCTGGACAAAGTATGCTGATATCTTAGTCTCACCATTAAATGAACAGATTGACAAAGCTTTATCTTGACTTATAAATATGTAACAATGCATGTTTTTTATTAAAATGATTTTTTAATATTATATGTTATTGCAGAATGTTCATGCCCCTTAAAAAATTCTTAAAATATTTTCAATTGAACCTTTTTAAATTTTAAATCTTTGAAAATCCTTAGTTTTTGTTTCAGCCCCTAAAAGACTTAATTTTTTTTTAGATGCTGCCTCTTAGCTCCTTCCTTTTAGTTTTCTTCTAACTTTAAATAAATTTTACTGCTATCCATTTTTAAAATCCTTTTTCTCACTATATTTCAATGAACATGAGCTAATCATCCCGAAAACGCTGTTAAGAGCAGCTTTTATTTTTTAAATTAAATGTCACCCACCCCCACACCCAGGGGTGGGGAGTCCATTTATTGCTCTCCAAAGAATTATCATCTTGGGAGAGGAGAAAAAAGTTGTTTCAACGTTTATGTAAAGTTCTTGACAAAATTTATTTATTTATTTTTCTTTTCCTTGCAATATTTTTGCATTTTATGTTTATGCAAATAAATTCAGGAATGCAACAGATATCCCCATAATTATCCTTCCTCATATTAAGTTCAAATTTCTATGAAAAAGGATATGTTGTTGTTAAAAATACATGCATGATACAGATGCTTCATTTCCAGTTAGTGTGCATTCACAGGTCCCCTTTATATTTTTAAATCATATGCAGGCTTTATTTGAATAGTGGGTCAGTGCCTTTAAAAAAAAATCAAGTTAGTCTCACTTTCAAGTTCATACTAGTCCTTTCTACCGTGTTTTAAATCTGTCCTCCATCTTATTTTTGCTGTCAATAGAGATAGTATCTCCAGTACTTCTAACCACAAAATATTCAGCAATCATTAAACTTCATTCCCATATTGTCTGTCCGTTCCGCCCATCACTCTTTTTCGGATCGTCTTGCAAACCATCTTGCTGTCATGGCAACGGCGATAGGAAACCGGTTTTGGGTGAAAAATCATGTGGGTCCTCGATGAATGGACGATATAAGAATGCAGCTTTAGACTTAAAGGTTTGTTTTTCAAAATGAACAAACATCGAGTTGCCCTACTATCCAAATAAGACTTCCATATGCAGTTTTATTTTATCACCTTCCTTCATTTACTTGTCATAATTTCATCTTCAAATTTTGAGAGTTTTGTTTAAGCTATCCTTCAAATTTCAATTGTCCTATGCTTACCATTATTTCCAAAATTTCTTTTCTTTTGAATTTTCTTGAAGAAAAAGCATACATGCTCATCACGCTGTCATGCCCATCCAAGAACTTTAATCCATTTGCATCCAAGTTGATACCAGTTTTCGTCATTTCCAAAAATTGACATTAATTTGTACAGTGGAGTCCCAATAACCCAAACTTCGGTACTCCGAAATTCTGCTTAATTCAAAATCGAAAAACGTATTTCTGGTACATACTTTTTGTGATAAAAAAAAGTAAATGTTACCACAAAATCATAGTGGAACTATTTACAATAAAGTATTTTTGAAAATTGCAAAAAAAATTGAAGTTAGACAAAGTACTGAACTAATTCGTATTGAAAAACATTAGTTTGAAAAACATTGCTGAACACTTCTGTTGAAGAGAAATACCCTAAATTACACCCTTGAAACCTAATTGCACAAGCAACTCTGAAAAATGGTGTTGGCTAATTTAAGTTTATTCTGAGAACAATTTCACTTAATCCGAAAAATTTTCTAATCCGAAAGGGGCCCAGGTTCAGACCCAATCATTTTGAATTGTCAGGGCATGACTAGAAATTCTTTATCTTTGATTAACTATGAACGTTATAGAATAAAATTCATGAAAAGAGAAATTGTTTAGAAATTAAAATATGTATAAATAACAAATGAAACAATTTTTTTTAATAACACAAAGTTTCTGAAATGCATTTTTTACAGGAATTTGTTACGTTTATTTAATGTTTAAATTTTTAATTTCAAACAACTATATTACAATGAACTCAGTTTTATTATTTTTATTCATTCAAATGCATTTAGATGTATAGGAATGAAGTTCAGTTCAATACTAGTTGTTTGCCGATGCAGAGATTTCATTATTTGCAACTTATTTCAATATTTGATTTTAATTTTTAGCAGTGCCAAAAATCCAACTTCATAGATATATGAAGATTAGAAAAAATAATATATTCAGAGCTTCAAAAGGAAGAGTCTGGGAAAAAAATGCTGGTCATTAGGGCTCGACCGATGGCCGATTTCGTGGCCGATGGGCCAATGCCGATTGTTGTCCGATTGTTCCGAGGACGGCCGATGGCCGATTGCCGATTATTCTCCTCTTCCATCGGCCGATGGCCGATGCTGATGGCCGATGGAAAAAAAAGTCGCTTTAAACCATTAAAACGTGCAGAATGCTTGTCAAAAATGTCATTCAAAACATTTATTTATTTTTATGCTTATAAAAAGATAAATGCATTATTCAGCACCGTAAAACTGTTTGGGGGAAGTTTACATAATAATTAAAATTAAAAGAATCACTCACGATTCTAGTAAAGTAATTAAACTATTTGGAGGTTAAAAATGCTATATCAGAGGATTTTTAATTCTTTTTGGTTATCTTTGCAAAAAAAACTCAACAACTATTGGGTCTAATTCCCTTTCCTTCAACATTTTCTCCTTATAACACCTGCACTGCAAATGCCAACTGCAGCTGCCTTTATTTTCTTTTTTTTTTTTATGGAGAGGAATGCAGATATTATAATACAGACTAACAAATATTCTGGGTTTGTATCTTTAACGAAATTGTCAACCCCCTCCTCTCAGATTTTTCATAATTTCTCTCTCTCTCCCCCCCCCCCCCCCCCAGTTTTTAAAAGAAAAGTGGAAACGATTATATATTTGGACACATAAAACTTCGATCAATAAACATGTATACTGAAAAACTGATTCATATTTTTTAGCAATATGCTCTATGTTGTAAAATAACAAGAAATATTCTAAATTGAAAGCAGATGCAATGAGATTGTTACACAATAGCAGAAAAACTGTCAACTGTCTAACACGTGGCGTCAAAAAAGCAAAAAAAAAAAAAAATGCGCTAAAAAAAGAAGTATAAACGGGGGAAAATTTTATAAATTATCGTATAAAAAAAGTTAGGATGTATTTTGGAATAAAAATATGCATTGATCAATCTTTGAAAAGAAAGAAATTTTAGCATTTTTATTAAGATGTTATTAAAGCCTGTTGCGCAAACTCGCATTTTGAGAATTCAATTTTAAAAAGTTGCAAGTCGAAACTTGGACATAGAAAATTTCGATCAAAAAACGTTTATACTTGATTTTTTTTTTCTTATTTTTCACCAATCTTTTCTATGTTGTAAACTAAAAATAAAATATTGAGAATAACCGCACACTAAAAGCAGATGAAAGCGAGATTGCTGCACAATTGCAGAAAAACTAACACGCGGGATCGAAGCAAAGAAAAAAGAACACTAAGAGAAAAAGTTTACGCTGGTAAAAATTAAAATTATTATCGTACTTTGATAGAGTTGACTTTGTATTGTTTACAATTTCGGAATAATAAGAAACATGACAAACTAAAAGCAGATGGTATAATATTATTGCACAATAACATCTAATGCACTAAGTCTCTATTACATGAGGCAACTAACCTAGTGCGAAAAACAGATAGCACACATAAGACGCCTCTATTACATTTACTTTAACATATTCTACTTTGCGAGCAGTCTTTTCATAGAGAAATAATTATAATATTGCAGGTTTCAGGCAGCGATCGCTTAAACTATTTTTCCAAATTTTTCATCAAATACTTTGTTGAATGATATTATTTTTGTGCTCTTTTTAACTGATGTGCTGCCTGTTATTGTATGGAAATAGAAATCTAGCTATGGAGAAAAACGAAAGTTAAAGACATAATGTTTTCTGGAAAGTTGTCAATGCGAAAAACATCGGCCTTGCATCGGCTTTTAGATGTTTTTCAAGGCCGATGGGCCGATGTTTTTCTAAAGTTAACATCGGTCGCCGATGCCGATGGCCGATGGCAACTTTGTTGAACAATCGGCGCCGATGCATCGGTCGAACCTTACTGGTCATATAAGGAGCATTACTTCAATGTACTACAAATTAAAATTAAGTTTTAGTAATACACTGTCTGGTAGCTCAATAAGTTATTCATCAGCATTCTATAACATGCCAGTAGTATTGTTGCCCTGGAAAGGTAGCACAATCCTGCTTGTCTCTTGCGAGTTTTTCATTTCTTCAGCAAAGTAGTAATTAAAATTTTCTGTACAAGTATTAAAATGATCCAAGATCATGGCCATTATGGTACCAGAAACATTTGCATTACTTCTGATTATAAATGTTTAAAATGTTTCAAAACTTGCATTTGTGGTCTTCAATGTTACTTTTCCATAAATGCCATCTTTTGATGAATTCTCAAATTTTAGCAAGTATAGGAAATACATCTGTACCTTCCATGTCTTGTGTATATAAATTTATTCATTAAATTAGGCAGAAATGACTGCTAAATATTTGGTTAATTTGAGGAACGAAGAGAAGCGGGGAACTGCACTTTTTGGAAGTGAATTAAGTTTTAATAAAATAGAAGCTATGAAGTTTTGCCCATTAAAGCAAAATTATAATTTTTTATCTGTGTTTTATGCATGCTTAAAAATTTTTGTTCATAGGGTTCTAGATCAAGAGAGAAAACAGTTGTTATTAGAGACTCAAATGTGACATCTAGCTCTGTTTTGGATAGGTTGACTAAAGCTTGTGAAGAACAGTAAGAAATCCAATTTTAGTTGAAAAAATTTATTTTGTTTATTTCTTTTTTTCCTTCTAATGTGTTTTCATTTTTATGAAGTTGATTCCTTAATTGGAATAAAAGAAAAAATTATCGTGTAGGAAAGGATGAAACAGACTGTCAGGAAACAGGAAGGATCAATTTCCTGTTTGACTTCTCTCTCTGTAAAGCTGCTGAAACCTTTCAAAAGTGAACAGTACTTTCAGATACCTGAGGATGTGTTACTTTTGGAAATCAATATTTTTTAATGTAAGTTCTTTCTTTCTCAATTAATTTCAAAATTCAATGACATGCAGCGTGTTTATTGTGCATCTACCATTGAATATTAAAAAAGTTTATATGACCTAAACACTTTTGCTGGTGGAAAAAATAAATTTACATATGATGGAAAATTTGATTATACATATATAATATACTTATTTCAAGAAATGGGAAGTCTATTTTTATGATTGTGTTTATTATTTTTCTTTAAAGATTAGTTTTAGCTTATTAAAGTTCTCATTTCTTTATAAAAAAGAAAAATCAAACAATGATGCACAAAATATTGATTTGGTGCTTGTCAACCACATAACATGCATAGATAAAACTTAACTTTGTCATTTTTTCCAGTGTATATATTATATGATTTTCAGAAAAAAATGCTTACATTGAGTGTAAGGTGAATTAATTATGAGGTTTTGACTTTCTAAAATTCTCTTGGATAATGATTATTTCTCTCGCTAAACTTAATATTTTTTTATTAATTTAATTTTCAATCTTTATTTTTTATTTTCTTTCTTTTCTTTTTGCCTGCTTCCTCCACTATCTCTTTTTTTTTTTTTTCAAAATTTTCTATTCGAAATTTTATGTTGGAAAAAAATATTTTCCTTAAGAGAACAAAATAAGTCAAATACATAGTTATTTATAAATAAAAAACAAACAAAAATTTAATTGAGCAATTTCTACTGATTTAAAACAGTGATTACCAACCTGGGGACGATTTAGATCTGCAAAGGGGAGATAAATTTGTGGGGGGGTGATTGATGAGTATTCAAAAGAAAAAAGAATATACTATTGCCAACTGATTTTTTCGAAGAAACAAAATTTCAACCCCAATCAGAATTTGTCCAAAATCTAAAGGCGATTATAAATAATTTGAAACCAGTTCCATTTTCCTATCATAGCAAACAAAAACCTTTCATTTTCAAAAATCTTCAAAATTGTTCTCATGTATTTGTCCGCACCGACAGTGTTCACCAGAGCTTGCAGCCTCCTTATCATGGGCCATATCCAATTATTAAACGATCTGATAAATTTTTACACTTCAAATTAAAAGCAAAAATGTCAATATTTCAATAGACCGACTGAAACCACACTTCTCTGAAAATTCTACAGAAAATATTCCATCAGACATTAATAAAAGCCCTACAGAAAAACCTGCAAAATCTCCAGACAGAAAAATCACATTCGCGAAGCCTATTGCTTCATAACCAAGAAAACAACAAGACGACGTGAAATTCGTCTACCTGTTCAGTATCAGTAAGATATATTTTTTCTTTGGGGTTGGTTTGGTTTTTTTTCTTTTTCACTTGGGGGGGGGGGGAGTAGTTGTAGGGGTTGTGGACAACTCAACCCAACTGACATCATACCAGAAACCAAAACAAAGGACTAATGACGCTACATTATTCATCCAGCTGTAAGCTTGTATGTATTGGAGTTTCTGCCTGTTGAAAGTATTGTTTCATGCTCTGCTGTAAATAAGTTTTAAAATTTTAAGTAGTGTAAATAATAAATGTCGTCTTGTATATAACGCTACTATTTATATACGTCATCAACTGGAACCACATAGCCTATAGGTATACGAAACTGATCGTTCAGAGTTCAGACAAAGAATCACGAGTTACAAAAAATTAACAAATTAAAGTTCAAGATTGTCTTTTCCATACCTCAGGCCCACTTGCAATTTAAACTCACCATAAATCCTGGAGATTTGGACAACTCAAAACCCCCTCAACTCTACTAGTACTAATGTATTTGAAAAGTACTTCTTAAGATTTATAGATCTTAGTTAATTATTTCCTTTCAAATATTTATATTTTCAGTAATATTGATGGAATAGTACCAGCTTAGTTTTTTTTTAAGAAAAAAAAGGGGGAGGGGGCGATGGGCCAAAAAAAAGTTGGAAATCACTAATTTAGAAGTGTCAGTTGGCTAAATGGCATCTGTGCATGTTCACCCTTTTGATAAATTTTTCATGACATTTTCCTATTCAGTTAGCTAAATTTTAGCAATAATTTATTGTTTTATGTTTCTAGTTTAAAAACTGTAGATCATTTTATATAATTGCATATCATAATTTTAACTATCATGATATTTACTAGTTATCTTGTTGCTATTTTAAAGATACAATTAACATACTTAAAAACATTCTGCATTATTTTGAAAAATTGTATTTTTACTTTAAAAAGAGAAAAGAAAAAGAAAGGGGAAAATAATTGTAGATTAGGCAGTTTTTTCCTCTTAAGTAACTGTAATCTACATTTGAAGAATTATAGATTATTTAAGCAAATTTTATGCATTAAAATTGTACAAATGCACATACAGAAGTTAAAAATGAAAAGCTAGTGTATATTTTCGTGTGCATGTTTTTTATTATCCAAATCATTTATAGATAAATAAAATATAGCTCTTGAATTTTTCCTATTTTTATGTATGAAATGTTTATTTGTTCTTTTTGATTTCAGGGCTCATGTCAAAACTTTTCAATCAAATTAAGAACAAGGAGTTTTTTCATTCTGATTTGCTTCCTAAGTATTCATTCAAAAGTATGGTCTCAATGTGTGTCATTTTCTGATAGCATTAAATGTGAATGTTATGATGAATCAATTAATTGTACTGGTATTCAGAAAGATTTTCTCCAAATTAAAGAGCTGTTTTTGAATATTTCTTTTTATTCTCCTGAAGGTTTAGATTTACTCTCTATTGATATTGATAATTTAGAATTTGATCCAAATTATGTAATGAACAATATCACTACCAAAAAATTAACCTTAGGCAATCAATTGCAGAATATACCTCGTAGTTTATTTTCCAACATGATTTCTGTAACTCATTTGAATCTGCAACACAACAATATTGAACAAATAGGAAACTTTTCTTTCAGTTTTTTACATAATTTGGAAGAACTTTCCTTGAATCACAACAGTATTTATTATATACATCCAAATGCCTTTTCCGTTTTGGACAAATTAAATTATCTTAGCATATCAAGTAATAATCTTAGTGAATTAAATTTAGAAATCATTCAAAATTTACCAGTTATTAGGAGTCTTTTTTTGGATGATAATAATATTAAATCTATTGATAAGAAAATAAACACAAGTTCTTTGATTGTCCTTCACCTGAAAAGGAATTCTTTATCTGGTAGTTTAGAAACTAATACATTACAAGGTTTATCTGAGCTTCAATATGTTGATCTAAGTTTCAACAATTTCAATGAAATTAAATCTTATGCCTTATCGCAACAAAATAACTTGAAGGTTTTAAATGTGAGTAACAATGTCATACAGATTCTTCAAGAGCATGCTTTTGGGGCATTGTTCAATTTGACAGTTTTGGATCTAAGTCATAATCAAATTACTGTAGTTAAAATTACCGCTTTCTTAAAACTGAAAAATCTTGAAACTTTAAACCTTAGTGCTAATCAGTTAAGTGCAATACCTTGTGAATACACAATAGATTTGATTTCCTTGAAGAAAGTTCTCTTAAGTAGTAACAAGATAACATCTATTACTCCAGGATCATTTCTTACCAGTCCGGGATTGACAGAAATAGATTTGGAAGGTATGGATAATGAAGTTTTTGATTACATTTCCTTTGTCAAGAGTGAAATTTCATAAATACTTCCTCAAAGTTAACTATTGTTATTAACTTTAATAAACAAAATTCAGTGATTTTATTTAGGAAATCATTGCATTACTAAGTTGTTGCTAATCTTAAAAGAGTATAAAACAAAGTTGCTTCCCGTGTCTGTATGCTGAGATCTTTTAAACTACGCAGCGGATTTGAATGCGGTTTTCATCAATAGACAGAGTGATTCAAGAGGACGAATCCTAGACCCGTTAGAAAAAAATCCGTCAGGTAGCTCTTTTTTTATTCCAATTTTACGCAAATTCCCCCATAAATTCCCCAATATGGGGGTGACAAAAACCTTGCGCATATTAGTATAATATATCGATCGAAAGCGGAGAATTTTTTGTACAAGATGAAATTTGTTCAAAGTTTCTAAGTCGATAAAAACGCCAGTTATAAGCTTTTTAGTTCGATTTCTTAAGGCTTACCTTGACCCAAAAATAAAAATTAGTAGTTTCCTCAACTCCAGCTTAATTTCAATATAAAACTTATTTTTCAAAATAGTTCAGTTTAATAAAGATAAAACAGTAATAAAGCATATTTTCGATTTAAAGTTTTTCTCAAATTAGCAATAATTTTTTAAATTCGAGATTGAACTTGATAAAAGTTCCGTCTCCCCGATTTTACGATTTCCTTGGTTTAGCAATAGCATTTAAATAAATATCGCCTCGAAAAGTTTACGGACGTATAGTTTATTCTAGACTTCCAATAACGTGGCAAATGACGACACGCTACAATGTGACTTTTTAAATTAGGCGTTGGTAATAACCCGGCGATAAAGAATACTAACAAGATTGTGCATACGTTTTTTAGGTATGGTTTACAGTATCATTTAGCTATAAATATTATCACATACAATTTCATCTCTATGGTTACCTCTAGAGAAGCTTCATTTCATTATGAAACTTGTTTCAGTTAGCGAGACAACAGTTCACCATGGCTGGAAAATAAAATTAACATGATATTGCAATTTCATTCTTGCAATCAAAGTAAGATCATCGCCAAGACTCATTCCAGATGAAAAGTAGTGCAACAAATGACGCCGTGCTACATTTTTAGTTTTAATTACCCTCTGGTGACAAATCTGATCCTACTGATGGAATTGTTCCTAAGTTTTCTTAATTGATCCTTCTACATGTTATATTACTTTTTCAAGTGTTGACAATATCTAATTTTTTTTTTTGACAAATAGACACTCGATGTTTTTCAAACATTGTAGGCTTTATGCCGCAGGAGATTTTTTTTTACTCTTAGCGAGGACAGGGCCATTGGCGACGTTTTTAAAATTCACCCCTGGCAACGCCGTGCAGGCACCGCTAGTGTTTAATATAAAGACCAAAACCTATCAACCTATCAACCTGATATTCATAAATAAGTAATTTTCCGATATAAGACTTAATTCTAGCAACTGCAGTTTTTATTTAAGATTCTTTCTTCAAGTCTCTACCACACGCGAAAATGTTTTGCGCTAGAGATGGCTTGCATTGCCATATTTGCTCAAAAAAATTGCCTAGTTGTGAATACTTTGGGACCTTAAAAAATGTTTGTAAAATGGAAAAGCATTCTTTCAATAGGTTTTTTGGGACTGGTAAGTTCTTGACAAAATTGTTAGTGTTCCTAAATTAAGGGTTCTTAAAAATGAGCTTGAACTGTACAAATTTAAACAACCTTTCTAAAAAATTACTCTGATTATGCGTGTCAACCAATCAAAATGATTATAATAGTGATTACCCATATTAACTTTTGCATTTGTCCCTAAAATTGGCAAATTTCTCTAAGAATTTCTAGGGTTCCCAGCTGTTCTTTCAAAAAATAGCAGACAAGCGAGGGAAGAGGAGGGTAAGAAGTAAAATGGAAAATTATTAATGTTTACTCAACTAAATGTCCTCTAAATCTGAACTTGATGTGGCCACCTACCAACGTTAAAAATACCACATGTATAAGGTGTTCTTACTTTGTGGTAACTATAAAAAAAAATAGGAGCCCCCCCAAAAAATGGTTGCAAAATTTTTGCATGTACTACCTTTAAACAAAACTTTTTTTTCCGCATATTTTCATGGAAGCTCTTTCCTCTCCTTTTTTTCTTCGAACATTGTTTAGCATCTTTAATTTTGATTTAAAAAAATTTTTTTTTTTAAAAAGATTAACCCTTTTTTGATGATAAACATGAATAAATATTAATTAAATATTTATTTTCCCAATTTATTTAAGAAAGATTTACGCTTTTTATATTTCCTTTTCCTGAAAGATGATGCTTTAGTTTCAGCATAATAGCATTTTTATAAGTCTGATTTCAATTCTTTTTGAAGTAACCTTCCTTATATTATTTATTTAAAAGCAATATTGTTTGCATACTTTTTCCTTATAGGAAGAAAAAAGAAAGAAATAATAAAAAAAAAAATAGCAATTGAACACATAATATCTATATTAAACTTCTGTAATGTATGCTGAATAAAAATCTTACTCAAAAATATAAATGTTTTGCACATGCAACGTTAACTGTACATATTTTTATATCTCTTTTTCATAGACTAAGATAGTAGAGAAAATAGTTTAAATTGTCCACATTAATAACAAAAATATTTTTTAAATTACTATACACTTAAACTATGTATAAGATCATCAAAAGAAACTATTTCTGAGGTTTTATGGCAATGGTTATTAGTCCCTTCTCTTGTGTTGCTGTTTCTATGATATGCAAAGAGTAATTATAGCATTTAATTTGGCACTGAAAATCTGAAGATGTTTGAGAAAATATTGCTAATGTTATGTAAAAAACCACAAGTTCAAGTTAAAAATAAATAATATATTCCAGATAAGCCTGTTTGAAAATCAGTTCATAAAGTACAATATATTGCAAAGTGGCTTGACAAATCTAAAACGGATGCAAAATAGACACATAATTTGAGAGAAGAAAAAATTTTGAGTTATCGAGAGTAAGAAAGAAATACAGTTCTACCATCATGCAAAGCAATCTGCCGCAGAGTGCCAAGAAGAATCTATTCATGTTCAAGGGAGGAAATGCTGGTATATGAAATGTGCCGTTTTTGTTCTTGTTCTAGTTTGTTTAGAATACTTGATTTATTCCGAACTGATGATAAATGGCAGTTTATAAATTTAGTTGCTTTCAACAACCAGTGAAGCAAACATTCTGATTTGCGTACTAAATAAACGTTTCAAAACAGACTTCCCTACACCTTGAATGGATTCATTCTTTTCTGCCATGCGCAGAAGCATCCAAATATCAAAAGTCATTGGTCAAACTGTACTCCAAGTTGAAGAGATAAAATTATGGTAAATAGCAATAAAGGTGCAGGTAAATAACTTTTGTGAGGCATTGAAAAATTTGATTTAGTGAATGTCAAGTTGACTCTAAAGGAATGTAAGCTAAAATGCAGATTTAATAATTTATAATATTTTTTTTCCAAATTTTATAACATTATCTTGCTTTTCAGGCAATACTTTGGAATGCAACTGTGAGCTAGCTTCATTCGCCAGCTATATTAAAAATTTGACACATAAACTGGAAAATGCTGAAGATATTATCTGTAATCAGCCATCATCTAGTGCAAGTGTGTCATTGGTAAATTTTGATTTTGATTCTTGTCCAGTTCTGGATTTTTGCCATAACATTTCTCTTTCAGTAGAAAATGAATCTGAAGATGAATATGATGATTATGAGGAGGATGAACTTACAGTTTCTTTTACGAAACCTGAGAGTACTACCGTTCCAACAAATATGAGCAAAGTAAATGTTTCAAACTTTTCTGATGATACTCCTGAAAATGGTACTCTTGATTTCTCTGAATCCTCTTTTTTATACAGTACTACTGAAAGTATTGTACAAAATATTACTACTGACACAAAAACTTTTTTTTCCACAAAAGAAACATCATTCTCAACTAATAGCATGATTCCTACATATAGTATGGTTCCAACTACAAAATTTACAGTATCGGTTATTGTTCTTAACTTTTCAATAGAAACCAGTGAATCATGCTTTAACTGGACTGTGAATGAAACTCTACCTTCAGATTCACTCTGTGTTTTGAAATATCTTACAGCTAAAGGAAAAAAATCTAAGCGTGTGTCTTGCCCTAAATTCGCTTATGATCATAAGGAAATATGTGTTTCCGATGGTGACATACCATCGTTTTGCATATCCATTTCTGTTGACAGAAAATTTTTCAAGTCCTGTGCTAATAATTCAGAAAGCATCACGGAGAATGCCGTTTATAGTCAGAATACACCAATAGTAACAACAATCGTTGAACATACTTCAGAATATTCTGAAGAGATTAATACTTATTCTGTGTCACTGATGCCAAGTGATAATGTTACCGAGCAAAATTTACCAGAGGTAAAAATGCACATGCCACTTGATTCTGATATTGCACATAAGTTATTTAATATTACTAAATTTGTTGTGACATTCAACTCTAGCATTATCTACGTCCAATGGAATGTCTCAAGAAACGAATCTGATTCATCATGTAAATTACTTTTAACAATACAATCAGAGCAAGGAGTTTCCAAAGAAAAATTTAGTTGCTTTAGTAATTCATACATGATTTTAAATAAAAGTGGCCAGGAAAGGTTTGAAGTTTGTCTCCAAAGTTTTTATAAATTGAATGGTAGCATTATGTGCAAAAATATATTAGTTTCGAAAGCAGAAGCAGAAGCATCAAAAAGTAAAGATTATGGATATCAAAACTCTGCTCTAATACCTATAATATGCTTATTTGCAATTGTGATGTTTGTAGTTATTCTCATTGTAATAAGAAATATATATAAAAGGCAGTTAATATCAAAGAGATATGATGTTCGTGAGAAAGAAAAAAATATTCAAAAAAAGATATCTACTTCATTGATAGAACAATCCGTTAGATATTCTTACATTGCTAACAAACATGCTTAAGTTTTGAAAATGTTGTCTCATTTTCAATTATATAGAGAAATAAATTGTAAAGGGCAATTGCTCTAAAGATGTATAAATATGAAAATTAAATTTTTTAAATTTCAGGTAAACATTCTATATTATTTAACACACAAAATTTTAATAAATGGCTTACTGTGTAAAAAAAAATACAAAATACAAATAAATGTCCTATGGATATTTGATGCTTTATGGTAATTATTAGCACTAACAGCTTAAATATCTTCTTAAATTCCTTTACACTTCAAAAAAAAAAAATCACAACATGCAGTCTCTTCACTCAAAGTTTTCCAGGGGGGGGGGGGGGGGACATGGGGTACCCCGCCTTGGAATTGTATGTATTATATAAACTAATTTTGTGGAATATTTTTCATTTCCATTGAACTAAATATACAATTAACATTAATTATATTAAAAAATAGAAATGCTAGAAAATGTATCGTTAATCAATTGTGTTCAGAAGTTTCTCAAAATTTTTAAAATAAAATGAAGCTTAACATTTCCTACAAGCAAACATAAAGCTTGATTTTGATTATAATCTAAATGCCTAAATTGAAGACTTTAAGCAATAGCTAATAAAATATTAAATTCATTCATTTGGATAAAATAAGTAAAGATCACCACCTTTATCAGAATACTAGAGTTCCCTTTTTAAAAATATAACTAGTAAACAGTTTTAGAACTTAAAATGATATAATTAGTCCATTGCAGAACATACAAACCCCTATATTAGAATTTTTGTATTATATAATGGCAATAATAAATACTAATTTTATACATTTAAATCATAAATTTTTGTGAAACACCATGATACCTTTCTTAAAAATATTTTTAACTATGATATATAAACATGAATTCAAAATTTTTATGCTTACTTTATTTTTCTAAATACTAATTTTTTAGTAGAGCCTCAGTTATCCGAGGTAATGTGGACCCGAGGGTACCTCGGATAACACGGACTCTGTCCAAATCGAGAGGAAAATGTGGGTAAATGGATGAAATGAATGAAAAAGTTGTCAGAAATCTGAAAAAAGGCCTTTGATGTACATATTATGAAGTGATGATTCTCTGACACCTAAATCTAAAGCCACTTTTAATTGTCTCTCCTTTATCTAGTATGTTCATGGCTTGTAATTTAGTCTCCAAAGACACAAGTTGTTTGAGTTTAGCACTCACCACGGAGCAAATCCAGTACAGTACAAACGCAAGTAAACAAACCGTAAACAAGCTGTTCACTAGCAAAATGAAGAAGCAACCGACATCAGTGACCGCACTATCGGCAGAGGCGCTTTTCTCATGGACTAATGTACCTCGGTTAGTCGGGGCTCGGATAACTGCGGCTCTACTGTATTAAAAATATCAAGAACAAAACATTTTATAACAATTACTTATTACTTTGGTTTATTTTTCCAAACAGCATCCAATAGCACCTAACTAATTTTACACATTTCTCAACATCTAAGCAATTCTTTGCATTTGTTCATTCAAAGATAAAGTTCAAAAATACTCTTTCTATTGAAGCTGAGCTAGCAAGACTAGATAATAATTTTGTTGCTAATTCAAAAAACTCAGATGCTGGTGCAGAACATGGCATTTAGAAATTCCTTTCCACCAAATCACAGGATTACTTGTTCTTCCACTAGCACTAAAATATGACGAGGGAAAAAGGTTTTTTGCTTCATATGCAATCAATAAGGGTAAGCATCCATTAATTTTTTCACATTTCAATGTAAAGTTATAAGTTTCTGCTGATATGTCCCCAGCCCCTTTTTTAGCATTACTTGGAAACTTCAGTTCCTTGTATGTATATTTTAACATTATTTTGCTCATTTTGAATTACTGAAAAGCTAGTGCTGAAAACAATAAGGGGATACCAGTGCTGGAATACTGAACAATGATTTGTTAGTTAAAAATGCTTAAATAGATCTTTAAATTATAATTTAAAGCTAATTCTAATTAAGTAACAAATAAACATTCAGAAGAGGGCAATTTCCTCTCTAAGAGATAATGTAGCATAAACAGAAACCTTTTAAAAATACATAAATTCTTTCAGATAAGCTTGAAGAAAAATATTTGCAGAGTTTTACATATTTTCCAAATTTCTTGTTCTTTCCTAGTTTCTTAATGATGCTCTGAAAGTAAAATTGTAACACATTAAACCTAAGAATTTCTTATTTATAATTTTAATCAATTATCAATTAACCTCATTACGCCAACAATACTGGGTGCCTACAGATTTTCAAAAGTGAAATTTTGTGACCTTTCGGTGAAAATTGAGCATTGATTTTGCTGGTTATCAGGTATCTGGATCTGATGTTTGAAACCTATAAATTCTATACATATTTTTATACATCCCACAGCTTTCAAATACGTTGTAAGTTCATAATTTACATTATTTTCAAAAACCTTTTTAGTCAAGTTTTAAAAATCGAATTTGATATGCCAGGTAAGACTTTTCATGCAGTGGCCAAATTGGAGATCGTATATTCAATGCCTTATGGGGGGGACCGGTCTCGTTGGATGGAAATATATATTTTTCCGTTTACATTTTATTTATTTGCTACATCTTGAGTTAATTGGGAAAGTGGTAAAAAGAAATAAAATATAGTGTACTGCTTCAAAATATGTAATGAAAACAATTACTAAGTACAATAACTAATGCAATTGAAACTTTTTATTCTGTTACAATTTGAATGAATAAAAATGTTCATCCATATTCTTCCATGGAGTCCATTACAGAAGATATTTCATATATATTTTTATTTATGCAATACATAACAGGATACAACTAAAAGTTTTCAAAACTTTCTAACGGTCTTCAGTACTTGTTACTTCAGAAATTTCTTCACCATTATTAGCAGCTTGAACCACTTTTACTACCTAATTGAAAAAAAGATGTATGTATAAGATTAGATGCTGTAAAATCAGTTGTTTTACATTTAACCATATAAATAAATATGTACACATATATGTTGTTTCATAAGTTTTGATTTATTTATACCCATTCCTGAGATAATATGGCTTAGGTGGTAGGTTCTTTTCCCTTTTTCTAAAATTTTCAAATGTTTTGCCTCAGTAATTTTTTTTTCTGATTCGCTGTTATAAAAACAAATTCTAAAAAACCAGTCAAAGTTCGCAGACATCAATCACATTAGCAAATGGAGGATTGTGAGTATCAGTTTAATGTAATTTCTCCAAACCCAAAGACAATTTGACTGATGGACATATTATTCCGGAAATCCTTTCTTTGAGCACCCACTTTTCATTATTGTTTTATTTGTTTCATAAAAACCTAAGATATGTCTCAGAAACATAAAAGAACTTTCATTTAACTTTCTGTAAGTTGTGTGCACCCACAGGTTCATCCCCTCTACTTTCCTCCCTATAGACAATTGTTAGGGAGGATCTTCATGCTGTCTCCTTAACTTCTAATTACTCAGGGTCAATGTACTCGAGCCTCGAACATTTCGGTACCCAGTTGCAGCAAGCAACCCAGTTCATCTCACAGTTGTACCAAGACCATTGGCATAATCATTTTAAATGTGATATTTTATGAATTATATATTTTTCCTTTTTTTTTTTTTTTTTTTGACCTGATTTTCTGCAGTTACTGGGATACTTTTAGTAAATTATATTGCAATAGTAAATTCAATAATTATTGTAATCACCCACCAGGTGCAATGCGACTAGATTTGTTTTCCTTTTCATTTTTCGAATACATTTTACTAATTAAATAGATTGTTAATTACTTAATATCTCTGAGGAATCTTAAATTGGAAAGAATTAACTATTTAAACATTAATAAATTTTATTTGGCTTTCAAAAAACCAGAAACACCTCACAAGTGCAACCGCAACAAATCATGTCAGAAATCAGGGCACGACTAACGGAATGCTAAAGATGAAACTGAAATTTTTAAAGGCTTTTATAAGAAGACAGAATTTACAACATGACTTTTGCCCACTATATTGCTCTAGTTCCAATTTCAACTTTTAGCAAGGATAAACAAGAGATAATTGTTGGCAAAGAGGGGGAGGACAAGGATAAAATTATAAATATAATAAAGTATAGATCAGCACTCAATGGCTGCGTAATCCTTTTACTTTTCTATATCTGATGGACCACTTGTAAAAGACCCAAAGTTCTGTTCTAAAAAATTCGAAGCTGATACATTAATCTTTAAATCAACAGATTTATTTAACTAATATAACAAAAATAAACAACTAATCAAAACAACCTAAAGCCATACTGATAAGTATGAGTCGACTAGAATCTGCTGATACGCTAAACTAAACCTGCGGATATTATTAATAAATAAGTCAGCACCGCTCTGTAGAGGGCAAAACTAGGAAATTTCACTAGTGGTCAGTAGACGTAGATTTTGTACTGGCCACTTTTCTCAGTGCAAAATGCACAACGGTATTTTAAACCTTCTTTTATTGTTGAGTAATGATATAAAATTAAATAACCCAATATGTGTTAATATTTACAAAATTAAATACTTTTTTTAAAGTTATTAAAATTTAATTTTAAAACTTCAATTTTTTCAAGATGATTTTAAGATGTAACCCTTGTGAGATTAACTCACAAGGGTTCAATCTTACTTTGATTTCAGGAAAAATATTTTCCCTTTTCTCCCAATTAAAAACCATTGCACATACATTAACTTATGCAAAAATCAAAGATCATTGTACGAAATATTGCTTACCACACTGAAATAGTTGATAAAAACTTAGCACACTTTGTTTTTAATATTAAAAGATTTTTGTCAATACTTACAGCAAATGAAATTATATATTAATATATAACTTATGAAGGAAGTTTAATTACAGAAAACTATGATAAACGATTAATATGGGTTTCTGGAGGGGTACGGGACAAAACTGATCGCAAACTCTTTGTTAAATACAGTACCCAGTACAGAACTCCAAATTCGGAAAACCCTAAAATTCGGCATTTTTTTCCGATAATTTCCAATTTTTTTATGTAAATTCAAGAAAATCTGAATCTAAGAAGCTGTTAAATTAACAATTACCAGTAAATTTTGATTTAAATACAAGAAAGCAGCAATCCTTGTAGATATATTTCTGATTTATATGAACAAAACTCAGGAAATCAAGATAACACCAGAAAATCCTATTATGTTAAAAAATGAAAAATCATTTTTTTTGGGGGGTAGTTAAGCAGGGTTCGCGTTAGGCCGCGCGATTCCCGCAATATTTTTCAAAATCCCACTCAAAAAAAATTTGTTTGCGCTTAAATTTTAAAAATCCCACTTAAAATTTTGGTCAAGGTGGGAAATCCCACCTTGTATTTTTCTCCAGTGTGAACCCTGAGATAAGTATCTTTTGTCTCCATAAAAAGTTAATTTTTTTTCCCTTAAGTTCTTAAAAGTTCCGTTAGTTTTCCAACTTTTATTCCCTTAGAAAAAAAAAAACTTGCTATATTTGTTTTTCTGTGGTCATAAATGGCGCCCAGTATCCTTGCAATTTGTACAAATGCCTGGCATTTTGGTCAGACTTCTCTGCTAATATTTTACAGATGTAGGTCTATTTCCTTTTTCATGCAATTGCTGGTGATAAGGAAATGGTAAACAACCTTGTGGGTATGGTTAATTTTTGCTGAATTGTGAGTTGTAATTTGGAACATTTCATTAAAATCTATGAATAATTTTTTTTTTGTTTGGTAAAAATATATCAACACATAGATTTACTTATACAGTATGGGACCTCAAATCCGGTACGCTCGGGACCGCGATCTTTCCGGATTTCGGAATTTTCCGGATTTTGGATCCTCATTCAAAAAATTTTGTAAGTAGCATCAGAGCCCATACAATTTGCACTGGAATATTTTATTAGCATTTTGCTCATTAATAGCATTTTTATTATCGTATATACTCGCCTATAAGTCGCGAAATTTAGCAGAAAAAACGAAGTTGTAATAGGCTTACATTCGAGGCAAAGTATCGAAACATCTAGATTTTCCCCGATGTTATTTTAACCTCTTTAATTGAACAATAAAAGAAAAGAATTCTGTCAAATTTTGATTTTATATCCTCTAGCCACTAAATTGTAGTAAAAGATCAGATTATCGGGAAAATGCGAGAAACGCCGATTTTCAATTTCGCGAATGTTTTGCATCGCGCGAAAATTAGAGCTCATTTTTAAAAATGAATATAAGAAAACTACAAGTAAAAAAAAAATTTTTAATTTTTAAAATTTTTTCCCTAATTAAGGCATTTCCCTTTTATGCAATTGCTTAATGAAAAAACAACCCCTTTTTTAGAAAATGGAATAATTTTTGCTCAATTCCGATTCAAAATTTGGAACATTTTTCTTTTAAAATTTTTACGGAAAAATTTTTTTTTTTTTTAAAAATTTTTTTATTTTTTTAAAACCCACATTTAGAAAATTTCCCTTATATTACCTTCAAGAAAAAAAACAGTATCTGATTTATCTACCAGTTAAGAAAACTGCAATTTGAAGTAAAAATGCGCATATCAGGCTGTGATGTTTACGGAAATCCGCCGTTTTTAGTCTGGCGCTGGTCCTGAGCATGGCGAATTTGGGGTTCGGTACTGTAACAAGATGGGAAAGTGAAAGCACATGTTTTTGAACCTAGCAGTGTATTTCTTGGAAATTTTTAAGGGGAGAAAAAATTGGCGATGTGAGTAATATATTAGTTGCCACTACTTTTCATATAGTCGCCCTGTTGCGAGTGGCGACCGCTAATTTTGCCCTCTACCACTCTCAAACCATCTCTCATAATGAGACATCTTATTAGTGACGATTACAATCCATCATTCAGATGAAGATTCAAATAGCTGTCCGATCTGCTGAGCGTACGAGTGAAAAGTAAAAACTAAAAACTTAAGATAGTCTTAAGCGAGTACCCGCTTGAATATACCACAGGCAATTTGCAAGCAACCAGACAGCACAGAGCTTTGTTTACAGTGTACGCATCAGTGTCTCTGTACGGCGTTCCTATGCACACTGACATGTGCATAAGAACTTTCGAGAATTTTCTTAATTGTAGAAAGCAACTCTTCCAAGTGGTGGAACTGGCTAACTATCTAGTTCTAGTTTGGCTAAAACCTTCACTTGGCGGAGCATATTAAATCAGATGAGGCTTACCAATATTATACAGGATTAAAAACTTAACATTAAAGAAAAAAAGTGCTAAAATATTTCACATTTGAATTAAGTGATGAGAAAATAAGTATTTAAAATTAACAAACATTTCCTAACAATTTACCACCCCATATTGCATGAGAATAATTCCCTGTTGCCATCTTCTACAAAAGAAAAATAGTTGGTAAGACTCATTGGAAAGAGCTCACATATGATACACTGAAAACAAAAATTTTTGTGAAATTCCAACTCTAAAATAAATTTATTGGAAACATGAGAATTTAATTTTTTGCATGCGAATCTAATATTTATACTCAAACAAAATAATATGGCCAGTATTATGAAAAAATAGTGTTGATAATATTTGACTTACTTCACAGAAATTTGGAAATGAATCAACTTTTAGTTTTGAAAACACATGAACATCATTAATGTGTACTTCAAAGGAAGCTAGAATAAATAAAAAAATGCTATTATTATCACAATTATGTACACTTAAAAACATGATTTAATAAAAGTTTTTATTGTGCAAAATAATAGTATTCGCGGCATCATATTTTATTTTCAATACAAAATAAATTATTAACTCTCAATCAATCATTTTTCAGTTAATTAAATTTAAACTTCACTTTCATTTCATGATTTGGAATATTCCCTGCCAAAATATGTTTGGGGCATCTCTGTAAATAGTTCAGCATCTTTTGCCCTAATTCTTCCTTTAATAAGTAATTGGAAGCAGATGACTAGCTTCCTATTACTTATTTAAGGCACCATCAAGCACTGGCATAATTCAACTCAAGCCATGAAGCTCAACCGATTTCAGTAGCAAACATAGATATATCCGGAAAGGCAAGGGGAAAGAACATGCACTCCATAGCGAATCCAGACATTCCGTTTTGGCTCATTTGACCTCTTCCCAAGGTGTGACAGACTAGGCCTTCAGCAGGCTCGACATCATGGAGTCTCTCTCCAATGGCAAGTAGCGAATGGCTTTATATGGGGTGACCTCTGTTGTTTCCATTGAAAAAGTGAACAGTTATTTTGCACTATAAAGTATTTATTAAAATTAACCCTATCGTGTGACCCAAAAATTCCATCTTATTATTATTTTTTGATTTGCACAAAACCAACTGTACTGAGGGGTTTTATTGTACAACACACATATAATAATAATTTAACTTTGTGCAAGTTAACAGCAATAGAAATATAATTTCACGTTAATTTGAATGCAAAATATCCAAATTAAGCCTTCATTTGGATGTTTTGCATCTAGAAGTTCCCTGTCGCATTGAAAAAAGGATTCCAAGCAATCCCGAAACATATGCCTGCGTTTTAATGCTCATTTGTGATTTAAATTAATGTGAAATTATATTTCTATTACTGTGAACACACATATAGTAATCAAACCTTACCCCAGGATTGAAAAAGGGCAGGGTGCTACTGTAAAAAAAAAAAAGGGCACTTTTCCAAATTTAGGGCATCTTACCGAAATAAAGGGCACATGTAATTTGAAGTAGGGATCGTTCATAAATGATGTTGCACTTTTTTCCATGTTGAACCACCCTCTCCCATCGTCACATGTTACACTATGTTGCACAAGCAGAATGTCACACTTCCTGTTACCCATCCCCTTGTCCCACTTTGTCTCAATTTCAGGAACTCCCCCCCCCCCTCCCCTAGAAGCGTGACATCATTTATGAATCCTCCCGTAGTAATACTTTATTATTGCCATAACTTAACATTTTAGTCAAACATCAACATCATCTCACAATGAAACTAAACATTGAAAAATATATATAAACTAGTTTAACAATATTCATTTTTAGATCATTTTCAATAATTGAAGTAAAGTATGAAAAAATTCTGCTTTTATATTCAAGGCAACATCAGCCAATAATGATTTTAAAATCTATAAAATAACTAGCAAGGAATTTCTGAGTTATAAATTTTTACTAATTTATGAGAGAGTTTCTGTTCATTCCAGTACTTCTGAAGATCTGATCACCTCTGAGGAATAATAAGAATATATCTTTTTTTAATACAATAAAGCTTCAGTAATAATAATTAGAGCCCGGATTTTGATGACCTAAATAATCACTTAACACGCCCTTTAAAATTTTTAGCATGTCCTAAAAACAGCAAAATTGTAAAAAATACCATTATAATTAATCAAGAATACCAATTGAAAGCAATGTTTTAGCTTAAAATGACAATAGAATTTTTTGAAAAATTTAAAGGAAGCAAAATTAATACAATACATTTTCATTAAAGATTGAAATAAATGTTTATTAAAATAAGGAGAGAAAAGGAAATGTCTAATATATGGATTCCTCACATGTTGCCATCTTTTTTCCCCGCAAGTTTTATTACATTTTAAAACTTTTCTTTCTTGAAATAACTAGAAAGCAACATTAGATTGGGATTATTAAATGCTTTTTCATATTTTGAATAGTAAATAGTTTTTTGTTTGAAAGAGCATTCTTATATTTTGGTTAGTTTTCTCAACGTGTACAGATGTATTAAATGCATATTTGACCCAAATGTAAAGATGAAAAAAAGAATTTTCCTATAAGTCTTTGGGAACCTACTGTTCTGAATTTTATGAGAGAAGAGTTTTTAAGAGTTGCAATATAATCAAGCACAGAATCATTGGAAGAGTTTCAGGCTACACACAAAAAATTACCCAAAGCCAAAAAAAGAGACACAAAATGATGTGAAAAAAAGAATCCCCAAAATCTCAAAGTGCCCAAAATATCTCGCAACTGTCGGCCCTAAAAGAGAGTCGGCCCTATTATCATTATTAATTTTGTAAAATGTTTAAACTAAAAAAAATTCCTTATTTATTCTATGATTTGTGATAATACTACTTCTTTTCAATAATTGTTTATTTAGCAAACAGTTTTCAATAATTGTTTGTTTTTTAAAGAAGTTGGATCCAGGTAAATTAACAATTTTCTAAAAATTTCTTATTTATCCACAATTTAGTATTTTCTAGAAAGTAAATAACTGTCAATACTAAAATCAAATTTGAAGAAAATAAATAAATGAAACAATAATAGTGATTTAATAATGGTGAATAATTAGCGATAAACGCAATTTTCGACAAACACGTGTTCAATATCGGCACCGCTCAAAAAAAGAGGCCAGAAACTATTAAAATAAAATGCAAAATAAGCAGATTTAGGGTAGCATGTGTGTAAAATATCTTCTAATTTAGAAAATAATCGAAATTTGTACCCGATGCAAAAGGATTAAAATCTCTAACGTAGAATCCAATTTTCGGCGGAGCACGTGCACGATTTTGGCTGTTTCTGTCTTTATATATTTTTTTTCTTTTTTCACTCTTAAAATGAAACGACAAATAAGCAGATTGAAGGTAGTGCATGCAAAAAAATATTTTACAACTTTCAAGATAATTGAAATAATTCCAGAATGGAAAAAGATTGAAATTTCAAACACGGTAAGCAATTTCCGGTAAAAATCGGAAGAAAAACTAGTTTCCGTGTGGCCCAAAAATTAACTGCTATTTCTTTTAGTGGGGAAGGGAATTTGGGAAAAGGTCACCTGTCAAGATAAAAGTTCGGGAAAGGGTTTTAGCATTAGCAAATGGTAGCTACATTGGCGACTTCAATGAAAACAATGGTCGCCAAAACGTGAAAATTGGTCTCCTTTGGCGATTGGCGATCGCGAGTTGTGAGCTCTACAAGAAGGGCGCAATTTCACTAAGAAAAGGGCAAGATGGGCGCGTTTCCCGAATCCAAGGGCGGGCAGGGCGCGGTGCCCTCCCGCCCAAGCCTGGGGGAAACACTGTAAGTAATTATCATAATCGTATTTCTGATTTCAAAATTTTTACATTAGTGAAGTGCAGATTCAATGTTTTGATATAATATTTGCTAGCTTTTGAGATAAAGATCAATTTTTAAATAAAGATTTTGCTACTCAAGATACTAGCTTTCTCATAGATAAATTCAATTTAATTTGAATCCGAATTTGTTCAGCATTTATTAAATTAAATTAGGCATTTTTTAAATTTAAAAACTTTAATATTTAGGAAAACAAATATATGTTGAAAAATATTTGGACTTTTGTACATAATACACCAAATGCTTTGCTACTACAATTTTTTTATGAAGCGCAACCCATTTAATAAAGCCAAATTTTGATTTTATAATGAAGCACCCTGCCCTTGTTTTGGTCTGGAATACACATCATTTTTTTTTATCACTTGTGCTATAAAAGTAGAGAGAATAGTTACCTTGTCTTCCTACTCGACCACTCACATTAGCTTCAGGTACTTTGGCAAGAATCATTTTCTTCAGTTCCCTGAAGTGAGGCTCATACCCTCACATTCCACTATAATGAAACATTCAATTTTAATTCCAGAAAATATTAACCTCCTCAGTCCTGACTTTGCCTGCAGGAAACACTAAACATCTTTCAAAAAATGCTGCCATGGTAAATAATGCTCAGAATCGGATTTCTTTGTTCATAGACGGAAGTACTGTAAAAATCGGTTTTTATTGATATATTTTTATTCATATCGTATTTAGTCAAATAAAAAGTGCATTTTCTGCAAAATAGAAAATTACTTTGGGTTTTTACGAGGTTATATAAAGTTAGGTGATTTTAACACTTTACAACATAGAAATAAGGTTATCATTTTATAGCTTTCCACCAATTCTTCTCGATTATACATTGACTCAAAGCAGTGGCGTATGCAGGCGTTGGGGTTAACCCCCCCCCCCCCTTGAGCCCTAAATAATTGCTTTATTATCTACTCGAATTTCTTTTAGTAGTTTCAGAAAATTATGAACCCCCCCCCCCGCCCCCCTTGAAAAAATTCTGCTACACTACCGACTCAAAGGACTGCTAAGAAAACGTTTACAAACAAGAGAAACATATTGGTGAAAAACAATTTCACATTATTTTAACTCATTGACTTACCAATATTGTCCCCCATACTATACAATAGTAATTATACACATTGAATAGATCAATTTCTCAGCTGTACATTGTTGTATAACACATTATGCCATCTATTGACAGAAAGGAATAAAAATAAAATAGCGCTGCAGCTGCTCAGCCTCTCCAAAAGCCAGCAATATCATGACGGACTTCAAAGTTACGGCAGGCAGCATAGGCGTAACTAGGGTTGGTGAAAGGCGGGGGTCACCCTAAAAATGTACGGACTAAACACCAATAATAAGAAGTGTAAAAGAGTTGAAAATTTACAAGTCATAAATACTTGTCTCTAAAGATATACTCCGTGTTTATTTCAGGCATCTCCCGGGGGGGGGGGGGAGCTACCCCCTTGGAGCAAGTCAATTTCTCCCCCCTCCCCCGGCAAAAAATTCAGATCACAAGTTTTAAAAAAAGAAAGAAAAGAGAAATTACGCTTTTAAGACACTGTACTTTCAGAAACACTTTCAGGGAAAGGACATTGAACACTATCACAAGCGACACCAAAAGTAACTTAAAAGATATAAGACTTTATTTTGAAAAAAATTGCGGGGGGAGGGTAACCAAACTCCTTTCTGTTTTCTCCAACAACACCAAAGTATCCCGAAAATGCATTGCTAGGAAGATTTCAAAAAGTTTCTTGGGGAGAGCCCTCGATCCCTTGCCTCCAGAGTTAGCCTATATAAGTACTATAGATGTAAGACTAGTTACAAAAATTTAAGTTGCAGAAGCCCCAAATACCCACTCCTCTAACTTCACCAAAAATCTAAACATACATCTACTATATATACATCAAAAAGCTATCACATATATGTAAAAAAATTCATATTAACATCATTTCTAGTCATTCAAGGCAGTATCCAGAATATTTTTTCGAGGGGGGGGGGGAAGACTTCGACACACTTGTTAAGCAAAATTTCAGGGAGGAATATATGATACATTGCAAAATATTTCTGGGGGGGGGGGGACCCGTGGATCCCTCTTCCCCTGTGGATACTGCCTTGATTCACAAAAACATTAAACATTCATTACTAGATCTATTAGTTTATTTTTTTTAATCAAACGCAATAGAAAATTCGATATTTAGGGCTAAGCAATCTTCTATGTCCAAGCATTCATAATATTAAAACTGGGAAACAGTGGAATTTTAGAGAAAAAAATCCAAATTCCCCTACAAAAATGCTCATCCCCACAATAAATTTCTAAAAATTTTGTTAAATTTGTAGCAAAACATATCTTGGAAGTGGAAGCGTTTGAATCAAATTATTTTTTTGTTTTTGGATGACGAGCGTGTCCATCGCTGGAGTGCAAACATTATTATGTATCGAAAATAATTAAAAATTTAGTTAAAATATCCAGGATAATACTTGATTGTAAATTAAAATGCAGCATTAAACCGTAGCAGTGAGACTAGAAACGTTGAACGGATGATTTCCAGAGTCGTAATGCAATCAGTGATTGACCATAATAAGAAAAAAAACATTAAAAATATAAGAGATGAGAGAACATCTGTAAATGGGAATGCAATGCAAATACAGTTCATCAGTTTTCCAATCGGCTCATCTACAAAAAAGATTTTACCAAAATGGGTGTTTGGATAGGAAGTTGTAAATAAATACAAACTGCTCTTTAAGTTTCTTGAGCATCCCTTCCTGGCTTGAGGGTTTAACCCATTAGGACAATTGTCGGCTAGGGGTCCTTCATTTTCAGACCCCAGCTACAACACCAGTTTATCAGAAAACAAAACTTCATCACAGTAGAGAATATTTTCCACGAAACTTATTACTTGTGCCATTGTATTCCCGAATTGCTGCCTTTGGGTAAAAAAGATCAAGAAGGAAAGAAAACAGTCTGGAGTGATTGAAAGGATCTCTGTTTGTCTGTGTGTGGTACGGTGATTGAAGCCAACTTTCGCTGTAAACCCTCCCCCCCCCCCCCCCCAAGGTGATAAGGGGGTTGATTATAACTAGGGATGTAACGAATAGTGATTTGGCCGAATACCGAATATTCGGCCACTTCTCCCAGGCCGAAGCCGAATATTCGGCCATTTCTTCTAGGCCGAAGCCGAATATTCGGCCAATGTCTTAGGCCGAATATTAAAATTTCTAGAAAATCGTTCTAATGGAAAGTATTTGTCAAATTTAAAATTATTCACAAAGTCAAGCACCAATTATACACAATCTATGATGTATGATTTAATTCTGTTTGTTAAGAATTGAAAACTATTTAAAATTAATTTATTTTCTCTATTGTTTTGAATGGAATAAAACTAAGAATTTCACATACTAATGGAATAGAAATGACAGGTTTTATGGTAGTATAAGCATTAGCATTATTTTATTAATTATTTAATTCAAATGAAAGAACTACTATTGCTTCTGGAACTTTTACCTTGCTCAAAACTGTTTTATGAAGATATTAGTTATAAAAGTTAATATTTTTATTTTATGGGGTTTTTACATACCTATTTTTAAAAGATTTATTAAAATTTAATGCACTCAGCTGGAATATATTTTTATTTCCAAAAACCCCAATAACTTATGCTATTTAAATATTCGTGATATATTCTAGGCTTTTCACATTTTTCTCATACCCATCATTCACAATAAATCAGTCTACCCCAACAAAGTCTGACTTCCACTTTGTTAATAATAACGAAATAAATTTCTCATATTCTCCATTATAATCAACTATTACCAAATGCTAAATATAAAATACAAAAAAACATCTTTAAAATCTGTTTTTGCTCAGTCAAGCCTAAAACAAGCTTTAAAAAAAGTAGTTTTTTTCTAAATTATTTTTATTTATTAAAACTATATACTAATGTAACCTTTTGCAATAATCATAATACAATTTTAAATGTTTAAAATTACTAATTTCTTAATTTTTTTACATCTCTACTGCAGCAGAACTATTCGGCCGAATAGTCCATCAATATTCGGCCAGGCCGAATATTCGGCTAGGTGATGAAATGACTATTCGGTCAGGCCGAATACCGAATAGTGGCCGAATATTCGTTACATCCCTAATTATAACCAGATGAAAAGTCCTCTTTATTATGAGCTGCATGCTTTGGTCATGATCACAACCCTTTATAGAAAGAGGAAGTAAAATCATATGCATAAGTGTTTAATTTTTTTAGGGAAAAAAAATATGTGCTTTGCAAGGCAGTAGCCAGAAATTTTTTTGTGTGCCTAAATAAGTAAATACCCAATGGGGGGGGGGGGGGTTGAACCCCCCCCCCCCCTGGTTACACCTATGGCAGGCGGTATAATCCAGTAGGGTAAAGTTGACAAGTTTCACAATAAAAAAAAATCTGTTCCAAAAGTTATGTTGCTGAAAAAGAAAGTTAGCTCAACTAAATCATGGTCATGGTGTCATTGCCATTAATTTTTTTTTAGTTATTATTAACAACCATCTTTCCACTTTCAACCAATTCCTCTTTAATCTCTAACTTATACAGTGGTTCAAGGAATCACTAGAAAAACGTGTACAAGTCAAAGAAACACGTAAAAGAAAATCCAGTTTCATCATGTTAACCCTCTATTACTCATAAACTTGGATTTATTTCAGTTTTGGACTTGAGAAAATAAAAGTAATTAAAAAAAAAATATGCATATTTAAGAGTTTTAATTTTTTTAACCCTCTATCACTTATATACTAGGATTATTTGATATTTTGAGTTTGAGGTAGCAAAAAAATATAATTTAAATTTAATTAAAAAGAAATTATATTGGCTATAATCTACACTACGATACAGTGTTAAAGTACGGTCAGTCATATAATCTTTTTTCCAGGTGGATGGGCACAGGGTGTGTTTTCTTTATTGCATTAAAAACACAACAAAATACATATGCATTCCTAAAAATCAATTATATTCTCAAATCTAAGGGGAAATTATCTCCTTTTGACCTTCTTAAATGATAGGCCTGGTTAAGATGATTCAAAAAGGCTTACCTTATTTTAAAGTTCAAAAAAAAAAAAAAAAAATCTGCATTAAACAGGCCATGGTATAACTGCCATTAATTTTTAATTTCTTCTATATCCAATACATAGAAGAAAGTATTGGACACTTTGAAAATTTCTAAATTATGGTGGATTTACACGTTTTGAGGTGTCCCAAACTCATTTTGATCAGTTTTGGAAAATGTCTGTGTGTCTGTATGTGACTTTTTATTTATTTTATTTTATTTATTTTTTTGTATTCGCTGTAACAAAAAGTAAAGCATGAAATTGAACAAATATTGGTGTACACATGGACCCCGATGGGAAACGGTGCTGATTAGTTTTTGGAGCGAATGCATTTGAAAGGGGCGTAAGTGCTATATCTTAGCGTAAGTAAGTGTTATATCTCAAGAAGTTAAGGAAGAATTCGAACAAAATTTCGTATACAATCAGCATATCCCACGGTATTCGCAATGTAGCATATATCCTCCCTAAAACTTTCGTTAGCATAAGCGTGTTGAAGTGAGGGCAAGTTTGAATTATTAGTGCTTGTTGCAAGGCAAGTTGGGATCGACCGATATTAATAACTGCATACACTTTCAGAAATTTTTGTCGCGTTTTTGGAACAACAATGATGTCTGAAATTGGGCAAGAAAAGATGGAAGGAGTTCCTCACAAATTTGGGAGGAAAAAACTAATAATATAACAATAAATAAATAAAAAAAGCTCACCAATATTCCACTTTAACTATCACTGTCATGGTTCTAACTTATCTTTGTTTGCTACTGTACCTCCCCTTTTAAGGCATGATTACAGCATCGAAGATAGAACCGAATCTCACGCAAAACTTTTTTGTTTTTGTTTTTATTTCCTTAAATCAGTTACAGTTTCGGTGGATGAGCTACTGGGACTACATCTGTGGAGGAATGCTGTTTATTGGAGTGTTTATGGGAGAGTCTGCGTGACCTATATAAATAACTGCATTTGCTTTCGGCGTCAATTTACGTTGGTTTTTCTTTTTAAAATTTTTATTTACGTTTTGCTAACTACTCTAGGTACATTTCAAAGAACAAAAAGGTAAACAAGAAGTTCTTTATATAAGTTTTAATTTAAAATGAAGCGCATCTTTGCTTTTCTGCGAGAATTTTTTTAATTTAATTTGCCGATAAATAAAATTTGGATTGCATTTAATACTCCAAATAATGCAGGAAATACTAGTTACTTTTGTAAAACTGTTCCGATTTGAGGAAATTTAATCACAGAAAATGCTTATAATTGCATCGCGTTTTTTCTGTTTTTAAAGTTTCCCTATTCAAAAATTTCAAAACTTTGAAGTTTTTGCAAATAATAATATAAATGTATAAAAATATACTTGAAAGAATTCGTTATAGCATGTACCGATGCAATAGAAAAGAAACAGAAAAACTACTCGAAGAAATAACAACGTAAGCCGCTCAGCTCGCAAGCCCTTAGAAAGGTCAAAAGGAAGAAGAATGCTATATCGATCGGCCCAAACCGTTGTAGGGTTGCTACTTGACAGAAAGTCGCGTCTCGCGTGTTGGGATGTCATTTCCCCTCGATAATAGCTGCATGGTTGTACCCACAGTTTACCAGTTGGTCGAAGTTCGGCTCCCATCCCAAAGAGCACCGAAAGTGAAGCAACATTGACCGAGGTCAATGTTTGGGAGGGTGACCACCTCTCGCGACTAATTCGCTCCAGGACCATGTATATGTTAATATAAGCTGGTGCACGTAAATTCCGTCGTGGCTCCAATGTCCTAACTGAAACCATGGCCAATTAAGACAGTCACGGGGGCCCAAGACAACATTATTTTGGGTCCCTCTTTTGCGAAAAATAAAAATACTGGGTATAATGTATAAAGTTAAATAAGCTTGGAGATTATTCTACAGTACAGAACCTTTTATCTGGGAACCAGAAAACCGGGAATTTTTTTCGGGAATTTCCCGCCATTTTTGAAAAGTTCACGTTTTTTTGTCCATTTAGTAAAAATAGGATTTTTTTTAAAAAATGCCTTTAAAAATACGCATTTTTCCGTTGCATGTAACATATTCAGTGTTTATAAGTCGAGCAATTTAGTCTAAAAACAATGTTTTTTTTTAGGGGAGGATGGCGTCAACTTACTTGCAGATGAAAATTAGAAAAAGAAATCTTCAACGATACTTGAGAAAAATCAGACCTTTTCTCTATTTTATTTCAATAATTAAAAATAATAGAAATAAGTAATTAGATTGTTATACATTTATTTAATTGTCTCGTCAGTATTCGAAGACGAATTGCAACAAAAGTCGGACTATACGAAAGTTCGGAAAATTTCTAACGGCTGATTCGCGAATTTTCCGCAATAGCTGATCGTGTGAAAATTAAACCTCGTTTATTTTTGTTTTATATATCTTTTTATTTATTTAAGAGCTGCAATTAGGTAATAAGAATTTAAAATTGATATTAAGGCAACAAAAATTGCAACTGTGAAAATTAATTCTTTATTAAAATCGAGTTCGCAAAAGAGAAGTCGTTTTACACAAGTATGAAATTTGCGCGTTTGCATGTAAACATGCTTCTTACATTTCGTTTTCCTCCTTTTTGAAATCATTTGTTGCTGTAAAAATGATTGATTATCAGATTTTACGAAATTAAAGATGTTCGATTCGGAAATCATCCAAATGGTTCTACACCCGAACGATGACATAGAGCAAGATATAGCGACGAAGACAAAAATAATAACATTTTGCCTGCTATGTCTAAGGAACTTTGCTTTGAATTAACTAAAGAAATTATAGCAGGAATGAGACAAAAATCGTTTATAGACGAAATAAAGCACATAATATAATGGCTGTTCGAAAAATCCAGCAATAGAATTTTCGACCATTTCCCGATAAGCTATATTGTTCTGAAACTTTACATATAGCTCAGAACCAGGTGACAAATGCAATATTCTACCACTTTTATCATGATTTGATTAGTTTCTGCAGTATTTCCAATAAAATAAAATTAAATATGGCGATTAGCTCCGAAAATTGCAACCAAAATTCAATAGCGTCACTGCGATCGTATTTTTACCTTTTTAGTGCACTAGAAAAACGCTGTTTTTTATTATTGAATAAAACCTTTTTAATTATTCATCTTTTAAGTATAGTTCTTTTCTTTTTATATTTCTTAATTTAAAAGTATTTCTTTACCATTTTCTACTTATTTTGAAGTTTTATTTACCATTTGTTATTGTAATTTGGGTTCGATAAACCTCCGAATATCGGCATTTTTTAGCGATCCGAAAAAAACCGGGAAATTCAGTTATCCGGGCCAGCGGTGGTCCCGAGCCAGATAAGAGGTTCTGTACTGTATTAATGCTGGGTTCATACCTAATTGGCAAGGGGGGGAAAAAAGCATCTACTGACACGACATCTTCCAATTCTGCATTCTATATTGTTTTTATTCAATATGATTTTTGTGTTATTTATTACTTAAGCAATCTTTTTGAATACACATATTGCATTTTCAAATTTTACTGTTTATAACATTAAATAAATAAAAAACAGTCATAACAATCGAATGAAAACACATGCTCATTATCTTTCATGGCATCCACATTGTCTCTATGTTCTAATTCTGCTACAAGCATTTTAAATATTACAATAATAGATTGATAAAATCCTAATTGGAACTAGGGATTTTACTTTCATACTTTTAGCTTGCCATTTAAATGAGTTAAGATCTTTCCATTTTGTAAAAAATTATCCTTAAGAAATATTTACAGAAATCTTTCTCACAATTTGGGGGCCCAAGGCCGCCTTTGCGGTAATCAGGCACTGAGTGAAACGATATCTCTGGGTGTGTCAACCTAGGTAATGAATGGTCTCTCATCTGGAGCCTAGTTCAAAATTAGGAGATTAGGCGAGAGGCAAGGCGAAACGTACGCAGACCACCCTTGCTTTCCCATACAACCAACGTCATCCATTTACCAGCCAGAATACAGCCATTTCATCCATATTACGTCCTGCAGCCAAGAAAGACGTACATATGATGTCGAATTAGAACATCAACTGGTAAAAACCATGATCAACGTCAACATTACGTCCTTTCTGAATATAAAAGAGATTACCCAGTTTTCCTCCATCTTTGATGTTTTTCCGACGTCTTTTCTGAATGTAAAACGGATAAACCATTTTTTTTCCATTTTTGATGTGTTTCTGACGTACATTTAGCACGTCACAGGTACAAATCCGATAGTAGCGCCACACTTTTCCCGCCAAACATCATTTTACTTTAAATCAGGGCTAACACTTTAAATATCCAATCGTCCGCCTTAACGCCCTTGTTCTTGCTTTGACTGTTGTGAATGATTTGATCTCGGTGTTTAATTTCGGCAATTAATGTAAGTAAACTATCTTACATAGATTTCTGAATTGTATTTTTATATTTCGTTAGTATATAATTATGTGGCGGTAGTTATTTAGCTTACATATACAACATTAAATCGTCTATTTTTAAATAAAGTAACAGCAATGCATTATTTATGCAAAGCTATTCTTTAGTTATCCTTTTATTATTGAGAAAGGAGGAAAGGGGAAAACTTTTAAATACGGGTTTTCTACTCTGTAAATTATTAAAAAGATAACGTTAATGTGAAAATTTTCAATTTTGCAAATTATTAAAAAGATAATTCTAATCCTTTTACCACAAAAAAAAAAAAAAAAAATCAGGATGCAAAATATAATTTAATTTTCAGTTTGAGATAAGTCATTTTGGACTCCTTTTAGATATATTGAGAAACAATTAAGTTCTAAACTGCTACAGACGAAATATGCTTGCATTTAAAATTGGCCATGAATGCTATGCATATTTTTGATTGTATAATATGAGGTTTTGCCATCTGAATTAAACTTTCCTGCTTGAATTAAAGGGAGCTTGTCAATTGAAACAGTTTTCAAAAAACTGACAATTAGACCTTTATGCTTTCCATTAAGTATAGAGTATCATATGAAAATGACAACTTTGGTATTTCATAAGAAAACCTTTTTCTAAATTGAAATTTTAAAGTAATTAGCAGAAGGTCAGTTTTCTAGAAAAATTTCCTTTTAATTCAGTTCAGTCAGTTACACAAATTGACCTATTTTGTTTTAAAATTTCTGTTGCACACAGAATTCACCACTTACTCTATTCATTTAGTAATTTTTACTGCAGATTCCAAGAAAATGAAAAAAATCAGCAGACAGCATCATTGGCGAAAAGTTAGCACAGCAGTGCATCATCAAATTTCTCTCATTTCTGATGAGAATAGTTCCGATCTAAATGAAGGGGGTTGTAACTTGGTCAATAATTCAGTTTCAGATGAAAATGCATATGTTGTTACTCATTCTGTGAGTGAAAGTAGTAGTGAGGATGTGTTTTGCTCTATTGAAGATTCCAGGGAAAGCAATTTAGGCTTTAGTTTTACTGAAGAGCTTTCAAATTGGGCGGTGGAAAATAACATCACCCATATTTCCCTAAATAACTTGTTAGGGATTCTAAAAAAACATTCATGTTTTGAAAATATTCCGCAAGATGCACGGACCCTTCTTCAAACACCCAGACATGTTCCTATAAAATGTGTCCCTCCTGGATCTTATTGCCATTTTGGATTAAGCAATGAATTAAAAAAAGTATTGTGCAATTTTAATTCAATACTGCCTCATACTCTTAACTTATTAGTAGCAATTGATGGCTTGCCATTATCAAAAAGTTCCAATAGTCAACTGTGGCCAATCTTAGGCTATGTATGTAATTTAACGCAAAAAGTTGTTTTCCCAGTTGGCGCTTACCATGGAAAGGCTAAGCCATGTGATGTAAATTTATTTTTAGAGGATTTTATTCAGGAGTTGAAAATTGTTTTAAAGGAAGGGATTTTGTTAAAAGGTAAACATTATGCCATAAAGCTTAATGGTGTCATATGTGATGCTCCAGCTAGAGCATTTGTAGCATGCATTAAAGGCCATTCAGGATATTTTGGCTGTGGAAAATGTACTCAGGAAGGGGAGTTCCTAAACAATAGAGTTTGTTTCCCAGATGTAGAATTCGTTAAAAGAACTGACGGTTCTTTCCAATCTCGCAGTCAAGAAGAACATCACACAGGAACGTCTGCATTAGAAAGTATATCTGGTTTTGGCATGGTATCTCAAATACCCTTCGAATATATGCATTTGATTTGTTTAGGGGTCATGCGTAAGTTATTAAATTTATGGATGAGAGGGGATTTAAAATTTAGAGTGCCCTTCAAAACAATTGAAGCAATTTCCGAAAACTTGCTCAAAATGAAACAGTGCATTCCTCGAGAATTTGCCAGGAAACCTCGCTCGTTAAAAGAATTGGATCGCTGGAAAGCTACAGAGTTTCGGCAACTTTTACTCTACACTGGGCCACTTGTTTTGAAAAGTTTGCCGAAACATTTATACGATCATTTTATGTCACTGCATTGTGCAATAAAAATCTTAAGCATGCCAGGAATTCATAGGGAACAATCTCTTAAAGAATATGCACATTCATTATTAATTCATTTTGTTAAGCTTTTTGACCTTATTTACGGAACACATAACATCTCTTACAATATTCATGGCTTACTACATGTAGTTGAGGATGTAAATGTGTTTGGATGCCTCGATGACTACAGTGCCTATCCCTTTGAAAATTTTATGCAGAAAATAAAAAAATTAATTCGGAAAAAAGAAAAGCCTTTGCAACAATTGTATTTAAGATTATCAGAAGAAAATTTAAAAAGATCTACTTATGTAAGCAATGAAATTACATTTTCAAATAGTGCAAATGATTTGCAATTTGAAAAGGCGTCCTTTCCCAACTTCACTTTAACAAACAAAATGCCTGACAACATATGCATTTTGTCAGATGACAGCATTATTTTAATATCAAGCTTTGTGCTTGATGCATCTAAACAAAAATTGATAGTCGGAAAGAAATTTTTGAAAGTATGTAATTTTTATACGGCTCCTTTGCATTCGTTGCATCTAGGTATATCTCAAGTTTCTGAACCATCATCTGATTCAATGTGGCCAGTGAGCTCTGTTAAGCATAAAGGGGTTTTTTTTAAGGAGGAAGATACAATCATTGTATTTCCTTTAAGTCGTGAAATTTGAATTGCAATCAATAGAAAAGTTTCTTTTATTATTTTTTTAATTTAATTTCTTGCTGTTCAAAATGATAACCTTTTAGATTTTATTATTTAGATTTTTTTTTTTTTTTTGATTATATCAAAATTTGTACACAGTGTAAATTAATTAATGTTAAACTGAAAACTTTGATAATGTACATCTGGAAATGAAACTTTTAAGTTTTGGGTACCTGTTTAAAATGGTTCTGAGTAATATATTACATTTCATAAACTAATACTTTCATTAAGTGATGAACTATTCTCAACTATTCATGTATGAGCAACTTTTGGATATGGCAAGGTAATGAATTTCTTTTGTAAATGATAAAAAAATATATGAATAAAAATTAATACTAAAAAAATTTCTGTACAAAAAAAATTCTCAGGAAGTAATTGCTTTGAAAAATTATATTTAAAAGGCATTGTTATAATTTTACATAGTAACTTATTAAGTTAAAAAAGAAATACATCATAAATTAAGCACAAAAATTGTAGACATGTTTCCAGGTTACAAGGAACTCCATTTTCCATGCAAAAGAAGTTTTGCATGGAAAGTTTTCATCTAAAAGAAGCTCCCTTCTTTAGTATTGAAAAAGGGTTCCTTGAAATATGCGTTACAATTGCTTTGCAAATTTTATGCTTAAATTGCATTGTATTTAGTTTTTTGATTTGTTGCAGGAAGATTTTTTTTGAACTTATCCAATTTTGTCTTTAATGTTTTTAATTGCATATCTATTTTTTTTAACCAATTTTTCATTAGCATGGAATACGCAGTTGTGGAATTTGTTGAGTCGCAGTCGGTTGAAGTGGTCCCTTTAAAGTGGATTCGGGGGAGTCACAGTTTTTGGCCTCCCCAAAGATTTGTTAAAACTCTAATAAGAAGAGCTGTTCCTCCGGATGAAGAAAAATGGGCATTGTTGGAGATAAAAATTTTGGGCTCATATGGTAAGCAGTTTGCAATTTTTCAGGATACATCTTATTCTATTTTTAAAGGTTCTATGCTGCGGCAGTTGAGGATTGTGCTATATTAAAGCTGAAAAGATGCAGTGACTTTTTATTTTAGTTGTAATTAATGTTTTGCCATTAGCTAGCTTGAAAATAATTTTAAGTATTTATAGAACACTATATTTTTGTTCCTAGCTACTTACGAGGAAGCTATAAGGAAATTATTGCGGGCAGAAGAGACGTCAGACCTGTGCTCGGAAGCCGAGAATTTAGGGAGAGGAAAACGCAAGAAAATACACCGCACATTTTCCTCCGGAGAATCTGAATCGGAGCCAGAGACGGAGCGTATTTTCCCCAAAGCTCCTGCATTTTTGGGGAAAATAAAAAAAAATAAAGCTGCACAAAAACCTCCAATGATAGTTAGGGAAGGTGAGTCATTTTATTTAGCACTTTTGGTTCTCAAGCCAAATTTCTGTTGATGCCTTTGATTTTGGATAAAATTAATTTAAAAAAGAAGCTGTATTATTGTTGTAATTATTATTGTTATTTTTGTATTTAATAAATAAATATTTTTTATTTATTTTTCATTTTTTAATGAATTAAATTTGAGTAACACTAAGTAATTTTGCCAGTTTCTTTTTAGAGATGAATCATGGTTTTCATAATTTCCATTTCCTTACCAGTCCTTCAGTATGATCACTGCATGTGATTATACTGAACCTTATAATCACATGCAGGTAAAAGAATCGATGATATGTTCAATGTCATTAAAAAAAAATAATGTTAAGGGTAACCAAACAAGGTAGTACACAACTTTAATGTAGAGTGTTAATTTATGCCAACCAACAATCAATGTATTTTGTTTATTTCTTATGTTACATGGGCATTTACTCTTTTCAGATACTCAACTTAGCTCTCTATCATTGTCAAGCAACTGCTCGGAATCGGAAAACATTGCATATTCAAGTAAATATTCTGTTCATTATTTCATGGAATTGATTGCTTTTTAAAAAAATGTTTTTCAGTTTGGAATGTCTTAGTGATTTAAGATTGCATTTGTATTTGAATAGAAGTTAAATTTTTTAGATGCAGTTAGCCCTTCTCTTATTGCTCCAATACAACAATTAAGCAACCATGCTGTTCCTGGTAAGTAAGGATTTTGATGACACTGTGCTTTATAATATTATAATTCTTTTTGGGTAGTCATGTGCAGTGTAGAAATAAATTTACGTTTTCTGCAATGTAAATATAATTATGTGTTCCTGTTTTATTTATCTAGATTATTTATCTCATACCTCTGCATCAGAGCTGCGGAGTTCCCTAATTCAGCAAGTGGCGGAGCAAAGCTCTTTAGTTAAAAAAGTAGCTGATTCATCAGACCGTATAAGGGGAAAACTTCTGTGTCTGGTAAAATAGTCATAATTCTATCACTTTTTCAAAGAATGAATTGTTACCACTATTTTGTATGATACTTCAATGACAATGTCTTGCTAAAGTAAATGCTTTTTTTTTTTAACACATATGTATCTATTCAGATACTATAAAAAATATTTAATTTTGGAGTTTAGTTTTTTTTGTTTCAATTGATTTATATAATGATCAGTGCTTCTTTCAGACTTTTTGCTCCGGGGGGTTGGTGGGGGAGGGTTAAGAATTGGGAGGGGGTGTGCATGCTTCAAAATCATATCATCTTTTTTTATATGTGACTAGAAATGATAATATAAATTTGTTTATACTTATAGATTCTTGATACTATATATAGTGGATGCAGTTTTAGACTATCTTTGATGAAGTTCGGAAAGTAGGTTTTGGGGGCATTTGCATTTTAAATTTTTGTAACTGATCTTACAATTAGAATATTTAGGCTATCTCTGTAGCGGGGCGTTCGCATAATTTAATTCTTGAGAAAGCAATTTTAGGCTCTTTAGGGATGTTAGAAAATGTTCGAAATGGAAGTCTTAAAATAAATTTTTCAGCCTATAATTGTCAAAGTTACTGGAGGCAGGGGTTCGAGAGGACCCTCCTGAGGAAACTTTTTGAAATCTTTTGAACAAGGCAACTACGAGATTCTTTGATGTATGTTAGAGGAAGCAAAAACGAGTTTGGGGACCCTGCAAATTTATTCAAAATAAAGTCCCATTAAGTTACTTTTGGTGACGATAATGATAGTGTTTCGCGTCTTTTCCGCAAAAGTATTTCTCTAACTGAAGACTTAAAAGTGTAATCTTCCTTTTCATTTTTTTTTTGTTTTGTTTTGTTTTAAATTGTGATCTGAATTTTTTCCTCAGGGGGCAGTTGACTTGCTCCGAAAGGGTAGTGCCCCTCCCCCCGGAGAGATGGCTGAAAGAAACACTGATCATGATAGCATTAAAATTATTCCATTTCAGAAGTACGGTAACCTCACATGTTGTAAGTATTCAATAAATAAGTTTAAGTGTGGTCAAATTTAAAAGCCTCTTGTTTAGTAGTCTCACAAAGCAATTTGCATTTACCTACTGGCAGTCTATCATATTCTCATGAAATTGATTATTTTGTGTGGTTTTTTATTATCTTATATACTGTAAAATTTAAAAAAAATCCACTTTTTGCAGCATTTGAGAAGCATGTAATGACAGAGCTGCAGAACTTGAAAACTAGAGTGAACGCAAATGCTGAGACTTTAAGTCTTATATTGGACATTCTACAAAAGCAAAACGACCCAGTTCCCCCCCCAGATGATACTTTTCTGGCAGTACTGCCTTTGGCATCAGAAGAATCCTTAAATCAACTGGAGCAAAACCTGGTTGACCTGGAGACAGCAAAGCGATTTGTAAGTTTAAATTAAGTTATTTTCCTTTTTCAAAAAATCTGATTATTGTAAAAATATATTATGGAGAGTTGCAATTTATTAGCAATATTTGTTTCCAGTTAACTCCGAACTACATTTAATTAGTTTGATTGTGTGAGGAAAGAACTAACTAGTTTCAAATTTTAAAAAGAAATGCTATCAAAACTAATGAAATTGTATGTAAAATGCTAGATATCTTATTATTATTACAGGTGTGCTACTTAGTACAGATTGGAGGTGGCTCAGTTGAGCATGGAGTAAAAAATATGTTGAAAAAAACTATCTCAAATGAACTTGCTGCCACGTACAGTTATCTTGGTGCAAGAGGAAAAAAGAGCTTCAAGAGCCTTGGCATTTGCCGTGTCATACATAGTAAGTTATTTGGCATACCATATTTGATGAATTGAAATGAAGATTTAGATTTAATCCATAACTGAGGCTGAAAAATAGAGGGGGAGCATTCATTTGGTAATCAATTTAAACAGGAAAAAATTTTGAGTAGAGGAGTTTGGCCCTTTTTCTTTTCAACATTTCTCTGTAATTTTATACAGAGTATGATTAAAGTACTGTTTCACAAAGGAGATTAATGGTATGATGGCTTACAGAATAAGCTGTCTTTTAATTTATAACAAAGTGAGAAACTGTTTAAGATGTGTATACAAACATCCTGTTTCATGAACGCAATAAAATACCTTTGACAAGGTGTCTACACATAAAGAAAATTTTTTGAACAATGAAACTGGTTCCCCAGAAGACATTGAATATCTGGTATCCGACAGATTTTTATATGTCCAATGAGGGCACTGCACAAATGATACGGATGTCTTTTGTATTATATTTCATTTTAAAATGGCTTTTTTTTTTTCTCAATTTTCTGAAGTTTTACATGCTATAAGTGACATACTATAAGCTCTGGATATGGTCTTTATGTCCACATCTCTTTGCATGCGAATAATGTACTAAGTTTTGCAGTATGAGTTCTGGGTAAGTTAACCCCCCTTTCTCCTTGTGTCCCAGTTTTCTGCCAATATTTCTTGTAGAAAATACTAAGAATTTACAGAAAAGTAGTTTTCCTCTCCCCACCAAGTATGTTTTACTATTTAGTTAATAAAATAAAACTTTCATTTTCTAGCTGCAGTTCGAAGAACAAGTGCATGGCAGCAGGCAAAAGAAGTTGAAATAGATAAAATTATTATGAATTGGCTGCGCCATGCGAAAACCAGGAATGAAAATCAAAAGAAAAAAGATGTTGAAATTTTTCAATTTTAATAATTTTTTTGACCAATTGTAAATAAATATGTAAATAGAAATGGTGTGTCTTTCATTTATAATTAATAAGGAAAATATTAATATATTTATATTCAAGTCTAAAAGTAAGTAGACTTTTAAAAGTAAGTTGGCTGCTACTATATGAACAACCTTTTGCTAAATATATGGGGATCACAGAAGTAATCTTGCTGAATTGTACATTGTTGAATATAACTGGAAATTGATTATTTATTGCAAATATAATTTGTAACCAGATAAAAACGGCTTGTATGTAATGTAATTAAACTTGCAATGTAAACCAAAAAACTCCTCCATAGATCTCAGGGGCGTAGCAATTTAAAAATCGTGGGGGGGGGGGGGGGGCTGCTCAAACAATTTTATTTCCAAATGCACAAAATTGTTTCCACGAAAAGCCAATTAACAATTAAGTAATTAGTATTCACTCGCTATTAATTTTAATTACAAAAAGTCACTAACAAATGAATATTTTTATAGATCATTAAAATAAATTCATTGTTTTCACAAAATGACTGAAATAATTATGCAGTGTCGTCGATTTAACTATACATTATTAAAATCAGTTCAGATATTTCCTACGTATAATACTCTATCTTAAAAAATATTTATTAAAACTTAAATTTTTTAATAAATTTATTAAGTTATATTTGATTTTATATCTAGCTGCATAAACATGAAATGCTTTTTTTTTTTTTTTTTTTTTTAAAGTTTTTCAAATAATAATAAGTGAATACACAAGGAGGTCCATTTCAGTGAAATATTGGACGTTCATTTTACGCTCTCGATGCACGTCCGATCGATCTCCATTTTACGCCAAATGGACGTCCGATGGCTGGTCGCTGGTGTAACAAAAGAGGTCGGAAATACGTTTAATAAACAGCCGCTGCACGTAAACTGCACATCCATGGACGAGCCAACTAGGTTCAGAATACGTCATATGGCTATAAATTGAACGAGTTTGGCTGTATGGGTTATGATGCTAGAAGCATCTAGAATAGAAAGCAGCACAGCACATGCTTATTTTTCATTCGGATAGCAAACACACAAAAACTAATTTTTTAGGAACCGCAAAATAAAAACTAATGACAATAATTGAGTGTTTCTTTCATAGTGTCATGTCACTGAAGAGGGCTCGAGGGGGGGACAGTGTACCCCTACCCTTTTTTTTCAACACCATCCTTGTTTTGAGTTTTAACACAAAGCATACTCCCATTTTTTGATGTTTGTTATGTAAGCGTCCCATCCACCTCTTTTTCCAGGACTACACCACTGGAATACACGGCTTATAAAGTCTTTTGTTTGCTGTTACGGGCCACTCAAAATAAACGTCGTTGGCCCGCAAGTTGTGCATCATCGCCTAGAGTCCTGATTTAAGATTTTAGAAAAAGCAAAACGTTTCAAATTTGAAGAATTTTATGGTAAAATGTTTATTCAAAAAATTGAGGATGACGCTTTGTTTTGGGAAGAACAGAGCCCGGGACGGATTCCGGTGGAACGATATTTACGCAAATGGGACGTTCCAAGCCAAATCATCCAGGGGTCGACACCCGAGGTCTGCCGATTTTGATGAAACTAGGTGAGATTGTTCTACCCATATATATAAGAACAACTGTAAAATTTTATCTCAATATATTGATTAGTTTCTGAAATAGAACACTTTAAAGTTTTGCCAGACATTTGCAATTCGAAGCTGATCGCAAATCAAGCAACTTGCGCACACTTCTACATTTCCTATCGTAAGACAGTTATTTTTAAAGATAGAAGGTTTATTTTTTTCTTGGCATTGTGTTCAGTATTCTTTTGTGAATAGAAATATAGCATTAGATTTGGGATTTAAAGGTATTAAGGTAACTTAAAAAATCTTTGAAGAACAAAATCGAGTTGTATTTAATACAATGACTGGCCCTCAGAAACTGCTCAATTGCATTAAGAACGTATCCTTCGATTTTAAAATTAATTATACCATTAGAAACTAGATTAAAAATGCTTAAAAGTGGTACATTGAAATTGATGGGGTTTGGACTTTTCATTGAGTTAGAGCTGATCAAATTTATGCCTTTGAAAAGTAACAAAATCTATTGTTCCTAATAACTTCAATTTTCAAAAAAAATAATATTGGCTGCTCTTATAATCTTGTTATATAGTGTATTAAATTTACCTTCATAAATATACATTGTACAAAGAGCTTTCCACCAAAACCGAGTGAAATCATAAAATATTCAGAAATATATTTGCAGCAATTTTTGGAAAAAAAATAGAACCGACCTCAAATCATAAAATGCATGAAAAAGTGAAAAATTAATATAAATTCTTTAACCAACACCGATATGGCATTTAAACAGAACTTATGAAGTCGGTGTAAAATTGTTATGGATTTTGGTTCATGATAACTTTTGTAACCATGAATCAATTACAATTATTAATGGCCTAGATTTTGCAACAGTTTCAGTGTAAAATAACGCATAGTGTAAAGAGAATTGGACTGTTATAATTTTGCACCGATTTCAAAAATTAGGTTTTAAAGTGGTATCGATGTTGTTAAGAATTAATTTATTTTTCAACAAAGGTACAGGGCCTATGGTAAACTACCCTCGACCGAATAAAAAAAAAAATCATGAAAATCGGTTCATCCGGTAAGAAGTCATGAGTGGAGAAACCAAAAACAATCGGCATATACAGTATGAATATTATATTATATTATTAATATATGTTTCTATCAATTTGATAATTATTATTTAATTAATATATATTTATATCAAATTTGATTATGTTTATATCAAAGTATAACCTCCTTCTTTTGTGAAGTTGGTTAAAAATACATCGTTTTTTTACAAAATGCTTATGCCATAGAAAGTTCTTCAAACAAGCATGAAACTACAAGTCTAGGCTTTGAAACATGCATTAGATTGAATATTACTAAAGGAATATCAAAGTCAAATATGTTGCCGGATTTTGATAGGAATTTACATAAATTATGTTGCATGCGTTTATGAAGGAAACTGGTGGAGTGGTCTAGTGTCGTTAAAATGAACAAAGATGAAGGCGTGACACAATTGCTTTCATGCACCCGCATGAACCTTGAATAACATTTTACTGGCCTGAAAGACAAGACGAATGCCTGTTTTCCCACAACGTATCTTATGTACTGTTGAAAGTCCAGAACAGTCGTTTTTTCAAAGTTGGATCAATATCCATGAAAAATATTAATGAAAGCTAAAATATGTTCAAGGGGAAGTGTTAAAACTGTTCAAACTTGAAAGAAAACCTAGTTTTAGCCTGTTGAATAAGAGACATAGAAATTTAAATACATTGATTGAAATTTATAACATTTTCAATCTACGATCTTAAGAGTAGTGATCACTTCAATAATAGGCATCTTAAATATTATTCTACTAAAACCTATATATATAAAATATATATATATATATATATATAACTTTCTTATCTTAGTTTATCTAACAAACATGACATTTTACGAAAAAAGAGTAATTTAAAAAAAAACCTTTCTCATGCATTATTGTATATTATTTTGAACTATAGAAGGTCTGGCTGATTTTGTAACTTCAATCAGTTACAACCGAACATAGTTTTATTTTCCTAGTTTCATGCTTGTTTGAAGAACTTTCTAGAACATAAGCATTTTCTAAAAGAATGACGTATTTTTTGCTGTAAATATATCTCAGAATATTTTATGATTTCACTCGGTTTTGATGGAATGCCAAAACAACAATGTATATATATATATATATATATATATGGATGTAAATTATAAATACACTATATAACAACATTATAAGATCAGCCAATATTATTTTTTTTGGAAATTGAAGTTATTAAGAGCAATAGATTTTGGTACTTTTCAAAGACATAACTTTGATTAGCTCTATCTCAATAAAAAGTCCAAACCCCATCAATTTCAATGTACCACTTTGAAGCATTTTTAATCTAGTTTCTAATGGTATAATTAATTTTAAAATCGAAGGATACGTTCTTAATGCAATTGAGCAGTTTCTGAGCACCAGTCATTGTATTAAATACAACTCAATTTTGTTCTTCAAAGATTTTTTAAGTTGTCTTAATACCTTTAAATAACAAATCTAATGCTATATTTCTATTCACAAAAGAATACTGAACACAATGCAAAAAAAATTAATCTTCTATCTCTAAAAATAACTGTTTTCCGATAGGAAATGTAGAAGTATGCGCAATTGCTTGATTTGCGATCAGCATCGAATTGCAAATGTCTGGCAAAACTTTAAAGTGTTCTATTTCAAAAACTATTCAATATATTGGGATACAATTTTACAGTTGTTCTTATATCTATAGGTAGAACAATCTCACCAAGTTTCATCAAAATCGGCCGACCTCGGGTGTCAAACCTTGTCTCCGCTGGATGATTTCACTTGGAATGGCCCACATGCGCAAGCAAACCACTGATTTTTCAATAACAGAGAGGTAGATAAGGACTTTATCTGGGGACCTCAAACATAGGCGTACATTTATTACGAAGTCCATGGGTGATTCTCAGCGTAAATTTTTTTTCCGAACTTCACACAAAATTTTCAGAGAAAGTATGCCACCATGAACTTTTAATAAAAATTATTCAATTAGGTGAACTCAACCCCTTCCTCTAAAACATATGTATACATTCATATAAGTTCCAAAAAATATCATTCAGGTAAATAAATGAAAGGTCTAATATTAATACTAGAAGTATTTTTTTCTTCCAGAAATGTTATAGTATTATCGGAAGTTTTTTCAACTAGTACAAAATATTTTGCTTGTCTGAAGGTAGAAAAAAAAAAGCATATATTATTCGCTCTTAAGAAGAAAGTGAAGAAATTTCAAGCCAAATAAATAAATTTTCGGAGCAGGTTCTAGAAAATTTTCGGAAATGTCAGACCAAAATCACCCCATGACAAAGCCCACAAAATCATGCCATGAATCTTCTTCCACTTTTGTCAGGCTTTGAAATAAATGCATAAAAATAAGTACAGGCCTCCGAGCAGCAAAGGTCCACAATTCCTTAACATATACAATTTGTAACAAAGTAAGATGTTGGTAGCGTGAGTCTCACGAAAATGGTAAGGGCTAAAACGATGAAATTTGGTATACAGATCTAGTTTTTCTGTAGTTGTGCGCATGGAGGTCGGAACCCGATTTTTGTTAAAAAGTTATTGCATGCGATTTTTAGAAAAAAAAGTGCCATTTGTAATTCACGAACATCTTGTATGTTGAAACTACTATGCATTAAGGCACCATTAGCTGCAGGCAAGCATACTAAGATAAAAAGTTTGATATTCAATTATTAACCTTTAAAAAATTTCTAATATGCTGAATTTCAATTAGCGTAATTTATGAACAAAAAATAAACTTTAATACATCCCAAAGAACTTTCTCATCTGCAAATATAAATACTGAACCTAATAGCATTAAGGTTTGTTGTTATAATGGATGTTCTTTGTTTTGAATAACGAAACAAAATTTTTTAGTTATTTAAAGTTTATGGATCACACAAAACAAAAAGAAGTGAAAAAGACACATGAACCATTGTTTCTTGGAATGATTTAAAGAAACCCTTTGTCTCATTCTTAGTTTATGTATCAGAGGTGGAATCCCAAAACAAGAATGACTACTTGGGCATGAAAAAAAAAAAAAAAAAAAAACACCTCGAGGGGGGGGGGGGGGGGGATAAAATCTAGTCCAAAGCTAAACTTGCTTCCCAGCACCACATTGTAGGGTGAAAGTTTTCTTTTCTTTTTGGCAAATTCTACTGCCCCTTATAGTTTTGATTAGTTTTGTAACATTCTACATATACATACAAATGGTACTGAAAATATAATTAATAATTAAACTAATACATTGTATTCAAAATATGAACATAAAATTATTTTCAGGGGTTAACTCATATTATAATGACAACTTCAACTTAAAAGATTTTTTTTTGAACATTTTAAGCAATTTTCTTCAGCTGAGTAGATGCTTCGAAATAAAAATTGTCGAAAATTAATTTTTTCATTACAGGAAGTGTCAATAATTTCATTTTCTTCGAGCAGCAGATAAATTTGATTTTGTAATGCATCACACATATTCGAAACCAAGTTCCACTTTTTGAATTTAAAAGTTTACTGTTATACACTTTCCCACTTCTTTCTCTGGACAATCTATTCTTTGCTTTAAAACATTGTCCATACATTTAAAATGAGTTTTTTTTAAATGTCTCTTATACATTTGTTCAGTATTACAGTTTAACAGGTACTTTCGAGCACTGAACAGTTTATACAAAAGAAAGAATGAACAACACTGACACTGTTCTTTGATTAAAAGTTCAATTTTTATTGCAAGAAGAAATGGAAAATCATGCTTAAATAATGAATATTCCAAATTTTGACCCTCTAAAGATAAAACCTGAATAAATAAAGTGCCAATGAATTACATAGTAACATTGAAAACATAATGGAAAATAATACAAGAAATTAGCAACTGGTTTGTGCGATTTAAAAATAGAATATTGAAATTCATAGCGTAAAATAAATAAAATGTGATAAACTTCATAACCTTAAACAAAGATAACAAATATAATTTACAAGTAGTGGTGAATAAGCATTGAATTTACAGCAGTAACAAATTGTCAGAACAAATTTTTAGTCATCCATATTCTTCCATGGTATCCATTTCAGAAGATATTTCATTCAAATTAACTTCTGATTAATTTGGAACAGCAGCAAAATTCAAAATATTATTCCATCACATCACTGTACACCTTTCAGTTCCTGTCACCTCAGTAATTTCATTTCCTTCATTAGCAGCTTTGACAACTTCAACCACCTAAAAAAAGAATTCAGACTAAGTTGCTAACACAAGTTGCTTCAATGGGGATAGAACTTAAATATTTATTATATTTTTTAGAAGTAAAATCAGCAAATGATACCTGAAAAACTGCAGTGAAACTACTATTTTATAATCAATCTAACAGAAAAGGTAACATAATTTTTGAAGTTGGTGCAAAAAATATGAGAGAATCTTTTGTAATTATAAATCAATTACAAATATAAATGGCCCAGAGCTTGCAACAGTTTTAATGCAAAGTGGTAAGTAGACAGGCATAATTTTGCACCAACTTCAAAAATTATGTTTAAGAGTCGTACTGGTGTTGTTAAAAGAAGGAGTTTATTTTTAATTTTAGTGCAATTTTAAGTTTAAAGTCGATTGTATTTCCCCCCCCCCCCCAAAATTCTTTTATTTATACAGTCAACTCTCTCATATATGCGGACCCGAAATCCTCGAGCGTCTAAAATACGCATAAGATTTCCGATGTAAACAGTGAAACTTAGTTAAAAAACTAGTTAAAAAACTTACCTAAAAGACTTAAATTTTCAAAACTAAAAGCATTTTTTGAACTTTAAATGTTCACAATAACTTGCATCTGTCTTTCATATGTTGAAAACAATGAATTTTTAGCTTATTTTTATGTTTTGTTGATAGCCACGTGTCATGCGCAATATTAGCCTTTCGATCGGACATCAATCTTTTTGCATCTGTTTTCGATTTGCGATATTTCTTATTATTTTTTTATTAGTACACAATTCAAATCGTATTCAGCAAAAATATTAAGCTATTTTTTAGTAAAAATTTTGTATTTGCATGAATTTTATGGTGCAAATGTTCTTCCTCCTTGATCTAGTTAATGGAGACAATTTTCGTTTCCAACTTATTGATGATCGGTAATGAAATTTTTGGTCACCATTTAAAATTTTTTGGTAGCCAGTTGGCGAGTGGTGACCACCAATCTGCATCTTTACAAAGTAGTTGAATAAAAAAACTTCATTTAAAGTTTACATATATACATATATTGTATCTAATTTTTATAAATTTTCTTTCTTTTCTATCGATCTCTTATATATAGCGGTTTATCAAAACATTTTTAAAGTAATAAGTAAAAAGGTGAATGCAACATTATAATCTCGCAAAACGCGTACAAAGATCAATGACCCTAAATCCACAAAATTCTAAAATCCGCATAACCTTTGGTCCCAAGCAGTGCGGATTTTGGAGAGTTGACTGTACTAACATCCAGCATAAAATTTGTCAGTTGGGAAAAAGTTCCAAAACAGATCTTATGGGTTATATTTAGGCTTGCCATACGTCCCGGTTTGACCGGGACAGTCTCGGTATTTTGCTCTTGTCCCGGTGTCCCGCCCAATTTTATCAATGTCCCGGAAACGGCTGTAAGACGTAAAAAGTAATGAATTTATGTTTTTAAGAATCTTTTATGAAGACATTAAGAATCTTTAAGATGACTGAGCATTAATGAGGGAGCTGCAAGAGCATTGATTGTATGTAAAATAAGCTTGGGCGATTTCTTTGCTCTGACTTTTATGAAAAGTCAAGCTTAACAAAGACGTCTTGGAAAAAGTACATTCAAGTCGGAAATATGAGTGGGTTGAAAACAAAGAATAACATTGTTAACTTATTAATTGCTTTTTTAGTTTGACAAAAATGTTTTTTTGAAATGGTTTTTGTAGTTAAACAAAAAGTTGTAATTTAAAAAAAAATGACTTAGTAATTAGTTGTTCAATTTAACAATTTTATGAAGTATTTTAAACTTTATTTTATTAACACTTCTTTCTAGATGGTAGACCAGAAAAAATTCTCATTAAAAAGCAAAAAAAAAAAAAAAAAAAAAAAGAAAAAAATCTCTTTAACTAAATAAAGTAGCAAAAATTCCTTTTTTATTTTTAAAAGGTGGGTAGACTCTAACAATTTAGAGATCCAAATTCCCCACTCCACTGGCGAGGTTTAAAAAAAAGCTTAAAACTCATCATTTTGCTTTTAATTTTTTTAAAACTTCCCCAGACCCCCCCTGGAAAAAATTTCTGGCTACGGCCTTGTTACAAGCGATAGATACTAAAGAACCTTCACTTTTACAAGTTACAAGAAAATGCTGGTTTCTATACTATTTTCATAGGAAAACATCAATAGATAAAATGACATATGATCAGAAAAGATAGAGAAAATATTAAACTAATTTTTAGTACTTTTTTTTGGTTTTGTAAAAATCACACATCAAAGAATTTTGGTTATTTAAGGGCCTTTTTTTATGCTTATAATTTTATGAAGCACCCATTTTCGCGATCGCGAATTTTGTGAAAGATAAGTTTTGTGTGACCCTTATTAATGTTGATTCTTTCCTTGCTGAGCATATAGATTAGATAATCGTCTTTTATTACTTAGTTAGTATCAGACAATTTAGTAATACTTTTAAAAACCAAACCAAAAGGAAAAGTTCTCACTTAAATTTTTAAAATCCCACTCAACATTTGGATCAAGGTGGGAAATCTCACCTTGTATTTTTCCCTAGTGTGAACCCTGGATCATGTATAAATATTTGGTAGTCAGTCAAACGATATTCGTTGCGTGACTACTGAAAATGACTCAATTTTGTTAAAAACTATAGATATAAATTTTGTGCTTAACACATCATAGTGTAGTATAGCTGAAACTTCATAAAAACGGTCTCTCAACCAATATTTATGTTATTATGCAGTGGAAAATGGATTTATGAAGACCATATCGCATTATAAAACAAAATCTATATCAACATGATTATCATTCTATGGGAAAAATATGGTTTTGGTATCCTACTTATACAGTTAACATGGTTCAGAAAAAAAGGGGGGGGGGGATTTTTCCTTGTATCAGTGATGTAATGAAATAGTTAATTACAAACATGATTGACTTTAATATTTGAGTTTTGATTCTGCATGGACTTCATAACGGGGGGGTAAGGCCCTATGTAGTACACTTACACAAGCTATCTATTACACATTAGAATTTCATATAGCAACTTACCTCACTGAAACTGGGAAATTTTCCAACTTTTAGCTTTGAAAATACTTCAACATCATTGATAGTGACCTCAAATGAAGCTAAAAGCAAAATAAATACACATCAATAAAGGAAAAGACAAAAGGTATAAGTCAGTGATGGGGAAACTACGGCCCGCGGGCCAAGTCCGGCCCGCGGAAAGGTTTAATCCGGCCCGTTTAAGAGTGCCGTCGTGAGAATGTTTGAACGTGTTCTTACTTCGTAATGTGACGACCCGCATAAAAACTACCTGCGGCGATATCCAAAACACAATAATATTCTGGACAAATCCATCCGGCCTAAAGAGATGACTCATCTTCGCTCGAAACTTCCAGACACTCTCGCATTTTCGATTCATTGTTCTGTTTTCTCGAAAGAACCGGAAAACTCCAATTCCTACACTAAATTCATTTTATATTTTGTGCTTCTAATTTTCTTACCTTTTGCTTTTTTACTATTAAAATAATAAGTGTATGTAATTATATATGTATATGTTTATAGAACACATAAATTTTTTAACGATTAAGCATTATTCTTTGGCCCGCTACGATTGTCTAGTTATTACAAATGGCCCGTCTTAAAAAAAGTTTCCCCACCACTGGTATAAGTGAATATTAAAAAAGAAACTTTCATAAATCATCAGCTAAACACTTTAAACATCAAGTGCTTCAGTAGATTGCTGGTGGACCTACGACCTACAGCTTAAAGCAGGATCCAAACTACTAGCACATGATGAGATGAGCCTGGGCACATAGTATGGAATTTTTTTTCTTTAATTGGGGATGGGGGGGGGGGGGGATTCCTGAGAAACCTTGGACTTAAGAAATATTGTCAACCCCAGTACGGTAATATTTTTATGCATGTCACAGCTGTTATATCCCCCTCCCCTTTTTAAAAAATTCATGTTTTTCCATTGTGTACTATTCTACTAAACAGAATTTATGCTTGATTAAAATTTTTAGTGTGGGAATACATAAGAAGCAGAAATTGTGAACCACTATTATTTTTTCTCCCTTCTAAAATATCGCTTCTCCATACATAAAACATTGCAATCCCCTCCATACAACTTGACAAGAGGAGTCTCCTCTCCGCTTGAAAAATTGAATGTTAGCCCAGGAAAATATTTTACTGTAATCATACATCAGCTTGTTGTTTCTAATGCCACTTGGGTATCCAAGTTCAATTTCGCAGGGTGACCAGGAATTAAGAGGCTCACAAAAGCGGAAGTACGTTTTTACCTGAAATTGAGGAGCAAAAGTAGCAAATTTTGCAGACAATAATCAACTCATTCAAAAGACATGTCCTCTTTCCCTCCTTTTTTAATGAAAACATACTTAGAGGGTAAAAATGTTTTGTTACTTGATCATTAATTTTATCAATTTAAAAAAAAACAATTAAACCGGCTTAAAACATCCGGTAAACACCCTCCTCCTAAATATTTCAATGGCACAGTGTTTCTGATAGTATTTAATTTTGATTTCCTCAACAACAACAACAAAAAAAGTGGACAATTTTTTTGATCGCGCTAAATACACAACTCAGATTTTCCCCTTTGTTCACACACTTATCTCTCCAAAACAGCTGAAATTGATGAGCAAAAGTAGCAAATTTTGCAGACAATAATCTATGAAAGACTAATACCATAATTTTCAGCCTATAATTCAGGGTTAATCTCTTAATAAATTTGAAAATGTTAGAGTACATATTTACATCATTACATGTTATATGACGTACTTTATATTGAAGTAAATTTATTTAAAACAATGGTTTTTTAAGAAATTGATTGGACACATTGCTGGAAGCTTTATATTTTAACCACACATCTGAATGATGGAGCAACATTTACTCCAAAATTGTATCGAGTTAACCTTCCATTCGAACAAACAAATATTTAGTTAAAACAACAAAAATTTATTATTTAAAAAGTTTTATAATTAAAATTCCTTTTTTTGACATTCTAAAATATCTTTCATCTAATAATAATAATTGCTTTATAATCACAATTATTGAAAATAGGACTCTACTTACTATCCTCATGAGGAAAAAAATATACAGCCGCACTTTGAAAAAACTAAGAATTTATGCTCTGATAAAAGTTTTTCTAGTGCTTGCATAGATAAAACTGCATCGTTGGATGCAAACAACACAGAACCAAACTATATAGCTCTCAAAAGTTGTGCATGCAATTTTCAATACAAGTTTATTCCTTAATTTCATTCTTGCCAACTTAAAATTATCAATGTAAAGATTACATTGATAATTTAAAGTTGATAAAATTATCAACTTAAATTTAAGATTGATTGATTCAGTAACAAAATAACATTTGGATGCATTTATTACTTCACCGACTTATTTTTAGTACATTAGTACTAACTTTAATTTTAAACATTAACTTGAAAAAATACAGATCAAATTCTATAAAGATTGAAATAATAGCATTTACAAGTTTTCCAAATACTTAATCACAGTAAGTCTCTTACATTCTCTGCCAACAGCTCCTCTGACAGTAGCTTCAGGAATTTCTGAAAGAATCATGTTCTTCAGCTCCTTGAAGCGAGGAGCATACCCTCACTTCCCACTGTAAAACAGACAGTAGTTAAGAGCATCAACACACATAAAGCAATAATTAAATAAATAAGAAAATTTCAATTAAAATATATGTACAGTAAAACTTGGTTATAATGTCATTCAAGGGACTTGGATAATTATGATGTAATAACCAAGGTGACGTTATAAACGAGGTTGGGAAAATTTTTTCGAATAAATAAAAAACATGCATGTAAAGCAAAAATCAAGTCATTAATTCAAATGGAAATAGCCTGTTATTAGATAGCAGAACAATAGAAAGTAAAGTTACCAAATTTTGATAAAAAGCAAGACGTTTATTGATTACAATCTCTTCTTAAAAGAATTAAAACTTTGATTTTTAAGTAGAAATATTTGGTGAAAAGAAATTCAAGATTTTTGTTTGTTTACTTTTGACCGAGTTAACAAATGATCTAAATCATCTTCAATATGACCTATATTGTATAAGTTTAAATATCTTGGGTTTAGTATCTCTAGATTCATAAAAATGGGATAATAATGATATCGCTTCCTGGGCATCACTTATCTTAGGTGGAGGTGGTACATCAATTTCTTGCTCTTCTTCATCACTGCTTGGAATTTCCTCGATGCGTTGAATTTCTTGAACAATTTGGAAATCTGATTTCCATTCAGAAGTTAAAACTTCATGGTCTATATCAATAAAATCTTTGGCATTCCCTTGAAAAGGTAAGTTATTAGATTCTTTCACGGAACGAATAAACTCGATCAAGGCCGTATCCAGAGGGGACGCCCCGAAATCCGAAATTTTTTTTGCAATGTAGCATATATTTCTCCTTGAAACTTTCCTCTACACTAATGTTTCAAAGTCAGGCCCCCCCCCCCCCCCCCCGCAAAAAATTTCTGGCTACGGCCTTGAACTTAATCAAAGGTAAATCTTCATCTTGTGACGTTCCTATGTCTTCTTGTTCTTCCGTAGCTGAACAAAATCCGCATGCCTAAATGCATTTCGGATGGTTTGCGCAGAGACTTGTCTCCAAGCTTTATCCAAAAAATGGATTGCATCTAAGACACTTATGTTAAAAGCTTCATTTTTTTCCAAAGACTCTAAAATATGCGTTAACATAAGACTTCAATAATGACTTTAAACTTCTAATAACACCTTGGTCCATCGGCTGTAACCTACTGGTGCAGTTAGGAGGGAGGAATACCAATTTTATCTTTTGTAAATTTTCCACATTTGGAAGGGCAGGACAACTATCGACGAGAAGCAATATCTGCCGCTTTTGCCTCTTTAGTTCGTTATCCCATTGTCTTATTACTTCTTCGAAAAGAGCACCTGTCATCCAAGATCTTTTGTTATTGCGGTAATGCACTGGCAACGACTTGACATTTTAAAAGCATCTTAGCCGCTTTGATTTGCCAATAATCATTAAAGTTCTTTTTTCTGTGCCCTTTAAATTTGCACAAACTAACACAGTGATTCTTTCTTTTGAAAGTTTCCCTCCGGTGCATTTTTCCTTTTTGAGGGATAAAGCTTTATCGGGCATTAACTTTAAAAAGGGGCCAGTTTATCCGCGTTATAAATGTCATTGTTTTTATATCCTCTTCGAATATCTGGCCAAACTTCTTCTAACCAGTCTTTGACAGTTTTATCATCAACGCTGTTAAGTTCTCCACAGACTTTTTGAACCGTTATGTTATGGCGAACTTTAAATCGGTCAACCCAACCATTTGAACACACAAAAGTTTCGTGGTTTAAGAGTTTGGTAAGTTGTTCTGCTTTTTCTTTAACAATGGTCCACTTATTTAATTGTAATGTTTTTACTTCGTTGCTGCTTAAACAAATTTAAAAGAGCTTCATCGACGTCATCTTTGTCTGGCTTCCTTATTTTCTTAATTTTTTTACCGTCCTGCTCAAAACTCAGGATTTTTTCTTTATTTTTCCATATCGTACCTACAGTGGAATTTGCTAAATTAAATTCACGACAAATTTCAGATTTTTTTCGGCCTTTCTCTAGTTTTCTAATTATCATAGCTTTATCTTCCAAAGCTATAACTTTTCTTTTTGCAGATGCCATATTATCGACTTTCTTCCTGAAGAGTGAGGAAGAAATGTGAATCCAGAATAAGCTACCCCTTAAATCAGATTTCGGACACCTCAACTTAACAACAAAACTGCTATCAATAGCATTCTTCTCCTATTCTTTTCTTTTATTTATTTACACCTATCAGTTAGGAATTCCTTGAAGTGCACAAAGGGAGGGACTTGATTTCCAACCCAAACATTCCCCTTCAATTTACCTGCTGACAGTTGACCTTGAAAGGTGAAGACTTCAACTGTGCATAGCAATGCATTTTTGTGATTGGAACAAAAAGCATGTTCCGTCTTTCAGAAAAACGTGCATTTCTGAGAAAAAGTAAACAAGCATTTTTGACGCTATAACCGAGGTTCACGTTTTGAATATGTCACTATAAGCAAGTTTTGCTTACATTGAGGTCTATGGACAATTCAAGCCGACTAATTTTTCTGACGTTATAACCGAGGTAGTGTTATACCCAAGGACGTTATAACCAAGTTTAACTGTATATATATACAGTAGAGCCTCGATTATCCGAGGTAAGGTGGACCAAGGGCAGGGCTGCCGGATTTTAGCCAGGCTAAAAAAAGCCGGCCGGCTTTTTTTGGTTTAAACCGCTTAAAAAAGGCCGGCTTTTATTAAAAAATATGTTTAAAATTTTTTTCCAAAAAAGTATTAAATAAAAAAATACATTTATATCATTTGTACAATTAAATTATTACTGCAATAGCAAAATACTAGAGATAAGAATTAAAATTATTTAATAGAATGATACATTACAGAAATATCAAAGAGAAAGTGCTGCTTATTAGAAATTTATTTAGATTCAATGTAATTTAAACGATTTATTTTCAAAGAATTTTACTAAGAATTCAAAAGTTCACTTGACACTACCTATATGAACTAAAGATTACCAATCATTTGCCTTAGTCTTTAACTCATAATCTTTTGTATATTTTTAAGTGCCTTTATTTTTTAAAAAAATTCTTCAGAACCTTAACTAGTTCTCTGATCCGAATAAAAATAAAAGCTATTTGTCAAATTAATTGCATAAAATAAAAGATGCCCATCTTGAAGCAGACCAGCTGGTCAACGTTAGATTGTACTAGAATGATATTAATCTTAAAAAATTTTAATGTTATTTGTATATAAAAAAACTTTATTTTTATGTTATGTATATATAAAAAAACTTATGTAAAAGCGAGCCAACTACTCACCACAGATGACTTCTTTTAAATTTTTGACATAAGTAGTGCTGTAGGTAAACACTAGTTTAGCTAATTAGGATTATGTACATAGTGTTTTGTTAAAGGAAAGGAGATACTTCAAATCACTTTTTCCTACTCTTCTCGCCTTAAGCAAAAGACTTTTTTGTTTGTAGTGTAAAATATGTGATAGAAAAAAAAATAATGAATATAGTTCTTTATTGCAAGTTTCAGTATTCTGAAATATTTTAAAATAACTAAATTCTCAACATTAAAATATCAATTCTAAGTTAGAAGTATGTACTTGAATCTGTAATAGGATAGCTTTTCATATGTATTAAGATAAGGTGTTGTGCTCGACTATATAAGAAACCAAATTTGATTGGTTTCACAAACACGAAAATGGTAATCAGTATTGTAAAATGCATTCAGGTTGTGTAACAAAGAATTCTGAATCTAATTTTAAATTAACTCCATTAAAAGAAAGATTTGAGCTTCATTTTACACAAATTAAGAGTAGCAACATAAATGTACATAGTATAGGTGTAAATAGTGAATAATAGTATTGTGTCTAATTGAAAAAGGCCAATAAAGACCGGTCTTTTTTAATAAAAGCCGGCCGGTTTGGCCTTTTTTAAAAAAAAGCCCGCTTTTTTGCAACGCTGACCAAGGGTACCTCGGATAATCGAAAACTCAGATAACACGGACTCCGTCCAAATCGAGAGGGAAACATGGGTTGAAATGAAGAAATGATGTTACATACATACAAATATCTAATTTTACATGTACACATCAGTAGAGTACATCTTCCAGTTAAAGTTGATTTTTGAAGAAGTTTATGCATATATATTGTTTTCTGTTCAACAGAACTCGCTCTCTTCTTTGCTGCCGTTTTACGCAATGGTTGTAGCTGGCAGTGGCGGATCCAGGAAAAAATTCTGGGGGGGGGGGGGGGGGGGGGGCACAATGTGGCTGATGTGCGTGGTTTCAGCTTAAAAGCAAAATAGAGGGGGGGGGGGGGGGACACAACTCCAGAAACTGTGATCCGTTTTAATTTCCAAATATAATTTAATCAATTATTTAATTAAACTTAATTGATTTATTAAATTTAAATTATCAATAAAATTTTAATTAATTATTCCCTAATTAAATACAAAAAAACACATTTTTTTTTTTAAACTGGACATATATAATAAAGGAATATATACTGTCAAAGCACTTATTTTCTTGAGCACTTTTTTTTAACTTTTGGTTTTGTTCATACAGTATGGGACCTCAAATCCGGTACGCTCGGGACCGCGATCTTTCCGGATTTCGGAATTTTCCGGATTTTGGATCCTCATTCAAAAAATTTTGTAAGTAGCATCAGAGCCCATACAATTTGCACTGGAATATTTTATTAGCATTTTGCTCATTAATAGCATTTTTATTATCGTATATACTCGCCTATAAGTCGCGAAATTTAGCAGAAAAAACGAAGTTGTAATAGGCTTACATTCGAGGCAAAGTATCGAAACATCTAGATTTTCCCCGATGTTATTTTAACCTCTTTAATTGAACAATAAAAGAAAAGAATTCTGTCAAATTTTGATTTTATATCCTCTAGCCACTAAATTGTAGTAAAAGATCAGATTATCGGGAAAATGCGAGAAACGCCGATTTTCAATTTCGCGAATGTTTTGCATCGCGCGAAAATTAGAGCTCATTTTTAAAAATGAATATAAGAAAACTACAAGAAATTTTAAAAAGAACAAAATTTAATGATATTAACTCATAATTAAAGCAACAATTATGAAAAACTAATCGCAAAAACGAACCCTTTTCAGAAAATCGCGAAATAATTTTTTTGAAAACGTCACATTCCGATCTCAAACATGTTCATTACTTTTTATTTTCCTTCTTTTTTAAACACCCATTTCCAAAAAAAAAAAACGGCAAAACATTTCCTGATTTTTTTTTTCAAAAAAAACAAAAACTGCTTTTTTTCAGCTGCCGATTTTTTTTTTCGAAAAAGTCCCAAAGGGTTTTTTCGGATTTGGGTTTCAAATTTTGGTTACTGTTTTTATAATTCGCGAAATTTTCAGCTCGCAAAATCACCAATAACTTCTTTTTTGCGAAAATGTAGGGGGGGGGGGGGGGGGGGCAAATGGAGTCTTCTTCAAGTCTATTGAAGATTTAACGTGAGCATAAATCAACTGTCTAAGTGATTTTGCAGGTGTCTGCTTCTTTCTGTCTTAGCAATTACCCGGTTATCTCAGTTTGTCACATAGAATTGAAAGAATAGAAGTTACATAGAATAGAAGTTTTATCGCTCCATCTGCAAAATAGTTTCTTTTTCCTCGTTTTTAGCGTAAAGGAAGAAAAGAAAGTCAATTCTTTCTAGTCCTTACATAAAGCATCTGGAGGGGGCACGGGCCCCCGTGCCCCCCCCTCTGGATCCGCCACTGGTAGCTGGTGACGCTGCCATCGGCCGCCAAAATAATTTTTTTTAAGGGCAAATGTACCTCGGTTAACCCGGAACTCGGTTAGTCGGGGCTTGTATAACCGAGGCTCTACTGTATATGTATAAATCTATACATAAATAGGAAAAAATAAAACAGTTAAGAACCATTTTCTCCTATGTTATTCAACTGATTTTCTTACTCTTTTGTTTTGTCGCTATTGACGAGTTTTAGTGACATCAATTAAAAATTACAGTGCATTATCAATTTTGCCCTTCAACTATTTTAAACAAAATGGCACCTAGGAATATATATCCTCACAAGAAATATGAACACAGTGGTGTACGCAAGAGGGGGGGGGGGGTTTAAACCCCCCTTGAGCCCTAAATAATAGTGTTTTATTATATACTCGAATTTCTTTTAGTAGTTCCAGAAAATTATGAACTCCTCCCCCCCCCCTTGAAAAATTCTGCGTCGCCACTGTATGAACATGTAAAGAAATTTTGTTATTTTCTGGCCTAATTAATTGCCGTATACATATTGAAAACACACACATATATATATCAGTTGAATATTTCTACAGTCTAGCCAACAAAAGTTTTCAACAACACTAATAGTAGGATGATTTAATTTATCCCCCTTCCTCCTTTAATATAATTTATTTTCCCTTTTTCCTCTTATGAGTCAGCAGAAACTGCGTTTTCAAGGACTCATCACTAGAAACATGAAATGCCAAAAACTTCATCAGGTTATTAATACCAAAAATATTTTGTATCCTTAATCCATAGAAAGAAAAGAAAGAAACATGCCAAGTTTCATAAAAATCTTAGACTTCAGACATCACAGTGCGGTAGAAAGAACTCTACAAGAAATTTTTTATATGAATCATTTAATTTATAGATAAAAGAAATCACTTGAAAAACAAAAAGTTTTTATAATAAATAATTTAGAATTACGAAATTTGGCTAGACTTTAGTATCGGTTTTAATTTTTAGGCAGGAAATAAAATTCATGTGTTTAGAACGTTTAAAATAATTTTCACAAGCTTACCAATATTCCACTTCTACTGTCACAGTCATTTTATTGTTACTTTACACCAACAGATTTAAACAAATGTGAAAAAATGTTTTTTTTTCAACCACAAGTTTTACTAGTTCCAAATCTGGAATTAATTACAATTCAGTTGAAAAAAAATCTTCCCTTTCTTGCTTAATACAAAGAGGAAAGAGGAGGATTACTGTACTTATGTGAAATTTTCAGGAAATTTTTAATCATGATTTTAATCTTATTCCTTCAGGTGGACGTTAGTTCACATTATGAGCGAGCGCTCTCCAAGTGTGACGTCACGCCAATAGGCGTGGAGCTCTGACGTCACTCTGTTTAAGCCGCATGCGCCGTTTTCGTTTTCTGCGTTGAGTGTGTGAGAGTATAGTTTTTGATTCTAAGGAAATTAACGTTCCAGATAAGAGGAGTTTGCTCTCATTTATTATTGTTATTAAAGCAATATCATTTTTTTTCCAAACAAAAACTTTGTGTATTTTTTTTTCAATAAAAATGTGTGTTTTTCAATAAAACACACATTTTTGTTTTGAATAAAAATAAGGAATAGGGGGAAATGTACGATTTTTTTTCCAGTTCATTTTTTTCAGAAAATTTAAATCACCTTCAACTAGTTTAAAAAAATTATTGTGTGCAGTATATTTTAAAGGAATTGATGACAGAAATAATTTGAAAATACTTTTGATTTAGAATATGAGATTGTTCATTAAAACTTTGTCAAAATGCAACCAAACGTTAAGTTGAAGTGTGAATTTGATTTTAAAAAAAAATCATATACTACATTTGTTCATAATTCTTTATTTCTTTTTTATTGCATAAATCCCAAACAAATTAAAGTTTGAAATCACATTTGACAAATTTGAAAAAAAAAAAAAATTGAATTACTTGAACGCAAAAAAAAAAAAAAAAAAAAAAAAAAAAAAACACTAGGTGCGAAATTCTCATAAATAAGAAAAAAATTAAAATTTGCAATCACATTCGACAAATTTTAAAACAAAACAAAGCACAAGAGCAAAATACCGGGACGTATGGCAAGCCTATATATAACTTTAATTTTTGAAACTTTTCTCTTTGAATATCGCTTAAATAGAGTGTCCCTTATCCAGAGGTAAATACATTGTGGTCCCTATTTAAAGAAACTGGGACCAGAAAAAGTGTTCCTTAATTAGAGGTGTCCCTTAATGGAGATACTACTGTATAAGGATTTAACACAAACGAAAATATTTTAATTTGGAACAATTCTTTGTCATAAAATTTTGATGTTTTGCGTAGTGTCCGCTTTCTCGGACAATTTTTATTTATGATTAATAAAGCTTGAAATTGTGTGTGATTGATATTGGACATATTAAGTAGCTTCAGCATTTAGCTTAAAGAGAAAAAGAAAACTAACACACTTTGTTGAAAATTCAGTCAGACGGGGTTAAACTTTAAAAAAAAAAAAAAAAAAATAGCAGACAATCAGCAATCGGTGATTCTTCCCCTCCTCCCTTTCTTTTTTTTTAAATTTTATTTTTATATCAATAATTTACTAAGTCTTATTGTACTTTTCTAGTAACTATTATTTAACGCTAAATATATTCATTCAATTTCAATTATACGTAAATTAACGTAGTCTCCGAAAATCTACTGCATAGTATTTATTCGCATTTTTAAAGTATTAAACTTTTATTTTTTAATATTAGCACTTGGTAATTGTTATCAAATGATTTTCGTCCGAAGGTGAGCACATTAACAGGTGTCCATTATAGATTTATATTACACATTATCACTCTCGCAGTAAGGGGATTCCAGACCACAAGAGAACCTACTTCACACCCCAAAGGCTATGTAACAACCGGAGAATCAACCCTCCCTCACTAAATAATGACAAGAAGTTCCGAACTGTGGGGAGTTCATCAGGAACATTACCGAAAGTCACAAATTACAAACAAACAGGGTGGTCTGTGTGTTGTAGGGGCTGTGACGTGCGGGACGACGGTTCCCTTTGGAAACCACTTATGCAAAAAATAATCCTTTATGTTTTTACAGAAAAAAAAATGAGAGAGAAAAAACTAAAATTAAAATATAATTGTAATGAAGCTGCAATTTTGAACGTAAATTTCAAGCTAGAATTTTTCTGTAGTTTTATTTGATTAAAAGTTATCTACTGTTAAGAATTTGGATAAAGTTTGAAATGCAGGAAACAAAACTGTTTGTTAGTGTACTGTACTATAAGCTGTTTATTTTACCTCTAATAAAATCATCTAAAAGAATTACGTCATGCAATGATTTTAGAGTCTAACAGCGAGCATTAATGAAAATAAGTCTCTATATATGAATAAACTTAGAGAGACGGGGGAGGGGGTGGGGAATAAAAAAGGGGGCGCAACTTTATTTCAATTAAAAATCAAGCAGAACATCTTAGCAACAAACCAAAAAGCTTGGTACAAATGGTGCCCCTTTATTAATTGATTTACTTTAATATTTACGAAATCAACTATCAATGCTGGTTTTTTTTTTTTTTTTAAAGGTAAAAAATCCAACTTCTTTCCAAATGTTTTCATTAAATTTAGACACTATTTAAAAATACGAAATTCATTTAATCCAGAAAGTACAATCAAAGCTTGAATTAAAAAAAAAAAGTTGTAAAGTAATGCCACTTCTAAAATATCAGTGCATCTTTTCGTGTAAATATTTGTTATGTGTATGTCCTTATACATTAATCTACAATGCATTCAGAGTATATTGTTGTAAAAAAGATTGCACAAAACGTTATAAAATTGAAAAAGTCAACAGCTACACTGATAGCATAATCTTTACCACTTGAAGAACATTTATTATTATTATTATTATTATTACATTTTTGAGGGAAATATGAAAGAAGCCGCCTCATCTGAAGTATAGAAGGGTAAGTAAACGTAAATCAATAATTTCAAGAACACAGGGCCAGCGAGAACCAGAGGCAGCAAGGCGCTTGCCTCACAGCGCAGCTTCCTTAAGGGGGCGGCAATTACAATCTAATCAATTTATTAGGTAGTATTACGCTTCTAATGAATAAGAAAATAGGTATGTCCTATGGGGATCTTGATATATTTACATGTGTATTCCAATGAAAGCAAAATTACAGAAAAAAAAAAAAAAGATTGAACACCACATAAAACTTAAACTTTGAATGCAATTTTTTTTCACACAAAAACAGCACAATATCAAGAACAACTCCTGAACTATTTTTTTCATCTTCAAAACATCTCCAGTAAAATTAAAACCTTGATGCAGTTTTCTATAATAACTGCATCAGGGCTAGAATTCAACTAGCACTTCAGATAATAATCTGAGATATCCAATTATCTGTAAGAAGAAATATAAAATATATTAAGAGCAAATAAAATAGAAAGCACTTTAAGATAAAAAGAATTTTTGAAAAATTCACTGCTTAAACAGTAACAATGTCAAAAATATAGCAGTCATTTTGGGAAGGTAACTTATAAAATATAAAATAGGAAATTATATATGAAGGCATTATAATTTTATACTTTGCACTTGTGCATCAAACTTTTCAATTAAGGTCTCGCACAGGTAAAGTTTATAAACATGTTTATTATAATAATGCCCCGATACATTATTATATTATAAGGAAACACAACATAAACCTCAAATTGTCCTACAATGGTAACAAACTGACATCTAATATCTCACAAAATGAATGGAAAATATGCAATTAGATCACAGTAAAACCTCACAAACTCACTCCTTTCAAAATAAATGAATAGACAATTACATAGTACATAAAAAAATTTCATTTTTTAACATCATTCTGAAAAACCACACAAAGCTTTAGCTACTTTTCCAAAGATGTTAATGAATCTAAAAGGCTCTTACTGCTTAGGGAGCTCTGAAGGAAAGCTCTTGTTAGATTGCAAAAAGCAATGTTTAATTTTAACAATTTATTAACCCAATGTTCCTTATTTTTATTCAAAACAAAAATGTTTGTTTTATTGAAAAAAAAATACACAAAGTTTAAAAAATAATAATAACTGTAGTTAAAAAAAGTAAAAAAAATTACACAAAGTATTTATTGGAAAAAAATGATATTGCTTTAATAACAATAATAAATGAGAGCAAACTCCTCTTATCTGGAACATTAATTTCCTTAGATCTGTTAGAATCAAAAACTATACTCTCACACTCAACGCAGAAAACGAAAACGGTGCATGCGGCTTAAACAGAGTGACGTCAGAGCTCCACGCCTATTGGCGTGACGTCACACTTGGAGAGCGCTCGCTCATAATGTGAACTAACGTCCACCGATTGTTGTTGCTGTTAGATGTCGCCACGGTCGCCACTTCTTACAACAAAATACATGACACATACTTCTGAGGACATCACTTTGCTGCTTCAAAGGTTATGTAAAATAAGACTTTAAAAATTGAATTTTCCAATTTTATGTGTCATATTATGGCTTGGATTTGCTCTCCCATATGGATTCATGCAATCATTGAACTGTAAACTCTCAATGCATGCAATAGATAAAATGATGAAGTGAAGAACTGTAATGTTTTGCTTAATTTGTTACGTCATTCTACTAGAGGAATTGCCGGCGGCAACATGGAAAGTTAAGGAATTTTGACGTGTTTCTGTATTAAAAGAGCCATGGCAATTCACGTCTGTACGGCATTGGCACCTGTAAATATTGCTGTTATTAAATATTGTAAGTTAAGTACATTTTTCTATTTTTGAAAATGGTATATTGGGATAAACATTTTGAGTAGTTAAAGTATTTGCGATTTGGTCACCAAAAAATAACATTATTATTTGAGCTTATTTTATGCAAAAATATAAATCTTTTGTTGTTGAGCGCTTTCTCTGATATCTTCAAGACACAATTGTTTAAATATACTTTGTTTTTTGTAATGTTTGTAGTCATTTAAAGCTCTGTCGGTCTGTTGTTAGTGTAGAACGAGGTCTCCGTTATTGAATTGACTCAAAACTCCGTGGAATTTATTGTTTGTTTAAAAAAAAAAATCTCTGTTAACATTACATGAACATTTTTGCTTTATCGAAAACGTGTTTGTCAGCAAATTTCAACCATAAAGGGAGACCCAAATTTTCGTTGCTGCTCCGCTTTACTGTCATTGGTTTCGTATCAGGGTTGGAAATCGTTTTTTAAAAATAAAACATGTTTATTTTGTTTGTTTAAAACATATTTTTAACTCCTGTACAACACAACCTCAATTAAAGTGCGCAAAAATAAATTTATTTAATTAATTTGAAGCAATCATATTTTCAAAAGAATAATAATAAATGCCAAACATTTGTTGACAATTAAATAAATACATTATTTTGTATAAAAGACATTCACTTATTAAGTGTTTTAAAAATAATCATAAGTTTAGCCGCCTTATCAATACCTAACTAGTGTTTAGTTAAAAACAATATTTCTGTCAATTAAATGGAATCATTTTTTTTATTAGTGTCAATATTCAAACACTAAATCATATTTAAACATCATCAATCATAGGTAAATGCCTTCAATTGTACTTAAATATCATCCCTGAAGGCGATGATTATATCGTTTAATGATCGTACATTACTTAGATCCAATTTTGCATTAAAAATGTCATTACGTTTGCAAATCAATATGAAACTTTTACGAGAGATGTTCAGCCTGACCCTCTCAAGATGGCTTTTAACGTGTTTCGATGATGGTGGCCATTCTAGTACCTACTCTTAACTTGATTTCCATTTTTAAACAATGCTTTAAATGTAGCATTTAAAACAATTGTCTTAAATAAAATATTTTAAACATAACAACCCTGGTTTAGTTTATGTACTGTTGTGTAATTTGTTTATATTCTGGAACAATGATCTGAAAATTTTCCTTTTAACATTTTGTAGCTTTTTTACATTCAATACTTTAAAATAAGTTTACAGTTTTACTGGCTGAACTATCCAGAAAATTTGTATGTTTGGAATTCGTATTCGGCTTTCCCCTTGCTCTTCAATTAAGTATATTTTTTCAGTTCTCCACTATTATCAATTAAAGTTTTTTTTATTTATAATGCAAGTTTTAGGTACAGCTATAACGAAATTTTTGTAAACAATTCTTAACTCTTGCAACTTTGTTATTACTGCTGATATTATTTTTAACTGTTGTAAAGTAACTTGGCTCTGTACATATATATCAGCTGTTGTTAGCATCATTAGATTTGCATATTATTCTCTTTTGTGAATCACTTATCTATAATATAAGAAACATGGCATGCAGTGAAATACTTGGCAATTAGTCTCAATATAGCAAATTTTTCCTCAACCAAAACCAAAATTTAACCAAAATTTGTTGCTTATGCCACTGTTTTTTTTTCTTATTATTTCCATATAAATTGCTTGGAATAATATTGTATTTACCAAATTTTAGTATTTTGCTTAAAATAATTTCATTAAAGTTTACAATCATTGATATATATATATATATATATATTCAATATAGGGGGAAAGAGAGATGAAGACCTTATACTTCCTATTAATGATTCCATTAGCCTCACATTGTCCAAAAAAAAGGTTAGTATGCACCTTTGAGTTCTTTCTTTCATTTTTTGGGCAAAATAATTCTGGTATGTCCCAACAAATACAGTAAAACTTCTCGATAGCGGACACCAGTAGGGCAAAAATATTTGTCTGTAGTATAAAGGTGCTCAGGTAAAAAGGTTTTTCTTATACGCTCAATGGTTAACTGTTGGGAATTAAAAACTGTCCGCCTGAGAGGGGTGTCCGTTAGCTGGAATTTTAGTGTACTGTTTTAACTTTAAAATCATTTCTAGTAAGTATTCATTGCATAAAATTATTGTGAATGGGACATTATTAGGGTAGTCTTTGTAAAAAATATGTATATTCAGTTTTGGAAGCATAACAAGTTTATTTTAAAAAGTCTTTTTTAAAAACTGATTGTCTTATTTAATTAAAACTAGAAATATAATGTAAATCAAACAATATGATAAAAACATTCAATAAATTCTAACATGCCTGATGTAAGAAATTTAAATAATTTTCTTGTATTTTGGTCAATGACGTAACGTTTTAATATCTCTAAAAATATGCAGCAATAAGAACTGTGTAGGTCTGTTTTAAAAAAAATTTAGAATGGTTTCAATGCCAGTTAACAAGAGTGGAAATGCTTTAGTTTAAAAAGTTTGAATATAAGTACTTTTGTTTCCAAAAATCTTAAAAACAGACTTTTTACTAATGTATGCTTATTTTGATAAAGAATGAGCAAACTATTACTTACTTAGCCCTTTAATTCCCAACTCCGCCCAAAGGCGGACGACAATAGCAAAATTTGGGCATTAGAGGGTTAGGTCAAATTTAAATAATTTAATGGAAACGATTGAATAAAAATAACACTTAAAAATTCTATCAAACTATTAACCACAGTGTAAGACAATGAAAGAAATGTTGAATTAACCCTCTAATTCCCAACTCCGCCTCAAGGCGGACAACAATACTAAAATTTGGCATTAGAGGGTTAATAAAAATAAAACTTAAAAATTAGAGTTTAGAATGAAAAATTAAGAATTGAAACCTGTTAACTTTTAATTAATGCTCATTTTTAAAAATACAGTAAAACCCCGTTAAAACGCGGTGTTGGGGGACATGTTTGGCACCTGCGTTATAACATAACTGCTGTATAGTGAAACCATACCACGGAACCATATTACAAAATAATACTCTCTTTCGTTGCATCATTTTTAACTTTATCAATCACTCGTAACTTTTCTTCAGTAGTATAATTTTTTTCTTTTCTTCTTTGCTGCTATTATATTTACTGTAATTGCTGTGCAAGAAGCACACATCTAAACTGGGCAATCAGTCTATCGAGCGATAGGTTATAAACCAACTGTGTTCCGAGAAAAAATTTGCTTTAAAATCTTTTTATGTTATCAACATGGGATTGTGAAGAGGTCATAAGAAAAAATTAGATTTGGAAGGGGAGGAACGCACTTCTCAAAGAAACAATGTTTTAAGCCTGCATACACACAAACTCAGACTGGAAAATATATTTAGTTTTCAAGAACGTAAAGAATCTGGAATACAAAGGTATACTTCTAAAAACGGAAGATAATTAAGCATTGAACTGAACAGTTCCTGACAGATTGAGCTTCCCCCCCCCCCCCCTCCATGTCAAGAGAAACAAGTCAGAGCCAGTCACGGTGATTGTACCCAATTTTGGAATCAAGCTATATAGTGTCCTAGGTTAAATCTTCTCTTTGCCCGGCCATCTTGGGGAGAATTCAACAAATCGGTGACTCTCCCTATGAGGACCTTTACTCTTACAATTGCCTTCGCATAGCTGAGACTGTGTGGACCGTGCATAGCCCTGTTTGACTTTCAATTCTTCTATCCATGGACACAACAACAACAACAGTGTCGTAGATTGAAAGACGAAAAAAGCATGAAAAAGGTGTACTTCAGGCCTATGACCATAGGGCTTTATCTGTTAGTGTGTGGTGGGGGATGGCAGCTCTTTGGCTAGAATATGTGTGTGCTTGGGCTGGCTTTATTTACAATGATAAATAAGGAATAATCTTTAAATGACAATGTTAAAGGGTGGTTTAAATGTGGGGTGACTTGTTAGTCACTGCTGTATATCCAATTCTGCGGTATACTGAGGTGCGGTATAACGGGCTTTTACTGTACAATGTTTTAAATGTATTTTATCTGTTTTTTAATTATTCATTCACATCTAAAATGTATAATGTGATGTAATTACAGCAACTAATTTTTTTCTCTTTCATGAGAATATTCTCTAAAAAATTGTTACTGAGAATTTGCAAAGTTATTATCTTTTTATATTCCAAATGACTACACAGCCATATAATATACATGCATATAAAATTTAAAGTGTTTACAATATTGGTCTTTCTGGCTTAGTTGATTTGTCCAAACATATAGAAAAAGATCAAAAATAATTCCAGTGTACTTATATAGTAACTCATTTTTTTCTTTTATGAAAGTTTTCATTGCAACCGCATAAGTGAATTTGTTATGTGATTGGTTTATTAAAATTTAATCATTTTCCTTTGCCTTTTTAGATGTGTGCCAAAACTACAGTTGCTTGCTCTTTGCTATTTGAAAGTGACAGAATTTGGTTGAATGGGATGTGAGTAAATATGGTACAGTAAAAATATTTATTATGATGCTAATGTTTTTGAATAAAAATATCTTTCATTACAAATATCATGAGAAAATAAAATGCTGTTAATTCAAGAAAATCATGATTTTTAAAAGGAGAAATAGTACATATAAGAACAAGCAAAAGACTATGGATGCAGACAACTCTTTAAAATATATGGAAAAGTAATGGATGTTCAGAAGTGATTATTCAGACTTTATAGGTGTTCATTAAAAACTAAAACTAAACTTTTATTCCCAGGCATTTGAAAAATTGTCATGTTAACGGCTGTTGGTCTATCCATTAATTTTTCTGTTAAAAAATAAAAAAAAATCTGTACTTCTATGGTTATATTTAGTAAGCTATATATTTTTCCTATTTTGCCTGTATTTCTTCCAAACAACTTACATGCAAGGCCAAGGCCATACAGGCTTACTAAGCTGGGCCTTGGGATAAACAAAGTCTGGGTCAAAACTGGTCCTAAAAGAATGTATCACCTTTTATCATTGCTTAACACAAAAGTTCCCAAATTGGGTATTGCCACATCGAGAGTAGAAGGGTGCGGTGTGATGCTCATGATATTAAAACTTCTTTGTTTGGTAAGCAACAACCACAAAAGGAAGTGTTGTAGTAATCACATAGATACATCAGTGAATTTCGAATTTGAGTTATAATCTTTTTCATTCTTATCATTCACTTTTGTAATTTGTCATCTCTCTCTCTCTATCTATCATGGGTAAATATGTAACTAGGTTTCTGTAAAAAAAGTTCTAACTCTTCCAAGGGTGTCATGGCTTGAAAAAGTTTGTGAACCTCTGGCTTAAGATTTAAATCAATAAGTAACTACATCAGTTCATACATACATAAATAAATAAATATTTTTATTAATCGCCATTATATAGCAGTAGTTATTTATGAGAGGCAGTGAGATTGATGAAACGTAGAAAAATTAAGTGTTGTATTTGCTGTGTTGGTAGATAAAGACATATGGGAGTCCAAAATTTTTCTTGGCCTGCAGCCCCATTTCTTGTTTATTAAATCCTGCGGAAGGCCTGTGATAATTTTGGTGACTAAGGAATATATGACTAATCAATCTCCTGTATGTCCAATTTTGCAGCATTTTCTGGACAAGGAATTGATGACCGCTTTACCCCATGCACTAATCGCTTTACCTCACCCCAGAAAGAAGGCATCAAAACAATTATTTTACTTAATTTTTTTCTGCTCAAAATTCAATGCAATCGATTCTTTAATAATGTAATGTAAAATATCAAGCAAAAAACGTGAAGGTTTTGAGCATTTTCTTATATTTATTGGCAACGGATGTTGAAAAAAGTGGACAAAGACCACTTTATCCGACCGGAAACTAATAAGTTAAAAAAAAAAAAAAACCTACCTTTTTTTCTAATACAAATTTATAAATGGAGGTGTTAAAACAGGTGGAGAAATGCTGGTTTATAGGGTTTGGGGGGATGGTCTGCAAAACAAGGATCATGGAGAAGGTCTCCATTTATTTTAATTTTATTCTTGCTCCAATCCAACATTTTAAATACTTCTTTCAGCATTGCTTTGACTAGCTTTTGGGTAAGTCTTGCCTAACTCCCTTTTCTTGTTTCATTTAGTTTCTCCTTGCTTTAGTGGATAGATACTGCAATTGCTCTTGAGTTCCTTAGAGTAAACGTTTCTGTTTTATTAACTGTTTATTCTCTGAAGTACTTATTTAGAATAAAAATTCATAAAAGTAAGCATATGTATCAAGTTTTGTTTTTTTTAGTTTATATAAATAAAATTAATTTACACAAATGAAACTTGTACTTTTATTTGAATTCTATTTTGAGCATGTGAAGTGTATATTATCTATTGTTTTTTCGTTTAGAGAGCAAGACATTCAAAGCCCACGAATTCAAAATTGCATTTCTGAAAGTTAGTATTTTTAATATTATGTTATTTAAAAATGAGAAATTTTGATAGTTTGACAGTATTTGTAATTTATATATTGAAATATAAATAATTTAAAAAAAAATATCTGCTGAAATATTACTAATGTGATAATTTGTTGCATATTATCAAGTGCATGCATAAGAATTAAATGCAATATTGTATAAAAGGCAATTTTTTGACTCCTTTTTTTTTTTTAAATTAATCATTAAAGTGCCTAATTGACATGTATTTTTATCGGTATATTTTGTTTTTGAAGTCTAACACACTGAAAAATTTTGTGATTGCTACCTGTTTTTAAAAATCCCCCTAGTGTTTTGGATTCTGCTGCTTTTGGCAGTTTGTGTGAAAAAATTATTCTCAAACAAATCCATTTTTATACTGTATCCTGTTGGAAAATTGTACCTATCAATAAAAATAATATTCCTTGTTATTGTTGGCATCAAACTATCTTCTATCGTCAATTAGCATTATTTAGGCACATCATGTGTACTGATGATATACCGTTATTGAAATAGCATTCCATGAGCTTATGCTTTAGTTTGCAAAATGTACAGAAGTGGCAAATCTATCCCGTCTGGTATATTTACAATGAGCCATGTTCAAAATCCTTGGTAGTCCTTGGACTAATGACTGATTGCCATGAATTGAGCATGTCTTAGCTTCTCTCTATTTAGCACAAGAGTCATCAAAGTAAATTTTTCCTAGGGAGAAATGCAAATTCTTATCACAGCAATATTTTAACCCCTCAAATTTGAAATTGAGATAATATTTGAATGGAATTCACTATTGAAATCAATTTAAGTGCAACATAAATTTTTGCAGGAGGATAATAATTTCCAATTTTACATTAGACAAATTAATATATTGGCATTTATTGCTTTTCTTTGCATAAATCCAGGCACATGTTTCAACACTTAAGAAAGCTTTTGAAACTTAGAAATAATTATAAATGGCTAAAAAAACCCATTAAATAATAACAATACAAAATTATTTAGATGCCCTGCCCGAGGAGGCAGCTGCCCTCGTGCTGGTGAGCCCTCGAACCCACCTGCGCCTTCTCTAGAAAACTCTTTTAAGTGTTCTTAATGGTGACTCTAGTGGGTGGTGGCAGGACTCAGCACCCTATTGTCCTTTTGATGCACCCTGATACCTTTACGAGGACACCCTGTTGTAAAATAATAACTTAAGTGCAAAGCAAGTGTCCAAACATAACTATTTAAAAGTTTTCGATTAGAGAACGCGAACTTCCTCTTTTTTGAAAGAGGGAGTATTACCTCCATGTTAAACTTTAACGGCCCAGTCACAATGTCTGCAGACCAGTATATATTCATACTGACTGGTCTGTCAGACCAGTATCTTTTTTAAAGATTTCTAATGCTGATTTTTAGGGAACGTTCTGCCTCAGATTAGCACTTTTTTCTTGTTGGCTGTGAATGATCTAATAGAACAACTTCACATACTATATTCATTGCTGATTTCCAGTGTTCATTATCATCATGAATTCTTTTAGTGCCTTAAAGTATGTTAGACTTTCAATCTATATTTTCAGTTTCCTGCTCGATGCCATTTGACCAGCTTCATTGTAGTTTGCCCATCTAAAATAACTGTGCTCCTGTTCTACCACTCAACATTAGGTCAAACATAGGCATCCACATTCTAGTGTTACTTTCCAATAAACATAAAGATAATTAAACATAGCATCATTTAAAATCAACCCCAAATTGATATTAAATTGTTGCAGCCATAGCTAATTTGTATTTTTATCTGTAAAGGATACTCGCACTTTAATCAGTATTGATATAAATTTTTATTAATTCTTCATATTCCTATTCTTGCATTTTTAATTTTGAATTTTATAAGGTATTCTGATCTGGTGTCACAATAATTTTTCAAACTTTTTAATGTTTTCTTATTTATAAATCTTTGAATGTTATGTGTGCTAAATAAAAATTAAATTTTAAGATTGATGTCTTTTATATTATCAGTTAAGCGTTTGGCCAAAAAGAAAGAATACTTGAACTATCATTTACATATTTGTTCGGAAAATAATTTTCCAACTGCTGCTGGGCTTGCATCATCTGCTGCAGGATTTGCTTGTCTAGGTTTGTCCATATAACATTTTAATTACTAAATTTTTAACAATTTATACATTCTGTTATTCATTTTTCTTATGCCAACCAAGTAGTATTAGTCTCAACTATCCTAATTTTTAAAACAGTAAAAATTGTATTTTAAAGTTTTAGTATATTTTTTAATTTTTGGGGGAAAGTTGCTATTTTTTTTTGATAGCACCCTTTTTTTCCTCATTTTATAAAAATATGAAAAAGATTCTTTTTTTCAGTTTTATAAAGTAATAGGGAGCAGGGGAAGGATTGATATTAACTTAGTGCTTCTTCCATTCTTCTCGATATTTTTTTAGTATTTAGATAACAAATTTCTCACTTGTACTTAATTTTTTTATAGTAATTTAGTATGACTAACAATGATGGGATATTTAGTCATCTTTAGATGAAGCAATAACCAAAGGAAAATAAAAAAATAATAATGCTTTTCTGTTCCCCATTATTAGCCAAATGTATGTTTTTGCAATTTTTCATGATGAAATATTTTTCTGCACCTTTTTCTTAAATATTATAATGTATAATATTTATCTAGTTGAAGTTCTACTCTGAATCATGTATCTAATAGACAATAATAATTTCTAAAACTGTTAAAGATATTTGTTACTTATGAATTGTCAGGTGATTCAATGCAGATTAATATGTATTGTGCTAGAAAGATACAAAGTCCGTACAAAAAAATCAATCAGCAACAAGCAGTGGGCCAAACTTGGCCAAAGGACAATATGATACCCATATGGGAGCTATATAAGGCAAACCCGAATTCATTATAATATGTACTCGGGGGTCGCACCATAGGAAATTCGGAACCATTTTTGGGACCCTTCACAAAATTCCAATTAATCAAAATGGACCCTTCACAAAATTCCAATTAATCAAAATGGACCCTTCACAAAATTCCAATTAATCAAAATGGACCTTTCACAAAATTCAAATCAATTAAAACGGACCCTTCACTAAATTCAAATCAATCAAAACAGACCCTTCACAAAATTTCCACCATAATAGCGGCAAATAATAATAAAATGTTTCATCACTAATTAAATTTTTATTTTTCACAGAATTATTTGATTTTTCACAAAAACCTCTTTAAAATACACAAAAAACGGACCCTGTTAAAATTGCTAGATCGACCCCTGGTACTATAACTGCTATGGGAATTATTGTCCTTTGTCTTTGATGTTGAAGTTTACAATGTAACCATTCAGCAAAAATAAAATGCTATTTTTTACAAATACAAATTTCGTGCAATTATTTTAAAGTAAATTAGAAGGTTATTATAAAATATTTTTTAAATTATTTCAAAATATTTAGTATCTTGTATTAACTAAACTTGCGTACATTTTTTAAGAATTATTTATCAAAGTTTTTTTTATTTCAGTCAAAGCACTTTCTGTTCTATATGGTGTAGATGATGAACTATCTAGGGTAGCAAGGTAATTAATATTCCAAAAGTTTTTTCCTTTCTTTTCTGTTTTGAATTAGATACTTTTTTAAAATTTTCTTTTTATATCTTGAATGAATGTAGATATTGAATGCAAAATTTTTCTGCTTTTTCGTAGTTACTAACATACATGATCACCTTTATTTATTTATTTATTTTTTGAAGAATGAACAATTTTTTTCCATAATGAATTTAAATAAACTAAATATTTTTCCTCTACAAACGGAATAAAAAAGGGAATAAATTAAAACTTTGTGGGGAAATAAACTAAGTAACCAATAATAAAATTAGAAGATAAAAACTTAAAAAAAACTTAAATTATCAAATTTCAAAACATGTTAACTTATGATGGATAAATCAAAACGAAATTTGGAGAAAATTCCTTAACCAAGATTAGTTTCTAAAGAGCTTCTTGAATTGTATAGCTTTTTACATAAATAAATTATGCATAACATTTTGTAAGCTCCTTCCAGTGCAATTATGTCAATTTTATAAATTGCATGAAATGTTGATATGACAGTGCTCAGTTTTGAATATTCAAATTCTGAATAACGAAATTTTTTTTTCAATATAAGCAAAAAATCCTATCTGTTGTGCTTATTCAGTTTATTTTAAAAGTTGAGTACTTTCATTAAATGCTATTCTGTATCACTTATAATATCAGATGCTCATTACGCTGGAAACAAAAGTTACTTTATTGTAAGGGTCCATTATTTTTAGTGTTATGTTTACTGAGAAATTAAGTTTTAGAAGTAATAGTTAACTTTTATTTTTTAAAATTCATTATTTAAGTATAAACTTTTGAAAGTAGATCTATGAAAGGATATCTTTTGAGCTTTCATACAAAGTATTGCTATTAACTATCAATATTAATTATTTTGTTTTATTTATTTACTTAATTTTTATTGCTAAAATGCACAAAAATAAAATTAATATTTGATGGATTTTTATTTGTAATTAAACATTTAAATGCTAAAACAGCATATCATTCTGAATATAGATTTCATTACAAAGGTTATGACTGAACTATATTTCCTAATCTTCCTGAATGTCTTGCTAAAATAACCACTTGTAGCAGTAGCACTGTAATTTAGGCATTTCTGCATTTATCTTTTGTCCCTCCTCCCCTTAAATGGCCTGTATATTTATTATTTCGTAGAATTGCTATTATTTTCTTTGAATTGTTTAGTGCTTTTATGTATTAAAGCAAACTAATCTATTAGACAAGGATCTGGAAGTGCATGCCGAAGTATCTATGGTGGATTTGTACATTGGGTATCTGGAACTCAAAATGATGGATCTGATTCCATAGCAAAGCAGATTGTTCCCAAAGAACACTGGCCAGAAATGAGAGTTATGATTCTAGTGGTAGGTTTTTTTTTTTGTACAATCGAGTATTCAAATGAAACAATTTCACTCATAATTGTTTAGCTCAAAAGTTTTAAGATAAATTACTTTTTTCCTTTTGTGTTTTTTTCCCTTCAATTTTTTTATCATTTGTTGTGAATAGACTACTTTAAAATTGAACTTTGCAACAATTTATCATTTTTAGATGCTTGTTATGAGCATATTTGGTGGGGGGGGGGGGCACTTTAAGGGTGCAAAATGATTCCAGGGGGTCTGACGGTTACCCATCAGAAGAGGGTACGTTTCCAAGGGTTCATCTTGGAAGATCTTTAGAAACTTTGAGATATTGAGATAAAAATTCAGACTGGTTCAGAAATGTGTGGATATTGCTGGGTCTCATTTTTTGAACTTGAAATAATTGACATTCTATTAAAAGAAAAAAAAATATTTTACAATTATTTAGTCATTAAAGTAATTAAAATTTTAGTCATAAAGTAAAAAAATATTTTTAAAGTCCAAACAGTATAAATAATGTAGTTATGAAAAAGTTGCCTGCTGTAGTGATTATTTTCTTCATGATCATTAGCAATTACAAAGCTTCCTAGAGTCTTTACTGACATGTAACTTGTATTCTTCCCCTGCCTTATTTCACCTTTCTTAACAATGAAGGTCCACTCATACTTAGTAGTACTGTGTCTAGAATTGAGAGGATGATGTACAGAGTTCATTGGCGATAAAATATAATACAATTGGCAAAAAAAATTTTGAAATTTGGTGAAAATTACCATTTTTCTAAAAATTAGAATTTTACTAAAATGGTCTAAATTTCAAAAACCTTTGGAAAAACTAAAAACATTGCAAAAACTGGCCAATTTTCCTAAAATTTATGGGGAAAAAAATTGGTGGGTATGATTTTATTGTAACTGTGAATTTTATGAGATGGTGAAATATTAGAAGTTAATGAAGAAAATTAAGTGATTATAATACTAATAATAAAATAGATAAATAAAAAGTAAAAATAAATAGAAATAAGTTGGTGTACTTATTTTTACTTGCACACAATGGAACTTTTTGTTAATGAAAAAGTTTTTTTAAAAATTTAATAGCTTTATCAGTTTAGTAGCCTCTGTTAGCCTTCCAGTAGCATATGAAATGATAGCCCATAAAACAATCACTACTCACTAAAATGTTAGTTAATATTACTAATGTACATTTACTCCTTTTTTGCAATTTTAGGTTAATTCTGAGAAAAAAGGAACCAGCAGTACTGGTGGTATGAGAAATAGTGTTTTAACTAGCAGTTTGTTGAAGCATAGAATGGCTGAAATTGTTCCTCAGCGAGTTCATGCGTTAAATTCTGCAATTCTACAGAAAGATTTTCAAGCCTTTGCTGAAATCGCTATGAAAGTAAGTTATAAAAACAAAAAAAATATCTTTTTCATGGGAGTAGATATCATGCTTATATTTAAGAAATGCTAATCTTTCAAGTGTGTAATTGAATTTTTAAACCAAAATTTTGAGCCTTAGGGATGAATCTCTCGCATATATAAATCTTTACATATGAAATTATATAGATTCCAAATATTAAAATTAGAGGGAATAACAGAATTATTATCATAATCAGGTATGTAATAGAAATTTATGTATTAATGCTGATTTGAATTATGTGTCATGTGCACAGATTAATGCCTGTAACTATGAAGTGTTGTTCAGGATTTCAGAAATAAGAATATTGTTTACTGTTTTGAGAATTCGACACTATCAAATCTCGGAATACAATCACATTGACTTGAAAAATGACGTGCATATTATTTTTTTGTAATCATGTACATATCACTGGGAAGCACTCTCTTAAACAGGGTTCAACAGAAAATTCATTACAAATTTTCTGAGGCTTTTTACTTTTGATTGAGTGTTTAAGTAACTATTTACAACTACAAAGTTGAACAGGCTAGTGTTTTTACACAACCAGTCACACTAGTCAAAGAAATTTAAGAGCCTTATGCTAATGAAAACCTGTCTACAGGGGTAAAATTATATTGCAATGGGGATTGAATTTCATACCCTCTGGTAATAAAAATATTTATTTAATTCTTTTGTGCTCTTTATCATTTTCATACTACATATATTGGTGGCATACATGCTTATCCAATTTCACAACACTCCAGCTATGTCTTCTTGGTGTGCTTAATTTTTTTTTTTTTGCTGTCGAGTGTATAATTTCATAAATGATGTTTCATACCTTTATAAAGAATTTAAAATTTATTATACAGGCTTATCACAGTTTGAAAATGAACTAAAAAGAAATTAAAATTATTTTAAGCCTTATAGTTACATTTACTAACTAATTAAAACTAACACAGTGTCGCGACAGCCCAATGGGGCCATGGCCTACTGGGCCCATCCCAGCTTTCGAGACCGAGGGCCCTGGGGTGCAGGAGCAGATATTCCAGTCAAGTGGTCGGCCTGATTTGGAATCCCCAGTATTAGCTCCTAAGTGTGCTTGGTCCTCATTTTATCGACCCCACTGAAGGGATGAAAGGCTGAGTCGACCCTGCCCAGCCCAGGAATCGAAGCCCGGACCTGTGGCATGGTAGCATGAAAGGCTACCACACAGCCACTGGGCCTCAGTTATGTTTACAACTAACTAATTTTAACGTGCTTTATTATACTTTTTTTATAATTTAATTTTAGTGTTTCATTTCTTGTATTTTTAAAACTCATTTGAATTAATAAGTTCTTCCCAACCTATGTTAAGAACATTCAATTTTTATGATTTGTTTGACTTTTTATAGGAAAGTAATCAGTTTCACGCAATATGCCTTGACACTTATCCACCCATCCATTATTTGAACTCAACATCTTACAAGATAATAGAATTAGTTCACTCTTATAATAATTTACATGGGAAGAACAAGGTAAATGAATTTTTAAATTCTTCCCTAAAAATGTCCATTAAAATTGAATGCATAACAAATTAAGCTTTTGAAAACTTTTCCTTTTATTTAAAGCTTGCATATACATTTGATGCTGGTTGCAATGCTTTCTTATTTATGTTAGAAGAAGATGTGCCTGAGATATGTGCCATTGTAAAAGCTGCTTTTCCTCCAACAAATGACGATGGGAACTTTATCAAAGGAGTCGAAGATCCCAGCTTTGAAGTGCCACAAGTATGAAACTTCTGCTATTAGTTCAAAGTTTTATTATCAAAGCTGCACTGTGTTACAATACATATTTATGCATTTCTCATTGCCGAAAAATCTTATCCTTTTAGTTTTGTTGAGCTTTTCTTAGCAAAATATTTGCAAAAATAAAGAACTCTGAAACTAATGAAAGTAATACTTTATTGGAATGTACCTGTGATTGTTTTCATTCACGGACCACTTCCTATGCCTCAAAATAAAACATCTTCACTTACAACAAACACAAGTCATTTATTTATAGATGAACAAACATATAGATTAATACACAGCATTTCTATCTCCGCTCTTCTCAAGAGCACACCACCAACTCTCACCTCTCGTTCTTTCCCCCTCATGCGAGAACAGGCTGATGTCTTTGTGCTGCTACTCTGACGTCACAGGGCCAAATTAAACATGTTTTCTGGAAAAATTGTCAATAGTAATTTGCTGGTTCCGGAAGTTGATGACCTAAAAATGTATCAAAAAGGACTCAAAAGACGACATTAGAACTGAAAAAATGGACTCAATTTTTTGAAAAATGCCCTTAAGATCTGATGTTGAAATTCAATTTCAGCAGTTTAAATATTTGCTTTTTTGAAACATTATAACAATACCATCATCGAAATAACTTTCTAAAAGAATAAATGGATAAAAAATAAAAATAATGCAGCCAATAATTGAGAAATATGTCTTTTGACAATTTTAATATCTTAAATGAGAGAAGCGAAATTGCTTTGGAATAATCAAGAATATTTTTTTATGTTATCAGACCACATCCGAAAGTAAGTACTTCTTTCAATGCAGACATACTTGGGACAAATTTAAAATAAATAAACAAACACTCGTGTAAAAATATTTTGTTTTAAATTCACACTGATCTCTTCCTTTTAGAACACCAGCAATTTTTCTCAGCATCAAAAAGTCTTTGTTTACTTCAAGTTGTCTTCATTCAGTTTTGAATCAATAGATTTGCAATTCTATCGTTTACCTACCTCTTATTTATTTAATTTTTTTTTTAAATTTAATGAACAGGTAAAACATAGAAAAATACTTAAAAATGCTGTAAAAAAGCTTTAAAAATGCTCCAAAACAAAGAAAAAGTGAAAAAAAATGCATTATCATAAACTTACCAGGCTGGTAATTAGTTACAAATTTGTTATTTCAATATGTTTCTAGAAAATCTGTTTAGTGAGATTATGGATTTTTGTAATTAAAATAACGTTTAACTTTAACAAATTAATGTTTTGAAATATTTATTTATAGCTGTAAATTTACTACTACAATTCTTAAAACAATACATGAAAATTAAAAAGGTATTTTAATTAACAACTGATATTGGTTCTTATAGTGTTCAAAGATAAACTTTCTACAGCTCACATTCAGAAAACAAATACTAATAGAGAAAAGAAATGTGTTTGTTTTTACTTGTAGTAATATGTTATGAAATGTCACAACTGTACTTCTTGCTGAACTTCTTAAAATTTTCTATGAATGTATTTATTTTAAAATATGTAATGTTTGTTCTTACTCAGACTTTTAAAATGTTTTTCTAATGTTTTTTTTTTTTCAGGATATTTTTAAAAAATTGAAATGTACTCCTCATCCTGGATTATTGCAATACATTATTTATACTCAGGTTAGAAAATAATTAGTCAATCTGAAATATTATTTAATATTTGTATAATTTGAATTACTGTTTAATTTTGTACGTTTTTAAAATCTATATCATTAAAAAACCCTTTTTAGTTTCGAATAGAGTTCATGATTAGATTTTATTGAAATGGAAGGATTATCCTGCCTTTTTTTGAATTCAAAAAATTTTCAAAGTAGAAGTAAATTGTGTTAAATATTTATGTAATAGTATGCATTTCAAAACGTGAGAGACCTATCAGATGCCTCGGCAGTGCAGCCCTTTCAAAACCAAATTTTCAATAAATGTTTTTTCAAATATTATGTTCTAGAAAAAGATAGGAAATTAAGACAAAAAAATCTACCTTGTAAAGCAATTTTGTTTTTGGACAATGCTGTATCTCATCCAGACAAAGATGAACTATGGTGTGGGGAAATCCATGCTGTATTCTTTCCTCCCAACGTTACAAGTTTATCACTGTCATCACATCTGGGTATACTGGAGAATTTGAATAAGTGATATCGATGACATTTGTTGCAATGTTTAGTTCAATCTGGTGATGGACATTTTGAGACGTTTTGAAGAGTAAACATGAGAGACATTGTTTTAGGGTTGCATATTCTTGGAACGAAATTAATCCTACATCAGGGAACAAATCGTGGCTGAAATTTTCACTTAAATTAGTGACATTGGTGGAGTAGCAAAATGATGACGATAGTGAAAACATTATTTAGGAAGATTTGGGGAAGGAATTACTTGGCTGTGAAAATTCTAACTAGTTGACACTAAAGACTGGCTCAACAGTGATGAGATGTCGGAAATTACTGACTGGACAATTATTGACATGATAGGAGACCAGAGGCGTAGCTAGGTGGGGGTAAGGAGGTACAGCTGTCCCCTGGCGCAGCGTCAAGGGGCGCCAAATTAAATTAAATTTATTTTCCTTTTAAATGCGAAAAGAAAATTATTTGAACTCAAGAGGTGTGAATATGTTTGACAAAAACGTGGGAGCACCGCAAACCATATCGGAATGACCAATGTAGAACAGGAGTGCGTAGGAAATCGGACAAATAATTTTGCGAAGCCAATGTCCCATTTTTCAATTAGAAGTGGATGGCCGGTAATAAAAATGAAAGTTAAAAGGGGGGGCAAAATCTTCAGTTGTCCCCGGGCGCTGAAAACCCTAGCTACGCCTCTGTAGGAAACGAGGAAGAAAATAATGATACAGAAGAAAACGGCTCTCTGCCATTTGAAAAAAAAAAAAAAAAACTCACAGTGAAGGCTATGCAGCATTAGAACTAGCTTTAAAATATATAGAACAGCAAAATGAAGCCACCATTGTTGACGTTCTGCTTTTGAAATGTTGGCTAGATGTTGGATTTAAAAAGAGGAGTAACATGTTAAAGCAGCAAAAAATTGAAAATTTTTTAAAACTTTAAAGTATCCTGAATATTATTACACTAAATAATAAATATACATACGTACGTCTTTTGTCATAATAATTGAGTACAATTATAAATGCTGAAAATTTTCCATTTTTTTCGGAAAATCCGAGTTTTCAGTAATCCAAGGTGATGTCGGAACCAATTACCTCGGATTTTCGAGACCTACTGTACATTCATTGCATCTGGGTGATGATTTGCAGGTGCTCTTATACCTTGATGTGCTTGGTATCATGGGCTGTATAATGGATAAATATAGCGCTTTCTTCTGGAATTCTTTCTGTATTTCTTTCAGCTTTTATCTTTTTCATGTCTAGTTTATTAATATTTTTATCTAACATTTATGTCATGAAATTCGGCACAGTGGTGTAGTCGTGAAAAAAAAGTTGGGGGGACGCGGCTGCATAAGAAGATAAGCAATTGAAATCAAAAGGGGGGGGGGGACGCTTATGTTAAAATGTAAACATTTTGGGGGGACGCTTTTATCAAAATAAAAAGGTAGGGGGACGCCGTCCCCACGTCCCCCCTTGGCTACACCACTGATTCGGCTCCTGTATTTGCACTCATTTATGTTTCAATGCAATTAATTATATGTAATGCGCTTAATATTCATGCACTGTATTCTGGGCAGGTAACAAAAGTTTAAAAATGTTTTTTTTTTACCTTGATATTTGAAGACCTTAAATAAATGTAATTGTTTGAGGCGTATTTTTTATAAAAATTGTAGCTTTGTTATAGTAGTTTCTTTTTAACAGATGAAATTTTCTTTTTTCTAGGTTGGTAATGGTCCAACGATGATTAATGAGCACTTATTGAACGAAAAAGGGCTGCCTCTGTAAAAATCATTTAAAAAAAAAAAAAACTTTTTTAGAAATTATTTTGCTCTTTTTATTTATTTATGTACTTTACAATATTTATATTTATCTAAATGTTCTTGTTAAAGGTTGAGGGTTTATTATTATACTTTTTTAATAAAAATTTTAAATCTGTGCTTTGTGTTGTTTTTATTTATCACATGTTTCAAATATCCTTAAAAATTTGACATTTCTTTAATGGATACATTCTGGCTTCTGAAAAAAAAATTAAATCATAAGTTTTCCAATTATAAGTTTGTGGATAACTTTTCCCAACCATTTAGTCCTAAAAAGTGCAATGCTAGTTGTCCAATGCAAAAATTGCCTTTTATAAATACTTGACTGTGACATGACTGATGATCTCTGAAGCCTTTTGAGTACTATATACAGCTTGTCAAGAAAGCACACTTGAGCCTTTAGTATGTGAGTACGTTTCTTTTCCATCAGAATATTAGAAAATCAATCGAAAAGCAATATTATTTCTAGAGGTTTAAATGTTTGTCTCTTGATAAAGAGATTTATGCCAATTTATGAACATGAAAGGCAATTCTAATGACTCAGCATTGAACTGTAGGATAGATTCTATTCTGAGAATGTAATAATTCTATAAATATCGGTCAAATATTGTGCAGTATAAAAGGAGAAACCCTGGATTGGTGAATCAAGATTGCACTACAGGAAAAGTCGAGACATGCTAACTCTCGCATATTTCTTAATGTATCACTCTTGTTGTACAATGTATAAAAATTTACTTTTGTTCGAAAAATAAAAAAAGATATGCAAGTTTCTGTCCAATGTCTTTACATCCATAAGCTCACATGTACTGTAAAGAGAATTCCTTGTAATTGCCAAACGCATCTTCAATTGATATTGCCGTTTTGCGCTTTAAAAGTTGCATATTACCTTTTTAAACTTATAATTCATGTTCTATTTAACTCGGAAGATTCAAACTTCGATGCAGTGAGCTAACTTAACCTGGAGCAGAAAAACATTCACTTGGGAATGGTATAAAAATGAAAAATGTGGTACAAATTTCTTTTTATTAGTGAATTGTCATTGCTTCTACCCTGAAAAAGAGGGAGGAAAAATTTTGATGTTCACTCATTAATATAATGATTAAGGAATGTATATATAATGTATATTTCATTACAATGTATCTATAATGAAAATATCATTCGAAACTTTTAAGTTTTTAAATAGCTCTATTTATTGAGGGTCTAATTGTGAAGAAAAAAAATCTATTTGTTCTTTAAATTCGCTAACCTGTATTATATAGGGACTTTTATTCTTAACCCTAAATTTCTTTTATAAGTTTTATTTGAAAAAGGAATAGCTGTCAGCAAAAGAGAAGGGTATTAGATTGTGGTGAATGCAACAATATTATGCAGGTACTGCTGCACCGAAAAAAATGTTGCAAAACATTAAATATGCAAATCATGTAGGGGAAGGTTTGGCAGATTTGACTCCCCCAGTGGTGTAGTCCTTGAAAAAAAGGTGGGGGGGGGGGGGGGGGGACGCTTGTGTTAAAATTCAAAACAAGTGGGGGGGATGCCGTCTCCCTCGACTACACCACTGGACACTCCCGTTTATAAACCAGTATTTAAAATTGCCCAGGTTTGTAGGCGGGAAAAGGAGAAGATTTGATAATGAAGTTTTGGTGCCATAAGCAACTCGCATCCGGCTATGTACTTTTGGTTCAGTAATTGTATAACTATAAACAGCTTCATAGAATAAGTTTTTCTAATGGCTTGTTTTTTTGTTTTTGTTTTATTACATGTCCTTAACGCATTATTTAGGTCTTTTTTTTTGGGTCCCAATGTGTACTGTTTTGAAGTGCTGTGCGAGTGTGTTTATTTATTTAAATTTGCTTAAAAAAAGATATTTAATGTTTCACTCTAGTTCATGCCTATGGGCAGTTTGGACAACGTCCAATCTGCCCAAAAGCTATCAACGTATCACAACTACTAATATACTTGCTCATATTATAATTTAATTCATTAAATAATTTAACGATTTATTCATTTTTACCAAGAGTTTATTTATTTAACATAAATAGGCAAAGATAAAGCAGTTAAGTACCATTTTCTCCTCTGTTAAGTGATTTTCTTTCTTTTTTTTTATTTAGTAGCTATTGATGAGGTTTAATGTTATCAGTAAAATTTTTTTGGAAATCGTTGCTGCACTTTGTTTGTTACATGTCATTTTTCGCTATGATTTTAGTTACGTTATTTTTTTAGTGTTCAGACAGTAATAAAGTCATTAACTGATGGAACTTTTTTTGATAATATCTTCATGAAATTGGAGTCAAGAGGAGAATTGTAATTTAAAATTCCCTTCAAGTTAAAACATCTATTTTCTAACACTATTTATAATAGTTTTTTTTTTTTTTTTTGAGCAAATGAAACTATTGTATCGTTAATCGTTTGAAGTTTATTTAGCAGGCGGGAGGGGCTTTACATTTCTTCTTGAAAAAAAATGTCTTCTGTTTTTGTTCTTAAAAATTATCTATTATGATGAATTTTTTTCAAACAAGAAACGAAAATTTTTTTGTTATAACTGCAAAGTTGCATATCAAAATTCAATAGGTTAAGAATATGTTCTTTTAAAGCTACCTCCCCCCCCAAAAAAAAGAATAAAAATCAGGCTAGACTAATTGTTTAAGGAATAAAAAAATTAAAAAGAAAAAAATGCATTAAAAAATAATATTTTTTTAATGACAAATATGCTTACAATTAAGATTTAACATATCTTATGCGTTTTTTTACTTTTATCAGTTTAATGTTTATTGTAATTATGTATTCCACTTTTAAAATATTTTTATGGAAAAGTACTAAAGATGATTTTCTCAAGTAATTAGATACACAGAACGAATGAATGTGCACTCTCAGGAACACATGCTCAAATCTAACGAAACTTTCGTCGTATTTGACGAAATGGCTTCGTGAAAAATGCTCCGAGTAAACCTTTCGTCAAATTGGCGAAATTTCTATAGTAATTTTTTAAAGTCATGTGATCTCGCGAGGGAAGTTTCGTTATAAATGACGAAATTTTTTTGACGATACCAAAGTAATCAAAAGTGACGATTCTGTTTCTGAGAGTGTGTACACTTCAAAAGACGTCCTGTTTTCTAGTGTCCATCCAATGCCTGAAAGTTTATGTATTTATTCATAGCTCTTCCGTCACTCAAAATTTCTTCCTTCAAACAGGGCAAAGAGGTTTCTGTGGAGATATATCTTCCTTCCTTTGATTTCGGAAATTGTGAAGCTTTTCAAAACTGTATTTTACTTCAAAACTTTTATGATGAAAGCTCCAGAATTGTAATGTGTGGTAGCCTCTTTTTTTTCTTCTTTCCCATAACTCAGTTTTCTCCTGGAGGCATTTACAAAATCTTGGATTTCTTTTTCTCCTATTTCTAAAATCGCTGCATGCGATTGGTAAGTAGCTAAAATCAGCAAAAAATTGTATTGTATTGCATATTAGGTCATCGTATGCATTGGTGTTTAGCAACTTACGTAAGTAGCAGAAAGATTGGGTATACTGAAACAGTTGGAATATGTAACAATGCTTTTCTATTCATAGTTTACGATGAAATATTAAACTTCTTTTTGCACAAAAATTATGACGAAATTGATCTCTCTATCTATCAATCTGTGTGTTTTCGTTGTTGTGTGTGTGTGTATATTTAGTATACATATGCATATTGTTTCTACATTTTTTCTCTTGTGTTTGGAATTTTTAGTACTATTCCGTATTTAAATTTGTTTTTGATGCTTTCATTATTTGGCTGTTCCTGGCTTAACCTTTTCTCTAATAGTTCATCGTGTTTTATTGCTTAAAACTCAATTCCGCACAACGGCTTAAGAAGCATAGCATTCGAAGTTACTCCATCTTGTATATTTTGTGCACCATTTGAATTGTAAGTCCTCTACGATAACTTATTTATAATTTTTTTAATTAAGGTATTTAACGCTTTCTTAATTTAATTTGTTTTACGTTATTTTGTTTAGGTGTTGCCGGAAAATCTGAGTGCTATTAAAAATTCATTGTTACTTTTTTCCGTTAAAATTTTTGCGCTCTTACTAGAAACGAGCCTCGAACGAGTGCGATAATGAGTTCCTGATGATACGACTCGCGCATTTCTATTCGTTTTTCTTACGTATGTTTTTAGTTTTGAATATGTGTAATTATTGTATTTTTAAGTTTTATATTCACCCCCGTAGTGACACCACTGAATATGTACAAATAAAGTTTACATATCAAAATGAACAACTTAATTTTGATCTATTCTTTAATTTTCATTTTATTTTAAAAATTTCTTTCTTTATATAATACGACGAAGGATTAATGAAATCTACGTAAATAATCGTGCTAGTTATAGTAAATAGGGTAGTTTTCGATTTTTTAATTTTCTTTTTAATCTATAGAATAACATATTTTAACATCATCTGCGATAAAATTTTTGTTATACGATTAACATTAATGACAAATAAATACAACTATGTTTTGTGTGATTCATTGATACCAAATAAAATACAAATTTTAGAAGTAGGGAAAGGAAAATTGAGATTGTCAGTGAAATATTTCTTTACGAGTATGACACTGAACTGTAGAAGCCAAGTTTACTCAACTTCCGAGGAAAAGGAGAAAAGCTTTGTTGATCATATTACACTTTTTTTTCTTTCGACTTTAAGTACTTCTTACTCGAAGAAGGAAAAATGTGTTTAAGAAAAGTTTAGTTAGATTTTATTTTCAAACGTCTTTTATTTATTTTTTATTGGGTCTGTTTGGTTTTTACAGATTTTCGAACAATACACCTTCTCTTTGCTACTTAATTTATTGATTTCGGAACTTATCTGATCTAGTTCAAGCTGTCTGAAAAGTTTAGTGTCTGAAATAACAATAAAAAATTGGCTTGCTAATGCTAATTGTGAAGGTTACATTACCAAGTTGTCTTCCTTCTATTTGAAGATACAGAAAAATGATAATAAATGTACTAGGGTAAGTCAAAACTTTTCTACTTTTCATTCTACAGTTTTATTAATTAAAGATAGGTAGTGGCTGCACGGGCATGCGTCGACTTGGTGCCCCTGTGCACTGTAAAAAAAAAAAAAAAAAATCTCCTGAAAATAACGGGAAAAGTACCGGCAGAAAGTTGCCAGAAACATTCCGTTTCTGATATTTTCCCGAGATTTGACAGAAGTTCCATTTCTTTTTTCTCCGTTGATCCTTTGAAATATAGCAACCGTAAAACGCAAAAGTTCCGTTCTCGTATTTTCAGGATCGTGAGGTACGTAATATTTCCGTTTTTGGAAGCACTACCGAAATCTTCCGTTAAAATTAGTCAAAAAACAATTTGAAAGTTCAGGGGTTTTTTTAACGGTATGGTCACGTATGCTCAGTGTAATCACGATCGCACAGTTGTCTAACTACAACAGCATAAGCATGTCAGCTCCGCTATTAGATTGCACCAAAGAGAAGCAACGAAGAGTGATGAGTTTTTGTGGTCAGATAATTTCAAAGGTGCTGAAATTTACTGGAGACTGTCGTTATACGGGAAGTGCTTTATCTCGATTTTTTGTGGATCGAAATGTTTAAAAGTGGCTACAGGAGCGTAACACAAAAAAGGAGTTGGGTGACCGTAAAACTCGATCACTCAACAGCATTTAGCAAGCTCGATTGATGGTTACAGGCGATAGGCGAGTTGCCAAAGATGTGATTGCATCTTCTATAAACATCAGTTACCGTTTTGCTTATCAAATTATCCACGACAAACGCAACTCAATAAGAATGCGCAATGAGTCTCACAAACGCTTGCCACAGAAAACACTACCCGTAACACCACAGAAAAATTAAAAAAGTGGCCTTTGGAACCCCGGAACACCCTTCCTACATAGGGATGCTTTGCATATTGATTTTGTCGGATATCGGCTATTCGATGTCCTTTTCGTGACGGCTCCGTACTGGATATCCGGCTCTGATGCTTGAACCCCATAAATTCTATGCATATTTTGGAGCACTCCAACGCTTCCAAATATGTTCTAAGTTGCATATATTTCCAAAACATGGGAATGAATTAAATTTTAGAAGTCAAATTTGACTCTACGGATCTTTAGTGCAGTTCCCTACTCCATCCGCCCTGTTATCACCTGGCCTTGGAGTTAGCCTCCCCCAATCCAAAGTGCAGTGGTTCGATCAGATTCCGGATATCCAAAAATCGTCTAGAATCCGGATATCCGATTATTTCTACATAGAGGGGGCGGGGAATAAGTTCCGTTCGTACCTCCCCGTCGGTGCGCATCTGCCTGAATGTGACCCCCGCACATAGAAACGATGGATTAAAATAATTCGTAAAAAACTGAAATTTTCTTTAAGAAATCAAGAAATCTTTTATGGCGGGTATTGATTGCTAATTTTTCGTTGTGTCCTTTGTATTTAAGCACTTTGGTTTGACGAACTTGTTAGTAGTAAGAATTCTTTCAGGAGAGTTTCTGTCACAATTTAAAATATCATTACCGAAAAGATGTTATTATTTCTCGTCCATTGGCTCCCTAAAAGTTCTCATTTAAAATCTACATAAATAAAATTGTAAGTGTTCGTTTGTGCGAGCCGCAAATCTCCGAAAGTACTTCACCGATTGCTTTGAAATTTTGCCAGTAGATAGAGTGATTCAAGAGGATGGTTTATACACCCGTTAGAAAAATAATACGACAGGTAGTTCCTTTATTATTTCAATTTTAAGCAAATTTCTACATAAATTTCCCATTATGGGGGTGAAAAAAACCTTGCACATATTAATGTAATATCTCAATCGAAAGAGCTGATTTTTCTGCACAAGATGGAATTTGTTCTAAGTTTCTAAGTCAAAAAGAAGGCCAGTTATAAGCTTTTTAGTTCGATTTCTTAAGGCTTACCTTGATCCAAAAATAATGATTAGCAGTTTCCTCAACTCCGGGTAATATAAGCTATATAAATAAAAATGTAAGTGTTCGTTTGTTCATACAAGGCTGAACGTGATCCAGTTTACGGTTACAATCAAGTTCAGCCTTGGTTCATAACCTCAAATCTCCGTAAGTACTTCACCAATTGCTTTGAAATTTTATCAGAACATGTGTTTTTATATATCACTTTTAATTTATTGCAACTTTGATTGAATTATTTCGTTTTTTAGCCTACTTTCCCGTAAAAGTAAAAAAAATAATTATAAAGCATTAAAGAAGGCTTAATGTGTCGTGAAAATATCGTTAAAAATCAAGAAAAGTCAAAAATAAATTAAGTAACTAAATAAAGATTGAAAAATAAAAAATTTGAAAGTAGGGTTTTGAGATGGGGAGAAAGTGTGTCTGTCGGTCTGTCGGTCTGTCCGTCGGTCTGTCCCCCCCTAATAACTTTAGAACGAATTGTTCGATTCGAAAAATTCTTTTTGCATTCGAAAGATCTCGGTGAGGACATCTAATTTCCATATTTTATTTTTTGATTTGAACAATTTTTTGTTCAATTTTGAACAGTTCAAAAAATTTTAACATTAGCGCCTATGGCAGAAAATGAAGCAAATTATGTAAACTCTGGGTACAAGATCCAAGTTCCAATGAACAAGCTCACTGGAAGAAGTTCTTGGCGTGAAATATTGATTTGAACAATTTTTGTTCATTTTTGAACAGTTCAAAAAAAAAAAAAAAAATTAATATAGTGCCTACGGGGAAATTTCAATCCTATATAAATCCTGATCTAACGGGCCGATTTGCTTGGAACAAACTTTATCGGAAAGCTCTTATGACGTAGAATATGTACAGATAAAAAGTTCATCCAGAACTAACGAGCCTATTTTCTTATGAAATTTTTTGATCGGGATTTTCACGAATATTTTTGAATTAATGAAAGATAAAATGAATTAGCAAAATAATGAATGAATAAATGAGTGAATAAATACATGAATGACTGAATAAATGAATGATTGAACGAATCTGTATTAACCGTTGAAAAAGACATATTTGAAGCAATTAAGAACTGAAGCTAAACGAGAAGGAGAGAGAGATAGCTAGATTATAAATTTTGAAGCTGGTGTATACGGGAAAGTAGGCTCGTATAGTTCTAGACGGAACTTCTTGTTAATGTTTTATTATGGAGAATGAGCCACTTGCAACAATTGGCAGGGTACAGCTATTTTCATTTTGATTTAATAATTTTTTCTCTTTGTGTTGAAGTATTTTTGCACTCGACGATTAAGGAGAACTTTAAAACAAAGATTACTTATTTTGAATGTTAACAGTTTTATTTAGCTATTTTCATCCTGATGTTAATGTTTTTTTTTTGTGTTAAAGTATTCTTTTAATATTTTTAAGGGAACTTTAAAACACATATAATGTATTTTGAACGGCAAATTTTTAATTTAGAATTTTTGTGTTTGTGTTTCTTCTGTTTGAATAAGGCTTATGTTGGAATTTTTCAATGTGCCGAGCCAGACAATATCAAAATCTTCACAGACAATAGAACACAAAAAAAAAAAAAAAAAAATGCCCGCAAGCATTGTGGAAAAACATAAAGCTCAAGACCAATCAATCAAATTGAACAGTTTAGATCTTCTCATGTGTACAAATATATATTGCGTGTTCTAGAATGGGTAAACCAGACAATCTATATTTTCAGACAATGAAACAACAAGCATTGTCAAATGAAACATATTAGAAATATGTGCTTTTTCTTGCTTTTCCATCGAACCAGACTGAGCCACAGCAAAGCGTGGCCGGGTACAGCTAGCGTTTTTATAAAAAGACAATAATTTCTCGTTTAGCTGTGTGAAAAATCCAAGCTAATCAATAATGGAGGAGTTTTGTAATAACTTTAAAAACGGAGACTCTAAAATTCTTCTTCGATTATTTCTCAAAAATGTTTTCTGAAAACTAATATCTGAACAAGCAGCATGTTTGGGTAACTTTTATGAAGAGGATATTGATCGAATGATTTTATTTTTATTCAAGTTTGTTGGGAGATGACATTATTTTAAAACTCAAGTGTTTAAAACCATCGATTATTAAAATTTTAAAATCTCACAGTGTGGCAGTGCAATGGCATCAAGCAACGTAATGAGCTTACATCAAAGGCGTATTTAGGTTTGAAACCTCCCTGGAGGCTGTTGACACTATATATATATATATAAACTCATGTTTGCGAAAATTGCAATACCATGAAGGAATCGTCATAATCTGTGTAATGAAATTGAATACACAGTTGAGTGGTAGTGGTACAAATAAATGATTAAATTTTCAAAGCAAACAAACAATAACAAGAGATCAGAATCAGTAGTATTTTGTGTAGCCACCACGCGCCGCAATAAGTGCTGCTACACGACGTGGCATGGAGTCAAACAAATTTTGAATGTCTGCTTGAGGAAGAGCATTCCATATTGTTTGTATGCGTACCCAAAGTTCGTCTGCAGAAGCAACAGGACGAGGATCACGAGCGAGACGCTGACCAACGAAATCCCACACATGTTCAATTGGCGACATATCCGGGGAATACGCAGGCTCCATTGTTCTTAGGGGGAGGGCAACCCTGTGTTATCTGTTACTTTCTTTATAAGTAGTTTTTCAAAACACATTAAATTTCTTTAACTTTGAAAGCGTTATTCGCTTTATTCACACCCTAGATGGGATTGCGAGGCACTGCTCATGGGGTCGCCATAAAATTTCTAATTTTAAATCAAAAACTTTATCACGTAGACAAATTGACTTGTTCTTATGCTAAATATCATTTTGAATTATTTGGGGCTAAATTTAAGGGCATAGATTACAAAGAATGTCTAGTGACGTGACAATTTCCATCATATCATCGGACCAGAATAAAATTCGTCAAACTTTTTAAAAGAAATATACGAAAATTATTCAAATAATGTCGAAAAATATGCAGATAATATACGAAAAATATTAAAGTTATATACAGAATTTGAATAAATTCAAGTAATTTACAGAAATAGTAAAAAAAAAAAACGTAGTGTCTCTTTCTATAAATGGCGGCAACCAACTTTGTCCATCATTTCTTAAGAGCAGTTACGCGTAAAGAAAGGAACGTTGAATTGAGTCATCCCTCGTCACGGGATTACCCGAAAAAACTAATCAGCACTGCTCCCCATCAGGGTCCATGTATGTACAAAATTTAGTTCCATTCCAAATGCAATTTTCAGTTAGAGTGAGCGCAGAAAAATACAATAAAGTAAAAATACAATCTTTCAATGCAACTCTACGGTAAATTTTGCAATCCTCGGACCTGCGCTGTTCGATACCTGCGTGAAAGTGTGTGTGTGTGTGCATATATTTGGGGTTGAGGGTTGCCTAGCTCCTAGTTGTTAAAAATGGGGTTGTGACGTAAAAAAGGTTGGGAATCACTTCTCTAAGTCTATCCAGTGGATCCCTTGTCATACCTTTCCGTTTATCGTGGACTCTCTTTCTAGACGATCATTTCAAAAGAAGTCAATTTGTGCCACATTTATATTTGAAAGTTCCCCAAAACAGAGTGAAACTAAGGGTAAAGTTTTTCCCAAGAAGGCTATAAAACAGTAGGGGGATAGAGAAAAATGTCCTGAAATGTCACATGATGAAAGTTACGAAATGTAATCTAAAACACAATGTTTTTCCTATCATGCAAAATTTTACTTTTATACAGCAACATTTAATGTTTTCGTGATGGTGATTCCCCCCTCCCCCGGCTACGGCCTTACGATAAAAGTGCAAGATTTTACTAGTTAACAAGCACAAAGAGAATGGGCACAATTTATGAAATATATTTTACGAATACGTACTCTTTTGCCAAGAAGGGTGCTGTCCTGCTGAACTGTAGGAGAAATGAAATATTCTTTGTATCCGCCAAGCAGTTCCATTAGACTAGAGGTCTTCAACCTTTTACGTCCGAGGGCCACATCCATTAGCTCGAGAAGATCGGTGGGCCACGCTATAAGCGATTCTCAGTAAAAAAAATTCTGAACTTCACACCAAAAATTTCCGAGAAATTATACACCACGAATTGAAAAAAAAAAAAAAAAACAACTATTAGACGTCTCTTTCCCAGTACTGGATCTTGTTTTTTTTCCGTGGCGGGGCAAAACTTTAAAATGCCACCCCCCTCCCACATCCAATTATTGCTCATATATCAAATTTTTATGTGCTGGCCATTTTTTAGGTTTTTTTCACTTGTGGACTATTGATAAACCCATAAAACTATCGTTACTGTTTCCACGGCATAGCCGTTTCAGCTCTACATCAGGGGGTAGAGACATATGAAGAGTCCCTCCTAAACTGGAGATATGAAATTCTGACAGTCGAAAGGGGTCCGGGGAATTCTCCCCCGGGAAAATTTTGAAAACTGTTTGCAAACTGGTGCAAAAAAAAAATTACGAATATATAATTAGTAAATTTATATGCTTATACTAGCGGTACCCGCACAGCGTTGCCCGTGTTGAATTTTAAAAACGTGAGTTGTCCGTAAACCCGATTCAGAATTTATTTTATGTTGAAATGTAAAATGAACTTTCAACCGTATCTTACGAAGTTTTAAAAATATTTTTTCAAAATTAATATTTTTAAAATTGTCATAGTCTGAGGATTAAAATGGTATATTCGTTTTAAAATTTGGTCAATATGCGACGATTTTAGCGCAGTTTTTGGGCAAATTTATGAGTCTTACAAACTATAGAATTTTAATGACTAAATCTGAAAATAATGTTTTGAAGCTTAGATTTTTGGAATTAGTATACCCTGAGCTTTACGAAAATAGTTTTGTTTTCTTTTTATTTTAAAAAATGAAGCGGATGCTAGAATAGATAGCTAAACGAAAATCGCAAATACTTTTCCATATCTCTGCTTGCAAGCCGTGGACGAAACCCGTCCGCCAGTGCATTGGGGGAAAACCAATAGGCGTAGCAAAAATTATTGAAAAATTAATAAAAAAGGAACTACCTGTCGGATTTTACCGAATTGTAAATCTAAACCATTCTCGAATCCATCTGAAGACACACAAAAAATTTCATCAAAATCGGACCAGCCGTTTAGGAGGAGTTCAGTGACATACACACGCACAGAATTATATATATAAAGATATTGCAACTAATCGATCAACCCGGCGTTTCAAGGGTTTTAAATGCAACATGTCAATCCTAAGAGAGTACAAAATAATAAAGAAAAAGACCTAAACCAGCCGCACGTTATCTGATTCCTTGTTCCTTCTCGACCCACACACAAATGACAACTTTTTCAAACGGGCGAAACAGCAAAATAATGATTATTAACAGATTTGATGTGAAGATTTTGCGTTAATTTATCTAACATGTGTTTAGTATTCTGAAATGGCATTTTATGTAACTGAAAATTCCTTCGATTCATTCTATTATTACGATTTTGCAAAATGCTTTTCGTTAATTTTCTTGGGATGTTTATTGAATCTTGTATCAATGTTTTTTGGTTGTTTAGTGACATGAGTAAGATTCCCCCCCTCCCCCAATTTTTTCGTGATAATAAGGCTGATTTAAGCATTTAGAATAAGCTATAGGCGTGATTATTGTACTTCGGACCTTCGGAGGCAGATCTTTAGCGTAATCTCAATTGCAGGATTTATGAGCTCCTGAGTATATGATACAAACTGGCGGTCTGTTGCATTTGCATGCGGAATGAAAATGCACTTGAGCATTCGAACATTGGTTTAACTTATTACGATACTTAAAACACAATTTTGATCTTCAAGTCTCCGAGTTGGTCAATAGTTCACGAGATGAACTTTTATGAATTGGAGATTGTTGAAAGTGAAAGAAACCCTCTTCTTGTTCAATTCTTTTAATATCCAATTGTAGGAGGCACTTTGAGGAACCCTCTAATAACAGCTTTGGTCATTTTTTCAGATGGTAGGGTATGATTCACAATGTTATATTCATTAAGATGATTGGTGATCTGCCTGTGTGGTTCCAAGGTTGGGTTTTTTCAAAATTATACCTTTAATGCTTTCAGAAGTAAGCTCAGTAAAAAAAAAAAAAAATAGCCTTTGCTTAGGTTATTCTATGATATCAATCCATACAGAGGGAAATTGGCATTTTCTACGTTTTTGCTACTTAAAACTGTTATTATTAATTAGATTTATTATTGGTGATAGCAGAGCGTGGTTATAAATGAGTCAATGTTTTTAAAAACCATTTATTTGGTTAAACTAAAAATCAGCTCTCTGAGCTGGTTAGAATAATAACTTATACATTTCACATACGGAGCCGAAAATTTACAGGACATAATTACAGACTAGCAGAATGACCTGATGTCCTGATGAACAACATTGCTCTTCACAGTCCATTATATATTGAGAATAACGCCACCTAGGTTAATAGGTGAATTTACATAATGTTCAGAATGCACGTACTAAATCTCGATTTTCAGTTCGAATATTGTCATTCGGCCCCATCGGACTGAAAACAGAAACTACAAAAACATTTTACATATATTATTACAATTTACTGGTCACCATACAAAATAGTCAAAAACATTTGACGTTTTCGATTAGAAAATGGTTTTGTGAAGTAATCTGCATAATTACGACTAGTCGGTACAAATTTCAAACAAAAATATTTTTTACTTAATAATTCTCTAAAGAAATGATACTTAATGTCAATATGACGAGTACGCTTGTTCTCGATTGGAGAATTAGCGAAATCAATCGCTGCTGTATTGTCACAAAATAAAAGCGATGTACCAAAATTAATATTTAGCTTTGAAAATTCCTTACAAACTCTCGTAAACCACAAAATTTCTTTAGATGCTTCTACTAGCGCTATATATTCCGATTCCATCGAACTAGTAGCCACGCATTTTTGTTTAACTGTTCGCCATACTATTGGCACGTTATCTAGAAAAATTATGTTTCCACTAATTGATTTCCTATCAGTTAGGCATTGTGCATGTGCAGCATCAGAATAACAGTTTAAACTTAGATTTTTAGCTCTTGAGAGATCTATACCTAACGATTCTGATTCTAACACATAATTAAATAACTTAACTAAACTGTTCCAATGATCCATCATCGGATTTTGCTGATATTGAGAAAGTAAATTCACAGCATACATAATATCCGGTCTTGTACGAGTAGCTAAGAAAGCCAAACACCCTAATAAATTACGATAAGGCAAGTTTAACTCGTATTGTTCTTCCGACTGCTTCGGATTACTAGAAAATTCTTTTTTCACTATCGGCAAACTTGCGAAATTTCTATCGATCCAACTAAATCGTTCTTTTAAACTTTTAATATAACTTCGTTGATGTAAAATTAACCTTTCATTTCTTTCAAATTCTATTCCTAAGAGTTTTGAAGTTTTACCTAAATAGTTTAAATCAAAGTTTTCTTTTAGAATTTTTACAACAAAGTTTATATCAGAATTACATTCTCCAAAAATAAGGATATCATCAACATATACAAGTAACAATATGTTTTTACCCTTTAATAGATACACACAATTACACCAGTTTATTTTCTCAAAACCAAATGAAATAATTACTTCGTCAAACTTTTGAAACCATGCACGACCAGATTGGTGAAGCCCATATATTGCTTTCTTGAGCTTACAAATCCAATTAGGTCTTTCTAAATTTACAAAACCTGGCGGTTGTTTCATATAGATTTCATGTTTTAAGTCAGCATATAAATATGCACTTTTAATATCTAATTGAACATCTTTCCACTTTAAAATTACAACAAACATAGTGAAGAATAAACGAATTAGAGAAATGTCTACTACTGGTGAAAATACTTCATCGTATGTTTCTTTCCGTTGTGCATACCCCTGTGCTACTAATCTACTTTTGAAACTTTTAACTTCACCTTTGTGATTTAATTTTTTAGTATACACCCACCTACAACCAATTACTTTTATCTTTTCATTAGATGGTGGTATCAAATCCCATACCTTACGTTGTTCCATTATTTTAATTTCATGTTTCATTGCTCGTTCCCACTCTGTAGATTCGAGACAATTTCTCGCTTCAAATAAATTTTTAGGAACAAAAACTAAATTGACCTCTACTTCGTCACTATTTCTCATTGGTTTGAAATTAAAAAATTCTTTCTCAAATAAAATATTATTAGCTTTACAAAATTTCCTAACACGTTTGATACAATTAAATTTACGATTGTCATTTTCCAATTTATAAAACACATCGATTCGCGAATTATTTTTTCTCGGTTGTTCTAAGCGAATCCATTTCCCTTTCACAGGATTTTTAGATTCAGTTTCTTTTAAATTTACCGTATCCTCAGTACTTTCACTTTCCGATTCTACAGAAGTTTCACTTTCCCCTTCAGAAGTTTCTTCGCTACTAGATAAATCTTCCGACTTTAATTTCATAGGAGAAGGTTTAAGTTCAAGTCTTTTAAAATCATTTTCACTATCAATTGAACAATCCGATTCATAATCATTAATTTTAATTTTTACACTTTTAACATTTTTATTTTTTTCTAACGGTAATGAATTCTTAGAGCCCAGTATCGCGTCCATTGCAATTTTAGTCTCGTCAAATTTAACATGAATAGTTTCAATAACTTTACCACTAGAAGGAAAATAAATTCGATAACCTCTTGTATTTATCGCATACCCAACCATAACTCCTGGTTTACCTTTAGGTGATAATTTGTCCCTTTTCTGTTTAGGTATGTGAGCATAAGCCAAACTACCAAATACTCTAAAATGTTTAACTGACGGTACATTACCATACCATAATTCAAGTGGACTTTTAACTCGTTTTCCTACTGGAATTCGATTTCTCACATGAACATAACTAAAAAGTGCTTCAAGCCAAAATTTCTTTGGTAGCTTAGATTCAATTAACATTCCCCGAACTGCATCCATAGCGTAACTATTAAAACTTTCAGCAAATGGATTCATTTCTGGCGTTATGATTACAGTTCTTTCATGTTTAATCCCTCTACCTTCAAAAAATTTATGAAAATCTTTTTGACAAAATTCTAGTCCGTTATCGGTCCTAACGCATTTTAATTTATATTCAGTTTGATTTTCCGCGAATGATAGAAACAACTTAAATTTTTCAAACACTTCAGATTTTGCTTTTAAGGGATATATCCAAACGCGGCCAGTATACTCATCAATTATTGAAAGATAGTACCTATAACCTTTTTCTGTTTCGCATGGCGAAGGTCCCCATACGTCCATGTGGATCCGCTGTAATGGATTTTGAGCTCTTATTACGCTCGATTTCTTAAAAGATGACCTTTTAGATTTTGCCTCCTGACATACACTACAAATGTGCTTGTAAATGGGTATTTCTGGTAAATCCCTTACGGCCCCACTCTTTGAGATCTTATACAATTTATAATAATTACAATGTGCAAAACGTCTATGCAAAAGTTCAATATGATCACTAGTAATAACGCTTGCAGTAGGATTTTTAAAATTACTTTCCGGCCAAATAGGTTCAATTTCATAAAACTGATCAGCTAAGGTAAATTCAAACCATTTGCTACGGTCTGAGGAATAAACTATAGCTTTACCATTTCCACAAACAGTTTTAAAACCATATTTGTCTAACATAAGACCTGAAAACAAATTACGTCTGAGATCTGGAGCATATAATACATCCCTCAAATTCACTTCTACTAGTTTCCCATCACATTTTACATGAAATTTTAAAGTACCAATACCTTTAATTGGCGCATGAGAATTTCTAGTAGCAACAGACATATTTCGCTCTTTAATTTCTTTAAAATTCATTAAATGTGTCTTATCTTTAATGAAATGATTTGTCGCACCAGTATCCAGAACAAAGCTAGTATTTGAACTCTTTACTATTTTAACATTACAATCAGAATACATTAAAGTTTCTGAACTTTGACTAATATCTACATTATTTACATTAGATTCACTAACACAACCTTTAAAATTCGGTTTTAAATTTTTACTAATTTTATTTTTAGGTTTAATTTTAAAACAGTTACGTTTCAGATGTCCATAACGGCCACATTCATGACATGGACCTATTTTTACAGGACAATCCGATTTTAAATTGTTTTTATCGAAATTTAACTTTTGAGAGTTATTTTTACGATTCTCAAACTTAGTTACAAATACAGAGTTTTCATTTTTACTTTTATCATAATCAATTAAATTTAACCTACTATTTTCAAGAAGTAAAGCTTCAGAAATTTTTTCAACCGTGAAATCTTTATCATCAACAGTATACAATTTCTGAACAATGCCATTAAATTGATCTGGTAAATCTCGAATTAACTGAAAACATATATACAAATCATCTATTTTATGGTTACTCTCATTACAACGAGTTGCAGCTTGTTTCACACGCCTAATAAACATTCCAATGTTTTCAGTCTCTGAACTAAATTTAATGCGAAAAAATTCGTCTAAGTTTCTCACCAATTTTGCACGGGATTGCATGTCAAAATTGTCCTTGAGAACTGTCCAGGCTTCCGTTGAATTAACAGTGTCATCAATGAGTTCTTGATAGCGTTCTTCAAGACAACTATAAATCAGGGAGTGCGCGTTTTCGTCTAGACGTTGATATTTTAATACTTCCTTCGCGTCTGCAGTTTTCACGTCGGGTTTTTCCACTTCTCCAATAACGATCTGCCAGCTACCCAGTCCCATCAAGGCGGCACGCATCTTCGCTGCCCAACGTCTATAATCCAGGCCGTCAAATTTAAACACATTAACTTTAATATCTTGGACAATTTCACTATAGTCTGCCATTTTAACTTTTAACAAAACGGCAATGCAGTTTAAAAAATTACTTCACTACACTGCAGCAATTCTGACTCATTGCGTAGCACCGGCCCATGACCGATGGTGATAGCAGAGCGTGGTTATAAATGAGTCAATATTTTTAAAAACCATTTATTTGGTTAAACTAAAAATCAGCTCTCTGAGCTGGTTAGAATAATAACTTATACATTTCACATACGGAGCCGAAAATTTACAGGACATAATTACAGACTAGCAGAATGACCTGATGTCCTGATGAACAACATTGCAGCAGCAGCACGGCATTTGGATCGGGCGGTTTGAGTAAGTGAACCCATTTACCCGAAAGTCACTAAATGGCAGTACATCAATTAAATATCCTGTAACATAAGAGTACATCTAGTCTCCGCGAGCGAAGCAAAAAAAAAAGGGGGGGGGGGGGTGCCAATCAGCTATTGGCTGGATGGGGCGCGCTGAGGCGCGGGGGCATCTGGTTTTGGAAGAAGACTGATGGAAAGTATTCAGAGTGCCGATAGACGTTAGACGGCATATTTTCCCGGCTCACAAGAGTAGGGTTTTTGAGCTTTTAATATTTTTTGGACTATCATTTTTTTTTTTTAATACTTTTTTTTTTTTTAAATAAGTTAGGGAAACAACATAAGAAGACAAAGAAAGAGGAGAAAAGGACACATAAAACACAATGAACGAACGTAAGGCCAAGACAAGAGCATGAAGAAGCGCAGCGAGAACAGGAGACCGCCCTTAGAACAGGTCGAGCTGCGGGTTTGGGAGGGGGTTGTGAGCCGTGCTGAGTGAATCATAGCTGAGGTGCATAGTGTGGTGGGGGTAGGCATACCTATCAGTTTTATCGAAAAATAGGGATTGAACGTTTATTCTGGGGTTTTTATGCAGATGGATTTGGGAGTAGAATTTCTTGGCTGTTGTGATTATATGCCTGGACACCGAATTTATGTTGAGGCATCTGTGCAGATCTTTTCCACGATCGAACCTGCTAGCACTGGTTATTTGCCTAATTAATTTATTTTGAATGATCTGCAGTTTATTGATATTAGTTTTTGCAGCATATCCCCAAATGGGGGAGCCGTAGAGTAGGGTTGGCAGAATAATGGTATTGTACATTAACTTCTTATTTTTGCGGGAGAGGATACTATGATAACCTAGCAATGGGCGGAGGGCATGGACCTTGTGCTTGGAATTTTTAACAATCAAGTCTATGTGCTTATTAAAGAACAATCCCTGGTCAAACGTAATACCCAAATATTTGACCACCCTTGAGTAGCCAATGGGAACGTTATTAATTTTAATTTGCAATGGGTTTTTCTTTTTGCTATTTTTTTTAAAATTTATAATTTTTGTTTTTGTGGGATTAATGGTAAGCCGCCAACGGTCATACCATTTAGTAAGTTCATCAATATATGATTGCAGCTTTTTGGCGGCTAAGCGCTTGTTGTAATTTTTGGAAATGACGGCAACGTCATCAGCGTACATCGCAAGTAGGATGTCGGGGTTTTTGGGGATGTCAGCCAAGTAAATATTAAATAATAGGGGGGCTAAAAGCGACCCCTGGGGGACACCACTGCACATATTACGGGGGGAGGAGAAGGTGCCGTCAAATTTTATGCAAAAGGTGCGATCAGTCAAAAAATTTAGGACGATGCAGGTTAGGAAGTGCGGGGTGTTAATTTCGATTAATTTATAGATGAGGCCTTTGTGCCACACTCGGTCAAAGGCTTTCGTAGTATCTAAAAAGACACCAATGGTGCATTTCCTTCTATTAAGTCCCTCGCATATGAAGTTCGTGACACGTAAAAGTTGGTGGATTGTACTGTGTTCAGTGCGAAATCCGAACTGTTCATCGGGGATGATAAGATTTTCATTAACGTGGTCCTCGAGGAGATTTTTGATTATTTTTTCATAAACTTTGGAGATAGTACAGAGCAAGCTGATGGGTCTGTAAGAAGAGGGATCGGTTTTGGGGTTTCCCGGCTTGTGGATGGGCACAACTGTTGCTCCCCTCCATGCTTTGGGGAAATAGTGCAATTTCAAACAGGAGTTAAAAATTTTGGTAATGTTTGTTAGCATATTATTTGGCATGAACTTAAGTGCGCGGTTAGTGATACCGTCGCTGCCGGGAGCTTTTTTATTTGGCAAGTTTTTAATTATTTCCGCAACTTCCTTAGGAGCGATAATAGGGGGGGAGGGGGAGTCGGGAGGGTTTAAGATGAACTGCGAAATTTTATTACTGAGAAGGTCTTCAAAGGCTTGATTAGTGTGGGGAGGGGGAGCTTTAAAACTTTCGCTGAGATTTTCTGCAAAAGCCTCGGCGATTTCAGTTTTGCTAGTCAGAACTACGTCGTTTATGACAAGATTTGCAGCTGAGGATTTTTCAGACTTGAAAATGTTGATAGCCTTGTACAATGAGTTGTTGTTTGGCTTCAGTGAGGTTATGAAGCTTTCCCATTTCGCGTCCTTAAAGTAATTGATTAAAGTCTTTATTTCATTCTGAAGCCTATTGATTAAAGGTGTGAGGGAGTTATTGCGTTGAAATTTTCTTTCTTTACGAAGACGGTTTTTCCTAATGATGAGGTTTCTGATGAAAGGAGGGAGACGGAGTGGATCGTTCTTGATTTTTATTTGAGAGGTGGCTGCCATGATAGCTTGGGTGAAAGCCTGTGCGTTTTTAATGATCGCATTTTCAACATCATTGGGGGTATCAAGCCGTGGGTTTCCAGGAATGGATTGCCTTAAAATTTTGTTCACCTTAAACCAGTTTGTGGCAGGGATAGTAATACTTTTCCTGGGAAGTGCGTAAGCAAGGCCGATCATCAAAATGATTGGACAGTGGTCCGAAGAGAGCTCGTTAAGGCTTTCTATCTGGTAAGGCCAATTTTCAATACGGGCGAGGGCAAAGTCAATTGTTGATGGGTTACCAAAACTGTAATGGGTTGGAGAGTCGGGGGTTATTATATTGAAATCATTAGATAATGCATAATTTAATAAAAAATTTCCCCTGGTATTATTGCACGTGCAATTCCAATTTTGATGGTGTGCATTAAAGTCTCCCATAAGAATGGTATTTTGGTTTAGTTGGGCAAGCATATTTAGATCACTAGGGAAAATATTATTAGAGGGATGGGCGTAGATCGATGCAATAGTTAAAAAGTCATTATCATTAATTTTAAGACTTATGCAAGAGTTCTCAAGAGACACGGTATTGAGAGTATGGATGTTGTACTCCAGGGATTTTCTAATGTACACGACCGTGCCACCTCCAGTGCCGACGCCTCGGTCCGTTCTAACACAATTAAAGTTGGGAAGGTTATACCGCACCCCTGTCTTGAATTTTGTCTCCTGAGCAAGGATAACATCAGGTGAGTAAGTGCTGGCCAAGTTATTAAGTTCATATAATTTGGCTTTGGACAAGCCGTTAGCATTCCATGAAATAACTTTAAGAAGACGTTGGGCCATGGTAAGGGAAGGTCAGAGAAATTATAAGTCTTCAATTTGGTCAGCAAGTTTTTGGAGGGCACCGATGATCACGGCGAAAGAGCTCTTTATATCTGATTTCTTATTTTTAGCGCCAGTGGCCTCAGCATAAGTGGGCGATTGGCTATTGTTGGGGGTATGGGTGGGGGCAGACAAATTTTGAAAAACCTTTGTCCTTTGGGTCCAGGCATCCTGGAGTGCATTTTCCTTTGATTTAATAATGGGCCTTTTGACACAGTCTAGGGAGCTGGCTAAATGTGCGTCGCCACAATTGCAACATTTCGGGGTACTGCTGGTGGGTTTTGTACACTCCCGGCTGAAATGGGCACCGGCGCACTTCAGGCACCTAGGATTCAATGTACATAGATGCTGGGAGTGACCCCACCGTTGGCAGCGGTAGCACTGCGATACTTTGCCTTTGCGGTGAAAAGCCTCAATTCGAACTTTAAAATATGAAATAACTTCTATGTTGTAGAATTGCTTATTTTGATCCGTTTTTTCCAGGCTGACAAAAAATAGGGGGAGGGGGATCTTATCTTTTCCTTTTGTCATGCGCATGAGTTTTTGGGGTTTGAAACCCAGCGTTTCAATTTCCTCCATAAGGTCTTTTTCTTCAAAGTCTATAGGCAGTCCTTTAATGACCGCACGGAGCAAACGGTCCTCTTCCAGTTGATTAGTAAATATTTGCAAATTCTTATCATTAGCAAGTTTACGAATCGATTTGTGCTGCTCCGCATTCTGCGGTTGCAGCGAAATTTCGTCTCTCACTACAGTGCACGTTATCTTTTCGTTCAAATTTTTCGAAATTTCTTCGAGAAGGGGTTTTGGGTTTTGGATGTTCACTAGGGTTATCTTGGGAGTTTTATTTCTACCTCTGTTGTTATTTTTCTTTTGGATTTGAAAATCATTATTAACGTTTATACTTTCTTCAGTACGTTGGAATGAGGGCAGGGGATTTCCTGTTCTAGCTATTTTTGGTCGAGATGTGCTGGGTAAATTCCAGTCAGCTGATTCTTCATCGGGAGTGGCTCTTTTTTTAGAATTTTGAAGTGTCACCTTTTCTCCTTCTAGCGCGGAGAGGCGCTGGTCGTAGCTTACTTTTATTATGTCGAATTCCTTTTGGAGGGATTCGTATTTAGTTTTATAATTTTCCATTCTATCAGTTAAGCTCTGCTTATCCTTAGTTAGATCATTTATTTTCGTGGATTGTTTTTCAATTGATTGGAGCAATAAGTTACTTTTCATATCATGGGCAAGATTGAGGGTTTCCCTTAACTTGGCAATATATTTAAAATCACCACTAGAGCTAGGTAAAAACTTTATGTTATCCAAATAAATGAAAATTGAGTTAATCTGCTGAATTTTAGCCTCAATTTCTTTAAGATCTTTGGATCTTTTTAACGAGTTCTTTACTGATTGTAGTTTGAAGTTTCTGCCATTTATGATTCGGGTTAAATCTAAGGATTCACTTACCGCTAGAAAGTCCTCCGATGTCTTTATTTTTTTTGTCCTTTGCTCAGTGTCATCGTCCGATTCCATGTCTTCATCATTTTCTCTAGTTTCCATAGGGAGTAATTCAAATTGGTTGCCGGTGTGAAGCTCGTCCATGTTCACGGAATCCATGCCTATAGTTTTCTCTTTATTCAAAATGGCGCTGTTTTCCGGAACCAGGCTTTCCTTGGTGAAAACAGTCTTCTTCTTTTTCAATTTGGGATCTTTCCCGAAGGCCGGTGAGGCGGGGATTTCCGAATCCGTGTCATCAAACGAGCTATTTGGATCTTTGTAGTCTTTTGCATGGCCTCTTTCCGAAGCCATCGGCCCCGACGCGGCAATGCGACCCTCAAAGAGGCACCTTATCAATCGCAATGCAACTGAAGTATCTACTAACTTTTAATGCAAATTTTGAGTCCAACGGACCTTACTAATATCGAAGTCGGCTCACAAGAACTCTCTCTCTGTGCGCTTTTTTCCCGGTCTACCAAATCTGAACAACATTGCTCTTCACAGTCCATTATATATTGAGAATAACGCCACCTAGGTTAATAGGTGAATTTACATAATGTTCAGAATGCACGTACTAAATCTTGATTTTCAGTTCGAATATTGTCAATTATTAATGCTATCTATCGCAAGACATAATCATTGCTGATTTAAAATCAGAGTTTTACAAGTGAATTATCAACTGAGTTAGCATTTCTACCAGTTTTCTTCTTCTTTTTCGCCTTTTTCGGTTTATTAATAGCGTTAACCAACGTGTTCGGAATAGCTTTGGTTTCGATATTTATTAGTGAAGTACAGTTTTCGTCAACACTAGTAGCAGAGAAACTGATTTCAATTTTAGTCAAGTTTGGTAAAGTATTATTAGTTTGAGTACTGATGTTACGATTTTCTTTAACGTACTCTTCCTTAAATTAAATAACATAAGATTTAATTCTTGATTAAGAATATATTTATGCTCAGCATTAATGCAATATGCAATGAATTTCAAGTTAACTAAGTTATAGTTGATTTTTTTCAGCTGGAGTTTATTTCGAATAAGTAAATTTAGAGTCTTTAATTAACTTGTCGAATTTTTCATAAATGTTCAAACTTTCTTCTGGGTTAGTATTATTGCGAAAATAGTTTTGCAAATCTCTAATTGAAATACTCATTTTAAATACGGAACCACCAAAAGGCTTACGCACACTTTCTTGTCCGGCCCTACAAGCGTGAAGAAACAAAAGGTCAGAAGGGGCGGCGATGTCTCCTTAATTATTTTGCCTTTTGACCCAATTTGTCAGACAACCAACAGATGTGAGAGCGAACGCTGGCTCTGGCGTCTGCTGGCACAAGAATATTGTACTTTACTATTAGTAGAGATAAATGACAAAAAACCAACTGGTGGTAATTTATCAATTTCGCCAAAATGGAGTTAAAATGGAATTACAAAGGTACAAAATCGATTTTCAAAGAAGTGGCTCTGAGGTGCACATCTTCAGGGTCTAAAGAAGATCTGTTCCAAATTTGGTAGCTTTGTGTTCTGCATACCCCCAACAGTCACACACATCTGAGCATTGTACTTTATTCGTAGTAGAGCTAGAGATAACTATGTGACATTGGCAAATTTTCTGTTAGGTGCATCATGTCCAAAATTTGGTGACAACTTACTTAAATGAGATTCTGTCTCATAGACCCCTATTTTCATTTCATGCATCCTCAATTTTTTCTTTCGTTGACGTGGACCCATTTTAGGTTGCAATAGACCCTGAGGTTGATGTGGGCCACTTTGGGAACCCCTGCTCTACGCTATTGATGGTGAATCTGGAACATTCCGTTTAGCATAGGTTATAAATGTTGTACACGCATAGTATCTAACTTCACATGAACTATACATTTTTTTATTCATTCCTGACAAAAATCCGTTCCAGTTTAAAATACTAGCAGAATATAAGTGCGGAAAAATCTCATGAGAATGCATAAAAAAAAACAATAAAATTGTTTTTTAAGAATGGAGAGCATGATGTTAAACAGAACAAGAAGTGCGAATCTAATTAAAAATGTCCAAGAAGAAAGCAATAAATCCCTTGTGCCTTTTTTCTGCTTTATGTATAATGGATTAAACGAAAGATTTTTTTTTCTGTCTCGAATGAATAATTATAGGCTTCAATTATAATCTAACCATGAAATTTACTTAACTAAGATTTTGATTTAAAAACATTCTAATTTCGAAACTAAATGTTTCATGAATTTAGGTTTGCGGGTGGTTAGCATAATTTAAACTAACACTAATTAAAAACGGTCGTATCACTAAGGAGGAGGGGAAGTGGGGGGCGGGGGGAGAAAAGAAAATTACCCTTTTCGTAAAAATATCGTTAAAAATAAAGAAAAGTCAAAATAAGTGAAGTAATCAAACAAAGATTCTAAAATAAAGAATTTGAAAGTAGAGTTTTGATGGGGAAAATGTGTGTCTGTCGGTCTGTCTGCCCCCCTTAATAATTTTTAAAGCAATTCTTCGATTCGATAGATTTTTTTTTTGCATTCGATAGATATCGGCAAGAACATCTCATTTCCATACTTTACTTTTTGATTTGAACGATTTTTCGTTCAGTTTAGAACAGTTCAAAAACTCATAACATTTAGCACCTATATGCAAATTATGTAAACTCTAGAAGTCTGGGTGTAAGATCCAAGTTCCTATGAACAAGCCTTATTGGAAAAAGCTACCACTGTGAAATATTTTTGATTTGAACAAATTTTGTTCATTTTCGAACAGTTCAAAAAAAGAAAAAAAAAAGCATTAACATAGCACCCACGGGAAAATTTCAATCCTATATAAATCATGATCTAACAGACAGATTTACTTGGAACAAACTTTATCGGAAAGACATTATGACGTAGAACATGTACAGATATAAGTTCAACCAGAACTAAACGAACCTATTTTCTTATGAAATTTTTTGATCGGGAATTTTAGGGATATTTTTAAATGAATGAGTGAAATAATAAATGAATAAATGAGTAAATAAATGAGTGAATAAATGTGTGAATGAAGGAATAAATGAATGACTGAATACTTTCCCTCAGTTATTCATTCATGAATGAATAAATAACTGAATACATAAAAGAATGAATGAGTGAGTGAATGAATATGTATTAACCGTTGAAAAAGGTATGTTTGAAGTAATTAAGAACAAAAGCTAAATGAGAAAGAGAGAGAGAAAGCTAGATTATAAATTTGATATTGATGTATACAGGAAAGTAGGCTCGTATAGTTCTAGACGGAGCTTCTTGTTCTTTGCTAAAATAGTAGTAAGTTTTATTGGATGCAAATCCAGTGCAGAAGCGTTTATCCGGTATCCAGAAAATTGGGAAAATTTTGTCTCGATTTTCCCGCCGTTTTACATTGAGTACGCATTTATCCGAAGCCTTAAAAGGGGGAAGGGGTATGCATATTTTTCTTTTTCAAAAAGAAAATACAAATATAGATATATATATATCCCAAAAATAAATGCAATTAATGTGTAATTTTTAGTCTTTAAAATTATATGCATATAATTTGTATGCATCATAAACTTGATTCACCGTTCCCGCATCGTTCGTTTTCCTCTAGCTCCTTGTTTTAATGGTTTAACGATATCGTGTCGCTTAATGCTGAAACTCATTTAACAGGCTCATCGAAAAAGGTGTCCCTTGTTTTGAACTAAAATATGAGTGTTTTATCTCTATTAAGGTCTTTTTGTTTTAATTCTAAACCAGGGACATATCTTTCAATTATTTTGTTGGAAAGCTTAATTTGCATTGGGAGGTTATGGAAATTCATATCCTGCACTTCTTTTCTTTTCTGGTGAATTTTTACAGATTAGACTGAAATTTGTGCTATTTACACATGGAATTTTTTTTTTCCTTATGGGGATGCTGAGTTGGGTTCTCCGCAATTGCAGACCTAGTGCGTTCCCCAGAAATTGGTACCATCTCTTTCAGCGGCACCACAATGAGTGTGGTACCTTCGCGGCATGTGAATTTTGACGCTTAGTTACCCCTAGATGGCGGCACCTTATCTCTCTTTGATGCAATGTGCACTAGGAATTTAATTTAGCCGAGAGCATCCAAGCCAAATGTCTACTCAAGGGATCTTTTACATACCACATAACCATACGACATTGGCGCAGTCGATTTTCTGCATCTTGAAAATTCACCGACTTGGGCCAGGTTTGAACCTGCGATCTTGGGCGTACGTGACTTGCTCCTTACCACTACGCCACCCTGTCGACGTACGCATCAATATAAATACTGAATATAATATCTTGCAAGTTTTCTTTCTGAGCTGTGCACGCGTTGCTGTGAGCTGACTGATTAGTGAAATGGCATCGGCCTCATGAAGTGACATCGGCGTACGACATTGATTTCAAAGTCAAGGCAATCTTCAATATCAAAACTTTTTCAGATGTCCTACAATTTCACGTTGCTTTCGTACCGATTCATAACATTTTCCATGTGTTAATTAATTTTAAAGTTAAGGATACTTTTTTTCGATGACTTTGTATTATAGTGGAAATGAATGTAAGGAAGAAAAAGGTAAGAATTTGACTTCCAAGAAATGGAAGTAAAAGAAAAATGTGTGAAAAAGTAAAGAAGCATATTTTAACGTTTTAAAGGTTTCTTCCTGAATGCTTAAAAATGAAAACGATTTAATGAATGATGAAAATGGCTGTGAGAAAAATTATCTAAGTTTTTTAGGTTTTCTTACTCATTAATACTACATAGAAATGTTACTGCACCGTTTCAAAGTTCTCAATAGCTCCTTAGAAGGCTTCTTTACCCATTCTTACAGAATCTCTTTTCTTCAATTTCTACAAGAAAGGAAAAAAATATCTTTCAATAAAATAAAATTATTTCTATCTTAAACGGAAGCCGGAAATAGTTTGGGAAGAGCATTGAATTCTTTGAACATAACAGGATCATTACTTATTTATTTTTTTGTAATTTCTTTCAAAGTTTTGAAACATTTTTCTTTTCTTTTCTTTTTTTTATCTGCGTGGTAAAGTAATGTCCATATCAAACAAAAATTACAATTTTATTTGACAATTTTAAGTCTAATGTTTTTATTATCATGAAAATGTAATAAAAGTGTTGTGTTGTCAATCGGTCTGTCCAAATTGATTATTTTGCAGCATTGCCCTCCTTAGCAAGAAAACCGGGCAAAAGCATGATAAAAAAGGGGCCAAGTTCGATAGAAACACCCTGATCATCGATAAAAATATTGAGATCTAATTTCGGGTAAAATTCCATAGCAAATCTTTTACTCATATCTGCAGGAGGGTACAACATTCTTCAGTTCATTTGAAAAACAATTTATTACTTTCTTTGATATTGGATTTCTAACTTGACAAGTTTTAATTGTCAATAAATTACGTTTAAGAACAAGATTAGGAAGACGGGTAGAAATTAACTATTATATCTCGCCGCGTGATTTGACGAACTAACTATTTATTAGAAATTTTTATTTGGAAGAATTAATTTTTTTGAATTCATTTTTTGAAATTCAGGTTTTAGTTTAGATACAGTGTAAGTAACATCAGACATAGGATTAGGTCTCAACAATGCTCGCATTTTAAGTATGACACTAACTGATTCAAAAAGTGGCAAGTCACTTTTAAAATGGCCATGTTTCTTTCGATTGTCTCCTAAAATTTTCTTACTGAACCCTTTTTAACGAGCACGCCAGTAAAGAGAAAAACGCAGAACTTTATACTATGGCAATTACTATTAAGTTATGTGTGTCGTCTAGTCAAATTATCTGCGTTTATGAAAGTAATAACATAAAATGATAAGCCGACACTCAGAATAAAATCTGTATTTATATTTCGTATAAATTTTGCTAACAAGACAAGACGAGATAAAAGACCAAATTTGCCGCTCACCGACCACACATCACATGTTCTCCATTAAGCATGAGAATTCTTTTACTGGAATTTAATAAAAGAGATCATTACTGACATAAGAAGAAAAAAATAGGGAATCTTTTCTGGAAAATGGAATGTAAAAATATTGTAATGGAATTAAACTTCTGTATTCATCACCACCTGCAAATATGTATTTTTATCCAGAAATAAAACAGATCGTTTGTTTTGAGCTTCAACTTTTTGGCGGATTCAATCAGTGGATCCGCTTTATCAATCATATAATCGGAAGAACAGTGCAAGCCTTAATAAAACGACAACTTAATATATATGTTTATTTATTTATTTATTTTTTCGCTCATTGTACTTTTCCATTGTACAATTTTGAAGGAAAAAACCCCATCTTTAGTTTAAAGTTTTGTGTGAAAACTGCATCCTGGAGTTGATTCAATAACTTCTGAAATAATCTTTCGAATAGGATAAATTCCTTTATACATCTTAGAAATACAAGATTAATGATATGTTCTTTGATGTAGTTACTTTTTCATGGGCTCTGGAAAAATATATTACTTTTAAATGTTTTCTACGGCGATTTTCACTCTATGCATTCTATATTCCTTTAGACAGGCAGACACATGTACATCCATTTTCATAAAAGTACTCTTCAGAAAAAATTCGGCCGAGTGGAAAACCTGCCAAGTCGAGGAAGAAATAGTTTTGATACATGATTCATTGGAGAATTATATTTTGTTTGATTTTCTTCAGCAACATCATTTACCTACACAAAAAGAAAGAAAAATGGAAAAAGATGTGTTTAGTCTTTATTTTTTGCAGTTGTAGCTATTTTATGCTACGCTCCCTCAATTTCTCAATTTGTTCCATCATACAAATAAATGATTTCTGCGAATTTTTAGCTCAATCCATGAATATCAACCCGTGCCCCTGGGAGCTCTTTATTTTGAAGCAAACCAAACTAAAGAACTGAATTTATCTACTAACGAATTAAAGAAAGCCGATCGGGGCGGGAGGGGGGGGGGGGGAGGGGGGAGACAAAGAAAATAGAGTGAAAGTACAGAATATGATGGCAGGATAATTTATTAAATTATGACACTTTAAAATTTTCTATGAAGCACATATACATTATAGAAAACATAAGAAAAAATTGATTTTTCCTTTTTAATTTTCATACTTCTTCAAGTGCTTGTTCTGAATCTTCCTCAAAGGCGCTTTTATAAATTCTGCGATAGTTTTCGATTCTAAATATATGGAAAGAGCAAAATTGTTTCATTGTCTCGTATTAAGGTGTAGATGTAATTTAATTGTATACTATTTTTAGTATCCAAAGTAAAAATCAAATTCCATATCAGACCAGGATGTGTTTTTTTTTTATATACCTTTTTTAAGCCTCAGCACACCAACTCTCTATAGTTATAAAACCTTTCAGATTAAGAACATTTTACACGTCTAAAATGAATCTTATTTATGTGGATCCTTTTTTGTTATTACCACCTTCATTCTTCATTCTAACTTGCATAACGAAAAACAGATAGTAAAGAAGTAATAATTGCTCACTTTTCAGCACCATTACACAAATATCATATATGTGCGTATAAATGATCCATGCAATTTACTAGAAGAAAAAGTGAGCCGAAAACCAAACATTTTGATTCTTGACTCGTTTCATCGTTACAATACATACACTGATGGAAAAAAAAAAATCCCAACACCAAGAAGGAGTTGTGCTAGCGAAACGAAATTTGTCAGGCGTGTTTATACATCTGAAAGATGACGTCGATTCAAATTTTGCGCTCGGTGCATCAGTATGGCGCTAGTAACGACACACGGAAGATGCAAATCAGGTTTGCTTTAAATACGCGCTGTAACGTTCCTGAGCGTTGTTTAGCGTCGAGATTTGATGTAGTGAGTTGATGTTAGTCCACAATGCCTTTAAGAAGACGACGAAGCCATTATCAACAGCTCACTGAATTTGAACGAGGTCGTGTAATAGGCCTACGAGAAGGTGGGTTTTTTTTTCCGCGAGATTGCAGAAATTCTTGGCAGGAATGCATCCACTGTGCCTGAATATTGGCAGCAGTGGTCAAGGGAAGGCACTGCCTCAAGAAGACCGGGTTCCGGGCGGCCACGTGGCACTACTGAGAGGGAAGACCGCCGTGTTCGGCGTACGGCCGTAGCAAGTCGTACTGCGTCTGCAGGAGAAATTCGAGCAGCAGTTGCCACCACAGTGAAACAACGAGCTGTTACCAATCGGTTACTTCAAGGACAGTTCCGAGCCAGACGTCCTGTAGCGTGGATTTCACTAACGCCAAACCACTGCCGCTTGCGATGTCAGTGGTGTCATGCTAGAGCTCATTGGAGGACGGAGTGGAGATCTGTTGTGTTTTCTGATGAAAGTCGGTTCTGCCTTGGTGCCAGTGATGGCCGTGTGTTGGTTAGGAGGAGGCCAGGTGAGCGGCTGCAGCCATCCTGTCTGCGTCCTAGACACACTGGACCTACACCTGGAGTTATGGTCTGGGGAGCAATTTCTTATGGCAGCAGAAGCACTCTCGTGGTTATCCCACGCACCCTGACAGCAAATGTGTACGTCAGTCTGGTGGTTCAACCTGTTGTTCTGCCTTTCATGAGTAGCATTCCAGGAGGTGTTTTCCAACAGGATAACGCTCGACCTCATACTGCTTTTGTAACCCAACGTGCTCTACAGGGTGTCGACATGTTGCCTTGGCCTGCCAGATCACCAGATCTGTCTCCAATTGAGCACGCATGGGACATCATTGGACGACAACTCCAGCGTCATCCACAACCAGCATTAACCGTCCCTGTATTGATCGACCAAGTGCAACAGGGATTGAACTCCATCCCACAAACGGACATCCACCACCTGTATGATTCAATGCATGCACGTTTTTATGCTTGCATTCAAAATTCTGGCGGTTACACCGGTTATTAATGTACCTGTATTTCACTTCTGCAAGGGCTCTTCTCGGGCTTAAATTAACCTGTGATCTTGAAATTGTAATCAATTACGTACGTTACCTATATAAATGTATTGCAGAAATTTCATTACTCTACAATAATTATTTCTTGGTGTTGGGATTTTTTTTTCCATCAGTGTATTTGACTACGGCAGGGTGGCGTAGTGGTAAGGCACTGGCTTCGTGCGCCCAAGTTCACAGGACCCTAGTCGGTGGCCCTAGTCGGTGGATTTTCAGGATGCAGAAAATCGTCGGTGCCCATGTCGTATGATTATGCGGAATGTTAAAGATCCCTTGAGTATCTGTTTGGCTTCGATACTCTCGGCTGAATTAAATTCTTAGTGCAGTTTCGCATCATTTAGAGCTCAGGTGCCCCCATCTAGGTGAAATTGAGCGTCAAAATTCTGAAGTGGTAATTTCATCCGCCGATAGTGATGCTACTTGAAAGAATGGGTGCCGCTTTCCGGGGAATGCACTAGGCCTGCAAAGGTTAGTGACCATACGCAGCCCCATCAGAAAGAAAAAAATATATATTTGAAATTGTGCGGCAGAGTGTTTTCATATACGTTCATATCTCACTTAGCTCTGAACCGGATATTTCCGGTTCAAAAGTTCGTGGAAAGATGTCGATACTTCAAATGTTTCAACTTAGCAATCAAAGATAGATACCAACGGAATTCTAAGCGACGAAGTTGATGATATGTTATATAGTAGGTAAAATGAAGAATTCAGGGAGATGTTTTTCGTGAAAATTAAAGAGAACTCTTGGAACTATTAGTGGTATTTCTTGATGAAATTTCCCCTATGGGGATACGTTTTCTGCAACCTGTAGTTTACCATTTATTCAAATGGATTTACACAGACATTTATTGCTAAAGACTTATGAGAACTGTAATATGAAGGTGATGTTGTATTGGAAACACGTGTAATTCTGGACCAGCATTTTTCTTTTTCAAGTGATTACTTTGACTTGATAGAGCTCCTTATATTGAAAGATAATAATGTTGACCTGAAAATAATTTTCATGTTTAGTAAAGTTAAAAGCGATTGCAAGTAAGAATCTTAACAATTTATCGTGTTTCTGACGAAAAGAATATCTTTTACGCGAACACTTAATCTCAAAATTAATTCATACAAAATTATTTTTTAAGAGAAGTAATTAAGTAAAATCAACATAAAGAAAAAAAATGATTTCTTTGGTGATTAATTTAATGAGTTTTTTATGCTTCTTTGCATTAAGTGTTAATAATTGCAATCAAGAAAAAAAAAAAAAAAAGATAATTTAAAGAATGACTTCAGTTCAGATCAAACATGACGTTTTTATGGGAAAAATATAAGAAGCTTCTGTGCCCAATTTTCACTTTTTTTAATCAATAAAAAACTAATGAGAGCGCTTTTTGGTACTTAATCATAAAAAATTATCGGATTCACAAATTTCAGTAATAGAGAGTAGACGGCGCAGTTCAAATAACTCTTTGCAATATGAAAAAGATTTGTAACTCCGTATATTCGGAAAAAGTTGCTTGATAATGATATAAATGTTGTATAAAAGTATATTAAATACGATATTGCATTGCATAGAAACTGATTAGAAAATTCACAGAATCATGTTTTAGAAGGAAAATATTTTTTCTTCTTCTTTTCACCTTCTCGCTTTCTTTTAAACATTTTCTGCAGTGTTGTCATTTTGTTTTCTTCATACGTCAAATTGACCATGATAGTTTAGGTATCATTATTTGAATCGACTTGTAACTTCCTTTCCCAGAAAATTCACTCTTTGGTTTGGCAAAAGTTTTATAAGAGTTTGGAAATATTTGTGAGTAATTCGTGCATTTTCAGATGCTTTTCAACACTCTAAAATTAAAAAACAGCCGTTAAAGAGAAACGGAAAACATTTCGCTTTTAAATTTTCAATATGTCCTAGGGTGGAAAGGTTGTATATTGGTAAGAAACCCCATGCAACTTAAATCTAACGATAATTTCCGGTTTCCCATGGGTCTCAAAAGTATTAATTTTGTACAAAATGTCAAAAAGCTTCCTATTTTATTTCCGTCAATTATTTTGACGCATTAATATATAACTTCCCTATACTGGAGAATATCAAGGGGAAAGAAACCCACTCATTTGCGTAAATTTGAAATTTTGGCCTTTGAAGAACCGGAAGATATTATTTTATTTCATTCATTTTCTTTGACGGATTAATATACAACTTTCCTATACTGGAGAATATCAAGGGGAAAGAAACCCAGTCATTTGCGTAAATTTTGAAATTTTGGCCTTTGAAGAACCGGAAGATATGATTTTATTTCATTCATTTTTTTAGTCAAGGTATAGCTACTAACGCACAACTACTCTAGGGCACATCGAACATATAGATATTTGTACAAATGCACATGTGTGTTTATAAAATCTCTCAGTTGAGAAAATTCTATATTTTCATAAATATTACAAGAAGTTCCGTCTAGAACTATACTAGCCTACTTTCCCGTATACTCCTCTCCCGAACTTCGAATCTATATATCTATCTCTCGCTCTCTCTTTCTCATTTAGCTTTAGTTCTTAATTACTCTAAATATACCATTTTCAACTGTTAATACATATTCATTCACTCATTCACTCATTCATTCATTCATATCTTTATACACTCATTTAATTATTTTTTTATTTATTCACTGATTTATCCATTCATTCTTTCACTCATTTATTCATTCTTTCATTCATTCAATCATTCGTTCCTTCACTCATTCAATTATTTATTCTTTCCTTCGTTCAATCATTCATTCATTTATTCAGTATTATCCTTAAAAATCCCGATCAAAAAATTTCATAGGAAAATAGGCTTATTTAGTTCTGGTTGAACTTCGTATCTGTAAATGTTCTACTGCCTAACATCTTTCCGATAAAGTTTGTTCCAAGCGAATCCGTCGGCTAGATCAGGATTTATATAGGACTGAAATTTCCCCTTAGGCGCTAATGTTAATTTTTTTAACTGTTCAAAAATGAACAAAAATTGTTCAAATCAAAAAATATTTCCCGCAGAGAACTTCTTCCAGTAACCTTCTTCATTGAAAATTCTTTATAATTTGCTTCATTTTTGCCCATAGGCGCAAATGTTAAGAATTTTTGAGCTGTTCAAAATTGAATGAAACATTGTTCAAATCCGAAAGTAAAATATGGAAATGAGATGTCCTCGCCGAGACTTTTCGAATGCAAAAAAAAAAAAGAAATCTTTCGAATCGGACAAATCTCTCAAAAGTTATCAGGAGGGACAGACAGACCAACAGACACACATTTTCCCCATCTCAAAACAATACTTTCAAATTTTTTATTTTTCAAACTTTATTACATTTTTTCACTTATTTTTTACTTTTCTTTATTTTAACGATATTTTTACAATACATTAAGCCTTCTTTCTCACTTTATTTATTTGTTTCTTACTTTTTGCCGGAAAGTAGGCTAAAAATGAGGAACCGGAAGTTGGGTCTCATGAGGGCATCGGAAGTTGTCCTTTGATTCGCTCTTACCATTCTGCAAACTTTCCCGAGTAGGGCATATTGGAAATAAAAAAATAATTTTTCGCTCTACCCTACTGCCCATATCACATGCAGTAATATCATTTAACTTTTTCCCCTTTTGCTAACATTAAAAGCACGGGCTGAGGTGTTTAAAAGCAGCGCACAAAAACGTTAAGAAAACTCCACTCCTCATTCCCAGAAAGTTATTGATTTCTTTTCTTATATACTAGATGACAGTACACAATCATTTATAGTGTAATTTGAGATTTGACATTTAAAAAATATTTTCTCGGAAGAAAAAAGCCCCTTTTGTGGTCGCTCTATTGAAAATATGCAACCGTTAAGGGATTTTTTAAGATTATTGAGAATTCCCTTTAGTTTCTCACTCGAAGGGTAGTCACTTTTTCTAATGAAAGATCTTAATTAATTTTCAGGTTAAACTATTTATTTTATTAGTAGCTCAAAACGATCTTTTCCTGTTTTACAATATTAGTAGATTATATTAGTAGCTATCAATAATGGACTGAAATGCTCTTCTGAAATTCTTCATTTTGTCATCACTAAGGCTCCTATAACTACGAGCTGACTCGTCAGCCATTTTCTTTCCCACTCGTTCCCTGGGTCGTATTGCGTTGTGCTAGCTTAAGACTAGATTTTGGTATTTCGTTAGCTTTTTCGATTGAAAAATGGGTGGTTGTGCTGCAGTTAATTGCAACAATCACTCCAGAAACAAGTGGAGATTGTTTACTTTTCCAACAGATGAAGAAAGAAAGAAGAAATTGATTATTAATTGCCGGCGTCCAAATTGGATACCAGCAGGTTTGCAACAATTGTTGGCGACGAAATGTGCTTGTCGCCAATTGAACTAAATTCAGTAATTTTTGTATTGTTCTTTTTGAGCGAAATATATTATGATAAAATAATGCATGATACTTAACACAAGTATAAAAAATTGGCTATTTTATATACACTTTTTAATACACCTACACAATACAGAAATTTATCGCGGAATTTGAATGCAGAAAATCGTTTATTTTATTTCTCCGTTAATAAAATGATACAGTAACTGGCGTGAAGTGAAATTATATAAAAAGAATAATTATTAAAATTAAATTTCTTCTTTGCTATTTACTTAATTGTTAAAATTCCAAAGTAGAATAAGCATAAACTATAAAAACCTTAAGTGCTTGAGTCTATAAACAATATATTTTAGTTTTCAAATTTTTATAGTAAATGATTTGGGTATAGTAATGATTTGATATTTAAATTGTCATTTCTGTTATTTGACTTGGTTGATAATTAAACTTTATTAATTGGACTTTGTTTACAGATACAAATGGTAAATATGGTAAATTACAGACTTGATCTAATATAAATATATTTTAATGTAAACTTTTTTGAAGTATTGTTCAAGCTTTTATTTATTTTATGAACCATATGAATCTTTTAAATTTTTTGTTTTCAATATGATGATGGTTTTGCAATAAAAATGATTATGTAATATCTATATAAAACTTCATTCAATAGCTGCTGCATGAATAATACAATACATAGACATAATGCAGAATATTCCGGTGAAAGAAGCCTGCTACAAATTGATGCCTAAGAACCACACAAGCATATGCACAAAAATTGATATTTAATTTTTTACAATAACATATACATTTTTGCATTCGTCTTAGTAATTAAATTTTTGATGAGTAAGATTATGCTTCTAAATTTGGTGTTCATAAGCAAACAGCAACAGCAATGCTTCAACAAAATTAAGAACTTTTTCCCAATGAAGAAAAATGAATAAATAATAATTACAAATAAATAAAAAGTATAATAAGTAATCAAATCAAATTAAAAACAATTGTGTTTGTATACCAAGTTAAAAGAAAAGGTTATAAAAGGGAAATAGAAATCTTTATTAATTTTGCATGACTTTTATAACTTTTGAAACTATTTAATGTTGTAGGAAAATGACTTGATGAAATTATAATAGTTTAAAATTTTCATAAATATGTAGAGCAAAAGGCTTAAGCATTTGGCTAGAGTTAAGGTAAATAGCACTTCTCTAATATGCTTTTTTATTTTGCCAGTCTGTATTAATATATAATGCATTTTGAATTCAGAGAGCGTTTTTCGGTTTTGTATGTAGCTAAGGAATCCCATTTATTTCCTTCTTTTTGGCGTAGCTGTTAAAAGCGCCACTGACAGCGATAAAGGCGCCAATCTAGCAGCACGCTCTTGTTTACATTTTGACTTGGGAAAGAAAATGGCGGCGATGGGTCGGCCTGTATTCTGTAGTGGCTCTAGTCATCACTAACTGTCACTCCCTGAGTGCATGATATCTTGAATGACAATAGCACAAATATCTGCCAATAAATATTGTGTTTACCTCCTCTCAGATGTGTTTGACAACATACATATTACGCGTATTAAACCGGATGAAATCAATATTCTGCAATTCAGAGCCAAATTCATAAACAGTGGCATTATGCATTCATTATATTGCATTATGTACTTACGGGACTATACCGGTGAGCTAAGAGCCTCGCTGAACTAATACGATCTAAAGCGATTGGATGATATCATGCTGGAGTGACTTCTGACGAATCGAATGAGCTTCGGATTTAGATTGTCATGCAATAATTTAAACTGTTGATTTTGATTGCTGAATTTTGATTTGGGTTTGTGACATCGGGAGAAATATTAATTACAGTGAAGATTATTATTAATTATATTTGTTGAATTTAGCTGTTTCTGTCTTCAACGAAGCAGTTCAGAAAATTCGGTAGTATATTCAGAGAGAGAGAGAGAGAGAGAGAGAGAGAGAGAGAGAGAGAGAGAGAGAGAGAGAGAGAGAGAGAGATAAAGGGGGGGGGGGGGAGAGATCCATTAAAATGAAAAGAAGTGGTTTAAGTTTTAAGCTTTTTTTCTGTGCATTAAAGGCAAAAAAAAAAAACTTCTTAAGAAGCATTCTAATTAATTTACCATCAGATAAATTTGTACTGTATTTTTGAGGATTTTTTTTAACGCATTAAACAAATAAAGAATTATAATTTACTTTCCAACATATACTAATTTGCTGTGTGTACTTGTGGAAAAGTTCTTGTGTGTCGAATAATGTTTTATAAAAGTTTAACTTTTGCCAAATGATATTTGTTTGCATCAGAATTGTTTCTCAGAATCAGAAATGTAGCATCAGATAAAAATGACTTTTAGTTCTAAAGGAATTAAAACATGATTTTCAACAACAACACTTTCATGTTTCTTGTTGGTTTGCCATATAAGGTTGGTGGGTGTCATAAATTGATGTACGGTGTAGACATTTTAGATCGCGAAATGTTTAAACTAAGTGTGTGTGCATCGACTTATCATAAATAAATAGATAAATAAATAAACTCTGCAACATTTTTATCAAACTTACTATCTCGTATAACTACGTGATTTCTTTTTTTATTCCTGTCTATTAATTTTATGCATGTTTGCATATGTATGTTTTTAATACATTTAATAATCATTTGCATAGAATTAGTTCTACTTTAGGTGATAGTAATAAATAGACCAACTAGCAAATATGAAAGGAGTAAGAATTGTGGAGAAAAAGTTGGGATTATATTAAATAACAACGTAAATATTATCAAAAGTTTCGTATAAGAAAATGTGACATTTTGTCGGAATTTAAAAATCTCGGAAGAGACATTTTAAAATTCAGCAAAGTTTGTAAATTAATTTTAGTGCATAAATGTTTAAGCTTTTTTTAAACTAATGTAATTATTACTTTGCATGAAAGTGGATCTGTTTTATGCAAATTAAGGAGCATTTTTAACATTTCTGATGACGTAAAGTATTAATTATTGATAATAGACCAATACAGTATTTTTCTTTCGCTGCAGCAGTTATTTTAAAGTTTTAGTAACTGTATATATATATATATATTTGAATTAAGAGAACAAAATCTTTTGGAATTTTTTTTTTTTAAAGAAATTAGTTACTTTCTATAGATAAGTTTAAATCTCAAATTTGGCAAAAGAAATAATTTCCAAATTTCCACGAAACTGCAGCCAAATGAAACAAAATCTTATAATTTCATTGTTATAAAAATATAATTTAATTGATGCAAACACATAGTTGTTTTGAAAATTTTACTTTCGTGTTCCTCCGTGTCAACAATTTTAGCGTATTAAGACAACAGAAAATTTCAGTTCAGTCTTTTATAATTTGATTGGAAAGAAAACACCGACTCTATTCCGTATACAAATATCAGCGTTTTTCGTTTTTTTCCTATTTAATGGAACGAAAACTTATTTATCATTCCAAAATCTTTGTTTTGTCATATTTTGAAAGAAAATCAGATTTCATTATTGCATTAGTAAATCTTGAAACTGCATTATAAATATTTTTCTTCTCTTGCTTCTATTTTTAAAAATGTTTCCCAAAATTGCCTTTTTTTCAACTCAAGCGGTGAATGTAGACTTGCGTTTTGATACCTTTCCACCTTGTCTTATTTGTTTTATTATTAGAGTAGTAACCATTAATTGAGTTTTGTAAAAATATTGTCTATTGTATATTTTATCCGATAAAGATTTCGTTTAAATTTGTTTTTTAAGCAAACTGTTTTAATCGTTCAAACTAAACAGTTTGGTCGAAAACATTTTGGCTGCTCATCAAATCACAATCGTGCAAATGGCATAATTATACATAGAAATTTTAACACGTGTTCTTCATAAGCAGGCCCCGAAATTCGGCGACCTAAAAATTGTCTAAATATTAAACCAAAAATGACCCAAAGATTTCCATTAAAACTGGTGAAGCGAACTTAAAATCTGAGGTGGAAATTAGATTGATGCTGTTTAAATTGTTGCTTTTTAAAAAACTATAACAACACTTTCATGATTTTCTTAAAAAATAAAAACAATGCAACCAGTAACTGGGAAACATGTTTTTTTGAAAATTTTACTATCTTAAATGAGCGAATCTAAATTACTTTGAATAATTAAGAATATTTTTTTACATTACAAAAAGACCACATAAAAAAGTAAGTTTCTATACTTGAAAAATGTCTTTCAATGTTAGGACACATTTAAAATAAATAAATAGAAACACTCATGGAGAAATATTTTCTTCAAATTCACACTGGATCTCTGCTTTTTAAAACACCAGCAACTTTTTAGCGTCACAAATTCTTCGTTGTCTTCATTCAGTTTTGTAGCAATAGATTCGCAATTTTACCGTTCACCAAACTTTTACTTTTTTTGTAAAATTTAATGAAAAAATCAAACTGAATTTTAATTAAAAAAACCGTTAAAAATGCATTATCATCAAGTTCCGGAGCCAGTTCATATGGAATGGTTTTTTACTTTCTTCTATATCCAAAATATACTGAAGAAAGCATTGGATTCGTGAAATTTTTCGATTTTTGACTTTTGACGGATTTGCATGTTTGGTGGGCTGTTCATATTTTGACCATTTTAAGAAAATGTTTGTGTGTGGTATTTTTTTAAAAACTTTTTTTCTTTGGTCCCTCTAATTCAAAACATAATGCTTGAAATCGAACAAAACTTGGCACAGATATAGGAGTAGATCGATGGGCAGAGGGGCTAATTAGATAGAACAATCGAACGTTTTTCTCGAGTAGAGTGAGTGCTATATTTCCAGAAATAATGGTTGAATTAAAAAAAAAAACAAATTGGTGCACCTTAAACGTAACAAGTGCTGATTTTTTTTTGTTTTGTTCACCATTTACTCCATAGGGGTGCACAATCATTCAATAGAACGTTTTTCTCTCCAAGCGTATACACCAAGAAGTAATGCAAGGACTCAAAAAAAAAAAGGTAATATAAGTGTGTCTGGCTGGAAAAGAAAGTTTCGTTACGGCTACAACATACTAGTTTAATAACTCTAGCACTTCTAGCTTTTCTTAGCATTTTGTTGTTATTTCTTGAGAGAGGAAGGTGGTCAAGTACAAATATATCGAAATAAACACATTTTCATTACAATTGCAGTGCTTGTTGGCGTATTTTTTCTCAATTTCCAAAAACGTTTATTCTACAGAAACGTATAAGTTAAACGAATGACTCAGTTATTGTGCTGTACTCATTTAGTTTAAAGAAATTTTGTTTTAAAAAATTTTGTACACTATTTTGATTTAGAAATTAAACCAATGCGCGTTTTTAGAATAAAAATAGAAAAATAAACATTATTAAAACAAAGAATTCTTCTGTATAAACTTCGAGAAAATAAGCTTACTTTTAATAATTTTTTGTGTGTCGAAACATTCCTAAGGACTTTAATATTTCTTGTATTTACTGCTTTCGCGTTGTTTTATAGCCGTTTTCACTAAAGACTGGATGGTTTAACATGAATCAATGAGCTGTTAACAAAGAACATGAATAGGCTAGTACAAACTTTCAGTTTTTCAGTTGCCACGTCACGTACTTTAATAATTCAATGTGTGTTTGTTTTTCATTGCTTTTTAATCCAATTTCAAATATTTAATAATAAAATGCATGAAAAAAGATCGAGAAGAAAATACATTTAGGTTAAAGAAAACACATTTATGTTTTGAAAAATAGTAATTTATTTTATTTCTAAGGTAAGATATAAATGGTTCATAGATAAAAAGTCTTCGTACTTTCAATTTTTTAATTTTTATATTTACTTGTTATGAATTTCGTTCTTTCTTAAAATTGAAGAGGTATATTAGATTGTCACGATACACGCAACAAAATTTATTACTTCAACATGTTATTTCAATGATCGAATTGTGGCATCAGATTTCATTCGCAGAAGTGAAGTCGAAATCAACGCAACGGTAAGAAAATGATAAATCGATTGGAAAATGAATATAGGCGGCATACCTTTGAACCTATCCACAATCTGAAATTGGAAATGAAAGTTTAGTTGAATGTGCCTTGAAAATATATTGGTTTTCTTGGTTACCTCGGAAGTTAAGTAACCAGCTGGGCGTGCGGTTTGTGTCAAAAATCAATTCATATCTGCTGAAATGCAAGTTAATTCCTTACCTTACGGAATTTAATATCAGCTTAGAAGTAAGTATTGATTGCATGAAGAAAACGAGGAACTGGGATATCAGCTCTAATTTACCGTTAGCAAATAAAAATTAATAAAAAATAAAAATAACACAGAAACGCTTGCAAAATGTTGAAAACTAGTAAGAATAATTGAAATTGTAAAATTACCATTCAGTGAAACAGTAAAAGATTCTGATCGGGCTGCAGTAAGAAAGAAATGGTTATAAAGCTCGCCGACATTAATAATAATAGTGAAGCACATAAAATATATTTTTTTTTTGGTTGAATAGAGCCGACCTCAAATCAGAACAATTATAAATTGCGATAAAAAGTAAAAAAATACATCCATTTTTTTAAAACAACATTAAACATAATTTTTGAAGTTGGTGCAAAATTATGTCTGCCTGATTACCCTTTAAGTATATGTTACTTACATTATCTAAGAACTCTAGCAAACTCTGGACCCTGATTACAAGAGATTTTCTCTGTCATAATTTTGTGCCGACCTCATAAATTATATTTAAAAGTCGTACCGATGCTGTTTAAAGAATGAATTTATTTTTTACTTTTTAGCTTAATTTATAATTGTTATGATTTGAAGTCCGTTCTATTTTTTTTAATCGAAACAATATTTTATTTTATTCCTTTTAGTGTTAATGCATTTTTTATATGAATATAAAATTTTTTTCAATTTTTATCAACTCTCTTTTTAAAAAGATATCAAAGAAGACACTCTCTGCTAGTGAGTGTCTAGCACAAAAAACTAATCATTTGCATGATTAATTCCGTTTTGAAGTTGATTAAAAAAGTCACCAGAGCAAATAGGCTGAGTGAACTTAATTTCTGTTTCAGAGAAGCCTTCACTCAAGCTTCTTGAGGCAATGAATGGAATTTAAAACTGCTATTTAATGGAAACAAATTCTTTTTAACAATGAGTTTTATATTCATTAATAATTTACTCAACAAAGCCAAATCAAGCTAAGCCTTTCTAAATTAAAAGAAAAGGCTAATTTGTCACCGACAACGTTATTTCTAAAGAGCAAATCTAGTCAAAGCAAAGTGCGATATTTCAGTTGCCTACTGCGAAGGTAACTCAACTCAGCATCAATAAAACTTTCTCCTTTCAGAGAACTACTCCCCATGATGAAATAAAAACTCTCAAGGTCAGGCCTCAACTTACCAAAGCCGAACTTTATAGATTCATTCAATAAATTCTTTTTAACAATGAGTTTTATATTCATTAATAATTTACTCAACAAAGCCAAATCAAGCTAAGCCTTTCTAAATTAAAAGAAAAGGCTAATTTGTCACCGATAACGTTATTTCTAAAGAGCAAATCTAGTCAAAGCAAAGTGCGATATTTCAGTTGCCTACTGCGAAGGTAACTCAACTCAGCATCAATAAAACTTTCTCCTTTCAGAGAACTCCCCATGATGAAATAAAAACTCTCAAGGTCAGGCCTCAACTTACCAAAGCCGAACTTTATAGATTCATTCAATAAATTCTTTTTAACAATGAGTTTTATATTCATTAATAATTTACTCAACAAAGCCAAATCAAGCTAAGCCTTTCTAAATTAAAAGAAAAGGCTAATTTGTCACCGATAACGTTATTTCTAAAGAGCAAATCAAGTCAAAGCAAAGTGCGATATTTCAGTTGCCTACTGCGAAGGTAACTCAACTCAGCATCAATAAAACTTTCTCCTTTCAGAGAACTCCCCATGATGAAATAAAAACTCTCAAGGTCAGGCCTCAACTTACCAAAGCCGAATTTTATAGATTCATTCAATAGATGTAACTTAAATCCTTTAGCACAATGCAGAAATTACCATCATTTCGCGAGTAATACCACTGAGCGACAATTTGAATGTCAAAAATTGATCTTTTCTTAAACTACCATACTTAGTAACATAATTCAAGATGGAATCAGTAATTAGGGAAAGGGAATGACATGTTAGTAAAAGCGCCATTCAATCTGGCAACTGTTTTAGGAATATTATACAAACAAAATGCGTAATCGTATTTAAATATGTGTTGGTTGGCAGGAGTCGGGTATTTCATTACAGATGACGAATGGTAATCAGTTAGCTGATGGATTAGGGCGTATCCTCCCTTTTACCTCAATGCTTAGAAAGCTGTATTTATAGTTGAGAAAATTATAGGACACGCAAATGCGTGAATAAATGCTACGCGCGATTTAAGGCGTTTCTGAAACTGAACATAGAAAATTATAAATTAAGCTCTTTATCGTAAGGCCATATTGATTCTTGAACTGACATTGCTTCTATTATAAACTGTTTAATATTAGGAAGTTTGTAGGATGTTTTCCTTGAAACTATTTTAATCAATGGGAAATATACAAGTATGTTCTGAATTTAGGATTAATCATTAGAACTTAGCTCATTGTAACAACGGACAAAACGCAAAAGTGAAGAAAAATTAGTAGCTTTAATTATGACAAAAGCTGTTTATCTGTTTGTTTAATTGTTTAGAATGCTTCAAGGTAAAATCCATATATATATTTCACTTAAGGTGGACCAGTTACCATTAAATTTTGCGGTATGATCTTTTCTTAAGCCTTCCGAATTTTAAAGCATTTTTTACGATTTTCATAGCCCGCAGATGTTCTGCAGGGAATCAGCTAGTATTTTTCTAAAAAACGTTAGGATGGAACGATATGTAAAAATTTACTTAATGATTAGTACTTGAAAGTAACCTGATATTTGTATTTATCATCGTAACTTAAGGACTCTAAAAAAATCTTTTCTTAAGCCTTCCAAATTTTAAAGCGTTTTTTACGATTTTCATAGCTCGCAGATGTTCTGCGGGGAGTCAGCTAGTATTTTGCCAAACAACGTTAGAAAACATTTTCTTTTTTTCCACACTGGTATCATTGACATTAAAAAACATTTCTACAGACAGTAAAGGAGTAAAAAGTGGGAGACAACTGAATCATTTATTTTAGAAAAGAAACAATCAAACGGAATTTCTGTAGACTTGCGATATCAGCCTCACTCCCGCCCCCTTGAAAAACCTTAACTTAAATCAGTCAAAAAAAAAAAAGAACTCCTTTCTTGTTTTTTATTGGTACGTATCAGCAATATTTCCTAACTTGTTGACGGTTTTAGAAAGGTAGACAATATGCTATTTAAATCAAATAACACAATGTGCAATTTTAATCTAATAAATATTGCTTTGTTTATATTTCATTTAGCGATGTTTAGCGATGAAAATAGTATATGTTACAAATTCACATAATACAACATTAAAAGATTTTTGAAAAAAAAAAAAATGAGGGGGAAGGGGGTGTGACGCCACAGTTATGGTGACATTCGTGCTAAGAACGCCATTTATATTATATATATGCTGTAGAACTTCGATCCAAAGCTCTCGCTTCTATCGTTTTCCCGTATGTGTAGTTTTGTTTTAATGATTTAACGATATATCTTCATGCTTTATGCACTTTTCCATAAGTCGTTTTCCACACGCTTCACTTGAATTTTTCTTAACAGATTATTAATAATTCTTTACTTATTAAATTTAGTTTGTAGGAGGGAGACATACTCTTTAACTTTTGTTGAAACGGTGACAGAAGCTGCAATCAAATAAAATATGCACAACTATACAATATGTGACACCGTCATGGCTTTGTTCCCAGCGGGTCCTGAATTCGGAAGCACCTCAAAAGCTTCAATGTACATGGAGATGTGTTTCATCTGCTCGCGCTGCATGATGAGTCATAAACATTTTATCTTATCATAAGATAATTAACGCTAATGATGTCCCTAAGAGCGGATGCTAAATAATGTATCCTTAAATTAAATGAATGAACGCATCCGTCGCCCTCTTGTTGTCATATATTTACTAACTGATCAACTTGCCAATTGCGACTAATTAAGTTTGAGAGTAGCACAAAATGTTTCCTCGTTGAGAGGAACGGTGTGCCATTCGATTGTAATGTGTAGATCTACAAGTATTACAGGAATGTGAACAATCATTTAAGTACATCAAGAGCAATCAAAAGTCCTTTTTTTAAAATGTGACTAAAATAGAATCCTGATTGACCGAATCCTGCTTTTCCGAAAACTCTCTTAACCGAAAATTTTCACTCGTCATATCTTCGTTTAAATAATGAACATCTTTAAATTATATTGCAGAATAAATCCATATGTAATAAAATGTATAGCTGTGAATGACGTCACCAAGAAACACATGCAGTAGAGCACAAGACTCCCGCGGCATGGGGTCGGATCCGAATCCCTGCCAAGGGATGCATGTTATGGACCAGTGTAGCTTTTCTTCTGGTCATTTTCCTGTGATTCGGAACCCACTTTAAGCTGTAAGTTCTTTACTGCTCTTTAGAGGCATTTCGTTCTTAGTCTGTTTAACCAAATGTCACACAAACCGATTGGTTGTTCGTTAAACAACGAAAGAATAAGAAGGGATAACGCAACGTCCACTTGAATTTAGTAGTTTCTATATATCTGTAAAGCCGACAGGGTGGCGTAGTGGTAAGGTAGCAGGCTTCGAACGCCCAAGATCGCGGGTTCAAACCTGGCCCGAGTCGGTGGATTTTCAAGATGCAGAAAATCGTCTGCTCCCATGTCGTATGATTATGCGGCACGTAAAAGATCCCTTGAGTAGACATTTGGCTTGGATGCTCTCGGCTAAATTAAATTCCTAGTGCATGTTGCATCAATGAGAGCTCAGGTGCCCCCATCTAGGTGAAATTGAGCGTCAAAATTCTCATGCGGCGAAGGTACCACACTCATTGTGGTGCCGCTGAAAGAGATGATACCATTATTGGGGAACGCACTAGGTCTGCAATGGTTGTAGGGCCCAATACCGCAGCCCCATTGGAAAGAAAAAAATATATATATCTGTAAATGGATATAAAAAAAGAAATCTTCTTCGTTCGAATATGATTTACATTCTTTAAGAGCGATAATTAGTACTTTTCTCCACCAGCCCCCTACCTGTTAGCCGAGGACTTAGGATTGCTTACGCACGGGGAGAGGTAGTGGGGTCTACGGATTTTACATGCACATATCCCCAAGTATACATGGTGGTCTTCAGTGGGTATCGAACGCGCGACCTTCCAGGTGGAAGTCCGACGTGCTAACCACTAGGCTACCACGGCCCTGCGATAATTAGTACTTGTTAAAATACAGATAAAAGGTACAGAAAGTTCTTGAGACGAAAAATTAATTTTACTGATAAATTAAAACTAATTGAAAATATAGTTCACATTTAAAACATTTTCATATATTTCGAATAGATTAAAACTTTAAATTGCATTATAAATTTTTAAAGGCCATATAGTTTGCATATCTGTAAAGCTTCAGTTGCTCAAAATCTTAATAATGCATTTTATAACAAAGATATATATATATATATATATATATATATAGATGTAGGTTTGTTATCGGTGTCTAGGGGCTTTTCCATATAGCCCACATTGAAAAAGATAAAATTAAATCTATTTACACCTAATGTACAGTATTTACAGATAATTATTAACGAAATTTCGACCGGAATTATCATAACAGCTTTGACGCACACAGTGTCCACATATCCACACATTACAAGATCTGCTGCTCAACTGTAGACTTGTTGCGTTTCTTTTCCCCCGTTGGCGCTACAGTCGATTTCGCATCACTCATTGGATTCTACACACACACATATATATGTATATGTATATATATATATATATACATATATATATATATATATATATATACATATATACAACACATATATACATATAAATTGTTCAAAGAAAAAATATCAATCGTTTAAAATTTATTAATCTAGAAATCTTTTTATGCCATTGATTCCGAATCGCTTTTGTCCATCGTTTTGAGGACTTCAAAACTGTAAAAAAGATAAGAAACCTTGTAATTTTGAAATGAGATTGCATTGCATGAATACGATATTGTAAGATATTTCGGGAGCAAGGTAAACTTTTCGAAAAAGTTTTACCATGTAACGAGTTTTATGTGCACATAATGCGCTAATATTGAGAAACATCAAGAAATTAAGTGCTGCAAGGGTTTTTCAAGAAAATAAGAACGTCGAACCATTTCCTTTAAGAGAGGTAGAGCACAATAGCTTTTTGAAACTCAATTGGAAGTTTTAAAACTTTTTCATTCATTGAGTTTTTATTTATTGAGCAGTTATGACCAAGAAAAGTTTCCTACCATATAAAAGAGTCAAAGTTAAAAAAGAGAGAAAGTCATTATGCGTTTATTGTACGTCATATAGCCGGTGGTGTCTTTACTGAAATGTGAAAATAATGAGATATTCTTCTTAGTATTCTGATACTCACACTTAGAAAGAATATGAACATCAGAGTAATTTGGTAACGTTTAGATCTTCGCATTGTATTTTTAAGAGTTTTCCAAGCTTTGGAAAAAAGGGGAATGTTATTTAAACCTTAATTATCAGCTATGAAATTTCGGAAAGATTAACTATTTAAGAAAAACTGTTGGGACGTGTTCTAAAAATTTTTACACCTGTGAGAGTAAAAGTAACTCATAGAAATTTATTATATATTTTCATTACATTTAAATTTACTCTGAAAATATTTTTACGGGCATAATTTAGCAGACCAAAAAAACTTATACTCTTGAAGTTTTTATTCGAATTGTTTTAATGAGAATTCGAAAAAAGAAAATATGTTGTTCTTTACGATGTTCAAAGGATTAAAACACTGGTTCTTTCATTAGTTGTGAGTGTATCAGGTTCGATGCATACGGACGATCCGGTTGCGGTCAGGCGCCGGCCGCTCGTGTGAACCCGCCCATTTAACTCAATGTACTGCTGGACCGAATCTGCGGCACCTGAACGTGCCGTTCGTGTGAGTCGGCCCATTTTATTTAATGTACCACTGCGCCGGAACTGTCAGGCTTGATCGCAACCGGATCGTCCGATTGCATCGATCCTTATCTTTTGCAATTATTTTCCATTAAAAAACGTATCATAATCTCTATCGTTTAAGAATTAAACTATTTCTGATGCATTTAAATAGTTATTTCCGATCTTTTTTGGTGCGTGCACAAAATCGCTTTTAAAATCCTGATGTCCTTGATAGCGAGGCAATTCACATTGTACAAGACACGAATGATTTTGCACGTGGAAAACCTCTTAAAGGTAAACACTTGGTGCAAACAAGGGTAAAGTGAAAAGTAAGTACTTCTCTCATCATAACTAACCAGCTAAGAAAGTATAGGTATACATGCTCACTAAAACTTGCTCTTCAAAACTGTCTAATGTTTTTAACTACGACTATTTCTATAAACTTGTAAACACATTATAAGGAAATTAGTTAAAATTAATCTTTTTGCTATGTAAAGTCAATTTCTTTTATCTGAAGACCGATTACAGTTTAACTTAACCCTACCAGACTTAACTCGCACTTCTAGTCAGCACATTTAATTTTCATATTAGAACAGAATTGAAATTCTTTTAATGCTACCGAATATAACTTACAGATCCAGATATCATGATCAACCTTCAAAGTTCATGGAATATCACCTTATACGATCACCCTAAGAAATGGCTATTTCAACCATCAGAAATACTTCTGGTTAACAAAACATTTTACATCTAAAATTATCACTTCCTCGCGGCAAACAACTCTGAAGGCCCTCACACATGCGGACAAAACAACTTCTAGAATGAACTCAGTATCCTCCGTAGTGTTTAAAGACAATAACTAAGTCACAGACAAATATCGTTGAATTTGGACTAAAATTTCATTAATCTTTTATAAAACAGTTTCTGTATTACAACAAGTTTTCAACTTCATGTAAGGCTGCGTTTCCACCAAAGTTGACAACTAAAAGTTGCTCTTTTCAAATTATAGAGCAACAAGGGGAAGATTTTTTGTATAAAACTGAAAGTTGCTCTTCTCAACTTTAGAGTAACAAGTGGGGAACTTGTTGCCAAAGAATTGACGCCCTGTCATGTCCGAGAGGGAACAGCTCTCCACTAGCTTCCTACAAGTTGCGCGCAGCAACATATCTTCCACTTGACAACTCTTGAAAATTGTCAACTTTCTTTGATCTTAAGAATTGGTAGTAATAAAGAAAGTTGACAAAACAAAAGGAATTAACGCAAAACCAGAACAGTTAAGTAATTGCCCTCGGACTGCCTCTTGGAATCAAAATATCCTTCGGTGGGTGCAGCCTGGGTTTTGAAACGCTGATCTAATATTTAGCTGTATGATACTCGTATTTCATTTCATAAATTCACCTTATATGTTTAATTTAGGTTTATAATTTGCTTCTTTCTGTTGTTCAATCAACATATAAATAGGCAAGACAAAACAGTTAAGCACCATTTTCTCCTCTGATTGTCAACCGATTTTCTTTTGTTTAGTAGCTATTAGAGTTTCCGTGTTCTCAATAACATTTTTTAGAAATAGTTAATTTCTTTCTTCTACTTTCGACATAAACCTTTTTTTTAGAAGTCTTTAGTTCATGCTTTCATACTACTCCTTGCATTTGCAATCTACAATATTTATATGATACCCGAAGCATTTTCTTACTATTTATAATTCAAAGAAGAAGAAATGTCAAGAACAAAACAAAACAGAAAATTTAATCTATTAAATAAATGACAAAGCAAACTAATACTAATCTTAAGATGTCAGTCAATCCATTTCCAAAAAAAAAAAAAAAAAAAAGATAATGAAACGCCTAGTACAATGTAAAACAAAATAAAATACAACTTGCATCTAAGAATGTCTAATATAAAATAAAATGAGATAACATTTTGCTTCGAATCAACGTTTCGTAAGTTTGTTGACTTGCATTATTGTTTTGAACACTATTGAATTGAAAGTAAGTGTTAGCATTTTTAATTTATTCACTAATAATACGGAGGCATGAAAAGTTGTATTCCAATTTTCTTTACGTGAAAAGGAATGCAGAAAGATAAAACGTATGTATAATAAGTGTTACAAATGTGTGAGAATGCATTAAAATAAATAACTAACTTGGTGGCCTGTTGCAGAGAAGAGAGATTATCTCTGCGTGAAATATTTAATCAAAACAAACTCTTGCCGAGCATAAAAACTAAAATATCTGAAAATTGTTTGAACGTTCGAGGCTGAACCTGAAAAATGGAATGAGTTAGGATCAAATTTAGACCACTGGGAGAAGACTAATTTTTAAAATTCTTTTATCATGTTTGTTCTTTTTGAACTTCAAAGTTTGGTTTCTACTTTTCTACTTCGAGTTAGATTTAGTTAATTTTTTTGGAAATCTTCACTTTCATGGTATCGAATATTTTATGCCTTTTTAAACTTTCGTCGTGCTCCTGTAACATTGTTCACAGAAGAAGCACTGTTTGCAAAAGTTACATTGAATGCTAACAAAAGTAAAAAGTCATGCAATCTGGTTTTGAATGCATGCATAAAGGAAAATTTTCTTTAAAAGTTAGTACAATAAAATTTTTATAAGAGCTGTAATAATGTTCATATTAAAATGAACATTAGTTTAAATATATTTGGAATGTTATATCTTTGACAACAAAAATGTACTCAGCGTGCTCAAATTAAAACTCAATCTGAGTACATTCTAACACGAAGAACTTAAGATATTCGCTAAGGTAACATCACTAATTTTAACATGCTAATTTATAGGTTGAGCTTCATGAAGCCATGAAAATAATCATATAGATGTTTTTAAAGACAACAACTCGATTATTTGTTGTAAGTTTTATTTGTTGTAATTTTAAAGTAACTCCTTAAGAAATATTGTGGTTTTGTTAAGATTTCTTACTTTTATCAAAGAGGTAGAATTTTATACAGTTAGGAATACTGTACGGTTCCTAAAACGACAGAGAAATGTATTTTTAACTATAACAGAAAAACTATTAAATATTATAAATTGAACATTTGGATATCCATGTAAAAACTTCTTCAGATTAATGTTTCATGGGGTACATTTTCCCCCCTCTTTGTTGCATTTTGGGAATTTATTGGCAACTAAGACACAAATATATTGTTGTGAATGAAATTACGGTTTATGACAGAAATCATACAGTGAAAATTGCTTTCTGCCTGCAGTTACTATGGAAACAGATAAAAATGAAAAGTCTCTGGTGGGTTCAAAAAAAAAAAAAAAAAAAAAAAAAATCTTAAATGTGTTTTTTTTTAATGTTTAGTACGATATATTTTAATTTATGCAAGAAAAGTTACTTAGGTATTTTTAAATTTACAACGCACTTCTTAAGAAAAAAAATATCCATTTATTTTTAGGGCGAAATTTAAAACATTAGCTAAGTAGATAAAGAAATGTCCTTAATTGGAATAATAAACGCGTTCTAAAACCCATCTAAAATGCATCATTACATAAGGTAAAATATATTGAAAGTAGCAAGAAATTATTTCGCTGGAGTTTAGATAATTAAGAGAAAGAAATACTCACGTTAAAAACTTTTAACAAAGTAAATTAAACTAATTATTCCTTGAATGCAGGGTAGAATCTAAATTGCTAAAGATTTACGAATACAGAATCACGCAGACATCGGGAATGCGTGTTATTTGATAACATAAATAGATTTGTTAAAGCACGATGCCAAACAAACTTAAAATATACCTATCAAGTAAGGGAAAAAATAAAAAAGGAACTTCACAGGCTAAATATCTTTTATCATCACAAAAATTACATCACATTATAATTATGTTTTTTCTTCTTCTAAAACTGATAAAAAGAAGATTGGAGATTTTAGTTCAAACTGATACATTGAAAAATTTCTCTTTGTTATAATTTTAAGCATAGAAGTTTTTAACGACGAACATTATTTTGGCATTTTTAAAGCAGTGTTTAATCTTTGAATATGCTTATGTTTTAATCCTGCATACAGCATATAACAATAACTTTTTATGCAAGAGAATGTTCTTTTATGTTATGCAGAAATTCAGTATTAAAAAAATTATAATAATAATAATCTGCTGTTAAAAATAAGTTGAAATAAAAACATTAATCTCTCTTATAGCTAATTATTTTGAAAGAGGATTAAGGACAAATTCATAACTCATAGCTTATTGCAGTAATTTGAGCTAGTCTGAGAATAAGACTTATGTTAAATTTTGGAATTAAGAACAAAAAAAAGTTGATGTAAGGATTTAAAACATAACTTAAATTCATGCTTTTGTTTTTTATCTATTTATTTTTCCTCCATAATTCTTCAAAAAAGCCTTCCACTTTAAATGTAATTTCTAAAAGTGGCGAACAGAAATGCAATTCAATTGAATCATAACTTATACAAAATCACTCAGGCTTTAGTAAGTAAAAAAATTTCCTGGTGTTTTCGTCTAATTTTATTTAAAAATTAAGTCTGAAAACACTCAACAACAACAACAATAATAATAAAATACAAGGAAGCAATTAATCTGAATATTCTTAAATATTGTGGTGCATCTCTGTGAAACATGTAAACGACACAAGTTGCATACTAGGTCATAGCATTGAGTTAAGCTAAGCACATAATATTTTTAACACAGCACGTTTTATAATGACGCAGTTTGTTATAACTGAGGTTGAAAACTTTCGTTAGAACTGAGGTTGAGTTTATACTTACTACTACTTTAGATGAGTTTGATAGGGGCTATTGCAGCAACGTCACTAAACGGGGGGACACTCTTTTGAGGAGCGCCTACGTGTATCTATGTACAGCTCTCTTAGCATTTTCTTTTTTTTTTTGCATAAAATTTCAAACTATATTTGTATTTTTAACTATTCTCAAACTTTAAATAACTTATTTTTAACGATTATCATAGACATATTTACACAATTTCTTAAAATATAATGCAAACACTACCTTAAATTTAGTTAAAATTTTGTCTTCATTTTTTTCAAGTTCCATATTAAGGAGAATATTAAAATGAAAGGAGTTATTTAAAATGCGAGCTTTTACATCCTCTTTCAATTTGTTTATCCTTTAAAAATACTACTTTTTGCTCTAAAAGAACGCCTATTATATGCGCATGTTTGCTTTATCACTACTCAGAAATTTTCCATCAACGAATTTATTCTGACCTTTAAAACTGATCTTATCATTTAAAGTAAATAGCTCCAAGATATTAATACCTTTTAAAGTTATGAAAAATGTTTATCAACTGTTCATAATCTTTTAATGGAAGCTCTTTAAAATAGGGATGTAACGAATAGTGATTTGGCCGAATAGACGAATACCGAATATTCGGCCACTTCTCCCAGGCCGAAGCCGCATATTCGGCCATTTCTTCTAGGCCGATGCCGAATATTCGGCCAATGTCTTAGGCCGAATACCGAATATTCGGCGGCCGAATATTAAAATTTCTTGAAAATCGTTGTAATAGAAAGTATTTGACAAATTTAAAATTATTGACGAAGTCAAACACTAATTACACACAATCTAGGATGTATGATTTAATTCTGTTTGTTAAGAATTTAAAACTATTTAAAATAATCTATTTTCGCTATTGTTTTGAATGTAATAAAACTAAGAATTTCACCCACAGGTGCAATAGAAATGACAGTTTTTATGGTAGTAAGCATTAGCATTATTTTACTAATTATTTAATTCAAAGGAAAGAACTACTATTGCTTAGTGAACTTTTACCTTGCTCAAAACTGTTTTATGAAGATATTTTAGAAGTTATAAAAGTTTATATTTTTATTTTAGGGTTTTTTTTACATGTCTGTCTTTAAACGATCTATTAAAATTTAATACACTTAACTGGAGTATATTTTTATTTTCAAAAACCCCAATGACTTATGCTATCTAAATATTCACGATATACTCCAGACTTTTCACATTTCTCTCTTACCCAATATTCATAATAAATCAGTCTACCCAAACAAAGTCTGACTTCCACTTTGTTAATACTAATAACAAAATGAATTTTTCATCTATCATAATTAACTCTTGCCAGGTAGGGAGCAAATGCTAAATATAAAATACAATATTACAACTTTAAAATCTGTTTTTACTCAGACAAGCCTAAAACTAGGTTAAAAAAAAGTAGTTTTTTTCTAAATTATTTTTATTTTTGAAAACTATAAACTAATGTATTATTTTTCACTAATTATAATACAATTTTAAATGTTTAAAATCTACTAATTTCTTTATTTTTTAACACTTTTACTGCCGCAGAACTATTCGGCCAAATATTCGTTACATCCCTACTTTAAAACACACATTGAAATTGACCTTTAAAAACAAGTGTAGGGGAAAAAGTTATTAATTGTCTTAATTATAAAGTTTTATCTATTTATTACATTTTATTTATTTATATTTTATATGCTTCACACGTAATTTATTCCAATGATTGTTTTTCTACAAGAAATAAAATTGAAGCGTTTGTTATATCAGTTATCTAAAAATATTTAAAGGGCCGTAATATCCTAGTGGTTAGGATGTCTGACTTCCAACCGGAAGCTTGGGTGTTCGATACCCGACCCACTGAAGACCCACCATGTACACTTGGGGTCATGTGCATGTAAAATCCGTGGACCTTGAATTCCCGATGCAGTTCCGAAGGTACCGGAGGGTGAAGAATTTCCCTCCCCTTCACTCTTAGGTCAAAAAAGAAAGGTGGCGTATTTGTGGTGGCGTCGTCTGGTGTCCTCCAAATATATAATGAGCCAAGTCGTACTTCCACCGTTGTGGTGCTCATCTATAACACGGAAGACGCTCACTTACTGCCTTAATTCCTGGTCGTTCTGTGAAGGAGAGCTTGGATACCCTAGTGGCATTAGAAACAAGAACAAAAATATTTAAATTCCTTTCATTGATTAACTCACGGTCAAGCAAGTGGAAAATAATGAGAGAGTACAAATATTTATATTTTGCAACGGTGACATTTTAAACATGTGTTTAAACTTTTATCTTGTAAATGTGTTTTTAAATCTCATTGAAAAGCTGTTGTGAAAAGTGGTAAATGTACGGATTGCTGTTTGCATACCAGAAAGAAAAAAAGAGAGAGAAAAAGTATTTTCGTAAGTTAGAATCTATAATACAGTAAACTGTGGTGCAGATGAAAAATGAAAAAAAAAAAAAATAATAATAAAAAAAATAATTTAAAGAGGTTTTAAAAACGGGATAAATAATCTAAATTTTTCTTACATTGCAGATTGCAGCTGTGAGCCGCAATAACCCAGATAAGACTGCAACCACGTTTCGCGATAAAAAAAAAAAAATAAATTAGTTTAGGAAGATGTTGGAGTAGGTATGAATGGCACTATTGTTTTTCATCAAAAATAACAATATAATAATATAATCACATACCTGGGAACCATTCCCTGAAAAATTGTATAAGTGAAGCTTGTGTACAAGTTTGTTGAAATCCAGCGTTGACTTGTTTGAATTAATATTCTCATAGGAATTGAATAAAGATAAGTATTAGAGTCATATTTTTTTATGCATTCAAATGAATTAATTCATCTGTAAGAAAATGTGTTTGCCACAATACAAAATTGAAGACAGACATTTGTTTTTGTAAATCATGTATTCTTTTTATTTTGTCACCACAAAAGAACACTTTATCTAGTCAATAACGAGCCATTTTTTGTAAGTGCATAATTATTAAACATGTGCAAGCATATCAAAATAATACTGTGTGGCACATTTGAACAAACAGTATAAAATGTAAAAGTTCAATATAATTAGCAAAACACCCAACATACTGATGTCAGTTTAGTTGCACTTAAATACATGATGAGATAGGCATTATAGCAACCATCATATTAATTATGGTCTCGAGAATAGTAAGAAGTAGCACTCAGCACTGATTTTCATAATGTATGACACTTGATTTCCAGTGCATGACTAACGGCAAAACAGAAACTCACTTTTTTTAAATTAGGAGGGGAGAAAATAAAAAGTCCCCTGGACGCCAAATATTTTACCACTTCAAATAACTAGTAAATCAAGTCATACGTTAACAAGTTTTCTTTTTTTTTTTTTTTAATGCGCTATCGCACTAATTAAGACAGCATATTGACATACTAATTATGGCACAGGAAATACATATGGCACTTTCGGAATATAAATGCACATTAATCTGAATGAGTTAATGAATCTCTTCCTGAATGACCAGGTATACAATGCGCACGAATTCCAACATTTCAGTTCATTGAGAAATACAAGGCTACGAAAATGCTCTTACTGTATTTGGCCGTTGGGGTCAGAACAATGGAAAACATATTCCAATCAAAGCCAAATACTTTATTTCATAAATAAAGAACTTGTCAGTAAGTAAAATACTGAGTGGAAGGCACTTTTAAATGTTTAATGAAAGATTCATTTTCTTAAAACAGTAAGAACAACTTACTGATGCAAAGGGGGCATAACGGCAACCATGCATTGACCCAAATTTTAGCACTGTAAAATTTAAAAGAAGACATGGGCATTACACAATTTAATTTAAAAGCAGAAAATTTGGTATTAAAACGAATACTTAGCACATTATAATTTTGGTAGGCCAACTCAATACGGGGAATCCTCCGTCCATTGTTTCGTTAAAAAGGCCCCTCTTTTTACGTCCTTCGCATTTTTACGATAAGACGCTACTAACTTTTCCGAATATTTTCAGCATCGTTGCTGAATTGCATGCTGGACGAGTCAACTTGTTGACCAATGAGAGTGCGATCACATTCAAACGAGGCACAACGTCACACACAGTACAACGGTAAACGAAAATTCTAGAAAGATTGGAGACGGAACATGTATGCTTAATCAAGGCTTTGAATGACCTTGGATGCACACCAGGTGTGAATCGTCACGCTTGAAAAGAGAAGGAAAGAATTACGAACATTTTCCCTACGTTCTGCCAAATTTTCGTACAGTCGGCGACTTATTCCTTCCTTAAAGCAGAGGGGGGGGGGGGGGGGGGGTTATGTGGTGCGTTTGCGATGAAGCAAAGCGCAAGACAAAAAAATTTAAATGTGAGGTGGCACACTCTCACATAAACCCCCGTTAAAACGCGGGTGTCGGGGACATGTTTGGCACCCGCGTTATAACATAACCGCGGTATAGTGAAACTATACCGCGGAACCACATTATCCAAACAATACTCGCTTTTGTTGCATCATTTTTAACTTAATCAATTACTCGTGACTTTTCTTCTATAGCATAATTTTTTCTTTTCTTCTTTGCTTCCATTTTATTAACTGTAATTGCAGTGCAAGAAGCACACATCTCAATTGCGCAATCAGTTTACCGAGCGATAGGTTATAAACCAAAAGGTGTACATCAGGCCTATTACAATAGGGCTTTAAATGTTAATGTGTGTGGTGGGGTGATGGGAGCTCTTTGGCTAGAATATTTGTGTGCTCGGTCTGGCTTTATTTACAAATCTAAATAAGGAATCACCTTTAAGGGGCCGTTCATAAATGACGTCACGCTTTTTTCCCACATATTTGACCCCCCCCCTTTGTCACAATATGTCACACTTCAGAGGACCCCCCTCCTCCCTTTGTCACGCGTCACGCTATGTTGCATAATGCATGATGTCACACTTCTTGTTACTCCCTCCCCTCCCCTTGTCACACTTCGTCACAATTTCACGAATCCCCTCTCCCCCTTTCGAAGCGTGACATCATTTATGAATGATCCCTAAATGGCAATGATAAAGGGTGGTTTAAACGTCAGGGACATGATAGGCACCGCGGTATATCCGATTCCGCGGTATACTGTAGCGCGGTATAAAGATGTTTTACTGTATTATTATGCTTCATAAATGGAGGGGACTTTAAAAACTTAACGGGAAAGAATTGAAACGAGTTTTTAGCTTTTATCGTAGCGTCTTCTGGATTTAAAACAATTAATAGTAGAAACGAATATGTAAAAAGTAATTTATACTCGAGAAGCAGAAAAAGACAAAGGGCTGCTAATGTTAAACATCGGTCATGAATAAACAGAGAAGATTAAAGACTCTCTTACATTAGCCACGTGTCATATTTTTCGAAGGGTGCGGTTATGTGACAGTTGGTATTACAGTTGATGAATAGCGTGTGAAATATTGGCTTTTCATACGTAAACAAGGTGTTTTCGAACTAGTCATTGCTTCTGCATGTTAAAAACTTTTTTTACATTAAATCTTCTTTCCATTTTTGCACGCTATGCTTTATAACCGTATGCAATATTTCATTAATTAAGAAATAAGAATTTCACGTTTCGTGTGGAAAATAAAATAAGAAAGAAAGCTTAAAGCCTACAACAGTAATACAAAATTGCACACACTTGTTTTGAAACCTCTTTTTTAATGCAGACAGATGTAAACTTATGGATTCAAAGACATTCGATAAAAATTCTCTATAGCCCCAAAACACATGCCTATAATTTTGTATTACTCTTTTGTACTGATTGCAATTTTTGAGAAAAAAAAAAGAGACATTAAAATCTAGGTCGCTATTAGTACAAATGGCGTTAAGTGCGAAGTAGAATGACGTTATTTTCAACGGAAATCTGCTGGTGTGTCGTTAGAAACGAGTCTGGTTGTATATACACAGATTAAAAATTTTACCCGTTACATCGAATTAAATTCTTATAAGATATTTCATTCCAATTTTCTTTATTATTTTAAATTTGCAAACGATCCGACCGAAACAAAATTAAATGTTTAATAATAAAATCTCCTATCTTGCATTCAAATACTTAATGATTAATTCAATCAGTAAATTAGAACCAACAATAGTGTTTCTCCCAAGAAAAAGTTCAACAAAAGAAAAAGCAGAAATACTTTTGTAAAAATCGGGGAGAATTTTAAATAACGACCTAAAAGTTAATATCCAATCACACCAATTTGAAAGGAAAATTTAAGCACTTTCAATTGCCAACGTTCAGAAAATGTAAGATTAGTTAAAATTAGGTTGCATGGGGGATAAGCTGAAACTAATCCTATAATGTTCTAGGATAAAGTAAGAGATAACCTACTTAAGGTGGGATTTCAGCCCTCTGCTTGAGTCTGATTTCATTGGAGAAAGATTGATGAATGAGAATTGCAAGGGAACTAATGACTCGCTTTAATTTAAGATTCTTTACTTGCGTGTATAACTTGGTAAGTATTTTGTTTTCTAAAGCTTTTTTAAATTTCTAATGGGCTGCTCTTGGCTTCTGCCAATTGCAGACCTAGTGCGTTCTCCAGAGATTGGTACCATCTCTTTCAGTGGCACCACCTTGAGTGTGTACCATCGCCGCATGAGAATTTTGACGTCTGGTTTCTCCACCGGAAAGGGCGAGCACCCGGACTGTGTTGATGCGAAATTGGACTAGGAATTTAATTTAGCCGAGAGCATCTAAGCCAAATATCTACTCAAGGGATCTTTTACATGCCGCATAATCATACGACATTGGCGCCAACGATTTTTTGCATCTTGAGAATCTACCAACACTGCCAGGCTCGATCATCAGACCTGGGGCGTACGAGTTCCGCCCCTTACCACGACGAAATCATGCCGGCTGTTTTCTAAAGCTCTAAAGAGCCAAATTTCATACACTGTTAGAAATTTCATGATGAAATTACGGTTAAATAACCGGCAGCAGCCTGTCCATTTAATTCACCGTTAAATTTACGGTTTGGAACATTTTTCTATCTTTACGGGACCTAAACCATTTCCAATCAGCTTGGTTAAAAAGCCGTAAATACAAAAGTTTACGGTTTTATAACCATTTAAAAATGGTTTCAAAACAAAATTTTCACCGGTTTAGAACCATTTCGAGGAGTAGAATCTTCGAGGCGTAGAAACCGTAAACGAAGCGTACGGGAATCGAACCCGGGTGTATGGTATACCAGCTTTGCGCGCTAGTCATTCGGTCATACACCACGTAAAGCGGCCGTTTATTTATCAATAAATTTCCTTTTCCAGCAGGCAAACTGCCATAAAATTGAGATTTCAGTTTTTGATTGGATCTAAAGTCGTTTTTGGTTTAAATTTACTGTATATTAACGAAGATCATTTTATTTGCTGCAAAAATGAAAATACAAACAAGCTTCAGCAGCTTAAATTATGGGTTCGCTCATTCGCAAACAGTTCAGGAATCCGATGTCTTCAATTTTTGATTTACGTGTGTATGTGTTTCTATTTAGTAACCACTACTTAAGCCAATTTTTTTCTCTTCTTTTTTATATACACGTGCAGATTTGCTGATAAATCTTTATTCATATTTTAACAACAACGTACGACCGGTAAAGTTTCGCAACCAAGATGGACGCCCGATTCGTATTGAGCGCTTGAAAATTACGGTTAGTTAAACGTTCTTTAGGATAACAGAGAATAAACGATTTTTTTCACATTCAGCGGTTTGAGTACCATCTTTTTAATGGTTATTCAACTGTTGTAATTAAATATGGTAAAATAACAATCAAATAAATGGTTGTTTTACTAGTTAATTACGGAAATTTTTAACTGTGTAGGAAGCTATGCATGCATACTTATATGTAGCTAAGCACATTATCCTACGACATATAAACTAAATTCACAAAATTTATTCTGTTAAAATCATTATTAAAGATTTATATACTAGTTTAGTGTATTTAGGAAAATAATAATAACGGAAATTTTCATATGAGTTCCTTTTCCTAATGCTTCAGCATAAATAAATAAATAATCTATACTATTAAAACCTGTCCGCGTCTGTGTGTGTGTGTGTGTGTGTGTCTGACACCTCATCTCCTCGAGAACGGGCGGCGCACAGTGGGGAAATTGGTGAATTTAGCCGGCTAAAATTATTTTTTGCTGAAAATTTGGTGAAAAGTTTATATTTTGGTATTTTATCATATTTTATGCTTTTATAATAATTTTCTGAAGAAAATGTTTATTTTTACTATATACAGGGCATGTGAAAATCATTGCAACATGTTATACTATCTTTAAATCCAATAAAATTTGAGTGATTATTTCGTGAATATTTTTGTGGTTCGTATTATATTTTATCCAAGAATAAATATTTATCTTATAATACAGTGTCATAGCTCGCAACTCTTGCGTTTTTTTCGCGCCAGTATAAATCAACAGAAGAATTACTAAATTTTTTTGTACAAAGTTAGTGGTAAGGGAAAAACATTAGAAGTTTCTAGCAATATAATCTGAATCAAACATTAAAAATTATTACCTTATGTTGAAATTTCTTTAAAAATTTCGGAGATATATGAGTTTTTATGTATTTTTTTACGAGTCCTTCAAAGTTCTGAAATCGAAATCAAATTACACAACATTGATATTTTAGAAAAAAAATTCAACCTTTACAAAGTACTTTGCACCTTACTTTCTTTTCCAAAAATTGAAATTTTTAGTTTACACTGTCACAAATTAAATCAAAACAATTAATTGAAATGAGATATTTATTATTCATAGACTTTAGTTATTTAATTTATAGTGAGATAGGTAATTTTCTGATAATAAGAAAATGGAGTAAAAGAGGGACATTTAATTTAATCTTATTTAAAAATAACTTCTAATAAAAATGTTAGTCATTTAAGTGTTTTTAAGTGGTAAAAGCTGTGTATTATGGAAATAAATTGATTAAGTAAAAGAATTTATCACTCTTTAGCTCCAATTTTTTCCCCTGGAATTACCTCACATCACCGTAAGGAAAATAAAATATTACATACATCACACTCGATTAAAATTTGACATAAAATTATATGATAATATTTGTAACATATATGTTAATAACAAATAGGTTAACATAATATTTTTAAAATAGAATATATAAATAGATAAACAAATATACGTATTAGAAATCGAAGTCTATTTCTTCAGAAGATTGGTCATTGAAACAGCTTTGATCACTATCGGAGTCTTTGTCATTTTAAAGCGGGAAGGAGAAGTGCTAATGTTTCCTTTAAATATGGTTCAGATTTTTTTTTAGGCATACGTCTCATTGATGATAAAAAAGGGTCGGAACTCAAAAGTAACCTATTTAGAATGTCCATATTACAGGACTGTCTAGAAAAATTCCTTGCAAAATTCCTGCGATATTGTTTAAAATGTTTATTCCGAGCTTCTGCAGCTTCTTCAGAAAGCTGTCCAATCGGAAGCAGTGCGTTTTCAATAACTCCAGTACCGTGTTTTAGAATTTTATGGACTGTTGGTGTCATGGGGTGCCATGAATATAATTCTACATACAATTTCGCTGTGTCCATCGCGTACTTAGAAAACGCGTCGGCATTAATTTTATGAAATATGCTTGAAATTGCTTCTACGATAACCTTAAAGCGAAAGATTAAATTAAAATCTACTCCTGTGATATCTGCTGCGAGATGTGGATCAGCGAAACATCTTCGGCTTGTGTTACCATATCATTGGTATTTCCATATCACGCTTTCGGTACGTCCACAATTAATCCCATTTTTGATCTAAAATAGTCTTGAATTTTTCTCTTCTTGTTTTTCACAAGATCCTTCTCCTCTTTGGACTGTAAACGCCATTTTTTGATGGGAAATTTATAAGCTAAATGCAAAATACTTTCAAATATTCTTATTCGTGCATGTAGTATGGACAGTCCAAATTTCAGAGTTCCCTCTCTAATCTCGTTAGTTAAGTCCAAGTTGTTGAAGTCTTTTGAAGTAGCTCCACAAATGATGCAACGCAATGTTGATTTTGTTTCAGATGCAGCATTGCAAACTTTGCCGTCAATCATTGTCAATAACATGGTGTGCTTTGTAACAAATAAAATATCATTTAAAGATACTTTTGTAGCTTTTAGCGTATTGCTTGGATGTTCAATATACGTGATTTCATCATTGGTAATATCAACAGACTCCTTTACAAACCTAATTCGTATGGGACGGCAGAATCTAGGTGAAGAAGGCGTTGGATTTGCCAAACAATTTTTTTGTTTGACTGAACAATCAATTGGAGAGGTACGAATGAACTCTGAAAAATATTTGCATCTGAGTAGGCATCAATTTTGAACTTTTGCTTATATTCTCTTTGTTGAGAGCCGTCACATCCCCACTTGCAAATTAGCAAAAGTTCAGAGCGTTCTTCATTATTCATTGTCTCCACAACTTCATTCAAATAGTGCAATAATCGTGTCACGGTATGGTCTAGTAACTGTTGCAATTTCACTTCTGCAGTGCTCTTATAAGAGTCTAAACAACTCTAACAATGCTTATAAGAGTATAAACAACTCTAACAATGCTTATAAGAGTCTAAACAACTCTAACAATGCTTATAAGAGTCTAAATGTAAACAATTTAACATTTTTCACAAAGAAGGCATTCAGCATTTTAAAATTTAGAACTTATGAAAGTAACAATGAGACATTTCAGACATTGGCAGACGATATGTACTAAAATATTATTAGTCAGATAGTTAAAAAATTTAGCTTTTATGTCTGCAGACGATAATTTGTGGAAATATTTACAATTTAGCTATTGTAGAAAAAATTTTGAATGATAGGAAAATGAAAATGTTGTCATTTACAGAAATACATTGATCTGCGTCTGAACACAATTCTTTCCGAATAGCAGTTAGTAGCAGCTATAAACCACAAAAATATTAACTACACATCTTAATCTTTTAATTCGTACAAAAGACATGATGTGGTTTCACCGACAAATGTAACTTATTCTTTATAGAATATTGAAATTAACATAAAAAAATTCTAAAAATATATGGCGCATTTCATGTAGCCTATCATATCTTTTAAATAAATAAATATAAACAAATTTATGTGAAATGTAAACATTTTTACCTGCCCTTTGTCAAACAGTAGTTCTATGATGTAAGTTAAAGTTTTTAATAAAAAAAAATTAAATTCCAAAGAGTAGCCTCAAAATCGAAGTTGAAAGTACAAATGTTCAAATTACTGCGACAGGCAACTTTTAATCTGCCTAGCACTCGTTAGATTGCACAGCGAAAAAAATTATAACTGTTTCTTAAACCCTCAACTATTTACCTTTTAAAATACTTACATCTTTATCATCTGAATTGCATTTTGAAAAATCGACTTTTGACCAGCTAAATTGGCAAAATTCCCTACTGTGCGGCGGTGCTACGTCGTGGCGGGCACCATCGGATTCGGAATTTTCCGGGGAAGCCATATCGCCCGGTCTCATCCGTGTCCGGCTTTAATTAGCGGAGATATTAAATAAAAACGCAATTTTTTGCAAGTTTTATTTTATTTTTGCATTGTTGGCATCGTTCCAACAATATATAATACAGTTGCCGTGTGAATTAAAATCAATGCTGCCATTTTTGTAACAAATCAACAGTACTAATAATCAATGTTTCTCTAGGATTTTGAGTGAGGCTTCGCTGTATTTGCAATAATAAATTTAATCCTTCTTTCTTTTTAATTTATTTATCGTCTGCTATCTAATAAAAACTGTTTTTCGTATTTTAAAGGGGACTTTTAAAGTTTGTTTTAATTATTCTGAATGCATGAAATGAAAATGGCGTAAAGTCGAAAAAGGATTGCAAAAGATAACTAATTGTCCTTATTCTAATGCGAATGTTTTGCATTTCTCAATTATTAATATCCGTCCGTGTCCAAGACATACATTTACTTTATGTTTTTCAGCAGAATAATTAAAACCACAAATAAAATATTTAACAGCGTAAGTGACATACTCAAACAAATGCATTCATCTAAGATACAGTACTGTCGTTTGCAAAGCTAATAGAAATGGAAAATCAACCACGCCCGAGTGCCTGATAGGGGCTTCTGGTTAGTCACACTCATCACGATCTGGCACGTGATTGGCAGTGATCGTATTAATAAAGGAAACAAAAACACTCTAACAATTACAGAAAAGTTTGCCTTTATCAGAGTTTTATTTCATGTTGCCATATTTAATAAGGGTATTTTGAAATGAGACATTTTTGTGTTGAGCAGAAAGCAGTATAGCAGGAGAGCATACATTAAAACATATTTTGTTTTGTTAGAAAATAGGTTCGATCAGCTTCAGTTGCACTTTCAATTTAATTACATTTCCTGATTTGTGAAGATTTTTTTCATATTTAATGCAATCATTTTACCAATTTAAAGTAAGAGTTCTCATTCAAAGTCTCAAATAAGATTTATGAATTTTAAAAGAAATTTTAAAATGATAAAAAAAAGGGGCAATAAATACTATCTAGCATTTATAACGGAGAAACTAGAGCAAAGGATATGCAAATGGCAAATTTAGAAATGTTTAAAGGATACACCATTATTGTTTCTTTTGTACAAAAAATATTACTTACATACAAAAAGAGTTACGCTAACACTTTGTGGTCTGATCACGTGTTGGTAGCACACGACAAACATAAACTAGGCGAAGCACTAGGGTTACTTTTATGAATTATGGAATGTTAAGAGAAATTTTTAAATGAAAAAAGTACAATAAATACTGTCTAACATTTATAACGGAGCAAATAGGTAAAAGGATAAGAAAATGGTAAATTTGAGAATGTTTAAAAAAATATATCATTATCGTTTTTTTTTTTTAATTTTTTTTTACAAAAAAAAAGTTACTAATAGACAAAAAGAGTGACGTTAGCACTTTACGGTCTGCGTCATGTGTTTGCCAACTTCTGCTAAATGTTTTGCGTAATTTGCCTCGCAAAAATATACATTCTTTTCTTCAGGGGGGGGGGGGGCATCAGATAAATATATTTATACGTAATGAATAGCCACTAACGCATGTGTAAAGAATATGATTTGACATAAAATACAAAGGTTAACTTATGTAATTAAAACATTGATATACTGTAATAAAAAATAATTTCACGGTAAGAGAGCACAAATTGGCATTAAAATGCAGCTTTTTACGGCGCATTCATTTTATGACGCATGTAACCGTTCCCTACACGCTTTTTAAAGTGACGAGTAATAATTATTTTCTTTACTTTGCTAAGACAAGCAACTTTGCAGATGTGTAAAGCAGTTTTCAATGTTAAATTACTTCTTCTAATAAGCAAATGGCACTATCCCTTAACAATCATTATTTTGATGCGACGTTTTTCTGAAGTTGTAACTAATTCATGCGAAGTCAAAAAACAAGGGGTGTATTTATTATTTTTTTACAAAACTATTCTGCATTTTATTGTAACTCTTTCTAACTTTTCTCCATTCGCTAATATTTGGGAGAGTAAGCACTACTTGCTAATATTTCAGCAATCAATAGAACACATTTGTTGTTTTCACACGACACTCGGTTTGATACTAGCATAAAAGAAAGCTTATGTATCGATTTTTGATGGACGTTTACGTGTCTATAAGTGTTATTTCACTATCTAATATGCAATAATAATGGTTACTTTCTGAAGGAAAATGAGATAAATATCGCTTTTCGTTATTACCTGCGAAGCGAGCAGACATTATCATAATTACTTTGTGACTTTCCATGGAAGCTTATACTTTTACCTCTCATAATATGAATAGATAATTTCCTTTTATTTCCGACAGGAAACGTCAAACGTTTTGTGAAATTTTATTTTCTAATTTAGAGGGACTTATGAGTAAACCTTCAATTACTTTCACGAAAATATTTGATGTGTTTTAAGAGCTCAGATCTCGGGTTTGGAGTGACCAAATTATAAAATTTAATGTTAAATCAAGCTGCTTGCATTTCTAAAGACTCCTGCATATATGGAATATACGCTACACAAGTTTACATCGCTAGTACATTATAAAATTAGTTTTGAAAAAAAACTCTGAAGTTTTCAGACACGTTTATGAAGCATTCTTCAATACACTGTAAAACATTTCTGTGAAAGTACAGTAGAGAAATTGAACGTTTCTTTAAATTTAGGAAGAGCTTGCGCTAAATCAAATAATCAAGTTTCTCGATAACAGTTTCTCAGTAAAATTCTTGTTTTTCAGTACTCTGTAAAACTACAGAAAAAGCTTTGTTAAGTTACGTAACACTGGACCCTTGAGATCTATGACTACCAGTTTAATGGTCGAGCGGTGTTAGCTCAGCTGAACTCACCTTCGACTTTGTGTAACCTAAAAAAGTAATTCAGTTTACTCACAGATGGCACTAGTACCGCGGCTCATTATCTGTTGTAATAATTAAATAAATGGAAAATGTAAAATTTATTTTAACTGTTCAAAGTTGAGCAAAAGTTGTTCAAATCAAAAAATATTTCACGTTGAGAGCTCCTTCGAATAAGCTTGTGTGAAGGAACTTGGATCTTATGTATAGGGTTTAAATAATTTGCATTATATTTCCTCACAGGTGCTAAAGTCAAAATGTTTTGAAATGTTCAAAATTGAACGAAAAATTGTTCAAACCAAAGAATAATACATAGGAATGAGATGTCCTCTGGGCGATCTTTCGAATGAAAAAAAAAAAAAAAAAAATGAATCAGACAATCCCTTCAAATTGATTAAGGGCGGGGGGGGGGGGATTGACAGACAGACCGACAGACACACATTTTCCTCATATCAAAACCCTACTTTTAATTTTTTAAATATTTCAATTTTATTTAATTACTTCACTTATTATTGACTTTCTTCTATTTTTAACGATACTTCTTTCTTTTTACTTTTACGGGAAAGTAGACTAAAAAAAATCGGAAAATGCAACTTTAAATGAAGGAGAAGCTGTGCGGTGAAGTATTAATGAAGGAGTATGGCTCGTAGGAGTCCCAGGGATTACCACACAACGCACCTAGATGGTCCATTTCCCTTTCCAGAGCTTCTCTTCGGTACAAAATGATTACTGGGGAAACATTTTAATAACGTGTTAAACCTAGCTGTAAATCTCTTCTCATACTGCAGTTTCAATAAAAAATGGGCGCAAAAGGGCCAGAAATGGCAATCTTCACCTGACAAATCAAAACTAAAAAGGAAGAATAACCATATGCAAATTCTGAATCCTAACCGCAAATAGCGCAGGAAAGAGCTTGACTTTTATTTATCTTTGGTGAAACATGGGGCCGCGCGAAACCAAACAGTTTACAGATATAAAATCAGAATGTGAAATGAAGCATTGAGATAAAATGAAAACAGACAATTTTGATCCTGAAACATAATGTCTGAGAAAAGTTTTAGAATTGTATCCATTAACTAAACATTTATTTTTGCTGCTAAAACTACTTGATTTATTTAACAAAATAAATTTCAAATATAGTTACATTTATCAAATTTGCTTCGTCAAAATATTATTGAAATTTCTGTGCTTGTAAAAACTACGAACGTTGTTTCTCATGCACATTACGTTTGAAATTTTATAGAATCTTCTATGAAGAAACATTCTTTTCTTTTTTACTTTTTTAATGTAAAGTAAATATTTTCTTTTGAGTAAATATTTTTAAGTCTAAATAGGTAATGACGTTGGTAACAATCATGAAAAGATTCATACTTTTCCTAGCCATATGAAAGTAATTGAATTATTATTTTCAACTCTTCCCGTCTCCATTTGTTTTCGCCATCTGTAAAAGTCATTTCTATCAGAAATTCATGAGCGTATTCCGTGATTTCCAATCTAATTATAAGTTTGATTAATAAAAGGGAAAATGGCGTAATACTTCATCCATATGCAGGTATTTAATTTACTGTTCCGTCTGCAATATTTTATCTTCATGCCTGTTTTTTGTTTCGAACGTACCTAATCTTAGTATGATAAGTCATTCATAATTTCATCGTTTTCCCTGAAAAAAAGATATCAGGTTACTTATTTTAATTAAAAATGTGAATAATAGAAACATGCCAGAGCTTTGTTGCGTGAAGTTATACGTTACACAGCTAATAATTTTGTCAATGAATTCGACACACGTAAATAAAAGGACACCATCTATGACAGGGTGCTTACTTAAAAATCATTAAAGAAACGAAACCCTAGATTAGCCTTTTAAAGTTTATTAGACATTAAATTGGGGTTTCCTAACCTTCTCACAGAACCTTTTCAAAAATGGCAAAGTTCCAGATATCTTTGACGTTCCTGTATAACGTTTTTTTGTCAATACATACATAAAGGAGATAGTTTGCATTTATTACATTGTCAAACGATAATAAATGCAAAATACCTCTTTTTATGAAGCTATTTAAAGATTATGAAGTTGGAAATATTCAGAAAAGTGGCGGAGCTTTATTATTTCTTCCTAGCTTAAATCACGTAATAGAAAATTTTTGGTGAAAATACCGAAATGGATTAACAATTAAGTTGAGTTTAGAGCATTAAAAAATAAGTTTTGAAAAAAAAAGAAAAAAAGAGTAGAACTTACTTCAAAGTACACTGTTAGAAATTTCATCATGAAATTACGGTTAAATAGCCGGAAGCAGTCTGTCCATCTAATTCACCGTTAAATATACGGTTTGGAACATTTTTCTATCTTTACAGGATCTAAACCATTTCCAATCCTCTTAGTTAAAAGGCCGTAAATACAAAAGTTTACGGTTTCATAACCATTTATAAATGGTTTCAAAACTGTAAATGGTAAGTTTTTACTGTTTTGAACTATTTCAAGGCGTAGAAACCGTAAACGAAGCGTGCAGGAATCGAACCCTGGTGTATGGCGTACCAACCTTGCGCTCTAACCATTCGGCCATCAACACCACTCAAGCCGTTTATTTGTCAATAAATCTTCTGTTCCAACAGGCAAACTGCATTAAAATTGAGATTTCAGTTTTTGATTGGATCCAAATTCATTTTTGGTCTAAATTTACTGTATATTGACGAAAATCGTTTTATTTGCTGCAAAAATAAAATACAAACAAGCTTCAGCAGCTCAAATGATGGGTTCGCTCATTCGCAAACAGTTCGGGAATCCGATGTCTCCAATTTTTGATTTACGTGTGTATGTGTTTCTATTTAGTAACCACTGCTTAAGCCACTTTTTTTTCTTCTTTTTTATATACACATGCAGATTTGAACTGATAAATTTTTATTCATATTTTAACAACAACGTACGACCGGTAAGGTTCCACAACAAAGATGGACGCCCGCTTCTTATTGACTACGAGACCTAGTGGCGCTTGTAAATTACGGTTAGTTAAACGTTCTTTAGGAGAAACAGAGAATAAACGACTTTTTGCACAATCAGCGGTTTGAGTACCATCTTTTTAATGGTTATCCAACTGTTGTAATTAAATATGGTAAAACAACAATCAAGTAAATGGTTATATTACTATTTTCTTACGGAAAATATTAGCAGTGTAGACCATCTATTAATTGCGCCAACACGTAAAAAAAATTTCATTCTTTAAACAAAATCCGTACCACTTTTAAACATACTTTTGAAGTCTGGAATTGTTTCTATCAATACGCAGTAAAAAAAATCCTTTAAATGCTTATAATTTACATAATATTTAACATTTTTGTTTCAAATTTCAGTATAAAGTTTCTCGTGTACGTTGTAAACATCTTGGTACGTTTAATGAAAATCTGTGCAATCTCCGAGTGTTTTATGCCAAAGGCACGCAGGAAAAATTGCTCTCTTGTCCACAAAAGTCATGAATATGTGAAATATTTTCAAGAAAATCTGTTAAATAATTGTACGTAGCAAATAAACTCTTTTTTTTTTTAAAATTAAATTTACCGCTTAATTGTAATTTTTACGAAACAGGTAGATGAAAAATACCTTCTCTTTCGTTCAGTTTATTGATGGCCCTATAAATGGGCGCGGATGAAAATGTTACTCTAAAGTTTGAGCAGAAGCAAGTCTTTTATATAACTAAATAATTCTTCACGTATTTCTTAGCAGTGCGAAAAAATATCCACAATACAGAAAGTGTCAGTCTATTATTGTAGGGGGGAGGGATAGTGTACATATATTATATATACATTAAGATTTTAGCTTTCTTTCCTTCTCTCATTTGCCAGCTGCAGTTGCAACATCATTAGCAAACACTTTTCGTTTTCGGAATATCGATTTTTGTTTTCAGAACAATAGAACGGATAAGATTTTTGCATTTTGTTTAGCGATTTTTTAGTCCTTAGAAAGCAAACTTCAGACATTGTTAAGGAAATTTAACTACTGTACTACAAATACCCGTGAGAATATTTTTTCGTTTTATTTACTCTTCGCTTATTATTAAAAAGAAAAAAAAAACAATTTACAGACTTCTTTTGGAATTTTTATTACCAAAAGAAAAGAAAAAAGACATTTTCTAAATAAGAATAAAAACTTTATGAAAAGTAGTGTTTTTCTTTAATCAGTTTTTAAATCGACGTAACATATACGAAGGATTGATACATATATATATATATATGTAAGAACGGCAGTCCCGTTCTATCTTCTACAGCAGTGGCCGCTAAGACCCATGTAAGACGAGGCACAGGGCTTCGTTGCAATTCTTCATTGGTACATTTTAACACACAACTATCATAACATTAATATTGTTGGAACGAAGGACATGAAGTCATCAGCACGTTTCAAGAAGCAAGAACCCCGATTTTCGTTCGGGCCGTCGTATTTATATGGGGGGAAATCTCTTAGACTGCAGACAACATTCCCTACACCACGTGATGGCACGTGGTTTAAATAGGAGGGCCATATGGAAAATAAAATATATTATTTGCTTTAATGCCGTAGACAGGGGCTGGCCTAAGTCTACGGGGAAAAAAATAGTCTGGAGGGAATTAATGAGGGAAACCAAATTGAGCTTAGGCATGACCATATATGGTAACGCGTTAGAGAAATTTATGAGTGGGACAACCCTGAGTTGTCAAGTTTAATATGGAAAAAGCCAGACAAAGGAGACAAAGGACTTCTCCATATCACAGCCTGACAAAGGATACAAAGGATTTTTCCATATTACATCCCCCCTCCCCAAAAGTTCTATTACGTTAAATATTAAAGAAGTGAATTATCTGCAGCCTTTTTCCCCACATAAATTTATCTATTAAATTTTATATAAACATATCACATTTTGAATGAAATACTATACAGTTACAAAAATTACTGAACATTTTCATCACAGATTATTATACTCTTACTAAACGATATTTACAAAATTGTATATACAGTTCAGTTTAATTACAGTTGGATTATTCTGTTGCAGTTCAAAAGTGAATGACTTATATTACATTATTCATGTGATAGTTTGAAATTTGTTGGTGGGTAATATTTCCTCAATCTTGACACATGTACTTTGTCAGATTTTCCTTTGTTGTGTGCATTTGGTTTATTGATTTCATAAGTTACGTCCGTAACTTTTCGAAGAATTTTATATGGTCCAGTGAACGGTTGCGAAAGTTTTCGTGAATTCGGATATTTGAATTCTTCATATATCACAAAGTCATCTGCATTAAAAGTTTTGTCCACAAATCTGGCATCGTAATATATTTTATTTTTTTCATGATACTCTTTAGTTCTTTCCACTGCCAATTTTCTAGCTCCCTCAACAGGAGGATAAATGTCTTCATTTACTGGATTTTGAAAAGGCACTGTACCGTACATTAAATACGCAGGTGGGAACTTCGTAACTGAGTGTGGAGTTAGGTTGTATTCTTGAGTCACCTGCTCTAATAATTTAGGCCGTGGCACGTTTCCAGAAGCTGCGTTCACTTTGCACTTTAGGCGAGTGACTATTGTTTGGTTCAGACGTTCCCCCTTACCATTTGTCTCTGGTCTATGAGCTGTGGTTAAAAGCTGTTTAATTTTGTGGTGCTTTAGAAATTTCTTGAAATGAGATGAAGTAAATGATGGATTTCTATCACTTAATACACTTTTAGGTATTTGAACACTGAAAATTTGTTTAAGAAAGTTGACGTAAGTTTCGGTAGTGATTGATTTTGATGCAAAAGACCACATGTATCTAGTATGATGATCTATAAACAATGTTAAATATTTTTTCGTGGAATTGTAGTAGTTGAAACCACCCACACTATCTACTGCAACGAGATCAAATGGTTTATCAACTGGAGGCATAGACTGTAAAAGGCCAAATCTTTTTTGTCGAGGCTTTTTGTTTACCTGACAAATATGACAATGTTTGTTAAATCCAGTTATATCTAATGTTATATTTTGTCAATAATATACAGGTGTAAGTAAATTAATTGTTTTTTGAATTCCTGGGTGTCCAAACTTTTCATGGACAGTCTCAAGTAATTTACGGCGTAAGGAAAAAGGAACAACAATTTTAGTAAAACCCTTTTTACGCAGGCATAACACGTTATTAATTTCGACAAAATTACCAGTTAAATTGTCATTTTTTTGAGCCTCTTCAGGGTTCCCACTGGGGAAAAATACAAGGTGGGATTTTCCTCCTTGACCAAAATTTTAAGTGGGATTTTTAAAGTTTAAGCCCAAAAAAAATTTTTTTTGAGTGGGATTTCAAAAAATATTGCGGGAATTGCGCGATCGCGCGGCCTAGCGCGAACCCTGCTCTTGAATTTCATCCAATTGCAGTAGATGCGAAACGTGTTTCCTATATTTTTTTCAACACATTCATTATTTACAGGTATATCCCTTGAGAGCATGTCAGCCTCGAAGTTTGTGGTGCCTTTCGTACATTTAATATCATAGTCATATATACTTAATTGTAAGGACCAGAGGAACAAACGACCTTTTAAGTTTTTTACATTTTTGAGCCAAACTAACGCCGCGTGATCGCTATGTATGACGAATTTATGGCCAAAGAGGTAGTGGTGGTACTTATTTAAAGCATCCACAACAGCTGGACATTCAAACTCAGTAATACTATAATTCTTCTCGTAATCTTTTAATGAGCGGGAATGGAAAGCTATGGGATGTAAGGCACCCGAACTGTCTGGCTGTTTTAATATTGCTCCCACACCAGTTTGACTTGCATCAACACAAATATGACATTCTTTTTTAGGGTCAAATATTTTTAAAATTGGTTTACAAATTAAGGAGTTTTTCAAAACTTGAAATGCTTCTTGGCATTTGTCAGTCCATTGCCAAATTGTATCTTTTTTCAGCAAGTGGTTTAATGGATTTCTAATAGTTGCATATTTATCTATAAATTTATGGTACACATTTATTGACCCCAGAAATCTTTGGAGAGATTTAACATTTTTAGGCGGTTGTAATTTTTTAATAGCCTCAATATTACTATTATCGGGCGTTACAATACCATTACAAATTTCATACCCTAAAAATTCAATTTTAGTCTGTAAGAAAGAACATTTTGATGCTTTTAACTTTAAATCTTCCTGTCTGCATATCTCAAAAATTTGTTGAATATGATCTAAATGTTCTGAAAGGGTTTCAGAAAAAATTATTATGTCATCAAAGTAATTGGCTGCAAATTTTATTTAATGTTTTGTAAGTATTCGACGCAAAGTTCTTTGAAAAATACTTCCTGAATTTTTCCAGCCGATGGGTAATTTGTTCCACTCATATAAGCCACTATTAGTGACAAAAGCGAGCTTTTCAGTATCGTCGGGATGAATTGGTATATGCCAATATCCGGAAGCCATGTCTAATTTGGTAAAATATTTGCTTTTCCCTAATTTACCTACAAGTGTTTCTATCAGGGGTAATGGTTCTGCGTCGGACTTAGTAATTTGATTTAATTTTCTGTAATCTATACATAATCGCCTTTTTTTATTTTCGTCTCTTTTAAAAACTAGTGTAACAGGTGCAGAATACGGCGATGAGCTTTCTTTTATTATATTAGCCTTTAATAACTCTTGAATTTGATTTTCAATTTCTTCTTGTTGCTTTGGGGAAGTTTTATATGCCCTTAACGACACCGGTAAGTCGGATGTTAACCTTACCCGTTGAGGCTCAATTCTAATTGTTCCAACATCATATTTATTTTTGGAAAATATATCTTCGTAATTTCGCAATATTTCTTTTAACTTTGAATTTTCCTCAAGTTCCGAATGTCCACCGACAGGATCGCGACATTGTAGGCCTCCAATGCCGCATCCAGTCCCAGAAACATCGGACGAAATACGAAAATGCTTATTTTTTTCGCAACTAATTTTTTCATTTCCATCTTTCTCTAGACAAGTTTTCTTTTCCGTGCTACTCTTTTTATTTTCATTTTCGTTATAATGTAATTCCGTCACACTTTCCTTAGTTTTACTTTCTTTCGGATCTTTAACTCTTTTAATTTCCTTATCAATTTTCTTGCGTATTTTTCCCGTACTATTATTTTCGTTTTTATTTTCTTTTACTTTATTTCCACAGTTCCTAACTAGGATTTCAGGTAAAATATGCAAAGACAAGTCATTCGGTTCGGAATCAGAAAAGGTGATCAGTCTTCTCTGATCCTGCATAACGACATGTCCTACACAATCTATGACCAAACGAAATCCCACGCAACTCTTTAAAACTAATATGGCATAAGGTAAATAGGTGTCTAGAACATAAAATTCCACCGGTTTAACTATATTTCCGACCTTAAGGTAAAGAATACACGTTTGGTTAAGCTGTAGCATTCCCTTCGTTTGTTTTATTTTTACAGCGATTTTTCCTTTAATTGAAACCTTTAATGTTTTTGCAATTGCACTCGGGATGATATTTAATGTTGAACCGGTATCAACATTTAAATAAATAGTCTTCAAATTCTAATTTGTATTTTGAGTGTACGCGTCATTAGATAGTTGATAATCATTTTTAAATTTCGCCTCATTTTTAATAATATACCCGGGTATTATTAATTGTCATGCTTCGTTAACTCTCTCATTTTCTTCTCTTAATTGATTATCTTTTTGCTGAGGCGGTAGTCTAAATCCAGCATTCGATGTATTTGGCTTATTCACACAAGTTTGTCCCCAATGATATGCGTTGGAGATTCCTTGTTGTGCGCAAAATTTACAAGGATTAGGGGGTAACTCCTGCGAAAAATGTGCAGTCTGTCTTTATACTGCATTTTGTCTTTCATTATAACCTACAAACCTAGGTTTATTCTGTTGGTAAAAATTAGGTTGGTATACATTGTTTCTATCTTGACGAGAATAGTTATATCGTTGACGAAAATTACTTTGGTCTTGATTTTTTGGCATCCAATTTTGATAAAAGGGGGGCTTCACCCTAAAAATATTTTGTTGTTCCCCTTTATAAGCGGACTTGGGTGTTTCATGTGGAACTTCATTTATTAATTTTGAAACTACCTGAAGCCATTCGGTGGGAGTTTCTGGCTCTTTTATTACCAAAAATGCCCTAACTTGGGCAGGTAGCCCAACTGAAAGCCCCTCAAGGATATGTTGATTACTAAGTTTTATTTTTCTTCCCATTTCTACTTTTTCCGTAAAATAGGAGTACAACTCTTTCGGATTTCCAGAAAATTTTAAATTTTGAAAATCAAGAAAACTACTTGCTGGAGTAAAGTAATGTTCTTCAAAAATTTGAATGATTTTATGAAAGGAATTACAGCAAAGGCATTGATTGATGTAGAGCTTTAAGGCTGAACCGCGAATAAATTTCTAAAAATTTTTTAATTTCCAACTATCCTTTAAGTTGTTCTGAGCCATTTGCTGGTTAAAGTGAGCTAACCATGCTGAAAAATTTATCCCTAACTCTGGTTCAAATAATAAAATTTCAGGTGAGCTACCCGAATTTTTGTCTTTTATTTCAATTTTTGAAGTAGAAGAGCCATCTGCCAAACTTATCTCTTTTATTTTATCACTAATCGTTTGACATTCTGAATCCATTTTTATTAAGCTTAAATCGGCAGTTGCCTCTGCTTGAGTTTCCGCATCCTTACGGTTTAAGTTATCTCCATCCATGTTTGAATTTTCTTTGTGGGAAGACTCTAAGTCAGAATTTTTTTTCATTTTCAATGGTCTTGCTCATTTTACCACTACGTAATAACATAATTCTAATAACACACACATTTTTGACATTTTTCCTTTTTTACCTTCCCACTTTAACAACAAAAATATTCCGCGTAAACAAATGCATAACATCTAAAATATATACAGAACTATTCATAATACTGCAAAAAATATACCATAATTTCAATTACACAGCACATTGATAAATTTACTATTTCAAACATCTTAATGTCAAAAAAAAAAAAAAAAAAAAAAACCGTGCTGACAAGATCCCTTTTAAAAATTTAAACCGATAATTAATATATCATCAAATAAAGAACTTATTCTTCCAAAGCACATGATCAATTTATATCATAATAAATTCTAAAGCAATATCATGTAAAAAAAAAAAACCAAACGGGAGAAAAAGATATTCATATAATTATAAGATATTTATGAAGAAAATTCGAAATAATACCATTTTGGAATAACACATTTAAAATTACTTTATCCAAATTCACTTTAGCACATGAAAGTAATTTCAATTCTAAAGCACGACACATTCACGATTCTTTGGTGAAATCACGCAGCAGAACGCCAACACTCTTCGCTTCTAAAAGCCACAACGGGGGTGAGCTTTTCCCCACTCGGTGAAAGAAGCCGCACATTGGTTCATTGAACCGTCTGGAATGACGATCCACGCTGCTACATCGGCGCGGCACATTGCAGATTTAGTATTGCTTTTCTTCGATTGTTTTTTTTTTTTTCTGCAGGAGCCCGGATAGGAACATAAATCCTACCGGCTTGTAAGAACGGCAGTCCCGTTCTATCTTCTACAGCAGTGGCCGCTAAGACCCATGTAAGACGAGGCACAGGGCTTCGTTGCAATTCTTTGTTGGTACATTTTAACACACATCTAACTATCATAACATTAATATTGTTGGAACGAAGGACATGAAGTCATCAGCACGTTTCAAGAAGCAAGAACCCCGATTTTCGTTCGGGCAGTCGTATTTATGTGGGGGAAAATCTCTTAGACTGCAGACAACGTTCCCTACACCACGTGATGGCACGTGGTTTAAATAGGAGGGCCATATGGAAAATAAAATATATTATTGGCTTTAATGCCGTAGACAGAGGCTGGCCTAAGTCTACGGGGAAAAAATAGTCTGGAGGGAATTAATGAGGGAAACCAAATTGAGCTTAGGCATGACCATATATGGTAACGCGTTAGAGAAATTTATGAGTGGGACAACCCTGAGTTGTCAAGTTTAATATCGAAAAAGCTAGACAAAGGAGACAAAGGACTTCTCCATATCACAGCCTGAAAAAGGACACAAAGTTTTTTCCATATTACATATATATATATATATATATATATATATATATATATATATATATATATATATACTATATATATATATGTAACATCACCGTTACAAACGTTATTTTAATGTAATGTCCGTTGGTAAATCAATCGTGGCCGAAAATCTTCAATACAATCCAAAATACAAGACGACACAAAACATCACACTCTTCTATCTACAATATTTACACCGTGAATTGAATCGAAAAGCTTGAGGACTCGCCTTTTATAATCTCTCGAACTATATGTCACGTGATTAAGCTGCGATTTTTCTATTCGTTCTGCTGCAAAACTATTTTTAGTCCACATTGCATAATCTTTCCCGCGTAAGTTTCCCGGGCTAGGGGGCATCTATAAAATATTTATATTTTAAAAACGAAACAAAATTTAAAAAGGGGTTAAAAAAAGTGTTTTGGTTTTTAATGTTATATATATATATATATATATATATATATATATAAGAAAAGGAAGCAAAAATTACTAATTTAAGATATATCACACGAAAAAAGCTTCCTAAACTTATACTATATATTACTTTAAAATCAAAATGAAAATTTTAAAAGAAAGTTCAGAAGTTTATGACATCAAACGGTTTATCATCAATTTATTGAAAGCACTGTTGGGCGTAAAAAGAGAGCTTTAGTAAGTAAAACATTATACTATTATAAGATCCGCATGAGAAATGTATGTTCAAAAAACTACTATCTCTATCTAGCTGTAGCATTAGAAAAGCTATGTATCTTGGGTTATAGAAAAAAATGGACGATCTAACGTCCAACAGGCAAATAACTGATGAAATATTTCTCGAACGATTTGTCATATGATTTTTTGTTTAATACAATATCGCTGTCATCATTGTTATCGAAACGGAAATCCGTAAAAATTTTGCTAAAGTTCTGTTTGCTGAAGATGAATAGCTTATAAAGAAATAAATAATACTACGCTGAATAAATTGACGTTTCCGTGACAGAGGCCACATTATTAGAGAAATGAGGGCACATTTTTTATAGGAAAAAAATCTTTAGTTGTACTTAAACTTTAGTTGTTTAAAGTAAGTGAAGTAATTATTTTCATTCGAAGAAATTTGATTTTAGTCGTGTTTCACTGTAAAAAAAATTCTCCCGAAAATAGATTCTCCTGGAAATAATTTTTCCGAAGTCTGATGTAAAGGGGTAGTACTGCTGCAGACAGGTGAATAACAGAGAATAGAAAACAGAGAGCATTTTGTATAAACTGACAGCAACAGACAATGTGCCGCAGTAGTGGCACCGTATTCGTATACGCTGAACAACTACTTCTGATGTACAAAGCTAAAGGTTAACTCAGTTAAGCGCACACTGTTGTGATTCAGAACTGCGAACTAGAGCTGAAACTGAATCGGACGCCAACAATATTTAGTGCATTTTTTGATAATTTTTAAACTGGTAGTCATGCATCTCAAGTGCTTAATTATGCACTTGTTTACAATTTTTAAACTGCTAGTCACAGATTTCAAGTGTTCAGTCTTACGTTACTTAACAAATCTTTCTCTGTAACTTTACAGTGAGCGGAAAAACAAGAATTTTATTGAGAAGTTATCAAAAAATTGATAATTTCATTTGAAACAAGTTCTTCGTAAATTTAAAGAAACACTCACTTTCCCTTCTGTAGTTTTACGGAAATTTTTTGTGCACGTCAAAGGCAGAAAGCTCTATCGCAACAAGTCATGTTGTGAAAATTCCGTGCTCTGTTTTTCTGTATACAAAACTAAACTGTATGCGTGAAAGATATCGTGCGGAAAAAATAGAATAAATTCTCCAACATGATTTTTGAAAGCTTCGAATAGTTGGAAAGCACTTCCAGGTAAAACAGTTTTTTTTATTATAGGCAGTAACCAATTACATCATTGAAACTTGAGGTACAAAGAATTGATTAAAATGTGCCTTTTTTGTATTGGTGTTAGTACATACAGCGCAATTTTTTTGTCGTTTTGGGCAGAACTTTTAAAATGAACAGACTTTATAATGTGAAAAATTAGCATTTTTATGAGTTTTCCTGACGCATGTATATTGTCCTTGGGGCATGTGTATCAAACATCACGGCAAACGAAATGCAGCTTTGCACTTATTGGCTTGAGAAAAACATCCATTATTTTTCGTGCAAACAAAATATGTATTTCTTCTTCAAGTAAGAAAGATATTTTTTATTTTATATAGCCGTAATCAATTTATGGATTTGTTCCAAATTATTTTGCATCGGGATAACAAAAAATTTAATTTTGTGTTGAGATGCAAATCCATTTTGCTGAACCAAGTACAAAGTATTTTGATGGGAAATGTGGAAAACATGTTTTCGTCGTTGCTTTTTCTCAGAAAAGAAATTTTATTTTAAATTAAATTGATTTTTGTCATATTTTGTGACTCAAGAAAAATATTGTTTCTCGGGCATTCAAAATAAGAAAAGGTCTGGGTTCTGAAACCTTATTTTAACCTAGTTTGATCATCTAGTAAAGTCTTGTTCTCTTAAACTTGTTTGCGCGACAACAATGTGAGCTAGCTACTCAAAAGAAATATATACACTCTCAAAAATAGAATCCTCATTTTCGACGATTCTTCAATCGTCAGGAAAATTTCGCCATTTATAACGATTCTTTCCTCACGTGACTTAAGAAAATTACCACACAAGTTTCGGCAATTTGACGAAAGGTTTGCTCGGAGCATTTTCACGAAACCATTTCGTCAAATACGACGAAAGTTTCGTGAGATTTGAGCATGCGTTTCTGAGAGTATGATTTAAAGATTTAGAATTACCAATAAAGTTTAATAATTATTTCACTAAAAGATTTTAAACAAGAAACCTAACATCTGTAGGGGGTCTATGCGATAATGTTCATATCTTCTTTGGTTGAGCGTGAATTGATTTTAAGCAAAATTCCTAAATAATAATTTAATCAACCACTTTAAGCTAATTTGAAATATTTAACAATAATCTTCTAAAAGATACTAAATAAAGTGAAATAGAACAACCTGTGACACCTGTTCACGGTTATAATGCGAATAATGCAGGCACATAAAAATTGCCCCCGAATGCGCGGTGTTGTTTTAAAACAACAAGTAAAAAAGGCGCCTTATATATATTTTTCCCGAAAATTTTCGGACAACTTATATTTATTTTATTTTTAAACTATGTAAGCAATTAGAGACTATTTTTAAAATAAAATTGTTGCTTAAAATTTGTAGAAAAAAAAATTAAGAAGTTACTGTTTTTTACGAAATCAGCATGTCTTACGATTTTGTGAAAAAAGATGACCCTAGAGTTCACTTTACAAGATCTAGGGGAAACTATAGTAACTAATATGATCACACATACAAAATGAAACGAAAAAATGCACCACATGGTTAAAAATATTACAAAATAGTGAACGAAAAATGTGTTTTAGTGAAGGAAAAAGGGAGGTGTTGTTTAAAAGCAACACGGCGCAGTGTAGGGTTAAGGAAAAAGAAAAATACGACGGAACATTTGCGTTATTCAGGAAAAGATTTCTGAAAAAAAAAAAAAAAAGTATTAAAAACCAAAAGTGATTTTTTTAAAAATTGAATTACCTACATTTCTGAGTAGACTATGGATATAAACTAGAATGCAACAAATAAAACATATGCGAAGTTTACTTGTTGCCATAGCAGCAGTCCTTTTCAGAAAAGTTTTGAAATGCAATTTGGTGATTAGTTTTCCAACGTCAATACAAACTCGATAAAATGGCATTTTCGAACCTTTATTATATTTAAAAGTCATTTTTCGGGTTACAACGTTCTGTTACTGGGATACCGGAACTATGCGAAATTCGTATCATAGAATTAAGTATGTACGTCTAATGTTAATCACATGTTGGAACTAATCCATCAGGAATTTTATAGACCTATGAAAAAATAATAAGAACAGTATTTAATGCAGCACCATTACTTATTATAAAAGCAGTTTCTGTTTGTATGTACGATGCCCAGACTAAGCATTCTAACAATAGCATTTGATATTTAGGTAGCCCTAAAGACGGCTTAATGTAGCTCTAGCGTCGAATTGTAAAATTTGATACTGAAAAGGTTTTAAACTCATAAAATTAGCATTTTTATGAGTTTTCCTGAAGCATGTATATTGTCCATTGGGGCATGTGTATCACACATCACGGCAAACGAAATGCAGCTTTGTACTTATTGGCTTGAGAAAAACATCCATTATTTTTCGTGCAAACAAAATATGTTTTTTTTTCTTCAAATAAGAAAGATATTTTGTATTTTATATAGCAGTAATCAATTTATGGATTTGTTAAAAATTATTTTGCATCGTTATAACAAAAAATTTAATTTTGTGTGGAGATGCAAATCCATTTTGCTGAACCAAGTACAAACAGTATTTTGATGGGAAATGTGGAGAATAAGTTTTAGTCGGTTGCTTATTCTCAGAAAAGAATTTTGACTTTTATAATTTTTTAATTTTTGACCATTTTTACATGATTTTTTGCTTGTACATTTGCATGTTATGACTTTTGCTGGCTGTAGAAAAAAATCTGGTGCATACACCACATGAAGTCCTGGTACTCTTGCTAATGTTTTAATATAGAATTCTATAAGAAACTTGTTAAATATCGCTAATGATGCCGAACTGATTACATTTGGTGGAACAAGTTTACACATCCTCTGAACAGTGACAAATTCGAAAGGCCTTCAAGGTCCCCTTGACCACTTTGTCAGGCTCAACCCTACGAAGTGCAAAATATAAAGTGCAAAGTTCTAAAACGTGTCAGTTCTAAATATATTGTCCTGTAAAAGAACTAATACCATGTGCATTGTCGGTAGTGAATTTGTTATCGCTTTTAAGAAGCATAAATTAAAAGTTACTTGGTACGCATTACAGTAGTTTGTAATGCATCGTGTAAGCTGTGAATATCTACCCATTTTACGGATAAAATGGATGACATGATAAACAAACACGTCAAACATGGTTAATATCATATCCAAGAGCATAGATGCTACACATGGCAAATATTTCCAATGACGGACATTGATAAATGAATTTCAAAACATTTATCCCTCTTTACGTAAGAAAATTTATAGAAAATATTCCTCATTCACATTAAATTTTAATTTTAAGAGTACTTTTGGAAATTTTAACTCTGCCTTATATGCTACAAAAAACTGTGTAATATATATTTTAAATGAAAAACTTTTCATAAAACGCAGACACTCTCTCTCATAATTGCAACTATACCTTCGGACTGAAATGTAATTGGGTGGCTGAGTTGAACAGAATCACAACGATTTAGCATGTAAAGTACCAAATTTTCCTTTTTCGAAATTATAAATTGCCTTTATTAGTTTCATTAGTTTCGTTTTCAAAACTAGAAAGATTAACTCATTAATATCAATTTCTTCAAAGGCTATTATAGCATATTTCAGGTTAAATTATTCCCAGAAATGGCTAGTAGTTTTGCGCAAAAGTAAAGTAGACAACATTGAAATTTGACGTAAAAAAAACTACTATCGTTTATTTTTCTTTATTTATTGCACTGTCTATGCACTTATCTCATTAAAATATTGCCATAAATATTCATTATTTCATTAAGGGAAAGTTAATGTTTAATGTTTTAAACCTTAATAATATTTTTCTTTGATGTTAATATGCGCGATGGTTTAACTACTTCAAAACGTTTGCCTTGCAAAAACGTAGCTAATTTTTACGATCTTCTTTTCAGACAAATTTGGAATGAACGCAAATTTACGTTTTATCACGTATTGCTTAATTTGATAATTTCTTCTTCAACTTTCAAATTTGCCCTTTAAGCAGATATTAAATTTGTGATTGAAAATAATATGTTTAGTTTAAAACAAGATGCATTTTTTGACCATTTAATCGACTACTTGAGTGTCTTCTGAGTAGAAATTCCAGATATCACTGAAGGTTACCATGTGACCTCTTCTAACGAATGAATAAAAAGAAAGACGTTTCGATTTTCAAATACCAACGTGAAATTACTCCGGATTTTAATGCCAAAATGAGTGTGGTGTATTCAGTCTAATTAATACTTTAATTTTTTCGTTTTTTTTTTTTTTTTTTTGCTTTTGCTATGTTTTGTTGAAATAAAAGATTCGGAAAAAAGATTTCTAGAGGTTTTCAAAATCCAAGAATCTGATGAACTCGTTTTCTTTAGTACTTAAATATTGTAAACATCATTAACGTTACGTACGCCCTCATTATAGGAAGAAAATTCGAAAAGCTTTTAAATATTAGGGGGGACAGGGGCTAGTTGGGTATTATTAGGTCTTACCACTATACCATCCTACGGGTTAGGGTATTATTTAAAATAAGTATTCACCCGAAAAAAATAAAGAGTTTTTTTAGAAGCAGAAACTCGAAATGGAAATAAAAACAGAAAAAATTCTTTAATATTCCTGTAATTTGCTTTATTTGAAAGATAATTTTATGGCATTAATGTTTGAATATGATGTTGTAATGGAAGACATTTGACGACAGGATAATGTCCCGAAGTGGACCTGGGGAACCTCGTTCTTGCGATTTGACGCGCTTGGATTATTTACTCTGGGGATATGTGAAGTCCCTTGCCAACGAAGATAAACCATGAACAATGTAGCACTTGGTAGCCAATATTCGGGGCATTATGGCCGACATTCAATCAAATCTACTGCGAAAAGTGTGTCAAAAATGGACCTCTAGGTTACGCCATGTACGCGCCAGCCACCGAGGCCACATGGCCAACATCATGTTCAAACATTAATGCCATAAAATTATCTTTCAAATAAAGCCAGTTACATGAATAAAGACTTTTTTTTGCGTTTTTTTTCCCTATTTCAAGTTCTCTGCCTCAAAAAAAAAAAAAATCTTTTATGTAAAGAAATATTAATGCGTGTACGCGCGCGTTAAGGTTGCATGGAAATTGGGACATTGCTAAAAAGGTTACGTAACAGCATTCAGGTTGCGAAACGCTGCTGTAAAATTTCAACTTCGTATCGGGGATTAGTGAAAAAAGCGAGAAGGGGGCGAAAGCCCCCTAGTATCGTATAAAAATAAAACGTGCCTATTTTAATAACGTTATAGTGTCTTTAGCATACACGTTACATTACGCCTACATGTTTCTGATTTATATTCTTAGGATAAACAAAGCCTTCCATCTCTGTGAGGCTCATAAAATGAGATCACGAACGTCCTGATTTTCTTGTGTTCAGAATGAAGATTTTGTGGTATCGCCTTTAGTGTTTATATAACTTAATTTATCGGTTCCACCCAATAGCATTACTTATAAGAATTGCTACATTTTTCTTAGAAAATCTATTTTTTCTCAGAAAAAGTAAACGCCTAAATCTCTTTTAGAGGACTGAATCTTCTAGAAATGATATTCATGCAAAACCCAAAGCATGCAAATAGGTAACAAAAAGCAAGTACAGTTATCTGTGTGATATAAAATGCACTACAGACTACCAGCAACAGCAGAGATTAAATAAGTTTTAGCATTTACATCACGAAGAATTAAGTATGTAATTACTTAATTCTTAGTGACGGTAGTAACTAACCTTTTTAATAGTTAACTGAAAATCTCATCTTTAAACTTTACTGCAAACTATTTTATTGCAGGAAAATATTTACTTCTCAAAATAGATACATCTTTGAGCTGTATTTAAAGATTGCTTTGATGTCTCTATCTCTAACTGATGCAAATCTCAAGTTTTAAGATATTATATTATTTACATTTCGGTATATAATTTCGTGTTTCATTCATGATACATTTTAAGTAATGCATTAATTCATTCGTTGCAAAATATTTATCGTCTTCATATACAGTTGTAATTGATACATTTGATATTTCCCAGATATTCACTTAAAATGGACTAGCAACATTTAAAATGCAAGCACTTATTTAGTTATCAAACATTCTTTAATAAAATTATTTTGGTGTAACATTGAGACGCCAAAATTAATTTGAAGGATTTACATTCCATTAAGCTCAATTGTCTGGGATTTATTTCTTTATTTCTCTAACCTTCCTTTTTGTGAAAGAAAAAAAAAGAATTCTTAAAGCATCGCTCAGAAAATATCATTGTTCAAAAAGTTTTTTTTTTCTTCTGTTATTAGTTTGAAATGGTTTTCTCTATCTTTCCTTTGCTTTTCTCTCTTTTTGTGACCAAATTTCAAATTCGTGGCGTTTTCGGAGCTTTAGTGACCTGTAGACAGGTACGTCTTACTAATAACATAATACAGAAAATATATATTAAAAAAAATATTTTATTTAAATTAACTTACCTGCTTAATAAGATACCTACAGATAAGCCGCAACAGGCTTAAGCAAAAGTTAAACGCACTTGAAGCACGACATCTTAATACCTTCAAACTATAGCAGTGAAAAATTAAAGTTTCTCAAAAGCATGATTACCAAAAAATACTTATAGTCATCTTCCATCCTCATTGAAAATTAAATCCTGTTGCAACGAAGTTTTTGTTACCTCAAAAGAAAAAAAAATTACACAGTCATGAATGGATAAAGTTGTCCTTAAAGTGAGGCCTCAAAGATTTAGTTGAATTGTTACTTCTTGGGATTCTACCGAGTCCTTTTATGATGCAATAAGTAAGACAAAAAGCTTAGTGAAAAGTCAAAGTTCCTGAAAAACATAACTAACAAAAAATACCCATAGTCATCCTCCATCCACATTCAAAATTAAACCCTGTTGCAGCGAAGTTTTTTATAACTAAACAAATTACAAAGTCATGAATGAATAAAGTTGTCCTTAAAAGGAGGACTCAAAGACTTAGATTTAATCGTCATTTCTTGGGATTCTACCGAGTCCCTTTAGGATGCAATAAGTAAGGCAAAGAGCTTAGTGAATAATTAAAGTTTCTGAAAAACGTAACTAACAAACAAGAAGTTCCGTCTAGGACTATACGAGCCTACTTTCCCGTATACATCGAATTCAAATTTCTAATCCAGCTATCTCTCTCTCTGTCTTTCTCGTTTAGCTTTAGTTCTTAATTGTTTCAAATGTACCTTTTTCAACGGTTAATACATATTCATTCAATCACTCATTTATTAAGTCATTCATGTATTTATTCACTTATTTATTCATTCATTCTTTTGTTTATTCATTTAATCATTCATTAATTCAAAAAATATTCTTGAAAATCCCGATCAAAAAATTTCATAAGAAAATAGACTCGTTAAGTCTATTTGTACATGTTCTACGTCATAAGAGCTTTCCGATAAAGTTTGTTCCAAGCAAATCGGTCTGTTAGATCAGGAATTATATAGGATTGAAATTTCCCAATAGGCGGTATGTTAATTTTTTTTGAACTGTTCAAAAATGAACAAAAATTGTTCAAATCAATATTTCACTCCAAGAACTTCTTCCAGTGAGCTTGTTCATGGGAACTTGGGTCCAGAGTTTACGTAATTTGCTTCATTTTCACCCATAGGCGATAATGTTAAAATTTTTTGAACTGTTCAAAATTGAACAAAAAATTGTTCAAATCAATATTTCACTCCAAGAACTTCTTCCAGTGAGCTTGTTCATGGGAACTTGGGTCTTGTACCCAGAGTTTACATAATTTGCTTCATTTTCACCCATAGGCGATAATGTTAAAATTTTTTTATTCAGACTTTTCCCCTTGGAACATGTTTATATTATTCGATTAATATAAGCTTTATTTAGGTCTTCACACTACCCATAAGTTAAAAATAATTTAACTTTGTGCAAGTAAACAATAATAAAAATATAATTATACGTTAATTTAAAGCACAAATGAGCAATAAAATGCAGACATATGTTTCGGGATTGCTTGGAATCTCTTTTTCAATGCAACAGGGAGCTTCTAGATGCAAAACATCCAAATGAAGCAGACAAAACCAATTGCAAAACCAATTGTCTGCATTTTATTGCTCATTTGTGCTTTAAATTAACGTGTAATTATATTTTTATTATTACCTATAAGTTATCTGAAAGAAAAGCAAGCTAAAGAGTATTTAAAATTAAAAGTAAAACAAAATATAAAAATATAAAAGTTTATTTACTTAGGAAATAGGAATGTAATTCTCACAATTTAGAACTTAAAATAGGACGCAATTCTAATTATTTTTTATGAAATGCACATTATTGTGATAGTTGTGCTACAGCTCCATTAACAAAGCAACCAAATAAATAAAAACATTGAAATGAATACTGCCTTATGCACCAATCAACTTTAAGTTTATTCGACAAAACTACTGAAAGGTCAGATAAATCAGAAATGGAAACGGCCGGATCTACCAACCCGACGGTATTCATCTTAATGAAGGACGTCAAAAAATGAAAAATTGAAATGAATACTGTCGTATCGGATGTTACGCCAGTAGTTCCATCTGTTATGAGTATATAAACTACATGGATTTTGAAATTAAAGCTGATAAAACATTGTACTTGCAAAAATTGCGATGCTATCCCGTTGAAATTCTATAACCAACCGAATTATTCTGCAATAAGGCGCTGTTGACATGGGAGAATTAGCGGTTCCTGCCAAATCGCATAGTGACACTAGTGTTCTCTAGCCTTAATTTTTGAACATTTACCTACAACAATTTTCCCAATATAAAGAGCACAAAAATCTGAACATTTTGATATAAAAACCAAAAAAACGATTTTTTGCAGATATGACACTGTTTATTTCTATAAGCGATTTATACAAAAAGCAGTTTTCACGATTTCCAGCTGGAGTAAGTGAATTTCAGTGTACTGTCAGATCCTAAACTTCGGACATAATTTGAAAGAAAGTATTAAATGTGGCATTAAGAATGTAATTATAAGGTTTCAAATTTTTTGTTCCCACCTTGAAAATACAGCAAGTAACGTTCATTTTGTCAATACTTTAGTGCTTTGACTAAACTGCTACAGTTTAATATTTTTGTTTTTTTAGATTGGGTGGTTTCCAAAATTTAGAAATTAGCGTAACTTAGAAAAGATTTACTTATACGGTTAACTTTTAAAAAAAGTTCTCCTTAAACGAATTAGCAAACTAATGAATTAAAAATATGAAAGTAAGGACAAAAGATTTTATTTTCACAAAGTTAAGATTAGTTTTAATTTGCTCTTTACATATAAGTTCAGCTGTTTCCGTTAATAATGTACACTTCACCAGTTTAAAATCTAAACTTAGTTTGTAATATACTACGAATTTACTTTCTAAATTCTTTTAACCAGAGCCATGACCCGCATTGATGACGCAAACTACTGATAAAAAATGTATATAAATGGCAAAGAAGTCGGTACAAAGGAATCAGTTGAACAAAGTTAGATAATTACTTTAAGCATGCAGATAAATACAATAAAGTACATTTAAGCCAGTATTTGCAATACTTCAGTTAAACAGCGATGCAAAATGTTAAGAGTAATTTAAAAAGAATGTTTATTTCTCTATAATCGTTGAGAAATTTAATTCGATCATGAAAATTCATCGCAAATGCAATGCTCCCGTTTATTAGAAATGCTGCAAAATATTTAGATCAAACTAGTATTAGAGCTTTTCGAATTTAAAGTACTTGAAAACTAAACCTGAAGACCAGTTGCTTTCGGTCTTGAGGGCAAATCCTGATTTAATAAACTGTACAAGAGACTGTTAGAAAAATTTAATATATAATAAAAAGTAAAACAATCAAAAATAAAATTTTGTTCAAATTTTACCGTCACTAGAGTTTTACAAGTTCTTAAATTTTCATTCTTAGTATCTAAGAAATAGATTCATTATGAATTAAAATTGCTTGAAAGGTTGTTCTTTAAAAAGCAAACTTCTTATTTTACAGTTGCGTCAATTTAGAATGTTATTGTTTTGGACGGAATGGATGGTTTGTTAGCTTTGAAATGCTTAAATAATTCTTTCTGAGCAGATTAAAACATTTTTATGCTTCTGACTGTAGACGTGTAATTCCCTGTTATAAGCGTTTTGGAATAAAATTTCAATTTTTATTGAATAGAATGAAATAACTGCACACTTAACTTACTGAAGAGCGTAGGAGCACATTTTTTTTATTAACTGAATTTACATGCTATTGAAATATCAGTAACTAAATATTTGGTTAATATTTACTAGCCCATTTAATTAGGACAGTGATTATTATTAAACGAATTAGAAAAAAAAAACTAATTTTATTTTTTATTTCATAATACATAGTTAAATTAGCAAAAGTTTTGCTACCAAGTGTAATAAAAAGAATTGGAAGACACTTCAGATTTAGCAAATAATTAGTATGCTCAGTTTAATCATTCTTTGCGTTAGTTGCCGACTAATCTTGAAAATACATTTTATGCATTGTTGAATACATGGTTGTTAGACAGCAACCTGCAAATGAAACTTTCATATGTGTTTCAGAGTTACAAGAAATTCAGTGCAGAAAATGGAATTATGAGAACCTATTATACACGCAATAACTTTCTTCTCAGAAGAAAGTGTCTTGCAGTTAGGAAGCATGTACATTTAATTAATATTTCTCTGTACTTGATAATTCTGGATTTGATAATGCTTATTTGCAACAGTAATAATTTTTAATACGTGTGGGATTCGAAATTATGGCATTACATACTAAATGCCTAAAATTTTAATAGCACTGTAATTATCTTCGTCAAGGAGTTCGACTTTAAAAGAGTAACTAGTTAATATTATTTTTAAAAACTATGTTAGTTTAAATATTTATCTGCAAATAATCTTTGTGCCGGATGTTCAATTATGAATATTAATATCAGTTTACCCAAGGAAACTTAAATATTTCAATTTCCTAATGTCAAAAAAAAAAAAAAAAAGAAAAAAAAGAAATTTTCGTAAATTTTGTGAAATGGAAATTTATTGGAACGTAATAACAAGTCAACAATTTAAATAGCTAGTTAAACCTTTGATTAATTCTCACTAGAGCAGAAACTGCATGAGTTCAGAGTAATTAAAGTGTAATTAATTATTTTAAATTGAATGCAGCACACGCTGTCAAATAAAATTGGCATTTTTAGGCATACAAACCGAAAAAAAAAGTTTAAAAATAATAGTTTAAAATTGCAATAGTAAAACAAATGTTATCAGTATTGAAGATTAAAATCGTTCCCGATGCGCTGAAAGTAAATTTCATATTAAGAAAACAGTTTCTATCTTGATCTGCTTCCGATTAGAAAATAATTTTTAGAGTTAATACTTATTTAAACAATGTCTAAACATTACAAGCCTTCTTCAATGTGCGCTATTGATACATTCATTGCACATCCTTTTATTTGCACTTTTGAGAAAATGCGTCGAATTCAATTCATACTAAAAGTATCTTCCTAATCCAAGTTTGTAGTTCCTTGCTGATGCAACAACTTTTAAAATAAGTTTCCAAATTTAGCTTTTTCCTGCTAGGGAAATCCCGCATATTCATTCAGGAGGAGGGGGGGGGGGGGCAATCTTGAATCTTGTGACTGCAATTGTTTTGAAGAAACAATCGGTTAAGTTCGAGTTCAGCAATTTTGTTCTAATTTTAAAACATACAGGTTTACAGTAGGATATTATGCACAGCTGTTGCTGCAAAAAGGCTAAATATTCCATGGTACATTCTAATTGTTTGATAATTCACTTGTTCTTCCATACGAAAGAATTTTTCCAAGTGTAAAAAAATCACTTTTTCAGTAGTGATTCGTCAAAATGTTTTGGGTATTCCTGATGTAATTGATTTAGAAATAAGCAAAAAAAAACCAACACACTGACCTTCGTGTAGTATTGAAGCTTGAATGACGGTTCAAAGTATTTTCAGCAATACAACTACCATGTGTAATTTACAAATAAAAAAAGCTAAAACGATAAGCGTTTAAAAAATGACTTATAGCTGAGTAACTTTTCGCATAAATTACTTATATACCAGAAATTCAACTAGTAACCAGATAAATTTCAGAACACAAAATATGATCTGAAGGAGTTAGCAAACATTCAGGAACTAAGCTTGCCTGTGGCTGTCTTTGCCTGTAAAACAACTTTCCTTGCAAAATCATAAATGAGCACCAATTAATATTATACATGTGTAACTCAATCCTTCCACACGCCTACTATTGAAAAGCGTACCGCAAAAAGGGCAGCCGAACTTTCAGCCTTGCCTCAGGCTGTGAATTGATTATAAATTTTTGGTAGTTCATAAATAAGCTTAAAAGAAAAAAGCTCATTTTTCAGCCTGGTACCTTAATGCTCTACCCAAAATAAGCTTAGATTGCTAGTTTATAGTGCTTTTTAGCCTACTTTCCCGTAAAAGTAAAAAAAAAAAAAATAATAAAGCATGAAAGAAGGCTTAATGTATCGTGAAAATATCGTTAAAAATCAAGAAAAGTCAAAAATAAGTAGTGAAGTAATTAAATAAAGATTGAAAAATAAAAAATTTGAAAGTAGGGTATTGAGATGGGGAAAAAGTGTGTCTGTCGGTCTGTCTGTCTGTCGGTCTGTCTGTCTGTCTGTCTGTCGGTCTGTCCCCCCATAATAACTTTTGAACGAATTGTCCGATTCAAAAAATTCTTTTTGCATTCGAAAGATCTCGGCGAGGACATCTCATTTCTATATTTTACTTTTTGATTTGAACAATTTTTTGTTCAATTTTGAACAGTTCAAAAAATTTTAGCATTAGCGCCTATGGACAAAATTGAAGCAAATTCTGTAAACTCTGGGCACAAGAGCCAAGTTCCTATTGCAAGCTTATTGGAAGGAGTTCTCGGCGTGAAATATTGATTTGAACAGTTTTTGTTCATTTTTGAACAGTTCAAAAAATTAACACAGAGCTTACGGGGAAATTTCAACCCTATATAAATCCTGATCTAACGGACCGATTTGCTTGGAACAAACTTTATCGGAAAGCTCTTATAACGTAGAACATGTAGAAATAGAAAGTTTATCCAGACCTTACGAGCCTATTTTGCTATGAAATTTTTTGATCGGGATTTTCAAGGATATTTCTCAGTGACTCAATGAGTGAAATAATGAATGAATGAATAAATGAAAGGGTGAAAGAATAAATCAATGAATAAATGAATGAGGAAAAGAATGAATGAATAAATTATTGAATAAATGAAAATATAAATAAATGAGTGAATAAATACATGAATGCGTAAATGAATGAATAAACACTTGAATGAGGTAACGAATGAATGAGTAAATGCATGGCTGAATAAATGAAAGAATGAATGAGTGAGTGAATGAATATGTATTATCCGTTGAAAAAGGTATACTTTCAATAATTAGAACTAAAGATAAATAAGAAAGAGAGAGAAAGAGATAGCTAGATTATAAATTTGAATTTGGTGTATACGGGAAAGTAGGCTCGTATATTTCTAGACGGAACTTCTTGTTTAACTAAACAAGCACCTGACTCGGCTTTATTTTCTCAATTTTTATATGAGGGGGAATTCTAATGACGTTTAAATGTTTTACTCAGGGACACTTAAATATGTTCCTTTGAATGCTTGTTTAGGTAAAGAAATATATTAAAATTAAAGGTATATATAGTATTTATCTAGATGTAGATCGGGTTTCAGTTTAAACCTCATCTTCGGAGCCAAAATTATGTTTGGAAACAAAAGCCGGCATTAATATATTTAATGGTTTAAACCGAAGCCCGATAGTTTGTGTGCACACATTGCTTTTAGTCGTAGTTTTCATGAGCAGAAGACGCTAGCTACAGCTATTCTAAAGAAAGAAAAATATGTTTGAGTATCATATTGAAAGTGCAATAAATGGATAAATAACAAATGACGTCAGTTGTCACATGATTAAGTGACTAAATTGATTTACATATGAAAAAAGTGGTTGTAGCAAAGGTCTACTGTTCATCTACACACTAGTTTTACAGTATTTTCGAAGTAACTTTTATATTTCAAGCTACAGTAATTGCACGTGAAAAATTGTCAAATATTTTGTACTGAAATATGAGTCGAAGTAAGCACCAATTCGTCAAAACATTTTTTGACTATTTGTGCTTTGCTTATGTTGATACGTGGTACCGAGCATTAAGGCATGTAGTTGAAGGGAAGAGCTTCAAAAAAATTACGTAATAATTTGAAAAGGAAAATTTAAGTTTTACGAGGTGTTGAGTAATTTATGTTAATAGTTCAGTGCGTATATAAGGAAAAAAAAACAATGGCTTTTAGTTTATAAAAACTTGCGTGATATTGTAATAATTGCAATCCTAATTGGGAAATTTTTTTTGAGCATATTATAGAAAGCCGAAATAGCGCATTAAGGGGCCATAAGTTTTAAATAGCTTAATTTGTAGGTATTAAATATAAATTGATAGGCATTACCAAAAAATGAAATAGACCCTATAAGAATCGTTAATTTCTTTTTAAGTCTAGAAGTTTAGGAGCACGTTGTTTCAAATTTAAGAAACTCAATTTTCTAATTCAGTGTTTAACATTCAAAAAAATGTTAGATTTAGTTTTGATTTTCATCAGCAAGGAACTCCAAACTATTTTGCAACCAAGACAGGGTTTTGAGATTTTTTTAAATCCTTAAATAGTTCAAGAAATTTCGGTGGAAGACTAGTTCTTCGGACCTCCCCCTCACTGAAAAAATTGCCTTAAATTATTTAAGATAATGCCAAACTTTTGCCTCATCAAGCATATCGGTGTATCAGAGAGGGATCTATTTAGTAGGACCAAAATTCTGCTGTTTTGGTGTCCGGTATCAACGAACATTCACGGTTAAGATTTCAAGCTAATTATTCAATAAATTCTTCGCACTTAGCTGCATATTTCAAGCTTAAATGCCTCTGAAGGTGACATTACACACTTTAGTTTTAACCTCTTCAGACCCCAGAACTAAGCACAAACAATTTTGACGTAATGTTTTGGTTCTCTGATTTAAAAAATGATTACAAAACAAAATAACTAAAAAGATTTTTTTAAATTTTAATTAATAATTAGTATGAATAATAATTAATGCTCAATTTTCATGTTTTCCATGTTTAAAACGAAGTAAACTATCTGTTGATTAATTAAAAAAAAAAAAAAACAATTGGGTGTTTTAGCTTTCAAATTGCACAAACAGTAGTTAATAAACAGTATTTTAAAATGTACTTAATTTGGTACACTTGGAATGAAGAGGTTAAATTAAACGCATTAATAGTAGATAATTTACTTCGAGAAGCTATAAGTTAAACAAATTGTATGATGAGAAAAAATAAAAATGTAAGGGTTCGTGATAAAATTTTTGCTTTTTTATGAACATGAAATTAGTTTTGAAAAATATAAATTTAACCAACCAGAAACTCTTACTCTTCCAAAATTCTCTAACTCGCATTTAAAAAAAAAAGCTATCAATCAGAGGAAGTCTATAGAAGCCAAAAAGTCCATGGGTAGATTGTATGGATTTTGACAAAGTTTCAGTATACATTTTTTTTTTTTTTTGAATTTTTAAAAAATATTTCGATAAATTTTCCTCGCCAAGGCACGCGTGCCGCGGGATGGCCATCTCTGGACTAAATAAACAGCCGTAATTTGCGATGCAAATTTAAAGTTAAACATTGAAAATTGTGATGTACACTTGCTGCAACAAACAATCCGGATAATATTAAAACTAACAAACTCACCTAATATACTAATACCTTCGCATTTAATCTTACATCAAGCGTACAGAACAATTTTGTGTTTTTTAAATGAATTTATTTGCATTTAACGATTCCCCCCAGTTAACTCCTAATTATGCACGCGGGGGGGGGGGGGGGATGAAACAGAAGCAAGAAAGGGTAACTTTTGAAAAAAAAATTTGTAACCATGATTTGTGATGGCGTTATAAAGGAGAAACTTTTCATCTTCTTCTCACAAATCGGTGACAATATCGTTGAAAGATAATAAAGAGAGCGTATTCAAGTTTTCTTTTGTAGAATGATTAGTATGTAAATAGGTTTCAATGTGTTCATACTGGAATTCTGGTTTATCAGGCTCATTAAGTATTACTTTGTCTTCAATGTTCAATTAAATGTAATATAAATAAGAGGCATTTCTCACAAAAAATTTCAATCATAATGTGCTGTATAAATTAAAAGTTGCAATAAAAGAAATCCATTTAATACTTAAGTATGAAAATTGTATCTGCTTCAATATTTTTCTTTTTGTATATAACTGGTAGATTAAACTTCATTTTTGTAAAAGCGCATCTAAGTTTCAATGAGATATATTCTGTTTTAAGAGCGTATAAGATTCATTGTTAAGATTGAATGTTTTGTTAAACTATGCAAGTTACAATAAGAATTAATATTTCCTTTCATTATAAAATATGCAAGTTTTATTTTGATATTTTGTTTTGTTGGAGAGCATGTGTATGTTCCACTAAAATGTAATTTTTAGTTTTGTTAAACCAATTATGGAACGATAAGTTTGTTAAATATGTCTTACGTTAAAGAATAATATTTAAAAGAATGATCTCTTATTATCCATTTTGAAATTGTTACTGGTAATTGAAATAAGATTTTAACTTGCTTCTCTTCGTTTAAATTAAATTTTGCATTTAATTTTACGTGAAATAATTAAATTGATGTACTGTTTGTTATTCAATTGTTAACTTGATTATTTTGTGCGTAATTTGTGTAAAAGTCTCAATGCAATTGTTGTATTTTTTGTCTCAAATTTGCTGCTTGTTAAAGAGTTATCTGTAACAAATATAATTTATACTGAAATTTGTGTATGATAAAACGGCATTGCCATATCAGAAATTTTCCATTTTGGGTACGGGGTTTGAAAATAAATATTATACGATATAGTACCATGTATTTAGTATTCTGTACTGAAGAGTTCAATTTACTCAAAGTAATGATGTAATTAGGCTTAAAAAATACTTAAAGTACTTTTTGCTTATATTTTTGTAGCAAACATAATTGTCGTTACATGTAAATATGTTAAATGTACAGTTCTTTACTTCATTTTCTTGTTATTTTTAATGATTTGCGGTGCAAAATATATTCTGCAAAATATCAATATTTCATTTTTCTTACTATCATTATATCTGAGAATTTTGAATTTATAATATAAAGATATTTATTACTTTATAATTTGTAATCTATTTTGTCTGTTGTGGTAAAAACATTATAGATTTCCTTTAAAACCTTCCAATATTTTTATGATTTGCGAGTCCTCTTCCATTGGAGTTTTATGAAATAAACTTGAATGCACTATAGAAGATGTGTAAATGTATTCTATATTATACGAGAAATTTGTATGTCGAAGTGTTTTCAGACGTATGAGTATCTAATCAAAGAGTTTGTTCAACGTATGTATTATAGCATTTGAAAATTTGAAGCTGTATAAATTTAATGTATACTTTTTATAAAAAATGACTTTTAAATTTTATAAAAGGTTTCCAAACATCTGTAATATAATTTTAGGAAAATCAATTTGTATTAATTTGTCAGCTTATACTTACTTCTCAGGTATTTAAAACTTGGAATGATTTTATCGTATTGCACTTGAATTAAAAATGTTATATTATAAATTATCAATTTGTACTTAAGCTAGTAAGTGTTTGACAAAATTTTAACTTTTTTGTTAAATTTAAATTTTTGCTTTTACGTAATTTTCTGCTGATGTGCTGGATATATTTCTGATATCTATTTTCTATTTTAAATATTTTAATTACTTTTCATTTCTTATGAAATGAAGTCGTCTATATGACCATTTCTGTGATTAACGATTTCCGTGATTTTCTTACTTTCCAAGTGTTTGTTTCTTTATAAAATATAAGGTTGAGTAGCATGGCTTAAACTTTGTGTACTTTATTTCTCATCTGTGTATTACCCTATCAATTTATATCCAGTAATATTGAGTTATATTGTTATAGTGCGGTGCGGCTTTGGTTGTGCGCAATTGCTCAATGATACTAATGCTTGTAGTGTAACAATTTTTGTTATCTGATGTTGATTTACAGACACTATGCAATCTTTCGTATTCCGCACCACGCGCGTTATGACTTTTAGAGTTTTGCAATGACCTGAAATTTTTTTTTTTTAATGGTTTTCATAAATTTGCGGTTGGTCGAGCTCTCCCGGAACTCCATTTGCTCCCGAGGGCTTGCACTCGGGGGCACCTAAAAATACGATAGGCCAGAAAATGGCAGGTGCGGGGGGGGGGGGGGGGGTTACTGGGCAGCAATTGTAAAATTGTTTAAGGGTATTATACCATTACACCATGTTTTAATATTTTCTCCATTCTTTGTACAATATAAGGTTGAAGTAAAATTGTGTAAGGGTATTTGTCCATGTTTTAACATTTTCTCCTTATGGGATTTGTTTCCATTTGTAAATTCAGTTTCCATGCTTCTATGCATAAAAGTACTCGCTGTTATTACAGATAGTACTGCATAGTGTGAATTATATAAGCCACTGTAGAAAATGTTATTCCATTATAAGAAAAAGGATCAAATGCTTTGTTCGATGCTCCATTGTAGTCTCAAATTAGCTATTTACTAAATTGTTTTGACAATTTATGCTTAATTTACGCAAACATTGTCTCCGTGAACTGAAAGGGGGAAAGTAGGTTTCTTCTCCATTGGGACTCCCCACAATTTTTAAAGGATAAAAGCAATCCATTGGCTTCGAATCGATCCTGTATTATTTAAAGCTATATTATTCCTTATTCCATTTTATACCACCCTATACCAACTTATTTACCATCTTCAATACATTTAAAGATGGTGTTCATAGCATCTTATACCTGTACATTACGGTAAATTATGTTAGAATGAATTGGGGTAAGTGTAACGGCGTTTTGGCCTAGTTCAATTCGTTATTGTAGGTATAATTCTGCAATTTCATGCTTTAACTAATTGTCTTAAAAACTATATGCCCCCCCCCCCAAAAAAAAAAATACTCGAATAATATTGCAGTTTACTTAGCACAAAGTTAATTTATTATTTCAAATATAACTTAGAATTTTATGTTTCGAGGTTACGCTTGGCCCATAGTCTACGCTTTAAGGTAAGAGTAATTTTGCCGTGTTATACCCCTTCAAGGCATTTTAAGAGACAGAAGGCATTTGCCTTCTGTCTCTTAGTTCCATAGAATTTTGGACTTTTGAAACTATTAAAATATCCTAGTTTTTACTCCAAACGCAGAATTTTTCGTGCACCTCTCCGTTTATTTTTGTAATGCACAAGACATGACCTTAAAAATTATTATTAAAACACAGTGGTACTTATATGATTCATTTGATTTATATAATATGGGTAGGCTTTATTACACAAAGCAAATCTTTTTTCATGCTTAAATTTTAGAAAAATGATTGTATGCAAGTGTCATGTCTAAAAAAGAAAACGCTTAAGAAGTTCTCTGACATTCTTCATATCAATTCAACTAAACTTATAAACGATAAGTGTTTAACATTGTTTTCTTTACTATTTTAACTTATCGTTACAACCAAATTTGAAATAAAGGCAAAACGGGATAAGTAAACAAAATGCGAATTATTTATAGAACACAAATAAGTTCGGGTTACTTAGGCGCATTTAGAACATATTTCTAAGCAGAATAAACACAAATAACAAATACAAGGTTAAAATAAATAATTCTGTTTGGTAAACGTTATTTGGAGCAAGTAATACTTACCTCAAAGTATTAGTTACCCTTGGTCCACATCGCAAAAGGTTTTGTTAAGTATTTAAATCAAGGCTAGCATATCAAGAGCCTTAACAAAAGAGTAAAATGAATTATATATTTGAAGACTTCATCCAAAAATGAGTTTGCGAATAAAAATTTAGTTTAACAACACTCTTGACATTAAATTACGGAGAAAATAATAAAAATATTTCTGTGTATCTTTAAAGTTCTTCACATATTTTGCAAGATTTATGACATTTCATAGAAACAACTGCCACAGAAACAAAAAGAAAGAGAAGAAGAAGAAAAAAGACTTCTCCGAGAAACAAATTAATGCCCCAGTTCTACAACATTTATTGGATTCAATAGACATGTTGTGAATTATTAACTTTTTGTGAATTGGGAACTTAAAATAGTTTCCGTATCATTTTTAACACCAAGGAACTTTACGTAAACTTTTTCTGAAAGCGAAAAAAAAAATAACTACACACTAAATAATTCGAAACGTGAAACATTTCTTCAATTCTGAATGACATTTCTTAAAAAATAACGAACCGATCATTCCGCAAAAAATGGTTTCCCGCAGTTTGAGTGACATTATTACATCACTGCAAACGTCACTTTGAAAGAAAAGTAGCATTTTATTTCGTACAAAATGTTTCAGGCAGCGGAGGAGAAAACAAAATGATACTCATTATTTATTTTTTACACCCGCCGTTACAGACAGCGAATTTTTTTGACACGAGCAATAAATGTTTTAATAGCAAACTAACTCATATCAGCCCTAGATGATTTTTCTAGCATTTTTTATCACTTAAAGTTATTTTTAAGATGTGTTCCTACTTTAATTTTAAATTCCATCTGATCTAAGAGAAAATATGAAGATGGACATTTATTTTGAGTATCGGGGGTTCTTGGAACTGAATTGAAGACATATTTTTGCTTTTCTGATAAGCGTTGAATTCAAATATCTTTACCAAGATGTTTTTTTTTATAACTTTTTTCTATGAGGTACTGATGCCGAAACAAGTTTTAATTCTAACATGGCAGAAGAATTATTTTTCAATGCGTGATGTCATGTGAAATGCATCTGCTACTGTCGAATGTCTTTCGCGCTTACAACTTTTGCTTACAGTAAAGAAAAGTGACTTAATCGTGAGACCGTTTGCGAGGCCTTAGCGACAGACCTTCAGCAATTGCAATAATTTTGCTCACTTCCCTTTTAGAGAAATATCTTTCCTTCTGAAAACTGCAGTTTTATGTCAATTGTATAATCATTTAAATGTACGCTTGTGTAAAATAAGGAAGAATTGAATCTGTCAACATCGGGAAAAAGTAACAAACTCTAGTTTCACAAACTGCTCAGTATTAAAAACTACATAAAATCTTAACATTCCCTTTTCCCCAAGGTTCATTAAAAGACTGCACTGCTGAGTTTCGAATTAATAGGTAGATTGATAGTTAGTAAAACATTTTTAAGATGTATAATATTTCTTCAATTTGAATATTAATGTACTTTTTGTTCTGAGCATTTTAAATTTTTCAGCAAATGAAATTCTATATAAATATTTTTATTTATTCTTTTGCAACATGAATTTCCTTCGTAACTTTAGACTTTAACTTGATACGGCTTCATTTTATGTGTATCTTCCATGATTATATCCTTACTTTGCGTTCTTTTCTGGGGTATAATGTGTCAAACGATACGTAAATAATTAATTTCACCTTTATTTACAAGGTAGACTTTTACTATTTTGTGTGTTTTTCTGTTAGCTCACTTTTTAAAACATTCGATGAACTTGGTGGTTTTTTTTACACGCATATTTCAAATTCTACTATGAAACAACGAAAAACTGCCTTTTTTTTCAACAATTACTAAATTTTGAAAAAATATTTTGAGAAAATTACCTTGAAGGCTGAACTTTGTGGGCCCTTAACCGTTTTTCCCCAAAAACAAAAAAAAAGAACATCAAACTTTTAAAATATTAATACCAAACTTTTAGAAATTTCAATGAAAACAATTTCCTTTTCATTATATTTCTCATAGCGAATTTATCTGCTAATTTCTTGAATAATGCATTTCTCATTTGTGATATAGTGAGTTTTTAGAAAAGAAAAAGCTAATCTAACTTGAATTGTTGAGTGCTATTGCTTTAAGGTGATGGTTTTGTATTCTATTTCAATCGTTGAATGATTTCCATTTTTATGAAAGTAACACTACGTACCCCGAAGTTACTTCAACGCAAGAATAACATATTTTGTTATTTAGTAATTGTAATTGAAAGTAAACAACGAAATACAATATGATTGATACTAGTGAATAAACAATGTTTTTTTTTTCTGCCGGAAAATATTTATTTTCTACGAATATTACTGTTAGTTTTAAATAATACTTGTATATTATGAAGAATTTAAAAAATGTTTTGCAAAATAAATGAACTAAGAAAGAAACAAACTCAAAGACACAGTTTTTTTTCTTTCTCATTTTATCTATTCATGAACGAGATAGGGAAAAACTATTTATTTTGTACGATTACTTTGCAATACGGCAGATGTATAGTGTTCAAACCCATAGAACCCATAAGTCTTTTTTGAGAAATTCCATCTCATACTTAGAAAAATATATCTTGAAGTAATTTGAAAAGGAGATTAATATTTTATAGGAGCTCAAAGAAAAGTATTGCATTTTTATAAAAAGTTTTAAATAAAACAAATACAAAACAACTTTGACTCGTGCTTCAGATGTCTCCAACTCTTGCATTGTATTTGGTGACTGGGTTTGAGCCTAATTGTCGAAGTCTAGCCTTATTGACGTTATGTGCTGTCGCATTTCGTATTCATTCTTCTTCACATATTGTTTTCAGTTAAGAAACACTAGTCATCTAGTTTGAGTGCTTTCATTTTTTTCCGAACTTTATTTTTAACTGCGAACTCACAAAGATGTACTGTTTTACCGCCGATTAGATAAAAAGTTGAACGTATGGTTTCTCGGTGAAAGCGGATGCGTCCATTAGTTGTTAGAGTTGCCAACTTCTTCCTCAGAAATTTTAATCACGTTATAAATTTAATGACTATATTGTCCCATCTGTTTTGCTATTTTTAGAAATACTATGTTCATAAAACTCATTCGAGAATTTTAGAACGATATTACCATAACAAATGAACTAAGAATATCATTTCTCCTTGCTGAACCGATCTGTTTGGTTTCACCTTTGCTGGGCGCTTGCCAATTTTCGGCAGAAAACGTGGTAGGACAGTCCTATGGAACCCAGGGTTCCGCGAAAACAGTTCGAAGACCACTGTCAATAGACCATAAGATACAATTTTGCAAATTAAGCGAAAAGTTCCACATTTCAGCTTACGCAGTTATCCTGAAACATCTAAAGAGGTTTGGCCGAAATTTTGGTTTACACCAGATCGACACACTTGGAGGGTCGACAAACTACACTATTCAACACCTAAAAAAATGCTTTTAGCTAATTCAACCAAAGTTTTCCCCTCCTCTATCTAATTATAGTGGACATGAACTCGTATTATTGTATAAAAATGACATCATTCCATAAGTACAACTAGTTACAAGCATACCGAGTACAGAATTGGACTAGTAGTAGTGAAGCTACTTACAAGTACCTTTTGTTGCTGCGGTAAAAACCTTTGTGAAGCGATCGGAATCACTTCATTGCATTTAGGTAACTGGAATGGAATCTGTAAAGGAAATTGATCTTGCTTTTAGTAATTTTATTTTTAGTGGCTATGAAAAATTTTGTTCAGTATTTTAAAAAACTCAGTGCCGCCACAGCCCATTGGGCGCCAAGGCCTGCTGTGCCCATCCCACCTTACAAGACCGAGGTTCCTGGAGTGCAGAAGCAGATGCTCCTGGTCGGCCTGACGCGGAACTCTCAGTGTTTAGTTCCCAAGCATACTCGGTCCTCCTTTTATCGACCCCGAAGGGAGGAAAGACTGACTTTGCGTAGCCCGGGAATCGAACCCCGGACCTGTGGCATGGTAGCATGGAAGACTACTACTCGGCCATTGGGCATCGCTTAGTATTTTAGCCCTTACAAATAACGAGAGAAGTTTTTTAGAATAAAAGCAAGTAAAAAAGTAATGAAGGTGATCATGACTTTCACGAGCAATTTCAGATTTTATTCATACGCCGGACAATTTTTTTTAAAATTTTATGTTGTACTTGTGTTGCTACATTTGGGAAAATATTTCTGCTTCTATGATTATATTATGTTTCATAATTTTGGAGTTTTATTGACTTTGCAAATACGCATTGAGAAGCAAAACAATTCCACTTTCAAATTTTTAAAATATTTATTTTATTTTTTAGTTTATTTTTGGCTTTTTAAATTTTAAAATTTTTAATGATATTTTTTTTAACACGAAAAACTTCTTTCAAGCCCTTTTAAAAAAGTTTTTTTACTAGAAAGGAGACTTAAAAAAGTAGATCTTATGACTTGTATTTTCCATAGTGAGGGGGTAAATTCATGAAAAAACATTTTCTGGATCATCAAAATTTAATATACTTTTGAATCCGTTGAGCTTCTTTGCTTTCTGTATAAAGAATAAATAAATAAGGCAAATATAAATAAATAAATAAGGAATGAATAAATAAATAAAAAGCAAGCTAAAAAAATTGGAAAAAAAAATCGCCTATTCGAAAATTATTTACATTAATTTGTGATTGGTCCCCAAAACGCTACGGTTAAGTTTAATAAATATAGTTTTTTTCATTTTTTAATACGTGATCTGTTACACATTTACACTGATTTCTTCTATTCTACTCACGAATCTTTGTCAAATCCCTTTTCTTTTTCATTTTCGCGAAGGAAACATGATTCTCCGACCGAAATTGGATTTGTCCATTGATTCCAATTTGACACTCTCTTGAAAATGGTAAGAAATTTTATCCCATCCGCATTTCATTTCATTTCGCTTCTCTGTTTTGGAGTCTCAATTTTTATTAGCAACTGATTCTTAGATTCGAGAGAAGGCTAAAGTTTCAACAAAAACAGCGGTATCCCAGTACATATAGTTAAGTGTTTCAACATGATTTTATTTGTTCCAGTATTAGATACGTTATTTCTTGACAATGCATAAGAAAAATTTATTTAACTTACGTATATAAGAAAACCTAGTACATTGTATGCATAAAGTAAAAAGTGAGTGTAGGAATGTTTCAATGACAGACAATGCTCTTCCTTACAAAAAAAAAAAAAAAAATGGGTTTCATTAGCTTAGCGATTGGGGTGAAGTCGCGGGGAAAAAATGAAGCACTCCTAAATACTCAGCCATCCTGAGCTGTCCAAAAACAAGTTACGTAGCATTAGACAAAGATTAAAGTCTCCTTTCAAATTATTGAAATGAAATTTCGAAAAATAAAATGTAATAAAAAACTTGAAAAACGTGTATTTTACTTTTTGTTGTTATCTCGAATCTAAAATATCAAATAAGCCGGAATTGTTGAGTGATAGAGGATTAAGACTTCACATTGGGACAATAAAATGATTTTGATTAAATACACCAATTGTACAAGAAGTTAGCAAATACGTTTAAAACAATGTTATTTGTTAATTCTCAATTTGGAACAAAGCTACCATCAAAAATAATAATTACCTAGGGAAAATTTGGATAACCGAGAAACTTCGCAATTGAACTTTCTTCTCAATGCTGCCGGAATCAAACGAGGGATACGAAAACGATCAGGGCACTTATCAAAAAAAAGATTTTAAAAACGAAAATTTTCCTTCACGCTTAAAATTATTTATTTTCAGAACTTCATTTATTGGACTTATTAGAGATTTTTTTAAAGATAAGTTTAAAAAAAAATGATAAAAAGATATTTTATGTGCAATTTTATAGACAATGTACAAGGGGTTAAAATCTATCAAGTATGAAATAGCCACGTGAAAAAAAAAAAAAAAAAAAAAACACACAGAACTAAAGAATGTATCGAAGGTAAATTCTAACAGTATACAACGTGCCAATATTTACAAATTTTTACAATGGTAAAGACACAGTACTGTTTAAGGAAATAGTCCTCAGTCTACAGTTATGCAATATATATGTATAAATGCAATAAAATGTGATATAAAGTCTGACAGTGTACAGTGTATTAATGAGGTATAAATATTGATTGGGGTAAAAAATAAACAAGATAAATTTATTCTATAATTTTATTATAAAAGTCTATCATTACACATAATTGCACACCAGAATCATTCATTGTAACTTTTACCAGTCAGCGCATTTACTCTTTTGCGCTTTTCTCTCTTACAATTAAGAGAAATGAAATACTGTTTAACGGCGACCACTTTAAATGGAACACGTGCTTTAAAACTCGGAGAAAAATATGAAAACAAAGTTTGTTTCATGGCAAGAATTCTTAGTCGAATCGTTTCTAACAGAAAATCTAATTTCATAATCTCGTTTTATTCACAAAATATGTCCAGTAACATACTACACATTGAAAAGTACTGATACAGTCGCAAAAAGTTAAAAAGCAGTCGGTTTTATTCTCCTGCCTTGTATAAAGTTTTCCCTTTGTATACTCTTTTTCTACTTGTCAGAAATACTATCTTTTCTGTCGACATATGTACACTCATTTATGTTGACGGTAACAAAAGATTGGGGCCCAGAAGCTCATGCGGGCACAAAAAAAGAAAAGTAGTTACTCGACTTTTTTTTTTTTTTCGTTTTCTTGTGTTCTACTCAGCTGCAGTGGAATCATTATACGGCTAGCATTTCTTGCTATTTGTAACCATTATTCCGGCGAAGAGCAATGTGCTAGAATAATTTTTCACTAATAACGAAATATCAGATAACATACTCGAAAATGAGTGTAAGGCAAATTTTGCGCATTGAGGAACACATATATGTTTACTTTTATTATTATTTAGCCATTAATTTCATCTTTCTTCAATTCATCAAATAAATTTCAAAAACTCATGTGCTTTCTAATAATGCAGACACATTTATCTTTATAGTGGTAAAATTATCGAGAAACGCTCATCTTCTTCAGATTTCAGATGCTTTTGAAAAGAATCTACCCATTTCACTTTAGCTCCTTTTTAGCCTACTTTCCCGTAAAAGTAAAAAAAAAAAAATAAAGCAAGAAAGAAGGCTTTATGTATAGTAAAAATATCGTTAAAAATAAAGAAAAGTAAAAAAAAAAGTGAAGTAATTAAATAAGGATTGAAAAATAAAAATTTGATGGGGAAAATGTGTCTGTCGGTCTGTCCCCCTCCCCTAATATCTTTTGAACGAATTGTCCGATTCGAAATTTTTTTTTTTTTTGCATTCGAAAGATCTTGGCGAGGACATCTGATTTTCATGTTTTACCTTTTGATTTGAACAGGTTAAAAAAATTTAACATTAGCGCCTATGGGCGAAAATGAAGCAAACGATGTAAACTCTGAGTACAAGATTCAAGTTCCAATGAACAAGCTTACTGGAGGAAACTCTTGGCGTGAAATATTAATTTGAACAGTTTTTGTACATTTTTGAACAGTTCAAAAAATTAACACAGCGCTTACGGGGACATTTCAATCCTATATAAATCCTGATCTAACGGACCGAGCTGCTTGGAACAAACTTTATTGGAAAGCTCTTATAACGTAGAACATGTATAAATAGAAAGTTCATCCAGAACGAACGAGCCTATTTTCCTAGGAATTTTTTTTATCAGGATTTTTAAGGATATTTCTCAATGAATAAATGAATGAGTGAAATAATGAATGAATGAGTAAATGGAAGAGGAAATGAATGAATAAATGAGTGAATAAATACATGAATGAGTAAACGAATGAATGAATAAATGAAAGACTGAATAAATAAAAGAATGAATGAGTGAGTGAATAAATATGTATTATGCGTTGAAAAAGGTATATTTGAAAAAATTAAGAATAAAGCTAAATGAGAAAGAGAAAAAGAGATAACTAGATTACAAATTTGAATTTGGTGTATACGGGAAAGTAGGCTTGTATAGTTCTAGACGGAACTTCTTGTTTCTTTCAAACTTGGCAATATGTTTTCTAATTTATAGATTTTACTGCGTAGTTTCCAGGTTTTGTTACACTTTTTTTAACACTTTCGTTTGTTTTTCAGCTAAGTTTTCCTATTGGTTTTACTAGGTTTTTAAAATTAATTCCCTCTATGGTTATTTCCAAATAATATGAATATGATTCTGCATAACGGTTTTTTAAACTTTTCTTGCAACTGCGAAACACTTGTAAGAAATTTTTGATCTGCAGATTTAGTGAAAGCAACGTTGATTTTGATTAGTGGATAAAATCATGAGGGTAATCATTTGAATGCAGATTACTTTTTGTTTATATCATGAAAATTGACTCCTTAATGTCTATTCAAGAGGTCAAGTTACAGAAACTTAAAGCATTTTTGAACTTTTTATTTTTATTCAATTAAAATGAAATAAACTGTATTACGGCAATTTTATCGTTAACCACCTTTTTGAAATAATTTGAATGCAGATTACTTTTTGTTTATATCATGAAAATTGACTATTTAATGTCTATTCTAGAGGCCAAACTACAGAAACTTAAAGCATTTTTGAATTTTTTATTTTTATTCAAATAAAATGAAATAAACTGTATTACGGCAGTTTTATCGTTAGCCACCTGTTTGAAATCATTTGAATGCTGATTACTTTTTGTTTATATCATGAAAATTGACTCCTTAATGTCTATTCTAGAGGTCAAGTTACAGAAACTTAAAGCATTTTTGAACTTTTTATTTTTATTTAATTAAAATGAAATAACCGTATTACGGCAGTTTTATATTCTTGCTTCGTTAACCACATGTTTTTACAATCATTTTCGGCCATCGTAGCCTAGTAAGGATGTCGGGCATCCAACCGGAAGGTTGGGTGATGGATACCCAACCCGCTGAAGACCCACCATGTACACTTGATGTACATGTGCACACACGTGCATGTACAATCCGTGGACCCTGAAGTCCCGAGGCAGTTCCAAGGGTACCCGGAGGGTAGAGAATTTCCTTTCCCCTCACTTTTAGGTCAAAAAAAGGAAGGTCGTGTATTTGTGGTGCCGCCATCTGGTGTGATCCAAATATATAATGAGCCAAGTTGTACTTCCACCTTTGAGGTGCTCATCTATAAAACGGAATGCCCCCCTTATTGCCTTTATTTCTGGTCGCTCTGCGAAAGGGAGCTTGGATACTCAAGTGGTTTAAGAAACAACAACCAGCAACACAATCATTTTCGCTTCCTTAGTGTTTTTATAAAAACTGTCCTGACCTTTTCCTTAAAAAATTATATTCAAATTAATTTCAGCTTTGAAAATGTTATGTTAAACCATCAAGCATCTGTTTTGTTTGACTCTACATATCGATAATTCAGTTTAGCGTTGCCATCATTCAAGTCGAATTCCAATTCCTTTCTACTGTTATTTTCTATTTATAAAATGATATTATCATTTTTTAAACGTGCAAACAAAAGGCAGATTGGGTATGACGGCACAACACTTATAAGTTATTTCAGTGTTGATATTTTAAAGGATTTTAATAAAAATTCATTCATTTTTATATTCGCAACATGAGGAAGGGATAATTGAAAATTAAAATAAATAAATAAAAGATCTGCCCAGAAACGCTTAAATTTCTATTACTTCCAAGAAAATTAAAAATCCTTTTTTGTAAAATTTTACTTTTTCCTTGTTCAGAATACAAAAGAGCTTAAATTTTACTAATTATTAGATTCTTCCTTGTTCAGAATAACTTAATTTTTCCCTTCTTTTAATTGCCTACAAAAGCATCCGCGCTAATAATTAAAAATAGGAGTATTTTCCGCTAAATCTTGATTCATGTTATTACAAATATAACTTAAATTACTGTATTAAAACTATTTTATTTGAAAATTAAAAAGGTGTTGAAAGTACTAAGAAACCCTCATTATGAAGAATTCTATTAAGTAACAAATGACAAAATGCTTTTATCCCTTATTAGGTTTCCGAGCATCTAAGATTAGATCAGCAAATATTTTACTTAATAATCTCAACGTCAAAACTCTTAATCAGTAATGAACGGTTCATACGTCAGTAATTTGTTTTAACCTTATTTATCAATGTACTTACTAAATTATGTGACAAAGTAAACCAAAACCAAATTCTTCACACTCGGCAATAATGGAGGCATAAAAGTTAGTACAGCATTGCTGTTAGCCCTTTTTATGGCTGCTCTATTCCTTTTAGTACCGTCTCTTCAACTGATTATGTTTGAGAAAGGGTTCTAGACGCTTTCATAACGCCTTGCGGATGCAGTGGAAATTTGAAATTGCTTTCCGAAGTCATAAACTAGTCTAAAATTCGTAATTCGGAGAAAATAAGCACTAAGAGCAACAGAAAAGTGCTGATAAAAGCGTTAATGGATAAATGGCATCTTTTTATGAGAAATCGCTCTGATTATATACATCATCATACAAAGAATCTTTTCTTCTTTTAATAAAATATTTTGCAGTATCCTTTTACTGCTGTAGATAAACTCAGATTTATTGCACATTCTGTTTTTTTTTTTTTTTTTGCTGCTGTTTGGCTCATTGATCTCGCAAATGAAAGTTAATTCATGAAAAAAAGTAAGATAATAAGATAAGAGTTAAAATAATTAGATAATAATGATAACTGTTATTAAAGATCTTAATATTTGATTTTGGAAATTTTGGAGTACCGATAAACAGCATTTAATAATTAAATGGAATGTGTTAATGACGTAGACAAATATTACTTTTGCATTTAAAAAGTTGCTTCTTGCAACCCCTAAGCAACATGTGTTTGCAATTCTTATTACTGTTTGGGGAATTTTACTTTGTTTTTGAGTATTTAACTTAATTTTATTTTTATTTCAATGTATAATCGTAGATTTATTTTTCTAAGAGTTACGTGGTTTTTATAAACCTTTGATTATTTTTTAAGAATTAATTACTTTAATGTCAAAGAAATGTTTACATTGCTTTTTTTTCTACCCTATATTCAACAATAACAAAATAGTTGAAGTGTCAAAAAGTAAATAAATAAAGTAATACAAAATATATTATTAATTATGCAAATGCAAATACAATAGGCTTGCCATACGTCCCGGTTTGACAGGGACAGTGTCGGTTTTTTACTCTTGTCCCGGTGAACCGCCCAGTTTTATCAATGTCCCGGAAACGGCTGTAAGATGTAAAAAGTAATGAATTTATGTTTTTAAGAATCTTTTATGAAGATATTAAGAATCTTTAAGATGACAGAGCATTAATGAGGGAGTCGACTGCAAGAGCATTAATTGCATGTAAAATAAACTTTGTCGTTTTCTTTCCACTGACTTTTATGAAAAATTCAAGCTTAGCAAAAGACATCTTGAAAAAAGTACATTCAAGTCAGAAATATGAGTGGGTTGCTAACTTATTAATTGCTTTTTTAGTTTGACAAAAATGTTTTCGAAATGGTTTTTGTAGTTATACAGAAAGTTGTAGTTTAAAAAAATAAGATTTAGTAATTAATTGTTCAATTAAACTCTTTTATGAAGTATTTTGAACTTTATTTTATTAATACTTCTTTCTAGCTGGTAGAGCAGTGAAAATTCTCATTAAAAAGGAAAAAAAATCTTCTTAAGTAAATTAAGTAGCAAAAATTCCTTTTTTATTTTTAATAGATGGGTAGACTAATAATTTAGGGTCCCAGATTCCCCACTCCCGTTACTTACGAGGCTTAAACTCACCATTTTGCTTTAATTTTTTTTTTAATTTCCCCAGACCTTCTCGGGGGGGGGGGGGGTTTCCCAGGGGCATCCCCAAGACCCCCCGGTATGCCCATCCCATATTAATGTGTCCCGGTTTCACTATCCAAAAGTATGGCAAGCCTAAAGTACAAATACAAAAGTGACGACCAGCAACAGGCTCAGGGCCCAGCTAGGCTGGTCCTAGTCAATTTAGCAGTCCCTAATGAACATCAAGAACTTTCTTAAAGGTTTTTACCCCACTGCAATTAACAGTCGCTTCCGGTAGACTGTCTTTCCGGTATTCCAACTGCCTACAACCCTATTGAAGTAGTAATTTTTCCTAATTTCAAGATTAACCTGAGATTTTAAAAGCTTAAAACAATGACCTCTGGTTCTACTTTCAGCACATAGGCTGTAGTCCATCAACATTTCCCATTTTAATGAATTTAAACAACTGAATCATGTCCCCTCTAACTCTCCTTTGCTCAAGACTATTGTAACGTCTTGAGGACTTGTGTGTATGCCGAGTGGTAAAGCATGACTTCGATGGTAAAACTTAACAAGATTTTATTTACATATTATTTACAGCTTCATCAAAACTTAGGGTTGGTAGACAGTGACCGAGGTCGGACGGAACACGTCCGTTTCTCTCCTCGTCAAAAGATGTTCTCCTCGAACTCAGAATTTTCTTACTTCTCCTTACATGTCCGTTGGCCAGGACTCCGGAAACTGCCCAGCCCCCTTTTCAGATAAAATCGAGAGGGATGCGGCCGCCCCTTTTGTCGGCGGGCACACAACCCTGGGAACGGAAATAGATTTTGGGCTAAACGGATGCCAGAGGTCAGGGGCCAAATTCGGACGGACAAAGTCAGCAAGCATCTGGATTTTTGAAGTATTATTTTTCTCGACGCCGATAACATGAAAGGGGACCGAGGGGAAAGTGGATACGTCGGAACGAGGCAAAAAGGACCGGATGCTCCTTCTGACCGGATGCGGTCGCCAAGAAGACGCTACACTATACATATTGAGCCTTTTAAGCCTAACCTCATAATCTAAGTCTGAAAGACCACTTACCAATCTTGTAGCCCTCCTTTGAACCCTTTCTAATAAGGCAATATTCTTTTTTAGGCGTGGAGACCAAAACTGAACGGTATACTCCAAATGAGGTCTTACCAAACTTCTGTACAGTGGTAATACAACTTATTTAGACCTCCTCGAAATAGCCTTATTGATAAACCCGAGCATCCTGTTAACTTTGTTACTTACTATGCTACACTGCTGACTGGACTTGAAGTTGTGACTAATCAATACTCCTAGATCAACAACTGCTTCTGCTTCCTTAATGACGGAACCTTGTAAATAATACGTTGCATAAAAATAATTTAACTTTGTGCAAGTAAACAATAATAATAAAATTACACGTTAATATAAAGCACAAATGATGACCAAAATGAAACACTTGACATTTCCCAATATTAAAAGACATAACCCACTTAATTGCCTACCTAGAAATAAAATGCTGTAATAAAAGGTTGAAATTCCTACAACATCTGGGCACTTGTGCCTTGAGCACTCTTTTAAAGTTCTTCAATTTGATTTGGAATTCGGGAGTTATTCCTTTTCAGTGGCTTAGAGCCATAATTTTACCAATCAACAAAAAGGATAAAGATCCAAAGGATCTTCTAAGTTATAGACCAATATCACTTACAAGTATAATGGGGAAAACTATGGAGAGAATTATAACTAAAAGACTCAGTTGGTTCTTAGAGAACAACCGCCTCCTTGCCGAGGAACAGGCTGGATTCAGGCAATTTAGATCTACCAATCAACAGGTAGCACTGCTCAGCCAGTCTATCAAAGATGCCTTGGATAAAAGCCGAATACTTTCAGCAGTATTCATTGACCTTAAATCTGCCTATGACGCTGTTTGGATTGACAAACTCCTGCTGAAACTCGCTTCTCTTGGAATTGAGAATAACATGTTCAGTTGGTTTCGTGGTTTTCTCTGCCAGCGTTTATGTAAGATCAGATATGGAAAAAGTTATTCCAAATACAGTGTTCTTAAAACGGGACTACCTCAGGGTTCAGTATCCAGCTGCACACTCTTTAACATCTACATAAATGATCTTGTCCACCAGCTCAGGAAGATTACTGATATTAGATGCCTGCTTTATGCTGACGACCTTGTAATCTGGATTGACTCTCCCAAGAATCGGGCCGCACAATTAAATAGTCACGGCTTGAATTTGGCACTTGAGATGTTGGGGCAATGGCGTGACGAAAATAACATGAATGTTAACCTTGATGAAACAGTCTCGGTCAGTTTCTCATTGACACACCAACCATTGCATATTGATCTGTTATACCGAGGACATGTCATCCAGGAGGCCGATAGTTTTAGCTATTTGGGCGTTACATTTGATCGTAAGTTATCCTGGAGAGCCCATACCGAAAATATTGTAAACCGTGTCTCAAATAGAATGACGCTTTTGAAAAGACTTGCTGGTTCTAGGTGGGGTTGTTCTAGTCACACCTTAAATTTGACTTATAAGTTATTTATTTTACCTATTTTGACTTACTGTTGTGAGCCACTGATTACTGCATCTGGCTTTGTGACTGAATTACTTGATAGAACCCAAAACCAGGCCCTACGGCTCATCACAGGGGCTGTTAAAACAACTCCAATTGATGCAATGCTTATGATAACAAAAAATAAACCTCTAAAGAATATCTTTCAAGAAAGAGCCCTGTTGCTATGGGAAAAATTAACAGGACTACCAGACGGCCTCTCCCTTTTGTGCAATCTTCATTTGGATTCAGAAAGGCGTTTGAAGACCCAACATGGTTTTGTGCTGGGTGTTCTGGAACTAAAGCAATTGCTTGATATTGACTTCATCCCCGAACCTCTGGTGTCATCTTTAGATCCAATTATTGATAGAGGTTTTCGAATTCGGACTGAACTTACCCAGGTGGTTTCCAAAAAGGAACAAAACACCTTAATTTTAAGGTCGTTAGCTTTGGAAACGATTAAAACCATGTATCCCGAACCTGATTGGGTGCATATCTATACCGATGGAAGCCTTTTGAGGGACACTGACAGAGCAGGAGCGGGGGTGTATTGTCACCTTTTCTCCTTTTATCTAACAACTGGTGAATTCACAACTGCTTTTGATGGTGAGGTCGCTGCTATTCAAGTAGCCCTTGCGCAACTGCATTGCCACCTAAATAGTTTCGTAAGAGCTGTTATATTCTGTGATTCAAAAGCAGCAATTCTGGCAATAAACTCTCTTTCTGCTCCTGCCTCCTCTAACACCCTTGAGTGTAAGAAACTCCTGAAGAGTCTGTGTAAGTACTCTAAAGAAGTCGCCTTGCAGTGGATCCCTGGACACTGCGGTATAACAGGAAATGAAATAGCAGACCAGCTAGCAAAAAAGGGAGCTTCTATCATACAAACATCAAAGAAAGCTGTCCCTTATACTAGTGCCAAGCGTATCATCAAGAGAAAGATGAATGATCTCACGCTACATCAATACGCTGAGAGAAATTCTAATAAGATCTGGTGGAATGAACTCGGGGATCTTCCCATGTGGCCAAGACGTAAAGCAGTAGCTGAGTTTCGTCTGGCCACAGGACATGACTGCCTCTTAAAACATCTACATCGAATCCATGTTGTTCAGGCCCCCTTCTGCACACTCTGTGATCTTTTGGAGGACATGGATGCTGGCCACATTCTCCGCTGCCCGGCACTTGGTAATTCCTCGCTGAGTGACCGCTACTGGCGTGCTAGGGAGCTTTTAGGTTCATAGACTTTTCTTTCCACATTATTATGTTTATTTGTTTTTGTTCTTACTCATTTTGCCTCGTGGTGTAGAGGTCTTTTGTAACCTTGCCATTAGAAATAAAAAAAAAAAAAAAAAAAAAAAGGTTGAAATTAAAGCTCGTTTCCAGGTTATTCAGTTATTTTTAAAGAATTTTGTAAAATTGTAAATGGAAATTTAACTCATATTTTGCGAGACAGTATTGTATAAACGTTCTTTAGCTCCCTTGGAAATAAAATCTTCTTTTTTACTTTCTAATGTATGATTAGCTGATCCTCACTTATTTCGCTCTGAAATGATGGAATAAAAATAAATTCATTGCTTTTTTTCACTGTAATGCAAAGTCAAATTACTAAGCCCATTGCAATTAAATTTTTAATTAATTTTAAGTAAACGTACTTTTATAGTTCCTTTTAGACTTCAATTTCATTGTTTTCCTTGCAATTGTCATTAAAAAATGTTTTTTACTTGAAATAATTACACCAAAGTTTTAACTTTAATAAATATTTCATTCCGTAAACTCATTTTTATACCTTTTACAGTTAAAAATTTTGTCTTTATCTCTTCCCGTCCCCAAAATAAATAAATCAAGACATATATAGAAAAAGATAAAAATAAAAGCATTCTTCAGTAAAATTAAACATTTAAACTAAATTTATGTGTAATGTGATGGCATGTAATTCAATTTTACACTAGAAGAGCTCTTAATTAAATTACTTCAGTCAATTGCTTAAAATCATTACGACCATAATCGTGCTACATAAATGAATGTAATTTTTTTTAATGATGCTTAATGTTCAGATTAGGACATCAGTTTTACAAAAATTAATATCCAAACATGTTGTTATTTTTGGGAAGAAATTCGTGGGGTGTAAGAAAAATAAAAATCACAGGCAACTTCATCATGTAAACGAAGCACAAAATATACGTCAAACTAATGAAATCCCAATATTTCAATTTCATTTTTTCATCAATGTTTTGTTTACTTATCATGAAAAATACGACAATTTTATGAATTTTCATTTGTCTGTACTAATAATAAAGCATCAAGTATGTTTGTCTATTTCTGTCTGTGTCCGGGGTAGGTCCAAGACCGTTCGTCGGATTTTCATGAAATTTGGCACGAAATTAGTTTGGAACAGGGGGGTGTGCACCTTGAAGAGTTTTTTCTGAAATTTGAATTTGTTCTATTTTTATTCCAATTTATAGCATAAAATGGTCTTTTTCTATAGTAAGAAATTATCGCATCGTTTCGAGCTTGATACCATTGAAAAGCGCGTAAAAAACTACCCCAGAAAGAGGTTTCTTCTTTGCGTTAGAATTTGAAGCCACTAACGTAGCTAGAAAAGAAGTTATATGCGTTTTTTTCTGTAGTTCGAAATTATTTTTTCACGGTAATTAACTTTAATTTTATTTGAATTTTCACTATGCCGACTGGCTTATGATCCTTTTCTTTCTTGACGAATTAAAGTTTATTTCTTGCGGTTTTAACATTTTGAGGAGCAGCCGATTTTTAATTAATTACTTTATTTGTTTTAAATTTTGATTATTCTTCTCTTTTAAACGAATTAAAATACAGCACAGAGATTTTTAAAGAAATGCTTCCCTTATAGCTATTTTTGTTATTCCAACTAATTATTACTATTTATATTTATATTTATATATTTTTTTTCTCCAGTGAATTAGCAAACATGTTATTTGTCTGTTTGGGTTCAAATGAAAGGATTTTCAGCTTTGAAAGCTTTTCTTGCTGCTGTTAGTTTCTGCAAGCTACAAAATTTCGTCTTTCTGTTTTATTGTCAATGAATATTAGATAAAAACTAATTATACTAAAAATGTATTAACTAAAACTATTGTAATGGACTATAATCGTCTTTTTTGTGTGGGTACTTGAACTAAACAAACAAAGTGCGTTTTCTCTTAAATATTTTCTTTTTTGTTTTGTTTCGTTTCGTTTCTTTCTTCCTTTTGTCTTCCTTCATTGTGTGTGTTTTGTAAAAAAAAAAAAGCTTAAATGTGTAGGATCGGTGGTTGATTGCCGTGGGCAGATAATTTTTAATTATGTGGAATGTTATACATTTTAATAAAATAACATAATTTACACATAAAAAAGTTACCACTATGTGCAGAATGAGGAACCGACTGGTCTTTTCATTTTTCAACAAGGCCATAGCCGTGCGGGTACCGCTAGTAGTACATATATTTAATCTATTTTACTCTTGACTGATTTTGAGCCATTAGCAGCTCCTGGATTCATATAATCTTGCATATAATCATATAATCAAGAAATATACATATTCATTAGTGATGCTACGAATATTCTGACGAAGCAGAATATTTTGCATGCTCGGCTAATGTGCCAAATTTCTGCCTCAGCAGATACTTGGAAGACTTCTTCAACTAGAATAAGATGAAAAGAAATGCCTTTGTCTTTCTCATCGAAAGTTTTTTTGCTGAAGGATTTATATTCATCGTGTTAAATGAATATTTTAATTGAACTTATTCTATAATCGATCCTCACGTTAAATAATTTACATATATGAAGTAGAGAACATTTTTACATTGAAATGTCTAATGAAATTTCGCAGTTGAGAAAACGTCTGCACTAACATAATCTCATGGATTATTGTGCTATATTTCTTATACTATTTTTAAATAGGTACATAAAAAATTACTGTAAATACTACTTTATGTCATGTAAATATATTATCATTTAATGTACTGTTAAGGGGAGTCGGCACCATGAGACCATTTTTTTTCTCTATGGTGTTTTTGTTTACAATTCTTGTCTCATGCCACGTTATATCACTTCACAAGAAATTTAATATTAAAGAAAACTGGACTTATTAAATATAGTTTGAAAATTTTGATTTTTAAAACGAAATTTAGCAATTTTTAAAAATACATCTTCTTTTCCAAAAATTGGCGTAAAGTCTCAATTTTGTTTTCATTGATTCATTATTCATAAAGCAAAACTTCTATGCTTTGAATTTTTTATAAGTCTGATACTTATTGAGAAAAAATAAAAACTGAAGGAACGCAGAAAAACAACGAGAAAAAAAAACCTACATTAAAAAAAAAAGTACTTAAGCTATCATAAAAGTAGAGCATAAATTTGTTATGTATAGTTTCAGGATCATGTGAGAAAAAAATCCACATTATAGATACAAATTTTAAAAAGCCTTTGTATTTTAATTGAGATGATATGCACAAAAAATAAAGCGGGAGAAAACAGCATTTTAAGTGTTTGGCTTGCAAAAACTTAAATCCTTTGTTTATCAAAATTTCAAGTAAGGAACTTTTTTTTTCAGTTACAGTCCCGATGAAATTGGTTTCGGAATGAAAAGGTGGCAAATCACACCGTAATAAAATCAATGATAAATTAATAAATATTGCTTCAATTTTTCTGAAACTTTCAGGGAACATTTTTAAAGATATATTTTACGACTTAAGCCAACAAAAAGATTTTCATTTTTTTTCGACATTTTTGGGTGCTGGCCTAACTAAAATGCCTTACATAAATTGTATGATGTTAACCACAACCATGCCGATGAAACATATATATGTATCCCAAATAGAGCGGAAATACGGCAGCCATATGATTTGCTACTACACTAAAAATTTTTGCCCGAAAGTACATGAAAATCTGCTAGAAATCATTTATACGGAGTCTAATATAAAACTACAGGGACATAAAAAACTAGACAATACAAGGTCTTTAAAAAAGGCTGTTACACAGAATAAAAAAACAGAACATTCTGTAAATTGGTTGCAACAGATAATGTGCCGAAGTGTGAATACGCTGAACTCCTAATTCTGGCACACAAAGTCGAGTCTGAGTTCAGTTGACCCTACGCCGCTCGTCCAATGATGCCTCCGGAGTCGAGAAAGGTGGCCCTAGAGCTGAAGACATATTATACGCAACAATATCTAATGAATTTTTGATATTTTTTAAACTGGGGGTAACAGATCTCAACTGTTTAGATTTACGTAACTTTAACAAATCTTTCTCTGTAGTTTTACAGAGTGCGGAAATTTTATTGAGAAACCGTTATCACGCAAATTTGTTATTTGATTAAAAACAAGTTCTTCGTAAATTCAAAGACACTCAGTTTCCCATCTGTACTTTTACGGAAATTCTTTTACAGAGTACTGGCTTATCCCAAAAATAAAAGAATAACTTTACTGTTATATTTTAAAATTTTTGACTGAAATGTGAAGGAAAAATAACTGCAATAAATGGTTATAGCAGAGAAACTACAAGATTTTGAGCCGTTGCGGGAAAATATAAGAATTTTCAATGCACATTGTAACGGTAAGAGTGTTCCAAAAACTCAAAAAGGTCGCAGGTTCCCAGTCCCTGAGGAAAACTGACGAATGAGTACTAAATATCCGAAAGAAGTTAGCTTGATTCGTTACCAGCTAAATCAAACATATGCGGACCAACCTAATATAGCTGTACAAGTAGATCATGTTTTTCCTCACATAAAAAGAGGGTTGATATTTATTCTCTAGCATTTGAAAAGAGTTCTAACACCCAATGAACTTAAGTAAATAATAAAACAACATAAGCCTTACATGCTGCAACTGTTAGCACCCTTTCTCCCTCCTCCCCTCTATCAGAATGAAATATGTATAAAAATGTAGCAGTATAGCACAGATTTTTTAAAATTCGTACCAATAATAATAATAATAATAATAAACTGAAGTTTGTAAAAAATTAATATATTCAGGCAAACTAATGTTTAAATCCAAACTGATGTAAATATAGACTGAAGGCGCAGAATGGCCTTCAACAGATACTTTTATAAAAGTAATATCTTATATAATGTGTATAAACAATTGAAAACTCCTTCTGATTCCTAATCATTAATTACCTAGCATAATAAATGTATTTAGAGATCGTAGGTGATAACACCAGCAATTAAAATGAGTTTACAGGAATTTATTCTAGAAATAAAGTACGTATTTTTTGTTCGAGGCCCTTAATTAGTTTTTAATCTTCTCTCATGTCTTTCTCGGTACCTAATGAAACACACAACCTAAGGGCATGTTCGGAAACTTTCCCTTTCAGCAGCGCACATGCGCTTCACGGAAATCGGTTGCCCAAGCAGCGCGAACATTTTGCGCCTCCGCCACTTTGGACTTTCGGGGTATAAAATACGGGAGCACGTGGGATCAGCTCTACTTCTGTCTCCGATCTTAGAAGAGAGCAGGCGATGCTTTTCGAAGCTCTTATGCACTTCCTGTTAGGATGGGAAAAGAGATAAGTTTTGTGCAAGAGATTCAGTTTTTTTCCTTTGCGTATTGACATCTAAGCTTTTCATGAGAGAGAGAAAAATTGATTATATAATCAGGTAAAATTATTGGAACGGCTTTCTCTTCATATTAAAAAAAAATCCTAAAAAAGTATTAAAAATTATGGATAAAAAAGTAATTTAGCATATAACTAAGCCTTGAAGATAAAAATACATTGCCTCAAATAATGTTATTATAGTGAAACATTATAGAAAATCATTCAGCAGTGGAGAAGAATTATGTAGCTAAGAACCAATACATAATGTTCCGATGAAAATATTTCCGTTGAAGCAAAAGGTATCTACAATCAGGCGCTAAAAGACTCAAAAATGCCTCCGGCACTTTTCATTTGGGTTTGAAATGATGAAGAAGATGATAGCATAATAAAACAGCACTACACTTTGTGATATAAAGCTGGAAGTCGGAACTGCTTTCTAAATAAAATTAATGTAAAGTTAAAGAAAAGGTAAGATAGCAAAAATTAGGTGGTATATGGATGCAAACTTCTGTAAAAATTGTTATTTTAATAGGCTAAGTTTAATGCATATTTTCTATTGTTAAGCAGTATTGTGTACATAAAATTTTGGGACATAAATGTAATGAATATTTGGTATACAGTTTAATAACTGCAAACGTATTAAGGTAAGAATTACGCAGATTTTTCTCAAAAATTCAGAAGAATTCAGAAAGAAGTGGCGAATGTTATTATATGACCAGAAAAAAATCCCTATATATTAAATGCATATAGCTAAAAACATATACTTGCTCCTAATCTAGTATTAAAATTTAAATAATTCAATCATGATCATTAAAATCTAAACGAGCTAATCATTAAGTCATTCTAGTCATTAATAATAGGCGAAACATTGCTGAAATGTAATAAAAATTGATCTAGTTTTGTTAAAAATCTCTAGAGTTTCTCTTAAAACTGACAAATTCAAAAAGTAAATTTGAGTGTAAAAAACGAAATCGTAGCAAAGACAAAATTACGAGCGTAAAATCTGACCTTTTTCGTTAAAATTGCGAAAAAAAGCACGAAAGTCGGCTGGTATTCGATTTTTCCATGACAAACGCTAGTTTTATTGAAATATAAATGGTTAATATATGTAAATTATTGCGAATATATAGACTTAATAACTTGCGAAAGATCAATTTTTATATTGCATGGTAATTTTGGCAAAGTAAACAATAGCGTTCAAATTCAGACTCCATAAACACAAATAATGCAATTTAATTCAGTTTAACATCTGTCAATTCTCCAATTTATCCTGCAATATAAAAATTTGTGGAAAACCCCTCATCATTTTTCTCCAATTTGAGAGCTTGCTAAATACGGCTCACTGTATGGTGTATATCTCTTTGAAAAATATCAATAGTCAACTGAAACTTTTATATAAGTTGCTCCATAGATCTCACTACCAAAATATAAAAAAACAAAAAAATTAATATCTTTCGCGCATGCGCAATCACATTTGTTTTAATAAAACTGCTCAAAACTCATCGACTATTTATTACATTTTCCCCACGTTTCGGTACTATACTTAGTTTTTATTTTGTTAAGTTGTCTGCAAGTTTCATGTAATTTGAGATAGAACTTAGCGAGTTATAAGCAAAACACTTGCGAAAATTTTTCGAATATTTCAAACAAATGCCCACATCTTCATGAATATTACTGCTATTCTGACGAAAGCGGGTGTAAGCATTCCGTATATAATTAAAAATGTTTGGCGAAAGTTACAGGACATTTCGATCATTTTTTGATACAAGAAGTTCAAAAGTGTTTTTTTTCCTTCTTTAATTTTTTGACCGCCCCCTAATTGCTCTAAGCCTGAATTTTGTTTCTTAATCGTGAGTTTAAGTATGTTCTTTCCATGGTGCAAAATACAGAATAACAAGTTTAATATTTCTCCAGAATTTTTAAAAAATGTCTAAAATCCAAAGTGTCCAAATAATTTTTGGTAGATAGTGTATTCTAAGGGTAAGACATTTCTATTCGGGGATTATTTAAAATTACCACAGCATTTGTGGTTATTGAAAATCAAGATTTAGTAGTTTAATACTCATCTGTAAGCTAAGTAATACATCATCATTGCTATGTGATCATTTTCTTTTACATATAACTTTATGTGACTCTCGCTAAAATATAAGTTGTTCAATTTCCGTTTCTTTTACATTTTAATAAGAATTAAAAATCAACTACAGTTCGGCCACAAAGTTCTAGCACTTGGACGCTTCTGTGCATGGCAAGAAAGGACGAATCCATTTAAATTTTGGGGGAAGTTGGTTTGCAGGTGCATTTATTAGCCCATGCATCAGCATGTTTGCTTTTCTGTTCGTTGAAAGCAGCTAAATTTATAAACTGGCATATAGCATCAATTCGGAAGAAATCAAGTATGCTAAACGAACTAAAATGAGAACAGAATACGGCGCATTCCTTAAAACAGCAGTTTCTACTTTGAGCATGATTGGATTCCCTTTGACACTCTTCCAGTCAGAGCTCGTTTTTATGGTAGAACTGTATCTAATCTTAGTCTGATTTCTGTACTTCTATTAAATATTAAATTATTTATGATTTTATTAAATTTCTATTCTTTATTGAATATACAATTGCATATGCTTTTATCAAATATGTAAATATTTCAATCGTTTCCAATCACTTTTTAAGGCTAAGGAAACGAACTTAAATGATGTTTAATATTTATTATTAAAAAACAGTTATAAATATTGTTCAACTCATACATACGTATTCTTATCTTTTTGCCTATTTTTATAATTTATTGCGTGGAGGTTTTCTTAATGTTAACTTACATATAGTTTTTTCAATATGTTTTTAATACTGAGCTATAATAATTATTGAAAATCAAAATTTATTAGTTTAATACTCAGCTGTAAACTAAGTAATACATCATCATTGCTATGTGATCATTTTATTTTGCATATAATTTTATGTGACCCTCGTTACTTTGGAAAATATTAAATATTCAAAAACGAAATAATAGTAATAATAAAAACAAAAATCTTGAATTGTTTTCTTTCTGTTAAGCTGTGAAACTCACTTCAATCATATTTCCTAAAAAAAAAAAAAAAGATTATATTGCTTTGTAAGCTGAATTTCAAAAATCCGTCGATACATTTTGGCTATTTCTTTTGCAACAAATTTTGAATTCTATATTCACTCAAAAATATGATATATTTTTGAGTGAGATGTGATACTATGTGGTCTATATTTTCTGAAAAGATTACTGGCTTTATTGCTTTCTAGAATATACACAAAGCATTATGTAGTTGAAACAGACTAAATATTCGTTTTTAGTTTATTGATCACGTTATCATTTTGTGTGAAGAAAATTAAAACGTTTTAATGAAATTCCTAAGAAAAAAATTTAATATTGAATATATTTGAATATATTCTAATACAGTAACAGGAGTTACACAGATTATTTCAGGAAAATTAACTAACTCTTCGAATTCTAAATTGAAATATGATACTTTACATTAAAAAGTTTTTAAAAAAGAGTTTTTAGAACAAACCTTATATTACTTTTCACGTTTTATTTTGAAGGTACGCTGGATGACGTATGAATATTTTCTTTTGAAGGTGTATAGGTCCCACCAACGCTTTCCAAGAGTTGTTGCAAATGAATGCAATTGAAAAGTCAAGATAAATACATGCTTCAAGAGAAGCTTTAATTTACTTGAAAGTTAGTAGAATGAAATATTAAAGGAAGAAAAAGGCATTAAGAAAGGAAAAACACTTTTTCAGTGAAAAGTTTTGTCTATGTTTATGCGTTTCAGTGAAAAGACGAAGTAATGAACTGAAATATGTTTTCTTATCCTAAGAATATTAGTGAAACATACTACTAAGTTTGTTTGTTGAACTGTGAATTTTGGGTCATCTAATCTTAACAACAATGCAATCTCTAAGACAAAATACGCAAAACATGTCAGTCAATATGAACATATCAGTAACAACCGAAAATTATATCAGTGGTGTACAGTTTTTCGATAACTGTGCAGTGGAAATAAATTTTAGCGCCTTTGATTTTCCAAATCAAGAGGCATTGACAGAACCCTTATCTTTAAACGAATACGTTAAACTGCTGTTCTACGCTGTGGTTTTGATTGTCGCACTGATTGGAAACATTGGCGTTATTTTGACTGTTGCATTGAACAGAACTATGCGAACGACCATTAACTTTTATCTCGTTAATTTGGCAACAGCAGATCTCCTTATTTGTTGCTGCTGCATGTGGATTCCAGTAGTTAAGAGCTTGACGGATCCATTATATGTTTTGGGGAGTTTCATCTGCAAGCTAAATCCATTTTCGCAAAGTAAGTTTCACCTTTTTGCTAATGTTCTAAAAATTATAATGCACAGCAGTCTGCAGATAATGACAATACATTTTAAACTTTATTAATGTTACTAAAAGACAAGTAATTGCATATATTAGGTTTTAAGCTAAATTTCAAATATTGTGCTACATATTCGTTCCAATACATAATTCATGTGACGTTTCTTCGATTTTTTTTCTGTTAATAAAAGTCAATAAAAGTGTTCGAAAAATCTACCCTTTTGATGACGTAGTTTCTTGTTTATCTTGAATTATGCGAATAATGTTTTCGTCAAATGGTTGAGGAAAGATGTAGGCTCTAAAATTTTTAAAAATATGATTATATTTTAGTAATTAATAATTGGAAGCCTGAAGCCGTAAACTCTAAGGGTGCTTTCCCACCAAAGCCAACAAAGACAAGTATTTTGTCGTTGTCACTTTTGGTGTAAAATCACCTCAAATTTGATGTTAGATCATTTATTATCACTAATCCAAAAATGTTGTATGTTCAGTTTGCATGTTTGTATGTTTTGCTTTGTATGTTATGTATAAATATTTCCCTGATGAACCAGACTGTCGAAATATATGAAGTGCACTTGCATGCCACTCATGTAACACAAATTTCTTTAAAGCTAACCTAAACAAATAAATATAAAACAAAAACCTTACTATTGATGTCAATGCACACACACGTGGAAATATATTCGAGCATTTTTGAGATTAGATTCAACATTATTTTCAAATTTAAAATTTCGAAAAAACAGTTTAGGCATGTATTCGTGTTATGTATTTTTGATTTTCACCGCTGCTAAATGGTCAGGAAATGTAATAATAAATAATAATTTTTGTTCAGCGGAACTTGATATTTTGACAATTTTGACTTTTTGGAAAAGAGTAAAACAAAGTTTTCTTTTATTGTATATAGATCATAAAAACAAAAGATTGCTTTTTTAAAATGGTGATATCATTGCTCGGCCTCGAATTTCCCACAAAAGTTTCCAGTCAATTTTTTAGAGTGTCCGTTCGATAAAACGGATTCTTCCCCTTCTAAACGTGACCTTATGTTTGCGATGATTTCAAATGCTCTTTCTTTCCACATTAAATCAACTTCTTGGAGTGTCTCACTGTGTATTTTCGCTGGTTGAATCAGATCAGGCCAACAACTTTTTTTTTCTTCGGAAGTTGAATTTTTTTTTTTTTCAAAAGGGAAAATGTTTTTTCAAAAATTCGCATAGGGGTGGAGTATACGCGACCTTCCACCTTCATAAGCTATATTAACTTCCCGCTTGTTGCCTGTATTGGGTGTGTATGGTCTCTCAGTGCCGATTTGCATCCAGAACTTTTGTATCACGTCACTACGGTGATTTTCGCCACCGTACCTTCTCCATACATGTTTTTCCTTCTCCGATGAAAATATACAAGCTTTTGTACTTTAGTAGTCAAAAAAAAAAAAAAAAAAAAACGGAACTGCACATTGACGCTATTAAGATGCATTTACTAGTACCGTTGCCATTCCTAACTTTCAAAAGTTTAAATAAAAACTTCCAAATAAAAAAGTGAATGCCACACTATATTTTCGAGCATCAGCGACGCGATAATTAATATATACACTGTAGCCACGCTTCCAAACGAAATGCTTGTTTACCCTTATATATGTATACATATAAGGTAAGTCTGGGGAAGACGCCACACTTAAGGGTTTTTTCGATTAATACATTAAAAATTGAAATAACAGGATCATGAAAAAAAAATACACATTATTTTTCAATGTTTAATTTGTTGCGCACACAAGTTAATTTTCTTCTCAGTATGAAAATAAATGAGAAATTAACTGTTAAAAAAAATCACTCAATTGTGGCATCTATCCCCTATATATAGGGAGAAGATGCCACCAGTTATGGGGTAAGATGCAACACCATAATAAATAAAAAAATGAGACAAACATTACAAAAACTAAACATGAATTAACAATGCCTACAGAGAAACAAAAAATTAAATTCTTTCATAATTAGTTTTCTAAAAATAATAATAGCGCAACCATTTGTTTTATACGATGCACTAAATCCAGTCACACTTGGGACCTTTTTTAGCATAAAAGTACCCTTTACGCACAGCAATATCATTTCCTGTAGATAAATTATTCAAAGCCATAGATAAACATTATTATTGTTAAATTTAAAGTATGAATTCCGAAAAGAAATAAAAATCAAAATTTAAACTATTCAATTACTAAACAAATTTTTCAAAATACTATGCATTGCTAAACTCGGTCAGAAAACATTTAAACATTTGTCTGACTCTATATTGAGTTAAAGGACAGAAGCGAAAAGGAATTATATCTAATACACAGGGCAGTCTTTTGTTATACAATGTTACTATTATTATTTTGTTTTGTAATTAAAACATCTGCGGACCGGTATGCAAATATTTCTATTTGTTATTCTGAGAAATAAATTAAATCCATATTCTAAGACCTTTTTTTCATGGAAACTTCTTTAATTAAGAGAGCTCATCATTCAATTAACTTTTTTAGCGTGATGCTTGTAGTAGAAGTGTTAATAAAGATACAGAAAATTCTGAATATCAATTACTGCTGCAAATCTTTGAAAGATATTGTGATGTATTTTTGTAAGATCAGGAACTGATTTGTATTCAGTATATGCGTTCTTTTGTTTACTATATTTTTCCTTTATTCAACCATCTGCTTTGTCCAAGGAATATTTCGGGGAATATGATTATCACATAGGCAACTCAGAATTCTTCTGTACACATTTATTCTGACACGAAACGAAGTATTGATCCATCAAACAAAATAAAATATTTCCTGTAGAACAATTCTTAATAAATATGCCGCTCTTACATTTCCCTCATTGCACAGAACTCATTATCCTCAAATTTATTTAAATAAAGTCAAAAATTTAAATGAGTGTCCGAGTTTTAATGAAAATGAACAATTTGATTATTCATAACGACAACATAGATTATTGAAATAGTGAGGAATATTGCTGGTACTATTTAGTACCACTAAGTGGAACCTCTAATAAAATGCTTACCCTTTATTAATTGTTTTACGTTTAAAAAAGACTTGTTGAGACAATTCTTAAAAAAACACGGAAAGTAACGCATGCATTTCGTTTGATCAGTTTAATTTATTATTCAACATTTAAAAACACCCTCAAAGAGAGCGCGTCATTTAAAGGATTAAACTTAATAGAACCAAAGATGAGGAAAAATTTGCTCAAAAGAAAATTAATACAAAACAAATGTTTAAAAGTAATTCAATGAATTGTTTTTAAAAATATAATTTTATTTATGTTTTTAAATAGTTTTTAAGTAAATTTTTCGTTTTTTAGTCTACATTTCCGTAAAAGTAATAAAAAAAAAGAGTATGAAAGAAAGCTTAATGTACCGTAAAAATATCGTTAAAAATAAAGAAAATTCAAAAACAAGTGAAGTAATTAAATAAAGATTGAAAAATAAAAAATTGAAAGTAGGTTTTTGAGATCGGGCAAAATGTCTCTCGATCTGTCTGTCTGTCCCACCTAATAATTTTTGAGGGAATTGTCCTATTCGGAAGATTTGTTTTTGCATTTGAAAGATCTCAAGATCTCAGTGAGGACATCTCATTTTCATATTTCAATTTTTGTTTGAAAACCTTTTCGTTCAATTTTGCGCAATTCAAAAGATTTTAACATTATCGCCTATGGGAAATTATGAAGCAAGTTATATAAACCCTTATATAATTTGCCCCCCCCCATAAGATCTAATTTCCTTTGAACAGGTACTACTGGAAGGAGCTCTCGACATGAATTTTTTTTTTGATTTGAACAATTTTTGTTCAATTTTGTACAGTTCAAAAAAATTTAACATCATCGCTTACGGGGAAATTTCAATCTACATTAATCCTCATCTAACAAATGGATTTGTTTGGAACAATCTTTATCGGAAGCATCTTACGACGTAGAACATGTACAGATAGAAGTGAATCCAGAACTAAACGAGACTATTTCCTCATGAAATTCTTTGATGTGGATTTTTAAGGATATTTCTGAATTTATGAATGAATCAATGAATAAAAATATGCTTGAGTGAATGAATGGAAAAAATAAATGAATTAATGAATGAGTGAATGAACAAGTTTTAATCGTTGAAAAAGGTATATTTGAAGTAATAAGGAACTAAAGTTAAATGAGAAAGGGAGAAAAATAGCTAGATTATAAATTTGATGTAGGTGGATACGGGAAAATAGGTTCGTATAGTTCTAGCTTGTTTAAATTATAAATGATGACAGGAAAATATGCTCAGAAATATAACAAGAGTCACATAACAGTAAGAAAATGATTGCTATCTATCGATTTTCTACAAGTTTCTTAGCTATTCCAGGTACATAATTAAGGAAGCCATGAGCTTGTCAGGTTCCTAATGAATTAGCAATCTTCTGTATAAGTATTACACAATAGAATATGTATATAATGAAATAGAATTGCGTAAATTGTGTATATTGTACAAATTTCTTCAAATACCTCCCCCCCCCCTTTATTAAAAATATAATATATTAATGAAGAAGGCTTTCATGAATTGATTGATATGAGTTTGTCTTGTTAGTTAATTGAATTGAACGGGTGAAATTGCGGAAAAATTTAAATGTTGTAGTCGGTGCAATAGACGCACTATCTTAAAAGATAGGTAGTAAAGTAGTATTTTAAGGTAGTAAAATATCATTAGGTGCTCTAATTAAGCATACACTGGAAAAAAAAAAGAAGAAAACTTTATGGAAAAAAACACATGAGAATCTACTGGGAAATATTCATCCAGAGTCTGGCGTAAAATTAAGGAGAACAAGAACTAAAAACAGGAAACTACAAAAACTTTAAAGAAAGGAAATTATATAGAATAAAAACAGAGAATATTCTGCAAATTGATAGCAAGAACTAATTGATGTGCATCAGTAGTGACGCCATATGTGAGTACGCGGAATTATTATTTCTGGTACTCACAGTCGAAGATGTGTTCAGTTTTGGTTCATATGCCTTAGGAAGCTCGTCGAAATATGCCTCCGGAGTATGGGAGGGCCACATAGTAATCACAGACCAGATGCATATCTTAATGTTAATTCTAATGTAGTCAAGAAATGCGTTCAACGTCCCCACAGCGAAAAACATTAACTATTTTAAATGGTTTGGCTGTTACTTCAATTGTTTGCAAACATACGTTTGTTTGCTCTCGGATTTTAATATTATAAGATGGTTATTTAGGATGTCAAAAGGGTTTCCGTAGACTTAATGACTATTTTTAGTAACACAAACAGTAGTAAGAACTAAATTAACTACATTTAAAATGTTCATACAGGTAGCTTTCAACATCTATCTTTTAATTCCAACAACTACGGGCGGAACGCCGCTAGGTGGCGCTGGTCTATTGCTGTAATGATTGAATCTCTTGTAATGGTAGAAAATAGCATATATTGTAACAGTTTGAACTGTCATGACATACCACAGAATATGTATTATTTATGAGTGATAATTATTTCTGATGTCCTTCTGTAGTACAATAGAAAGTAATAGTTAAAAGTAGTTTAAATACAACTATTAAATCGCAATAAAGCCCGATTCAAAAATAAATATGAGTTAAAAATAAATGAAAAGAAAATAAATAAGATTCGTCATCGTAATCGAAGTGTATATCTTTTTCAAACATTTCGCTCGAAGGAAATGTTTCACGAAGTGTCCTTAACTCCAATTGCAACTCAAGCTCTTAGTAAATCTGGCCAGAAATTATTATGAAGAATCCAAAGAGCATTCTCATTTCTGCTAGAAAATCTTCCCAAGGCTACAACAAACAATACAGCGAATTGCCCAAGGAAAGAAACAGATAAACTACAGACATTGCGGATTACAGAAAGAAAAAGTTTTCTTACTTCTAGATATTAAGAAAGAGGTCAAATTACATGGTATTTTATCTTTTGTCCATCTTAAGATGTACTACTCGATAAATTAATTAAGCCTTACATTATCTATCGCATTTGAGTATGCCCAAACATAAGTCCTATAACATTCCGTGAATTAATATATTTACTTCAACAGAATGAAGCAAATTACTCAAGACACGCAATAATGAAAAAAAAAAAAAAAAAAAACAACAACAAAACTTATAATCGCAAAAAATGTCAACATTTCGACTACACCCGCAAGATGAAAATATAACTGAGTAACGAAAAAAAAGTGCATAATTTTTCAATTTTATTTATGGCATTCAATCAACACGACTATGATTTTATTTTGTCATAAATTGCGGAAAAAAAGTTACAGAAAAATTGTAAAATATCGCTGATTCCAAAACTTAGAACTCTTGCGCAGGCAAAAGAATTAATCCAGAAAAATGAATGTTCTCCAAAAATGATTACCAGGCTACGCCAAAACTATCGATAGATACCAGTTTCCGGTAACTCGAATTTGGATTTTATCGTCTACCATGTAACCATTGTCAGTTTTGCAAAAAGTGTTTCTTATTCATAAGCCTAGCAGTAGCATCAGCAGGATTGCAATACATTTAAGAAAAAATAAAAACTTTTTTGCCATCGATTTGTACTTTTAGATTAAAATTTTCAAATATATGGCTTCTGATCATATTAGAAATACTTCTGCTAAAAAATTTTGTTTCAAAACTTATCGACATTTCTCTGGGCGGTTTGAATATGTACACATCGTGCTCTAAATTCAATTTCATTCCAAAACATTTCACAAAGAAAAATAGTTCTTACTTTCTTCGTTTTGTCTGTTCTTCGAACTAAAGAGCCCTTTGGAGGTTTGTTATTTTATCCATGTACTTTTTTCTAGACTACACGAGGTAAAATTTTATTAAAATTTCAAAGCCTATGCTTTCAAACAGCCTATGAAACTATCTTTTGTCAAAGGATGATGCCAAAATATAAAGTATTTATGGTAAGATAAAAGGATTCATCTAAAATATGTAAAACCGGAAATGGAATTTCTGTAATGTCAGATGTAATTTTCGTGCACTATGAAGAAGATGAATCAAATGAAATCAATCGAAGGGCTGTTATTTAACTTTGGTGCATTCTTAACAACGGTTTTTCAAATAAGAACAAATAAATATAGTGTCTCACATGGTTTTTTTTTTGTCTAGCGACAGAAAAGGTAATTTTCTGTATAATATCGTCAGTATTCTGGCAAAATTCACCAAGTGTCTAAAAAGAGAGAGAGAAAGAAAGCAAGTAACAGGCTACTCCAATGAGTTAAAATTTGCAATTATAGTTATTTCAAAATACAAGAAAATTAAAAAATTTATAAGCTACATTTGCAAACTAAAACTAAACAAGTAAATATCGAAAAACATGTCAATTCCTACTTAAGTCAACAAAGGAAAAATTTTATTTTAGTTACTTTTTATTAACATTATTAACATTTTTTTGTTTCTAATTTAGCAAGCTGATGGCGGTCTATAATTTCTCATTCTATCCATCTCTTTTGATGCTTCATTATTGCAAGGAACCTTTTATTTGAGTTTTGAGCAGTCCAGTTCTTCAGTTAATATTCCATCTAATGATTTCACACGATTCAATGCGACACATGCTTGCTAATGCTTGAAAAATAGTGACCTATGGCTTCAATATTTCTAATGGAATCCATATAAAACTAAAATTAATAACGGTTAAATTTAATTATTGAATTAAAATTTGGAAAAACTGCATTGACATCAAGTGTCATCCACTACAAGTTAAAAAAAAGTATTTGAACTTGAGTAGATGAATAAAAAATATTTTATTAACGATTGAAAATTTGAACAAGATATATGGAGAGTGTGAACTAACTAATAGTAGGAATTGAAGAAAAAAATTTAAAAGGTTTTATTCAATAATAAAAATCAACGTTTTTCTTGCGCACTAAAAATGTAGAAAATACGATCGCAGCGCCACTACTGAATTTCGGTGGCAATTTTCCGAACTAATCACTATATTTAATTTTATTTTATTGGAAATACTTCAGACACTCATCAAATCATGATAAAAGTGGTAGAATATTGCATTGTCATCTGGTTCTGAGCTATATGTAAAGTTTCAGAGCAATAGCTTATCGGGAAATGGTCGAAAATTCGATTGCAAAATTTCGCGGACAGACAAGAAAGTGAGTCAAGAAAAACGTTGTAATAATAATAATAATAAAACGAAGCTACATAAGTAAACCCACTTTGATTTATAACGATTGATTGATACATTTAGAATGTCTCAAAATAATGCCGACGTTATGTACTAATAGGCTAAACCGTTTTCTCTGTTCTGCGATGAACTTATTAATATCAGCAAGATACTTTAAATTACAACTAAAAACATGATCAACGGCTCTGGTTTCTGAGGTATGAATGAAATTGGAATTCGAAATGAAGCAGGACGTAGATATCAGTTACGGCTCAACTTTGGTTTCTGTTTATTTAAAAAAAAAGAACTTCACATGATTCGTTTTCCGATGTCGTTTTTTTTCCTTATGACATGCAATCATACTATGAATGATGTACATATACATATATATTTTTAATTTTTACTATATTTTCAAAATTTTACGCTTTGAAGCAATGCAAAACATTCACATTAATAACACTTTATAAAAAACATCTATTTTAGTTTTTGTCTAATATGTTTACAACACGCCGTATTTCAGTCAATGTTTTAGGACTGAGCAGCTCCGGACGATCTTACTATGTCTTTAAAAAAAAATCAAGCAAAAATTTTGCCTTATTAATTTTTAAAATAATTAGCACCGTGGAAGTAAATAAATTTAGAGGGCTAAGCAAATATTTATACTTTTAATCCCAAATTTGTTTCTATAACATCAGGTTTTTTAAGTTGTTTGTTTTAATTCCCCCATTGTCCAAAACGTTTCATTGTTTGCATCCGTGATTCTTTTTAGCGTCTGTGAAAATAAGCATTCGATAACTTTTTACGGATGAAACATCAACTAATGTACATTCAAAGTAGAAAAAATGTATGTAAACGGCAAGTTTTGTATAGAATATGTAAAATAACTGATGTAAAGAAGAGAGAAACTTTATGGAAGAAAATGAAGAGAAACGAATATTGAGAGGACAAAATTCAAAAATATGACGCAATTAATATAATAGTTAAGTCACACTGGAAAGAAAATAAATTGATTATTTTATTTTATTGTAATGCTAATTCGGAAAAAACTATCGTAATGTTCCGGGCCGTTGGTGATTAATATGGATTTATTTTTCTTCATACAACTGAATAAAGAAAAACAGTTGAATTTCTAGTAACGGATAGGATAATTAATGCATCTTGTTTTTGGTTGTTAGGAGGTCATTAAAATTTGTCAGAACAAGAAAAGAATGTATCACACACGTGCATTCTTAACATAATGGGAAATTATGTTAAGAATGCAAGTGTTTTATTTTTGCGTGTCAAAAAATATTAACCTTCATGTCACCTCTGCATATATTGGACTTACAATTCAGTTCTTCCGTTTCTAAAATCATGTTTTATTAATGTGCAAAAGTTACCCATTCAAACTGAGTTTTTGTGTCTCTTGTCAGACTAATTACAATGGTTAGATACATGTTTCCGTGACAAAAAAAAAAAAAAAAAAACCTGAGTTGTTAAAGGTAGTCCTTTAAGTAGATTCGTCAGGAATGCTGTCTCATGGACAATTGGATAGTGAAGAAATGTACTTTTTTTATTATTACTAGTTCTAACTTGATCAAAGAATGTACTTACTTGATTCTTTTTAACCACCTTTTCATGCATAGCCTCGGATTTATTTTATTTATTCGATTTGAGATAATAGCAATAAATAAAGAAATAATAGAACACAACACAAATATTTTTAAAACCCTTTATCACTCTTGAGTTCGGATTTAACTATATTTTCTTTTCTTTTTTAGGGGGGGGGGGGGGGTTCGAGATAGTAACAAAAAATGATTAAATAAATAAAATAAAATAAATTAGAGAAAAAAAAAAAAAAAAACAGATAAATAAATATTTTAGGATTTGAAAAATTTTATAAAATCCTTTATTGCTCTTGAGTTAAGATTTATCTTTTTTATTCAAGATAATAACAAAAAATACATATTTTAGGATTTTAAAATTTGATTTATAAAGAAAATTACGGAAACAGCGATCGAACGATATCTTTCCTACAGTTTACACTATGATACAGAGAGGGCTAAACTTATTTTTATTTTCATTATTTAATGAACATTAATGAGTTCGAAACGTTTCAAATATTTAATCTTGTAAAATGTTTTTATTACTTATTTATTCAGTTGAATTTTGTCCTTTCATAATAAAAATTACTTTTGATTTAATCTTAAATATTGATTCGAAATATCGGTTATGTTTACTTCAAACGATAGCTTGAAAGCTTGCTTATGCTTTTAATTTTGAAGTGGTGTTCCATTTGGAAAAGGTGATGTGTAAGGTATATACTGTGACATTACGGCAGAGGTAAGAGTGGTGGAATTTAAAATGTATTCACTGAAAATGTAATGTCCGATTAACCCTCTCATGCATACATTCTGTTATTTCAGTCATAAAAAAATATTTCGATGCGTTACAAACCTATTTATTATCTCAGGATTGTGGTTAATAATTTTATTTTTCCAAATTTTTGTCCTGTTCATCAAAAATTAGTACCTCCGTATGAAAACATTATATGCTTTTGTGGTTCATATAATCAATATAATAACGACCATGGAAAAATTAAATATTCAAACTTTATTTAAAAGGTGTAAGAAGATGTAAAATATTACCAACATTTCCAGTAATGTAGTATACCCCCTAGAAAATTAATAAACGATTAATTTGAAAATGATATTTTAACTTCTTTCTTGAGTCATCCATGGACCTGCACAGAGATATTACTCTTTTAACTATTTTAAATGGCCTAGAAATCCTTGTGCGGTTTCCAAGAACTGTTTGGAGTCTCCAAATGACGACTCCAAACACAAATGCGGATCTGAATAACATTTTAAGCAAAAATTTGTGATCTCATGTGAAGCTTAAATGCATGAGAGGTTTAAAACGATAATCGTTTTACTAACATCTAGTTATTTCACTAGATGTTTTCAGACGGAAGGTATTTGGAATACCTACGTTTTGTATTTGACATAGAACGTTTCAGAGATCTAAATTCCTCTTCATTTTCATCCTGACTTCGGCACATGCTTAACAAAATTCGTCGGAGGGAACAAAAGTTAAAATCTTAAAAAGTTAAGTCTTAATAGAATAGATTTGAAATGGAATTTCAACATAGCGCTTCATGAAATTTGTGATGTGTGAAAATGGCAATATTTTATCTAAACAAACGTGCTATTACTGGAAGCCCTATTTTAAGTTTGAAAATAGTAAATATCACTTCAAAACGAACAATAATGGAATCTAAACGCAAATGTTAAAAGCACATTTGCAACGCAGTGTCAACCGGTTACTTTAAATTGATAACATTATTCTGCATTTCTTCGGTATGTAAAATAGTTAGAGATTTAATGTCATTGTTATATTAAAGTCGAAAATTTTCTGCAGTAAAAGTTTTGGGAATATATAAAAATAAAATGAATGTGAAGAACTTTTATCGATTGAGTTTGGAAAAATGGTTATCAGTTTAAGTAGAGCAACCCCACCAAAAAAAAAAAAAAATCATTGGTGAAAGTATTTTAGATACTTTTGCAGTCACTATACAATCATACATAACACAGCAGTATCACTTTGAAATTCTTGGTAATGGCAAATAAGTTCAAAACCAAACTGGAGTTGTAGAGTAGGAAGACGAAAGCAAGAAAAATACTGCAGGGCGGGAATAAACTGCCTTCTTAGTTCGTTTCTAGAAGCTCTTTATCTGTGAAGCAAGTTTCACAAGAAGAGAAGAACGAAAATAAAGTGCTAGACCTAAAAAGGGGGAAAAAAAAGATTGGAACGAAAAAGCGAAACACAGTCAAAGAAATCCAAGTGTTCTAAAGTATTATTCTTTTCTGTTTTTGTATAAATTTATCAATGGGTTAGATTACCCTTAGAAGGTGTAAGATGACGAAAATTATATATCTTTTAGTGAGATATTTTATGATTCGAAAGGGGATAGCCAGAGCTTCAATTTTTTTCTGCTAAACATAATGTTTTAATGAAGACGTTTCTTGAAATCTCAGAATATTAAATGATTTTTAAGCCAAGGAGAAAAATCTGAATCTCAATGTCGTAAGTTTACCGCATATCATCCTATACATATTATATTAATATCTGTATATACGTAGTATATACAGATTTAAAAATAATGTATTACCGGAAAATGAACTTACACATAGGCGTAACTAGGGTTGGTGAAAGGGGGGGGGGGTCAACCTAAAAATGTACAGACTAAACACCAATAAGAAGTGTAAAAGAGTTGAAAATTTACTAGTCATAAATACTTGTCTCTTAAGGTATACTCCATGTTTATTTCAGGCATCTCCCGGGGGGGGGGGGAGCTGACCCCTCGGAGCAAGTCAACTCCCCCCCCCCGACAAAAAATTCAGATCACAAGCTTTAAAAAAAGAAAGAAAAGAGAAATTACGCTTTTAAGACACTTTACTTTCAGAAACACTTTCAGGGAAAGGACATTGAACATTATCACGAGCGACACCAAAAGTAACTTAAAAGATATAAGACTTTATTTTGAAAAAAATTGCGGGGGGGGGGGGGGAAGTAACCAAACTCCTTTCTTTTTCCCTTCTAACATCACCAAAGTATCCCGAAATTGCATTACTAGGAAGATTTCAAAAAGTTTCCTGGGTAGAGCCCTCGAACCCTTGCCCCCGAGAGTTATAGCCTAAGCATTATAGATGTAAGACCAGTTACATAAATTTAAGTTGCAGAAGCCCCAAATACCCACTCCTCTAACTTCACCAAAGATCTAAAAATACTTCTACTATATATACATCAAAAAGCTATCATATATGTAAACAAATTCATATTAACATCATTTCTAGTCATATATATGTATATATATATGTATATATAATGGGTATGGTTTTGAAGCATACACTGCCCTTCCTAATTCTTAACATGCTCTCCCTGCTCCGGAGCCAAGGCAGTATCCAGAATTTTTTTGCGAAGATCCCCCTTCACCTCTGGATACGGCCTTGATTCACAAAAACATTAAACATTCATTACTATAAAATTCAATATTTAACGCTAAGCAATCTTCCATGTCCGGGCATTCATAATATTAAAACTGGGAAATAGTGGAATTTTAGAGAAAAAAAATCCAAATTCCCCTACAAAAATGCTCATCCCCACAATAAATTTCTAAAAATTGTGTTAAATTTGTAACAAAACATACCTCAGAAGTGGAAGCGTCTGAATCAAATTTTCTTTGCTTTTTGGATGACGAACGCGTCCATCGCTGGAGTGCAAACATTATTATGTATCGAAAATAATTAAAAAATTTTGCTAAAATATAAATAATACTTGATTGTAAATTAAAATGCAGCATTAAACCGTAGCAGTGAGATTGGAAACGTTGAACGGATGATTTCCAGAGTCGTAATGCAATCAGGATGGACCATGATAAGAAAAAAAAACATTTAAAATATAAGAGATGAGAGAACATCTGTAAATGAGAATGCAATGCAAATAAAGTTCATCAGTTTTCTAAATCGGCTCATCTACAAAAAAGATTTTACCAAAATGGGTGTTTGGACGGAAGTCATAAATAAATACAAGCTGCTCTTTAATAAGTTTCTTGACTTGATGAGCATCTCTTCCTCGCTTGAGGGTTTAACCCATTAGGACAATTGTTGGCTAGGGGTCCTTCATTTGCAGACCCCAGCTCCTTCCCAAATTGCTGCCTTTGGGTAAAAAAGACATCAAGAAGGAAAGAAAACCCTCTGGAGTGATTGAAAGGATCTCTGTCTGTGTGTGGTACGGTGATTGAAGCCACCTTTCGCTGTAACACCCCCCCCCCCCATGGTGATAAGAGGGGTTGATTATAACCAGATGAAAAGTCCTCTTTATTATGAGCTGCACACTTTGGTCATGATAACAACCCTTCATAGAAAGAGGAAATAAAATTATATGCATATGTGTTTAATTTTCTTAGGGGAAAAAAAATATGTGCTTTGCAAGGCCGTATAGCCAGAAATTTTTTTGTGTGCCTAAATAATTAAATACCCAATGGGGGGGGGGGGTTTGAACCCCCAAAAACCCCCTGATTACGCCTATGAACTTACATATTGTTTTGAACACCCGGTGTGAAACTATAGAATAGAAAAAATATAATTTGATTTATACTTTTGTGTCATCTAAGCAACGAATATTTTGCCGGCATTGCATCATAAACGCAATTCAAAAAGAATGCTTCTAGGCTTTAAAATGAGTTTTTCTTAACACAGCAATTTCTGTTAGTAAATTTGCATTATCTTATTGATGTCATCTTCTTTTTGCATAACAAAGAGGAGAAATAGGCCTGATATTTACCTTGAGGCTGATCCAATATTCTAAAGGAGATCTCAAAACAAGTGTAAGGAGAGGTTTCTGCTTTCTGGTTTTTTTTTATCGAGTAAGCCCTTTTTTAAATTTCTTCTGAAAACGGGGAAAATATTAGAAATAATCATGCGCATTATAAAAAAGAGGATGACATAGACATTTTAATCGTTTTTCCTTATTACTTGGTTTAAATACGTCACGAAATCACCGTTTATAAGGGGCCGTTCATAAATGACGTCACGCTTTTTTGCCATATATTTGGCCCCCTCCCCCCTTGTCACAACATGTCACACTTCAGCGGACATCCCTCCCCTCCTTTGTCACGCGTCACGCAATGTTGTGTAATGCATGATGTCACACTTCTTGCTTCCCCCTCCCCTCCCCTTGTCACACTTTGTCACAATTTCACGAACCCTCCTCCCCCCCTCGAAGCGTGACATCATTTATGAATGATCCCTTAAGCTGAATTAAACAAGAACTGTAATCATTATTTCATTTCAACACTCGCTAAAGTTACGTTTTATCCCACTAAAGCAAACTTGTTTCGAAAAAGTTTACTGTAAAACTGAAAAGTAACGACCGTGTAGCGATCCGTTTTGGCTCCATTTTTAACATTAGTTATTTACTTACAATAGAGTAACATGATATGAGGCACCTAATGGTGCAGTCAAACTAGAGGCGACGAAAAAGTTTTGCCTCCGCCGTAATAGATTGTTGCAATGGAGTACAACAATGACGTATGTCTTCGACAGCGCAATCAACAAATTACGATCGTCTGAGTGAAAGTAACTTTTAATAACTCAATACTAAACGCCAATCAGTCAATACGCGGACGTGGTTAGGAAGTTATATAGAACCAAAGAAGCTTCTTGAAAGGTTTCGTCGCTGTTGCGTTTGATGTAAATACACACTAAGAAAAAGGCTGTAAGTTAAAATAGGAGATGACTAGTGCAAATGATGGGAAAATCACCAATTTATTTTTCAATCATTTATTAATTGATTATTTTCAAGAAGACGAATATTCCGTCTTATATGCTAAAAAGCTCTTAGGATATGCCTTTTAACTGAAAGTGATGTCGGTGGAAGTCCACTCAGTGGCATTGACTTCTTGTATTCATTGAATCGCAGATCATCAAATGTTTCACTTGTTGAATGAGCTTTCCAGACTCGCACTAGGTATTTCTCCACTTTTACGTAATCGCACTCGTCTTCTGTATCTGCAAAATCAGTTGAATAACCACTAAAAAGATAATACTCAAACCGCTGATTGTGAAAAAAAAAATCGTTTACTCTCTGGTTCTCCTAAAGAACGCTTAACTAAACGTATTTTACATTTACAAGCGCCACTAGGTCTTGTAGTCAATAAGAATCAAGCGTCCATCTTGGTTGTGGAACCTTACCGGTCGTACGTTGTTGTTAAAATATGAATAAAGATTTCTTAGTTCAAATCTGCATGTGTATATAAAAAAGAAGAAAAAAAAGTGGCTTAAGCAGTGGTTACTAAGTAGAAACACATACACATGTAAATCAAAAATTGAAGACATTGGATTCCCGAACTGTTTGCGAATGAGCGAACCCATCATTTGAGCTGCTGAAGCTTGTTTGTATTTTAATTTTTGCAGCAAATAAAAAGCATTTCGTCAATATACAGTAAATTTAGACCAAAAATGACTTTGAATCAATCAAAAACTGAAATCTTAATTTTAATGCAGTTTGCCTGTTGGAAAAGAAGATTTATGGATAAATAAACGGCCGATTTGTGTGGTGTAGATGGCCGAATAATTAGAGTGCAAGGTTGGTATACCATACACCAGGGGTTCGATTTCCGCACGCTGCGGTTACGGTTTCTACTCCTCGAAATGGTTCAAAAACTGTAAAAATTTAGTTTTGAAACGGTTTTTAAATGGTTATAAAACCGTAAACTTTTGTATTTACGACTTTTTAACCAAGCTGATTGGAAACGGTTTAGGTCCCGTAAAGATAGAAAAATGTTCCAAACCGTAAATTTAACGGTGAATTAGATGGACAGACTGCTGCCTGCTATTTAACCGTAGTTTCATGATGAAATTTCTAAGAGTGTTGATGGAAATAAAACGGTCTACTTTCTCCTATTTCGAAAAGTGTCCAGAACTCAGATACTCCTTGGCACATCCATGTTGACGCAAATCGAAATAACAATACTACACGTCTGTACATTCGAAAGCACAACCACTCATTTTGCACCATGTTAAACAGCCCAGTGTATGTGTGGAGCAGTTCGTAAACTACCTCCCCTAACGTGTTATTAAGCTCGTTAATGTCCCGTCTTACTTCTGCAAAGAACATAATATCAGGTTTCAACTCATTATTAACTAATAAACTACTAGAAACTAAGGAAAATATAGTATGTGATACATAACTTTCGAGCACAACATGCAGTTCCTGCAAAGAGCATACCGACATCGATCCGTGCAGAACAATGTTGACGACTTCTCCTAAATTTTTCACTTTCTTTTACTTTATCATTCGAATTTGTGTCATGAAATCAACAACAAGGGCAGTTTTCAATGAGGAAATTTTGCTGAATAGAAAATTTCTGGACAAAAGAAATTTCTACAGCTAACAATAGAGTTGGTTGGGTTTTTTCGCCCCGGAAAAAACCGGCCATAACTAAATATCATTTTATTCCATTTAGCCCACTTTTTAAAGTAAACTGGAAATTAAAATTGTAAAAGCAAAATTTATCTAAAATAAATATGATGAGCATTCTTATTCAAGAAATAAATTCTATGCTATAATATCAGACATGAACTATTTTATGGAGGAAAAAAAAAAAGAGTTATCATTTAAAAAAAAAAAAATAACAATAAAATTAAAGTGTTCAGTTCCTCTAGAAGCTTCTTCAAGGAAACATGTTTAAAAAACAAGTATACCAATCTTAACTTATGATGATAATTTAATTCAGAGCAAATTATATGTTTTGTAATAGAGAAATATCAATTATAAAACAGGAAATTTTCAGTAAATAAAAAAAAGTTGCATTTAAATGATATCTATGAGTATATCACATAAAACCATTTAGTACCCATTTTATTATGGAGCTGGGTTGGGTCTTCATTTTTTAGCAGAAACCAATTTTATTAGTACAGAGGAAGAAACTGGAAAAAAATCGGAATAAATGGAAGGAACTAGGGGAATGGAACCACCTACAGGAAAAAAAGAAATCATTAAAAGTTCAAATAAAATAAATTAGCATAAATAAATTCTTAGAATATATCATCAAATGTAAAGTAGGAGACTTTGTTACTATTAGAAATATTATCTTTGGGAAAATAAATTACTTTTAATTGCAAACTTTAAATTTGACACGTTTATAACGATTTTAGAAAAATGCATTGTTTCAATTTTTTAGGGAAAATGTTTTTCGTTTCATGTGATTTCTGTAAGGAAAAATATCAAATATTTCTTATAGAAATGCAGTATTATAATATTAAAGTACTATTCTGATATTATAAGTAAATTTTATTGTTAAAATATGAATACATATATATATATATATATATACATATTCATTTTACCATTTGTATTCAAATAATAATTTTAAAATACTAATGTTCAAACATTTTTCATTAGGTTACTAGCTTAAGCTAGTATTAATCTAATGGAGTGTATGTAGCATAGTAAGTACATTAAATCTTTAGCCAATATCTTTATTCAATTACTTTTATAGCGCAATCTTTTAAGTGAACCTGAAAATTGCACCTGAAAGTTTAAGTTTCACTTCGTAACAAGTAGATATTTGTATTCATTTTATTCTGAACGTTTAATTTTTATGAAATATTATCCTACCAAAACTTTTGCAATGCTCTTCTATAGCATATTTACAGCACGTAGAAAATAAAAATAAATTAAATTAATATTATTTTAAACGCATCAATTTGTGCGAAAGAATTAAAGCCAGTCAGACCGACTACCTGACCAGAACATTTATTTCTGCATCTCAGAAGTAGTTCACCGAACATCTACTTCTTCAAGATCCTCGCCCTCGTAAGCTGAGATGGGCACAGCAGCGCTTAGCTCCCATGAGTGAGCTTTGCGCCAGAGTTGAGTTGAGAGAAAATTAAGCCATTTATATCTACATATTGTAAAATATATTCAACGATATACACATGTATATATATATATTTTTCAATTAATAAAGGCAGCTGGTACGAAGATAACGTTCGAAATTACAGGTCATAAGCTGTAATTTGCAACCAAAAAATTCTGTTTGGCAAATTATCTTCCCCATTATTCGTCTTCTTGAAAATAAACAATTAATAACTGATTCATGTCATTTTTGTGGAGAAAAATTGACGGGGTACTGGAAAGCAAAAAATACTTGAATTTCCTGCCACTGGAACTCCTGTGTGTGAGCAAATGTTAGGTTTCTGTCTCCAAAAGATGTTCTTGCAAAGCTGTTGTAAAGTGCACTACTTTTGTCAAATGTACCAGCAAGGAATGCAAAATCAAATTAACATGTTTTTATTCATTCATTTTTTTATTGCTTAATTTTACCTTTTGCTCTTTCAATAAAAGTAACGTGTAATTCTTATAAACACGAGTTGAAGCAATATTATTGGGAATTCTTTTATTCTAGTTTCAATTTTTCGCAACCAGAATATTAAATAACAGTTATCGGATACATTTCCATGCAAACTACTGAAAACGGTAGTAAGATGGTTTTAATGACTTAAATAATATGTTATTGGAATTCTTAGACCCCAAAAAACCAAAGATTAAAACCAAAATTAAGTTTGTATGTTGATTGGTTGCTGAATGCCAAATGAGAAAAGGAACCAAAATGGCCGCCATGTTTGATGACCTGTAAAATTATTTCGCCCAGGAATCAACATGTCTACCCAAGATAGTTTCGTATTAGATCCTCTACAGATCCCGATTCTAAACAGAAAATCTCTGGACATAGAAATTTTTACAGGTCTACATTGTGGGGACTGGAGTAATTTCCATGCAAGAAGTACAGTGCTGCCTCAGTGAGGACGAAATACACCAGTGAAATTTTGACAAATGCAATATTACTGAAAACAAATTTTTGAAAAATATGACAACTTTGAGGTGAATCAAAATTATGTTAACAAACAGTGTTTAATAAAAGTTAGCAAGGATAGTACCTTTCAATCATAGAGATTTTCCACCTGTAATAATATAGACTGACTTCAAACCATGCAAATTTGGCGACTTGCAAATGCAATCGAAGTCCTGCCATATCCGGAAACCAGAGAAGTAAAGTCGCAGAAGCATTTTCAGGTGTCCTATGAATGATGCACCACACATACCAGCTGATTAAAAAAAAATGTGATTAAAAACGATTGCTTTTTAGTTTTAAAAGAAATGCAGTCACCCAGAAATAATTGTCGATTGTATAGCCTTACTTATTACTTATTGTATACCACATAGATTTATACCCTTGTCTCAGTGCCTCATTGTAGATTGCGCTACATTTACTGGCTCTTGCTTTTGATAACAGGATAGTTTTTAAAATCTGTATTTTGACATAAATTGTACTTAAAAACTGCAACAGAATTTTATCTTTTTCTTTTATTGAAAACTATTTATTTTTCATATGAGTGAAAGCAGTTAGTTTGAGCAAAAAGTGTATCCAAAAAATCATTTTCTGTCTTTTGAAATAAAAAACGTCCAAACTGCATTTTTATGCTTAAAAGATTTCCGACTTGATTTAAATCCAAATATTTTTTTAGAAGTTCTTTTTCTTCTTTTCGATTCTGATTGTGATCAAAAAATAAAAATATTTCTCTTCTGAAAAGGTAATTAAACATAAAAGAACAATAAAAGAATTTTATCGGGAATGATATTGTTTCTTTTTATTAAAGCAACAATTTTTATACCACATTTCACAGTGGTCTATTTTTTCATTACTAAAAATGAATCTAATTGTTTCATGAACGTTTTTTCATTGCAAACGTACAATTATCTCATCACCTTTTCAGGAATTTATTCTGGCTTTCTTCGAAGTTCGGTTTAAAGTTCAGTAGCATTAAAAAACACTCTGCAAATCAATCTTTTGCTTTATTTTCGAAAACTTTATTTCTATGCGCCTTCACGATAATTGGTGAGAAATATTTTTGAGGGAAAAAATTTCGCGTGTGAATGAATTCTTCTTGAAAAACAGTGTAAATACTTTTTTAAAACGAGAAAGTTCAATTAATTTTTAAGGATATTTTTACAGATGATAATTACGAACTTTGAATTCGCGGTGAAAAAAAAAAAGAGATAATTATAATTTTTTTCTAAAAAAATAAATCTAGGGAGAAAAACAGATGCATTGATTGTTACGTGAAAAAAGAGAGTACTAATAAAATTAATGTTGTTGTCTCTTTTCTTTTCATGCACACAAACACAAGGTATCGACCACTTGCTGCTACAACGCATTTACAAGGTTTTTATTAAAAAATTATAATATAATGTTATTTGAGTATAAAGGGTAACAGTATAAAGGGTTTTCAATGAGATATTAACTCAAAAATTATGACATCATAACGTTTGAGTTATAACCTCGTTACAGGGGCCTCAGTGGCTGAGCGGTTAAATCGACTGGCTCCGGTGCCTCCCTGCGCGGAGAGAAAGAGGCGTGGGTTCGATTCCCACCTTGCCCTGGGTGTATTTCCTTCTTTGTATATTAAAATCTGTTATGCTGTCTTGTTCTATCTGTATATTAGACGAGAGTTTGAAGCATATCCTTGAGAATAGCAAATAAACTCGAATATTTATGTGACCTGAAATGGTCGTAAAACAAACAAACAAACAAACCTCGTTACAGTAAAATGTATCTATATAATATACTGACACTATTAAATCGTATGTCTGAAAAACAGCTTTAATGATGCGTGAATATTTATTTTAGTTTTGCTTATCCGCATATACAAAATAAAATAGTTTTACTATACATTAGCACATAATTGGTTTGAGTTTTTTAACTCCAAAAAACCTTTCCAGTATGAAGCAATAAAGTACTAAAAAGTACTTGCAACAACTAAACTAAAAAGGAACAAGAAGTTCCGTCTAGAACTATACGAGCCTACTTTCCCGTATACACCAAATTCAAATTTATAATCTAGCTATCTCTTTCTCTCTCTTTCTTATTTATCTTTAGTTCTAATTATTGAAAATATACCTTTTTCAACGGATAATACATATAAATTCACTCACTCATTCATTCTTTCATTTATTCAGCCATGCATTTATTCATTCATTTACGCATTCATGTATTTATTCACTCATTTATTTATATTTTCATTTATTCAATAATTTATTCATTCATTCTTTTCCTCATTCATTTATTCATTGATTTATTCTTTCACTCTTTCATTTATTCATTCATTCATTATTTCACTCATTGAGTCACTGAGAAATATTCTTGAAAATCCCGATCAAAAAATTTCATAGCAAAATAGGCTCGTAAGTTCTGGATAAACTTTCTATTTCTACATGTTCTACGTTATAAGAGCTTTCCGATAAAGTTTGTTCCAAGCAAATCGGTCCGTTAGATCAGGATTTATATAGGGTTGAAATTTCCCCATAAGCTCTGTGTTAATTTTTTGAACTGTTCAAAAATGAACAAAAACTGTTCAAATCAATATTTCATGCCAAGAACTCCTTTCAATAAGCTTGCAATAGGAACTTGGCTCTTGTGCCCAGAGTTTACAGAATTTGCTTCAATTTTGTCCATAGGCGCTAATGTTAAAATTTTTTGAACTGTTCAAAATTGAACAAAAAATTGTTCAAATCAAAAAGTAAAATATAGAAATGAGATGTCCTCGCCGAGATCTTTCGAATGCAAAAAGAATTTTTTCAATCGGACAATTCGTTCACAAGTTATTAGGGGGGGGGGGACAGACCGACAGACAGACAGACAGACCGACAGACAGACAGACCGACAGACCGACAGACACACTTTTTCCCCATCTCAATACCCTACTTTCAAATTTTTTATTTTTCAATCTTTATTTAATTACTTCACTTATTTTTGACTTTTCTTGATTTTTAACGATATTTTCACGATACATTAAGCCTTCTTTCATGCTTTATTATTATTTTGTTTTACTTTTACGGGAAAGTAGGCTAAAAATGATAATGATTAACCACAAAAAATTTGTAAAGAGTTTCTGTCATGTGCTTCGAGGTTACAAATGTATGCTATTCATTTCTCTAAATTGCACTCTTTAAATTCTTATCATACCAGAAATACTGAACTAGGTTAGTATTAATTAACTTAAATGAAAAGTTTGATTACAAAGTCGAAAACTATCAGAAATGTTGCACAATAAAATCAGATGTTAACTTTATTAATCTGAAAATAGCAGGCAATTTGTTTTTAATCAAGTCAAAATGCAATGAGATATCCAGTTATTAAAATAATTGAAATATTTTCACATGATGTATGTTTGATATGCAGCAGTGGCCTCTTCTAATTAGAGATTTGGCCAACGCTTTAGAAAGCGAAACATATATATAGCGGCCTCCAAGATTGCCCAAACTTTAGGTTCAAAATAGAAACCGATGTCAAAACTATCTCTTTTGAGACCAATAAAAAGTTGTTTATGAACGAAATACCGGAAAAGGCTCTTAGTTGGAAGAAATAACTTCAGACGACTAGTAAGATAGAAAAACATTTCCAGCTTTCCAATGTACAAACTTTTAGCGATAACTTAAGTAAATGGTTCCTATCTGCTTAGAAAGTTAGTGCTTAAACACATTTTTATACCTTTTATGAAAAAATATCTTTTTGAAAAATTTAAATAAATTCTTTAGCTGCTTTTCCGTTTATGTTCATTAACATGATTCCATAACAACAGACCATTATTCTAGGAAGCAATTTCTTTTGACCATTCCTTAAAATATTTTTTGAACAAATCATTTTGAAGAGAATTATTAATTGATTTTTTGACGCATTATTTAAAGTGAGCACTTATGATTTATTTACGTTGCAAAACTTTGTGTACATAAAAAATATATATGGTCATTCAGGGACATCTCGACCCTTGGGAGATTTCGACTTGTTTAAAGTATGGAAGCCACTGCATGGGAGTAAACTAAGAGTGTATTGAATCGAAGCTCTTGGAAACTCGGATATTGAGGAACAAAATAAATATTAAAAATGCATCAGGTAATTTCTTCGTAGTTTACAAAGCTTAAAGTGTAAGATTGACATTGATAATGGTAATAATAGGTGGTGGCTTTAGTTTTTGGCGATTTCCAAGTGACTGGTTAGTAAGATCAAAATTTGAGGAATATGGTTGTTCATGTTTTTTACAAAATCCGTTCTTCTGGATTGCTCCTGACGCCCCATAGGGACGATAGCTGTGCATATCTTTCGCAGTTAAGGGAGAAGTGGACAGTTTGCTTTTACATTTTTTATTGCATTTAATATGATTTATGGTATTTTTAAGTAGAACCAAATGTTCTACAATGTGATACTAATACACATACAAAAGAAAAAAGAAATCTGTAATAATAATTGATAAAAACCTCCAATGCTAACCAGTTAGTCATCATTTTCCCTTAAGGTGTCGAGATGTTTCAGAACTACCCTACATTTTATCCTTTTTTACTCCTAAAATATGCACGCTAAAATTGCTTTCATAAATAAACTTCGCTTTTGTTTGAGTTGAAATAAATAAATTGGCTCAAAAACTAATGCAGAACGAGAATATATACATTTTTACTACATTGTTCGAGTTGAGAATTTAGCTCCGAATGTGCCAGCCTCCATTAGTCTTAATTACAGTCCACTTCGCACCAAAAATATTAATTTTTGCTTGATTTTTCTTGCTAAATTTTTAAATCTTTAAGCATGCTTTTGAAGAAATCACTACGTACATTATTGAATCAAAAATGCAGCATGCAATAAAAAGTTATAACAATTTGGAAGAAAATGACACGAGTAACAGCAAAAACTTACTTTTTTTCTTTCTAATGGGGCTGCGATACGCTTTCTGAAAGGTTATTCACCCCCCCCCCTTCAATTTTATCTTTCTAATGGAGCTGCTGTCACTCTTTGCAAACCTATTGCATTTCCCAGAAATCGGCATCCATTCTTTCAAGTAGCGCCACTATCGGCGGATGCCATTACCACGTTAGAATTTTGACGCTCAGTTTCCCCCTAGACGGCAGCACCTGAGCTCTCAACGGTGCGAAACTGCACTAGGGATTTAATTTAGCCAAGAGTATACAAGCCAAACGGATACTCATAGGATCTTTAACATGCCGAATTATCATACAACATGGGCGCTGTCGATTTTTTGCATCTTGAAAATCCACCGATTTGGGCCAAGTTTGATCCTTCGAACTTGGGCGTACGAGGCCAGTGCGTTACTACTGCGCCACCCTACCGGCAGAGCAAAAACTTAAGTTCTCCAAATTTTATGTTGCTTTTCCAGAAAAGTTTTGTTCGATTACTAAATTTTACGTATAAAAAACATTTCTCGGTATTATATCAACTTAAATGAAGGAGAAAATATACGTTGCAGTTAATATCTACGGAAGATTATTCTCTCCATTTTGTCTTTGGAAACAAAAGTAATGTGGTAGAGATCAATAAAACGTTTTTCGGATAAAAATGCAATTGAAAAATGTATTCTTTGAATCAGAGTGGGGCATCATGTTTTCCCATTTTATGACATATTAAACTTAAACTATAATTTATTTTATAATTACAAGAATATTTCAAACATTCGTTTCAAAACCATTATCTCTAAACAGTTGATGTATGACAATGTAAACACGTTTTCAAATCTCAAAATCAAAGTCAAAAAAGCGTATATTGGCAGAATTATGTAATAATTTTTCAATTTTGCTGTTTTATAATGTTAAGGATCTTTGAAATATTTTTTACTATTCTTCATACCGAATCGAAAGTTTCGATTGGCAGCATCACAATACTAGAGCTTTGAACGGTGACTTTTATCTACACGCAGACGATTTAGTTTATCAGTCCGTAGGTATACCTTTTATGCCTTATATGTTAAACGAGTTTTGTGGAAACACACTTATACTTAAATTAAATTCGAAATCAAACGTTATTGGTAACATACATGGTAGCCAAGTAGCTTCCAAGACTTTTTAAAGCTTACTTTCAAAATAAAAAAACAATGTAAAACCAACTGTTTCGGGACCGAATGAATGTTGCTAAGCAATATTCAAAAGACAGCCAGAATTTTCAGGCCACAGCTTTGTTTTCTTGATAAATTTTTTAAATGAAGAAGTAATAAATAGTCAGGATATTATTTCATTCAACACATAACATTGAAAATGAATGACTTATTATTTTATTATTTTCAATACCCAATGAAAGGTATTAAAAAGAACAGCGTGTTTTGATAACGTAAATCAATTACTGAATGCCTGTTCCGTTCAAAAAAGCAATTTGATGTTATCGGAATACTGAAAAAGGTTGAAATTTTCTAGCTTTGGTGAAAATTGTTATTTCAAGCTGAGTACAGAGTACAACATCTCCCATTACTATAATTTCCCGGTTAATAATTCAAAAGTTGCCATTGCTTGGCGCATCAATGTTTGAGCATTTTCCAACTCTTATTGAACAAATGATCATAAAAGATAGTGCGTAATTTGGTTTATTATTTCTTCTCGTAAGAGTTTTAGATATTTGAACATTTTGTTGTTTAAATACATTAAGTCTTTCTTTTAATTTTGAAAGAAAATCAAGGAACCATTTTATAATTCTGTCATATTTTTCATAATGCTATCTTCAAGGCACTGGTCTCGTACCCAAGTTCGCAGTTTCAAACCTGACCCAAGTCGGTGGAATCTCAAGATACAGAAAATAGCCAGCATCCGTGTCATATGATTGTGCGGTATGTTAAAAATCACTTGAGTATCTGTTTGGCTTGGATACTCTCGGCTAAATTAAGTTCCTAGTGCAGTTTCGCATCGTTAGAACCCAGGTGCCGCCATCTAGGGACAAACTGGGTATCTAAACTCTAGTGGTAATGGCATCCGCGGAGAGTGGTGCCACGTTGAAGAATGCTTGCCTGTCTCTAGATAATGCACTAGGACTACTAATTGTAATATGCAGCCCCATTAGAAAAACGTTTTGCCTGTTAAGGGCTTGGCATAATTGGATGAAGGGAGGGGGGGGTGGGGGCTACAGCTACGTGTAACGGGATGTTCGTTAGTGTTCTATTTCTAACATGAAACTGTACAAAGATTGCTTACTATATCCAACTTTACGTACTCCATCATTATCATGCGAAACGACTTCCTGCTTGTATAGTCCAATGACAGAAACTCTAACTGTCGATTCTGATATGGTTTGCAAGCTATCGACTGCGTTTACTTCTGAGTTTTGAAATTCGTAATGTTTATTACATCTAGGTATTTTTTTCTTAATGTGGTGTCCTATTTATAACTTTACCAGACTCTGAGCCAATATTTCGCTAACAATTCTATTTAAAAACATGCTCAGCTGTACACTGAAAAACATAATTACAATCAAAATGTGCATTGTTTTGCTTGAAAATTTTTTAACCATAAATATTTATGAAGTTTTCCTGCATGGTTTGAACTAAATCATTCTTTCAGAGCTTCTCTATTTTATTTTTTATATTGCTTCAAGAATTATGCAAAAGATCAGACTGTTATTTTTATAAATTTCGTAGCTAAATTTCTGTTTTCCTTAGAGGACTCCTTTGAATTGTTATTAACACGTTGACTGCCGACATGCTGACTGCCAGCGCTGTTTGCAGTTTATGGATCTCTAGACGATAGTTTAATTTAATTAAAACAAAACATTGAACAAAGCATTTTATTAAGTAAAAAATTACTAACTTTCTATAAATGTATTGAAAAATGAATAAAAGTCGGCAACAACAAGACAACTTGTAATTTGGTCTCTCAACAAGTTCACCTACCACGAGTTATCTCGTAGGTTGTCAGTCAACGTGTTAAAAACAGAATTCTTGTGGAAATTATTCATCTAATAAACTTATTGAGTATGTGTTTTTTAAAGAATTTTATTTGATGAAATGCAAACAAACTCTTCCGTAATCTGCATAATAAAAAATCATGCCGATGTACTGAATTTTCTTGAAAAAAAATATTCTGTAGTTTTCAGCATAGCAAAAGATCAAAGTGATACGGCAAACTCATTTTCTTTAGAAATAGTGTGGAACTCATTATCCATTAAATTTATCCGGAAAAGCTGCAATGAATTATAAGTGTTGGTTTTTAAGAGGATTGTTCTATGTTTTGTTTTCGCGGCTCGGAAGTCTCGTTTCATGAACATAAAATGTTCACTTGCTCTTTACGATGTTTTAAGACACAATCACAATGCGTTTTTTCAATGATCAACTTAAAATTTGTTTTAATAACCGTTCAATATAAATGTTTATATGTTCATAAAATTAATTATTTTTCAGAAGACTTAAACGTATTTTTTTTTTTTTGCAATGTTGTCTCACTTTATATTATTTTTCTTATATGTAAATCTTTTACTTTACGTAAATTTATTTTTTATTCATTATTTTAGGCTTATATCGTTATTAACGTATAGTTATATATACTAACGTGTAAAGGTAAATAGGATAAAAAATAATATAAATAGCAATTAGTTTTTGCAATGAAAAAAGGGTGTCCTGGACAAACAGAGAGACTCGCATTTACCCATCTCGTAACACTATTTTTTTTATTTTTAATTGTTATCAATTTTTGATTTTTTGAGGCATTTTTATGAGACATTACTTTTCCGTTTAGCCTTTTATTTAGTTTATTATTTTATTGGAGAGTGTGCTAAAAAAAGTTGAATGCTTCCAGTAAAAAGTTCTTCAAACCTTTTTTTTTTAGCAGATATTTTTTTATGTAATAACTAAGTTCTTCAAACCTTTTTTTAGCAGATATTTTTTTAATGTAATAACTATTAATAATTGGCTGACGGATTTCAACGAATGTTTTCTTTCCTTTCGATATCTATACTTTGAAATGAAATAATTAAAAAATATTTAAGTTTAAAAATGAGTAAGATTTTCAGAAGTTATTTCATTTCCAAAAGTTAAGAAAAAAATTTTTGCCGCTTTTATGTGAGATTTTTTTCCCCGAAGTCTAATTATTGCCTTAAGACAATGGTAAGATTAGTTTTATATTTGAAAAGATTTCACTAATGAATATTTTTTCAGTTTTCTTTTTTTTTATTTATTGAAAATTACAAAAAGTCTTTGAGGCTTTAAGTAAATTCATTTAAAATCTCACACAGTTGAAAAAAGTTCCATTTTCAGCTACTTTTTGAAAATTATTAGCGCCATTTTGTCAGTCATTGTAAGCTTTGTCTCACTAAATATCTGATCGTCAAGATTTTAATTTGGGCTTTTAGTTTCAGTTGGAATAATCTTGCAAAAACTAATTCCGTTATATATTAGCTCCTATTTCAAATTAATAAAACTAATTCCGTTATATATTAGCTCCTATTTCAAATTAATAAAACTAATTCCGTTATATATTAGCTCCTATTTCAAATTAATAAAACCAATTTCGTTATATATTAGCTCCTATTTCAAATTAATAAAACTATTTTCGTAGATTTGTTTTGTTTGCGTGTTCAGGACGGTGTTTAAAAATGGATTTTGGATTACAAAAGGGTAAACTTCCGAAAATTTATCTCTCGAGTTTTGGAACTATTCCAAATTGCTGACCGAGCAGAAGAGGTCTGTTTTAAAATAAAGTCAACCCAAACATAGTGTTAAAAGGTAAAGGCTATTTTTGTCTAGTGCACCATTTTCATGAATTCTGATAAATGTAATATTTGACGAAAGATATTGGTTACTTTCACTACATTTCAAAAATTTACAAATATGATAATGTTTGCAAAGCACATTTTGATATTTAGTAAATAAAATGTGAGGCAATAGTATAAAACTAACTATTATTATTTTTTGAAAATAATAATAATAAGAATAATAACAATAAATTATATTATTATTTTTACTTCTTATATACAAAAGTGCCAACATATAGACTATGAAAAAAGACATCAGTATTCTTCAATATTCCAGTACAGCGTTTCAATATGTAATTGCAAAAAAAAAAAAAAAAAAAAACACACCTAAATGGCAGTTGTAAAACTGTTTCCCAAATGAAATTTCAAGGCTAAATAAGGAAAAGAAAATAAGACCAATTTTAATTAAAAATCTTTCATGAGCCATGATGATACAGTAAAGAAAAAATTGTCTTACCATGCTCCAAAAGAAAAAAAAAATAATTTATTTTTTAAGCCTCGTTAAATGAAAAAAAAAAAAAAAAAATCAAATATTAAAGATAATGGAAAATATTTTTAATTCAATGATCGTTTCAGTAATTTGTTCATCGATGTTATGTCTTTAGAGATTGTAGATTGTTTTTGCGTGTGTTAGTGTGCGTGTCTGTGTTTTGCTCTAAATGTTTTTTTTCTATTTTATGCAATGAAAAACTAATAATATATTGCGATTCTGAAAATTGTTTCGAATTTTTGATGCAAACAATTTTATCTCGGGTTCTGTCGGAATTGTTTAAATGGTCTGAATTTTAACCGAAGTTCAATTCGCTAGTTTTATTTTTTAAAAATTGTTTAAAAGTAGCTATAGAAATATAATTCTGTTCATATGTTCTGTGTTAAAAGTTTTTCTGTTAAACCTGAAGCAGGTTTCGCAGAGCTTAATTTTGAGTTGTTTTGAATGGTTGAACATTGTTTAAATGTTTCCTAAATAAATAAATAAAAGGACAGAGAGAGTATTTATGTCATGCATCTTTCGGAAAAAAAAAGAAAACGCCCTTGTTTGAATTGAATAACTCAAAATTATTTAGGGAGGGGAGATACAGCGACAGACATGCCAGCAGACCTATATAGACACAGACCCGTAAGCCCTACTTTTATTTATTTTATACTTCAATATTTTTTAAATTAATTACTTTTATACTTTGTTTTTCGCTTTGGGACAATTTGTTTCCAACATTTTTACGTCTTCTAGATGAAATTATTGTGCTGTTCTTGTCTTGATTTCAAATGTTTAGCTTTATTCGTTTTGCTTTTTTATTTCTACGTTGGAGAGTGAGAAAAAATGATCAGTAGACCACTTCTATAAAATTGCATGATATTCCTTATTCGCGAGAGTTATTTACTTCTTCCAGTGACGTTATAAACTCATTCACTTAGGTCGAGGGTTTATTTTTTAATCAGTTATTGGATTTGTCGTTTATTAATTGTTTTTTCAATTGATAAATTGGCTTTATGCTTTTGCCGAGCCTTATCTATTTCACTGCTCAGTATTAATTGGCGTCATTACGTTCCAATATCAATTTTGTACACTGTGAAGCAAAACGCTTTGTTTTTGTCATTTATTAATTAATTTTTTTAAGCATACAGCACTAATTAAAAAACAAAAGCCCGTGTGAATTCGGGAGCATACATAATAAAATGAATTAATCATTTCAATGTGTTACTTGCCTTTCCAAATCGCTTGCAGTATACTTTCTCTTTTTATTCTTATATCATATTAAATATGCATTTTTTCTTTTAAAACTAGTTACATTACAATAGCAGTTAAGATATTTATGAATATAGCATTTTTAACGTCGTTGCTTCCGAGACTTAAAAAATCAATTTTGGAACATATGAAATTTCAACTCGCTTATTTCGTCTTATAAATAAATGGCACTCAATATTTTTTATGCTCAGGCCACACAAAGATAACGATTAACGAAGAAGAATAAGTTTTTATCAGAGTTTGTTAAGTTTCAAAAGCTACCTTTACCGCGGGTAACATGCAGCAATGAGGCGCAGGTTGACTATCACAATTATAAATCGTAAACTTAATTTTATAAGCATCCAGGTTTACTTGCAGCATAGCTCAACATTCAATACTATTTTTTTCTGTGTTAGTCTTTTTAATACTAAGTTTTAGGATCAAAATCAGGAAAAACTATAACCGAAAAGTACATTGAATTTTTTTTCACAAACATCTGCTGTGATCAGTGACAGTCGTATTGAATGCTGATAATTATCGTTTGGATAGAACCTGAAAGTGACTTGAAATAAGAACCGAGAATTTTTATAACTTTCTTAGGGGGAAAAACATGCTATATTACACTTGAATTTACAATTTCAAATGTATCGGTTATATATATAAACTGTTTTTCTAAAACTTCTTGGAAGCAGCAAGAAAGAAACCAATTTAAAAGCGCATGCAAAATAAATGAGCCGGCACTTCAAATTCTTCTACACATTCGATTTTTTTATAACCTATTCATTATCTTGAAACAAATAGCCGTTTCACCGATAAAACCCACTTTCAGAACTGCTAAAGTTGAGCAACATATCTTATAAAAATGAATGTGCGTATGTGCATTACTTATGCCGAAATACATGCCATGAGGAATTGTGTAAGAAGCCTCGCTATTTATTTGTTGGATATACGCTGCGTGATGAATGATCTTTTATTCTTCGTCTATTCTATTTTGATGTGGCATTTATCATGCTTCGATAAAAAAATTCTTTAGGAGAGCACCCTTTATTCTTTATATCCTGAAAAATTCTCATGCCTAAGGGCTCATTCATAAATGATGTCACGCTTCGAGGGGGGGAGGGGGGTTCTAGAACTTGGGACAGATTGTGACAAGGGGGGAGGGGTATCAAGAAGTGTGACATCACCCATTTTGGTTAAAGTAAAAGTATTTAACATCAAGCAAATTAAATACTTTTGTTCTTTTTATTTTAAAATTTGTTTTGTATTCTTACTGATTTTATATCGATAACATCGATGCTGATTAAGGTTTAAATTATCTTTTAGAAACTAAAACTAAACTCAGTGGCGGGCCAGCCCTTTGTAGGCCATGACCTACTGTGCCCATCCCAGTTTTAGAGACCGAGGGCCCTGGGGTGCAGAAGCAGAAGTTCCGGTCAAGTGGTCGGCCTGACGCGGCACCCCCAGTGTTTAGTTCCCAAGCATGCTTGGTCCTTATCTTATCGACACCGCTGCAGGGATGAAAGGCTGAAATTATCTTCTAGATAGAGCTTAAAAGGAAATCTTGGGTGTTTAGATCTTTAAGACAAAGTAGCGCGGGTCATTTTTACTGACTTCGAACAATCTTAAGAGAAAAAATATCAAAATAAAGCAGCTGAACCCAAAATAAGCATCATCTCATCTTTGGTTTCCTTTCATAACTATTTTGATAAAATCCACACGTATAAGCAAAAGTATCGAAACAGTACGATACCACCTAATTCTGCTTTTGCACGAACATTTTTACAGAATTGACTCAATACCAATTTAAAATAAATAGTATTATTTCATTCATTTTCTAAGCAAGTCGTTTTGATATAACACAAGGGATCGAATTCAATTTCAAACTTTTCTTTTGCCTAAATTCTAAGATAAAAGTAAAATATTTATGGCGTAGTAGATCTCGTTGATTTTTTTCCTTGTGCATTACAACTACCACACTCGACGAGGTTGCGTAACAGTTAAAGCAGGGCTCGATAAATACTGGGCCCCGACTAGATATTCAGTGCTAGGGCCAAAAAACACGAGGATTATTCTGCAATCCTTTTAAATGAGCTGTCATCACTTGGATGATCTACTTGGTTAGTTGGGGGTATCACGTAGAAGCTGTTTACTGATGTCTGTTTTCTAAATGGGTTCATTTAGATATCAAAATGTGCGAAGGGGGAGGGGTATATTCCGCTGTCACTCCCCCTTCTCAATACTCACATGGGAGCTGGCTCCTTACTCTTTTGCCTCTCGCCTAGATTTTTAGAGAATGTGTCAACTTTTGAGATCGTGTGGATTTCGAGAAGCTTGCTTTTTGTTTTAGTCTAGAAATAAGTTTTATTGTTGGATTTGATTCCCAAGATAGTCTGGTGTTTGTCTCATGGCTTTTGAAATATATGAATGTGAGTTGACGTTTGCACAAGCAGAGACTATTCTTTGGGATCATTCATAAATGATGTCACGCTTCGAGGGGGGGGGGGTTCGTGAAATTGTGACAAAATGTGACAAGGGGAGGGGAGGGGGTAACAAGAAGTGTGACATCATGCATTATGCAACATAGCGTGACGCGTGACAAAGCGGGGGGAGGGGGTCAGCTGAAGTGTGACATATTGTGACAAAGGGGGGTGGGGGTCAAATATATGGGAAAAAAGCGTGACGTCATTTATGAACGGCCGATTTCGAGAGCTAATTGCTAGTCTAAAATTTCGTACTTTCAATTGTTGCTTAGGGGTCGTTCATAAATGATGTCACACTTTTTTTCAATATATTTGACCCCCCAACACAATTTCAAAATGCCCGCGTACTCTATGAACGAGCACTTATATTCACCTTGGGAGGAAGATCAAGGATAAGAATAATGATTACAAATAATTTTCTGTTTTATAATTGTGAATAAATTTTATAAATGTAATAAATTTTACATTTATAAAATCATGTAAAATTTATTAAATTATATACAATACACAAAATTATATATATACATTTATTAAATTATATATATATTATTTATAAATTCATGTGAAGAATAAAATGAGAAGGCAGTTCAATTATATAAATTCATTTCGAGGCGGGGTTTTGTTATTTTGAAATTTAATCTCTTAAGAGTACTTTGTGTACATAAAATAAGGATAACGTTTTTAGAGCAAACTACATCAAGCTGTAAAATTCCATTGTTTTCAATTGTTCTTTTATTTTAATATTTTTTACTATTATATCATTTGCTAAATGTTTTTATTGTAAACTTTAATTTTATTTTGCACAAATTGAATAGACATATAATTATTATTGTTATGCTCATAAATGTCATAAAAGTTCAAAAATAAAATTGTAAATGTGATCTGTAACGTAGTGCTTTGTTTCTGAACTGCAAGTATTTATGCTTATGTAACATAGCGTGACATGTGACAAAGAGGGGGGGAGGGGGGGTATGCTGAAGTGTGACAACGGGGGGAGGGGGTCAAATATATTGAAAAAAAGTGTGACATCACTTATGAACGACCCCTAACGTTTGTTTTTGTCTAATATGGTTTTTTTAGCATAAATTTTAACCAAAATGGGGAAATTTATGAGATTTTTTTAAGCAATAATTGTTACTAGAAAATATGCGAAAATCAAAGATTTCGCAAACATATAATCAATTTTTATTATTTTTCTGAAATTAGTGTTTTAACTAAGGAAGTAAAATACAGTAAATTTCAAAACGATTATGGAACAACTTAAAAAATGTGTTCCTCATACAATTTACAGCTATGTGACAGGCATAAAGTCTTTTATTTGAATTTTTAAGATCAGAAATTGTGTTTCTAATTCGCTATCTAAGAAAAAAACCCCAGACAAAACACAATCGACCTAAAAAAAACCTACAAGGGTTTGAAGCGCATCAAGGGTTTGAAGAATGGATGATACTAAATTTGATAGATTATGTTTTACACCTCAGTAACACAAGTACATTTTAATTACAAATTAAAGGGAAATGTGTACTTCACGGAGGACAGAAAACCACAAATTCTCTTTTTGGATTTGAGGATGCAAAATAATTATGTGTGTGTGTGTGTGTATAACAGAACAAATAGAACACGGGCAATATTCATTGAAAGTAGCTTTCGAACTTTAAAACGAGGCTTACCTCTGAATTTATTTGCCCAATTTGGGTGTTTTCGCCAAAATAAATACTACTTTTGTCGCCAACTAGATGATTTTTGTTAACGTAAGATTGAAAAAATGTTGTTTTATCGTTATTCATGCCGTTTTATGAGTGAAACAAATTCTAAAAATTTATTTCATTTTTTAGCATGCTGCAGACGATTTTTAATTACTTCTTGAGGTTGATTCTTCTTTGTTTTTTGGCGATTTAGTATTATTATATCAACTTAAATTTCACACGTCAGGATTGGTTCAGTGCTAAAAATTTTCTAACTTAAATGTGCATTTGCCTTTGGAAATATAATGCTTTCCTTTCTTTCGTTTTTATGCGAATTTTATGAAAGTGATATTTAATTGAATTTTCAGGAAATGTTTTGACGATTTTGCAAGCGGGAATTTTTGGAACTGGTGTGCTTATTTTAATGGGGAATTTAGGGTGGACTGTTGGTAATTTTAGGAATAGTAGCTCTTGAAGGTCAGTATTCTAATGGGTGTTTTTAGTCACTGACGTCTTTATTCTAATGGAGATTTTTTGGGACTAATATCCTTATTCTATTAGGAATGTTTAGGAATTGTTGTCTTTATTGAAATGGGGGCTCTAAGGAATTTTTTCTTTATTGTAGCAGAAATATTCAGGGACAGTTGCTTTTCATCTGATGGACATTTTTAAACAGAAAACAGCTCTTATTCTGATGGGAATTTTTTGATGTATTGTGGTATATATTAAAAGTAGATATTGTGGTCAGCGATTTTGACGGACTCTTGATACCATTTTGGCGCAATTATGTGCCAAAATGATATAATATGCACGTGTGCATTTTAGCTACTGTTGCAATCAATCTAATGGCAATTTTTATGAACTGTTTTGGCATTTTAATGTGGATTTTTGTGAACTGTTGTTTTGGGTCTAAAAGGAAATTTTCTAGGCTGTTCATTTTAATGCAATCGTGATTTTTAATGATTTTTACTATTTAATTAGGATTTTTAAAGACTGTTGCCCATCTTCTACTTGTATTTTTTAAGAAAATTTTCCCTTGCATATTTACAACAGAATTTTGAACATGCGTCACTTAGCCTGCGAATGATGCAATATTAACCCGCGCAGAGTTGGCATGTCAGCTAGTACCAAATATTTCAAAAATCATTTTAATTACTTTAAAATTTCACTCTACAGAAATATTTTTTTTATTTGCTCCTTTGCGAAGAAGTGGATGGTCTCAATGTTATACTTTGCTTGCTTTTTTCAGGCATTCTGTTGATAAAGTAGCGCACTGAACGGAACTATTACTGGCAAGATCCAAATATCTGTCCGAACAAATAGGAACGATTTCGAAAAGTTATTATAACTGCCGTATGAACAGCTGTGGGTTATGGCTCGCTTAAACTCCACTTTTTTTCAGCTTACATAGATGACCAGATTTCTTTTGACTATTGAAACCAGATTTATTTTTTATATATAAAGCACTTAAAACAAGAATTTAGCAAATATTGTTTTGATCTATACAGAAATATTAAATTACGATTGTTATTTTAAGTCTTTCCATTTGGACAAATAGCCATCCCTACGAAGAAAAATATTAAGCATTTGGTACATGGATGGTATTAAAGAGACATTATCTGGACTACAAAAATGTCTGAAGGTAATTCAAGCAATTGGAAAAACTATTGAACCCACACCTTACGGGGGGCTCTAAAAACAGTAAATGGGATAATTTTATTTGTGGGAAATTTTGTTGCAATTCAATTTTATATTTTAGTTTTCAAACTTTTATACTCTTAAATACTGAGAAAAAATACTTCAATTAAAAATATTCATGGAAAGGGGAAAAAGATTAATAGTTGAAATTCGCTGTTACCTAAAGTTGACAATTTTTAGAGAATGATTGCGAAATCGTTTTCATGTTAACTAATAATTTTCTTATGCAAAAGGGATACATTTAATTTTTAGAAATCAGTTTTGAGCATTATGAAGGTATATTTGAAATAATTTGCGGATTTAGCCAATTGCGACAGAAATTTAATTGATGTTAGCAAATTGATTTTAGTATACGGGAAATAGGCACATGTAGTTTTTGGCGAACTTATTTACTTATAATTGTTCATAGTGAAATGTTATTTGACGGAACGTCTTACATTTTAAGCTCACGATGTACACTGTTAAAAATGTCCGTAACGAAATAGTAAAATAACAATTTATTTGATTGTTATTTTAGCATATTTAACTACAACAGCTGCATAACCATTAAAAAGATGGTACTCAAACCGATGCTTGCGAAAAAAAATCGTTTATTCTCTGTTTATCCTAAAGGACGTTTAACTAACCGTAATTTTCAAGCGCGCAATAAGAATCGGGTGTCCATCTTGTTTGCGAAACCTTACCGGTCGTACGTTGTTGTTAAAATATGAATAAAGATTTATGAGTTCAAATCTGCATGTGTATATAAAAAAAGAAGATAAAAAAAAGTGGCTTAAGCAGTGGATACTAAATAGAAACACATACACACGTAAATCAAAAATTGGAGCCATCGGATTTCCGACCTGTTTGCGAATGAGCGAACCCATCATTTGAGTTGCTGAAGCTTGTTTGTATTTTAATTTTTGCAGCAAATAAAATGATTTTCGTCAATATACAGTAAATTTAGACTAAAAATGACTTTGGATCCAATCAAAAACTGAAATCTCAATTTTAATGCAGTTTTCCTGTTGAAAAGGAAGATTTATTGATAAATAAACAACCGCTTTGTGTGGTGCTGATGGCCGAGTGGTTAGCGAGCAACTTTGGTATGGCAAACAACCGGGTTCGATTCCCGCAAGCTGCGTTTACCGTTTCTACGCCTCGAAATGGTTCAAAATCGCTGAAACTTTTGTTTTGAAACCATTTTTAAATGGTTATAAAAAAGGAAACTTTTGTATTTACGGCTTTTTAACCAAGCTGATTGGAAATGGTTAGGTCCCGTAAAGATGGAAGAATGTTCCAAACCGTAAATTTAACGGTGAATTAGATGGACAGACTGCTGCCGGTCATTTAACCGTAATTTCATGTTGAAATTTCTAACAGTGTAACATGTTCCACGTAATAACACTTTTATATGATTCATTAGACATTCAAGTCAAAATTCTATTCATATCCACATCAAAAAATATTAAAATAGACAAAATCTTTTACAAGTAATAATACTTGGAATTCTGATCACATAGTTTTGCGCTAGGCTTTGTGGCATCAATTTTCTACTAAAAGCTGTTCTCCCGTACTTTAATTTAATGGAATACAAAAATGCTTAAAAATATGTTAGAAACTGAATAAAAGTAAAAGTGAAATGCAATTTCCAATCTAGACTTTAAAAAGAAAAATAAAGTGGTTTCATTTTTTATTAAATTATTAGAGCTTAAGAGGAAAAATGAAATTTGGTTGAAACCTAATGTGTTGATTCAATAAAATTTATAAAACTGATTTTAGTTCAATTCTGTTACGAAAAATGCATTGACTAGTAAAGGAAATATGGTGAAACTACTGTTTGCATAGCTCAGAGATAAAGAAAAATTATATATAGTTTGTTTTACCTTATAAGTAACCCAATATGTAAAATCGGAGAAAAAAGTAGGTTTTGAGTATTTTGTCAAAAGTTTTTTGAAAAGTTGTTGTTATGCACTCTTACATGTCTTCAGTACTAATGCTATTTGTATAGCTTCTAAATTAATATTCACAAATTCAACACTGAGGAGTTCATATTACTTTTACAATTAAAATATTTATGTCTGCTTTTGTCAAAGGCAATGTTTATGTGTGTGTGTATCTGTTGTGCTACGTTTAGACGAATCCATAGCATTTAACAGACTTCAAATTTGGTATACAAGTAGGTTGTAAGACCAAACGTTGCATCTTGAAGCGTTTTATTTCCTCTCGTTTTTAAAATTCGGTCTAGAAAATTTAAATTTTTTTTAAAAGACAGCTTTTGCTTTAAGATCACAATCTTGCACAGTACCCACGCGCAGAAGGCTTGAAAATGAATTCCAGTTTTAAAGAAGAGTATCAAGCCAACGGCTCAAAAATTTTCTCATTTTAAGTGCGTAAAGCGTTTTCACATGAAAGGTAAGATTCGGGCTTTCAATTTGAGTCCTGAATTATGTGTTTACTGGAAATTGGTGACGAGATACGAGTTCTCCAACTCAGCTTTCAACTCTTACAGTTTGACCACGGCATTTTGACATTGGGACGCTTCTGCGCATGGCAGAAAAGAACAAATCCATTCGCTTCTGAGGGAAGTTCGCTTTGCAGGTGCTTTCACCTGGTACGCGGATCAGAAAGTTTGCTTCACTGTTTGTTGACAGCAACTAAATTCATAAACTGGCATATAGCATCCGTTCGGAAGAAATCAAGTATGCTAAACGAGTTGAAACGGGAACAAAAACGGCACATTCCTCATACCAGCAGTTCCTCCCTTGAACATAAATGGATTCTTCTTGACACCCTGCCGGAGAGATGGTTTTGGCTGATGGTAGAACTGTAGCTCTTAACTACAATAGCGGACGTTCGAAGACAGCTAATCCTAAACTGAAAGTATAAAACTAATCCTAACTAAATTAGTCTTTGAGAAAAGAATAGCATTCGTTAGCATTTCTCACAAAACCGAACAAATAAATAAAATTATATAGATATATTTGAACTAATCTTTTTTTTTTTTTGGTCTAACAGAATAATGAAGATGGTGAACATTTAAACTTTCTGGTGCGATTGGTTTGTGGGAGTGTCTATTTAATGAAAGATTTACGGATTGAATCTTGCTTGGCGAAAAGGAGTTTTTTCTCGTCTTATCCTTTCTAGTTCAACTTTCGCGGACTGGTAACCCCTTTGTCAGTTCCAGAAACACGGGCATATAGTTTTCACTGCAAATTTGTGCAAACAACATTTAATAAATTTAAGTGTTTAAATAACGTGATTTTTAAAAAATAAATAAATAGGTACTAAAAGATTTTTAAAAAAAATACAAAAGTGAAGCGGTCTGCAGTTTGCTTTTTTAGCTGACTTTTTATCAATATTTGACAAACTTACCATTGCTATGAACTAGCTCTTGGCGAAAAACATTTGGGACTAGCTATTAACGAAAAATTGCTCAGTACTTTTCGATGCTACTTATTTAAATTCCTTGTTGACTTTCCTTCAACTAATAACTTTTTATTGCAAGTGCTTCAACGGTCTACGTATACGCTTCAAAGGTTTCATACCATGTTTTACACTGTGGCTCAGAAATCCAATTTATTTGCTTATTTGTTTTCTCAAAGCACTCACATTTCATATCCTTTATGATTTTGAGACTTTAAAATCAACATGTAATTCCTTTCCCGAAATTATTACATCATCACTTTTTGCTATTTTTGACCACCACTGTTCAAAATTAAATAAAGTAATTAACAATGCTTTTTTTTTATGAGCTATATAATATTCATAACACATGCTTCATATTTCTTAGAAAAATAACGAACCTTTTCTGCTTTTCTTCTGTCAATCAAGATAAAGCTTGTGCTCTTGTTTAACTGAAGTTTCTCTTAAAAATGCCGTGAATACCTAAGAGCAACCTGGCAACATGCAAAATTTATGCGACGCTTCTAATGCTCTGAAAATGCATTCTCTGGCACTTTGCAATGGAATATCTCCGAAAATCTTAGTTCTTCTGAAAGATCAAACAGAATACCTTCACACCCCGGAAATGTAAGAAAAATATTTGACAGATATAAAACTGGCGGACCTTTCTTTGTCAGAAAAAAGGAGAAGTTTTCTATAGATGCGATGAGAAAGTTTGGATGAATATTTTTCGGAATGTCATGGCGACGCTGAACTTGCTAAATTAGGAAGTACTCCACAATAAAAGTGTTTTTGGAACCCGGGAAGAAACGAAGTTTCTTTTCTTATGCTTGTTACAATTGTGATTTATTTATCGCTAAATATGCCTGAAATAGGATAAAGTATTTATTCAACTGCACCTGTGCAACAAATTATGAATTTCCCACGCAACAAAGTTTTAAGCAAAATAACTCAATAAATAAAACTAAATTTGTCATTGACAAATTAAAGTTTTCACAATCAAGGAATGCATTTAGGTTTTGTTTCTTTTCTTTTATGCTTCACTGTTAGAAATTTCATCGTGAAACTACGGTTAAATGACCGGCAGCAGTCTGTCCATCTAATTCATCGTTAAATTTACGGTTTGGAACTCTTTTCTATCTTTACGGGACCTAACCATTTCTAATCAGCTTGGTTAAAAATCCGTAAATACAAAAGTTTACGGTTTTATAACCATTTAAAAATGGTTTCAAAACAAAATTTTTACCGTGTTTGAACCATTTCGAGGTGTAGAATCTTCGATGCGTAGAAACCGTAAACGAAGCTTGCAGGAATCGAACCCGCTTGTTTTGTATACCAACCTTGCTCTTTAACCATTCGGCCATCAGCACCACGCAAAGCGGTAGTTTATTTATCAATAAATCTTTCTTTTCAACAGGAAAACTGCATTAAAATTGAGATTTCAGTTTTTGATTGGATTCAAAGCCATCTTTGGTTCAAATTTACTGTATATTGACGAAAATCATTTTATTTGATGCAAAAATTAAAATAAACATGCTTCAGCAGCTCAAATTATGGGTTCGCTCATTCGCAAACAGTTCGGGAATCCGATGTCTCAAATTTTTGAATTACGTGTGTATGTCTTTCTATTTAGTAACCACTGCTTAAGCCACTTTTTTTTCTTCTTTTCTATGTACACATGCTGATTTGAACTGATAAAATTTTATTCATATTTTAACAACAACGTACGACCGGTAAGGTTTCGCAACCAAGATGGACGCCCGATTCTTATTGAACGCTTGAACATTACGGTTAGTTATACCTTCTTTAGGATAAACAGAGAATAAACGATTTTTTTTCATAACCAGCGGTTTGAGTACCATCTTTTTAATGGTTATTCAACTGTTGTAATTAAATATGGTAAAATAACAATCAAATAAATGGTTATTTTACTATTTTCTTACGGAAATTTTTAACAGTGTTGTGGATTGAACATAAAATTTTTCTTGATGACAAAAATATTGACTCACAGTATTTGTAAGTAAATGCCTCATTAAAGCAACTAAAATTTTGAAATAAGATAAAAAGCAACGTAATTAAAGGAAAAGTTTCAGAACAAAATACAGACACATGTTTCGGAATCACAAGGAATTCCTTTTTCAATGCAAGAAAAAAGACAGCAAGGACTCAGACTCAGCAAAAGTACCTCCTTTCTTGCATTGAAAAAGTAACTCCTCGTAATTAGTACCTCTAACACGTACCTGGGCCCTAATTCCAAGTGAGCGCACATCGATTCGATCGTAGTTCCCAAACCCTCACTAGATGGCGCAAACGCAAAATTCACAGGACGACAGCTCTTGTGCCATCGAAGTTGTTCGGACTTTCGGATATTGGTTCGTTGAGTCGCCGAAATATGAAAACGCATTTTACAGGAGCAGGGACGTTGTATTTGCTCTTCTTTAATGCTGTTTTTGACACATATTGAGAATTATTTTTGATCAATTAATTAATTCTGATTTGTCCAAATAAATAATTTGAGGCATTAAGTTTCTTTTTGTTTTTTCATAAATTGAAGTTACATACATATTAATGTGTATCAACCAAAAGCTAAATTATTTTACGACTAATTACTTTTATGAATATGTTATTACTGATTATGGTTTCATTTTATGCATATTTTTGGTGTTTTTTAATTTAGAAATATCTTTAAAGCCCGAAATCACTAAATTTCCATGTGTCTGATTTTTTAATCTAAAAAAAAAAAGTTGAAAAGTTATATTAATGAATAACGTGAAGATATATTTACATATTCATACGGTTAAAAAAGTCCATAATTAAACAAAAAGTAGGTTGTTTTTAGAAAAGATATCCTTTTTTAACGCATATTTTTTTTGTGTACATCCATAAATTATGCACTGTTGTTAAGTCTTAGGTTATGAGTCAAAAAAGCAACTAACATCGTTAATTCCTTTCATGAATATCTTTTTATAATTATAATTAATGTTTAATCATATTTTTAATAAATTTTAAAATAGCCGTATAAATCTATGGGCAAATGCTAATGTTTTAACCTTAAATTTTTTTAAACAAATTATATTAATATGGGGGGAGATCAACTATCCCCCCACTCTGAGAGGTAGCACATCCCTTAAAACTATGACCCCCTAAGTCTATGACCCCTTAAGAAAAGTCGATCAAGGGCCCCAAAGCCCTTTGAAACGAACCGCCCCCTTTCCAAATCTCAATGATGCGCAATGAACTCCTTCCTGGGGGGCACCCCTGCAGGGTGTCTACAGATTTCCAAACTGAAGTTTCGTGACCTTTTCCGAGCTTTTTCGTGACCGATCGGTGACACATCGGGTATTGATTTTGCCGGAGATCGGATATCCCCGATGTTTGAAACCAGTAAATTCTATACACATATATTCTATAGACATAAAAACACATACTGAGTTTGTAATTTACCAAAAAAATTTCATAACAGTTTCATTAATTTTAACAATAAAATTATGCAACCTGGATAACCGGATATTTCATGCAGTGGCCTGATTATATTCCGAATATTTAAAAATCTGTCGAATACCGGCTATCCGATGCTTTCTGAGGGGATCGGTCTCGTTTTTTAGCCTACTTTCCCGTAAAAGTAAAAAAAAAATAATAATAAAGCATGAAAGAAGGCTTAATGTATCGTGAAAATATCGATAAAAATCAAGAAAAGTCAAAAATAAGTGAAGTAATTAAATAAAGATTGAAAAATAAAAAATTTGAAAGTAGGGTTTTGAGATGGGGAAAAAGTGTGTCTGTCGGTCTGTCTGTCGGTCTGTCTGTCTGTCGGTCTGTCCCCCCCTAATAACTTTTGAACGAATTGTCCGATTCGAAAAATTCTTTTTGCATTCGAAAGATCTCGGCGAGGACATCTCATTTCCATATTTTACTTTTTCATTTGAACAATTCTTTGTTCAATTTTGAACAGTTAAAAAATTTTTAACATTATCGCCTATGGGTGAAAATGAAGCAAATTATGTAAAATTTGGGTACAAGATCCAAGTTCCCATGAACAAGCTCACTGGAAGAAGTTCTTGGCGTTAAATATTGATTTGAACAATTTTTGTTCATTTTTGAACAGTTCAAAAAAAAATAACATACCGCCTACGGGGAAATTTCAATCCTATATAATTCCTGATCTAACGGACCGATTTGCTTGGAACAAACTTTATCGGAAAGCTCTTATGACGTAGAACATATACAAATAGAAAGTACATGCAGAACCTAAGGAGCCTATTTTCCTATGAAATTTTTTGATCGGGATTTTCAAGAATATTTTTGAATCAATGCATGATTAAATGGATAAGCAAAAGAATGAATGAATAAATGAGTGACTTACTACATGAATGACTTAATAAATGAATGATTGAATGAATATCTATTAACCGTTGAAAAAGGTATATTTGAAGCAATTAAGAACTAAAACTAAACGAGAAAGACAGAGAGAGAGAGAGAGATAGCTAGATTATAAATTTGAATTCGGTGTATACGGGAAAGTAGGCTCGTATAGTTCTAGACGGAACTTCTTGTTTTTAATTTTCGTGATCTATTCTTAGTTTTCGTAACTTTTCGTGAACGATTTCCGAATTCGTGACTTTTTCGGGACTTTCGTCATGTGTAGACATCCTATCCTGTTAATCTATATTACGCAAATGTGCGCCCTGTCAATGTATATCACGCAAATGTGTGCCCTGTCAATGCATATCACGCAAATGTGTATCCTATCCATGTATATCACGCAAATGTGCGCCCTGTCAATGCATAGCATGCGGAAGCGAAAAATTGTCTTTCCCCTATTTGAGTTAGGCTTTATTTAGGGTTTTCACGAAAGAAATATTGCTTAGTTTTAACTTTAAAAAATATAACAGATGCAAATGGAAAGATTTTAAACGTTTCATTAAATAAAATTGAACTGGTATTTCAATTAGTATATGAGATTAGTATATAAGAAGGGGAGGGGGTAATAAATCAACTTTTGACGCGACTTAGATGTGGGTCCTCTGAAAATGGGCATATTAACGGAGGAAACCGGACGACCCTCGCTCCCCCCCCCTCGAAGCTGGGGCGAGTTTTCGCAAAAGAAACCCTCCCGTTTTCTCTCTTTTTTCCCTCCCCTCTCTTACTGGAAAATTGATATTTTTTTCCCTCAAAAAATATTATGAATTTTTGTTTTACTTTTCATTTTTACATAAAAATTATTATTTCTAATAAACTTCTAATCTTTTACTGTTTTTTTTCCAATTTACTTACTCTTTATCTTTGTTAAGAATGCAAAAGTCATAACTTTTATTTTTTGCATCACTAATCTGAAATTGGAGACCCCTATTTACTAAAAATAAGAGCTACAAATCCCTCGAGAAACGCGTAACTCAAAACAAACGCGAGAATTACTCCGAAGAAACGCTTTGATTGGCTGCTACGCCAGTTTGATACGAGAATCCCTTTTCCCCCTGCGATTGAATTTTCTCCCCTACGCCTTTGAACGAAGAAGGTTTTGGAATCTACCCTTTCGAAGGAGAGACGTCAAGGCCGGTTCTTTAGCAGCAGTCCCTTCGAATCGATACGTCGAAGTTTGGAATTAGGGCCCAGCACAACACTAATTCTTTTACTAGACGTTTCCGACCTAACTTTTATTTGGTCTTTATTCATATTGCGATAAAATTTGGATCTGCACAGTTCACAATTATCGCTGGTGCGCTGAAGACAATCTTGAAACGTTTCACCTTTTAATAATGCATAGTAAGTCAATTGTGTAGAGATTTGAAAATGTCTGCATAAATGCAAGGCACAAATTCATTCTCAAAATTTATCTTTAGGATATGGTAAAATTAAGCTTTAACTACTGAGGTACTTAAGCTGATGAAAGACATTACACAATTTAAAACTCAACAAATTTAATAAACAACAAAGACATAATTAAACAAAGTAAATCTGAACGAACTTTTAAACATGCGCCACGGGCAACAACCCATGCGGGCACACGACTGCTGCACAGCAAAAAAAAAAAAAAAGAGAGCGAGTGAAAAAAACATTTCACTTGGCATTTATACTGTTCTTCTCGCCACAAGCACTGATGCCACAAAACTTTAAAAAGTTCGCTAACGATGCATAATAATGAGCAGGTTGAGCATTTTGCATTATAACGATGCATAACAACAGGTTTCCCTTAGTCACGAAGTCAGTCTCCGGACTGATAATACGACAAAACGTACTTTACGACCAGATCTTGTGACAACAGACTTGCGAAGGGAAGATTGCAAGTGTTGTGTGGCATCATGTACCTTCTCCGTTGCGCACTCAGGAGGCTTTGATGTAGCTGCATCAGAGGATGTAGCTGCATCAGAGGGCTCTTGTATCGGAACGTCAGGGGCGACGAAGAAAAAAGTAGGCTTCAGACGATCAACTGATACGCTGACTTCCTTACCCTTGATAAGCAAGACATAAAACTTAGGTCTTCACTCTACTACCGAGTAAGGGCCGTTGCATGGCTGCTGAAGTGGTCGTCGTATGGAGTCTACCCGCACAAACACATGAGATGCTCGAGCTAAATCTTCACTCATAAACACATCTGAATTGGTGGAGTGATGCTTTGCAGGAACAGGTCTCAGCTTATTCATATTTCGCCATAGATCCCGCAAAAGATCTGCACGAGACGATACAGCAGAAGGCGATGTGGCTTGCAGGAATTCAATAGGAAGTCGGAGAGAGCAGCCGTAGACGAGATCCGCAGTCGTAGCGCCGATGTCCTCTTTCAAACTCGTCCGGATACCAAGCAGTATTGTAGGCAGGACTTGAACCCATCGCTCCGTAGCATGGCTCATGATGGAACTCTTCAAGTGCCGGTGGAGAGCTCCACCGAGCCATTGCATTTCGGATTGTAGGCAGTAGTTCGTGTCTTGACTATACCAACGAACTTTGCTAGGGAGGGGAAGAGGTCACTCTCGAACTGTCGTCCCTGGTCAGTAGTGATGATCTCAGGAACGCCAAACCTTGAAACCCAGCCGGAGTAGAAGGCGTCAGCCACTGTAGCTGCGGTCTGATCTTGCATTGGAAAGACTTCCGGCCACCTTGTGAAACGATCAACGGCAGTCAAAGCATAAATGAAACCCCTCGACGGCGGCAGAGGTCCGACGATGTCCAGATGCACATGGGAGAATCGAGCTGTAGGAGGATCGAAGGAACCAGTGGGAGAAATAGTGTGTCGTTGGACCTTAGATTTTTGACAATTGATGCACTGTCTGCACCAGGTCTTGATATCTCTTGACATTGATGGCCAGACGAACCGTTTATTCACCATGTCCAACGTTGCACGTGCTCCGGGATGCGAAAGTCCATGCAAAGTCTGAAAAATACTCTTACGAAAAGAATTAGGCACATATAGGCGAATGTGACCAGTGGACACATCGCACAGCACTTTTGATGAGGCGAGTGTTAATGACCTCCACTCAAGACCAGAATCTGACTCTCGCAGAGATCGCAACTCCTCATCATTACAATGAGCCTTTGCCAAAGTTTCGTAATCAATTTCGCCAGAACTTAACAAGTTAATATCAGAAATGCGCGAGAAACTGTCAGCTACCGAATTTTGTGCTCCAGGTACAAACCTGATGTCAGTAGAAAATTGACTAATAAACTCTAAATGTCGAATTTGCCTTGGGGATTGTTTATCAGCTTTTTGCTGAAAAGCAAATGTTAACGGCTTATGATCACTGAAAATAACACATTCGCGTCCCTCAATCATGTGTCTAAAATACTTGACTGAAGAATACACAGCTAATAATTCACGATCATAGCAACTGTAGCGTAACTCGGCATTATTGAGTTTACGTGAGAAAAATGCCAGTGGTTGAACCTGCCCATTGACTACCTGCTGCAAAATCTGATGCGTCTACGACAAAATGTAAAGGAGCATCAGGCACGGGATGTGCTAGAAGCGTAGCATTAGAAATCGCATCTTTACATGCTTGAAATGCCGATTTGGCCTCCCCTGACCAAGAAAGAACAGTTTTGTCTTTCTTTCTGCACTTACCATCACCTTTTGCGAGAGTACGCAAACTAGCTTGAACTAGCTGCATCTCTTAAAAAACGATGATAAAAGTTTGTCATTGCAAGGAAACGACGCAATTCTTCAACAGTGTGAGGTAGGGGAAATTCTAGCAAGGCTTTGACCTTTTCGGGTAGGGGTTCAATACCATCCTTAGACACAAGGAAACCCAAGAAATTGATTTTTTCCTTACCGAATTCACATTTATCTAGATTAATTGGTAGACCATAGTCCACTAACCACTGGAAGACTTGTTTCAAGTCGGGCCTGTGTTTTTCTTCACTTTCAGAGGCCACAATGATATCGTCAATGCAAGATACACAGCGATCAAGACCACGTAAAACGTTATCAATAAAGCGCTGCAAGCTTTGGGCAGCGCATCGTAATCCGAAACACATGGAACTGTATTCGTAAAGTCCAACAGGAGTTATTACAGCAGTTTTTGGAATGTCACATGGTTCAATAGGGATTTGATGGTATGCTTTCACGAGATCAATCTTGGAAAACAACCTTTTACCACTTAAAGTATGCATAAAATCCTGGATATGGGGTACGGGATAACGATCAGGAATCGTAACAGCGTTAAGCCTCCTGTAATCCGCGCAAATACGCCACCCAGAATGTTTTTTAGGTACAAGGTGTATGGGGCTGGCCCATTGACTTTTAGGAGGACGAATTATACCTTGTTTGAGAAGTTCGTCAAATTCTTTCGTAACAGCCAACATCTTTTCAGGAGACAACCGTCGTGCAGTGGAAAACACTGCAGGACCTTTAGTTTCGATCCAATGAGTTGAAATTGAAAACTCCCGTTTTCTCGCTTCTTTCCCTCCCCTCTCTTACTGGAAAATTGATATTTTTTTCTCAAAAAATATTATAAGTTTTTGTTTTACTTTTAATTTTTGCATAAAAATTATTATTTCTAATAAAATTCTTATTTTTTTACTGTTTTTTTTTTTTCAATTTACTTACTCTTTATCTTTGTTAAGAATGCATAAGTTATAATGTTCCGTTTTTGCATCACTAAACTGAAATTGGCGACCCCTATTTACTAAAAATAAGAGATGCAAATCCCTCAAGAAACGCGTAACTGGAAACAAACGCGAGAATTACTCCGATTGGCTGCTACACCAGTTTGACAAGAAATCTCTTTTTCCCCCTGCGATTGAATCTTCTCCCCTACGCCTTTGAACGAAGAAGGTTTTGGAATCTACTCTTTCGAAGAGATGACGTCTAGGCCGGTTCTGTAGCGGCAGAGTCTTCGAATCGATGCGTCGAAGTTTGGAATGAGCGCCCTGTATTTTGTGCTTAATTACGTTGCATTTTATCTCATTTCATTTGTCATGTAAAAGGCAAATATTTTTGCTTGCAACTAAAATTTATCAAAGTCTTACCTCAGAATGTTTGGATGCCTATATTTCCTTTTTCAAAGGTACTACAGTTTACAGTTCGATCGCGAAGTTTCGACATTTAGACGCTTCTACGCATGACAGAAAAGGACGATTCCATTCCAGTTTTAGGGAAGTTCGTCCTGCAGGTGCGTTTATTAGCACGCGAATCAGGATGTTTGCTTCTCTGTTTGTTGAAAGCATTTATAAACTGGCACATACACTGTTAAAATTACTCGTAAAAAAATAGTAATCTAACAATTTATTTGATTGTTATTTTACCATATTTAATTGCAACCGTCGAATAACCATTAAAAAGATGGTACTCAAACCACTGATTGTGAAAAAAATCGTTTATTCTCTGTTTATCCTAAAGAACCTTTAATTAACCGTAATTTACGAGCGCCACCTAGGTCTCGCAGTTAATAAGAATTGGGCATCCATCTTGGTTGTGGCTCGAAGAAGTGTGAAGATTAGAATTCCATCGCATAATATTGTATTGTTCCTTTTTTATCTGAAAGGGTGGAAGTGAAGAGAAGATGAGGTTAGTAATAGTCATAAAAACTGGTTGTGTAAACATATCCCATATAATTATATTTTGATATTGCATTTTTAAGTTTCTCAGAATAAAAAAACTTCTCAAAATCTTGATCATCCATTAGGTACCTCTTGGAAAAGTATGGAAGTACTGGCTTTCCCCCATGGCGGTCCGGGGCTCTATCCCCGTCCCCGCAGACCTCCTGCTCCACCATGTCCTCGCACCTCGTCGTTCGCCACAATATAATACCTATGAATGGTTTCGAAGATTTTACGCATGTTGTTAAATACCAGAGCCTACAGCATGTTATCATTAGTGCTACTAAATGGCTATGACACCGTAAACTTTTGTATTTACGGCTTTTTAACCAAGCTGATTGGAATTAGTCTAGAATCCATAAAGATATAAAAATGTTGCAAACCGTAAATTTAACGGTTAATTAGATGGACAGACTGCTGCAGGCTATTTAATCGTAATTTCATGATGAAATTTCTAACAGTGATCAGTTCGAAACAAATAAAGTATGCTAAACTAAATAAAACGAGATCAGAAACGGCACTTTCCACATACCAGGCAGTTCCTCCCTTGAGCATGAATGGATTCTTCTTGGCACTCTCAATATGCCAGGAAGATTGCTTTGGTTGATGGTAGAACTGTACTAGTCATAAAGAATGGAGCATGACTTCACCAAAATTAAAGAGTTATATGCTTTTTTTTTGTCGTCTGAAATGCTATAGCATTAATTATGACGATAGCAAAGTCGATATTTAACATTGGGTTCTAAGAGAATCTCGTCAAATATCGACAATATTGTCAAAGTGACACTGGATTCAGCATCTTGTTTCTAGTATCGAATCTGTACCATCTTGGCGATCAAATTTTTACCAATATCGACAATATCGTCAAAGTGACACTGTATTCAGCATCTTGTTTCTAGTATCGAATCCGTACCATCTTGGCGATCAAATTTTTACCAATCTTCTAATAAATAGAGAAGTTTGAAAAATTAGCTTGAAAGGTTCAGACACGAAATCCCTGGGACCAGTTTGCCCAACTATCCCGTATGTAAAAAAAGTATTTTTAAATTTTTTTTAAATAAATAAAAAAAAACTTTTTTGTTCCTTTTTTTTAAATTTTAATTTTGGCCACAGAATCTAATATTATTCCTCAGTCCACGCTACAACATTTTTGCAAACCTTTCTCGAATAAATAAAAATCTGCTTTTATATCAAAGTGAGGATTAATTATTTGCATTTCAAAGTGATGGCTGTCAGCAAATTTATAAATCCAAAAATAAGTACGTTTTCGGTGGTTATGTATGGAAGCAAAAAAGAAAAATGCTTACGAAACACATTTCTGTAAGTCACAAATTTAATGATTAGTTATTAAATCATAAAAAAACATTTTAGATGCGGTTTCATTCGGCTTGGTTTTCATAAAGTTGGAAAGCGAATACGAATTGACTGATGAATTACCGAAAAATACTTGAAATTTATGTCGCCTTTTTATCTTTGGCTTCACCGCTTTGCAAAATGATGGCAGAAATTTTCACGTGAATAACATTCTTCAGAATTCAAAATTCTTTTTATCACGAATAATAAAATAATTTTTGGAAGAACAAAATAGAACCAACTTCAAACTAAAAATTGCTCTAAAATGTCAAATATTAATTTATTCATTAAACAACATCGATACGACTTTTAAACATAGTTTTAGAAGTCAGCACAAAATTATGGCAGTCTAATTACCAATGCATTATGTTTTACTTCATAATGGAACTGTTGGACAGTCTGGGCCATTTAGATTTGTAATTGATTAATTATTACAAAAAATTTTAGGTATCATAATTTTAGCCTGACTTCTAAAACTATGTTTAAAAGTCGTATAGATGCTGTTTAAAGAAGGAATTTATTTTTTACGTTTTGGGGCAATTTTTTAGTTTGAAGTCGGACTTATTTCCCCCCCCCCCCCAATTTTTTTTATTAACTCTTTTTAGTGTAAATAAATTTTTCATAAAAATACTATATTAAAAAAACATATGAAAGAGCACATCCACTTTTTGTCTCAGAGAAGATTTCACTCAAACTCTTATTACAATTGCTTTCAATATTACTGTTTAATGGTAACAAACTCTTTTTAACAATGAGTTTTATATTTATTAATGCTTACAAATATCAAGCCAAGACTTTCCAACTGAAAGAAATATACTTACTTTTCACACATAACGTTCTTTCTGTGATTACTGACTCATAAAGCGCATTTAAAGTGTGATGTTTTTTAAAAATTAATTTCAAACCCTAGTTCGTTTTTTTTTCAGTGACCTGCCTCACCTCGAGTGTATTAACACTGGCAGCCATTGCCTGTGACCGTTTCATCGCTATCATTTTCCCTCTGCACGTCCGGGTCACCAAACAGAGAACGGGCTTTGTCATCAGTGTCATTTGGTTGTTGTCTATCATTGTAGCCACACCTCTTCTGCTTGTTCAGAAGTATAATATTATTGAGGTAAGTTGCACGAAAACAACATTTATTTCTTGAGAATTACCATGACCTATCAATAAAAGTTCAGGATTTAAAAAAAAAATAAATTTTTTTTTTTTTTTATATAATTTTGCTTAACAGCGGACCCGCGGTAACCGGGCCCTGCTTTTAAAATAAAAACTGCTTAATTTAAAATTGGGGCAGTTCTGTAAAACCCAAGTTTAAAGGAACGGATTCAAATCAATGGTTAATAACCACAAAGTAAACGATGCCCCCCTGGGGTTTCCAACCCCGGGGGAAGGTCTTCATCGGGATTTTAACAAAATTAAGAACGTTGCTGAAGGGGGGAAACGGGACAACCTCCTCGGGCCCCGTTGCTGGATCCGTACCACCCGCTAAAGGAATTGCAATAAAACAATGGCCAAGCCTAATGAAACGTATCCCCTGGGTTTCCCAATCCATACCGTCCTCATCTGGGAGCTAATTTCACAAAAATGAAAGGGTTTCAAAGGGGCGGATTATGGGCTTGCCACAAATTTTACTAACAGAAACCCATTTTCCTAATTGGAGGACACGAAAACCAACAAAAAAATTTTTACACTTTTAAAGAAAATTTCTGTAAAAAAAACTTGCGCGAAATAGTGTCAAAAATTGGTTTCACCGTATCAATATAAAATTTTGTTTAAATTGCGCATGAAAAAACAGTTTTTTTTTTTTTTTCCCCCCCCAAAAAAAAAACCCCTTTTTTCTGGGGTTACTATGGTTAAGATGTTTCAATAATGGCGGTAAAAAATGAATAGTCGCAAATTGCAGCTAAGTATGGTATATTTTACAAGCTCTGTGGTAAAGGGTTTAATGAAGAAAAAGTTACAGGTTTATCATAAGCGATTCATTAGGTTTCAAAATATTTTTTATTTAAAAAATAAAAACCCGAACAAAATAAATATGATGTCTGAAAGACGCATGTTTTCACCTGAGTTTAAAGTACGTGCTACATTATGTGTTGGTGAAGGAGACGGCTCACACCCAAGCTTTTATTCACATCAGTCTAAATATTCAATAGTATAGGGTGCGGCAGAAGCAGTTGACACATTTAGAAGCAAAATACAACGAGCCAAGCAAAGTATTTCTACATATTTTACTCTTGTGTAATTACGGAATAAAGATCTGATTTTTTTCATGCTTTTTCGCAAAGGGTATACATATTATTTACTTCATTTCTCGATTAGAAATGGGTATGTAACACGCTATATCTTTTGTAATAGTAATTAACTTCTAGAGGTTCTAGAGTAATGGCTGTTATTTTAGCCTATTGCCCTTTGGGAACGCGGGTGTTTTTATCTCTTTAGTTTTCACTCAAAAATATTTGCGCAGCGCACGTTGTATCAAGTTATTATATTATAAATTACTGAATTGCTCTGAAATTTTATTTTAGTACAGTTGAAAGTAAACTGAATTGTTTCAAATTTAATAAGTTTTAATTTTTCGACAACTTTATATAACATTTCTCATACAAAACTATGTTGCTCTGAAAACTATTTAGCTCGCTGTGAACGAAATGAATTGGGAAACTTTTAAAACTTAATTTGAATTCTGTTTTTGAAAATCTGAGATACGGTCGAAGGCACATAGAACGTAACCAGGAATCTGTTTCAGACGGAAATTCGTGAAGACCGACTCGATGCCAATAGTCGCTGCCATACGAAATGTGTTTGCTCTCGGACGATGCCGATGAAAATTATTATGCGATTAAGAGAGCACTATATTATAAAAATAAGCGGAACACGGCTGAATAATCCACAAAATTTTGTCAGGATGGAAAGCTAGCTTAACGGTTGATTCTAGTGAGAATCCTTAGTGGAAGTAATGTAATAACAGGAATTTCTAACAAAAGGCTTTCAAAACTTTAGATATGTTAAGTGAAGTTAATATCTTTGAAATGCTTTATCTTCAAACTCGTTGGATAGTTCAAGAAAACCTATTTATATCCTCTATTATTCAAGGTGACGCTTATTTTGTATTTCTTCTCATCCCCCCATTATAACTACTGTTTGTTTTAGAAAGCCGCGACTGCCAGTCAGAAACGATTCCATATGTCGAAAGGATGATACGAAGAGACTAGTTTTGGAAGTTTTATTTTAGCCAAGTATTTTTTTTAATTTTCTCGACATTGAATTATTCTATTTCTCATTTGGATATTTAGCACAAAAAAAAGGGAAAAGAGCGTAGCTAGTTTGTTATTCTTCGCAAAAGAAACATATCCTCACCGTTTTTTCCTCTCCTACCCCTATTTCGATGAAATTGAAGTAGTCCTGACGCATGCGTAAAGCGAAGGAAGGTTTCGGCTAAGAAAAACAGAGCGTACATGTGACATATTTCAATTTCAGAAAAGTAGTTTCCAGTGTCTGTTTGCTGGCTGAGCAGCAGAATGAAAAATGACCTTTTATTTTTCTAATTAATTACATTCTGAATAAAAAGTATCATTAAAGTAATGGTGACAGTTTCAACTAATCCCCGTAACTATAAAGAAAAAAAAAATGTGTGCGTGTACTAGCGTACACTCGTAAGAAGTGAAACTTCTTTATGACGTTATTTTTCAAAAAATAATTTACTATATGCAACTTTACAGAAATTGGTTAAATAAAGTTAAATTAGGTAAAGTTTAATAAAAGGCTTTTATTATCATAGACATAAAAACAAATTCTACAATTATTTCATTTTAGCTTATTACTACAAAGATTATTATTGAATTTCATTAATTGTAATAGAATTATTACTATCATTGATGTCGTTATTATATATTTGTGTTATTAATGGCTTATGGTAACTGAAATACGAAATATATTGTTTACATTCCACAAAATTTAGTAACCGAGCGAAAACTCCATCAATTGTAGTGCCGGATCTCGTTGTCGACGTTTGAGGATTGTTTTTCATGGATAAATTAAGTTTATCTTTCAAAAATTCAATTAGTTTCAAAGATTTTTCTGATACAAAATTGATATTAAAATCTCCACTTAATATCATCGGTATTTTATCATTATTGTTGCCGAGTAAAGAGGCACCGCCACTTGTGTATGATAACAATGAATGGTGAATAAAATCAATAATATCGTCCACCTTCTGATTAGGAGATATATATATTGCAACAATCAAAATTTTTATCCCATTTACCATTGTGCATTGAGCCATACATAAATCACCAACTGCTGAAGTTAGTGACCCATGAAAGTCAGGAGAAAGAACAGAAAAATCTATCGATGAAGTTACAATGTTAGCAACATCTTTAGAATTATGATATATTCCTACACCTCCTGCTCTTGTGTTCAGCCGTTTAAATTGTGCAATGCATTTGAAATCAGTAATGTTTATTTCACTGTCATTGTTTAGCCATGTTTCAGACAGAACTAAAACATTCGAATTTTTCACAATTGAATCATCCAGGTCAGCTACATGAGCTCTAAGACTTTGACAATTGAAAGTAAAAAGTGACAAACCTTTCCTGTTATTTATAAACGTGGAAAAATAAATACCATAATTACACCTAAGTATTAGAAAAAGAGATGTAATTACTTACTTTTTTTAGAAATTCACTGGAATTAGAATTAAAATAAACCCTTTGATTTTGCTGATCACTTCAATATAACATATATATATATTTATCACGTCACTATAGAGCGTTGGGAATAAATAAGCGTGCAATAGAAAAACGGTCAAGTATAGTGGTAGGAGTAAGTCCGTTAAAACGATGTGCTATTGGTAAATGGCAATTGCACGACACCACCTAGTGGTCAAAGTCATCACTACACAAAGCGGGTCATGGGCTTTTATGGAAGTCGATGCAATCGCCACCTGGATTTCAAAAATGTAACTACTCAAAACGGGCCGCAAAATACATTGGAGACATTTACCAATCCCTACTCCGCTGGAGAAAGTATACTTCGAATCACGCGTGGTAGGGATAAGAAAAAGATGGCGCGTAACGGAAAAATGTGACGCGTAACGAAAAAATGTTACACTAAATTTTTTTCCAACCCCGATAAAGAAGTTTCACTTCAAAAATTTAAGATCAGTCAAAAAATTAAAGAGAAAACACTTCTTTTATTTATGTAGTTAAAATACGCGTAAAAAGTTTCAAGAATTAGAGTTCAAAACTTTCTAGAAAGTACCGTGTCAATAAATACAAAAGGTTTAAATTAACATAAATATTCCTTCTGCAACAGTTCCTCAAATTTGGCGAGCAGAAGTGTTCGTTTGAAAAGAAGAGGAACAACACTTGTGTAGTAGATCTAGTTAAGCCTAGGTATTTCGTTAACTTAGAAACACTTACATCATCTGTTCTTAGTAAAATAGAAATCTGGTACATTTTTATCTTTGCAGAAAGGAAACGTTCTTTCAGATAATACACAATGTTAAGATGTGCAAGAATTTCTTGCACCCTAGTAGGCAATTTATGTAGAAATTTGGCTTCAACTAGGAATTTAAGAAAAAAAATAGACGGCAGATTTCAGGGGCCAAAGTAATTTTGTTCTACATTTCAAGACGATAGTGTTATAAATCTATATGTATATAGAAAGAAACTTATGTCGTAAAAACTTTAAAAAATTACACAAAAGTCTAAGTTTACACTTTCTTCTTTCAGAGACTAATTTATTATTTGTCTGATAAATGCATATGTCTAACATGATTTTAGAAAGAAATGGTAAAACTTGAAAGTTTTGTGTCTTAAAATTACTGATCACAGAAACGTTATGTCCAGCGTTTACAGAGCCAGACAGGCAACGGTATCGACACGTGTCACTTTGCTTTGTTTTCCTCCACTATCATTTCTCGTTACACAGACTATGAAACATCCGTTATTCTTCTTACGAAGAAAAGTTCTAAGAACATTGTGTTTCTCCTAACAGTGGAAGGACATCACCGAAGCGTCTTGTTACGACGACTGGCCACCGGTGGAAGAATGGGACAGCGAACTTCAAATATGCTTACGCAGCTACCCCCTCAAGCAAACGTACTACGCCATCGTAACCCTGGTGTTGTACTTTATTCCCGTATTTGTCATGATCACCGCATACCTACTCATCATCGCCCGACTGTGGAGAACTCAGACTCCAGGGGAACGAAATATCGCCAACATCAATCTGCAGCATCGAGCCAAGAAAAAGGTGGGAATATATATTTTCTTTATTTAATTCATTAAATATTTGTTATATTTTTTGTTTTTTATTGGCCTACTTTCACGTAAAAGTAAGAAATGAAAAAAGGTGTACTGCATCATAAGAATATCGTTAAAAATGTAAAAAAGTCAAAAATAAGTGAAGTAATTAAATAAAGAATGATAAATAAAAACTTAGAAAGTAAAGGAACCTATAGAGAAATACGAAGCAAAGCATATAAACTCTGAACTTAAGGTTCAAGTTCCTTCAGATAAACTTATTGGAAGGCGCTCTCCGGCGTGAAATCTATATATATATATTTCAGTTAACGTGGACCAGTTACGATTAAATTTTACGGCACGATACGATATTGACATCATGCAAAAACCAAAGTATGGCAAAACGTTATTTAAAAATTTGTTTAATGATTAGAATAGAAAAGTAATGTAGTATTTGCATTTATTATATTTATCATGGTAACTAACGGACTTAAATAACAAGTTTATTTCTATTTCCTAAGAAGTATTTCCATTCATAACTCAATTTTCAATTTCTGATTCTTTGGAGTGGCAACACCTTAGTTTGTCTACATCGTGCATGTTTATATCTAGCGATGTTTCCTTAAGCCTTTAGAATTATAAGGCGGTTTTAACGACTTAAAAATGGTTAATTTCCGATCCGAAGATGTTCTGCGGGAGATCAGATAGTATTTTCTTTTATTCGAACAATTTTTGAACAGTTCAAAAAAATTTAATATTATCACGGGGAAATTTCAATACTATGTATGTAAATCTTGATCTAACAGACGGATTTGCTTGGAGCAAACTTGTTTCGATAGATCTTCTGACGCAGAACATGTACAGATACGAAGTTCATCCAGGACTAAGCGAGCCTATTTTCCCAATGAAAATTTTTGGTCTGGATTTTAAAGATATTTCTGTATGAGTGAATGAATAAGTAAATTAATGTGTGTATTAATCGTTGAAAAACGAAAATTTGAAGTATATAAGAACTAAAGCTAAGCGAGAAAGAGAGAGAGAGGTAGCTGGGTTATAAATTTGATGTTGGTGTATGAGGGAAAGTAGGCTCTTATAGTTCTGAACGGAACTTCTTGTCATGTTATGGGAATATTCAGAGCATATGTATAAGTACAATAGAAGTGAGGAATTATTGTTAAACTCGCAATTTATACTTTTAGCCGTTGACGGGATCTTTAACGATAGTTTCAGTGTCATACTCTTATTTGGGTAATTGAGCTTAAAAACATATATCCGTTAATGATGAACTCTGTAACTGAAAAAAAATATGTTATTGTTAAATTAAATTGTAAATTTTGACGTCTCCATAAGGTGGATAGAACATTTATCGTAAGAACTAATTGATAATATCGTAGCAACCAATCAAATCTGGGGAGAGGCAGCATACTCACACACACATTTATATCGAAGCATTTTCAGAGTAAAATTTTACAGAATTTTCGACCTCCTAAAAAATACCCTTATGAAATTATTGGAAATAATTTTGGATCACTATTTTTCTGTCATATTCGCACACAAAACACATTTTGAAAAAAATAATTTAAAACAATTTCTCTTCGAAAGCTATGACGACTCACTTTGACAAGGGCTGAAGACAACTTTATTTTGAAATTGGTCTATAAGAATTGCTCTTTAAACATAACGTCATTTTTCGTTAGTGAAACTTTGAGCAAAATGATTAAAGCAAATACATATCATGATTTGTAATGACGTCTGGCTACGCACTTGCGTGACGTTAACTTGTTTATATGTTTTACTGTTGTTTACAGAGTCTATTAAAGAGAGATTTCAACTTTGGTGCTCGTTTATCTGTAGAAAAGCATTTTATAGGATCATTATAAATACATAACTTTAAGACAATACATAAAAAAAAATTTGGTCAAGGAGACCGACTTCAAGTTAAAAATTGTGCTGAAAAGTGAGAAATAAACTAATACTTTAAATGGCATCGACACGACTTTCAAGCATAATTTTGGAAAGCGGTGCAAAATTATGTCAGCCTACTTACCCTTACACCTGTGTTACTTTATCTAGGAACTGTTGAAAACTCCGAGCCATTTATATTTGTAGTTGATTCATGATTACAAAATATTTTATTAACCGAATTCATAAAGGAGGAGGTTATGCATTCATACCGTATGCATGTCTTTTTTTTTTTGTTTGTACACCCATAACTTCTCACCGGATGAACCGATTTTCATGATTTTTTAAAATTGATCTAGGGTGGTTTCCCATAGGTCCTGTACTTTTGTTTGACCATATTCGATAATTAGAAAAGAAGTTATGTGCATAAATGTGATCATTTTTTTGGTGTTTCATCCATAACTTTTGACTCAATGAACCGATTTTGATGATTTTTTCTTTAATCGATAGAGGGTCGTCTAACACAAACATCGCACTTCAGTTTGACTACATTTGCATTTCAGAGAAAAGTTATGCGTGAAAAATGAGGATTTTTTTATTTTAATTGGAAAGGCTTGCCTTGATTTTTCTTTGCTGGGAGGATTATAATTAAAAATAATACTCATTGTCTTGTTGTTGTTACTGTTGTTGTTGTTGTTACTAGTCCCTCTGGCATAGGAAAGCCAACTACCAAGTCCTGAAGATCAATAATCCACTGGCTCAGAATGATATGCAGCTTCATTTTGTAGCGAGGAACCACGAGGGCTGAAGACTGACTTAACCTCAAATTTGTGGTCTCTTAATTTTTTAACGAGATCCCAGATGAGAGACCATCACCAGGGATTGGCACCGCCAGAGGTATCGTTTCACTTGGAGGACTTTGGAGCCACGACCTATTTAACGCGCACCAGCTCCCTTTAGCGTACACTGCCCACAGGAACCAACCGGGAGAGGTTGTCACCCTCCCAAACACTGACCTAAGTCGATGTTGCTTCACTTTCGGGTGTTCTGTGGGAACCGAGCTTCTATCGACTGGTCCACTGTGGTCCAGAACTCATTGTTAAAAAAGAGTTTGTTGCCATTCAGCTGTAAAATTAAAAGCAATTTTAACAAGAGTTTGACTGAAGGCTTCTCTGAAGCAAAAATTAAATCCAATCAGTTTTTTTGCTCAAGTGACCTTTTAAAATCAACTTAAAAACGGAATTCATCTTAAAAATTATTAGTTTTTGGTGCCAGGTAAGGGCTTTGATGTGGATTTTTTAAAAATAGAGTTTTTATTTTAAAAAGCGTATTTGCACTAAAAAGAATGAAATAAAATAATTTTTAGAAAAAAATGGAAGCGAATTCAAATTATAAATTGCTCTAAAAAGTAAAAAAATAAATTCAGTCTTCAAACAACATCGATACGACTTTTAAACATAATTTCTGAAGTCGGTGCAAAATTATGATAGGTTTTGATTCATGATTAGTTTTGTAATTATAAATCAATTACAAAAATAAATAGTTCAGAGTTTGCCAGTTTTAATGTAAAGTAACACATGGCGTAATAACAATTAGCTAATTTTGCGCTGGCTTCAAAAATTATGTCAAAAAGTCGTATCAATGTTTTTTAAATAATTAATTTATTTCTCACTTTTTAGAGCAATTTATAATTGTTCTGATTTGATATAAGCTCTACTTCCCCCCCCCCCAAATTATTTAATTTCATTCTTTTTAGTGTAAATGTATCTTTATAGCAATATGAAAAAAAATGTTAAAATACAGCTTGAAATTCTCTGAATTGATTGTACTGCATTGAATGACAAACGATACAAGAAATAATTGCTTAATGCCGATTTATACGTCGCAATGAAAGAAATAAAGAGCGTCGTTTTAGCCATTACGAAACATAATTCAACCTTTTGTTGTTAAATAATATGGAGGTGAAACAATAACGCATAACGCAAATCGATATTTAATCTTTCTCTTCAAAAAGCTTCCAGCAGAGCAATAATGTGAAAGCAACATTTGTCTCCTATTGATCTCTTATACATCAGATAACTAATTCCGTGACTTTTATATAATGCTGAGGCAAGATGAGAAATTGTGATGAATGGGCATAAAATGTTCAACTTTATTCTTTAACTAAAAGTTGCTCTTTTGTTACTTAAGCTCAAAAGTCCCTTAACGTTATATTTTGCATAGTTCTGCAATCATTTCTTAGGTAACGTTGAAGTCTTTTTTTAAATCTTCCTATTTTATGCAAAACAAAAAAGAACGTATTCACTAAAATATGAAATTGTATTTTAAAGAAGATATTGTGATACATAATAATATGTATAAAAAAATCCTCTTTGTTTCTTTTCTTTTTCTTTTTAACCCCTTCATTCCAAGTGTACGCAATTGGGTGCATTTTAAAATACTGTTTATTAACTACTGTTTGTGCAATTTGAAAGCTAAAACACCCAGCTCTTTTTGAAATTAATCAACAGATAGTTTACTTCGTTTTAAACAGGGAAAACACGGAAATTTGGCATTAATTATTATTTAAACTAATTATTAATTAAAATTAAAAATTATTGTCATTTTGTTTTGTAATCATTTTTTTTTTAAATCATAGAACCAAAAAATTGCGTCAAAATTGTTTGTGCTTAGTTCTGGGGTCTGAAGAGGATAAATGTACTATGTGTTGAAAGGGTGTGATCATAAAAGACACAATGAAATAAAGTTATTGCTTTTGATGGCAGCCTATAAAAATGTATTTTTTTGTTAAAAGTAAAAGCACGATGTACACGGATTTTAGCGGGATCCGGTACAGTCGTTGCCTTGAGAAACTTGAGACTGTTTTGTCAGGGATGTAGAGCTCACAGCAGTGGAGTACTGACCTTTTTCTCACTGTTGAAGCAGAGTAGGAGCAAAAAAAGAAAAAAAAAAATATTGTGCTACACTGCTCCATTTTGTTTCGCTCTGAATCACACTCAAAAACTTTAATGTTTTTTTTGTTAGTTGTATTTAGCAGAGATAGGCAGTTTTCTCAAATAAAATAAAATTTATTCTGACTTAGAATTGAACGTGGCAAAATAAAAGTAACGAAATTAACTAACGTAAATTTAAGGCACAAACACATAAATGGAAAAAACGTTTAAACCACACATCTGGCGAAAGGGCGGAAAAACATAGCACATGAACTTTTTTTAACAAAAACAACTGTTGCCAATACTGAAAATCAAAATGGTATAACACTAAATTATTTGCATACTGCTGGTTGCCAAACAAAAAAAATATCAAACCTAACACCCCACCTCAACCAGCTATGTCAAACATAATTTTCTTACAAAATTTTTCAAATTTAATTTTACTTAATGGCTTAGTCAATATATCGTCAATCATGTCGTTAGATTCACAATAGTTAATGTCTATAACTTGTTCTTTATAAAGTTCTCGAATGAAACAATACCGAACATCAATATGCTTTGATCTTTGACTCACCTTTTCGTTCTTTATCATTGCAATGCAACTTTGATTGTCCTCATGTATTGTAAATATCCTATTATCACCTTCTATTTCACTCATTAATTGCGATATCCACTTGCCTTCCTTACAAGCTTCCGATACCGCAATGAATTCCGCTTCAGTCGAAGACAAGGACACTGAGTTTTGTTTTCTGCTAGACCAGACGATTGGTGCATTTCCGAGCATGATGATGTAACCTGAAGTTGATTTTCGATCTTTAAGACTTCCTGCCCAATCTGCATCAACGTATACTTCTAAGCTAGAAGTAGGGGAATAAGGCCGCTTCTGCGCCAAGAGGCGGATCGCGGATCAGGGGGCGTGGCTAATCCGCCTGCCAATGCCCCCAGGCGTGCCCTCAGGCATTTTTCGAGTAGAGTTGAGTTGTATGCCCTCCGGAATTTTTCGAGTAGAGTTGAGTTGTATGCCCTCAGGCATTTTTCGAGTAGAGTTGAGTTGTGTGCCCTCAGGCGTTTTTCGAGTAGAGTTGAAATGTTTTTCAAAAATTTATAGTTTTGGAATGGCAACACCTTTTCCTTCAGTTTAGGACTTGATGCAATGCGATGTCGATTGTAGCGCCATCTATGAGAAGAAAATGGAACTATTTTGGAACTTAGAAATTTTTTTTTCTAATGTTTTCTCTCAGAATTCAAGCAGGAACTATTTTATATTACAAAAAATAATTATAATGTATAATGAATTAAATTTATTGTCGCTATTTACATCCTATTATGTATTTATTTCTTTTTTCGACTTAGAAAGATTTTCTTTTTCAACCTTTTTAATGTTTCCACTTAGCATCCGCACACAGGAACTATTTTATGAGTTAATTATTTTTACACTGTAATTAGAAAGTTCTCGTCATTTTTACTTAGAAAAGACTTATATATTTTTTTAGTTTTTATTTATTTATTTAATTTCAGACTTAGAAAATTTTTCAGTTGCAAGCGATTTTTTTTTTCTTCTAAGTATGTAAAACATAGTACAGTAACATTTTTCTGATCCGTTTTGCAAATTTTTTCTTAAATCATAATTTTAACTGCATGACACATTTCATTCTAAAGTTTTTTCTACTTTATATTATTATCACACTTGCAGTCTCCTTCAAAGAATATTTTATAAAACTCTATTATTTCACATATGAACGCAAAAAACTGAGATTTAACGCGTAAAACTTAGAACAATAATGTAAAAATACTAAGTACAAAGCATATTCATCCAGTAAAACTCAGTACAGAAATGTAAAATTGCTAAGTACAAAAGGTTTAAACAGCATGAAAATATAAAAGTACTAGATACGAAATGTCACAACAGCATGAAAATATAAAAATACCAAGTATTAAATTTTAAAACAGAACGAAACGAGTGTTTGTACTACTAGTGCTTGTTCCAAACTTAGTTTCATCCAGCCAAATTTAGTACGAAAAGCAAAAGTACTATGTCCAAAATGTTAAAACTTTGATTCATTCAGTAAAACAGTAGAGAATGTAAGAAATTACTAAATAAAAACGTTTGAACTTGCAAAACAAAATGATTTTCTACTTTCAAAATTTTAGAACTTCGCATGAAAATGTAACGTTTGAAACTTTGAACTAAAATTTCAACACTGAATCATAAAAAATCCGAAACAATTTAAACTGTGGAATAAAGATTTGAGACTTAAAAAGTAAATGTAAAAACACTAAAATAGATTTGAGAATCTTAAAAGTGAAATAGAATAATAACTTCACTAGAAACGTAAAACTTGAAAAATTTCAATCACAAAACTCAAAACTATTACAAAGTGCTTTATGTGAAACGTAAAAGTGCTAAGAGCAAAATGCTAAAACTGAGGAAACTTAGAAATACGTGAAACAAATCATTTAGAACTATAAACTTTAAAAACTTAAACTCATTCAGAAAAGAACGGAAATGCAAAATTACAAAACAAAAGTGTTACGCTCATGCAAAATATTAAAACTTAACGCAAAAAAATGTAAGAAAGTAGAAAACACCAAAAGTTAAGAGTAGTATAAAAAAATTGTGACTTAGATTCATCTAAAACATGACTCGGAAAGAGTAAAAGTAATATACGCAAATTGAAAAAAACTTATGTTCACCTATTAAAATATAAAAATAGCAAGCACAAGACGTTAGAACAGAACGAAAATGTAAAAGTATGAAACGTAAAATTACAAAACCTAAATTCATCTACTAAATTTTTGGTAAAAAAATGTAAAAGTACTAAAAGTGAAAACTAAAAAAAAAAAAACAGCATGAAAGCTAGAAATAAAAAATACAAAACATCAGAACTTAAATTCATCCAGAAAAAAACTTAGAACAAAAAAATGTTAAAGTTCGGAAATTTTCAAAACAAAAGTATGATGCACTTGCAAAATGTTAAAACTTAGTACATAAACGTAAAAAGTACTACGTACAAAATGTTAAAATTTAGATTTATCTACTAAAAGAGTGAAAGAAGATGTAAAATTGCTAAGTGTAATATATTAAAACAACACGAAAACGTAAAAGCACTAAGTACAAAACGTAAAAAAATTTATTTATCTACTATAACTTAGACTGAAGTCGTAAAATTACCAAGTACAAAGTGTTAAAACATCATAAAAATGTGAAAATATCAAGTATAAAGCAGCAAAACATAGATTTGTCTATATAAATCTTGATCAAAAAATGTAAAAGTTCAAACAACAAAATCCTAAAACTCTGAAAAATTGAAAACACGCAGTACAAAAACAGCAAAACCTGTAAAAATGCTAAATATAAGGCTGCAAAACTTAAATCTTTCCAGAAAAACTTAGAACGAAGTTGTAAAAGTACGGAACTTTTCAAAGTAAAAGTGTTAGCACTTACAAAATCTTAAAACTTAATGTACAAATGTAAAAAATACCTCGTCTAAAATGTTAAAACTCTGATTTATCTACGAAAACTTAGAATGAAAAGGTAATTGAATCAAATGTACTAAGTATGAAATAGTAAAGTAACATGAAAATGTAAAAGTACTAAGTATATACCGTAGTCATCAAGTGAAACTTTGTACAAAAATGTTAAACTTAAGTACGAAACATAAAAGACTTAGATCTGTGTGCAGAAATCTTGATCGAAAAACGTAAAAATTCAAACAACAAAATCTTAAAACTCTGAAAAAAGTAAAAACACGCAGTACAAAAACAGCAAAACTTAGATTTGTCTACTGAAATCTTGATCACAAATGTAAAAGTTCAAACAACAAAATCTTAAAACCCTGAAAAATTAAAAACATGCAGTACAAAACAACAAAACATGTAAAAATGTTAAGTATAAAGCTGCAAAACTTAAATTCATCCAGAAAAACTTAGAACGAAAAATGTAAAAGTACGAAACTTTTCAAAACGAAAGTGTGATGCACTTGGAAAACGTTAAAACTTAATGTGAAAATGTAAAAAGTACTACGCACGAAATGCTAAAATTTAGATTTATCTACTAAAACAGTGGATGAAGATGTAAAATTACTAAGTATATATTAAAGCAGCAAGAAAATGTTAAAGTACTAAGTACACAAACGTAAAGAAATTGATTTAGCTACTAAAACATAGACTGAAGTTATAAAATTACTAAGTACAAACTGTTAAAACATCATAAAAACTTGAAAATAGCAAGTATAGATTTGTCCACTGAAATCTTGATCAAAAATGTAAAAGTTCTAACAACAAAATCCTAAAACTGAAAAATTAAAAACACTCAGTACAAAACAACAAAACATGTAAAAATGGTAATTATAAAGCTGCAAAACTTAAATTCATTTAGAAAAACTTAGAACAATGATGTAAAAGCACGTAACTTTTCAAAATAAAAGTGTTATTACTGCAAGAATCTTAACTACGTACAAAATTTACTACGTACAAAATGTTAAAACTCTGATTTATCTACTACAGCAACGCGAAAATGTAAAAGTACTAAGTATATAACGTATTCATCAAGTGAAATTTTGTACGAAAATGTAATCGTTTATGTACGAAACTTAAAAAACTTAGATTTATCTACAAAAAATTCCAACTAAAGTCGTAGAAAGTATGAAATGTTAAACATCATGAAAATGTAAACTTTCCGAAAATGCAAACATCAAAACTTTGTTGTTTCTAATAAAATTTAGAACGAGTAAAAGTGTCAAACTTAATAAAAGTACTAAGTAAAAAAACAAAACAAAAAAAAAACTTATATTCATCTACTAAAACACAGAAAAACTTAGCACGAAAAGGTAACAAAAAATTTTCAAAATAAACGTGTTATGCACTTACAAAATGTTAAAACTTAAATTTATCTACTAAAACCCAGAACAAAGATACTAAATATAAAAAATACTAAGTATAATACATTATAGAAACAAACAAATTTAAGAGTACTAAATATAAAACGTAAAAAAAAAGTTAGAGTAATCTAACTAAATCTTAGACTGAAGTCGTAAAATTACCAAGTACGAAATGTTCAAACATCATAAAAATGACTAAATAACAAGTATAATGAATCAAAAACATAGATTTCTCTATTGATATCTTAATCAAAAATGTAAAAGTTCTAAGGACAAAATGCTAAAGTAGTGAAAAAATGAAAAATACGCAGTGCAACACAACAAAGCATGTACTAACTATAAAACTTCTAATTTTGAATTCATCCAAGGAAGAAAAAAAAACTTAGAAAAAAAAAAAAAAAAATATATGTAAATCCGAACGAAAATTTTCCGAAAAAAAAACTGTTATCCACTTGCAGAGTGTTAAAACTTAATGCAAAAATATAAAAAGTACTGTGTATGAATGTTGAAAGTATTTTGAACTTTTATAATTTTGTGTTTCTTTAGTATATTATACTTAGTATTTTTATATCTTCATTCTAGGTTTTAGTAGATAAATCTAAGTGTTAACATTTTGTATATGGTACTTTTTACGTTTTTACATTAAGTTTTAACATTTTGCATTTTCTGGATCAACATAAGTTTTGAAGCTTTGTACTTAGTACTTTTAGATTTTCGTGCTGTTTTAACGTGTTGTCCTTGCTATTTTTAATTTTTCATGCTGCTTTTAGTTGATGTGCATAGTACTTTTACTTTCAAACCATTTTTTTAGTAGAGGAATTTAACTTTTTGGAGTTTTACATTTCGTACCTTTACATTTTTGTTCTGTTTGAACATCGTGTACTTAATATTTTTACATTTTAAAAGGTGAATATCAGTTTTCACATTTCTTTCACAATTTTAGAGTTAAGTGCTACTTGATGAATCGAAGTTGCAGTTTTGTTATTATACAACTCCAAATTTTGATGTTTCGTACTTTTTGTATCTAATACTTTTTACATTTTTGCTTTTAATAATTTGCAAATGCCTATCACTTTTGTTTTTTAAACTTCAGTAATTTTATATTTCCGTTCTAAGTTTTTCTGGATGAAGTTAAGTTTTAAAATTTTATGATTTGTTACATTTTTAAATTTTAGTTCTAAGAGTTTTTGCAGTTTGTATGTAGTACTTTTCTTTCTTTTGTACTGTTTTAATAGATTAATCCTTGTTTGATGCGTTGGCTTTAGTACTTTAACAGTTTCGTTCTGTTTTTTACTAAAATAAATGTATATTAGAGGTTCTATGCTTAGTACTTTTACATTTTTGTACTAAGTTTACTAGATGAATCTATATTTTGATGTTTTGTACATAGTGCTTTTACATTTTAGTGTTGCTTTAATATATTATACTTAATATTTTTACATCTTCATTCCGCGTTTTAGTTGATAAATCAACTAAAGTTTCAACATTCATACACAGTACTTTTTATATTTTTGCATTAAGTTTTAACACTCTGCAAGTGGATAACAGTTTTTTTTCGGAAAATTTTCGTTCGGATTTACATATATATATATATATTTTTTTTTTCTAAGTTTTTTTTTCTTCCTTGGATGAATTCAAGATTAGAAGTTTTATAGTTAGTACATGCTTTGTTGTGTTGCACTGCGTATTTTTCATTTTTTCACTACTTTAGCATTTTGTCCTTAGAACTTTTACATTTTTGATTAAGATATCAATGGAGAAATCTATGTTTTTGATTCATTATACTTGTTATTTAGTCATTTTTATGATGTTTGAACATTTCGTACTTGGTAATTTTACGACTTTAGTCTAAGATTTAGTTAGATAACTCTAACTTTTTTTTTACGTTTTATATTTAGTACTCTTAAATTTGTTTGTTTCTATAATGTATTATACTTAGTATTTTTTATATTTAGTATCTTTGTTCTGGGTTTTAGTAGATAAATTTAAGTTTTAACATTTTGTCAGTGCATAACACGTTTATTTTGAAAATTTTTTGTTACCTTTTCGTGCTAAGTTTTTCTGTGTTTTAGTAGATGAATATAAGTTTTTTTTTTGTTTTGTTTTTTTACTTAGTACTTTTATTAAGTTTGACACTTTTACTCGTTCTAAATTTTATTAGAAACAACAAAGTTTTGATGTTTGCATTTTCGGAAAGTTTACATTTTCATGATGTTTAACATTTCATACTTTCTACGACTTTAGTTGGAATTTTTTGTAGATAAATCTAAGTTTTTTAAGTTTCGTACATAAACGATTACATTTTCGTACAAAATTTCACTTGATGAATACGTTATATACTTAGTACTTTTACATTTTCGCGTTGCTGTAGTAGATAAATCAGAGTTTTAACATTTTGTACGTAGTAAATTTTGTACGTAGTTAAGATTCTTGCAGTAATAACACTTTTATTTTGAAAAGTTACGTGCTTTTACATCATTGTTCTAAGTTTTTCTAAATGAATTTAAGTTTTGCAGCTTTATACTTACCATTTTTACATGTTTTGTTGTTTTGTACTGAGTGTTTTTAATTTTTCAGTTTTAGGATTTTGTTGTTAGAACTTTTACATTTTTGATCAAGATTTCAGTGGACAAATCTATACTTGCTATTTTCAAGTTTTTATGATGTTTTAACAGTTTGTACTTAGTAATTTTATAACTTCAGTCTATGTTTTAGTAGCTAAATCAATTTGTTTACGTTTGTGTACTTAGTACTTTAACATTTTCTTGCTGCTTTAATATATACTTAGTAATTTTACATCTTCATCCACTGTTTTAGTAGATAAATCTAAATTTTAGCATTTCGTGCGTAGTACTTTTTACATTTTCACATTAAGTTTTAACGTTTTCCAAGTGCATCACACTTTCGTTTTGAAAAGTTTCGTACTTTTACATTTTTCGTTCTAAGTTTTTCTGGATGAATTTAAGTTTTGCAGCTTTATACTTAACATTTTTACATGTTTTGTTGTTTTGTACTGCATGTTTTTAATTTTTCAGGGTTTTAAGATTTTGTTGTTTGAACTTTTACATTTGTGATCAAGATTTCAGTAGACAAATCTAAGTTTTGCTGTTTTTGTACTGCGTGTTTTTACTTTTTTCAGAGTTTTAAGATTTTGTTGTTTGAATTTTTACGTTTTTCGATCAAGATTTCTGCACACAGATCTAAGTCTTTTATGTTTCGTACTTAAGTTTAACATTTTTGTACAAAGTTTCACTTGATGACTACGGTATATACTTAGTACTTTTACATTTTCATGTTACTTTACTATTTCATACTTAGTACATTTGATTCAATTACCTTTTCATTCTAAGTTTTCGTAGATAAATCAGAGTTTTAACATTTTAGACGAGGTATTTTTTACATTTGTACATTAAGTTTTAAGATTTTGTAAGTGCATAACACTTTTACTTTGAAAAGTTCCGTACTTTTACAACTTCGTTCTAAGTTTTTCTGGAAAGATTTAAGTTTTGCAGCCTTATATTTAGCATTTTTACAGGTTTTGCTGTTTTTGTACTGCGTGTTTTCAATTTTTCAGAGTTTTAGGATTTTGTTGTTTGAACTTTTACATTTTTTGATCAAGATTTATATAGACAAATCTATGTTTTGCTGCTTTATACTTGATATTTTCACATTTTTATGATGTTTTAACACTTTGTACTTGGTAATTTTACGACTTCAGTCTAAGTTATAGTAGATAAATAAATTTTTTTACGTTTTGTACTTAGTGCTTTTACGTTTTCGTGTTGTTTTAATATATTACACTTAGCAATTTTACATCTTCTTTCACTCTTTTAGTAGATAAATCTAAATTTTAACATTTTGTACGTAGTACTTTTTACGTTTATGTACTAAGTTTTAACATTTTGCAAGTGCATCATACTTTTGTTTTGAAAATTTCCGAACTTTAACATTTTTTTGTTCTAAGTTTTTTTCTGGATGAATTTAAGTTCTGATGTTTTGTATTTTTTATTTCTAGCTTTTATGCTGTTTTTTTTTTTTAGTTTTCACTTTTAGTACTTTTACATTTTTTTACCAAAAATTTAGTAGATGAATTTAGGTTTTGTAATTTTACGTTTCATACTTTTACATTTTCGTTCTGTTCTAACGTCTTGTGCTTGCTATTTTTATATTTTAATAGGTGAACATAAGTTTTTTTCAATTTGCGTATATTACTTTTACTCTTTCCGAGTCATGTTTTAGATGAATCTAAGTCACAATTTTTTTATACTACTCTTAACTTTTGGTGTTTTCTACTTTCTTACATTTTTTTGCGTTAAGTTTTAATATTTTGCATGAGCGTAACACTTTTGTTTTGTAATTTTGCATTTCCGTTCTTTTCTGAATGAGTTTAAGTTTTTAAAGTTTATAGTTCTAAATGATTTGTTTCACGTATTTCTAAGTTTCCTCAGTTTTAGCATTTTGCTCTTAGCACTTTTACGTTTCACATAAAGCACTTTGTAATAGTTTTGAGTTTTGTGATTGAAATTTTTCAAGTTTTACGTTTCTAGTGAAGTTATTATTCTATTTCACTTTTAAGATTCTCAAATCTATTTTAGTGTTCTTACATTTACTTTTTAAGTCTCAAATCTTTATTCCACAGTTTAAATTGTTTCGGATTTTTTATGATTCAGTGTTGAAATTTTAGTTCAAAGTTTCAAACGTTACATTTTCATGCGAAGTTCTAAAATTTTGAAAGTAGAAAATCATTTTGTTTTGCAAGTTCAAACGTTTTTATTTAGTAATTTCTTACATTCTCTACTGTTTTACGGAATGAATCAAAGTTTTAACATTTTGGACATAGTACTTTTGCTTTTCGTACTAAATTTGGCTGGATGAAACTAAGTTTGGAACAAGCACTAGTAGTACAAACATTCGTTTCGTTCTGTTTTAAAATTTAATACTTGGTATTTTTATATTTTCATGCTGTTGTGACATTTCGTATCTAGTACTTTTATATTTTCATGCTGTTTAAACCTTTTGTACTTAGCAATTTTACATTTCTGTACTGAGTTTTACTGGATGAATATGCTTTGTACTTAGTATTTTTACATTATTGTTCTAAGTTTTACGCGTTAAATCTCAGTTTTTTGCGTTCATATGTGAAATAATAGAGTTTTATAAAATATCCTTTGAAGGAGACTGCAAGTGTGATAATAATATAAAGTAGAAAAAACTTTAGAATGAAATGTGTCATGCAGTTAAAATTATGATTTAAGAAAAAATTTGCAAAACGGATCAGAAAAATGTTACTGTACTATGTTTTACATACTTAGAAGAAAAAAAAAATCGCTTGCAACTGAAAAATTTTCTAAGTCTGAAATTAAATAAATAAATAAAAACTAAAAAAATATATAAGTCTTTTCTAAGTAAAAATGACGAGAACTTTCTAATTACAGTGTAAAAATAATTAACTCATAAAATAGTTCCTGTGTGCGGATGCTAAGTGGAAACATTAAAAAGGTTGAAAAAGAAAATCTTTCTAAGTCGAAAAAAGAAATAAATACATAATAGGATGTAAATAGCGACAATAAATTTAATTCATTATACATTATAATTATTTTTTGTAATATAAAATAGTTCCTGCTTGAATTCTGAGAGAAAACATTAGAAAAAAAAATTTCTAAGTTCCAAAATAGTTCCATTTTCTTCTCATAGATGGCGCTACAATCGACATCGCATTGCATCAAGTCCTAAACTGAAGGAAAAGGTGTTGCCATTCCAAAACTATAAATTTTTGAAAAACATTTCAACTCTACTCGAAAAACGCCTGAGGGCACACAACTCAACTCTACTCGAAAAATGCCTGAGGGCATACAACTCAACTCTACTCGAAAAATTCCGGAGGGCATACAACTCAACTCTACTCGAAAAATGCCTGAGGGCATACAACTCAACTCTACTCGACTAATGCCTGAGGGCACGCCTGGGGGCATTGGCAGGCGGATTAGCCACGCCCCCTGATCCGCGATCCGCCTCTTGGCGCAGAAGCGGCCTTATTCCCCTACTGCTAGATGTATATTTTCCAAACTTCAGTTTAAAATGTGAGGTCTTCTTCAAATATCTCAGAACTTGTTTCACTGCCTTCCAATCCTTTTCAGTCGGCTTGCTTACTTGCCGTGACAAAATTCCTACGGCCGTGGATATATCAGGTCGCGATGTTGTTGAAATATACAAAAGCGATCCAATTATCTCTCTGTACGCGATATTATTTTCTAATTCATTTGATTTTTCTTCACTTTTTACGAATTCAGGATTCATTGGAATGTTTGCTTCTTTCGCTTCATTTAAGCCGTATTTCGTGACAAGTTGCTTAATTTTAGTTTCTTGATTAATTGCAAAGCTTCCATCTTCAAATCGTTCTACTTGAACTCCCAAGTAATACGTTATCTTCCCTAAATCTGTAATTTCAAAATGATCTTGAAACATGTTTATCATTTTCAATTCTGTTTCTTCATCTAAAGTATATATCAGAATGTCATCAACGTAAAGTAAAATATAGCTCCAACCATTTGATTCTTTTCTTCTAATGAAACATGGATCTATTTTACTACAAAAATATCCATTTGAAGCTAAAACTTTGTTGATCTTTTCGTTCCAAACTCTTGCAGACTGCTTTAAACCATAAAGACCTTTCTTTAACTTTTATACTTTGTCTTTTTCAGTTCCTTTTGTATAGCCTTCTGGTTGTTTTACGTATAATTCTTCTGTAATTTCAGCATTCAGAAAAGCATTTTTGACATCTAGATGTTTAATTTTCATACTTCTTGCTGCTGCAACTGTGAGCAATATTCTAAATGTTGCATTATTTGCAACTGGGGCAAATGTTTCCTTAAAATCCTCACCAGGCCTTTGAGTAAATCCTCTCGCACAAAGTCTTGTTTTATAACGGTTTATTTGTCCTGTTTCGTCTTGTTTGAGTTTAAATACCCACTTCGTATCAATTGCTGCTCTTCCTTTTGGTAAATCTGTTAATTCCCACACATCTCTCTTTTTCATAGAATTCATTTCTTCATTTGCAGCTTGTATCCATTTTTCTTGTTCTTCAAGCTTTCGTCGGTAAACGATTTTGCAAATAACATGCTGTGATTACTGAAGCTCCCCAAAACTTTTGATCTAACTTGGAATCTTCCAACATACACTTAACCATTTCAACTAAGTATCTATTTCTTCTTTCTGCAACACCATTTTGTCGAGGAGAATATGGTACTGTCAACTGGTGTTCTATACCATTCTTATTTAAATAATTCTTTAGCTTCTCATTTACGAATTCCCCACCTCGATCAGTACGTAGTACTTTTGGTGTTCTTTCAAACTTAGTTTTCACAAAATTTAAAAATTCTTCAATCTTATTTGCTGCTTCATCTTTCCTTTTCATCAGACAAACAGTAAGGAATCTTGACTTATCATCTATTTAAGTTAATATGTAACGCATTCCAGAAAATGTCTGTTGAGTAAATGGCCCGCAAATATCTGAATGAAACAGGTCCCCAGCTTTCACTGCTCTATTTTCACTTTTCACGGGATAAGGATTCTGAACAATCTTCGTTTTTACGCAACATACACACTTCATTTTACATTTACAGTCTCTCATTCTAAGACCAGTAACCAAATTTTCATCTTGTAGTTGCTGAATCGCGCGAGGCTCACGATGGCCAAATATTCTATGCCACATGTGTATGCAGTTTATGTGCGACTCTTCTGTAACTTTACTTGCAACTTTAGTCTTATTCAATTTATATAAATCATTTACTAAACTCCCTTCAATTATAATTTCATTATCTTTCTTAATTTCACACATACCGGATCTAAAAGTTATAAAATACTTCTTCTGATCGAGACACTTCACGGACAACAAATTACTATCTAAGTCAGGAATATACAATACATCGCAAATTTTTATGTATTTTGTTTCATTATCTTTTCTTTTATATTCAATGAAACCATCACCAATTCCTTTAATGTTCAGTAATTGTCCACTAGCAACCTTTACTTTTCCTTCTTTTGGTCTCATATTTCCGGAATAAAATTTTTTATCATTCGTCATGTGTGCTGACGCAGCTGAATCAATATACCAATTTGTATAAGAAATTTTAGAATTTATTTTAAAACATTGAAAATCTTTATCTTCTCTGTGTTTGTCTTCTATACGAAGATTTTCTTCTGAAATTTTATTTACTTTATGATTTTGTAATTTACGCTGCTTAGCTTTCCACAAATAGCAAAATTTCTTAATATGATTAGGTTTCTTACAATAGTGAAACTCTTTTAAATTTATTCTCAGTGACTATTTTAGAATGTTCATTTTTAACTTGATTTTTAACAGCTATTTTTAAAGCATTTTGCTCAATGTTTAATTTTATAGTTTCTTCCCTGCGTTCATATATAGCAATTAATTTTCCTTTTACATATTCTAACGATAATTCTTCAGAAGGTCGTGCTTCTAAACTTGTAATTAAGGCATCATAACTTTCGGGCATTCCGCATAACAATAGTTCTACAACATCATCTTCAGGAATAATTTTTCCTATGCCTCTAAGTTGATCAACAATTTCCAAAATATTATGAATATAATCTTTCATACTAACAGATTCTTCATATTTTAAACTGTATAATTTTCTTTGCAAAAATAACTTTGTATTCAAATGCTTGTGCTCATAAACTTTACGCAAAGAATTCCACATACCTTTCGCAGTTTCTTCATGCTTGATGTGAATTAACTGGTTATCTTCTACACACAACGCAATTTTAGCTCGTGCAGATTTATTAGCTTTAGTCCAAGCATTCTGTTCATCACCAGCTTTTTCAGGTTTATCATGTAAAATTGCATCCCACAAATCTTTATCTGTCAAGTACATTTCCATTTTAAACTTCCAAACCTCATAATTTGTGTCGTTAAGTTTCACAAAAGTTACTTTTTCTTCTGCCATTTTATTCTTACTAACAATTCAGCCAAAATTTACTAGTAAACTGTCGAGAAATAACTCCTGGGTACGAAACCTGTTAGTTGTATTTAGCAGAGATAGGCAGTTTTCTCAAATAAAATAAAATTTATTCTGACTTAGAATTGAACGTGGCAAAATAAAAGTAACGAAATTAACTAACGTAAATTTAAGGCACAAACACATAAATGGAAAAAACGTTTAAACCACACATCTGGCGAAAGGGCAGAAAAACATCATCATCATCATCATAACTTAGATTTTGGGCGGGCCGTCAGGCCCCGGAGGGGCCTTTTACCCAGGTTTCGTGTGAGCAAACATCGGAGGGTATCTATCAAGTAGTTTCTTACTTCCTTGTCCCCGAAGGGCAAAAATAGTCTAAGTCATGGACGAGGGATTAATCAATTAAATCAAGCAATTAAAAGCTACTACTAAAAGATATATATTTGTACATTTTTTAAAAAATTTTATATATATATATATTTTTTTTTTTTCTTCTAATAATTTTTTGGATTTTCCAAATATATGCAACATATAAATACCTCTGTCTTTTTTTTTTTTTTTTTTTTAATCCTTTTGTTAGTAGAATTAAATTAGTTATGGAAAGGTTCTAAGTAAAATCTCACAGCAAGTGGTTTTTGTATGTTTTTCTATTTTTTTTTTTTTTTTTCCCAAAATTTTATTTTCTTCAAATTATTTTTGAACGACAGAGCGACGAAACAGGAAAAAAATCAGTTGGCCGCGTGAAGAGCCGGGTCGAGTTGGGGGTTAGGTAAGGCGTTATTTTTTGTACTTAAAGAATCATAGTCAAGGTAGCACGAGTGTGCAGGGTACGGGTACTTATGATTTAAGTTTCTATACGTAGTTTGGTTGCGGACTTCTTCATTATGGTGGTTGGGGAAGCTGTTATAAAGTTTTGTGGCGTTTTTAATAATCAATCTTGAGATTGAATCAGTTTTGAGCTCTTTGTGGATCGCTTTTCCTTTTTCGAACCAGCGAGCGCCTAAAATTTGTCGCAAGATTTTGTTCTGCATTCTTTGAATACCAATTATGGTCGTGCGAGCTGCGTGGCCCCACACAGGGGTGCCGTAAAGGATTGTGGGCTTCAGTATTTGGTTGTATATAAGAAGTTTATTCTTTAGCGATAACTTACTGTAATACCCTAAAAGGGGTCTTAAGAGGTTCATTTTATGCTTAGCATTATTTAATTTATTTTTAATATGCTTATTATAGTAAAGTCCAGAATCTATCGTAATACCAAGGTAGCTAGCTTCGTGTCTGTAGCTTAACCTGTTACCCATTAGTTCAAGGTTCTCTGGTCCCTTTTTCTTTTTATTTTTTTTGAAATGGATCGCTATTGTCTTGCTCGGATTAAGTTTTAATTTCCACTTTCGACACCAGTCTGTTATATTTTGGAGGTGCTCTTGTGCATACTTTTTGACGAGGGTTTTCTTTCTTTGTTTGATGATGATCGCTGCGCCATCTGCAAAGAGGGCAGTGGTAGTCCTGACGCGTTGAATAATAGGGGCGATAAAACTGCCCCTTGAGGTACACTATTGATTTGCTTTACAGACGAAAGGGAAGCGTTAATTTGGACTTGGAAAGTGCGTCCTTCTAAGTAATTAATCATCAATTTTATGAGATAGCTCGGGAAGTTTAACTGTATTAGTTTAAAAATAATTCCGTCATGCCAGACCTTGTCAAACGCTTTCTGTAGGTCAAGAAAAACTCCAACTGTTGTTTTACTCCTGTTTAAACCTCCGGTGATCGTGTTTATTACCCTAATTAACTGATGAATTGTACTATGGTTGGGTCTAAAGCCGAATTGCTCCGGTGGTAAAATATTATGTTCCTCAATATGGGTTTCAAGCCTGGTTTTGATCACTTTTTCAAAGATTTTTGAGATGTGCGATGTGAGGCTTATTGGCCTATAGCTTTGCCTGTTCCTCGAGTCGTTGCTAGCTTTATGTATTGGGGTGATCTTTAAAATTTTCCATAGTTTTGGGAAATAAGACATTTTTAGTGAACTGTTTATAATTTTGGTGAGGCACGTAAGAGCATTAATTGGAATATTTTTCAGCATCTTGTTTGATATTTTATCTAGACCTGGTGCTTTTTTGTTTTTACTATTTTTTATGAAATCGGCAATTTATTTAGGAGTTGCGAGTTTTATATCGTTTTGGGGGTGGAGAGTTTCAACATAGTCAACAATTTCTTCAGACACATGGTTGCAAAAGGGGTCGTCGGGGGGGGGGGGGGGGTGAGGAATATGTTGAAAATTTTCTTCAAATGCTTCGGCGAGAGTTTCGGCTTTTTCTGTGTCAGTGCTGTGTATTCTGCCGTTATGGTGGATTGATGGGATAGGTTTGAATGGCTTTTCAAAAACTTTCGCTAATTAATAAAGTGAGCCAGTTTCTGGGGCCAGGCTTTCGATGAATTCCGTCCACCTGTTTTTTTTGTACTGCCTCGTTATGGACTTGATCATTTTTTGAAGCCGGTTTACCTCTGTTTTGAGGGTAGGGTCATAGGTTTGTTGCCACCGTTTTTTTATTCTATTTTTTTTAATTATGAGGATGCGTGCATAGGGGGGAGGCGTATCGGAACGCTGTCAATACCCCGGGAGACAGTGGCCTCGTTGAAGGAACTTAGCAGAGCTTCGGTGAACTTTTCCACGTAATTTTCAATATCTGAGCTATTGGTTAGTTGGATTGCCCTCAATTTTTTCGTAAATTAGATTGGTATATTTGCTCCAATTTGTGGTAAGGCATTTCTTCTCTTTTCTGGGAATCTGGTAGTTTAGGTTGTATGTTAGAATTACCGGATTATGATCCGAAGATAGTTCGGGGTACGCATTAATTGCATAGGGCCAATTTCTGGTTTTTGTAAGAGCTATGTCAAGAGTAGTGGGTTCCCAGGGACCAAAATGGGTGGGGGAGTTTGGGGCTTGAATTTGATACTCGAAATCTGCGCTAAATTTCCTCAGATTAGTTCCTAGGAGGTTTTTTCTGCTAAAACTCCAATCAGGATGTTTTGCATTGAAGTCCCCAAAGAGTATAGTCGAAAAGTTAATACGACCAATCTGTTGGAGCTCGTTAGCGTCAATGCTAGCCGAGCTGGGAGGAGCATAGATAGAGGAAATTGTTATATGGTCATTTTCGCTGATTTTGAGCGTGATAGTCGTATTTTCAAAACTACTCGTGTGGAATTTAACCTCGCTAGTTTCGAGTCCACGTCTAGCAAAAATAGCTGTGCCACCACCGCGGCCTATACCTCTGTCGTTTCTATAAGAAGTGAAGTTGGGGATACTACGAAGTCTGAGTCCAGGTTTTAGGTTGGTTTCTTGAATAAGAACAAGGTCTGGAGAATGCTTTACGATAAAGTTCTCCAGCTCGTCAATTTTGGTGGGAGAGAGCCCGTTTGCGTCCAAGAAACAATAGTAAGGGAACTAATTCTGGCCATTATTATGCTTTTCGAGGTAGGTATTCAGATTTTTAACTAATATTTGAAGGTCGCTCATCATGCTGGTAATTGTTAGGGAGAGGGTTGCGATAGCTTCGATTGAGTTTGTGGGTGGTTTGTTTGGGGGTTCAGATAAACCTTTGCTAGCTGTTGATGCATAGGTAGTTGGGTTTTTTTTTTTTTATAGGTAGTTGGGTTTAAGTTTGAGTTTTGAGATATTTTTGCAGCTTTACTTCCCGGGTTAGGTCTCTTTGCACATTCGACACTGTTCGCCAAGTGATCCCCTTTGCAGTTCGCACAAGTCGGCTTTTCATCTTTTGGGCGGTCACATTCTCTCGTCCAATGGGATTTGGCACAGATCAGGCAGACTACGTCTAATGTACACATGTGGGAACTGTGCCCAAAGCGCTGACACCGGTAACACTGCGAGATGTGCTGGGTTTTCCTTAAGTGCTCGACACGAACTTTGTAGTATGAGCGTGTCTCCAGGTTGTAGATTTCTTTGTTTTTTTCGTTGTTTTTTGGGAGGTGTAGGACGAAAAGTGGGAGCTTATCTTTAAGTTTACCCCTTGTCATCTGGTTTATTTTAGCAATGGTGAGACCTTTTTTTTCTATTTCGCTAATGATCGCATCAGCATCGTAATTGATAGGTAGGCCTCTAATTACTACCTGGATGGCTTTATCCTGATGTAATTGCCTTGTATGAGATTTATAATTTTGATTGTCGGCGTAGTTTTTAATCTTTCTGTAATATAGGGGATTTTTCGTTTCTACTACTAATTCTTTATTTCTCTTATAAGTGCCGATTATTTTAGTGCCAATGAGATCGCTAAGCTCTTTAAGTACAGGGGTGGGATCTTCTATATCCACAAAGGTAATGGGGGGGGGGGGGCTTTGTTTTTCTCAGTGCTCTGATACTCGAGATTAACATTAGGGTTTTCAGGGTTTTCGCGTAGGGTTTTTTTTTTTCGCGCCCTTTTCAGGGGTGCTATCTATATTAGAAGCGGGCCTTTTCTTGCTTTGGGAGGGTCTGTCGTTTATTATTTCATTTGAATCCTCATCCTCCATTTCGTAATATTCTTCTTCTAAATTATCGTTCGGATTGCTTAATTCTATTTCAATGTTCATTGGTAAGGAGCCATCATGTGCCGCCTTCCAGTTCGAATTTGTCCTTTTAGGTTGGGAGTAGTCAAGGCTGGGGTATTCAATATTAGGCTCATTTTTCCGCGAGAGTTTTTCAACTAGGAGTTTTAATTCTTCCTGGGATTTTTTTATTCTATCTTGCTCTTCGAGCAATTTTGCAATCCTCTCATCTTTTCTAGCGCTATCGGCTTGGAGCCTTTTGCATGTTTTATCAGTTTCAATGCCCTTTTGAATCAGAAAAGTATTTCTCGCCTTATTAAGGGTAAAGTAGGCATGGTTAAATTTTTGTTCATATAATTTTAGTTCGTCGTCATAGGTTAAAACGAGATTACTTTTACTCTCTAATACCCTATGAAATTTATCATCAATTTTTTGATAATCTAAGTCATCCTTTGCTTTAAGAATTAGATCGTTAACAATCTTAAAGGGGGCGATACCCTCCAGCTCACACAGAATAAGAAAGGGATGTTTTCTCACATCTGGGTTGCTGGCAGCCACCGTTTTTTTCTTTTTCCTCTTCTTATTAGGCGAGGCTGCAGGCTTGGGATTGTTGTCGCTGGAGAGGAATTCGCTTCCGGAGTCGCCGGTTTCGCCGTCCGGCAACTGGAAGTCGTTAACAGGATTCCGCGAAAAGGACGCCATGCCCAAGGACCGGCACCTCCTCACTGCAGAAAACCGCCACAAAAACCAACGGTTATGTCGCTTTCACATAAAAACTCGGGCACACAAGCCACTTTTCCTAGCGTAACATAAAACAAAATGCTTCTTAAATAAAAAGCTTTTATGCTGATTCAAAGCAGATCTAGAACGAAAAAAAAACACCGCATAAGATACCACAAGCTCCTGGTATAGTAGCTCTCGACAAGAGCTCTCACAAAATCAGGTCCTCATGAACCGAGCAGCAGTAACCAGCGGCAGAAAAACATAGCACATGAACATTTTTTTAACAAAAACAACTGTTGCCAATACTGAAAATCAAAATGGTACAACACTGTAAATTATTTGCATACTGCTGGTTGCCAAGCAAAAAAAATATCAAACCTAACATTTTTTTTTTTTCAAAAGTTTTTTGACGTGCATACTTTTAGTAACACAGTGTACAGAAAAATTACATATTTACTGAAAAATAAATAGTCTATCAATAACTTTTTATATTTTTATTAATCACATAAATACTTATTATCGACGTAATTGAACAAAAGTGATGAATGATATGTATGCTTTTAAATAGACTTTTTTAAAAATATAAGTTATTAAATACAATGCCTAATTTTCGCTATAAAAACCACGAAATTTTAGCAACAACATTTTTGAGCATATGATTCTTATTGAAATTGTTACGAACACGGTTGGGAGCCGGAGCAACTGAAAGAAGTTGCAACTCCAAACCTCCGGTTCAGATAGATCCGTACGCCCTTCTTTTTGAACATAGAAAATATTTCTATGGGTATATCATTCCTGGGTATATCTTGTGCAGTGAAATCCTTCGTTTTTAATGGAAGGTGTGGAGCGGAGCGTGTAGTAGGAACACGGATCATTATAGCAACAACACTTTGCTTGGAGTAGGAGCACTGAAAACTGTCGAGCACCTTTGCTCTGATTTTTTAAATGGAATTTAATTAAAAACTTTACACCGACATTTTTATGCATTAAAACGGAAGGTGATATTTGAACTGCAAAATAAATTGTCAATAAACAGGTTTTAATTAGTTATCCCCAACTTAAATAAAATTATTAATTTAATAATTATGAAGTTGATAAACAACATAATCCGTAGCAAAACAGAGCGGAGCTAGAGCAAGTACTTATGCATAGGATTGGAGCAACTCAAATATGTTGTTACTCCACTTTCGTGGGTTTTGTAGGGAAAATTGGACACTGTATTTCATAAATTATGGTTTTAAAAAGTCTATTTAAAAGTGTTAAAAATGTGAGTATTACATGTACATATGCATGTGTAGTATTGTTTCTGAACTCGTTATATGTTCTTATTTTGTTTTTTCAGGTGATCAAAATGGTTTGTGTCGTACTTTGTGGCTTCGTCGTTTGTTGGACACCATTCCAGGCAACTGTACTATATTCGCAATTTGTGCATTCCGCAAGTCAGTACGGAGAGGTAACGCTATTTCCATGTAATGTACATTAAACACATTGTTTCTCAACCTTGGGTATGCGTTCTTGCATAACGGTCTTCACAATCTGTCCAAAAATGGAAGAGCAGTATACAAAACATACTTCCATTAAATGAAGTATTTTAAATTATAATCAAGTACTTGAAAATCAAGATTACTAACTAATTACAACCCTATAAAATAAATTAGTAACTAGGTGTTAGAAGGATTATTCACTAATTATTAATGCTTCTATTGCAACAATTTTCTGAAATAGAAGAATTAATAATTGGAAACAATTTTCTGTGTTTCACCTAAATATTTCTCTGTACTAGGAGACAAGGATGTCGAAATGTTTTTTACATAGTATTTGACCTTTAATTCAATCATAAAACTACAAAAAGTTGCTAAAGGTTGCCTAAAATTTTGTAGGGTTTTAGAAAAGTGTACACATGTTTAGAAAAAGTAAAAAAAAATTTTTTTTTGATTAAATCTGAGAGGAAAAAAGTTTACGTAAATAAAAGCACAAATAAAATTAATTAAAAAAAATAATTGTACTTAATTGCTTTTCTTACGTTAAGTTATTTTTAAATAGGTATTACCTTTATTCTGTAGGACAGAAATAACTTTAGAATATCACATTTTTTAGTTGATAATAGTGCACTGAATGATCTGGTTAAAAGTAATACTCAGTGAAGCCAGAAGATCATGGGCTCTAATCCGAGTGTCACAGTATTTATTGACCATATATATATATATATATATATATTAAGTTTTGGATTTTTACTCCGAAAACACAATTAAATTAGCATTAAAAACGTTAAATATTTGTTTGTAAAAATTTTGTCAGCTACTTTTTTGCCATTTTATTATTCAGGATGTTTAAAAAATTACGTGCAAGTTGAGGGAATGTCCTGATTTAACGAAAGAGAGTTTTAATATATCACTTAACTTACTTAAGTTCTCTTAAACACGCACAGAGAGTATTTGCCTCTAAATTTCTCGTCATAAATCGTAAGAGCAAGTTTTGGAAAATATGTAAATTTCAACATTACTCTGCGGGTCTCTGCTTGACTTAAACTGTGACGCAGATGCTGCGGGACATAGCTAAAGACTTTCAGGGCATCCAGAACGCCGCATTTTCAGTTAGTATTCATCAGGTGACCCAAATTAAGGACTTCGTTATGGAGTTGGAATTTATAGTTTAACTTCCGTTGTTGATGCGGAACTGTAATGCTGATTATTTTTAGCATTCTTCCACATCCCCTAATTAATTCTTTCTAAATCTGAATATTCAGCAACCCTACATATGGAATAGCTGAATGTGGATAAAACTTTCATTTGACCAGTTTGATGCTGATTTGTATTGGTTAGAAATATGTAGAAGAGTTGTAGTATGGTTTTATTTATTTATTTTTTCGTAACTAGAATATATTTTCTGAAGATTTGCTATTGTTCAAGCAAAAGATGCGCATAAGAAATAATGATATCGGTTTAAACCGCATTATGGGATTGAGACAAATGCTTCATATTTGAAGGCATGGATCGATAGATTTATTTAAAGACTTAAAAACAAATATTTTACTGATCAAAACAGTAAAATGAAGGATAATATGAATGACAACAACAAGAAGAATTAAACCATCAATAGCAACCAGAACAACAGCAACAAGTGCGCCCAGAAACCCCCCGCATCTGCCATTTTCTGGCCTATCGTATTTTTAAGACAACAATGGTAATGAGTAACTAAATACAAAAACACGCTATTACTAATAATTCTGAAAACCTTTTTGATTCATAAGATAACTTGATTTTGTTCTTGCAGCTAAATGTTCTAAGGAATGATACATTGTCTAAAAGTTATTAAGAGGGAGAAGGGTGACAAATCCTGTGAAACGACTGAACGATTTCTTACATTTAAACTGAACCGTTTAAAGTTGTGATTGTTTTAACAATTGTGTGAAGATCCATTCTTAAAGGTTCTTCTTATGTCATGTTAAATTACTCCTTTTACACTATAAAAAATCAAAATTAGTGATTTTTAAAAATTCAGTACAGTATGTTTCATGATATTTCATCATTTTTCATGGTTAGTTTTAAAATTATTTGCGTAATAATTAAGCAAATCTTCTCCAAACACTGCTATTTCCCAACATATTTAGTAATACGTAGTTAGGAATTTTTGAGTGGTACTTTGGACTACATACAGAAAGCTAATGAATAAAAAGTGTGGTTTCTTGTTTCTAATGCCATTTGGGTATCCAAGCTCCCATTTGCAGAGCGACCAGGAACTAAGGCAGTAAGGAGCGCCTTTCGTTTTACAGATGAGCACCATAACAGTGGAAGTACGACTTGGATCATAATATATTTGGATGACACCAGATGGCGCTCCCACAAATACGCCACCTTCCTTAAAAGTGTTCTGCACGGTACAAAACCAAAAAAAAAAAAAATAAATAAATAAATAAAGAAAACTACATATTCACGGCAATTACTAAAAAAGTCTCTTTAAATTAAATAGGACTACTTCTGCGTAGATATTAGCAAATATATTTTTAGAACGAAGGCAACTTTCACGCCTCTCAATGATTTGTGTATTTAGATGTACGTGCAACAATCCTATCATCAATCAACTTTCACTCATGAAAGCATTCAGCGGTAGAAGTGGAACCATTACTCGCAGATTAATTAAACGCCAACACTTTTATCTCTCCGCTGCAAAGCCCTCTCTTGTTTTCAACTCATTTTCAAAATTAAAGTAATCTTGCTTTTGTTTAAACACTTCCGGCATTGGAAACTAGCTTGAGAGTTATGTTGACATGGTTACTTCGTTATAATCTAAAGCATTAAAAGTATCAGTGAGAGTTATGTAAGTTTTTACAGCATATTTTACTATGAGATTTATTCTTGACTTCATTCTCAGAAAACTTTTCTTTTTTTTTTCTTTTTTTTCTTCGTTTGCAAAATAAATTATCATATCTCTTGTGTAATTGTGGGTAAATATTTTTCGGACTACACTCTTACTTTAAACAAGAAAATGTTTGTTGTGTTTACTTGAAATTCGCATTTTCCCCGAAATCTTTCATTGAGTGGTAGTGTTTATTATTGTTGTATGGTTATGGTCTTACTTGAACTGAAATCTTTCGTTTAATTTTTTTTTAACCATATGTTTACTTATTGTCCAGTCATTAAATACATTTTACCTTGCAAAAGGTGGGGTAGAAGATTTTAATTTTTAACTAGTACATATTGGTGCCAACATGAAAAAACTGATTTATCCAACATGAAAGATCCCGGGAAAATTTTTGGCGGACGATCATTTGGCACTTTTTGTTGTTTTTTCGATATATCTCAGAAATGATTGAATTTAGAGAACATTTTTCAATGTAAAATTTATAGAAGATATTTTTTTCTAACTTATAAAATCGCTTTGAATAGCCAAACCGGCAAGCGTCCGGAGTTTCGTTTGCGGAATTTCCTTTCGTTGCACGTGGTCAGCTCGATTGATGATTTACCGTCGGTTGAAAGCGCCCTTTCTCCGATTAAGCAAAAAAAAAAAAAAAGGTCACTTTTTTTGTCTATAAGTTAAGAAGACATTGCAATTTTGCGTATAATGAAGCGTGTCAGCGTTGATACTTCTGAGAATCCGTCATTTTTGGTCTTGTTCCAAAATTAGGCCTTAACAGCGCTCTCCAGAACAAACGAATAACAGAAAACAAAAATAAATAAATAAAAGCGAAATTAAAAGAAAATGCTCATCAAACTTCTAAATTTTTATTTAAAAAATCGAATGCCAACCACATGACTTCCTTTTACTATTGCGGTGTTTTATTTTGTAGTTCTAAGGAAAAACCCAAATATCGCCAACCTGACGATATAGATTTGGCATTGCCAAATTCTGTGAGAAAGTTCCATGAATGTCGCCCATTTACTTAACTTTTGAGAGGGATTGAATGCTGTCTCGTGGAAAATATATTGATGCGAAAACTGCTTGAAATTACCATAGATTTGACAAAAAAATTGAGTAAGCAGCCCTTTCAGAATATCCGATTGCAACCATAATAGGAGATGCACAATCAGACGATACAGGTCTACATACAAAATTTTAGAAGAACACACAGGCTTGAGTGTGTTCCAATACTGATCCTTGCTGTTATTTTGACAAACCGTGTAATTAAATAAACTAAGTTAAATTAATTTCGTACGTTTTATGCCATGATAATTAAACGGACTTTTTGTTGCAGCTTCCTCATTGGTTTGAAGGTTTCTCCTACTTTTCCATGTTTCTTGCGTATTTCAATAGTGTTTTGAATCCTCTACTCTACGGTGGATTTAACAAGAACTTCCGCCAGGGATTATGCAACGTTTTGAAGTGCTCGTACGTTAGGCCATTAGGAAGGCCGCGTAAGTAAATTCATATTATAATATTTACTCATAATTTAAAAAAGTAACCAATTAATTGAGCATTTTTATTTGCAAAGTGACTTTATTTTCTCATTATTAGGATAACAGTACGGCTCAGTAATGAGAACTTTATTTTCGGTGTAACTCTTCTGTTGATTTTATTTATGCAACAGCAATGCAGGAATGTGCGCAATTTACAGCAATGTATAGTAGAAAAGTAAAACGTTATAAAGAACGACATTAAATTGCAAAGATTTCTCCATAACGTATGACGAACTAGAGAGAAAAGCAAATAGAATCTGAAGCATCTAATTATATTAATGAACGAGTTTAAATTTTTTTTCCTCTCAAATTTGACATTTCCTTTTTGTTATTTTATCTTTTTGTTAACATATTAATAAATATTTTTTAAACTTTTGAGATAGAGTTTTCATAATATTAAATTATTGAAAAACGAAAAGTTTAGAACATGTTTTCAGATTTTGGTTCTGTTTCTTCCCCCGCGTTGCTTAGTTTCTTTGTACTGAAGACGTTATAACATTGAAGGACATGTAATGAGCTTTCATTGTAGATTTGGTCTCACAACGTTAGATTAACGTTTCAAACTGAACTTTCCCCATTTTTATTGCCCCTCACAAATATTTCCTCTGGTTGCGCTTTTTTCACTCCACAAAAACTGTTTCATTCCTCAAATACATTTTTTTTCGACTCAAGGAAAATTTTCCTGGTTGGACGCATGAACAATGAGCAGTGTTTATGACACGTTCCGTTTTCCTTTAAAGCATTACAATATGTTCATGTATTTCAATCTTAGTAAATCTTGTCGCTAGGTTATCAATTTCTCTTCACATGCCAAAAGTATGTGATAGTATTATTTGATTCTGACTGAAAGGTTCCTGATGCGAGAAAGATTAAATGATTTCATTTGTTAAAATGGAGTGAGACTAACAGGTTTTCCTAGCCAGTAATGTACGACGTAGCTGCTGGATTTCTGCCAATAAAATAATTTTTTCAAGCCAATGAAAAAAACAATGAACCCTCTCTTTTATTGGCTCTTTTACTGGCTTGAAAGTTTTTGTTAGAAATAGTTATTTTATTGGCAGAAATCCAACAGCTTCGTCGTACCTTACTGGCTAGGCAAATCAATGTTATTAGGCGAAAAAGAACCAATGAACTCTCTCAGCCGAAATGTAGCGTTGTGGTAAGTCGCGGGACCCGTCGCCTCAGGTCCGATGGTACCACACTCATTGTGGTGCCGCTAAAAGAGATAGGGGGGGGGGGGCACTCGGGAACGCACTAGGACTGTGATTGGCAGAAGCCAACCGCAGCCCATTCGAAAAAAAAGAAATAACTCTCTCACGGGCGCCTTGTTTTCAGAGTTGCACCATAGCTGTATAAATATTTCGCACTTTTAAAAACATTTTTTCAAGACAAAATTTTTTTAATTACAGAATTTTCCCAAAAATCCAGGACCACCCACCAGACCGGACTCAACGGAAGCCCCTCGAGTGGAAGAATAAACGGAATAGGATCGTCTCAGAAGCTCGTAGAGATGAAGTCCATGAAAAAGGAAGCTTATCGCACGTCCAAGGAGTCCGCGAGTTCTTGCACGTCGCTGGATAGATGAAGACATGTCAAGTGATCAGCTTGATTCACAGCAAGACCAAACGTGATGTAAACTTGGTTTACGTGAAAACGAAACTTGGATGCAAGCAGGAATGAACCCAGGCATAGAACAACCAAATAAATCGTTAAAGTTATTTCACTAAATCTTACGGTAGCGTTAACAAGTCACCTTAAAAAAACATCCGTCGGTGACTATGACCTGATACGCGAATAATGTTGAAATTTTTTTTGACTATTATCTTGACTCAAAAAGTAAAACTATCGCTTTAGCATTTTGAAATAAAAATGCAACATTGCAGGTTTTCTTGGTTCTTCAATTCTAAACAACTTTTTTATCGAACATATTATCCAAAATGAAACGAAACGTTGATTTTCCATATTACACAAGAAGATAATTTTTCATTAATAACCAAACATCTTTACATCATAAAGCCACGAATCATGAAAAATAGTTAACGTACGCTTTTTACCTGTACAGTTAAGGAGGGGGATTTTTTATGAGTCATTTATACAAGTAAGTGAGAGCGTTACTCAAAAGATTTCCCAAAATAATTAAATTCGTCAGCAAACCAACAGGAATTAAAAAACCAAGAATGAAAAAAAAAAAAAAGCCTGAACTTTCTGGAGTTTTTGCTTTTTCCCAAATATTTTCATTGATACTGCATTCTTTATGGTTAATGAAATAAAGGACTTTTCATTAAAAAAAAGAATAAATATCATAAATATTTTATCTGACCAACCATATCCAGAAATAATAAATTCGAATTCTGGGGTTCAAGAAAGATATTTATTTTTGCTTAGTTTTCTGTATGTTTACAGTACACGATTATGCTTTTAAAAGCTTTTGCCAATTAATTATAAAGGAATACTTTGAAAAATAGAAACATTATTATTAAAATGTTTCGCTTCAATATGAGTTAAAAATCGCGAAAATTGGAGAAACGTTGATTTAAAAGAAGATATATTTTCTCCAGATTTCATGGAGGCAAACTATTTGAATCTATACCTATTTTATTAAAAATTTATTTTTACAAAAGTTTAATGATTTGTTTCATGATAAAGGAAGATCTTAAAAAAGCTTTTTTTAAGAACTATTCAAACATCGATGTCCCGGTATCTTGCTAAGAATTCGTCCTGGTTCATTCATTGCAGTATGTTTCTACTTTAACATTATTTGCTTCTGGTGTCATCTCTCAATGTTGATCCAATTGTTTTGAACTGTAAAATGTTGCAATATTCCTTTTCGCTCTTAATAATTTCTCATTTGCTTAACATCTAGATGTATTTTACTTGATGAAATATAAAATATAATTTACCACCTTGTTCCTTTTTTTCTTCTTTGTTTCATTATGTAACTTGCCTCACTACGTCATCCGCTGTCCAATAAATTAAGAGCTGAGAGATCTTATATTAGAAGAGCATTTAATGCTGTTTTTGAAAGCTTTATCCAAAAAGAGCATTAAACTTTCATGGTATTTTTGAGGAATGCATCAGGAAATTTATACTCACCTGCATTTATAAGTATACTTAATTCTTTATAAATTGTTACGAATTTTGGGGTACCGATGTTGTTTCTCGCCAAACTTGGCGACATCTGGATCACGCGATAGATAATTCTAATCTTTGATGGACATTACTGGAATATTCCTGTCACGTGATCCACGATGCTTTATAAATAGCTCCTAGAAATTTATTCGAGTTCGGAGAGTTCAGTTACGTGTTAGACTTTGGCCAAGTGCCTGATAAAAGTCTGAGCCGTTGTGCTGCAAGCTTCGTGCTTATTTCTTTTCGTATTTAGTTAAGAAATACGGAATTACCGTTGGTCTTACGGTAATGTATGAACTCCGAGAGATATATGTATGTGAAATTAGTGTGAATAGTGTAAATAGCGTAAATAGTTTGTAAAATAACTTGCTCTCTGTGTTTTCTAAAATGAGTTATAGTCATTGAAGTTCGAAGTAAAGTAAGACGCAGAACCTGTAACAATATATAGTTAGTTTAGTTAGTCGCAAGTTTGTTTCAAACAGCGCAATGGCGGATTTTTATGGTTCAATTACTAGGAATATATATTTCGCATCTGATTCAATATTTTTTATTCGTAGTGCATTAAAGCCTTTGCCAGACGGTTAAACTTAACGTTTAAAGTAAAGTTATTATTCCTTCTCTATAATAATGAAAGAAGTGCAGAATTAACAAACTTAAGTCCAACTATAGCCTAAGCCAAACTATTCTGATCGTTTTGCTCGCGTGGTTTAGTAAAATTAATTAAGTTTAGATGATTTTGACGCATAGCGAATCATATAAGATTCGAAACAGAAAAATTAGTTATGTATTAGTTTGAAGTGTTTTTCCATTCATTTTAATTTTATATATATTTATTCTTCCATTATTATTTTTCCTACTTTTACTGTTTTTACGTTAAATATGTATGATTATTTCAGTTTAATTTTACTAATTTAAAATTTCAAAGTAACTGTTATCGTGTGAAATAGAACATCGTTTTGTTGCGTGAGATGAAATGTTTGAACAGTGGTTTATTAGAACGTTTTTTTTAAGAAAGGCTTTAGAAAAAAATTGAAATACTTGCTCAACGATCGTTTCGGAAATATATAGGCTTAAAAGCAACCGATAGTGCTTTTTAACACAACTTTTTTTCTAGCCAATGCGTAAAATTTAAAACTGAAGCGAAACCTGCGTAATCTAATTTAATTACCTAAAAAAAGCCGACATTCATTAAAAAGTTCTTAAGAATTCAGGGAGATAATAAAATACCCTAAATGAGGTGCAATATGTGAAGACATTTTGTAACTGAAGGAGCTGTGGTAATAAGTTAATGTTTTTTTCTCATTGAGCAATTAAATTCCTGATATAAGGAATTAAATTGCCCAGTGAGAAAAAAACAGTTGCATTTTTTAATGATTTATTCTATTTGAGTAAGTATAAAAAAGTTTAAAAATAATTACGCCAAACATGTTTTTGCACACCGCTATCTTTCAAAAGCTGAACGTAGAGAACTTTACAAAGCCAAGCTTTATATCACTGATTCCGAAAGTGTTTCTATCGACCCCCAGGGGTCGACGACAACCTGCAAGGGGTTCATGTCAAGTGAAAAAGAATTGGGGATCCATGAAATGAAAATGGGGGTAAGCGATAGTGGATCTCATATAAACTAATGAATTCTGGCTTCAGAAAAACATACCTGTTACTTATCCCATATTATGGAATATCGCGCGAAAGTTTTTAGTTTCTTTTCCATCTTCATACCTAGTAGAAAGGGGTTTTAGCGCAGTTGCCAATCTCCTTAAAAAAAAACAAAAACAGACTATCATTAACTGAGGATATTTGAGATTAAACCTAACTAAATTGATGTCAAATGTTTATAATTTATTTTTGAAGCATCAGGTTCATCCCTCCCACTAAAAGAATTTATTTAATGCTTAGTTATTTTATATAATATGTACAAAATTTTAATTTGATTCGTTTTAATTTCAATTTCATTAATAAATGTATAAAATTAACATGTGTTTTTTCTATTAAATTTTTTCGACTACACTTCACTACAATTAGAAATTTAAATCTTTCACAATGAGTAGCACTATACCAGCTGTCAATTTAAAGTTGATGAATGTACAAAAAATCAATATCAGGTAAGCAGGGGGACCGAAAAACATGGCAAGGGGTCTACGAGACAAAAAAGTTTGGGAACCACTGCTTTATACCTTCTCTTTTTCAAGAAACTGAATTTCACAGCTTTAAGTTTAACAACTAAGTAGAATGTCTTGCTACTTAATGGAATGAAATTTTAATAGGAAAAATACATTCTTTACTGGGAAAATATGGTCATTCATTTCTTTCAGGACACCAACGCTATATTTAGCCCTCTATATCATAGTGTAAACTGTAGGCAGCAGACCGTTCAATCGCTGTTTTTGTAATTTTCTTCATGAATAATTGAAACTTTTTCAGAGAAACGTGGTTTTTATAATCTCTTACTATCTCGTATGCAAAATATGAAATAAATCCGAGTTCTTGAGTGATAGAGGGTTTAAAAAAATTGTTTTTTAAATTAAAAATCCTGACATACGTGTATTTATTTATTATTATTTTTTTACTATCTCGAATTCAAAAAATCAAATAAATTAGTTGTTGATTCATATAGGGTGAAAACATAAATATGTTGTTTCTCCTCCCTTTTAATTTCAATTTATTTAAAATCATTACTGGTTTATATATTTATGTTTATTTATCGAACCTTTATTTCAATAACATAAAATAAGACTTTAATCTATGTCGATTGACACCTAACTTGTAGTTAGGTCTCTTTTCTAGAACCTGATATGAGGCAGTGAGGGACAAAGGGATGTAAGTGACCAAAAAGCGGCTCTGAGTTAAAAAAACGCATACAAAGTTTGGATCTTATGGGACCTTAGGGGGGGGGGATGTTAATTTTTTTTCTAAATCACGTTAAAGCACAGCACCTGTTACAGCCATCACTAACATTTCTGGTCGCAATATAGAATGGTGCTTTTCCTATCATTTGCACCAGTCATCTCCAAATTTTCAATTTTGTCACTTACATTCCTTTGCTTCTCACTGCCTCATATGTGAGTAATTAACCCTCTGACTGCTTATCCGGCGATTTTCACGTGCAACGTAAATGTAGCGAAAACTGCTCATTCCGCGATTTTCCAGGGTATGGCCTTTTTACGTATATTTAAAATATTGTTTAAATATTAGTAATGCAATTTCCCAAGTATTTAGACATTATTAAGGTTTTATTCCAGAAATGGCTTTAGATGCGTGAAGTATGCGAATTTTATGCCTAAAATTGATGTTTCAGAATATTTGTTGCTATGATCGAAAATAATAACTAAAAAATTTTCGTTGCAGAAATATATTTCTGATTTTATCTCCAAAACATATGCAGATTTCAAATATGTAATTTCAAAAAATTGCATATTTTGAATCGAATTCGCTAAAAAAAATTAAGCAGTTAAGAATGCCAAGATTGTGAAATTGTGAATTGAAATTTTAAAAGCAAACATAATAAACAAGAACTTATGGGCATAAGAATTTAACTATAGATAAAATAGTTTATCTGTACACAAAAAGTGAATGTAAAACAGGAGTCAAATACACAACTATTAAGAAATCTTTCAACAAAAACAAAATATTATTAATTAAACATTTTTTTTTCATTTAGACTCTCTGAATGTTGAACTTCTTTTACAAATAATTAAAACTTATTACTAAGACTTAAAATGTATTGAGTGGGATAAAATTGGATAACTGTTATTCTTAATTACTTATCACAAAATTATAAACTTAAAGAGGAATTTTACAGAAATTATGTAAATACAAATGAAGACTTGGTTAATTTTTATGTGAAAAGAAACAAGAAGTTTCGTCAAATTTATAATCTAACTCTCTCTTTCTCCATTTAGTTTTAGTTCTTAACTACTTCAAGTATACCATTTTCAGCGGTTAATACATATTCATTCTTTCATTTATTCATTCATTCATTTATTCTTTCCTTCATTTATTTTTTCATTCATGTATTTATTCACTCATTTTATTTTTTCATTCCTTCACTCATTCATTTATTTTATCATTTACTCACTCCTTTACTTTTTAATTATTTATTCACTCATTTATCCATTCATTCCTTCACTCATCCATTAAATCATTCATTCATTCGAAAATATCCTTAAAAATCCTGATCAAAACATTTCATAGGAGAACAGGCTCGTTTAGTTCTGGTTGAACTTCGTATCTGTACATGTTCTACGTCATAACATGTTTCCGACGAAATTTGTTCCAAGTGAATCGGTCCGCTAGATCATGTTTTATATAGGATAGAAATTTCACCGTAGTGGCTATTCTCTTTTTTTTTTTTTGAACTGTTCAAAAATGAGCAAAAATTCAAATCAATATTTCACGCCCAGAGCTTCTTTCAAAAAGCTTGTTCATAGGAACTTGGATGTTGTACCCAGAGTTTACATAATTTGATTCATTTTTTTGCCATAGGCGCTAACGTTAAGATTTTTTGAACTATTAAAAATTGAACGAAAAATTGTTCATTACTGAACTGATTTTTTACTTTTCTTAATTTTTAACGGTGTTTTTACGATACATTAAGCCTTCTTTCATGCTTTGTTTGATTTTTTTTTTTTTTTTACTTTCACGGGAAAGTAGGCTAAAAAAGAAACTATACAGTAGAATAGGCGATGACATAATACTTATCGAAGCTTCGAAGTAGTGTCTTAAAAAATAAGTGTTATTCTGCTTTGTACATACAAGTTGCATAATTCCTGCTTCTTCACATTAGAGAAGACTTTACTGACAAAATGCTGCAAAAGCACATATAAGGTCCCATGGGATTGTGCTAACTCGCCCTGGTTTACATGCGTCTTACGTAAAGGGCAACATTCACCTTTGGTATTCTTTCGTATTATAGAGTAACAATAGAGAGTCATTTTCCGCTCCTGAAACTTTCAATGCGAACAAAGGCAAACCCTCTTTGACATTCAAAAAGGAGTCATGGGTCCCCTTTTTCGCAGCTTTTATGTCTCTTTGGTTTAAAATTGATTATGGTTTCCGTTAGAATACAAATAAAAAAGAAAACCAAGCATTAAAAGTTTCAGGATTGTAATGAGAAAGAGCTCTTCGGTTAGTACCATCCGTATTTAAGTTATTTAAGATCTCAAAAACGATGTTTCAGCAACAGGTAGTAAAATGAATTACAAATGCAGTTATAGAAATCGAATGTGGAAAGACAAAACTTAACAATGAAATTGTGTATTCGTATTTTTGGGATACAAGCATTACTTTCTTTAAAGCGAAAACGAGGCATATATATGTGTATATATGTAACGGAAATGTAGTAAAATATTTTTGACAGGTTTACAACTCAATTTTTTTTTAAAGGTTTGAGAATGAGACAAGGTCTCATTTGTGTTGGTTTGTCTCGAAGAATGAGCGATGCAGAGCATCTCACAAATCCCAAGCAAAAACGCACTAGAGCCGACAGCAGTATAGGCTAGAAAATCTTCAAAACAAGCATAAAAAATAAAAATTGAAATACAAAATGTAGGGCCTCGTCCATATACCGCTAAAGTGTTTATTTTTCCGTTTTAACTTTTTTTTCAAATCTGTCTTCCTATATGTATACATATATGTATATGAATTATACATATACATCTATGCATACCTTTTGTACGAAGGGAAAATTGTGTTTCTCGTTATTCCGAAACGCATGTATGTCTTTTTCACTGCAAATTAATCCCTGCTAAATATGCAGCCATAGTTGGTGAAATTTAATCATATTGAAATTTTGTTTTTCCTAAAATCTCTCAGGTGTGAATCCCTCGTTTCCTTTAACGGTTGTAACGCTGACAGCCAATATTGTGCAGTTAAAATATTCTAAATAAAGATCATTAAAATTTTTTTCATGCGTTTCCATAATTTTCAAATCTGCACCAAAAATCATAATTATGTTTAACTATAATTGTGATATTTTTAATTATGTTTATTATGCTTACAATTTTTCTTAATGAAAGTATTTTTCAATAGTTTATGTAATTTAACACTTTGACTGCGGGAAATGCATAAAGAATTACTTGCATTTTCACTTGAACACTTTTTACTTGCACACTGTTAAACATTTTCGTAAAAACATAGTAATATAACAATTTCTTTGATTTTTATTTTACGATATTTAATTACAACCGTCAAATAATCATTAAAAAGATGGTACTCAAACCGCTGATTGTGAAAAAAATCGTTTATTCTCTGTTTCTCCTAATGAACGTTTAATTAATCGTAATTTACGAGCGCCACCTATGCCTCGTAGTCAATAAGAATCGGGCGTCCATCTTGGTTGTCGATCGAAGAAGTGTGAAGATTAGAATTCCATCGCATAACATTGTATAGTTCTTTTTTTATCTGAAGGGGGGAAATGAAGAGAAGATGAAGTTAGTAATAGTTATAAAAACTGGTTGTGGAAACATATCCCATTTAATTATTTTTTGATGCTGCATTTTTAGCTTTCTCTATGAATAAAGAAAACTTCTCTAAATCTTGGACATCCAGTAGGTAACTTTTGGCAGAGCAATGGAAGTACTGGCTTTCCACCGTGGAGGTCCGGGGTTCTATCCCCGTCACCGGCAGGCCTCCTGCTCCACCGTGTCCTCGCACCTCGTCGTTCGCCACAATATAATTGCTATGAATGGTTTCTACGCCTCGAAGATGCTACGCATATAGATAATTACTATCGCCTGCAGTATGTTATCATAAGTGCTACTAAATGGTTATGAAACCGTAAACTTTTGTATTTACGGCTTTTTAACCAAGATTATTTTAAATGACTTAGAACCCGTAAAGATACAAAAATGTTCCACACCGTAAATTTAACAGTTAATTAGATGGACAGACTGCTGCCGGCTATTTAACCGTAATTTCATGATGAAATTTCTAACAGTACATACTTTAGGTATTATACATTAGTTATATTTTTACTGTAAAACAAAATCTATACTAATATAAGTACCGAGTACTCAAAAATAATCTTTGAACACTTTATTTACGCTGATAGAATTACCGTAGAAAGGGAAATTTCTCTGGAAGAACTATTGTCCCACGTCCGTACTGAAAAGGTTAATACAGTAAATATTTCCCGAAATAAATTGTTTGATAAATTTTCTTAATGTGTGTTATGGAGACTTCTAAAATTTATGGGATAGTTTTGAATTACTACTTTGGTTTTCACTCACATTTCATCCCTATTTCCGTTACAGCTATTGCCTTAAAAGTACTTTTATATTGAATAAAAAATATCTGAGCTACGCGCCTTCGAATAAAATAAATTTAAGTGGGTTCACCCAGGAATGAAACCTATTTTACAAATTACTCGCAGCTATTTGCACCGAAAAAGCCACTTACGGCTTTGGATGGCATAGTTTGGAATGAATTTTAAACTTCCCATTTAAGGAGAAATATCTTTCGGAAAACCTACGTCTGCCTGAAATTAAATAAATAAATAAACACGCTTCGTATCAGTATAAGCACGTTCGCATTTCACAATGGAATAAATACACTTTTTTACTTTCGACGCACCTGGCAATTATTAAATTTAAATATTTTTGTGGCATAAAATATTCATAAATACTGAAAACGTCATTAAAGCATGGGTTCAGTTTCTATTATATGCTGCCCAGTTTCCTATAAAAAAAATCCCTCGTATGTACAAAAAATGAAAACTGAAATAAAATTATATTGGGTTCCTAAACGCAGTTTTCTTTCTACGCAGAAGCAAATTTACTTAATTTTGGCTTGCAGTGTCATAAACTCATTAAAACGACTACATAAAGTATTTTTTTTAGCTCAGCTATTGAATTTTTTGAACTAAAAGTTTTGTGTACTCATGTAAAAGATTTTCTATGTAGAGTTTTCGTTAAAATATAAAGGACTTGATCTTTCCCTAATATTAATTACAAGAATCGTAGCTGAAATTTCATTGTTACTTTTAACTTCGAAAATCAGTATTATTTTTTAGTTACCTGATAATTTTATATGAAAGTGATTCGTATTGCTCCTATAGTAGTTTAGATATTACACGCAGAAATGTAAAAAAAATATCAACATTGAAAGATGGATATCATCATGACAGTTTCAAAACTACGGCTGAACTTAATGATACATTGCTAGAAATTTCATCATGAAATTACGGTTAAATAACCAGCAGCAGTCTGTCCATCTATAATTCACCGTTAAATTTACGGTTTGGAACATTTTCCCATCTTTACGGGACCTAACCATTTCCAATCAGCTTGGTTAAAAAGCCGTAAATGCAAAAGTTTACGGTTTTATAACTGTTTAAAAATGGTTTCAAAACAAAATGCTGACAGTTTTTGAACCATTTCGAGGCGTAAAATCCTCGAGGTTTAGAAACAGTAAACGAAGTGCTTCGGACTCGAGCCCCGGACGGGCCGTGTACAAGCCTTGCTCTCTATCCACTCGGCCACCTTCACCACGTACAGTTGGCGTTTATGTATCAATAAATCTTCTTTTCTAACAATTAATGTGCATTAAAATTGCAATTTTACTTTTTAATTGGATCTAAACTCATTTTTGGCCTAAATTTATTACAAACAAGCTTCAGCAGCTCAAATTATGGGTTCGCTCATTCCCAAACAGTTCGGGAATCCGATGTCTTCAATTTTTGATTTACGTGTGCATGTGTTACTATTTAGTAACCACAGCTTAAGCCAATTTTCTTCTTCTTTTTTTATATGCACATGCAGATTTGCAGTGATAAATCTTGATTCATATCTTAACGACAACGTACGATCGGTAAGGTTTCGCAACCAAGATGGATGCCCGATTCTTATTGAGCGGTTGAAAATTACGGTTAGTTAAACGTTCTTTAGGCTAAACAGAAAATAAACAATTTTTTTCACAATCAGCGGTTTGAGTACCATATTTTTAATGGTTCTTCAACAGTTGTTACAGTAATTAAATATGCTAAAATAGCAATCAAATAAATGGTTATTTTACTATTTTCTTACGGAAATTTTTAACTGTATGAACGTTGTTACACTCACATGTAAATTTCGGTAATTATTATAAATTACCAAAAGTTTAAATAGTGACTTGGTAATTTTAAATTTTAAACGTGACACATTTTAACACAATGTGTGCTGGTACATTTCGCGGCGGAATTGTGCCGGGCTCGGGGGTTTTGCGGGAAGACTTAGTGATTTAGTTAAATCTCAAAAAATCGAAAATTATTTAATTTTTTAACCTAAACTTTTCGTATTTTATATTGAAATATATAATATTATGATTGTTGCAAACAAAAAATAAAATTTTTAGTGGATAAATTTATAATAGTATCGTAAATATGAAAAATCAAATAGAAATATATAGTTTTAATTTTTTCGAATTATATTATTTACAATCATTCTTACATTATAAAAAAATGAAAAAAGCAATCATAAAACTAATTAGCGCTATGGGCTGTCTGCTGTGATTTTGTATATATCACTGCAAATCTGTTTTGACATGAACTGATTCCTTACATTTAGTGCAAAGAATAGCAAAAAATGTGTTTACCAGCCTACTACTTCTTTCTCTAAAAGCGATACAAAGAAACCATGCCGTTAGTCTAACCCGTACTAGTACGTGTCCCGTACACAATGTGTTATTGTTAAGATGCCTCATGCTGAAAATAATCTTTTTAGAATAGGTTGTTTTGACGCATTTTGTGCGTCTCTAATGCAAATAGTATTTAAATAAGCTAGCGTGTTATGTTTCTTTTACCAGGAATCAATATTGTACGAACAAAAGGGTACAGATAACGGAAACTATTTGTTTTCTCAACTTCATCTTATCAGAAGAATACATTGTTAAATCAGAATTCTTGTTATTGGGATAAAATAACAAGATTCAACAAATAATATTTTCAAAAACATCACGTTTTCGGAATAGTTAAGAGTCAAAATGACTTATTTTTAAAAAACTGAATTTTTGTTTTTAAGTAAATCCTTTCGAAAAATCCCTTGTCCCCTCTTTTATCCCTTTTCTCAAACATGAACCGGTACGATTTCATTTTTGAATCACCACAAAAAAAAAAAAAAAAAAAAAAAGATATTCCGTCATATTTGAAGCAACACACTATCAGAAGTAACACATCACGTGCGAAGCAAGAGTACATTTTGGTTAAGAACTGCATCACTAGGTCCCTAGGAAATCGAACGCTGGTGGTCTGCACGTTGCGCCAACGCTCTACCAATTGAGCCAGTAGGATATTTAACGGTCACCGGGTAAGTTGGATAATATATAGCTTCCAAACGTACCAGCTGCGGTGCTTAATAATTCTGTGCCAAATTTCTGTTTCATCATGTTGGCATATGTTTCTTTCATCAGAGCTGAATAGGCATTTGGTATGAATGGTTCTTTATTACCGTTATGTAGCAATAACGCTTTTAAACTAGATTTACAAAAGTCAATGAAAAGGCATTACTCTGACGATTCGTACTCTATTTGAAGTTCCTTCAGTAACCCAGCTATTTCAAAACAAACCTTCCATTCTATTAAATACTGAGTATATCACATTTCTTTTTCGAAAATATGTAATACTTGCTCCAGCTGCAAACAGATTCCATTCTTGTAATCTAGAACCCACAAGTTGTACTTTTTGTTTTGATAGGTTCAGTTCTCACACCGAATCATTCAGGGCATTTTTAAGGAATAAAATTGGGTTCACTCGAAGTCTCAGGTCTGAAGTTGGGGCACAATTATCATCAGCAACATATGTTTCAGATGTGTCTTCACTGTCACTCGACTCTTGAATGTTAATCAAGTTCTCTTTCCAATTCAATACTGCAGTGATTACCAATAAGTATTCGTCATGAAGAACACGTCGGAGTGCAGATGGGATAATTGGATATTCAGTTTTATGTATTTTTTGGAATATCCTTCTGTATTTGTAAGTCAAAAATAACAATCACCAAAATAATTTGAAGGTTCTCACAACGCCAATGGGACAGCAAATTGTAAAGAGCTTTTGTTGCTTTTCCTGCACTAACCAAGAACCACATTGCAATTTACGCATTGCAAGTGAGGAGCCCAATTTTTGTCACCAACTTTGCACAAGAAGTACAAGGAGATGTCTTTTTAGGCTAATTTACCGTAAAAGTAAAATTAAATAAAAATAAAGCATGAAATAAGGCTTAATGTATCGCAAAATATCGTTTATTTGCTTGGAACAAGATAAAGAAAAGTAAAAAAAAATTGAAGTAATTAAACAAAAATTGAAAATAAAAAAATTGAAAGCATCGTTTTGAGATGGGGAAAATGTGTGTCTGTCGTTCTGTTTGTCCCCCCCCCCCTCAATAACTTTTTAACGAATTGACCGATTCCAAAGGTTTTTCTTTTTTTTTTTTTTTTGCATTCGTAACATCTCGGCGAGGACATCTCATTTCCATATTTTACTTTTCGATTTGAACAGTTTTTTTGCACAACGTTTAACAGTTCGAAAAAACTTTAGCACCTATGGTCAAATCATGTAACCCCTGGGCGCAAGATCCAAGTTCCTATGGTCATGCTTATTGTTAGAAGTTCTCAGCGTGAAATATTTTTTGATTTGAACAGTTCAAAAAAAAAAAAATTAACATAGCGCCAACGGGTAAATTTCAATCCCATATAAATCATGATCTAACCGACCGATTTGCTTGGAACAAATTTTATCGGAAAGATGTTATAACGTAAAACATGTACAAATACAAACTTCAGCCAGAATTAAACGAGCCTATTTTCCTATGAATTTTTATCGAGATATTTTCGAATGAATGAATAATTAAATGAATAATTGAAGGAATGAATGAATGAAGGAATGATAAAATAAATAAATGAGTTAGTAAATGTTAAGATAAATAAATCAGTGAATAAATGAAAAATAAATAAATGAGTGAATAAATACATGAATGAGTAAATGAATGAATAAATCAAAGAATGAATGAGTGAGTAAATGAATGTGTATTAACCGTTGAAAAAGGTATATTTGAAGTAATGAAGAACTAAAGCTAAATGAGAAAGAGAGAGAAAGAGAGAGAGAGAGAGAGATTTGCGAGATTATAAATTTGAAGTTGGAGGTGTATGCGGGGAAGCAGGTTCATACAGTATTCTAGGTGGAACTTCTTGTGCACCTCTGGTGTTAAATGTCTACGTTTAGTTTTAAAATTCACCATCCACACATGTGACAAAACTTACCAAGCATAGTTTTGCAACATCTACGCTCAAAATTTGCCATTTTCAACAAGAACTGTAATGTAAAAACACAACTACGTTCAACAAAGAGTGTTTACATTATGGATGCCGGAAATAACAACATATAGAAATATGGTATTGTTATCAGAAGACAGGGTTGCCACACGCGACACAAAAATAACGAATAATAGTAGAAAGCTCCATTTTTTGTTACACAAAAATGTGAAGTGGTGGAACATTATTACTTGCAGGTATTTAAATATCAATAAGAATTAATAATAAAAATAATAATTTGACTATTGTTAGAGAACCACTGCAGATCAGCGTAATTGGAAAGGTTTTAAACCAAACATTTTAATAAATTTAAAAACTAAGAAATTTATCGTGTATTTAAATTAAATATAAATTACTCAACAGAAGATGACGAATAGAAAAATGGCGTTTATTTATCCATTTATTTAGTTTATTATTATCATTATTACTTTTAATTTATTTATTTTATTTTTAATTTTTGTTTGCGACATGAAGCTAAAAAATCTCGCTTCAACCATTTTTACCGCGATAATTTACCGATACCAGAGAATCCCGCCATCAACCCTATATTTCAACCTCTGGTTAAAGTTGTCCCCCTTTCCCTCTCAATACTTTAATTATCATCTGTTAAAAATGTAGTCTTTCAGAAATGTTTTAAAATTATTAAAAGCCATCCAATGCTCGTCGCACTCTGGATTTATCATTTCGCTTTAATTGTTCGTAATATTTATATCTTCTATACAGGAAAGTTTCAGTTTTTGCACGTTCTGTGCAATTGAAATTACCATTCTAATTAGTTTTCCCAATGTCATATTTCTGGAGAAAGATAAGGAAATTTAATTACTCAAAATATTTATACAAAAGGCTCATTCTTTAGTGTAATCAATTCCAATTTAAAATTAAACTAAGTCATGTGTCTCCTAAAAAGTTTTGCTGTATCACGTTTTCGGTTTAATGAAGTTTTATTGTTTAATCTCCCCAAATCTGTTTTTCCAATTTAACTGTATTTCTGGACTTGTATATTGTTTTAGTAAAAAGGTATTCCAATTTGTAATTGTGCATCGCTTGGCAGGCTTACGCAATTACGATTAATTTTCCTGCTTGTCTCAATTTGAAATTAAAAAAAAAAAGAAAGGAAATCCGTACTTGTGGTTAACGCGTGTTTTAGCCATGACGAAACTAATTATTTATGTAAAATTAATTTAGAAACTTATAAAAGAGTTATTTGTTTTTGTATTGAGGTAGAAAGCGCTATGTCGCAAATATTACATTTTTCCCGAGAACCATTTCAACCTTGAAAATGAAATAAATAAATTAAATTAAAAAAAAATAATTAAAATAAAATAAATAGAATAAATAAATGAAATAAAGCCGTTTCTGACGAATTAGTTATCAAGGGTTGCATTTAGGTTTTTTTTTTTCTTTAATTTGATGCTTATCGATTAAACATAAAACTTTGCATGGTAACAAAAAGATTGATTTGTAGCACTTGAAACTGAATGCTGTATTAAAACAGAGCAAAATTTTACTAACATCTCATCTCAGAATGTTAATACGAATAATTTCTACACTCCTTTATTTAAGCTTAATGCAATATGGTGTTAAGAATAACTTTTCTTCTTCTTCAATGGCCGGGGTAGGCCATGGCCTTCTTCAGAATAGAATTCCAGATTGCCCGATTCTTTGATAGACTGTTCCAACTTTTGATTTTAAGTATAAGTCTGCTTCAAGGTAGTCGACCCACCGAATCCTTGATCCACGCCTTTTTCGTGCTCCTGATGGTTTGGCCTCAAAGATCTTGGTGATTCGGTCGTCATCCATTCGACTCACGTGAATAACTTTTACCTGCATTAAACATCATTCTTTGTTGGCATCAGAAATAGCGACAAAGAACTCAGCTGCGAATGTTCTATGTCTTCACTTCTGATGACCGGACGACTGCTGATATTGAAGTCTTTTTCTCCCTGATTAGGTAAATTCCGCCTCTTCTTTTTCTTTGTTGGTCATGCCCTGAGAAGTCCTGTCCGAAAATTTTATGTATGTAAGAATAGTATGGTTGTATGTATTGCGAACTATGTCAAAATGTTGTATGTACAAAAATTGTTAAATTTCAAAATCCGCGGAGTAGATTGACAGCATTTAAAATGTTTTATATCGAAAAACGAAGTTAAATTTTGGATCAATTTTATGTTATAAATCAAGGTTGTATCATTATTTCTGCAGATATTATTCAGAGAAATTAAAGAAGAGCAGAAGGCAGAGATTGAACAAAATTCAGTCAACACATCTTTCACACTATGAAAATGTTATAATAATAATAATAATAATAATAATGATTAATATTATTATCATTTTATTTATTTATTTTTTAAATTTATTTATTCATTTATTTATTTGTAGAATATAAATGTATGATTCTGCCTTAGATATATGACTTACATTAATTTAAATATTAAACTGGTTGAACTTATTCGGCTATTTCTCAGTTTTCATTTCACAAAAGCATTTTAAACAGTTAGAGTGCGAAAATTAGAAGAGAAAACAAAGCTCGAATAATATTTCTCACGTAACACCGTTGACGTTAAATGTTCAGAAAGTAATCCATTAAACCACTTTCCCAATCATTTTACATTATAAGGAAAATTATGTTTTACTCTTAGCTTTCCAAAACTTGTTATTAATTTAGCAAATTATATTAACAGTTTACAGAATCACCTTTGGTTTTCAGAAAAGATTACAGAGCGTTTATCTTTTGACACATTAAATTAAAAGTCAAAGCTTTTAATGAAGTTGTGGAGTCTCTTAAGAACTATTCTTTGCTATTATACATTAGTGAAAGTCATTGCAAACCATTTTCGTAAAAGTCTTGCTAAATTTGTTAATATAGGCTAAAAGGTGTGACAGAATTATATGGGAATTATAATGGAATTATAAACAGAAATTATAAGTAAAAAGCAAAATATTACCAGAAGTGCTATTCAAGTGCACTTTAAGGAAGATTCTTAAAGTTTAGAACTTTGAAAATAAATGGTTTATAAAAGACAACTTAAGCTCAAAATTGGATTTCATAAACAAATAAGTAATGTACTATACATTTGTGGCACAATTCGGAATAATATTTGATAATTTATTTTCAAACTAATGATTAATTGTCTTTTTTAACCTTTGTTAGCTGCTCCTGTGCATGGATATCCATCATTATAGCTTCAAATGGATTATTTTTTTTCGTACAAGTAAATAAATACTTTCTAACATTTGCATTAATGGATGAAAAAAAAAAAAAGTTTGTAGAAACTTTACTGCGCATGAATTACTCGAAAACGTTCACTTCCGATAAAATTTCAGAAATTTTTTAAAATCTGCCTTTTAACTTCATGAAAAAGAAATCCCTAAACATTTTCAAACTGGTAGGTATAAATTGTAATCTGCTTTAGAAGGTGTTTCTATCTCTTCCATCTTTTGCCAAGTTCACATGCAACGTATAATAAAGATTCTAGAAAATATTGAAATGTGTGTATAAAAATGTGAAAACAAGTATTTTTTTTTCTATTGGATGCTTTTTTCCTTATGATTATATTCCAGATTCTGCCATCCTTATTTGAAAACCGATCTTTGTTGAACATGCTAATTAAAACAGAACCCAAAATGTTTCTCTATTTATCGTATGTTTCCATTCGATTCAGAGAACTAATTTCAGTTTATGAAGAGGTGTTGAATAGCAACGGGATTTCCTATCTGCACTCTCGGTAGGTTTTATTATAATGTTTAGGCATTTATTTCATTCTCTGCTCAAATGAAAAGGGCGTATGTATTCGCTTATTGAATCATATTTGGTTCAATACAAATGTTCATAAAGGGAAAGGGGAATTTGAATGTTTCATTACCATGCCGATTTCGTTATTCGTTTTATTATTCTCGCTTTTTTCACTCCGTTTTTAGTTGGTTTAACAATTTATTTTCCAATTTTGATATTTCACGACTTTTCTGCCTTTAGTTTAATTATTATATTTGAAAATAAATTCCAGCGCTTAACCTCTTCAGACCCCAGAACTAAGCACAAACAATTTTGACGCAATTTTTTGGTTCTCTGATTTAAAAAAGGTTTACAAAACAAAATAATTAAAAAAATTTTAAATTAATAATTAGTTTAAATAATAATTAATGCTCAGTTTCCATATTTTCCATGTTTAAAACGAAGTAAACTATGTGTTGATTAATTTCAAAAACAATTGGGTGTTTTAGCATTCAAATTGCACAAACAGTAGTTAATAAACAGTATTTTAAACTGTACCAAATTGGGTACACTTGGAATGAAGAGTTTAAAACTAATACGAGGAAAAAATAACAAAGCCTTTACAGTTCGACCACGGACATTTGATAGTTGGACGCTTCTGCGCATGGCAAAAAAAACCGAATCCATTCGAGTTTTAGGGAAGTTCGTTTTGCCACTTTTGTTTAGTGCGCGAATCAGGATGTTCGCTTCACTGTTTGTTGAAATCAACTAAATTTATAAACCGTTCGGAAAAGATCAAGTATTCTAAACGAACTAAACCGATAAAAAAAAAATGGCACTTTTCATATACCAGCAGTTCCTCCCTTGAACATAAATGGATTCTTCTTGGCACTCTGCCAGGCAGTTTGTTCTGGTTGATGGTAGAACTGTAACAACTTCCACTCAGCTAAAAACAATTAAATGCTAAAACTGTAGACATATAAAATTCAATTTTCTACTCATAAGTTTTTTATGTAAAACAAAAAATGACGAATATAAATTTAAATGATTGCCTTTTCGCTGTACATTGATGAACTCCACGTCATTCGTTTATAATTTTCAAATAAAATTACATACACGTGTTTAAAATTTGCAATAACCTAGAAATGATAAAATCAATGTTTTCAAATCACAAAAATTGTAAAAAAAAATCGTACACGTATTTCGTATCTTTTATTTGAAAATAATTAATTCGAGTATGACCAAAAACGATCCTTCTTTGAACTTTTCGCTGTCAAAATTCTTTCAAATATTTTATTTCAAAGTGCTTTTTTCGAGTTATTAAGGAATGAAATTTAATCACAGAAACTATAACGGACTTTTTTTAGCCTTACAAACTTAATTAGAAATTGCGCAGGTTAAAAATGGGACATATGCAGCTAAGTTGTTCTTGTTGTGATTTCGCTAAAAAGAAAACATTTCGGTCTGATTTTTTGAAAAAGTTCCACAAAAATTACTTGAAATTAAAAGAACAACATGTCAGGCAGAAATATAGACGTTTCTCATTTCGTTATGGAAAAATTTCAACATTAATTAAATTTTTGTCTTCCAGAATAAAGATTTTCAAAAGGAAGAAAAAGGCTTCGAGTCTACTCGAAAGTAGGAAAAAAATAATTTGCTTTTTCCAAGCATTTTTTACTGATAACACTAAAACTCATCAATAGGTACTAAATAAGAAAAGAGTAAGAAAATCGGTTGACAAACAGAGGAGAAACTGGTACTTAATTGTTTCGTCTTTGACTATTTACGCATAGATAACAATTTTCTGCACTGTTAAGTCAAACTTTTCAAAAATTTGCATTTTAGCCTTCAGTTCAAAGTAGAGACATCAATGTGATGTACGGAAAAAGGGTTTTCTACATTTTAATGTTTTCCTTTAGAAATGATCGAGTGGAGGAAAATAGTCTGGACTTGTAAAATTATTTCAAAGGTTTTTGAATAAAACTTTACTCAAAAATCTCCAGATGCTAGCCAAAACGAAATAGTTTCATATCAAAAATACACAGCAAAACAGATAAATTATACATTTACAATTTTGGTACCTTCCCGACATTCATAAATTAGAACAAAATTCAAACTCTTACCATTCAGCCAACGAATGAAAAATAAAGCAAATATACTTCAAAAAGTTTTCTATTTTCTTCAGATCTTTTAATGAATTATTTTTGAAACACACGAAACTGGTGCTGATAGAGTTTGTTCTTGGAATATCTCTATTTTACAGAAATTAAAATTTCTGACTTCTATCATACTTAACATTTTAAGAATTTCTGATTATTTTTAAAGATACAATCATTAACTAATTCAGTATTTGTTATACATTATTCAAAAGACCATTAGATAATTTCTCCAACAATATCAATCTTTTCTAATCCTAAAAGTACCTGAAAGTAATCCTGATTTCTGTTACTTAACAATTCGTTGCTCAAATAGCTCACATAATATTGTCTGAATTATAAATTTGACAATTCTTAGCAACTAAGCGTTAGTGAAATTGATATTAAGGTTTCTTAACAAGAAAGAAAAAGAAAATGAAAACGAAAACCTTTTACCAATGTTTTTGTAACCTCAACAGAAAAAAAAAAAATATTTTTAACTTCACACCTGTCATGTTTTTACAAAAACGATTTCGAAGTAATATGCTGTTTTCTCAATCACTTTGATATGTTATTTATAAAATGAGGACATAATTTTGACACCTTTTATGCAACTTATTCTTGTATGAAAATTTATACCTTTTCATCTCACTTTAGGAATAATATTTCATGAGATCTATCATTCATTGAATGGAAATAATCTATTTTACCAGACTTTATTTAACTGAGTACGCCTAAAATTCTGGAAAGATACTTTTGGAGTCAAAAATTTCCCATTGGAGACAACAGAACATTCATATCACAGATTGTCGAGAAAGAGAAATGCAACGTTCCGAAGTAAAAGTATATCAAACATGCGATAAGTAGAAATGTATTATCGTCTAAACTTGCAGCCTAATTAATCATAATTTCTGACGACCAAACAAAGTTCAGAAGAGATAAATTTCTCATTTATCATTTTCAAGAGCAATTTGATTGATCTGTTTGGTAACTGACATAACCCATACGTTTGACTAAATCGATTTCAATCACAGAGAGCTTGAAATTAAGTACTTTTAATAATTGGTACGTGGAATATTTTTAGCTTATTAAACGAAAAGATATCATAGATGGTTACAGAAGCGAAAAAAAAAATGCTGCAATAACTTGCAGAGCACCTCAGGGGTGCTGGGTACTCTAGGTATAATAAGCGGAATTCTTCTTTTTCTTCCCCTTATTATTTTTTTGGAAACTATATGAAGTCAAAAAGTTTGAGTGACGCAATAAGGGGTGAGAGATTGAAAACGAACTATTTATCATCTAAAATCTTTGGAAACGTATGAAATCATAATATTACCAACAACTTTGAGTAATAATGAATAACAATTCTTGCCGTACTATATCTAATAATATAAATAATTTTATGCATTAAAAAAAACCACTCATTTTTCTTTTTTTGCATCCCCTCGTAAAAAAGGATAGCGAAAGCAGAGGAAAAAGTTGTAAAATATCTAGGGAATGAATGTTTTCTTTCGTATAAGTAAACTTTAAAACTGCTAGGATATTCAAATTCAGTTTCACATCAACTGTTTTATTCCATCATTTTGCCAATATTGCGCAAAACTACTCATAGTTAAATATACGCGATTCGTGCAGTTTTCCATGATGTAGTTCAGATTTCCCAAAGATTTGCTTCATCAGTTCCCTGAAATCTGATATCATCAAGTCAGACACAAAATGTGGTTCAGTCTAGCTTAGAAATTTGAAATTGTAGCTCGTTGGGGTTAAAGTTTCATGTTATTATACGCCAGCATTCAATGTTGGCATTCTAGGAAATTAATACTCTCTAGCATAAGCAAGTAATTGGTTGCTCCGAAAATAGTTAATCCTTCGCCCATGATTTCTTTTTGCGTATATGGGCTGAGTAGACTCAGGAGAAAAGAGAGATTTATATTACATAGGAATGCTCCAGTGAAATAAAATTTAGACTTATGCTAAGTTCTGATGGCTATTTGAAAAACTAGTTTCGTTCTAAAAAGTAAATTTTTCTAGAAAATATTCTAACAAAGGTTCACCGATATAGTTGGACTAGTTGGCAGTATATTTTCCCTTTTTTATTTGATATTCATGCAGCTATCAATGAAGCCCTATGTTCTACCGAATCATTCAAACTGTCACATAAAAATAGTAATATTAATGCAAAAAAACAGGTAAAAAGATAAGAAACGACCGGAAACAATGGGGTAAAAGGCCGAAGTACTACAGCTCTGCTAAAATGAAGCTTAGTGCCTACCTGGAAGCTTGTAGTTCTAAAAGTTAATTAACATCATTAAACGTAACGTAAGGAAAGAAGGATACTGTAATACCATGGCTTTTATGTTATGTTATTGTTCCTTAAAAAGACTTTCTCTTTTTTTATTGTGTTAATAAAACTCAAAATCTGTGAGAAAGTTTTCATATAACGGCTTTCATTTGAGCCGAAAATTGCCTCATACACTTTTAGAATAAGTTTTCTGAGATAAATTTTATTCCTTTAAAGTTTTAGAATTAAATGCACTAACCCTTTACTGCAACCTTTTGACATTTGGCAACATATTCAATTTAGTCCTCTAAAATACTATGAGAAACAATTTGATCGCTAATGCTTGTTGTGGCAAATAGGTTATACGATGAAGACACTATTATATAAATTTTCACTTGCAGATTGCAAGCGCTAATACTGATGAAAAATAAAAATTGATTTACTTTTCCACCATGCACATTTTGTTTAGATTTTGTACGTTTGAGACGAACATTTAATTGTTCTCTAAATAATGAGACGAACTCTCATTATTTAGAGAACAATTAAAAAGAAGTGCTTCTTGATCACTAAGTACAGTGTTTTATAATATTTGACTGTAAAGTATTTGCTGTGTTTTCCATTGAAGCTTAACAATACCAAACGGTCTTTTATGCATAAACCATACTTAAGTTAAAATATAGTGTTTTTGAGGATTTTCCTTACGGTTAACAAAATTAATAATAAAATCCAAAAAATATTTTAGAAACGGTTTTGTTGAAACTCCAGCATTTAAAGGTTAATCATACTGAAGATGTGTAAAACAAATCCTTCTTGTCTTTCTAAACAAGCAAAACCTAATTCTAACTAGCTTTAAAAATTATCAAAAATTAAAGCAAATATACGAAAACACCGTTTAATTTTTTTTTTTGTCTTTTTCATTATACGTATGTGCCCAAATAAACGCACATGTATACACAAACATAGACGTTCAATTTCACAATCACGTTCGGGATCAGAACGAAATAAGAAGAAACTGAAATAAAAAACAAAAAATGAATCGGAAAGATGAGAGAAAAGTAAAAAACAAAAGCCCGGACGATTTTAAAAGATAGCAACAATTTCAAGAAACTATTTAAGTTTAATGAAACAAACTTTTCGTTTCAAAAAAGGAAAACAAATGGGTTCTTGTTAAAAGTTTCATAAAATAAACCACTTACTTTTGTTTTTTTTTCGCTAAGAGCTCCCAGACATTTCCAGTTAAAAATTCTATCCATAGACATACATGTTTTTTTTTAGAATTTTTTTTCTAGTAACTCAAAGACTTAAGCGCATTGCCAATTTTTAATTTTTAGTAACTTTTTTAGTGTTCTCAAGTAATTTTTTCATAGTTAAAAAATATGTTAAAAGATGTACGTTTCTAAGCTTATATTTAATATGCTTTTATTTCATTATAAATACACTTTCTTACAATCTTTTCAACTTCAAAATACATTGAAGGTTCAGAATTTTTCATCCTTATAGTTATTTGTCATTTAATGCAAATGTTTCCAGGCAGAATTTTATTAAATTCAAACTACCCAGAAAAATGTAAAACGTGACAATTATCAAAAAGTAACTAATTTATTGTAGAAATTCTGGAAAACTTGATTCTTTTAAACAAGAAATTATCCTACACTGAAAAAAGAATTCTGTTATTCTGTTTAAGTTCTCAATATTCTGCTCCCATGCTTCCTATAAATCGTTTTAAGATCAAATTATGGACCTACTCTTAAAAAAAGATTCATAGTTAAATACATAGAGACTGTCGAAATAATAGAAGGTTGCTTAAAATACTGCTTTTTACGGAAAACGTTTTCAAGATAAAGCGATTTTGTTAGAGCTAATTTTCGTTCTTGTAGAGGTTTTACACAGAAAAGAATATAAAATAGAATCACGAACTGTGTAATCTTATAAGGGATTTTTGTTTTTATTCTATTCAATAAAAGTTCTTGTTGTTTCCATTATGGCGATTTTGATTCTTGATAAGCATAGTACATTTTCTGACGTTCCCTTCATTGTCGCTGATATAAAAAAATAATGCTAGAATTACAATTTATTATACCTGAGAACTTAAAAAGAAAAAAAGTATGTACATGTATATATATGTATATATACAGGCTGCGACAAATCACACAGGGAAAGTCTATTAAAAACAAGAAGTTCCGTCTAGAACTATACGAGCCTACTTTCTCATATACACTCAACTTCAAATTTATAATCTCTCTCTCTCTCTCTTTCGCATTTAGATTCAGTTCTTAATTATTTCAAATATACCTTCAACGGTCAATACATATTCATTTACTCACTCATTCATTAATTCATTTATTCAGTTATTCATTTATTCTTATATATAGGATTGAATTTCCTCGTAGGCGCTAATGTTATTTATTTATTTATTTATTTTTTGTTTTCAACTGTTCAAAAATGAGCAAAAATTGTTCAAATCAAAAAATATTTCTCACTGAGAGCTTCTTCCAATAAGCTTGTTCATAGAAACTTGGATCTTGCGCACAGAGTTTACATAATATCCCTATAGAAGCTAATGTTAAAACTTTTTCAACTGTTCAAAATTGAACAAAAAATTGTTCAAATTAGAAAGTAAAACATGGAAATGAGATGTCCTCGTCAAGTCCTTTCGAATGCAAAAAAAAAAAAAAAATCTTTCAAATCGGACAATAGGGAACGGACAAAAAGTTATTAGGGGGAGACAGACAGACCGACAGACACTCATTTTTCCCATCTCAAAACCCAACTTTCAAATTTTTTATTTTTCCATCTTTATTTAATTACTTCACTTTTTCTTCGACTTTTCCCTATTTTTAACGATATTTCCGATACATTCTTTCATGCTTTATTATTATTATTATTTTACTTTTGCGGGTAATTAGGGCTAAAAACGACGCAACTTACAGAAACGAGGCTTGTTTTATTTTATTCAGTGCATCATGCCATACACACGCACGTACACAAAACACACACACACACACACACACACACACACACACACACACACACACACACACACACACACACACACACACACACACACACATATATATATATATATATATATGTAAGAACTGCAGCTCAGTTTCTCTTATAAAGCAGTGGCCGCTAAAACCCACGTAAGACGAGGCACAGGGCTTCGTTGCAATTCTTTATTTGTACACTTTAATACACATCAAGATCTGGAATAACAGTAATATTGTTGGCACGAAAGACATGAAGTCATCAGCAAGTACTAAGAGGCAAGAACCCTGATTTCGTTCGGGCAGTCGTATTTATATGGGGAAAAATCTCTTAAACTGCCGACAATCTTCCCTACACCACGTGATGGCACGTGGTTTAAACAGGAGGGCCATATGGAAAATAAAATATATTATTGGCTTTAATCCCGTAGACAGAGGCTGGCCTAAGTCTAGGGGGGAAAATAGTCTGGAAGGAATTACTGAGGGAAACCAAATTGAGCTTAGGCATGACCATATATGGTAACGCGTTAGAGAAATTTATGAGTAGGAAAACTATGAGCTGTCAAGCTTAATATGGAAAAAGCCAGACAAAGGATACAAAGGATTTTTCCATATGACACACACACACACACACACACACACATATATATATATATAAGCACACAAAGGTTTATTTTATTTGATTTTATTTACAACATTTGAAAATATGCATTGTTAACATACATGCATTATTTTCTGCGAAAGCATAAATTAATAACGAAATAATAGAAGTTTTCTTCACCTGACGAACTAGGAGGCAGTGACAAAGCATACAACTTATTGATTTTCTAATTACTAACAAAGTAAATTCCTCATTTATTTTCTTTCTATAACGTTAGTCGCTAAAATTAACGTCACCAGAACAAATTACTAATTGAGGTAATTTTCAATGACGTGTAATTTTCTTTACAGAAAATGAGGTAAAATTTTCCTCTTGAATGAGAGAATTAGTCATCATTATTCCATGAAAAATTCATTATGGACTCATCTAGGAACATTTACGCTTGTTTCTTGATCATTACACCAAGCGGTGTACTACAATAAAAAATGGACAAATGATGGAACTTTAGAATCTCATAGGAAAGATGGAAATGTTACGAATAAACAAGTTGCTATTACATACTCCTCTTATTCTTGCTTATTACAGGTTTTTACAAGTTATTTAACAATTTATGTTACATTCAGTAAAAAAGAAAGTTTTAAAGGTTAGCTTTCTAGTTTTTTTTTCTTTACTGATCAACTTCATTGCAGAGCGCAATTTTGTACATTTTATCGAGCTAGGAAAACAAAGTCTGTGGAATTTGTATTCTTGAAATTAGTATAATTTATCAGACTGCTGAAGTTAATTAGAATTTTCTATTAATTTATTTATGACACAAATTCGATTATACAAATTAAAAATACATCAGAAAACCTATTGCAAAATTTAAGTGCTCTGCAAAATGTTTTTAAAAATTTTTTTTTAATTGATAAAAACTCTTAAAACTTCATTTGGGCTTAACGACTTTCGCCTGAAAATTGAAGTTATGAAATATAGAGGAGTTGAAGCATTATGATAACTCTTCTTATGAAAATAGATGTTGGTATCAAGCAGTATTCTCAATCTGGTCCGTCGGAGCATTGGTGTTCCATGAAATATATATATATATATATGTAAGAACGGCTGTCCCGTTCTATCTTCTACAGCTGTGGCCGCTAAAACCCATGTAAGACGAGGCACAGGGTTTCGTTGCAATTCTTTATTGGTAAACTTTAACACACAAATATCATAACATTAATATTGTTGGAACGAAGGACATGAAGTCATCAGCACGTTTCAAGAAGCAAGAACCCCCGATTTTCGTTCGGGCAGTCGTATTTATATGGGGGAAAATCTCTTAGACTGCAGACAACATTCCCTACACCACGTGATAGCACGTGGTTTAAATAGGAGGGCCATATGGAAAATAAAATATATTATTGGCTTTAATGCCGTAGACAGGGGCTGGCCTAAGTCTACGGGGAAAAATATAGTCTGGAGGGAATTAATGAGGGAAACCAACTTGAGCTTAGGCATGACCATATATGGTAACGCGTTAGAGAAATTTATGAGTGAGACAACCCTGAGTTGTCAAGTTTAATATGGAAAAAGCCAGACAAAGGAGACAAAGGACTTCTCCATATCACAGCCTGACAAAGGATACAAAGGATTTTTCCATATTACATCCCCCCTCCCCAAAAGTTCTATTACTTTAAATATTGAAGAAGTGAAATATCTGCAGCCTTTTTCCCCACATAAATTTATGTATTAAATTTTATATAAACATATCACATTTTGAATGAAATACTATACAGTTACAAAAATTACTGAACATTTTCATCACAGATTATTATACTCTTACTAAACGATATTTACAAAATTGTATTTACAGTTCAGTTTAATTACAGTTGGATTATTCTGTTGCAGTTCAAAAGTGAATGACTTATATCACATTATTCATGTGATAGTTTGAAATTTGTTGGTGGGTAATATTTCCTCAATCTTGACACATGTACTAAGTCTGATTTTTCTTTGTTGTGTGCATTTGGTTTATTGATTTCATAATTTACGTCCGTAACTTTTCGAAGAATTTTATATGGTCCACTGAACGGTTGCGAAAGTTTTCGTGAATTCGGATATTTGAATTCTTCATATATCACAAAGTCATCTGCATTAAAAGTTTTGTCCACAAATCTGGCATCGTAATATATTTTATTTTTTTCATGATACTCTTTAGTTCTTTCCACTGCCAGTTTTCTAGCTTCCTCAACAGGAGGATAAATGTCTTCATTTACTGGATTTTGAAAAGGCACTGTACCGTACATTAAATACGCAGGTGGGAACTTCGTAACTGAGTGTGGAGTTAGGTTGTATTCTTGAGTCACCTGCTCTAATAATTTAGGCCAGGGCACGTTTCCAGAAGCTGCGTTCACTTTGCACTTTAGGCGAGTGACTATTGTTTGGTTCAGACGTTCCACCTTACCATTTGTCTCTGGTCTATGAGCTGTGGTTAAAAGCTGTTTAATTTTGTGGTGCTTTAGAAATTTCTTGAAATGAGATGAAGTAAATGATGGATTTCTATCACTTAATACACTTTTAGGTATTTGAACACTGAAAATTTGTTTAAGAAAGTTGACGTAAGTTTCGGTAGTGATTGATTTTGATGCAAAAGACCACATGTATCTAGTATGATGATCTATAAACAATGTTAAATATTTTTTCGTGGAATTGTAGTAGTTGAAACCACCCACACTATCTACTGCAACGAGATCAAATGGTTTATCAACTGGAGGCATAGACTGTAAAAGGCCAAATCTTTTTTGTCGAGGCTTTTTGTTTACCTGACAAATATGACAATGTTTGTTAAATCCAGTTATATCTAATGTTATATTTTGCCAATAATATACAGGCGTAAGTAAATTAATTGTTTTTTGAATTCCTGGGTGTCCAAACTTTTCATGGACAGTCTCAAGTAATTTACGGCGTAAAGAAAAAGGAACAACAATTTTAGTAAAACCCTTTTTACGCAGGCATAACACGTTATTAATTTCGACAAAATTACCAGTTAAATTGTCATTTTTTTGAGCCTCTTGAATTTCATCCAATTGCAGTAGATGCGAAACGTGGTTTCCTATATTTTTTTCAACACATTCATTATTTACAGGTATATCTCTTGAGAGCATGTCAGCCTCGAAGTTTGTGGTGCCTTTCGTATATTTAATATCATAGTCATACATACTTAATTGTAAGGACCAGCGGAACAAACGACCTTTTAAGTTTTTTACATTTTTGAGCCAAACTAACGCCGCGTGATCGCTATGTATGACGAATTTATGGCCAAAGAGGTAGTGGTGGTACTTATTTAAAGCATCCACAACAGCTAGACATTCCAACTCAGTAATACTATAATTCTTCTCGTAATCTTTTAATGAGCGGGAATGGAAAGCTATGGGATGTAAGGCACCCGAACTGTCTGGCTGTTTTAATATTGCTCCCACACCAGTTTGACTTGCATCAACACAAATATGACATTCTTTTTTAGGATCAAATATTTTTAAAATTGGTTTACAAATTAAAGAGTTTTTCAAAACTTGAAATGCTTCTTGGCATTTGTCAGTCCATTGCCAAGTTGTATCTTTTTTTAGCAAGTGGTTTAATGGATTTCTAATAGTTGCATATTTATCTATAAATTTATGGTACACATTTATTGACCCCAGAAATCTTTGGAGAGATTTAACATTTTTAGGCGGTTGTAATTTTTTAATAGCCTCAATATTACTATTATCGGGCGTTACAATACCATTACAAATTTCATACCCTAAAAATTCAATTTTAGTCTGTAAGAAAGAACATTTTGATGCTTTTAACTTTAAATCTTCCTGTCTGCATATCTCAAACATTTGTTGAATATGATCTAAATGTTCTGAAAGGGTTTCAGAAAAAATTATTATGTCATCAAAGTAATTGGCTGCAAATTTTATTTTATGTTTTGTAAGTATTCGACGCAAAGTTCTTTGAAAAATACTTCCTGAATTTTTCCACCCGAAGGGTAATTTGTTCCACTCATATAAGCCACTATTAGTGACAAAAGCGAGCTTTTCAGTATCGTCGGGATGAATTGGTATATGCCAATATCCGGAAACCATGTCTAATCTGGTAAAATATTTGCTTTTCCCTAATTTATCTACAAGTGTTTCTATCAGGGGTAATGGTTCTGCGTCGGACTTAGTAATTTGATTTAATTTTCTGTAGTCTATACATAATCGAATTTTTTTATTTTCGTCTCTTTTAAAAACTAGTGTAACAGGTGCAGAATACGGCGATAAGCTTTCTTTTATTATATTAGCCTTTAATAACTCTTGAATTTGATTTTCAATTTCTTCCTGTTGCTTTGGGGAAGTTTTATATGCCCTTAACGACACCGGTAAGTCGGATGTTAACCTTACCCGTTGAGGTTCAATTCTAATTGTTCCAACATCATATTTATTTTTGGAAAATATATCCTCGTAATTTCGCAATATTTCTTTTAACTTTGAATTTTCCTCAAATTCCGAATGTCCATCGACAGGATCGCGACATTGTAGGCCTCTAATGCCGCAACCAGTCCCAGAAACATCGGACGAAATACGAAAATGATTATTCTTTTCGCAACTCATTTTTTCATTTCTATCTTTCTCTTGACAAGTTTTCTTTTCCGTGCTACTCTTTTTCTTTTCATTTTCGTTATAATGTAATTCCGTCACCCTTTCCTTAGTTTTACTTTCTTTCGGATCTTTCACTCTTTTAATTTCCTTATCAATTTTCTTGCGTATTTTTCCCGTACTATTATTTTCGTTTTTATTTTCTTTTACTTTATTTCCACAGTTCCTAACTAGGATTTCAGGTAAAATATGCAAAGACAAGTCATTCGGTTCGGAATCAGAAAAGGTGATCAGTCTTCTCTGATCCTGCATAACGACATGTCCTACACAATCTATGACCAAACGAAATCCCCCGCAACTCTTTAAACCTAATATGGCATAAGGTAAATCGGTGTCTAGAACATAAAATTCCACCGGTTTAACTATATTGCCGACCTTAAGGTAAAGAATACACGTTTGGTTAAGCTGTAGCATTCCCTTCGTTTGTTTTATTTTTACAGCGATTTTTTCTTTAATCGAAACATTTAATGTTTTTGCAATTGCACTCGGGATGATATTTAATGTTGAACCGGTATCAACATTTAAATAAATAGTCTTTAAATTCGAATTTGTATTTTGAGTGTACGCGTCATTAGATAGTTGATAATCATTTTTAAATTTCGCCTCATTTTTAATAATATACCCGGGTATTATTAATTGTCATACTTCGTTAACTCTCTCATTTTCTTCTCTTAATTGATTATCTTTTTGCTGAGGCGGTAGTTTAAATCCAGCATTCGATGTATTTGGCTTATTCACACAAGTTTGTCCCCAATGATATGCGTTGGAGATTCCTTGTTTTGCGCAAAATTTACAAGGATTAGGGGGTAACTCCTGCGAAAAATGTGCAGTCTGTCTTTTTACTGCATTTTGTCTTTCATTATAACCTACAAACCTAGGTTTATTCTGTTGGTAAAAATTAGGTTGGTATACATTGTTACTATCTTGACGAGAATAGTTATTTCGTTGACGAAAATTACTTTGGTCATGATTTTTTGGCATCCAATTTTGATAAAAGGGGTGCTTCACCCTAAAAATATTTTGTTGCTCCCCTTTATAAGCGGACTTGGGTGTTTCATGTGGAACTTCATTTATTAATTTTGAAACTACCTGAAGCCATTCGGTGGGAGTTTCTGGCTCTTTTATTACCAAAAATGCCCTAACTTGGGCAGGTAGCCCAACTGAAAGCCCATCAAGGATATGTTGATTACTAAGTTTTTTTTTTCTTCCCTTTTCTACTTTTTCCGTAAAATAGGAGTACAACTCTTTCGGATTTCCAGAAAATTTTAAATTTTGAAAATCAAAAAAACTACTTGCTGGAGTAAAGTAATGTTCTTCAAAAATTTGAATGATTTCATGAAAGGAATTACAGCAAAGGCATTGATTGATGTAGAGCTTTAACGCTGACCCGCGAATAAATTTCTAAAAATTTTTTTAATTTCCAACTATTATTTAAGTTGTTCTGAGCCGTTTGCTGGTTAAAGTGAGCTAACCATGCTGAAAAATTTATCCCTAACTCTGGTTCAAATAATAAAATTTCAGGTGGGGCTACCCGAATTTTTGTCTTTTATTTCAATTTTTGAAGTAGAAGAGCCATCTGCCAAACTTATCTCTTTTATTTTATCACTAATCGTTTGACATTCTGAATCCATTTTTATTAAGCTTAAATCGGCAGTTGCCTCTGCTTGAGTTTCCGCATCCTTACGGTTTAAGTTATCTCCATCCATGTTTGAATTTTCTTTGTGGGAAGACTCTAAGTCAGAATTTTTTTCATTTTCAATGGTCTTGCTCATTTTACCACTACGTAATAACATAATTCTAATAACACACAAATTTTTGACTTTTTTCCTTTTTTTTACCTTCCCACTTTAACAACAAAAATATTCCGCTTAAACAAATGCATAACATCTAAAATATATACAGAACTATTCATAATACTGCAAAAAATATACCATAATTTAAATTTAAACACAGCACATTAATAAATTTACTATTTCAAACATCTTAATGTCCAAAAAAAAAAAAAAAAAAAACAAAAAAAAAAAAAAAAAAAAAAAAAAAAACATGCTGACAAGATCCCTTTTAAAAATTTAAACCGATAATTAATATATCATCAAATAAACAACTTATTCTTCCAAAGCACATGATCAATTTATATCATAATAAATTCTAAAGCAATATCATGTAAAAAAAAAAACCCAACGGGGGAAAAAGATATTCATATAATTATAAGATATTTATGAAGAAAATTTGAAATAATACCATTTTGGAATAACACATTAAAAATTACTCTATCAACATTCACTTCAGCACATGAAAATAATTTCAATTCTAAAGCACCACAACATAACGACCCTTTCGTTTAATCACTCCGCAGAACGCAAACACTCTTCGCTTCTAAAAGCCACAACGGGGGCGAGCTTCTCCCCACTCGGTGAAAGAAGCGCACATCGGTTCATTGAACCGTCTGGAAAGATGATCCACGCTGCTACATCGGCGCGGCACATTGCAGATTTAGTATTGCTTTTCTTCCATGGTTCTTTTTTTCCTGCAGGAGCCCGGATAGGAACATAAATCCTACCGGCTTGTAAGAACGGCTGTCCCGTTCTATCTTCTACAGCTGTGGCCGCTAAAACCCATGTAAGACGAGGCACAGGGTTTCGTTGCAATTCTTTATTGGTAAACTTTAACACACAAATATCATAACATTAATATTGTTGGAACGAAGGACATGAAGTCATCAGCACGTTTCAAGAAGCAAGAACCCCCGATTTTCGTTCGGGCAGTCGTATTTATATGGGGGAAAATCTCTTAGACTGCAGACAACATTCCCTACACCACGTGATAGCACGTGGTTTAAATAGGAGGGCCATATGGAAAAAAAAATATATTATTGGCTTTAATGCCGTAGACAGGGGCTGGCCTAAGTCTACGGGGGGAAAAAAATAGTCTGGAGGGAATTAATGAGGGAAACCAACTTGAGCTTAGGCATGACCATATATGGTAACGCGTTAGAGAAATTTATGAGTGAGACAACCCTGAGTTGTCAAGTTTAATATGGAAAAAGCCAGACAAAGGAGACAAAGGACTTCTCCATATCACAGCCTGACAAAGGATACAAAGGATTTTTCCATATTACATATATATATATATATATATATATTTTGTAGTAGCGCGGCGCTATTCAAATTGTCATTTTTTTGAGCCTCTTGAATTTCATCCAATTGCAGTAGATGCGAAACGTGGTTTCCTATATTTTTTTCAACACATTCATTATTTACAGGTATATCTCTTGAGAGCATGTCAGCCTCGAAGTTTGTGGTGCCTTTCGTATATTTAATATCATAGTCATACATACTTAATTGTAAGGACCAGCGGAACAAACGACCTTTTAAGTTTTTTACATTTTTGAGCCAAACTAACGCCGCGTGATCGCTATGTATGACGAATTTATGGCCAAAGAGGTAGTGGTGGTACTTATTTAAAGCATCCACAACAGCTAGACATTCCAACTCAGTAATACTATAATTCTTCTCGTAATCTTTTAATGAGCGGGAATGGAAAGCTATGGGATGTAAGGCACCCGAACTGTCTGGCTGTTTTAATATTGCTCCCACACCAGTTTGACTTGCATCAACACAAATATGACATTCTTTTTTAGGATCAAATATTTTTAAAATTGGTTTACAAATTAAAGAGTTTTTCAAAACTTGAAATGCTTCTTGGCATTTGTCAGTCCATTGCCAAGTTGTATCTTTTTTTAGCAAGTGGTTTAATGGATTTCTAATAGTTGCATATTTATCTATAAATTTATGGTACACATTTATTGACCCCAGAAATCTTTGGAGAGATTTAACATTTTTAGGCGGTTGTAATTTTTTAATAGCCTCAATATTACTATTATCGGGCGTTACAATACCATTACAAATTTCATACCCTAAAAATTCAATTTTAGTCTGTAAGAAAGAACATTTTGATGCTTTTAACTTTAAATCTTCCTGTCTGCATATCTCAAACATTTGTTGAATATGATCTAAATGTTCTGAAAGGGTTTCAGAAAAAATTATTATGTCATCAAAGTAATTGGCTGCAAATTTTATTTTATGTTTTGTAAGTATTCGACGCAAAGTTCTTTGAAAAATACTTCCTGAATTTTTCCACCCGAAGGGTAATTTGTTCCACTCATATAAGCCACTATTAGTGACAAAAGCGAGCTTTTCAGTATCGTCGGGATGAATTGGTATATGCCAATATCCGGAAACCATGTCTAATCTGGTAAAATATTTGCTTTTCCCTAATTTATCTACAAGTGTTTCTATCAGGGGTAATGGTTCTGCGTCGGACTTAGTAATTTGATTTAATTTTCTGTAGTCTATACATAATCGAATTTTTTTATTTTCGTCTCTTTTAAAAACTAGTGTAACAGGTGCAGAATACGGCGATAAGCTTTCTTTTATTATATTAGCCTTTAATAACTCTTGAATTTGATTTTCAATTTCTTCCTGTTGCTTTGGGGAAGTTTTATATGCCCTTAACGACACCGGTAAGTCGGATGTTAACCTTACCCGTTGAGGTTCAATTCTAATTGTTCCAACATCATATTTATTTTTGGAAAATATATCCTCGTAATTTCGCAATATTTCTTTTAACTTTGAATTTTCCTCAAATTCCGAATGTCCATCGACAGGATCGCGACATTGTAGGCCTCTAATGCCGCAACCAGTCCCAGAAACATCGGACGAAATACGAAAATGATTATTCTTTTCGCAACTCATTTTTTCATTTCTATCTTTCTCTTGACAAGTTTTCTTTTCCGTGCTACTCTTTTTCTTTTCATTTTCGTTATAATGTAATTCCGTCACCCTTTCCTTAGTTTTACTTTCTTTCGGATCTTTCACTCTTTTAATTTCCTTATCAATTTTCTTGCGTATTTTTCCCGTACTATTATTTTCGTTTTTATTTTCTTTTACTTTATTTCCACAGTTCCTAACTAGGATTTCAGGTAAAATATGCAAAGACAAGTCATTCGGTTCGGAATCAGAAAAGGTGATCAGTCTTCTCTGATCCTGCATAACGACATGTCCTACACAATCTATGACCAAACGAAATCCCCCGCAACTCTTTAAACCTAATATGGCATAAGGTAAATCGGTGTCTAGAACATAAAATTCCACCGGTTTAACTATATTGCCGACCTTAAGGTAAAGAATACACGTTTGGTTAAGCTGTAGCATTCCCTTCGTTTGTTTTATTTTTACAGCGATTTTTTCTTTAATCGAAACATTTAATGTTTTTGCAATTGCACTCGGGATGATATTTAATGTTGAACCGGTATCAACATTTAAATAAATAGTCTTTAAATTCGAATTTGTATTTTGAGTGTACGCGTCATTAGATAGTTGATAATCATTTTTAAATTTCGCCTCATTTTTAATAATATACCCGGGTATTATTAATTGTCATACTTCGTTAACTCTCTCATTTTCTTCTCTTAATTGATTATCTTTTTGCTGAGGCGGTAGTTTAAATCCAGCATTCGATGTATTTGGCTTATTCACACAAGTTTGTCCCCAATGATATGCGTTGGAGATTCCTTGTTTTGCGCAAAATTTACAAGGATTAGGGGGTAACTCCTGCGAAAAATGTGCAGTCTGTCTTTTTACTGCATTTTGTCTTTCATTATAACCTACAAACCTAGGTTTATTTCTGTTGGTAAAAATTAGGTTGGTATACATTGTTACTATCTTGACGAGAATAGTTATTTCGTTGACGAAAATTACTTTGGTCATGATTTTTTGGCATCCAATTTTGATAAAAGGGGTGCTTCACCCTAAAAATATTTTGTTGCTCCCCTTTATAAGCGGACTTGGGTGTTTCATGTGGAACTTCATTTATTAATTTTGAAACTACCTGAAGCCATTCGGTGGGAGTTTCTGGCTCTTTTATTACCAAAAATGCCCTAACTTGGGCAGGTAGCCCAACTGAAAGCCCATCAAGGATATGTTGATTACTAAGTTTTATTTTTCTTCCCATTTCTACTTTTTCCGTAAAATAGGAGTACAACTCTTTCGGATTTCCAGAAAATTTTAAATTTTGAAAATCAAGAAAACTACTTGCTGGAGTAAAGTAATGTTCTTCAAAAATTTGAATGATTTCATGAAAGGAATTACAGCAAAGGCATTGATTGATGTAGAGCTTTAACGCTGACCCGCGAATAAATTTCTGAAAATTTTTTAATTTCCAACTATTATTTAAGTTGTTCTGAGCCGTTTGCTGGTTAAAGTGAGCTAACCATGCTGAAAAATTTATCCCTAACTCTGGTTCAAATAATAAAATTTCAGGTGAGCTACCCGAATTTTTGTCTTTTATTTCAATTTTTGAAGTAGAAGAGCCATCTGCCAAACTTATCTCTTTTATTTTATCACTAATCGTTTGACATTCTGAATCCATTTTTATTAAGCTTAAATCGGCAGTTGCCTCTGCTTGAGTTTCCGCATCCTTACGGTTTAAGTTATCTCCATCCATGTTTGAATTTTCTTTGTGGGAAGACTCTAAGTCAGAATTTTTTTCATTTTCAATGGTCTTGCTCATTTTACCACTACGTAATAACATAATTCTAATAACACACAAATTTTTGACATTTTTCCTTTTTTACCTTCCCACTTTAACAACAAAAATATTCCGCTTAAACAAATGCATAACATCTAAAATATATACAGAACTATTCATAATACTGCAAAAAATATACCATAATTTCAATTACACAGCACATTAATAAATTTACTATTTCAAACATCTTAATGTCCAAAAAAAAACAAAAAAAAAACAAAAAACAAAAAAAAAAAAAAAAAAAACATGCTGACAAGATCCCTTTTAAAAATTTAAACCGATAATTAATATATCATCAAATAAACAACTTATTCTTCCAAAGCACATGATCAATTTATATCATAATAAATTCTAAAGCAATATCATGTAAAAAAAAACCTAACGGGAGAAAAAGATATTCATATAATTATAAGATATTTATGAAGAAAATTCTTAATAATACCATTTTGGAATAACACATTAAAAATTACTCTATCAACATTCACTTCAGCACATGAAAATAATTTCAATTCTAAAGCACCACAACATAACGACCCTTTCGTTTAATCACTCCGCAGAACGCAAACACTCTTCGCTTCTAAAAGCCACAACGGGGGCGAGCTTCTCCCCACTCGGTGAAAGAAGCGCACATCGGTTCATTGAACCGTCTGGAAAGATGATCCACGCTGCTACATCGGCGCGGCACATTGCAGATTTAGTATTGCTTTTCTTCCATGGTTCTTTTTTTCCTGCAGGAGCCCGGATAGGAACATAAATCCTACCGGCTTGTAAGAACGGCTGTCCCGTTCTATCTTCTACAGCTGTGGCCGCTAAAACCCATGTAAGACGAGGCACAGGGTTTCGTTGCAATTCTTTATTGGTAAACTTTAACACACAAATATCATAACATTAATATTGTTGGAACGAAGGACATGAAGTCATCAGCACGTTTCAAGAAGCAAGAACCCCCGATTTTCGTTCGGGCAGTCGTATTTATATGGGGGAAAATCTCTTAGACTGCAGACAACATTCCCTACACCACGTGATAGCACGTGGTTTAAATAGGAGGGCCATATGGAAAATAAAATATATTATTGGCTTTAATGCCGTAGACAGGGGCTGGCCTAAGTCTACGGGGAAAAATATAGTCTGGAGGGAATTAATGAGGGAAACCAACTTGAGCTTAGGCATGACCATATATGGTAACGCGTTAGAGAAATTTATGAGTGAGACAACCCTGAGTTGTCAAGTTTAATATGGAAAAAGCCAGACAAAGGAGACAAAGGACTTCTCCATATCACAGCCTGACAAAGGATACAAAGGATTTTTCCATATTACATATATATATATATATATATATATTTTGTAGTAGCGCGGCGCTATTCATATTTATTTTGTATTAGGAAAATAATTGGCAAATCGTGACTATTTCTACATAACAAAATTATTTTCATAGTACTTAACTATATTTTGAAAACGATATTATTTAATACGTAATTGAATCAATTTTTGCATATAATATTTGGCTAGATTTCTTCTTTTTTGCTTTGTAATTGTACATTAATTGCTTCTTGATGATTATTTTATTATTATTTACCCCCTTTTTTTTAACAGAGGACAGAAATATTTTTTTCTAGTGATTATTTTTATTCAAACCGTTTGGGGACCTCTACTCACGATGCATTGTATGTGATGCTCGTCTTCCAAAAGATTGAGGACAACTGAATATAGAATGGTTTATTTCTTGTTGAATTTCCTGTTTATATATTGTTGTCCTGAATTTGAATGAACTGGTTCTCTTAATGAATTTTGAGGTTAGCCTGTGCAAAATATGAAGTAACTTTCTTTGTTTATGTATAATATCTTTTTTATAGAATGCTTTGAAATGTTTATTTTAATTTAATTATGTCGCAAAATCAAAAATACAAAATAGTAGGACTTTGAAGATTAATAATGACATGTATTGGTGTTAGTACACGTAAAATTAGGCTCGTTTCGGCGTGCTCGTTATTTAAGGTCAGCTCTTTGTCAAAAAGAAAAACGTAGCTAAAGTATTCCTATTATAAGCAACATTTTTGCTTTTAATCTTTGAGCGTTAAACGCGCACGGCATCATGTTAATATTCCTTTCAAAATTTGTGACAAGATGCCTGACAAGCTCTCGTATCTATTCCCTGACGGTGATGGATGCGATCAAGCACTTTCGTGTTAATAATCAATGATCGGTTCGGATTACAGCCGAACATACTGCGTGAGAAATAATCCTTTGTGTAACGAAAATGAAGATGTGAGAAAGATTGTTGATGAGGATTGAACCTTGACAGGATTTTTGGGCAGCATTTTTTAGCTGGGAATTTATGACAAAGACAGTGTCTTGAACTTTAAACAAAATCTCAAAATTTATACTTATCTTTCATATTTATTTGGGGATAGGTTTTTGAGGATTTTCCTTTCAAGCTTAACTAAGCAAAAAAAAAAATACTGAAAGATAAAACTCGTAATGATTCTAACAAATACTGTTTTTGAAGATTATTAATGATTAATTATTAAAAAAATAATGTTAAAATTTTATGAAAATGCAAGAGATATTTTTTGCGCCATTATGTTCAGATTAAAATAAATCAGCTCGAGTGACATTTCGGAATTTTTTCCCCAAACGTTAGACATTTTCCCTTTCCGAGATAAAGTGGTTTAAGTAGCGCGAATTTCTACCCAAGCTTTTTATTTTTTGATCATTGAGCACAAAATTTCTAGAATCATACCAATCTACTAACTTTATATAATGTCACTATTTCCTCTGCTATAAAAAATAGTGCAATGTGCTTTTTTCAATTAAAAAAAATTATGTAATGCTTCAAATAAATAACTTCCTCATAATTAACCTCTAGAAATGGCGAAATCTACTTTTTCAAGAAGTAAGAAAAAATATAAATAAATGAACAGCATTATAATGTTTCAGTAATGCGGTATAGAGTATCGCAATCATACGTAAAACATTAAAAAATCAAGAAAAGTACAGCTACATATGGTCAAAACCAATTATGTTCTTGAGCTCGCCTTCAAAGTTTTTAAGTCCAGGACAAGTGAGTTAAATTGTCATTTTTTTGAGCCTCTTGAATTTCATCCAATTGCAGTAGATGCGAAACGTGGTTTCCTATATTTTTTTCAACACATTCATTATTTACAGGTATATCTCTTGAGAGCATGTCAGCCTCGAAGTTTGTGGTGCCTTTCGTATATTTAATATCATAGTCATACATACTTAATTGTAAGGACCAGCGGAACAAACGACCTTTTAAGTTTTTTACATTTTTGAGCCAAACTAACGCCGCGTGATCGCTATGTATGACGAATTTATGGCCAAAGAGGTAGTGGTGGTACTTATTTAAAGCATCCACAACAGCTAGACATTCCAACTCAGTAATACTATAATTCTTCTCGTAATCTTTTAATGAGCGGGAATGGAAAGCTATGGGATGTAAGGCACCCGAACTGTCTGGCTGTTTTAATATTGCTCCCACACCAGTTTGACTTGCATCAACACAAATATGACATTCTTTTTTAGGATCAAATATTTTTAAAATTGGTTTACAAATTAAAGAGTTTTTCAAAACTTGAAATGCTTCTTGGCATTTGTCAGTCCATTGCCAAGTTGTATCTTTTTTTAGCAAGTGGTTTAATGGATTTCTAATAGTTGCATATTTATCTATAAATTTATGGTACACATTTATTGACCCCAGAAATCTTTGGAGAGATTTAACATTTTTAGGCGGTTGTAATTTTTTAATAGCCTCAATATTACTATTATCGGGCGTTACAATACCATTACAAATTTCATACCCTAAAAATTCAATTTTAGTCTGTAAGAAAGAACATTTTGATGCTTTTAACTTTAAATCTTCCTGTCTGCATATCTCAAACATTTGTTGAATATGATCTAAATGTTCTGAAAGGGTTTCAGAAAAAATTATTATGTCATCAAAGTAATTGGCTGCAAATTTTATTTTATGTTTTGTAAGTATTCGACGCAAAGTTCTTTGAAAAATACTTCCTGAATTTTTCCACCCGAAGGGTAATTTGTTCCACTCATATAAGCCACTATTAGTGACAAAAGCGAGCTTTTCAGTATCGTCGGGATGAATTGGTATATGCCAATATCCGGAAACCATGTCTAATCTGGTAAAATATTTGCTTTTCCCTAATTTATCTACAAGTGTTTCTATCAGGGGTAATGGTTCTGCGTCGGACTTAGTAATTTGATTTAATTTTCTGTAGTCTATACATAATCGAATTTTTTTATTTTCGTCTCTTTTAAAAACTAGTGTAACAGGTGCAGAATACGGCGATAAGCTTTCTTTTATTATATTAGCCTTTAATAACTCTTGAATTTGATTTTCAATTTCTTCCTGTTGCTTTGGGGAAGTTTTATATGCCCTTAACGACACCGGTAAGTCGGATGTTAACCTTACCCGTTGAGGTTCAATTCTAATTGTTCCAACATCATATTTATTTTTGGAAAATATATCCTCGTAATTTCGCAATATTTCTTTTAACTTTGAATTTTCCTCAAATTCCGAATGTCCATCGACAGGATCGCGACATTGTAGGCCTCTAATGCCGCAACCAGTCCCAGAAACATCGGACGAAATACGAAAATGATTATTCTTTTCGCAACTCATTTTTTCATTTCTATCTTTCTCTTGACAAGTTTTCTTTTCCGTGCTACTCTTTTTCTTTTCATTTTCGTTATAATGTAATTCCGTCACCCTTTCCTTAGTTTTACTTTCTTTCGGATCTTTCACTCTTTTAATTTCCTTATCAATTTTCTTGCGTATTTTTCCCGTACTATTATTTTCGTTTTTATTTTCTTTTACTTTATTTCCACAGTTCCTAACTAGGATTTCAGGTAAAATATGCAAAGACAAGTCATTCGGTTCGGAATCAGAAAAGGTGATCAGTCTTCTCTGATCCTGCATAACGACATGTCCTACACAATCTATGACCAAACGAAATCCCCCGCAACTCTTTAAACCTAATATGGCATAAGGTAAATCGGTGTCTAGAACATAAAATTCCACCGGTTTAACTATATTGCCGACCTTAAGGTAAAGAATACACGTTTGGTTAAGCTGTAGCATTCCCTTCGTTTGTTTTATTTTTACAGCGATTTTTTCTTTAATCGAAACATTTAATGTTTTTGCAATTGCACTCGGGATGATATTTAATGTTGAACCGGTATCAACATTTAAATAAATAGTCTTTAAATTCGAATTTGTATTTTGAGTGTACGCGTCATTAGATAGTTGATAATCATTTTTAAATTTCGCCTCATTTTTAATAATATACCCGGGTATTATTAATTGTCATACTTCGTTAACTCTCTCATTTTCTTCTCTTAATTGATTATCTTTTTGCTGAGGCGGTAGTTTAAATCCAGCATTCGATGTATTTGGCTTATTCACACAAGTTTGTCCCCAATGATATGCGTTGGAGATTCCTTGTTTTGCGCAAAATTTACAAGGATTAGGGGGTAACTCCTGCGAAAAATGTGCAGTCTGTCTTTTTACTGCATTTTGTCTTTCATTATAACCTACAAACCTAGGTTTATTCTGTTGGTAAAAATTAGGTTGGTATACATTGTTACTATCTTGACGAGAATAGTTATTTCGTTGACGAAAATTACTTTGGTCATGATTTTTTGGCATCCAATTTTGATAAAAGGGGTGCTTCACCCTAAAAATATTTTGTTGCTCCCCTTTATAAGCGGACTTGGGTGTTTCATGTGGAACTTCATTTATTAATTTTGAAACTACCTGAAGCCATTCGGTGGGAGTTTCTGGCTCTTTTATTACCAAAAATGCCCTAACTTGGGCAGGTAGCCCAACTGAAAGCCCATCAAGGATATGTTGATTACTAAGTTTTATTTTTCTTCCCATTTCTACTTTTTCCGTAAAATAGGAGTACAACTCTTTCGGATTTCCAGAAAATTTTAAATTTTGAAAATCAAGAAAACTACTTGCTGGAGTAAAGTAATGTTCTTCAAAAATTTGAATGATTTCATGAAAGGAATTACAGCAAAGGCATTGATTGATGTAGAGCTTTAACGCTGACCCGCGAATAAATTTCTGAAAATTTTTTAATTTCCAACTATTATTTAAGTTGTTCTGAGCCGTTTGCTGGTTAAAGTGAGCTAACCATGCTGAAAAATTTATCCCTAACTCTGGTTCAAATAATAAAATTTCAGGTGAGCTACCCGAATTTTTGTCTTTTATTTCAATTTTTGAAGTAGAAGAGCCATCTGCCAAACTTATCTCTTTTATTTTATCACTAATCGTTTGACATTCTGAATCCATTTTTATTAAGCTTAAATCGGCAGTTGCCTCTGCTTGAGTTTCCGCATCCTTACGGTTTAAGTTATCTCCATCCATGTTTGAATTTTCTTTGTGGGAAGACTCTAAGTCAGAATTTTTTTCATTTTCAATGGTCTTGCTCATTTTACCACTACGTAATAACATAATTCTAATAACACACAAATTTTTGACATTTTTCCTTTTTTACCTTCCCACTTTAACAACAAAAATATTCCGCTTAAACAAATGCATAACATCTAAAATATATACAGAACTATTCATAATACTGCAAAAAATATACCATAATTTCAATTACACAGCACATTAATAAATTTACTATTTCAAACATCTTAATGTCCAAAAAAAAACAAAAAAAAAACAAAAAACAAAAAAAAAAAAAAAAAAAACATGCTGACAAGATCCCTTTTAAAAATTTAAACCGATAATTAATATATCATCAAATAAACAACTTATTCTTCCAAAGCACATGATCAATTTATATCATAATAAATTCTAAAGCAATATCATGTAAAAAAAAACCTAACGGGAGAAAAAGATATTCATATAATTATAAGATATTTATGAAGAAAATTCGAAATAATACCATTTTGGAATAACACATTAAAAATTACTCTATCAACATTCACTTCAGCACATGAAAATAATTTCAATTCTAAAGCACCACAACATAACGACCCTTTCGTTTAATCACTCCGCAGAACGCAAACACTCTTCGCTTCTAAAAGCCACAACGGGGGCGAGCTTCTCCCCACTCGGTGAAAGAAGCGCACATCGGTTCATTGAACCGTCTGGAAAGATGATCCACGCTGCTACATCGGCGCGGCACATTGCAGATTTAGTATTGCTTTTCTTCCATGGTTCTTTTTTTCCTGCAGGAGCCCGGATAGGAACATAAATCCTACCGGCTTGTAAGAACGGCTGTCCCGTTCTATCTTCTACAGCTGTGGCCGCTAAAACCCATGTAAGACGAGGCACAGGGTTTCGTTGCAATTCTTTATTGGTAAACTTTAACACACAAATATCATAACATTAATATTGTTGGAACGAAGGACATGAAGTCATCAGCACGTTTCAAGAAGCAAGAACCCCCGATTTTCGTTCGGGCAGTCGTATTTATATGGGGGAAAATCTCTTAGACTGCAGACAACATTCCCTACACCACGTGATAGCACGTGGTTTAAATAGGAGGGCCATATGGAAAATAAAATATATTATTGGCTTTAATGCCGTAGACAGGGGCTGGCCTAAGTCTACGGGGAAAAATATAGTCTGGAGGGAATTAATGAGGGAAACCAACTTGAGCTTAGGCATGACCATATATGGTAACGCGTTAGAGAAATTTATGAGTGAGACAACCCTGAGTTGTCAAGTTTAATATGGAAAAAGCCAGACAAAGGAGACAAAGGACTTCTCCATATCACAGCCTGACAAAGGATACAAAGGATTTTTCCATATTACATATATATATATATATATATATATTTTGTAGTAGCGCGGCGCTATTCATATTTATTTTGTATTAGGAAAATAATTGGCAAATCGTGACTATTTCTACATAACAAAATTATTTTCATAGTACTTAACTATATTTTGAAAACGATATTATTTAATACGTAATTGAATCAATTTTTGCATATAATATTTGGCTAGATTTCTTCTTTTTTGCTTTGTAATTGTACATTAATTGCTTCTTGATGATTATTTTATTATTATTTACCCCCTTTTTTTTAACAGAGGACAGAAATATTTTTTTCTAGTGATTATTTTTATTCAAACCGTTTGGGGACCTCTACTCACGATGCATTGTATGTGATGCTCGTCTTCCAAAAGATTGAGGACAACTGAATATAGAATGGTTTATTTCTTGTTGAATTTCCTGTTTATATATTGTTGTCCTGAATTTGAATGAACTGGTTCTCTTAATGAATTTTGAGGTTAGCCTGTGCAAAATATGAAGTAACTTTCTTTGTTTATGTATAATATCTTTTTTATAGAATGCTTTGAAATGTTTATTTTAATTTAATTATGTCGCAAAATCAAAAATACAAAATAGTAGGACTTTGAAGATTAATAATGACATGTATTGGTGTTAGTACACGTAAAATTAGGCTCGTTTCGGCGTGCTCGTTATTTAAGGTCAGCTCTTTGTCAAAAAGAAAAACGTAGCTAAAGTATTCCTATTATAAGCAACATTTTTGCTTTTAATCTTTGAGCGTTAAACGCGCACGGCATCATGTTAATATTCCTTTCAAAATTTGTGACAAGATGCCTGACAAGCTCTCGTATCTATTCCCTGACGGTGATGGATGCGATCAAGCACTTTCGTGTTAATAATCAATGATCGGTTCGGATTACAGCCGAACATACTGCGTGAGAAATAATCCTTTGTGTAACGAAAATGAAGATGTGAGAAAGATTGTTGATGAGGATTGAACCTTGACAGGATTTTTGGGCAGCATTTTTTAGCTGGGAATTTATGACAAAGACAGTGTCTTGAACTTTAAACAAAATCTCAAAATTTATACTTATCTTTCATATTTATTTGGGGATAGGTTTTTGAGGATTTTCCTTTCAAGCTTAACTAAGCAAAAAAAAAAAAAAAAATACTGAAAGATAAAACTCGTAATGATTCTAACAAATACTGTTTTTGAAGATTATTAATGATTAATTATTAAAAAAATAATGTTAAAATTTTATGAAAATGCAAGAGATATTTTTTGCGCCATTATGTTCAGATTAAAATAAATCAGCTCGAGTGACATTTCGGAATTTTTTCCCCAAACGTTAGACATTTTCCCTTTCCGAGATAAAGTGGTTTAAGTAGCGCGAATTTCTACCCAAGCTTTTTATTTTTTGATCATTGAGCACAAAATTTCTAGAATCATACCAATCTACTAACTTTATATAATGTCACTATTTCCTCTGCTATAAAAAATAGTGCAATGTGCTTTTTTCAATTAAAAAAAATTATGTAATGCTTCAAATAAATAACTTCCTCATAATTAACCTCTAGAAATGGCGAAATCTACTTTTTCAAGAAGTAAGAAAAAATATAAATAAATGAACAGCATTATAATGTTTCAGTAATGCGGTATAGAGTATCGCAATCATACGTAAAACATTAAAAAATCAAGAAAAGTACAGCTACATATGGTCAAAACCAATTATGTTCTTGAGCTCGCCTTCAAAGTTTTTAAGTCCAGGACAAGTGAGTTAAAGAACAAAACCTACTGTCGACTATTCTCAAAATATGAACCAAAATATAAAGACGATTTTTTATCTTTTCAGTTTTAATCGCAAAAGATACTAGTAAAAAAAAAGAGCGAAGCTAATTTGAATATGCAAATATTCTGAGCATTGCATTCTCTAAGTCTTCTGCGGACAATTTCTTATTTGCTATTTTTTGATCATTCTTTCTGAGTAACTTGTATTGTGCATGAGATTTTGAAAAAAAAAAAAAAAAAAAGAATGTTTTCAGCCGAAAACACAGCGAATTAAAAGTAAACTACAAAAATTTGAAAAAGAAAAGACGCCAAATGTATTGCGAATGAAATGTATTTATTTTTTTAACTCGAGTAATTATGTAACCGGAAAAACATACTTGAAAAGAAATTAGAATGTGGATATAGTACAAGCTGCCTGATATGCTAATGGGATCCGACGTTGCGTTTTTTTAATGAAAAATTCAACTGCGTAGTGCAAAATTGAAAGTAGATTTTAAAAGTGCATAAATGAGCAAAGCTTTTTTCTTATAAAATGCATTTTGCAACGTATATATGCAAAGAAGACTGTTGTTGCTAAATAATTAGTACTTTTGGCAACGAATAGGAATTGTAATCCTTAATTAATCAGTTTATCAGTCATAAGCGGATATCACACAACTGATAAGGTAGTTGAGTCAAAGGTGGTTATAGTTAAGCTTGGAGGTTTTTTCATAATTTTCTGATTAGGTGTGCGTAGAAATTTTTTTCTGTAACATTTTACACACATCTCTAATGCATATTAAGTACACTTTTCTTTGTAAAATATAATGTAGTTATTTCTAAAAAAACATTTCAAAATCATTGCTTGTGGGGCATCTTTGGCGCCAATGGCAGCAGCCCGTATATTGAAATCACTTTAAACTGTAAGGAATCTATTATTACTTCTAGAAGATGTATTACGGTGTTCAATTAAAAATAAGTATTCCATTAAAAGAAAACTCAAAGGTAACAATTAAGATAAGGATTTTCAAAGTATATTTTTTAACTGGATTCCATGAAGGAGAAAATTTAAATTTTCTCCATTGCAGTTAGTTCCTGACACTCTTCACGCACATATTGCAAACATTGCATGTCCTATATATATATATATATATATATATATATTGCTTAAATTGAATTTATTTCATTGTTGAGTCAAATTGGGAACATGAATATCACCGTTTGCACAACGTAAAACGTTTATTTATTAGAACTAAGTAAATGAAATCAGGGCCGTGTTAGTCTAGTGGTTAAGATGTCGAGCTTCGGATCGGAGGATCTCGGGTTCGATACCCGAGCCATTGAAGACCCACCGTGTACACTTGGGGATACGTGCATGTAAAATCCATGGACCCTGAACTTCGGAGGGTAGCGGAGGGTGGAGATCTTCCGTTCCCTTAGGTCAAAAAAAGGAAGGTGGCGTATTTGTGGTGGCGCCATCTCATGTCATCTAGGTACATAACGAGCAAAGATGTACTTACACCATTGGTGCTCATCTAGAAACGAAAGGCGCTTCTTACAGCCTTAATTCCTGGTCCCATCGGCGAAGGGAAGCTTGGATATCCAAGTGGCATAAATAACAAGTAAATTAAATTGAAGGGGTAAAACTGCTTTTCAGAAAGCGTATCACTGTTTAAAGTTTCAAGAGTTTATTGGCATGAAAATTAACCAATTAACTGCCACTCGCATATATATTTGTCTTAGTAGTAAAGGAAATTGACTACGAAGGACATGCTTGAGTGCCGTTGCCTAGTTTAAAGTTGTAACTTTAAAGTGTAATTACACCCGCTTCATTCAACTGAATGTAGAGGCGTGTTTGCGTGGCACATGACCATTTCTTAAACTAAGGTAACTGTTCAGCACGTATATATGCGCCCGGGGAAGTTAACTGGTTAAAATACCTTCTTACTTGGAAATTATATGCGGCAATCTGGAGAAAAATAAATCACATATTGAAATAATTAATTTAAAAAAAGTATGCTGCATTTTAGTGTACTAATTTTACACAAAAGACTCAACTTACTTTTGTATACTTTAATGAAAGTTGGAACAGCAGAGAAAATAAAAAAAAAACAAGTAAAAGACAATTCAAAACAGAAGAGAAGCGAAAAAGAAAAAAAAAAGAACACAGATGCAAATACAATCGACAAAAGCCCTTGATTGTCGGATGTGTTTGAATTCATAATCTCACATCTTTTAGCATAGAAAAAATAATTTCTTGTAACTTCGAAACACGTGATTGCAATTTTGTACTGAAAACGTTGCCTTACTTATGCTAGAAATAGATTAATAATACATTTTGGACAACAGAAATTATACTATCTATCGGGATTATAAAGGAATATTTCGTTCACATTACAGAAGAATTTTTGCATCTCGGCACAAAGAACTGTGGAATGCGAAACTGACTATTAATTACTTTTTACTATCAGCACCATTAGCACGTACGTGTTGCTTCAATTTTACAGTCCTTAAGAAGCCTTCATTGGATGCGAAATTTAAACTTCGCTAAACAAACCATATTATTGAGGAGGAAAGCTTTTTAGAAAATATGGCTACTGTCTCTCACTGTTCAACTTCTTCAATAACTTACCACACTTGTTTGCTATTCCCAAGCTTTAGGAAAAGCTTCTGAAAATTTTCATTTTTGTTTGAAATGTTTCTCATTTTGCAACATTAAGCACTTTTAGAAAACTAACTTAGAATGAAAAGAGTGTTGCATGCAAAAAAGACAGAGCGATAGAGAGAGGGAGGAAGAGAGAAGAAAAGGAAGAAGGAAAAGAAACAGAAAACCGTCTGGGATCTTTTTTAAGACTGTACATATTAGAGTGCAGAAGTAACTAAAGTACTGCATGTAAGTTATGGCTGAGAACGTGTATATGTATATAGTAAAAATGTGAATTATGGTGAAAAATAACGTAACATTAATTTTTAAAAATTATTGAAGTGTTTTTCAATTTTTATAATTTTTTAGAAAAAACTCTGTCATCTTATTTATTTACTTTGGATTATAGATAATTTAAAAATGTTACTTAGTTTTTGTTTATATATATACATATTATATGTTGTATATATATATATATTGTATATTTTGATTTTTTTGGTTGAGTTGTTAATTGAAGTGGTAGCTTTTAGTTGCAGCCACAAGCTCACTTCTTTTTGCATGGAAAACAAAATTCCTTGCGACTTCTAATCCAGTATCTGCAATTTATATTACAATTTCGTGTTCAATAAGTTGTTTATCTTACTTTTGTTAAACCACTAGACTAAAACAAATTGATAAAATTAAGAATATTACGTCATAATTATTGTGACTGCAGAAAAAAAAAGAAAACTTAACACGATACAATGCATTCTTTTATAATTGATGCCAAGATGATTTTCTGCCTTAAATAATGTTAAACCTTACATTTCTTTCTTCAAATTATTATAATTATAATTAGTTTTCAAAAAGCTCAATTTTCTTGTCTCAGTTATTAATTAAGGTTAAAATAAAAACTTGTTTAAGGTTTAATATTAAAGGAGTTAATGAAGTCTCAAGGGTATGTGCCACGTTGTTCTTTTCAAAAAAGTCTGAATAATTAATGTTACCAGTGAAGAATATTTTGAAAAATGTATTTATTTCTTTCGTTTTTGAATAAATAAGTATTACCTTTTTGACAGATATTTGTTAAATGTTTTATATATGTTAACTTTACGCAATTTAAAATTTTTAGAGAATTTAATAATCTTTAAAAAAATTTCAGTTTTTTAATATATTTATTTACTTTAAATAATTAAACCACATCAATTATAGTGTACTAGAATTGCCATTCTTGTTTAATACAGTTAAATTTTCAATACTGCAAGACTATGTTTGCATACATCTAAATGACTTTGGGCAAATCCATGAGAAAGTGGACATGAGGGCTGAAATTTTAAAATTGTTGTATTGCTTCAAATAATATGTTAAATTAAAGGTAATGATATGAGGTTTATGAAAATGTAAAGAAATATTTCACAAAAATAATCCTTTTATTATTTTGGGGGGCTTAAAGTTTGTGCATTGTAGCACACGTTCGATTAGGAAAATTTGGGTATTTTCATTCACTCTGAAACAATGTTTAATACAACACCAATTTCATTGTATGTGGATATATTACAATTTATGACCTTTGTCTCCCTTTTAGAGCATTTAATCTTCCATAAATATGCATTAAATCTTATTTTAAATGCAAATTTATTTATAAAGTCTTTCTGTCACACCCGTCACAAAAAATATGCTTTACATACCTTAGCAAATGCATTAATCCATGGAAAAACCCGAAAGTTTCTGAAAGTCTAATTATTGCAAGTGTGAATAAGTATAAAATATTCAAATGTCATTAAATTTTTATTTTCTGTGAAAATTTTGGTGTGACGGGTGTGACAAAAACTTGTGACGGGCGTGGCAAAGTGATTGTGCCGGGAGTGACACCATTTAAGATAGTTTTAAAGTATTTCATTAATGGAACAGAAAGTTAAAGCACTTGTTTCTAAAGAATTAGGGCAGTATGTTAAAATAATAATAATTATTAAAGTTAATATAATTTGATATAATTGAATAACTTTGATGTTTTGCAGCTATTTTGTAGCCTTTTTTTTTTTGCTCATAATACATTTTCAAAGGAAAAAATTAGATTTTTTTACATATTCTGAACTGTACCCAAGTACCTATAAAATCTAGTTTCAAATTTTTAACTATAACTTTATCTCATAACTATACCACATGTTTTTAGCAGCTTTAAGTGGTGAAGCAGATTCTGAAGGTGAAGAGATCAAAGTTTTTGAATAAGTAAATTTAAAATATATGCAGGCTAGTGGACCCTATTGGATTTGGCCAGAAAATGACGATATTTCCACTGAAAAAATATCCGACATCATTGAGAAAGTTGCTCCACCAGCCCTTGTGACGAGTAGAGCTCACTGTAAATTCTAAATCAGATGTATATATGTATATATCTCTTATTTCTAATAGAATGTAAGTGTATATTGGCTAATGTCAAGTTTACTATGTGTACTAATTACTGCTTTTTAAAAAATTGCTTCTCAAAAATGTGAAATTCGCACAGTGTCACACCCGTCACATTTATGTCACACCCGTCACATTGCAAAAAAAATTCCCAAATGTTAAAAAAATTAAAACTTAATATAAAAATATGTATTAAGTTTCGTTTGAATCTCCTTCAATAGGAAAAAAAATGCTACAATGATGAAACATTAAAAAATTCACAGGAATTTTAGCAAATATGAAAGCAAGTGAAAAGTCCTGTCCCGAAAAAGTCACACCCGTCACAAGATTTAATTATTATTTTTTTAAAATTAAAAACTCCCGCAGTTTTATTTTTGCAGTCATTAGAGCAAATGCAAAGGTAAACACAGTTAAAAAAAAAGTTTTGCTATTTATAAATAATTTATTGCCAAAAATATAAATTAAGCTTTAAAACTCATGTCTGGGAGTCACACCCGTCACAATGGAATGGCCCCTTTCCCTTTTTTTTAAAAAATATTTTTCTAATTATTTAACTGTAGAATAAATGCACAAGTCTAATAACAACTCTTAAAAAATTACATGACTTATTGGTTTAGCGTAAAACATACATTTTCCAGTATTTGAATATTCATTTAAATACTGAAAAATTAATTTATAACATTTTGGTACAATATCAGTTTAGAATTCTTTAGAAAAACGTAATACCGAAATTCAGAGCTTTAATATAGCAAAATGTGTATGATATACATCAGTAAAAAAAAAGTATCTATTTTACAACCGAATTAAAGTTCAGCCTCCACTTATTTCAAAAGCTAAATTTCTTTCAGTCCTTACGGCTCCAAGATAAACTACTGTCTCAGAGGATTTCAGCAAAGTTAAGCCAAAGAAACTGCGTTAACTGAAAAGAAAATGGTGGAAGTATTTCTGGCTTAAGGATCCCGGATTTGGACATGCTCATCGTTTAGTTTGCTCAATATATCTGAAAAGCTTTTCTGGGAGTTTTTTGCTTGAAGACTGATGAAGAGTATTACCAGTGTTTTCAAAGAAGAGACTTTGAAAGACATGAAAGCTGCAATGATTCGGTATACAAACATTTAAGTAAAAAATATGTGAGTTTGCTTTAAGCAAACACTTGCTTTGAACATACAGCATACAATGCCTATAGGAAAAAAAATTACAGCTTCAACTTGCTACTGTCTTACACAGTGGACTTTTGGCCTAGCTATTTATATTTTCGATTTATATGTAGTTTTAAGCGCGTACAAGAAGCAGTGTGGTCTTAGTTTGGCGATATAAGAGTAGTTTTAGTGTACGTGAATGTACGTATACATAAATATTAAAGAGAACTGAATTTATTTTGTTCATGAGAAACATAAAGATTTGACATATTCGGATTGTTCCATAAATTCCAAATACTGTTTCTTATAGAAAATATTAACAAAATATCAAGAAAAGCCCTAATCCAGAGTTTCTCAACCTTTCAGTATTCGCGGCCCAATTTTCTATCATAATTTTCTTCGCCCCCCCCCCCCCCCATACCATAAAATGTATACAACAATAATATATAGAGTACTGATTCTATTTTTGAATTATCTTTAACTAACTGCCAAAACAAGAGTAAAAACGAGTAATTTAGTAATAAAATTAATTTAGTAATAAATCACTATTTGAATTTTGGGCAGGAGTAGAGGAAGATTTTTCTGCACTAAAAACAAGGACATTTCGCATTTTATTACCATTTTCAACATCCTACTTTTGTGAAACTGGACTTTCTGCTGTGGCTTCTTTGAAGACAAACTCGAAGCGAGAACAAGATCTCGGCTAAATATAGAAACAACTGAGAGTGGCTATTTCTAATATTAACTCTTCCTTCGACAAACGTAGGCAGGAACAAGGAAGTCACTAATAATTATTAAATTCGTTTTTAATTTAGTATGTTTTAAAGGAAAAAGTTTTAATTTAGTAATTTGTTTTACTTCAAAAAGTTATTAAATATGTCGAAATGTATTTTGTTTCCTACGTGTATGTGTGTTTTCCTTTCAGTCAGTTAATCAACTTTGTTTTGGATATTCTCGCAGGTCAAGGGATTAGGGCAGCGATTCTCCCCACAGGTTGAGAATCGCTGCCCTAATCCCTTGACCTGCAATGACGGCTCCGAGGCGTCGAAAAAACTACAAATGCACATGAAATGACTGCAACCAAATATATTCTATCGACTTTGATGGCAGTTGATAATGGCTAATGAAATGAAAGACGTTTCCCAGATGGCATTGTATGTTAAATAATTAATGTTAGTATAAAGTTATAATGACTGATTTTATTAGTATGTCAAGGTGTTAATGAAACCTTCAATGTCAGAGAAAATCGGGTTAAGTCCGAAGTTTGAAGTCTCATTTGCTGGAAGTCAACATGGGTCGATCCAGCCTTTTTGTTTTCGTGAACTTTAAAATTATTTATTGTGAAAAATCAGATAATTTTTTGAAAATTTAAACAAACATTGATAAGAAATGTTACTATATTTATACGCTTATCTAGTAAATAATTCTATAAAAGATACGATTTGGGAGCTCTGAATTTTGTGAAGGGTCCTTTTTGATGGAGAAGATTTTTTTGAAGGCTCGGCTTTGATTGACTGGAATTTTGTGATCGGTCCGTTTTGATTGACTGGAATTTTCTGAAAGGGTCCATTTTTGATTAACTGAAATTTTGTGAAGGGTCCAATTTGATTAATTAGAATTTTGTGAAGGGTCCAAACACAAAACTGAATTTCCTTTGGCGCTACACCTGGTCAATGCTTAGTTTTCTCCCTATCTGTCATAACGAAAAAGAAATGTGCAATGACACCAGGATGCAAACTACAATTATTTTTACCATTTCCTACTTCTTATCCATGAATATTTGAAAAATGATGCACCTTATTGTCCGGATCACCACTCTATACATGCGCATAGATAATTAAAAAAAAACATTTTCTTCAAAAATTTCTTTCATTACTATTTTAAACAAGAAGTTCCGCCTAGAACTATACGAGCCTACTTTTTCGTATACACCCCCTTCAAATTTATAATCGCGCTATATATATATTTCTCTCTCTTTCTCGTTTAGCTTTAGTTCTGAATTGCTTCAAATATACCTTTTTCAACGGTTAATACATATTCATTCACTCATTAATTCATTCATTCATTTATTCAGTCATTCATGTATTCATTAATTCACTCATTCATGTATCTATTCATTAATTTACTTATTTTTTCGTTCATTAGCTCATTTATTCACTCGTTTATTTCTTTTTTATCAGTTATTCCCTCATTTGTTCATCCATTATTTCATTTATTCATTTAATCATTCATTAATTCAAAAATATTCTTGAAAATCCCGATCAAAAAAATTCATAGGAAAATAGGCTCGTTAGTCCTGAATGAACTTTTTATTTGCACACGTTCTACGTTGTAAGAGCTTTCCGATAAAGTTTGCAATTTCCTTTGGCGCGACCCCTGGTCAATGTTTAGTTTTTCTCCCTAACTGTCATAACGAAAAAGAAATGTGCAATGACACCAGGATGCAAACTATTATACAAGCAAATAGTTTGTTCCAAGCAAATCGGTCCGTTAGATCATGATTTATATAGGATTGAAATTTCCCCGTAGGCGCTAAGTTAATTTTTTTCGAACTGTTCAAAAATGAACGAAAATTGTTGAAATTAATATTTCACGCCAAGATCTTCGTTCAGTATGCTTGTTCATTAGAACTTGGATTTTGTACGCAGAGTTTACGTAATTGCTTCATTTTTGCCCATAGGCGCTAATTTTAAAATTTTTTGAACTGTTCAAAATTGAACGAAAAATTGTTCAAAAATTCGGAAATGAGATGTCATCGCCGATATCTTTCGAATGCAAAAAGAATTTTTCGAATCCGACAATTCGTCCAAAAATTATTAGGGGGGGGGGGGGGGCAGACATACCGACCCACTTTTTCCCCATTTCAAGACCCTACTTTCAAATTTTTTATTTTTCAATTTTTATTTAATTAGTTAACTTATTTTTAACTTTTATTGATTTCTAACGATATTTTCACGATACATTAAACCTTCTTTAAAGCTTTATTGTTACTTTTTTACTTTTACGGGAAAGTAGGCTAAAAAAGACTGTTTTGTTATTTTAAGGCTGAAAAATTTTCTCCAATATAACACACTCACAAACATTCATCACATATACATACAAAAAGCTTTTAGAGGTTTATTACTAGTTCAAAATAGTTCTAAAACAACCAGTGTTTTTTCCCTCATATTTTAAGCCTCAGATTATTATTAACAAATTATTATTAAAGAAATTTAAAACAAAAACCACTTTTTAATTAAATTTAAACCAATTTTTTTTTTTTTTTTTGAAGTTCAATTTTAAAAATAAATATAAATAACATCAATTTAACATTTTTATGCCCATTGTTCTTGTAGAAAAAGAACTTCCTTTGAACTTCAACAACGAAGTGTTAAATGTAGTAACATTTTAGTAATTATAATTTTCGTTAACTTAGAAGATTTTAGGAATTATAATTTTGGTGCGAAATAATTGATTGCATTTGAATTTTTTTATCGAAATCAATTCTAGAGTTTATTCATGATTTTGAGTAGTAGATAATTTTGTAAGAGAATTTTACGAAATTTGAACTTATTTTTACTTTTTTAAGCCCCATCCTCACCTTGATGCAATTTTACTTTCTTCATTTATGGATTTATGACCTAGTGATCTGTCCTGAAGAATCGATCATATTTTAATATCCATTGCTATAGAACACTGATCGGGGAATTTTCCAGTTATACTGGACGACACAGATTTGGTTAAATGAACAAATAGAGCAGTTATGTACCTTGGTATGTATGTGACAGCCGAATCCAGCACCTCAAAAGCTGCCCATCGGACAGCTTTTGAGGTTAAAAATAATTTAACTTTGTGCAAGTAAACAATAATAATAAAATTACACGTTAATTTAAAGCACAAATGAGCAAAAAAATGCAGACATATGTTTCGGGATTGCTTGGAATCCCTTTTTCAATGCGACAGGGAGCTTCTAGATGCAAAACATCCAAATGAAGCATTCATTCAACATATGTCTGCATTTTTTTGCTCATTTGTGCTTTAAATGAACGTGTAATTTTATTATTATAGCTTTTGAGGTGTTAGATTCGGCCTTTCCACACATTAAACGTAAATTTATACATTAAAACGCGTATATCTTTTACAGGTAACAAAGTTTTGAGTAGATCTATTTTCTTGAGGTTTAATTAAGCGAAGGTAGCCATCTGAAATTAAAGCCACGTAAAGATATCCAGATGAGTTTTAAAAAATCTACCTAACTCGATTATTTATCAAATTTGCGAGAGCCGTTTTATCTGATATGGCATCTTTTACGTATACACTTCGAATTAGTTTATACCTGTGTGTTGAGTTAGAAAGGTGTTTAGATTCTTTACAGCGACCTACTCTCCCTTCCTTTGCGTTTAAGTGCTTATTTCTATGCGAATACATTTCTTTAAATGTCATGAATTTGTGAAAATCACGAAACAATATCTGTAACTAAGTCTGTTTATCAAAGCGAAAACGCTCTAATCACAGCGAAGCGAGAAAGTTGAGCTTTATCAAAAAATTAAGACGACGAATTTTTACAATTTAATCCAGGAAAAGACGACATTGTAGAGCTAGCTTTTGATAGAACGTCTTCGGAACCTCATATTCAGTCTGAACTCAGCAATCGAGTATATGATCTAAACTTGTCAAAGAACCCGGAAGAATTATTAGCAAAGGGGAACCACTTATCTAAACGCTAGTTCCCTGCAGAAGGCAATTTGGTGCGATATGCTGATGTTGCGTCATTATTATAAGGGTTAAGAGACTCTTGAGTATGAATAGAGGTTGTTTTCTGATTCATCTAGGCTCGGTTTAAAAGCCGCACCTATTCATATTAGTAATGAGAAACCTTCGATTCATCTAGCCCAGAAGTTCTAAGATAGGCATGCATAAAGCATGGAAATTTTGCCATCCGAAATACAAAACCAACAGCATTCTTAGAATATATGCGGTTACGTGAAAGTTCAATCATTTCTGTTGGGTTCGCAATGAGGTTGTACTAAATTTTGATATTATCTATGGGTTAACAGAGATGGAGAATAATTTGGTCAAACAATGGCCTAAAATAAGTATGACATCTGGACGAAGAAAAACTTCTCAACTACCATCCTGAGCACGGAAATCTTCCTTCCTTGCATACCCAAATCTCGTTAATTTGCTCAAATCAAAGAAAAAATTGAGAAAGCGATGGATAAAAATGCCAGAGGTTTTCTTTACCGAAAGAACAAATTCACTAGGATTAGTAAAGCTTAAGAAGGTAGTACTTCTTTATTTGTAGACTCGCAAATAAGGAAGCTTATGAAGGACTATGACTTTGAGGATAATTTTTGCATTAGAACAAAACTTGCCGGTTACATCAGCGCTTCTCAACCTTTCAGTATTCGCGGCCCAATTTTCTATCATAATTTTCATCGCGCCCCCCCCCTTACAATAAAATGTATGAAACAATAATGTATATAAGTACTGATTCTGTTTTTGAATTATTTTTAACTAAAAGCCAAAACAAGAGTAAAAACAAGTAATTTTAGTAATAAAATTAGTTTAGTAATAAATTACTATTTGAATTTTGGGCAGGAGTAGAGGATGATTTTTCTGCACTAAAAACAAGGGCATTTCGCATTCTATTACATCCCATTTTCAACATCCTCAACAACTATAGCTCTCGGCTAAATATAGAAACAACTGAGAGTGGCTATTTCTAATATTAAGCCTTCCTTCGAAAAACTTTGCTTTGAAAGATAGGCCCAAGAAATGTACTAATAATTATTACGTTTTAATTTAGTAATTTGTTTTACTTTTATAAGTTGTTATTAAATATGTCGAAATGTATTTTGTATTCTATGTGTATGTGCGCTTTCCTTTCAGTCAGTTAATCAATTTTTAAAAGTAATGTTTTCTCTTGCAAGTTCTCGCGCCCCCCTTCTCGTGTGCTCGCCCCCCACAAAGGGGGCGCGCCCCACAGGTTGAGAATCGCTGGGTTACATAAAAAAAAGAAATAAAAAGTACTCTCAGGTGCAGCCACTACTGCGGCACATTATCGGTTACAATCAATTTGAGGAATGTTCTCTATTTTTTATTCTCTGTAATTTCCTTTTTTTCCTTTCTTGTTGTTAAACCTCTGAAATTTTACGTCAGACTCCGGGAAAATGATTTCCAGGAGATTCTCATTTATTTTAGGTCTAATACTTTTTACAGCGTACAAATCTACTTTTTTGGCCGACTAATACTTAAACACAGTAAATAGTGCGGTTTTTTTCTCGTTTTTCTTTTGTGCAATGAATTCATAAGAGCAAATACCTTGAAATTTCATTCAAGTTATTTTTCAGCGGCAGTTAAGCAGCAAGAATTCATTTCATTATTTATCAAATTTCATAAAGATAGTTAATTAACTTTAGCAGGATTTAATTCTATCTAAATTACCAGATTTTCATTTTGATTAAAAATTTGTTCTTTAAAACAATAGATTTAATTAATATTTTAGAATCAACAATTTTTTTAAAGCAACTTTGTACCTTTTTAGTTTTGTAAAATCATTTGAAGCATGCACTATGATGCACAATAATAGGATTAGGAAACATATTCATTGCTGTAGCTAATAATAGGAAAGCGTGATTTAAAAAGAATCTCTAACTTTGAGATTCATATTACGAGAGGAAAATATCAAAAGCTAAGCGAAGAAGGACCTGAGGGAAATATTTAAATCAAAGGTAATCCAAACTTTTAATTATTCGCTTATACAATATTTTATTTTGAGAAGGATTAAAGTAACATTTTTTCCCTCATGACAGTCTTATACGTCGGTGTATCAGTTCGAAAAACAAAAAAAGATTTCCTTATATGAGATTATGGCATACTTTTGGAATATGTGACAAAGTCAGAAAAAAAGAAGAGAATTTCATGTTTTCTTAGTGTTACGTTGACATTAGTGATGGAGTCTGAAATTTGCGGTTCAGAAGAAAAACTTCTCAAGGACATTACTTTATTGCATAAGAAAGAACACTTCGCCACCAACATGCATGCATGAATAGAACTTAATCAGTAGAAACACCTAGCTGAACAGACTTCATAAACTGAACAAAATAAGTTCTGATTGGCTTAAAATTAAAGTGTAGTAATAGAAATCACAAACTATTCCTGAACATAGAAAGTGAATCGACTAAAGCTCAATTAAAAGTGACTTAGAGGACTTTACTTGACAATGTACATATTTCTGCAGGAATTAGTGAAATCTGGACATTTCTGTTGCCTAGCAACAGAATGGAGTAAATGAGATTTACCAGACTATCAAGTATTATGTCGAGATAACTAGTAGCATTTGTATCAGTGGCAAAATTTTCGGACTGAGTGACTTTTTTTTATAGCGCTGACAGTCTGTTATAAGTAGCAAGTGCAAAAACTTAAACCGAGTTTAAAAAATTTTGTTTCTGAAACCTGGTTCGAAAAAGTTTGATTGCAAAAAGAAATAAATAAAGAGAGAAATATTTCTCATAAAAAGAGGAAACAGCAATCAAAATTTTCATAATAAATCTTGATGATATATCTCGTTTTCAGAAATTAAAACATGAGCATCACGTATTGTAAACTGAAAACCGCCGGGCACACTCGTAAATCATGTAAGGTGATCAGAGAATCTTTTGAGAATTCCTGAAAGAACAGAGTTTTAATTGAAAAAACTAAGTAACAACAGCACTAAACGTAGAATTTTAACGAAAAATTAGTATTTTGAAAATTCTTCTATATTTCAATACGTTTATTTTAAACAAATTGTTAACCAAAATCTTTCTTTTAAATTATGTTTTTACTGTAGAACTTTTTGCCTCGACCTTCCTTAGGTATTTTCTTTGTTTTATTTCACGTTGTAAAACTAAATAAAATAACTTTTGTATTTTCATGCTGCCATCGGTTATTGCAAAAGGCTGGTTATTTTGCTAATATTGCTTGCGTTGAAAAGATTTAATTAATTTTTTTTTCAATATGTACAAATGTCTAATTTTATGGTTTGGAAATTAAAGAATTAAATTACAGTTAGCAAATCAGCCAAGTATCTAACAGTAATGCTTCTAAAGTATCTTAGAAATCGAAGAAAAAAATTATTTTACTTTTAATTTTGAGAAATAAATTCCCATTAAAATTACAAAAAACCGTACTGTCAATGTTATTATTACACATGAGAAATTCAAAAGAGAATCAGTGCATTATACAGAACAATGTGTTTTCTTTATATTCGTTTAACAATATTTTGTTGGAGGAAAAAAAAGAATAAACAAATATTTTTTGTAATGAGGACGAGTTTTTTTGCATAGGATGCCTAATGCAAATAGTTCTCTAGTGAAGTGCAAATTCTTTATTCATAAACATACTCGTATACAGCATTCTTTCAAACTTTTTAATAATCTTGAGAACTAATTGTATTTAGCGGCGTTTAAAATTCTGGAGTTGGCCATTTTTTATTCTCATTTCTGCATCATACTGAACGTACATACCTGTTTTTTAATTAAACTCTTTAATAAATATACATTTAATTTTTTCTTACGAGACCAACAGTAATAATGTATTTCTAGAAAAAACATTAAACAAAACATTTGCGAAGTAAGAATACTATTTAACTAATGGAAATTCATTAACATTGAATTAAAACTTTCAGATAATGTTCAAACCACGGAAATAAATTAATATATTGTTGCATGTAAATTAACTGTCGCAGCCCGAAAGAACGTTCGGTCCAACTTGTCCTGAATCAAATCCTTAAAATTAATGGAAAATAAAAGGTAAAACAATTTATCACATTTTTTGCTTGGTATAATTTTCTTTCTACTTAATGCAAGAAGTGTGAATTCTCCCCTTCTTTTTCAACCTCATTAGATTTTTAAACTTTATGTAATTTAGGAATTTGAAGCGCTTTTGTAATTAGATTCTCACTTTTTTTCGTAAAAATTGCACGAAAATAATAAGGGAATATCTCTTTTTAAAACCTATTCATCTTTTTCCAATCAAAAAGTATTTCTTGAACTGAACGACTGCTTCTTTCGCAGTGTTTTTAAAATTCCTGACTGCATTTAATATAATAGTGAAGACTCCAGTAAATTACTTTTGAAAGAATCAAATTAAAATTAGAATCTTTTAATCATTTTATGGAAAAAGATAACAGTGTTTAAAGAATAATTAGATCTTAATAGAAATTAAAACTGTCTTGAAATTTGTACAAAATTTATTAACGGAAAATACCTACTGAACAAATTTGCTATCAGAATTGCTAAGAACACTATTCGCAAACTTACAAGTACATGCATACTATCTTTCTTAATTAGTATTGAGGTAAGTAGTAAATGTTTACCATTGAGCGGAAACTAACAGCGAGAGAACAATGTTGGGACTCACAAATTGTAAATGCATTTTCATGCACGTGTTTTGGGGTGACATTAAAGACATTAAACACCTTTTCTAATTCGAAATCTCTCTCTGGATGAAAGTAACTCTGGATGCAAGTAACAGCTACGAACGGAGCCATTTGGCTTGTTTACGACTGTTGATGTGTGAAACTTTTAAATCTGCGCTAAAAATTCCTAAAATATGCACTAAAAACACTTAAAGTATATAATAAAAATTAAAAAATGTACTTTAATAAGTAATTCATTAACGTAGAGAAAAGTTGTCACATCTGAATGGCAAAAAAAGCTTGACTTTTCAACTTCTGTATTTTGTTATTAAGGCGGTAAATTATGCTAAAACCGTTATGCAGACAGAAAATTATATGCACATCAAAAACGTTTACTGCACTAAATTACAATATATTCTTCAAGACTTTTCGTAGTTAGATATTGCCTTTTGTTAGTATATAATGTTTCCAAACTTGAAAATATTCTTTCAACTTTTGTAGATGTTATTTGGCAGTATTTACCTTAGTTCCGTGAAATACCAATAAAAAAATCTTATCAGTAGGATCTCAATAAATCACAATGTTTAAAATGTTACCAATGTCTTTTTGTTTTCTCACAAAAAATACAATAAATTGAATTTTGAGCGGTAGACAGATATCCCATGATAGGCAATTGAACTTTTTATGTGTAAAATGTTACTAATTTCTAATTCCGGTAATATTTGTACGTGAAAATACTTGAAAAATATTCTATAAACGAGAGCTATTGTTTCGCAACTCAGAAATCTTAGTTACTCAGACTCAGCTGCCTGCCGTAGACCAGAGGTTCTCAACCTTTTTAAACTTGCGGCCCCCTTAAGGTCGCCAAGTTTTCCACGGCCCCCTCGTATACATGCGCGTTTATATTTATTCATGTGTGTGTGCGTTTGCGTATATTAGTTATTTATTTATGCATGTGTTACGCATAAAAATTGACAAAACCGACTGTTTATTTGTAAACTAAAATATAAAAAGATACTGATTAATTTACATTCAACAAAATCCAGAGTGGTAAAAAAAACTGTAATGAAAATTGCGTCAGACGTAGAAAGCTCTTTATTCAATTCAAGAAGATGCAGCTAGGTGAAAACAAAGCAAGTCAAATGGTACTCTAGGATCATATTCTAACTCTCCTTATAGTAAAATAATAATTTATAAAGTACTTGACACATTGGAGCCTAAAAAACTAAGGAAAAATCGCATCAATTAATCGTGGGGAAAAAGAGCCGCATCTTTGCATCATTAACAAAAATCAGGCACATTCTACAGCAGTGGAAAGCTACCTAATCATAATTTCAGAATTATGTATATATTTATGTATATATTTTATAAATTAAAATTAAATGTACACTTGAATTTTTTTCCACTTTTGCTTGTTAAGAGGATTTTCGAGTTTCTTCATGAGAGTTTTGAGAGTTTTTTATTTTACCATAATGTAGGAAAACAGACAGTGACAGTTGGCATAGAGAATGAAAGGTGGTCATTTATGATTATACAGAATGATTTACCCCTATGTGAAAGTTTTCCTTATTAAGCCATTGTCCCCTTTAGAGGCTCATGGCTTCTCGAAATTCAAAACTTTTCCTGTGGCCCCAGGGGGGCCATATGGCTCCTGTTGAGAGACCATGCAGTAGACAAATGCTATTTTAATTCAGGGGGCTTCGTCCTCCCCCCCCAGAGATATTTTTATATCCTTCTTATTGGCTACCGGAAGGGGCTATATTCATTTCTACGAAATAGTTTTCCATGGGTCACCAATTTTTTAATTTTTCTATATAAAAGGAAAAATGAAGTGAAAACAAATATTTCAATAAAATTTCGTTTTTCTGCATTTAAACTACGCTTTAACTTCAAAAGAAGTCAAAATACCAAATTTATATATGCATTTGTATATAATACGGGGGTTACTTATGGTCAGTAACATGGTTCAAGCGATATGAAAGTGAGAGATTACTGCATTCAGTTCATTAGCAGGATGTTTCTAATGGACCAAAACATAATTCACAAACAGGATGTAAGTAATAAGTTACACTTAATAAGTTTCTGCGTCTGCGATCTATTGCGTCCAAGGAAAACACACCGTAAATCAACGCAGTGCGCTACTGGCTTCGGTTTTACGATCTTGTTGATTGCTGTTCAAATTTCTATGTGCACAAATGGTTTGCTTTGTCTTGGTTCTCTTGAAGTTGTCAAATTTTGCTGATATGTTATCCTTAGGACATTGAAATAATGCGATACAGTATGTTTATCATTAGAGAAATATGATAAAACTGACTTGGAGATGCTGGAAAGTCATTGAAAGATAATTTCTTGATGTCTTTCTGTACGATATAGTGCGTCTCTGAGGAGTTGACACCAGATATGAGCCGGGCTGACATTTCTACTGTTAAACTCCTTGATTAGTACGACTTTTGTGTAATTTTGTGAAAAAGTGTAGTTTAAGGCATATGTATGTATATGTTTGTATGCAAAATGAGGACTCGGTTGGGGAGGGGATATCAGTTTGAAACATGGTTCTAAATGGGGACCAACAGTGTCAAATTGGCGACTAACTTTTTAGAGTTTACTCGCCACTGGCCACCATCAATTTTTTTTAGTCTCAACCATCAGAATTTAAAACTATCACTCGGAACCTCGGATTTATTTGATTTTTTGGATTTGAGATAACAAAAAGAAAAAAAAAGTTCTAAACTATTATGGAATGATTTCAGCTTACAGGTAGCCTGGAACATACACAAATTTATTTATATTTTTTACACTCCTACAACATAATAATCGAGTACCACAAATCTATTTTTAAGTTTCAACTGCTAGAGTTAATGTTCCTTAAATGCGCAAAACGTTTACTTTTGTAATCATGTACGACGGAACACTTTTTTCTCTTGATATATAATGATTTTTATTGTTTTCAAACATTATTTCTTCATTTATTATTTTTACCTATTTATTTATTTATTATTTTAAAAAAAACTATTCTTTTTAGTAAGTACAAAGATAAAACAACGTAAAAAAGCACAAATTCAGAATAAAAAGTAACGCAAATAGCTATTTCGAAGAGCGTTTCTTCAGAGCGTGTGTTGAGCGTTTCTTCTTTTTTGCACTGATGAAGAGGCTCCATCGTAGCTTCGAAATAGCTATTTGCGTTACTTTTTATTCTGAATATGTGCTTTTTTACGTTGTTTTATCTTTGTACTTACATTTTAGCACAAAGCATTTTGATCATTTGTCTTATATTCTCTTTAGCACTTGAAGATAAAATACTTTTAATTTTCAGATTACTGCTAAAGCAATATTTATTTTAGATATCTCCTAAAGCTCCTTCAGAGTCAGTTCGCAATAAGAAAAAAGTAACGATTGAAAAGTATGTTGGGAGAACTATTGAAATTTCAAGAAGCTCAATAGTTTTGCCATTAGTTGCATAATGCCTTTTAAAAACAAAGAGAAAATTCAAATTGTGTTACTCGATTCTTATCAACAACAATTGTTCTGAGTACTCTCCTCCGAATTCATTAAAGTTTTCAATCCGGAATCGATTCTAGAGATTTTCTTTTTGAAAATATACTTCCATGGTTAAAGAAAGTGTTTTATCTGTTTCTTTTGAACAATTCGTACCGTACAATTAGCACGCTCTACAGTTTTACTCTTTTGTAAGCATCGGAATGAATGACAGGAAATCAATGGACATTTACTTTGTAAAAATGCTTATCTAACAGCAGCGAACTTATAAATGTGCTAAGTTAAAACTTTATGCATCTTAATTTCAATTTAATGTAACTTCTATGATTGATATTTGAACGTAAATAGGTTTGAAAGCCATTTTGCTGGAAATTTAGTTAAGTATAAAAACGACTAATAAGTAAGATTAAGAAAAATTTAATATATATTTTAAAAGTATTTTTTGAGTTAATAGCATAATTGGCTTACTATATTTCTTTGCGATTTCTTATGTAATATCTACTTTATTTAAGAAGAAAAAAAGCATTTTCCTCAGAAATCCAATCTTGATATGTAATTTATTTACCTCTTGCTAATATATAGCTATAATAGTTTGAGACTAGTATTTTATTTTTGTTTGTTTGTGTGTGTGTGTGTGTGTGTGTGAATTTCTAATGTTTTGTGAACTGTGTTCTGTAACTTTCAGAAACTTTCATAAAAATATTTATTCCAGTAAAGTTTGATACCGAACCTGCACGTCTAAGTGTTATGTTTCCAAGCAGTTTATAACACTGAATGATTGCACAATGCCCCAGCGACGAGATATAGCAATACCGTTTGACAAAGCACATTAAAATAAATTGTGGGGAAATCACGACTTTGTCTAATTAGAAATTTAAACCAGCAGATTTTAGCATTAGTTAATAGTTTAGAGGAAAAATCACCTGTTTTGCTTTCTCTCTTTCTATATATATATATATAATTTTTGTTTATATTTATACAACTAGAAATCTGTATTTGTACATATTTATAAACTCAAACGAAATTTAGAAGACAGCTCTTTCGGGACTTGAGCGGAAATACTGTCAAAGAGTGGTCCAATAATTCAAATAAGTTTATATTTTATTTCTTCTGCTTTTGCATTTTAAGAATTCTTTCTAAGTACAAATAGAGAAAAATCCTTTAATAGATTCAGCTTTAAAATTATTGTTAAGCTTCATGAAAACTGCATAAAAAAATAAAACAGGAACTTTTGTCCTTTATTATTTTAGTGTGACAGTCGCTAAACATATATCTTGCATATTTCTTTCCTGAAACCTATGAGGATTAAGTTAAGCTTAGCTGTTTAGTCAAGAATAATCTAAAAGAGCTCTTTCTTGAAAATATTTAATAAGCACGTGACTTTTTATATAATTTATATTTAATATTTTTAGATGATCTTCTCTGACGTTTTCCGGTTCAAGTACTTCAAACACATAGTGGTATTTATCGTGCTTTACTTTGACAAAATAAATTAATACACAAATGGATAAAAACACTTAAAATAATCTTTCATATAGACTGTTAGATTTATAATTTCGAACCTACTTATTTTTAATGAACCGTAGGAGAGTCACAGAACTGAAATATTATCGCAAATAAATTTGTGCCGGTTGGGGTCATAGTTTTAATAATATCATACGTGTCCGGCAAAAAAAAAAAAATTTTTAGAAAAAGGGAAGGATCTCTAGGATGTGAATGACACGTAGACCAATTTGAAACCGTCTTTATATTTTAGAGCTCCGTGATAAAACATTACATTGCAACAGTAGCGACAGAAATTTAAAGTTTCCCCTTTATGCAGGTGCGAAATTAATTCCAACTCCAGAGAGGGGAAATAAGTAATTTTCCCTTAAAACAAAGCAAACTTTCATTCGAATTATATTTTCTAAGGGCATCTATTACACCATGATGGACTATCTTTAACTGATGTCTGTTGTCACCAGTATCCGTCTGAATCTAATAACTAATTTAAATTATCAATGTTTTTGCCTTATACAACAAATCGACAGTACATGGACAAAGGGCATTTTTTCTGTTAATTTATTAAAAGTGAGAAAAAAATTGCTTAAAACGTCATACTTCAAATAAAAACAGGGTAATAAATGTGAGTTTTCAATAGCTCAAACAACTGCCAAGTATTATCGCAGTTTTACAATCAAATAAAACTTCCAAAAACAATTTCCAAAGTCCAAGACAAATTATACCCCTATTGAAACTTTAGCATTTCTTTTTATTCTTCGCTTAAGAATGCAAAAATTATTGGTTCCTTGGAGTGTCACATAAAAGGAGACATCAAAGACTTTTATACTTCAAGGAACTGAAACAATTTAATGAACACACTCAGCGATGTTTTAAGAATTCCTTGAGTAGTTTCAAATCAAAGAGAAAGAACTTGTTCTTGTTTAGAAATCATTACTGGAAACAAGCATCAGTTTGAAACTTCATACGTGCATAAAGTCTCGTTCAGCATTACTTCTTAATCTTAAAATAAAAATTTACACATAAGTTTAAAGTTTAGTTAATATTTATTATATCGTCCATAATGAATAATTAACAGATGTTCTTGAAGCAGTGGAAACATTTATCAATGTAAATTGTTTCACATTACTTATGACACTATTTCCTTATTTTGTTTCACCGTCAGCAAGCTACTATGAATCTCTGGGTTTGTTTCCCTGTTTGATACTATATCTCCGATCTGGCATAATTTTAGAAATGGAAAACTGCTTGGAGATCATCTTTTAGCAGTAAATGTAACAATTTACTCCAGTATTGTGTAGCATTCCTCTGGTACGTTCTCGCAATTTGTGACTATATACCATTTCCGAAGAAAAAACCTGTGTTATATTGAGTTCATATCAGCAGCGATGGTAGTCAAAATCTTTGTCGCAGACTTTTAAGGCATGTAATTGGTTCTACTTGAAATTCATTCACTCGTTCACGTGCTGTCAATCACTCGCTCACCGCCTCCTTTTTATGTTTAATTAACAGATTAATTACCAAGCGCAACAGCGACATACAACAAACACAAAATTTTCCAGAGCATCCTATTGGTTCTACAAAACCTCATAACCAAGCTCTCGCGTTGACTGGTTGGCATTTTTTATTACTTTATTAAAAGCGAACTTTCCCCGGCTGATAGTGATTGTTTGATTGCATTATCGAAAGCATACGCCATCGCTGTCAATTTGATAACCATAGCAACAGTCTGTTACGATGGAGACAAAATTTCTCCGTCACAAATGTTGTGAAAGCAACGTACCTTTCACTCAGAGAGCAAAGAAAGCACTTTGAGCAATACATAAGTGAGATCTGTTCAGTAATTCGTTTAAAAATTCTACGCTACAAGCACTGTGGTACGCAAAGCTGAACAATGGAGGCAATTCACCGCTAGAGGGACTCATGAGCGATCATCGTTGTCACGTGATATCCGCTCTTTGTTTACTAAGATTTTCATTTGAGTTCTACGTGGAGTTCACTAGGCAAAATTAGTTATCTTAAAATTAATTAGACTATTCTCACAGCTTTTTCTGATTATAACCCAATATTTACATTTAATTTAATCATCATAAAATAAATTTATTAATTATTACAATATTTATAGTGTTTTATTTAGTGTTAATTTTATGTAATGTAGAAGAATTTTATTTAGGCCTAGTTTTTAATTAGATTTGTCGAACTTGAAGTAAAGTGATGCTGCGGCTTCCTTTGTTTACATTGCTTTAATCTCTGCCACGTGACCAATGACGTTGCTTGAATTGCCTCCATTATAGCGTCCAGGCTAAGGTACTTTGCAACATTCCGGGGCAGCAAATTAGTATCTTGCATTCAAATATTGCAACCTTTTAAGTTTCCAAATCTCGTTTAATCTTTTAACTAACACAAAGCTATGTAAAAATTGCTTTTTAGTTAACATAAATGCAAATGACGAGCCTTTCTCACTTCGTTTTTGAAAATATCCGTTCTTGTTCACATGTATTCGTCTTAGTCTTCAAAAAAGCATAGAAGTCTTAGAAAAACTTCTATTGTTTGTTAACTTCTAACAATTTTTTTGCACTATTTATGAGAACTTGTCAGCTTTTACAATTTTACGATAGAAATCTATTTTTTAGACACCCTTCCTCACCCCCCTCCCCCGTTTTCAAGATTTTGGCGAGTTTTAGTGAAATTCTAACATTTTATCAGAAATTAAATTTTCTCAAAATTTCAGCTATGTGTTTTTTGCATGTTTGTTTTTGTTCCCTGTATCTCAATGATTGATTTATATACATTTTAACAATAATCATTGCCTTATTTGGAATTTTAAGAATAATGACTGAGGTATTTTTACCTTAATGATCATGACTGGGTTATTAGAAGACTTACGGATTGTTTTATTATATTAAATAGTGATTCCCCCCCCCCCCCGAGCAAAAACCGTTCTCCGCTTTGTTTTTCTTTCTGATTTCTGAATTTTTCAGAAAAACCTTCTGAAAGCTTGTCTTAAAAGGTTAGTAGTTATACATTGTTTACTTACAGACTTCCTTAAAAGCTCACAAGAGTCCCTTCATCTTTAAGTTAAAGGATCTGTTGCAAGAACTCGGCCCGAAATAACTGTGCAATAATCATGAGCCACTCATGCGTTTCTGACGATTAGATCATGAATCTTATTAAAACATTTTATTGATTTTTCTATAAAACACAAAAATTGTTCCTCAACTCGAGTCAAAGATTTGTTACAGCTGAACAATATACAATTGTGTGTTACTTTTAGACATGGTTTATTAAAACTGTCCATTCAAGTGCTTGTTTTTCTCTTTAATTCTTGTGAACAAATTTTGACAAATACAAATCGAGCTTTTCATTTTTTACTGCAACAGAAGAAAATGACTTGAATCGAAGTTTTACAAAATGGTTTTATTTTCTCTTCAAAATCTTTGAGACTAGTCTTTCTCAACTTGCTTTTATTACCAAACCTTATCAGTTACTGTTTCTGTACGATTTCCCTTCCGCAATAGTAAAAGCAAAATACCTTTCAAAATATCTTCTGCCAGTTTTTTAAATCACGGATCTCAGTAAATAGAAGCCTTATAATTGAATAGAAATAAGTTTTGAGCATCATTTTTGTGTTAGCTGTTTTAAATGAATCCTTTTTCCTTCGCTTAAAAACGTGGCAAAGAAATATGCTACTCATATTTTTCATTATAAGGTAAACAATTACTCATGTTTTCAAAGAAAATCCTGCGTTATTTTACTTGTTTCAGTCATATAAAGAACAATATTATTGTACGCTAGGGATTGGATTATTTAGGAATTTTTAAGTAGAACATATAATAAAAAAATGAAGCTTAAGTTCATTTTGCTTTAGAATTTTTCATTTTGTAACTCATTTTTATACCAGAATGTTACAAATATGCGAATGCAAAATTTTTTTTAATTTTCTTAAGCAAACAGTCTGTAGCAAACTGTTTGTTTTGTCATTATCCAGAATTAAGCGAAGCAAGCAGTTTTTCAGGAATATTGGTGCAAGACAAACATTTGAAAAACTCGTACAGTTATTAGTTACTGTAAAAATTTAAACTTAACAAAGCTCTTAAATTAATAAAGTAAGAAGTGTTCTTATTGACTTTATTTCATCGAAAAATAAAACCGTTTTTCTTTGAAAAATAATTAGGTGCTTTAAAGCTCCCAAACATGCTTTTCTCTTTTGACAATTTATAAGTTTCGGAGATATATATCTTAAAGGATCGAAGATCAATAACGAGAAATAAATAATTAATCGCAATTTAAGTGCCCAAAGCATTAATGGCTTTCTAATTTCCCAGTGGAACGTACCTTAATAAAGTTTGAAGGCATCATTAACCACTTAGCCACCTCTGAAGCGTTTTCCTTTTATGGCTTCTGAACATGATCAGCGACTACAGACCGAAAAAAAAAGAAAAAGAGTTCTAAGAAATATGTTTACGAAATAGGTTGTTGATAGTAAGCAACAAAATAGTTCTTAAATAAAAAAAAAATTTCATAATGACTTTTTTTTTTGTTTTTGTTTTTCATGTTTTTTCTTCTTTTTTTTAGATCCGATTTTTTTTTAAAAATCCGATGGGACATTTTCAGTGTTATATTTTTCGACTTTCAAGAGAAGCCAAACTTTCCTGTAACTTCAGTCGTACAAAGAACAAACTCCAGTTTACTCTTTCTGACTTTTTTATAACGCGTGCATTGAACCCTTTAACTACGGGTAACGTCAAAAGACGATTTGGCGAAACTTTCCTGTGGTACGGGTAACGTCAATAAGTGATTTAATAAATTTTTCCTAAAAATGTAGGTTTCAAAATAAAAAAGGTGAACAAATGGAAATGAATTCGTTCTTTACATTGTAAGTAATAACTTAATCAATTGAAAATGACAAAATTAGAGGTGCAGAAGGGGATAATGACCAATCGCTTTTGATACAGTGTGCCGCCGATTTGCAAGCAAAGAAAGCTACATCTCCATAGGAATTTTGATTTTGAACAAAAAATTTCCAATTAACATTACCAAGCAAAATATAACAAAACAAAATCTAACAAAACAAAATATAACTAAACCAAATATGACAAAACAAAACCAATAACAAAATTTTCAATGGCGAAGGCGTTTTTTTCTCAAAAAATCAGAATAGATCGAAAATAGGGAGTCTACGACTAATGTTGATTAGAACTCTCCAGTTTTGCCCTTTTCATATAAGAAACTCATGCCATAAACGCAAGAAATAGATGTATTGCCATTTATGCAATTTTTGAATACTTTTTTTTTTTTTTGGCGTTCAGACAAACAGTTTTGTGAATATATTCCAGTAGTTACAGGGTTAAGGGACCAATAACAAATTGAAGAAAAGAGAAGATATTTCAGATCATTCTGTATCGTAAAAAGGTAGAAATAAACTAAATTTCACGAAACGGTTTACTTGCTAAGCATAAATATCTTCCACATTTTCATAAAAATAGTTCAAGTTCTAAGCATTTCATTTTAAGTTAAATTTTCAACGTGTATTTTTGCCTGCAAGAAGAGTTTTGCGTCAAATTTTACCAAACTCAGTGAAAAAGTGACAACATGCAGGAGAACCATTAAACTGAAATTTGAAACAAAAATACCAAATTTTAGATGCACCATGAGCATCTAAAACAAATTATTTTTTACTGCACATGCTCCAAAAATCACATTTTTTAAGCTTTCATGTTTAATACTTAAATATACATGGCCACTGAAAAACATACAGCTGAATATCATGCAAATTCAGAAAAATATCAACGATTTAGTAAGTTGTATTTCAATAATTCACAAAAAAAAAAAGAAAAAAAGACGTGGATTGTAAGGAGTTAATTACAAATCGTTCGCGACTATATATATGTATTATAAATATAATTTCACGTTAATTTAAAGCACAAATGAGCATTAAAACGCAGACATATGTTTCGGGATTGCTTGGAATCCCTTTTTCAACGCGACAGGGAGCATCTAGATGCAAAACATGAAGCAGACAAAACAACAAAAACAAAGCTTATATAGCCAAGGAATTAACTGTAAACCAATGAGAATAAAGGCAGTATGAAGTGGAAGTAGAAGTAGCAGGGAAGGTACCAATAAGAGAGCAACAAGCGAATCCAGTTGAAAGTACAGGAAGTAAAAAGGAATATCAATAAAAACAAAGCAAAAAAGACGACAGCATGCATAAAAATGCGAAAATACATGAAAATTGCAAAAATAATAAAATGAAATACAAAGAATAAAATGGAAAAATAAGTACAGAAAATACCAAAACAAAAAGCAAAACAAATTACACATGTAAAGGAGGGGGAGGGGGGAGGGGAAAAAAAGGAAAACTAACAAGAAAAACGAAGAAAGAACAACAAATTAAAGGTACTTATGACAGACCTGTGAAAAATAAGGAGTTGAGAAAGAATCATTAACCAAACTAGAACTATTCCTGTTAATATGATAAGCTTCCCAAAAGTCAAGCTCTAAAGGGGAAGAACATTTTTGAATAATTTTCCCAGAATTGAAATCAAAAGAGTGGTTGGAATTCCAACAATGTTGAGCAATACTAGACTTATTTAACTCTTGCTTTCGTACATAACCTTTATGCTCATTTAACCGAATTTTCAGAGCACGTTTTGTCTGTCTAATGTAAGAAAGGCCGCAACGGCAACTAATTTGGTAAATACCCCACGTGTTAAGTTGATCGACAGGATCTTTAAGAGAAGAGAAGGAAAGTTTGTTGCTAGGAGCAAAAACGACTTGAAATTGAAACCTTTTTAGGATTTTAACTATACGAAAACTGACAGAATGAAAGAATGGTAACACAATCAAATTCTTTCTAGAAACCACATGATTGGGACCAGAAGTTTTTTTTAGAAAGTTTGTTATGAATAGAATCAATTAAAGAGTGAGAAAATCCTCTATCAACAGCTACAGCTTTCAGATTGTTGAGTTCAATCTTGAGAAGCTCAGGAGAAGAGCAAATATTAATCGCACGATGGACAAGAGCATTAAAAGCAGAATATTTTTGGTTGGGAGGATGAGACGACAGTCTGTGAGGAGGTAAAGAAACAGCGAAAGGTTTACGATAGACAGAAGTAGTGAAACCAGATTCACTCCTAGCAATCAAAACATCAAGAAACGCGAGGCAACTATTAAGTTTTTTCTCACAAGAAAACTTTATATTAGGATCAAAGGAGTTCATAATAGAAAGAGCATCATCAATGTTTAACAAGTTACTGTCCGTTAGGACAAAACAATCATCCACATAGTTTCACTACTTCTGTCTATCGTAAACCTTTCGCTGTTTCTTTACCTCCTCACAGACTGAGACAAAACGTGCTCTGAAAATTCGGTTAAATGAGCATAAAGGTTATGTTCGAAAGCAAGAGCTAAATAAGTCTAGTATTGCTCAACATTGTTGGAATTCCAACCACTCTTTTGATTTCAATTCTGGGAAAATTATTCAAAAATGTTCTTCCGCTTTAGAACTTGAGTTTTGGGAAGCTTATCATATTAACAGGAATAGTTCTAGTTTGGTTAATGATTCTTCCTCAACTCCTTATTTTTCACAGGTCTGAGATAAGTTTCTTTAATTTGTTGTTCTTTCTTTGTTTTTCTTGTTAGTTTTCCTTTTTTTCCCCCTCCCCCCTCCCCCTCTTTTACATGTGTAATTTGTTTTGCTTTTTGTTTTGGTATTTTCTGTACTTATTTTCCATTTTATTCTTTGTATTTCATTTTATTATTTTTGCAATTTTCATGTACTTTCGCATTTTTATGCATGCTGTCGTCTTTTTTGCTTTGTTTTTATTGACATTCCTTTTTACTTCCTGTACTTTCAACTGGATTCGTTTGTTGCTCTCTTATTGGTACCTTCCCTGCTACTTCTACTTCCACTTCACACTGCCTTTATTCTCATTGGTTTACAGTTAATTCCTTGGCTACATAAGCATTGTTTTTGTTGTTTTGTCTGCTTCATTTGGATATTTTGCATCTAGAAGCTCCCTGTCGCATTAAAAAAGGGATTCCAAGCAATCCCGAAACATATGTCTGCGTTTTAATGCTCATTTGTGCTTTAAATTAACGTGAAATTATATTTCTAATACTGTTTACCAGCACAATGTTAAATTATTATCATATATATATGTATATATATATATATATATATATATATATATTTATATACAGTGTATCTAAAGCTGTGATTTATGATAAAAATTGAGTACTGGTGATCGGTTCCTTATATTCTACTCTACGTCCTTGGAAAGTATGGGGTGTTCAAAAATACTGACTTTTTACCGCGAATCTTTGCAGACACAATGAAGGATTGTAATCACGTGATTTGGGAACAACTCCTTGCGATCCATCTTCTTTTCGAGAATCATTGAAATACAACTTACTAAATCTTTGATTGATACTTTCTGACTTTTCACGATATTCAAAGGGATATTTTTTAAAAACAATTCCCATGTTATTTGGATGTGAAATCATAAAAGTTAAAAACTGCGACCGTTTGCTCATGAAAAGTAAAAAAATTTATTCCTTTAAATGATCATAATTTATCTAATATCAGATAGTTTTTTTTCAAAAGATCTGTACAAAGGCTCGCTTGTATGTCGCAATATTGATAAGTTTGGTGAAAACTTTGTGTAAAATGTATTTAATAGTTGCACGTAATAAGTAAATATTTTCTAACATTTTCAGATTCATTCTATTTTTTCACGATCCCGAACAATAAAAAAATCGTATATTTCGTTCAATTTTTTGTTCGTTCTCAAAATTCACAAGTTATAAAACTTTACTGGAAAGTATAAGATGACGATCTCCAAGACCGAAGTTACTTGTATTTTTCTGGAAATTCGAAAAAAGGTCGAACACTGTGAAAATGCCCGGTGTCCATTACTGTAGGGTAGTGTACGAAAAAGATGTCGTTTATAACTAAAGTGGCCTACTTTTCCATATTCCAGCATTGATATTTTACACTATGTATCACATGTTCAGGTTTAAATTCTATTAAGTGATCCCTTTTGTCCTCAGTGTACTTATTATTTTTTCTTATTTCTAGCAGCAACACTTGATGAATACATCATCCGTTGGAGTGTAAAGATTCCCAGAGCAAACACACAAAGAGAAAAAACCATAAAAGTAAAAAAAAAAAAATTGTTAAAACAATCGAATGAATAACATATTAGAGCAAATTTTAAAAAAAGAAGTATATCAAGTAGTAACAGAAACATTAGCATTAAGTAAGTCCGTTTGTAGAGCTTGCAACTGTTCTTTAGACTCCAATATCTATCATGGATATTTCTAGAAACAGCAGGGCAAATATTTTAAATTATTCATATAATATTTTAAAAAACAAAAAAAAATCATATATATATTTTTAGAAAAGGTACCAATTGCTTATGTAAGAAGAACAACCAATGACGAAAAACACATAAATACAATTGCAGTCTTTTTGTTTAGTTATCAAAGTTTAAGAAATGTTTCTAAGCACTACTTCTTTGCCACTTGTAAAATATAAATCCACAACCAATGAAATAAAGCACGATCAATACCAACATATGGTCAACTGCAGAAAGTTAAGTATTTTAATGGTATATTCTTAGCAAGTCAATGTTCTAAAAGTGTTTCTGAACCCAGGTAACTGCAAGTACTAAACACAATTTTACGATGACTTGATCTTCGAAAGGAATTCCAGAAATGTTTATAATTCCAACGGAAAACTTAATAAGTCTAAAGAAAACAACATAGCAGATTGCCTACTATAACACAAAGACTTTCAGTTTGTCAGCAGAACTCGTTAAAAGAAGTAGCAAAAAAAAAAAAAATCCCATTGCGACTGTAAAAAAAAGTCGTAAAAAAGGAGTGTGTACTCGGCATTTTTTAGCGTGCATATCAAAGCTATGCATAAATTTTACTACCAAAATGTATAACTTAACATTTGAGTATATATAACAATAAGAGTGAAAGAGTAAAAGAATGAATGAATTAATAAATCAGTGAATAAATGATAAAATAAATAAATGAGTGATTAAATTAATAAATACATGAATGAGTTAAGGAATGAATTAATAAATGAGTGAGTGAATGAATATGTATTATCCCTTGAAAAAGGTATATTTGAAGTAATTAAGAATTATAGTTAAATGAGAAAGAGATAGCTAGATTATAAATTTGAATTTGGTGTATGCGGGAAAGTAGGCTCGTATAGTTCTAGACGGAACTTATTGTTTAAAATAAAGCTGTTGTTTCAAATTTGTAGGAAAAAACATTAGAAGTTACTGCTTTTTACAAAATCAACATGTCTTACGATTTTGTGAAAAGAGATGAGCCTTGAGCTCAGTTTACAAGATCTGGGGAAACTATATTAACTAATATGATCATACATGCAAAATAAAACGAAAAAATGCTCCACATGTTAAAAATTATACAAAACAGGAGCTTAGTGAACGAAAAATAGAGGTGTTGTTTAAAAACAACACGGCGCAGTGTAGGATTAAAAATATTTTTAGGAAAAGTTTTCGCAATGATCCTTCTCAAAGAAAATTTTATACTGAAACGCATAATTACGAGTCTTATAGTAAAGAAAAACTATACCTAAGTTCAAATTGAAATGGCAGTAGTTTCAATTGATTTTACCTAGCATTTCCAAATTAACTCAATTTTCAGTTTAAGTTTTTTTCCCCTTCTCAAATATCTACTTAATAGCATTCTGTTATCTTGAAATTTCATTCCATTATCCTTTATGCCAAATTGATAAAATCATGAGTTAAGGAAAGACAGTTTCTCAGATTGTTGATTTAGTCAGGAATTTGAATAGAATATTTGTCTGGAATAGAAATGATTAGGTCAGCTTTATTTGAAATTGCGAGACTTTTCTGGTAATTCTACTGCTTAAAACGCCTTAATATGAATTGAATTCACCTAGAATTGTAATTTTCTTTTTCCTAAGGGTTTTGCATCGTATATACAGGGCGGCAATAACTAAAGTTACTTTGTTTAGATCTACGTAGAACTCATTCTAACAGACGCTTGTCGTTGAAAGTTGGTACATAATTTTTATACACCATGGGGAAACGAAATACTCATTAAAAAATATAATGGTTCGAATTTTCATCACCCGGTTAAAAACTGGCTCATAAAGAACAAAAAACAAAAATTAAAAAAAAAAAAAAAAAAAAAAAAACATTACAGAATTTGTTCAATGCTGCTTCCTTATACGTCAATTTCATGTTGAAAATGTGTTATAATGCATTTCACAGTAGCGCTAATGGCTGCTTGCTATTCTATCAAGTGCCATCCTTATCGCCAATTTGCTGCAAAGGATAGAGGAACCCTTAGCAATACTGTTAAACAAACTATAACACGATGAATACGCATTGAACAAATGCTGTGATAATATAAAGGGTTTTTTTGTTTCTAATTTGCGTTTTTGTTTTTCATTAGCCCTCGTCTCACTTGGTAAAAATTTTAAATATTCTTATTGTGAACTTGCATAGTCCATATAATACAGATACCAACTTTCAAGACATACATCTGTTAGCTTGAGTTTTACTTAGGTCCAAGCATGGTAAATTTAACTATAACCACCATGTGCATTATGGGAATGTTTGAAATATTCTTGCTCTATTTTATTGATATAAAAAGTTTCAAAAAATATTTCTGCACAATTTCTGAGAAACAAAAATGAGAGACAATAATCAAAATCAAATTCTTCTGTTCAAAATCAGTGCATGTTCAATTGATTAAAAAATTTCTAAAAACTTAATAAGGCATTTTTATTGAAAAAAAGAAAAGAATGTTATGTTATTGATTATTGATATTTTTAAATGCGTAAAACTCTTAATTACTCTTGAACTGTTGAAAAAAGTTTTTATATTCTTAAATTAAATGTTTTTAATTTCGTCAAAAATAGTATGAAACACTATCAGAATAATTCGGTGAAAATGCTAAACACATCCGCCAAAACATGTTCGCACTTGAAAAAAAATAGCTTTACCTTGAACATTTTTATTTTTGAGAATTTTTTATAAACTCGATTAACATTTGTCATCCGAATTCTCTTAGTAAAATATATTAATATTGTCGTTTTTTCACTTTTTTCTTTCAGTATCAGATTTTTTTTCAACTTATAATTAATAAGTTTCGTTATTGAGAATGGCAAGCGAAAGCAAACATCATTAATTTAAAATGATGGGGAAATATTCATAAAGAATGCAAATATATTTATCGATACCCTAAAATAAATTTTTTTCTTCCAATGATACCAAAGATTGTGTTTGTAAATTCAAAGTTGCGTTTACAGTTGAAGCACTTGTGTGTTTCTGAATATTAAAGGCTTTCTTCAATGCGATCTTGTTAAAATAATTTCATGAAAATAAACGTACATAAGCAATTCCATTAACACAAAGTGCAAACTTTTTTTCGAAAATTGAAATTCAAGTGCTTGCTATATTCAACAAAAGTGAAGCTATATTCAACAAAACGTACAAAAACAACAAACACACTCAAACAGTTTAAAGATGACAAAATAGCAAAAAAACGATTTCCAAACGTGTTATTTTTTTCTATTTTTAAATTTGTGACGGAGTGTCACAGAAATGTCATTCCTTCACAAATCTAAATATACGCAAAAAAGATTTTAAACTGGTTTTTTCAGCATTTTGTCACCTTTGAATTGTTACCAATGAATTCAGAGAAATATCTTTATGTTTTGATAAACATAGCTTTTCTGCAAGCACTTGAATTTCGACTTTGATCAAAAATGTCCCATTTTTACAAATAGAACTTAGAAATCGTTTTTTCGGTATTTTGTCATCTTTAAACTGTTTGTGTATGTATTTTTGAACATAGCTTCACAGCAAGAACTTGAACATACGAGCAGCTCCGACGACCATGTTGTTCTTTCATTAAAACAGCAAATTTCGGTGCACCAAGTTTTAATTACAACGCATACTTTCATTTACATGCAGTGTAACGATTACGGATTAGAATACTGATTCTTAGGGGCACTATTAGTGTTTACAAGGTAACATTAGAAACTTTTTGGTATATACGATAGGGACGGCAGCAGGAATTGACTGCATTTAATTATGAGATCAGAGTATACGAACAGTTTTTATGCATTATTTTAACAGTTGGGTAATTTTCAAATTTGTTGACGGATTGGGTTTGACACAATCTGAAAATTTTTGTTGCATCAAACATAAAAAGTTGCCTACATATGAATTCCTTATAATTTAGTGCATTCTGAGCAAGTAGTTTTTTTCGAGTTAATTTATTTATGTTTTAAATATTTCAAAAAGTGTCTTAACAAGTGATTGTTTTACTCATGAGTGTTACCGTTATTAAATATTCTGTAAAATAATCTTTATCAATAATTTATCTAAAAAATATTGTTTAGGTAATCTTAAATACTATGAAAGAAGTAAAAATAGTATTAAAATTGACATATTTAAAATCTTTGAACTATTTTAATTGCACTTTATCTCAGGAGTGTTACTTTGTTTCTTAAATGAAGCATATAACATTCAATAAAAATGTATTTTATTAAAAATTAACTGTTTTCACTGCAGGTATAAGAAGTAACCGGATAGGAGAATTAGCAAACCATTTTTTAATTATTAACTAACAAATATATTAATACAATTCTAATTTTTAGCTACGGTAACGCTCATGAGATATGGTAACACTCATGAGACAAACAAGCAATCCGCTTGCAATATTGCACCAAAAATAATAATAGTAATAAAAATAACAATAAAGATAAAAGAGAGACCAAAATTGAAATTATTTTACCCCATTAATTGATATGTTACATTAAAAATGAAATAAAACCATCACTACTCTCATGATTCTGATCCAGAAATAGATGTTTTTAGGCAGAACTAATAAAAAATTAATTTCAGTTTCAAAGTAAGCAGTAAAAATATCGAAAACAATAGTTCTAATTCTGCAAACCATATCTTTAATGCAAATAAAAGGAAGATACTAATTTGCAACACATCACTTTCTTATTTATATAAAGTAACAACTGGCACACCCGAACAAGTGTTTATTTTTTACTCATTTATTTTTTATTTTTTTTTTGGGGGGGGGGTCGCAAGTAAGGGAGTTTTTCTTTATTTACCCCTTAAGAATAAAACATATCTTAAACAAAACACACGAAAATCATATCTGCTATTACATTAATTTATTACGTCGGCGTTCATACAAAAGTCACGAAGTCCTAAATTCTAGTTTTGAGACATCGGCAACTTGAAATTTTGTATGGCCATGAAAAAATAATGATTATCATTTTACTTATAGTGATAACCTCTAACTCTTACAGTAGGCTTACTGATTCAACTTTTAAACTGTGCTCTTGTCTTATATCATGCAGTAACTGATTGAAAATTATAATTATCTACATTAGTTTTTTTCTCTTTTTTTTTTGCAGACTTCTTGATTTTTACTAGAATTCTGACGATATAAAGAAGTCTCATACATGGATTGATGCAATATCTTGGAACATCGCAATTGTTCAATGATAGGATGAGCAGAGGCATTACATTAAGACATTACTAAATGGAAAGCACGAAGTAGACTACTGACCATCGTAATTTCGAAGTAATTTCACAAAAACGCAAATTATAATAAAGAACAGTTGTTAAAATAGAATTTTTCTGCACAAAAATAAATAATACGATTTTCTATCTATCGTTAATAAGTCGACTATTCAACACTGTAAATCAAGATAGAAATATGGAAAGAAGCTACTGAGATAATATTTGGGATTTAAAAGTTACAGTCGGTTTTAAAAACGGTATACTGTCCGAAAGAAAACCGACAAAGAACCATTCAGCATACGTCCTTCTGTTTGATAATACATGTAGGTTATCATCACGCACGAAATGTTTTAATACCGGGTATTATAAAATAACTCTTGTAATATTGTAATTCATAAATTTACTAACGCGTTCCAATCATCTTTACTTTTATTATAACCATTTGGTATTAACGCGAGTATTGACTTGTTTCAAAAAAGGAAGGAAAATAAATTTAAAAAGAAGTGTAGCACAGTTATAAAACTTGTCATGTGTTCAATCCATTTTTTATTTGTTTTCCAAAGAAATTCTGCAAAAAATTAGCTTCGTTTGAAAAAGCCCTTAGGTGGTTGTCAGCTGCACTTCGAATTTCAGCTAATTTGATCGCCACTGACTGCAATGAAAAATAAGTTCGATTTTATTTCAGATTAAATTTTTGTTGAAGGATACAACAAAAGTTTTTAGTTGAGCAGTACTTACATTTAAATCAAGAAGTTCCGTCTAGAACTATACGAACGTACTTTCCCGTATACACCAAATTCAAATTTATAATCTAGCTATCTCTTTCTCTCTCTTTCTCATTTAGCTTTAGCTCATAATTACTTCAAATGTTCCTTTTTCAACGGATAATACATATTCATTCACTCACTCATTCAGGAAAGTATAATTCTTTCATTTATTTAGTCTCATTTATTCACTCATTCATTTAGTCATTCATGTATTTATTAACTTCTTTATTTATTTTTTCATTTATTCACCCAATTATCCATTCATTCATTCATTCTTTCACCCACTCCTTTATTTATTTATTCATTCATTCCTTATTCCACTCATGCATTTATTCATGTATTCATTGAGAAATATCCTTAAAAATCCCGATCAAAAAATTTCACAGGAAAATAGGCTCATTCAGTTCTAGTTCAACTTCGTATCTGAACATGTTCTAGATACTCATTCCCTCACTCATTCATTCTTTCATTTATTCAGTCCTTCAGTTATTCAGTCCTTCATTTACTCAGTCCTTCATTTATTCATTTTCATCCATTTACTCATTCAGGTATTTATTCACTCATTTAGTTATTTTTTTTATTCATTCACTCATTTATTTATTTTATCATTTATTCATTCATTAATTCTTTCACGCGTTCATTTATTCATTCATTAATTCTTTCACGCGTTCATTTATTCATTCATTCTTTCACTCTTTTATTTATTCACTCATATACTCATTTATTCTTTCACTCACTCGTTTATTTATTTATTCATTCATTCCATCTTTCACTCTTTCGATTATTCATTCATTCATTCTTTCACTCTTTCATTTTTTCATTCATTCGTTCCTTATTTCACTCATGCATTTATTCATGTATTCATTGAGAAATATCCTTAAAAATCCCGATAAAAAAATTTCACAGGAAAACAGGCTTTTTCAGTTCTAGTTGAACTTCGTATTTGTACATGTTCAAGATATTCATTTCCTCACTCATTCATTCTTTCATTTATTCAGTCTTTCAGTTATTCAGTCCTTCAGTTATTCAGTCCTTCATTTATTTAGTCCTTCAGTTATTCAGCCCTTCAGTTATTCAGTCCTTCATTTATTCATTCATCCATTTACTCATTTATTCACTCATTTAGTTATTGTTTTATTCATTCACTCATTTATTTATTTTATCATTTATTCACTCATTTGTTCATTCATTAATTCTTTCACGTGTTCATTTATTCATTCATTCTTTCACTCTTTCATTTATTCATTCATTCATTCTTTCACTCATTCATTTATTCATTGAGAAATATCCCTAAAATCCCGATAAAAATATTTCATAGGAAAATAGGCCGGTTAGTTCTGGATCAACTTTTATTTGTGCACGTTCTACGTTGTAAGAGCTTTCTGATTAAGTTTGTTCCAAGCAAATCGCTTCATTAGATTAGGATTTATATAGAATTAAAATTTACCCGTTACCGCTATGTTAATTTTTTGAACTGTTCAAAAATGAACAAAAACTGCTCAAATTAATATGTCACCCCAAGAGCTTCTTCCAGTAAGCTTGTTAATTGGAACTTGGATCTTGTACCCAGAGTTTACATCATTTGTTTAATTTTCGCCCATAGGGCTATTGTTAAAATTTTTTGAACTGTTCAAAATTGAACGAAAGATTGTTCAAATCAAAAGTAAAATATGGAAATGAGGTGTACTTGTCGAGATCTTTCGAATGAAAAAAAAAAATCTTTCGAATCAGACGATTCCCGCAAAAGTTATTAGGGCGGGGAGGGGACAGACAGATCGACAGGCCGACATACAGACCGACAGACAGACCGACAAACCGACCGACACACTTTTTCCACCATCTCAAAACCCTACTTTCAAAATTTTTATTTTTCAATATTTATTTAATTACTTAACTTATTTTTGACTTTTCTTGATTTTTAACGATATTTTCAAAATACATTAAGCCTTCTTTCACGCATTATTATTATTTTTTTACTTTTACCAGAAAGTAGGCTAAAAATTGAAATTGTCCTTTATATGACATTTTCAATTAAATTAGATCCAAAGAAAAAATTACTTCAACGCACAAAGAAATTAAGTATCAAAAGTCGAGTAGTAATTACGGAATTCGCTCATAAATTGTCGTGCATTGTTGAATAGTCAATTTATTACATCTTACACTGTCGTCAAAATTATAGAAAATGAGTCTTGATAATAATATTGAAATAATCTCCTTGAATTCAATTTTGTGGCAAAATGAAAGCATGTCAAATAAAGGTGGAAAAGCATGGAAAATGGATGAATACGGAAAGTGAAAACATGATCATAGATATGTAATTTCTAAGACCGAGAAAAACTCGAGCATTAAGTGATTGATTGAAATGCAGCTAAAATTTAGTTTTACATAATAAAACTGTCTGAAAATAGTCTAAGTCCCATTTTTGAAAAAAAAAAATTGGTTGAACTATCTGATGTTGAAAATGTGTCCTCTGGTGAAATCACGTAATGAGTTGAACAATGACTACGAAATATTTTTACTCTATTTTTCGCAAAAACGCTCTTGATTCTCTAATATCAACCTGCTCCTTAATAAGAACTAACACTTATTTCCAAAAGTTAAGAACGGAGCGGTAAAATGCGAAAAAAAATGAACAAGTACTACTTAAATTGACAGGAAATGCAGCAAGTATGCATGCTGATGTTTATACTAAACATATTGAATTTTCATGAATTATAAGATGACGTCATATTTGCGTCACTAACAAAATGTTTAAATTCAAAAGAAACAACAAAAACCGACATCAATAGGGTACGTGAGCACCACTCCCTGCATACAAAGCGTATAGCGTGTAATCATATTTGTTAAGTGGTGATCAATCACTGCCGACCCCAGTAATTGCCATTCCTCTGCCATTCTCCAGTTTCTAAATCTCTGAGCGTGGCTGGTGGTGGAAAACGTCTAGATACATACAAGGAATTATAAAGAAAAGTAATTAAGGAAATATTTTAAAATTTACGGTAAATAAAGGCAAACCTATGTATGTATCAAAACTTTTAATTGACAGTAGCACAAATGCGATGACTAGTCAAGCAAACTTCCAGCGTACATTCGTAACTGCTTAACAAAAACATTTTCTTAGTGTTGCCATTCAGCATTTATAAAAAGTTGAACATATTCTTTACATACCAACAGCACTGATGAGGGCATCCCAAAGATTTTAAATTAAATTAAGGTCCGGTGAGTAAGCCTGCCACTCCATACGCGCAATCCCCTTACTCTCTAGAAAGCCGTCAATGATGTCAGCTCCATGGGGACGCACATTATACTCCATTAAAACGAAAGAAGGACCAACTGCTGCAGCGTACAGTTTCACAATGCAATTCCACCTAGTACTTCATCTCGATACCATACGGCCGTCACAAAACCTCGCCTGCAGATGGGCATGTCGGTGGAATATCCCAATTAAATCCCTGCCTGTTTAATACTCAAACCGTTAAGTATATATAATTAAACAAAAGTTATTTAGAGTAGGGTTCAATCATTCGTTCACGAAAAACATGACTTAAAACTATTTATAATCAAACCAACTGCAAAAATTTTGTTTAATGACCCATCGAAGGATAAATACTGAAGAAATTTGTCATTAAAATAATAGCTATTCAAGTTTACTTTATCCTCCTGAGACCCGAGCAAAATAAAATACACATATTCTCTCAACTATTAGTTTTTCTGAACATTTGGGTATTAAAAGTGATGTTTTTCAGAAAATTAATAAACTTGAATTTTAAATTTTTCGGGGGGGGGGGGGGGAGCCCATTTGAATGTATGTTGAGATCATAACTACAGTAGAACTATGCGATACTTACACAAAAATAGATAAGCAAAAATTTTTATTCATTACTTATAACATAAGAAAAGAGATCAAACTTGTATAAAAATCCTAGAACAGTATTAAAAAAGAAAAAAATAATGTGAAAATCAAAAGAACCGCGAGAGCGCCGACTTCCGAGTTGAATCGTGTTCTTTGCCATATTGTAAAAAAATAAACTACCGTTTCCGAATTCTCAAAGTTAAAAAGTGATTTACTATTCCTCCTTTATAATTCCAGTCCAGGTCTTGCTTACTAAAAAAAAATCTGTCACAACAGGGAGAAAAAGCAAAACATCCATTTTATTGGATGCCAGGTCTCAGGAGGTTATTAATTTTTTATGTTTGTATGTTTAAACAATGCTTTAAAATCTGTAAATCATTTTCTGTTAAACTGTTTCAAGAATTTTCGCCAGTCCCTAGTGTCAAAAAGTACTTTTTGAAGAAAAAAAAACAACATTTGTCTAAACTTCCTCTTTTGAAAGGGGCTACAGCCCCCTCTGCCCCTCCTCTCGCTACGTGCCTAGTTATATTTGACAGAGCTTGGCCAAACCCGCTCCGCTGCAGGAACGAGATGGCATTATTATGAGCTTCTTAGTACTAGCGCACTAAGGAAGCTCATAATAGCGCCATCACTACTTGCTAGAATTCTAGCTGGTATTACTTTCAAAACCTTTTTCGCAAACTTAACGTTTGCTTCATAAGGCCGTCGCCTTCTAGTAATATAGAAATACTAGTACTAATACGCGTGTGAGCAATATATATTAATGTATAAAAAAATTTAAATAAAAAAAAGGAGACTGCCAAGTTGTTGGAGAGAGAAAAAGATAGTAGTCGGCAAAAATAAAGAATTATTGTTACATGGTTTATCACAAAACCGAAAGATGAGCAAAATTGTGCATATAAGATGACAGTTTAATATTTTTAGGGGAAGTTTTCAGTTCATGCTTAAACTTTTGAATTTAAAAACCACGTTTTCTTTCTTTTTTATGTGAAATTTTTCTTTACATATTTTATTCATCTCTCTGTACTACAATTTTTCGAAGTTCAGAAGTTCGAATACTTTCATTCTGAATATTTTAGTCCTTTATAATTAATTCTCCGAACATATCTAATGAAGTAAACAACAAATCATTCCGCAGCAAGCCTCGGAACGAACCTCATTATTATAACCGTGGAAAGCAATGCATTTTAATAAGGTCTCTTCCGTTCTGTTAAGTGATACTTCCGTTAGTCATAAATGAACAACGAAGGATCGTTCGCGACGTCTGTTTCATAACACGAAGCTCTGTTGAATTACAAGACCAGTGTCCTTCATGTTAATGACTGTTTTCAAATTAGCCAGAAACATTTTGCTTTTAGTTAATGAATGAATAGGCTACCATTTGTGATGTATCGCAAATACAAAATAATAACAATGCAGTTGTGAGGAGGTTTTTTATGAAGAGGAATTTTATTTTCAAATGGATACAATTCATTTGTTTGACCAAAAGAAAAACAAGACATCTTAATAAACAATAATATGGTATTTACATAAATCTAAAATCTCTTTTCGTTATTAAAAATGATCTTTGTCAACAATAGCGTACTGTTGACTTAACAAAAAATAAATACGACAAGGCAAACATCTCGCTTCATGCACACTACAAAAATAAACACAGTTTGTTATGACAGCAGAAATATTCTAGGTTATTAAAGGAATAAAAGAATAGGGATTATTTACCTTTGAGCCAATTTGTTTCATTTTCTTATTGTTCCTGTCCTGCGTAATTATGAAATGAATGTAAAATAACAAGCCTAAATAAAACAATTTTAAGCATCGACGAAAGGATATTGTTATTTGTTTAAGATGCTCTATAAAATCAACAACTCAATCCCCAAGCTTTTAAACTCACAGAAGTTTTATGCCTAAACTTTTTCGATAATTTATTGATTACTTGTCACTCACAACTTTTCCCAGAGTTTAAAGACGATAAAATTGCTTTTGCGCTTTATTGAACATCTAAGCACATTCTTCCCTTTTGAAAACTAAATTTCTAAAGTAAAATTACCAGATCTTTTCTGAATTTTCCCTAAGTTTTAAAAATTTACTATGCTGAGATTAGAAATAGGTTTGCCTTTTTATGCGTTATCAAATCGCCGATATAATGTGCGTATAATCAACTAAAACATAATTGTTGAATGAAAATATGTAATACGTAATGCTTTGAATAGAAGAAGATTAGATTTGGGAAAACTATAAAAATAAATTTAGAGACGCAAATGAAAGAGGTAAGAAATTAATTAACGTTAATTAAAAATATTTAGTTAATGTTCCTAAATAAATCGTTGGAACGTTATTTCTACTTATTTTTACATCAACAAAATGTAACTGATTCCTCGGTGGAAACTTTTAAGAAAAGGTATTTATCTATCGCTTTTAGAGGGCTTTTTAAAAATAAAAATATTTCAGCATTCATGTAATTCATGAAAAGGCGACTTTTAGAACTGTTCAATTGTTTCTTCAATGCTGTAGAACGCGTGATATGTAAGAATGAGTTAAGATTTATAATGGAACAAGAATTTTCGTGCAGTTCGAAACCAGACTTGAGAATATTCGGTGATCGACCAAAAATGCTGTTTCTAAATTTAATCATCTAAAACGTTTTATCACTTGATGATACTATATGTATATATATTGGCCAATACAAAACAAACTGCTGTGGAGTGAAAGTACCCACAAGTGACGTATTTATACAGGAATAGCTGAAGAATAAACTTTCTGCGTTTAAACTAAGTTGAATTATGCTCTCAAATTAAAGTGCCGTCCTTCGGATGAGCAGTACTGATAAGTTGACAGAATTAGCGGAGACAACTTGGTCAGACAAGTTTGAGTTATAACTTTGTAAGATAAACACTGTATAACAAGTTTCTGCACGTATATAACATATTTTGAGATTAGGTTTCATGTTGCGTACACGTAGGATATTGCATATACTGTTAATTATGTTTATGTATGAAATGCAATCGTTCTTTTGTGGGAACCATCATAGGGCTCATGGTTGAAAACATTTAAATGTTAAAATTCTCTGTTTAGTTTAGTTCTGGGAATACGTTTCAACTTTAATGCATTATATGTAAATGAAATTTAACTGTGTTTATTAGAAATATTAGTAAGGAGCCAATGTATTTCATATCGTTGGATGGAATTAAAAAAAAAAAGAAAAATTTATTTCAAAAGATTTTTTTTTTTAAATTTAAAAGATGTTATCCTTAGATAATGGGTTATTACTTTAAAATGCTTCCTGTACTTCATATAGGGAAATAAGAAGTACTTTTTTTAAATTTCAAACGGAGTTAAATAAAAAAAATATTAAAGTAGACAGATGTCATTAAATACAAAATAAATAAATAAATAAATAAATAAAAATAAAAGCAGTAAAATTTAAATTTTTGAATTAGATTTTAGAAGGCGAGTGTCTATGATGTTCGTCTAAAAATATCACTTAGTGCATTTAATTCCATTCCATTACTTTATAGTTAATTTTTGAAAAAAGAGGAGGAAATAGGTAAAACAATCAATAGTACGGGAAAATTATCAACTTCCTGTAAAGTATTACTGGGGGAAAAAAAAGATGAAATGTTAGGACGCTTTAGGATATTTAATACATTTGAGAACTTATTTGTTTATTTACTTATTTATTTTCCTTTTTTATTTTTTAATAGACAGGAATGAATGAATGTAATTTAGTAATACTTTACGGTAATATCACATCTGAACCGTTCATTAATGCATTCGTTAACAACTTTTTAAACTGGCAATTACAGATCTGAAATGTTCAGTTTTACGTAACTTAACAATCTTTCTTTGTAGTTTTACAGAGTGCGGAAAAACAAGAATTTCACTGAGCAACTGTTATCAAGAAACTTGTTTATTTGATGTAAAACAAATTCTTCGTAAATTTAAAGAAGCACTCAGTTTCCTTTCTGTGCATTTACAGCAATTTTTTACAGTGTAAGGGCCTCAAATGTACTTTATATCTGGAAAAAAAATAATAAATCTAAATAAAGGTATTGATAAAGATAACACATAACTGAAATCAAAAGTGTCCATAATCTCATTTTATCTGATATTTCTTCGTCAAAATATCGTTGTTATAAAATTTGTCTCACATAAAAAAATAAAACCTTCTTTGATTTTAATATATTGATAAAATAAATTTCGAAAAAAAAAAAAAAAAACTGATTTCAAAGCAGAGCAACTAATACATTGCGCTCAAAAGTAAAAAGTAATTTCATCCTTTAAACAACATCGATACTACATTAAATATAGTTTTTGAAGTTGGCGCAAAATTATGATGATAAAATCTTTTCTAATCATGAATCAATTGCAAATATAAATGTCTCATAGTTTGCAACAGTTCTTAGGTAAAGTTACACAAGTTGTTATGGTAATTAGACTGTCATAATTTTGCGCCGACTTCAAAAATTATGTTTGAAAGTCGTATTGATGTTGTTAAAAGAATGGTTCTATTTATCCCTCCAAATTATTTTATTTTACTCTTTTTAATGTAGATACAATTTTGAAGGGCACACCCACTTTGAATGACTGGCACTAAAAACCAACCATTTGTACGAGAAATTCCGTTTTGAAGTTGTTTTTTAAAAGTTTGATTTAACTAATTAACTGAAAGAATTTCATTTTTGGTTCAGTGAAGCCTTCACCTAAACTATTATTAAAACTGTTTTTAATATTACTGCTTAATAGCAACAAACTCTTTTTAACAATGCGTTTTAAAATTATTAATAATTTACTTAACATAAAAATATCAAGCCAAGGTTTTCCAAAATACTTATTTTTTCCCCAAAACGGTTTTTTAAACAACAATCGTAGTCAAATCGATGCACGATATTTAAGTTAGAAAACTCTATATCCATGAAAAAACATTTATTAAAATCGGTACATTTAGTCAAAAATTATGGATGAAAAACTGAGAAAAAAAAAGATTTTTTTTGAAGTTCTGCCCATAACTTTTCCCCAATTATCAAATACGGTCAAACTAAAGTACGGAACCTACATGAGACCTGCTCATGATTGATTAAAAACAGAATCATGAAATTCGGTTCATCCAGTGAAAAGTTTTCGAATTATCGATGAGCAAAAAACAGAGTATGCATACATACATACATACATATACATACATACGGTTTGAATTGATAACCTCCTCCTTTGGGTTATCGGTTAAAATGTGGAATGAAATTTGTGTTGTTATGAAGTATCAATTATTTACAAAATTTTTACAAAAATTTATGAAATAACGTTGCTGCTAGAAATAATACAGTAGATTACAAGTATTTTTTTGCTTAAAATTCCATCATTACTTTGTTACACTTCGTTGCGATGTAACTGAAGGATTTTATTTAGTATGAATTTTTGCTTCCTTCATCATTAATTTATTTTTCGTGACTGAGTGAAAGTTTTTGGAACTTTTATTGATACAAAATGATGAGTTTCGTAAGAGTTAAACTTCATTTGTTATAAATTTTTTGTAGGCTCCCAATAGAATTTTCCATTTATTTGGCATGGAAGATTTATATTCATTTAAAGGAAATAATTAATCTCAGGAGGAACATTCTAACAAAACAGTGGCCTCGTTTGAACTGGCTTTAAGATGTTATCTTAGACAAAATTAATGACATGCTAGATTGATAAAATGTCATTTAAATTTCCTGTTTTTGAATTAACCAATGTTCTTGAACAAGAATTTAAGAGGGCGACGAAGGGGATACTGGTCCCTCCTGGAAAAAATTCAAAATTACGATCACCTAATTTGAATAAAAAGTTTGATATTTTGAACCTTAATTTGGAAAGTTCTCTTAGTGTTTGTCTTGTCTACCTCCCCCTTTCCGAAATAAATTCATACATGCTCCCTTGTTCGTTAAGGATAAATGCATTTAAATAAACCATCACATAAAAGAATTTCAGCTTTGACTAAACTGTAACATTATATTTTTTATTTTGTCAGGCTAATTCCATGAAAATATATCCTTTGAGTGATTAAAAAAATATTTTTTTGGGGGAGTTATATTTTCTGTATGTGCTATAGAGGTGTTTGAATTTAATGAATTTTTCATAAACAACATTTTGAAATTAATTTTGTGGCAACAGTAGAGTTTCAAAATGTCCACTCTGCACATATGAAGTTGTTTTGATTTTTGGAAGATTTTCAAGTTTTTATTTCAAACTTAAATTAAGTTCTTACAATAATTTTTAGAGTATATATTAAAAATTTAGCGTTTAAATCACGTATAAAAATTTGTTGATACTATTATTTAGAATTTATCATTTCCGTTATGAAAAAGAAATTAAAAAATATATTGTAGAGTAATTCAAAGGGAACAAACAAAAGTTTGTGTTAAGTTTCTAAATAAAGTCAGATTTTCATAATCTTTTCAATTTTCCTTCTTGATCATGGTGACTATAAAAGTACAATTTTGAATTTTTAAACGGTAAATATATGTATTGAATATTAAACTTTTTTATACTGTAGAGTAAGTCACATTCACATGCGTCATTAAAGAGATTTAGATTAAAAAAATGAAATGTTGTCTCCCTTTTACTTTATATGGGAAAAAATGCATCTGAGAGAAGGAAATAACAACGAGACAAGTTAAAAGCAAATGTAAATTATGAAGCTTTTAAAGAAAAAGGATCTAAGCAAAATAAAGACGAAGTAAAAACAAAAATTCATGACTATTGAAGAGAAAGAAGCTTTGGAAGTAAAGAAGAGGGAAGAAATGAGAAGATATAGTGCGAAGAAAGCACACAAAGCTGTCATGGATGCACAGAATTCAAATTTGGATTCTCCACGTAAAGCATTTAAAAGTCCTGATTTATTTGGAAAGGCCCGTGCTAAGGTGAAAAAAAAATGCCACGAAGTCCTGACAAATCTAAAGCTTTGCTGGAAAAGTTAGCTTATCAATTGATACCAGATATTGTTCAACCAACATCTAGCAAACCAAAAATTTGTCAGCTCTGTGAAGAAACAATATCAATAGTAAAATAATATTTTGAAAAGGACTGCATCTCCTACCAGACACCTGGAACTAAGGATTATGTTATTATAAAAGACGCAAACGGAGAAAAGTTAAAATTACAAAAGAAATATCTATGTATGACTCTTGGGGAAGCCTTTCAAAAGTCATATATCAATCAGATGGGACAGGTCAACATTTGAAACAGATTTTGAATTTGTTTGACAGTGCTTGTAGAGTGGCACTTTTCAGCCACAGGTCATGGCAAGGGACCTACTGATGGTATTGGTGGAATTGTGAAACGCAGAATAAGGGAATCCACACTTTCAAGAAAATAGATCCTTGTTCTGCTGAAAATTGTTTTACTTCAGTAAAGAATCTGTGCAAAAATATCAACATTCTTATGGTTACTGAAAGTAAAATCTTTGAGGAAAAAGCCCTTATTGACGAACTATATGCACCTTCAGGAAAACAAATATATCACATTTCTGGGACGAGAAAAATGAATTGCATCATTAAAATTAAAGATTATAAGCTAAAGTTAGCTAATGTTTCACCGAAACCACAAATTATTTTTTTAAATGAACCTTATTACAGGAAAAATAGAAAACTTGAAACCGGAAGATTTTAATGATAACATTACCAATGACACCGCAGAAAATGAACTACCTTTGTTGTTGACAATTGGGTTCTAGTACCCTTTGAAAGCTAAAAAAATGTTAAGCATTTTGCTGGGAAAATCTTAGGTAGAGAGAAGTTTTTTGCAAATGTTAACTTTCTGAAATGAAAAATAAACCACTTTATTTGGCCATCGAAAGAAGACGATGAAGTTACCAGAACCAAATTTTGATTGAAGAAGTAACTTAAAATTTACAAATTTCAACTTTAATAAATTTTTAATGGGATAGTTTAATGTGTTAGTCAATGTGTAGTGTAAGTCACGATTCCACTGTAGTGTAAGTCACACAGAATAACTTAAATAAAAAAAAATTAAAGAACCTTCAATCTTGTTAATTACATTCTCTTAAACTTGAAGCTCTATAGCACAAAATCTGCAAAAAAAAAAAAAGTTTCATGAATGTCTCGTTTGGAAGAAATATTAAAATAAAAATGCTGACAAATTGCAACTTCTTTTCATGTAGTGTAAGTCACATCATAACAAAATAAATTTTAAAAACTTAAATTAAACAACTATTGAAAATTTAAGAGGTGTTAAAAATAATTTACATGTTTGTAATTAATTTGCCATACATCACATTTTTTTAACATGTAAATGTTTGTCCGAAATTTATCATGTAAAGAGTAAAAAGTCTTCTGATGTAGTGTAAGTCACACATGGAATTAGCCTGTCATTTATATATGTATAGGTGTTATTAGAAATGCAACGATTTTTTTCTTGTATTTCACACATTAACAGAGTATCATTTTTTAATTATATGGCAGCGGGAAACAATGCTTTTGATTTTTTGCTATCATGCTTTCCAAACATTTGTTTTTTTTTTTTTTCACAAATTATTTTTCCAATCAAACAAAACAAGGTTAACCTGCACTCTCAGAAATATAACTTTCATTTTTGACGATTCTTCAATCGTCAAGAAAATTTCGTCATTTCCGACGATTCTTTCCTCGTGCCATCACGTGACTTAGAAAAGTTCTTATACTAATTTCATCAATTTGACGAAAGGTTTACTCGGAGCATTTCTCACGAGCCATTTCGTCAACTTCTTGTTAGTGTTTGATCTTGAGTTGTCTGTGCGCTTTGAGAATTATAATTTTCTACAGCGGGCTCTGGCTTAACACTGATAATGTTTGAGTACGCAAATAGCAATACAGCTCAAAACTTGTAGAAAATTGTAGAATTTTAAAACGGTTTAATTGGTAGAACATTTCAAACACTTTGAAAGAAAAAAGGAAAGCTAATTTTTGTTCCATCAAACAGTCACAGCATTTTATGAAATGAGTTATCTACTAAAGTTTGGATGTAACAGGTTTTGTTTGGGTCAGCCTTTTAATCTCTTCTTTAAAGTTTTCTTACATAAATTCCTAAAAGTAACTTGATTCGTAAAAATTATCTTACATGTTTCAAATATTCTTGCTTGTCTCGCTTACTTCCGCTGAAATATTTTTCGATTTCTCATGAAGAGAATGTTTATGGACTTCCTTCAAATCTCTTAGAAAGAAAAGCTTTTAAAGGCATGAAAAATTTAAAAATAGATCATGCCGGGCTTCAGAAATTAGGAGAGGTGAAAAATTAAGGCTACAAATAAGGGTATGACTAAATTTATTGTCACATGTTAAACAAGTTAGGAGCATAACTCATGTAATGTAAAATATCAATTTCATCGATAATAGTTACAAAAAAATTAAATGACGAATTTGAGTCTGATAGTTTGGTAAAACGTTTTACTCAATATTAGTTAAAACATACTAAAATTAAGACAGAAAACTTTTTATTATTTTATTATTATTTTTATTATTACTTTTTATGATTTTTTTTTTACGTTCTAAATAATATTTCGTGGTATTTAAAGCAAGTTATAGAATTTTTCAAGCAGAATGTTAAATTTATTCAAATTATGTAAGACAGTAAATGAATGACTTTTTTTTTTGTCTGAGTTCATTGACACCAAACGCAACAGTGACAAAATATTTCATGTCGTTTCATTGGTTGTTGATATCTTAATGACAGCGCCTTTGTATTGAATGGTTCGCATTTTTTTATTTACGTCAATAAAAGTGACATTAACTCAGATGACCGTGATTTGGTGATTGTGTTATCGAAGACATGCGGCATTTTCGCATTGAAAGGACGTTATGATGAAGGCAAAATGAGTCCGTCGTCTTTGGTGTGAATGCATTTTACGAGTAGATCTTAAAAATGTACCTCTCAAAAAGATAGCAGTTTCTATACTGGGTTGCTTTTGAGGATCGCTCTTGAACCATATGTGGTTCCTGTATTTTTACTTCGCTTTTCCAGGTCGGCATTGTGCTGCTTTCTTCGTTTTAAAATTTGACCACGTAAACATTTTACCGTGACTTCAAACTAATGTTTTCGTCCACGAAATAGTAATTAGCAAGGATCTGAGGAAGTCACATTTTTGAGTTGCTCCATTCTGACTTCTACGCACTTGCTCCGGATCAACCCCAGCTCATCCTCGCGCTCCAAATAGTTTTCAGATTATATTTGTATCTTTTTGTTAGTTAATTATTTTTTTCAAGCATATTAAAAAAATTCAAAAATCTTTTTTTTAAATATAGCAGTAGTGGAACACATCAAATTTCTTTGCTCCACTCCGTTCCAGTTTCAAGCAAAATTTCGCTGATCCATTTCTCCACACTCTTGCTCCACGCCCCCTCCAGATCCCTGACAATTAGACATTAAAAATTGCAGTCGATCAATTTCTTTCGTGGAAGCACTAACTGCGTCCAGCAAACCATCAAACTGTTTTTTTTTTCTTTTTTCTTTTTTAGCCTACTTTCCCGTAAAAGTAAAAAAAATAATAATAAAGCATGAAAGAAGGCTTAATGTATCGTGAAAATATCGTTAAAAATCAAGAAAAGTCAAAAATAAATGAAGTAATTAAATAAAGATTGAAAAATAAAAAATTTGAAAGTAGGGTATTGAGATGGGGAAAAAGTGTGTCTGTCGGTCTGTCGGTCTGTCTGTCTGTCGGTCTGTCTGTCTGTCTGTCGGTCTGTCTGTCTGTCTGTCTGTCGGTCTGTCCCCCCCTAATAACTTTTGAACGAATTGTCCGATTCAAAAAATTCTTTTTGCATTCGAAAGATCTCGGCGAGGACATCTCATTTCTATATTTTACTTTTTGATTTGAACAATTTTTTGTTCAATTTTGAACAGTTAAAAAAATTTTAACATTAGCGCCTATGGACAAAATTGCAGCAAATTCTGTAAACTCTGGGCACAAGAGCCAAGTTCCTATTGCAAGCTTATTGAAAGGAGTTCTCGGCGTGAAATATTGATTTGAACAGTTTTTGTTCATTTTTGAACAGTTCAAAAAATTAACATAGGGCTTACGGGGAAATTTCAACCCTATATAAATCCTGATCTAACGGACCGATTTGCTTGGAACAAACTTTATCGGAAAGCTCTTATAACTTAGAACAAGTAGAAATAGAAAGTTTATCCAGACCTTACGAGCCTATTTTGCTATGAAATTTTTTGATCGGGATTTTCAAGGATATTTCTCAGTGACTCAATGAGTGAAATAATGAATGAATGAATAAATGAAAGAGTGAAAGAATAAATCAATGAATAAATGAATGAGGCAAAGAATGAATGAATAAATTATTGAATAAATGAAAATATAAATAAATGAGTGAATAAATACTTGAATGCGTAAATGAATGAATAAACACTTGAATGAGGTAACGAATGAATGAATAAATGCATGGCTGAATAAATGAAAGAATGAATGAGTGAGTGAATGAATATGTATTATCCGTTGAAAAAGGTATATTTTCAATAATTAGAACTAAAGATAAATAAGAAAGAGAGAGAAAGAGATAGCTAGATTATAAATTTGAATTTGATGTATACGGGAAAGTAGGCTCGTATAGTTCGAGACGGAACTTCTTGTTACTTTCTTGTTCGAAGTACAAGAAGTATTGTGATCGCGAAAAAATTTTCACTAAAATTTCAGCCTAAATTTGCATTTTGATCACAAATTAATCAGTTTGGACAGTTTTTCCCACAATATCCGTATGTATGTACATACGCACGTGCGTATGGACTACTGAAATATCGATTTTGACTATCCCCAAGTTCGTTTTGATGAGTTTTGTCGTGCCGTCTGTGTGTGCGCAAGTACGTATGTACGTATCTCGCATAACGTAAATACGGTTAGTCGTAAAAGGTTGAAATTTCGTATGTAGCACCTGTACACGATTTTGTTGTGTTCTCTTTTGGTTGCAATCGAAAATTCCAAAAGGGCTGTTCTACGTGATTGAGTGAATTGCACGCAAATTTCCAGTCGTTTTCAATACCAAGAGCCCCAATACTCAAGGCTAACTCAAAGCAACTCCATAGTTAAGTATCTTGGCGCCCATTTGGAGACAACTTGTGAAATTTGGCGCCAAAATAGTGAAGTCAAATCCGGTGTCGGTTTGGCGATTTATGCGGTATTTGGAGACTTCCCCGTAGAATGGAGGCAATTCACCGCTAAAGGGACTCATAAGCGATCATCGTTGTCACGTGGTATCCGCTCTTTGTTCACTAAGATTTTCAATTGAGTTCTACGTGGAGTTCACTAGGCAAAATTAGTTATCTTAAAATTAATTAGACTATTTTGTCAGATCATTCCGATTGTAACCCAGTATTTACATTTAATTTAATCATTAGAAAAGAAATGTATTAATTATTACAATAGTTATAGTGTTTTATTTAGTGTTAATTTTATGTAATGTAGAAGAACTTCATTTAGTCCTAGTTTTTAATTAGATTTATCGAACTCGAAATAAAGCGATGCTACGGCTTCCTTTGTTTACATTGCTTTCATCGCTGCCACGTGACCAATGACGTTGCTTGAATTGACCCCATTCCCTTGCTAAAGCATTTGCCAGAATGAGGATCTTCAAAAATTGTCTTTCCTCTATTGGTTCTCAACAAACTAGTAGGCTAGTGTTTAAAATGCTCTTCACGCATCACCCTATGGCATGCTTCTCTTTTTTTTTTTTTTTTTTCATTGCAGATTCCGTTCAGTTACTGTTGTGTTTTAATTTCAAATTTCTCAGGCCAATAAAAATAATAAATTTCATCAATTCGGAAAATGGTATTATATATATTTACTATATTATATATGTGTAGGAAAATAAAAGTGAACCAAAAATCCATTTAAAAAGTATTGAAACTAAGAAGTATCACTTTTAACGTGCGTATATCATACACGCACCCATTTTTTAGCTCTTAAAAAGGTGTGTCATATTTAGTGTAGTACAAATAAAGTAATGTGGTGGATACATCCGCTAGTTTTCCTTTACTTTCTAAACATTTCATTAGCAAGCACTGAATCCAGAGAGCTTCAATATAAAGTCACAATTTAATGAGCACAACCGTAATAGTTTTAACCAAAATTAGACGTGCATCGTAATTCGATTTAACACTGTTGGGTTAAATTTTACACCTTATCTGTCGGAGAAACCGGCATTAATATCAATACACAAGGGCTTGTTTTCCGGAAATGCTTTCAATATTATTTGCGGAACTGTTAGCTACGTTACAGAATTTCTACAATTCCATTTATTGTGCACACAAAGGTGTAAGTCTATGATTGCGATAGGAGGTGGTACACCGTAATTCCAGATAACATTTTCGCATGGTATACATTATTTTATGTATACCTGATTTTCAATCGGGTGAATTTAAATTCAAAACAGTGTAATTGTACTTCTTCGAACATATGTGCCAAAGTTTTACTTGCTATTAAGAATTTGCTATTGATTATTAAAGAAACAATAATTATCAATCAAGTTATCATCCTGGTTCTGCTCGAATCGGATTAGCTTCGCAATCGTATCTGATCAGTCTCGGGACGAATTCACCTTCGATTCTAAAATCACATATTCAATTCGTCACGTGACCAATTAAAAAACGACATCGAAGTTAATTTGAAGCGTACGAGAATCTTGCTGGTTGTATATGTGTGCAGGTGTGCAGCAAGAAAGGATTTTGAGTCGGTCCCCCTCAGACATTGTTTTTTCTGCTATTAAGTATTTCCTATTCTGGTATAAATACATGAAAGCACTTTTCTTAATCCTTCACTACTTTCAGGAGAAAATTCTGCTTACCCGAGTTTTATGCGTGCATAGTGTTGTTTTTCTTATTGTGATTACGTGTGTTTATTTATGTGTGGAAAATAAAGCTATGTTTTTCATTCTTTTCAGAGATTACGTTACGAACTAAGTTAAAGGCCATTTGTGCAGCCGATGTGGCACTTATTATTTTATTCTACCTTATGGTACAATTCTATTTCTTTTTCTTATGTAATTTTAGCATATTCTTTTCTAGCTTGCCTTCCAATGAATAATTCTGTTGTATATTTGTATTTTAAAATTGGTCTCATAATTGTAAATTTAACTGTAATCAGAATAGCAGCTAATGAATACTTTTCCATTTTTAACAAATCATAAAACGAACTGATTCCTTTTTTTGATATGATAGTAATAAAGGCTATGGTTAAAAGTAGTCAGGAAGAAAAATCTTCAGTTTCAGTTAAAAAGGCACGCAAAAAAGGGTTTTATCCCATTAAATCGATAAATTCTTTTACCTGAATGCTTGATATACATTCGAAACAAAGCATTCTTCTTGTCCACATCAGCAAATACATTCAGTTTTTACTGTACTTGAGACTAAGACTACAAACCAGAAATGTATTCTTTTTTCAGATTTCTTATTTCATATGCAACGGTGATTTGTTTCTCAAACTGGAAACCACATTTAAACGAGTAGCGTAGCACTGTAAAATGTGAATAAGTGCACAACATGCCATGGCTTATAAATTGGCGTCGAATATTTTGATGTCATTAGAAATTGCTTAACTGCACACATCATATGTTCAAACCTTTCACATGTTTCTGACTCCACTTTCGAATTTTTTTGCGTAAGATTTGACCCAGATACGTGCACAAAAGAATATTCAAGACCCCTCCATTCTAAAAGCAACACTTACATGGAAATAAAATGTAACTCTCGTTCACTTTTATTCAACTAATTCAAGGGGTTTTCCAGTGCTGGCACCCGTAACTCTATTCTACGTGTTATTATTTAAAAGCTAGGACAAGTTTCATTAACGATTTTGTAAAGCAAATTACATCACTTAGAAGCTAGTACAATCGATAGGCAGTTCTACCATCAGCCAAATCGATCTGCTTGGCTGAGGGCCAAGAAGAATACATTCGTGTTCAGGGGAGGAACTGCCGGTATAAGGAATGTTCCGTGTTTGGTCTCGTTCTTGTTCGTTTATCATACTTGATTTCTTCCTAACTGATGCTATGTGCCAGTCTGTAAATTTTGTTGCTTTCAACAAACAGCGAAGCAAACATTCTGATTTGCGTACTAAATGAACGCACCTGCAACACGAACTTCTCTAAAACTGGAATGGATTCGTTCTTTTCTGCCATGCGCAGAAGCGTCCAAATGTCACAATTCCGTGGTCGAATTGCATCCCGTTTTGACCTAACGTGTAATTAAGTGGATACTATGTACTCGATATACACTATGTACTCGAAACAATAATAATTATAATAATAATGACAGTGAGCAGCATTTTAATAAAAATTCAAAGAACCTTTACGTGTAATGCTTGTACCCTTCTCATCACGTAAATACTTCAATTCTTGATTCCGAAAATGTTCACTAATTCTTCTTCTTCTTCTTAATAATAATATTATTATTAAATAATGATTTATTTTCATTCTGAGAGCTAAAATATCACAACTTTTAAAAAGGCAATTAAAAATCGTTCAAAAAAAAAAAAAAAGAGTTTACGCATAACGCTGAATGGGGGTTCTTTTCCACTAAAGAAAAGCAACAAAATTAAAATCAAAAACACGATTTAACAACTGGAAATTATATAGCAACGCACATTTCCTTCAAATCTCGAAAATGTACTTTGTAATTTTTGTTTTCAACTTTTTATTCCATTATTAATTGAATTTATTATCCCCTTTTATTTTTACGCAAAATTGCACTCTGAAAGAAGCTGTCACATTTCTATTTACCAATATCAACTGCACTTGGATAGCAGCCAGAATGCTCTCTCTCCACCATTGTACTTTTCATAGAAGTGTTTCCAGTCCCCTTCGAATACAGTTTCTCCCCAAAGAGTCTTCCTGACAAATACTGATGCTGTCACTATTTTCTTAGGGAATCTGAATTTAAAATACAAAAAGTCAAACTCAGAACTATTCCACAAAAATATTCAATGGCAAGACTTTTTATGTATTTATTTATAATATTTATTTATAACATCAGAATTAATAACGAATTATTTTCTGAAATCACTGAGGGTTTTCTAGCTTACGTTGATTTAACTACAGATAAATACAGTAGTCATTAAAAATCATTTTTTGAAAAAGCAAACACTCAAACAGAAACAAAAAAAAATCACTAATTTTTTCAATGCATTGATTTCGCAGTCAAGCGTCCTAGCTACGACAAACTAAAAATAATTTAACGTTAAATTATTTAACGAGCGAAACATTAACAAATGTTTCATTTTAGTAATGGTTTCAGGCAGAGTTTTAGAAAGAGCAGGGGTTCCTAACCTGTGTGTCGCAACCTAAATGGAGTGCTGAGGCACTTCCTATGGGGTCGCGGCATTATTTCTAATTTAAAAATGTATGCTTCTGTATTTTATGTAGTATTTTTTACATGTTTTGATACTTTGATTTTATATTCGTGTTTATTGATTGTTCATGCTAATTTTTGGTAATCAGAAACTCAGTATTTAGCTTAAAATATATCCTAAAAGCTTATAGCAGCTATATTTGCTGAATAGTGATTTTGGAAATCAGTACGTGTTACTCGTGCACAATTACATAAGTCAATTTCTTAACTACATGAATCATCCCGTAAAACATCTGCCATATCTATCTGTCTACACGTATGCATACATATTAGTGTGAATCGAAAAAAAAATATTTTGTAAATACAAAATTTTAAGTTGATAAAAAGTTGCCCCAATGAACCCCACATACACCACACAAACATTTATCTTGCTTAAAAAGTATTTAGGTCTCCAGCGTAAGGCTTTATACTTATGATTTTCTTCAAAAAAGTAAGTTAAAATTAAGGATAAATTTAACAAAATAGTCAAGGTGAAATATATAAGCAATAAGGTAGGGAGAATTAATGTTCAAAAAAAAAAAAACCCTGGCTCTCATGCAATAATTAAGCCTTCCGCACAAAACTCAAAAATAAGGATTTTTTTGAAGACAAAATATTTTTCATCATAATGGGTTTCAGAGTTTTTAACATATGTTCACTAATAAACGATTTTTCATACAAGTGTTACGTTGTTTTCTGAATAAAAACTATTTGAACCTCTTCTCTGAGTGTATTGCAAGATTAATTGTCAGATTTGAAAAGAAATGCGAGCTTTAAAATAATAATTCACATATCATTTTCATTTCACTACGTAGTAGGATATTATTACAAGAATTATACATGAAAATTCAACAGCAAAGCGTGTGCTGATGTCGTTTTTATGTAACATAAATTCCTGTTAGATAAAGCCATTTCCATTACCAATTTTTCCAACATCCCAAAAGGGAAGAGTAAATTTTGTAAGCGCCCTTTTCAGCCAGGAACAAATGTTTTTATGGCCAGCTAACAGTCATTTCATACAAGCCATGAAAACTGAACTATTTGACTATTTAAAAGTCGGGGGCAAAAACAATATTTAATAATAAATACGAGTATTAAATAAACAAATAACGTTTTTAAGAATAATATTTTATCGAAAATTAAAGAAATGATTTACTTCCAAACAAACGGAAGTGACTTACTTGTTCCTTATTTAAAGCCCATATAAATCCATAGTAATGGTTCTAAAATAGCTTTTTGTTTTACGTTTTGGAAGGCGTTTCCTTTCTAGAAGCCACACGACCAGTTAAAGCCATCCCATTCCTTGGAACTGCAGACGTCGCACTCCGGCAACATAAGAGACACAACTCAAAAATCATTAAGACAGTCTGCTGTACCGAAAACCGACAAATAAAAAGCTCATGAATTTGTATTTCATACTATAACCGACTAATAGTTCTCCTAATATTTTTGCACCGTTTCATCGGTTAGTGTTTTGGGAAAGATGTTACTTGGTTGTTTTGTTATAAATTCGCAATCTCAAATTTTTGAGTCGTGTCCCTGTTGTTGCCAGAGTGCGACATGCTTCGTTATATCCTTGTGCTATACCCTACGTGATTTCTTTAACACTTGTTGTCTGGACTGCTGCACAAGAATTTTAAACTCTTTCCTTTCCCTAGGACAGCTTCTGCAATCAACTCCAGCTCTGGAATACTTATTTCAGTTAAGAGGGCTTACTCCGTTATAACTGTGAAGTTCAATCAACACTGCAAATAAATGATTTTACGGCTCACCCTTAGCATCTTTTTTTTGCAAATGTTGTTTGACCAACGCAAACATGCTAGCGCTCTTGGACTCCAGAAAATTAAAAAATCTCGTCAAACAAGGCAAAATAAATTGCAGGTCTTTAAACCACCCCGAAGTAAATTTGTTACTGCAGTTTACGTAGGTTTCATTAATTGGGGTAATTCAGATTTATAACAGCAAACCCTCTGGCAGACCCGAGAATGATTGTTAAAGAGGTCACGAAGGCTTGAAAACATGCTACAAAAAATTTACCAATATTTTGCAGAATAATAAAAATAAAATTATAAATATAATGAAAAATCTAAGTTTTAAGTTTCAAAATTTTTATTTTAAAGTACTACGCGGGAGACTTTAATATTGCATGAGAGCAGCAACTTTTTTTTAACATTAATTCCCTACTTCATGGTTTACCTTTTTCAATTTGGAATTTTTCTAACATGTCTCCACCGCGGTGGATAGCCTTCCTTTGACCTCCACGGTGGAAAGCCAGTACTTCCACGCTTTGCCAAAAAGTATCTGATGGCTAGGGCAGAAGTTGGTCGACTTGCACCGCCACAGTAGTCAAGTAGTACCAGTGAACAAGTAGTGGAGTGAACGATGTTGTCCACAGATGTTGCACCAGCGAGATTTGGGCTTAAATATGCTGATGCTGCTTGTGAGTGAGTGACTAATGGACGCAATTCAAGCAACGTTTTGGTTATGTGGCATCGATGAAAGCAATGTAAACAAAGGAAGCCGTAGTTTCGCTTTACTTTGGAATTCGACAAATATAATCAACAGTTATTCCTAAATAAAGTTCTTCCACATTATATAAAATTAACACTAAATACATCACTATAACTATTGTAATAATTAATAAACTTCTTAATTAATGATTAAATTAAATGTAAATAATGGGTTATAATCAGAAAAGGCTGTGAAAATAGTCTAATAAATTTTAGGATAACTACTTTTGTCTAGTGAACTCCACGTAGAACTCAATTAAAAATCTTAGTAAACAAAGAGCAGATATCACGTGACAACGGTGATCGTTCATGAGTCCCTCTAGCGGTGAATTGCCTCCATTGATTGATTACAGATGGGTGCCAAGGGCATGCGTTTTAACGAGGGGTCGTGGCGCCATCTGTGGTGTGATAGGATTCGCACTTGTTGCATGTGGATGTGCGTCGTCACATGACGATATCTGTGGGGTGTTCGGGGCGATGATCACGTCCGAAGGTCATCAATTGTAGCGGTCGGTGCGAGGACATGGTGGGGCTCTGGAGCAGGTCTGTCGGAGACGGGGATAAAATCCCGGATTTCCACGGTGGAAAGCCAGCTTCCACGCTTTTTCAAAAGGTACCTGATGGCCAGGTCAGAAGTTGGCTCTTAAAAGCGTCGAGCCACTCCATTACAACTAGCGGGTTTTTTTTTTTTTTAAAATTTTTTATTGGGTTTTTTTAAAAATTAAAATTTTAACCCCCTTTTTATAATTTTAAAATATCCCCAACAAAATAAATAAAAAAATGTAAGTGCTCGTTTGTGCATAGCTGCAAATCTCCGAAAGTACTTCACCGATTGATTTGAAATTTTGCCAGAAGACAGAGTGATGCAAGAGGATGTGTTATAGACCCGTTAGAAAAAAAATCCGACAGGTAGTTCCTGTTTTATTCCAATTTTAAGCAAATTTCTACATAAATTTCCCATTATGGGGATGAAAAAAACCTTGCTCATATTAATGTAACATATCGATCGAAAGCGCTAATTTTTCTGCACAAGATGGAATTTGTTCGAAGTTCCTAAGTCAAAAAGAACGCCAGTTATAAACTTTATAGTTCGATTTCTTAAGGCTTACCTTGATCCAAAAATAATAATTAGCAGTTTGCTCAACTCCGGGTAATATAAGCTATATAAATAAAAATGTAAGTGTTCGTTTGTTCATACAAGGCTAAACGTGATCCAGTTTAAGGTTACGATCAAGTTCAGCCTTGGTTCATAACATCAAATCTCCGTAAGTACTTCACCAATTGCTTTGAAATTTTATCAGAACATGTGTTTTTATATATCACTTTTAATTTATTTCAACTTTGATTTAATCATTTCGTTTTAAGCCTACTTTCCCGTAAAAGTAAAAAAAAATAATAATAAAGCATGAAAGAAGGCTTAATGTATCGTGAAAATATCGTTAGAAATCAAGAAAAGTCAAAAATAAGTTAAGTAATTAAATAAAGATTGAAAAATAAAAAATTTGAAAGTAGGGTTTTGAGATGGGGAAAAAGTGTGTCGGTCGGTCTGTCTGTCTGTCGGTCTGTCCCCCCCCCCCCTAATAACTTTTGAACGAATTGTCCGACTGGAAAAATTCTTTTTGCATTCGAAAGATCTCGGCGAGGACATCTCATTTCCATATTTTACTTTTTGATTTGAACAATTTTTTGTTCAATTTTGAACAGTTCAAAAAATTTTAACATTATCGCCTATAGGTGAAAATGAAACAAATTATGTAAACTCTGGGTACAAGATATAAGTTCCCATGAACAAGCTCACTGGAAGAAGTTCTTGGCGTGAAATATTGATTTGAACATTTTTTTTTCATTTTTGAACAGTTCAAAAAAAATTAACATACCGCCTACGGGGAAATTTCAATCCTATATAATTTCTGATCTAACGGACCGATTTGCTTGGAACAAACTTTATCGGAAAGCTCTTATGACGTAGAACACGTACAAATAGAAAGTTCATCCAGAACTAACGAGCCTATTTTCCTGTGAAATTTTTTGATCCGGATTTTCAAGAATATTTTTTAATTAATGAATGATTAAATGAATAAGCAAAAGAATGAATGAATAAATGAGTGAATAAATACATGAATGACTTAATAAATAACGATTGAATGAATATGTATTAACCGTTGTAAAAGGTATATTTGAAGCAATTAAGAACTAAAGCTAAACGAGAAAGACAGAGAGAGAGAGAGATAGCTAGATTATAAATTTGAATTCGGTGTATACGGCAAAGTAGGCTCGTATAGTTCTAGACGGAACTTCTTGTTTAATGTTTTATTAAGGAGAATGAGCCACTGCAATTAGCAGGGTACAGCTATTTTCATTTTGATTTAATAATTTTTTTCTGTTTGTGTTGAAGTATTTTTGCATTCGACGATTAAGGAGAACTTTAAAACAAAGATTACTTATTTTGAATAGCAACAGTTTAATTTAGTTATTTTCATTTTTATTCAAAAATTTTGTGTTTTTTCTGTTTGTATTGATGTATTTGTTGGTATTTTTGCACTCGAAGATTAAATGGAACTTTAAAACAAAGATTACTTATTTTGAATGTTAACAGTTTCATTTAGCTATTTTCATCCTGATGTTAAAATTTTGTTTTTTTCTGTTTGTGTTGAAGTATTTTTTTAAATATTTTTAAACTTAACGATTAAGGGAACTTTAAAACACAGATAATTTATATTGAGTGGCAAATTTTTAATTTAGAATTTTTGTGTTTGTATTTCTTCTGCTTGGATAAGGCTTATGTTGAAATTTTTCAATGTGCCGAGCCAGACAGTATCAAAATCTTCCCAGACAATGGAACAAAAAAAAAAAAAATGCCCTCAAGCATTGTGAAAAATCATAAAGCTCAAGACCAATCAATCAAATTGAGCAGTTTAAATCTTCTCATGTGTACAATTATATATTGCGTGTTCTAGAATGGGTAAACCAGACAATCTATAGTTTCAGACAGTGAAACAACAAGCATTGTCAAATGAAACATATTAGCTTTTTCTTGCTCTTCCATCGAACTAGATTGAGCCACAGCAAAGCGTGGCCGGGTACAGCTAGTTAGTAAATAAAGACGGAATGCTCTTATTAGTGGCGTTAAAATGATATATATATATATTTTTGTTTTTTAAAGATTGGTTTAAATTGAATAAATATTATGAGTCGGTACTGAAAAATTATTTTTTCAATATGAAGGATTGGGAATTATAATAAAATATGTTTAAAATCTTAATTTCCAAACGTTTTCTCCGAATTAACAGACGCTCTACTCTTTCAATTTCATGGCTAAAACTAATCCTCAAATTCAATCAAAAAGTATAATATTTATTAGTATATATTATCTTTAAATAACATCATTCAAAATTAAAATGGGCTATTATAATATTCAAGATATATTATCTTTAAATGAATTCATTTAAAACTAGAATAGGCTAGTCTAATTTTCAAGATTGGTTCCCCCATTATTTTCACAGTAATTGACATGAGCAAAATATGAGCACAATATAATGCATAACATACTTAATAATTTAATGCGCCCTATAAACCAAAATTTTGGAAATAACCAAAACTTGCGTATTTCTAAGTACTAATACTACATCCGCGACCAAAAATACTGCATTGATTTTGTAAATTTCTTAAACAGCCATGTAATACGTAAGCGTTCGCAGAAATTATATCCAACTACTACGAATACCATTTGGAGAAAAAGGATAATAAAAAATCGTTCTTTTTATCCAGTATCCAAAAGACTTAAAATAAATCAATGCTTTGTTTCATATCGCATTTGGTGTTTTGAGTGTAATATTGGTTATCTGTCGATAATAAAATAGATGTCACTCCCAACCGGGGGAAAAGATAAACAAATAAATGAAAAGCATTTCATGCGAAGGAGAAAATTTCAAAACGTTTATTTTCTCTACAAACTCTACTAATGCAAAAAGTCCCGGCATGGTGGCGTCGTGGTAGGCGCGGAGCTTGTATGCCCAGGTCTGAGGATCAAGTCAGGCAGTGTCGGAGGATTTTCATGATGCATTGTTTTCAAGCAATTTCAGAACATTTAGTATTTCCAAGAACATTCTAAACATTTTTATATCTCTAACGTCAGAAAACAGATCTATTTTAACACATGAGGATGAATAAGAAAATTTCATTGATGAGAACTTTATGCAACTTTTGGCTAGTTATTTATTTTTTTACATGACTTCAAGCGAAGCTTACAGCGAAGCATTCTTACAGCGAAGAAGATTTTCCGCGAAAACCGGAAATATAGTCTGTATTCATTAAAAACGCAATGTTTTAGTTGTACTTGAGTAAATTAAACATATTTCTTATCGTATAGAATATTGGAGTGAAAATATTATAGGGTAAACCGGGCAGTTATTGACACTCTGTACAGCTATTGACACCTCAAGCTTGAGCTTAAAGAAATAAGTATACGAATTTTATTTTAAGATATACATGAAAGTAACGTTTGAGGGTCCTCTAAGTCATTAATGACGTAAATATTTAAGAAAATAACCACATAAAACCCATCCACAGGGTGTCAATAACTAGTTTTTGCACTTTTTACCATAAATATTACCATATGGTAAAAGGAATTGAGCTTTTGACCAAAAAAAAAACAGCTGGAGGCTATATAAGGATAGATAAAAAGGAGCTATAGGAAGTTTCAATATGATCCTTCATAAAAAGGTTTTTTTTTAATTTCACCATAGAAATGTAGTCTTAAGAGTGTCAATAACTGTCCGGTTTACCCTACAAATAATTCAAGATTCAAATATGTTATATGAGCTAACAACTAATCTTTGCGTCGAAAATACCAGAAAACAATTGACTTTCAACATAAGAAGAAACGGCTTCTGAATAAATAATTTCTTCCATATGAACACGCTTCAAGTTTTTTGTGTGTGTGTGTGTGTGTGTGTGTGTGTGAATACTGCGATAAACAGATAGAACGCTCATTCTCCGACATCTGTCTTCCAACTTATTCGACTGCTCTGCGCTTGACTGGTCGCCAGAAAGCTATCTTTTCCCATTCTAGAATTATGTCGTTGTCAAAGCTTCAGAATGTTTCCCTCTCAGAACATCGTTACTTCGTCCATTCATAGTGTCACGCTTCTCTTCTTCGAGAAGACAACTTCTTGTTGCTGCAGTGCAGGTTACTGTTTGTCAATGAATTATTCGAAAAGACGGCTCTACAAAAAGAAAAAAGTATTCTATGTTTTTCTGCTCTATAAATGACTTCTAGGGCCGGGGGTGGTATTTTAGAGATGTTTCATGCTTCAGTCACGTAGAAATCGAGAAAATTTAGTTAAAAAAGACGATCTCTTATCGTTTATCTAATATATTGTTCCTCTAGCCTGTTTTTGTCGCACCGCAAGATATTCCTTACTCTTTTATCAAACTCCATGATTTACTTCTCATTTTAAAGCTTATTGTGCCGGCTAATGACGAAAATTAAACCCACGGTCAAAAAATGTACCACTTCTCCCTAATTAGAGATTTAAAATCATCTAGGGAGAGGTCCCTTAACGGATGCCAAATTGGTGTTGTGCATGCATGGCGACATCTGTAATTTAATAACAAAACAAAAACTCTTTTGTTTTTATTGTGTAGCAAATTTCCCAGTTTTAGCTGCGTCTGTGTGTTAAACTTATTAAATCGTTAGACTCTACACATTCATTTATATTATGAATGTGTCGAGCCTGACCAACCAACAGTAACTACATTTTAAGTAATGGAACTGTTTCGTTATTGTATTTAAATGCTATGTATACTACTAATAAAAAGTAATTATCAATATTATTTTGATCATTTTATTATTTCGAATGTCTAAATAATAGAGGGAAAAAAATGTGTAACAGCTATTTGTACTGATGTGTTCAATTACATGTCTTCTTTTGTACGTTTACATTTTTCTATTCTTCGTCATAATGTCCTTTCGCCCAAATTAGTGCGGAATTCCACACGGGTCGACTAGGTTATTCAAAATTGTTCTTTCAATAATAAATATGCGGGCCACATTATGGACGCGTATGTTTAGTAAGTTCCAACTATTAATGCATTTTTTATTGAGATCATTTAGAATTCAAGCAATTTAGCGGGAGAACGTACGTAAAGCATCTTATACACAATACAACTTTTATCCAGCATAACTTTTTGAATCGAAATAAAAATTAAAAAATAATAAAAATAAGACCGATGACAACCTTCTTCAATCCAACAACCCTTTCGCTTTTCTCAAAAATAGCAGCAGAATTGCAGATTCGAACAACCATCAAGATATGTGAAACCTTGTGTCTACAAAACTAACAAAACATTCACTTACGTTTGTTTGCATATCAAACATCTTGTTCAAGTCTCATACTTTTTCCTAGGAACTTAACGTAAACATTATCAGTGGTTTAAAAAAAAATTCCTCAACTACGTCTCTTTTTTTTCCTTAAGTAAGCAAACACGCTGCCTGGATATTGTGTCTCGTCTCGGGAAGTATTGTAAAAGATTTTGAGAAAAGGAGAGTGGATTTACTCTATCCTTCAGCTTGCCTTCTTAAGCTCATTAACTTCGAAATAACAAAGCCCCCATGTATGCTTCATCTCTAATACTCCATAAGTATTAAGCATGATGTAGTAAATATAATTTCTGAAATTGATGAAAATTTGTGACGCTGTATCTTACATTACTGAGCTATGGATTTAGTCAGCTATTGTCAGAATTTATAGTTTAATTAAAGACACATATACAAGGGAATTTTTAACTAACGTTTATTGACAAGTAAAAAAAACTAAAGAGTGACATTTTTTTCAGACGTAAAGGGATCCTTTTAATAAATAATAATTTATAACATGCACTAAAAATTTTCTGTAAAAATACAGAAAGGAAACTAAATTTACGAAGAACTTGTTTATGCTCAAGTTTCTTGATAACAGGTTCTCAATAAAATTCTTGTTTCTCTGTACTCTAAAACTACATAAAACGATTTATTAAGCTACGTAAAACCGAACATTAGAGAGCTATGACTACCAGCTTAAAATTGCAAAGAAATGCATAGGTATGCACTTGAGATCTGTGGCTACCAGTTTAAAAAATGTCAAGAAATGCATTATGTATCGTTGGTATACAGCTTATTCTCAGCTGCAGTGAGTAAACTATTCCTCGGCGGTCAGCCTTCTTGACGCCGGAGGTATCATTGGCCGAGCGGCATTAGGTTCAGGAATCAAACAGCGTCGATGGCGGCACGTTCTGTTGCTCTAAATTTATAGAGTGTTTTTTTTTTTTTTTGTATTCTCTGTAATGTATTTTTTTGACTTTAGTTTCCTGTTTTTAGTTCTCCGTAATTTTACGTCAGACTTTGAATAAATGATTTCTAGAACTTGAATAGCTTAGAATAAATTTCAGGCATTTTTTTTTTACAATGTATAAGGAGACAATAAGCTACAAAACTTTGTGCTTATTAGATCTTTACTTTTACACAGCTGACGTTCTTCAATAAGCTTAAACAATATCTCTACGAAGATGTTTAAAAGGTTTGGAAGCTATTTCACTAAAGGCCTAGTACAGAATATTTGTAAAAGATTATAGTCATAAGGGGAAAACTAGCGAATGGAATGTTTTGATGATGATCTAAGAAATTTATTTTTAGCTAGCTATGTTAATATATATACAAGATCAAAAAACAAATAAATCTTTTAAACCCCTTTTTAAATTCAGTTTCGATTTTAAAACACAAAAACTAAAGTGACCTACAGAGAATTGTCGGCACTTTATATACTTTCCATGTATTCGGCCGCTTTTCCTCACCGCGCAAAAGAGCTTATGTAACGTGAGCCTAGATAAATTTTGCAAGAAGGGACCAATAGAAAAATACTTGCGTCATCACACGACAGACAGCTAAAGAAATTATTTAAAGGGATTTCGCAGGGACTGTAAAGGAAAATATAAATAGGTAGTTGGAATGTGCTGTTTTGTGTTCGTCTTCTTGTTATTTTGAAATATGTGTATTTATTATGTTGAAGCTGCAAACAAACAACTGATTAATAGATTTTGTTCACGACTGCTTACACCATTGATTCACAGACAGGCATTGGACTAAAAGGAACTGCTGCTCGTGACTTGGATGTTTCATATATACATATTTACGAGAAATGACACCCTTTCTGCTTGCTATATTGGTCACTTAGTCAAATGTGTACTATCTGACAGTTTTTTTTTTTTTTTTGAAAAATGAGGAAGATTTCGAACTACTTTTACTGCGCCAAAAACGTTCAAAATGCTTTGGTATTTCAGTAAACATTGTAGTCAAATTCAAAAATTTTTACTGAGTTTAAGATATTTCTCCAAAGAAAATATTTCAAACTAACTTGAAAAAAATAGCTAAATAAACAAATAAAAAATAATAAAAGGACAAACTTTTCTCAAAGAAGAAAATCTCTATACATAATGTGTCTGGGGTTTGACAGGGAAGATGGATAGCGCATTTTTTCTGCTTGTGGAGGAGACTTGCATGTCAAATGCATCTTCTGGTGTTCGCAGAAAAAGTATGTTAACCATTCACACCTCTTGCCTGTCATAAGACTGATTTGATACACTACTTTAACTCTTATAAACTACTAAAGATGCTCTTGATTATCAGAAGATCAAATATATGAGTTTAAAAATCACGATTTTATGATGATATTGAATTTTTTACGATTTTGGAGATAAATAAGTTTTTAAAGTTCAAGTTTTTTGTAATTTATACTTGATTTAATCACATTAAAAAAATAATAGTTCAGTGGTTTACTTGTTAAATTTAATGAGTAGCCTAACTGAAATTTATTTCAGGTTTTAAATTGCCTTAATTTACATATTAACCCCCCACCCCTCGCTACCAGTATTAAAACATTAGTTGAATGTCTAAAATGTGGTCATTTTCATCACATAGATTTTACAGTGGTTTTGAAAACTGATGAAATTACAACCACTCTTTTGATTTCAATTCTGGGAAAATTATTCAAAAATGTTCTTCCTCTTTAGAGCTTGACTTTTGGGAAGCTTATCATAAAAACAGGAATAATTCTAATTTGGTTAATGATTCTTTTTCAACTCCATATTTTTCATAGGTTCTGGCAGAAGTTCCTTTAATTTGTTGTTCTTTCTCGGTTTCTTGTTGGTCGGTTTCTCGAATAATGGAATCAATGGCATTTATGTGAAGTAAGCATACTACAGGAACCAATTTTTGCTAAATTGAAAAACTAGTAGCAGCAAGATGCTTAGAGTAATAACTAATGCTCGATACACTATTAATTTTACTCTACGTGTCTACCGATTTGTTTTGATCGGCGGTCATCTAGAAGTTTAAATAATCTTTTTGTAGTTAATTAAGATAGCAATTGTATAAATTATTTTAAAATAAATATATGTAAATTTTTTCAATATTTGTTTATTTATTTTGTCTGAATGGTATAGTTGCTTCTCTCCTTCAAGATGAAAATACGAACAAGGCACTCTTTAAATACATGAAATCGGCAGTTTGAATTGAATTTAAAATACTGATGAGGGCCAAAATAGCTTTCATGAATAAAATGCCCTTTAAATTATTTGTATTGTAAAATAATAATATAAGCACATTTTTGTAAATATCAAAAACCTTGAAACGTAAATGCCATGCAATATTAAATTTGAAGAAGCGGAAATAAGAAAAAATAATAATACGAAACGTTAAAGCGGGAAGTGAATTTCCATGTATCAATTACACTGGTCTACAAAAAAAAAAAAAACTTTTTTTTTGCCCCAAAGACTTTGTTAACTGATCTTAGAAGTATTTTTCACGCTGAACACGAAAATGAAAGCCATTTTTCTCTATCATGTAAGGATTTTCTGTGCAAGTTGCTGTAATAGTTGACATTAATAACATTTGCCCTAAATTATTGCAGTACCTTACAAGCTCCCCTTAAGTGATAAGGAAAATGGTTTTCCTTTTCGAATTCAGCTTGGAAAATACTTCTAAGATCAGTCAATAAAAGTCCTTAGGACCCTCCCCCCCCCCCTTTTTAAGGGCATTGTAATTTTTCCATTAGAAGCATTTACACCAAAAACCCAAGTAATTTTCTATTTTCCTTAAAAGTTTTCATTTTGACATGTTATGGCATGCTTTGCCTCAGGAATGTCCCTTTTTAACGTCCAGCAGTAATCTGTTAAAATAGTTGCACTTCTCTTCCCTTGACATCTCTTTTCGATAACTGGAATGTCCTGATGGAACCCTCTCCATGTTCATCGGTTATACAGCTCCCATGTTTTCAGGGGGCAATTTTACACACAACAGGAGATTTCTATGATAAAATATAGTAGCTCATGCTCATTAAACGTGTCGTACAGTATCAATCTTTTGCCTATTTGCCTTTGCATCCCAATTCTTGAGACATTTCTACCGAGACCCGCACATAGTGCAGTGATTTGATACGCACTTCCGTTCGGGGTCTGCGAGGGCTGTTTGCGACACTCCACTAAGTTTTTTCTAGCAAAATAAAGTGACCACTGATTTAACGGTTGACATGCAAGCTCTTTTGAGTACTTTATCTCAATAAAAACGATGATGCGTGATCGGAAAAACACTGAAAAAAAGTAAAAATCGAACTTTTCCTTCCTCATAACTGAAAAACTATACGTGATTTAAAAATTTTGATGCCAGATATGGATTACTCGTGCAAAACTACATCAGAAAAAGTGAAATTCATTCTTGGGGCAAAACACTTGCTGACCAGTGTTATTTTCCTTCTAGCTCGAGCGAGTATTCTTTGTGTCAGCAGCAGGAAAATATGGCTGTCGTTTGAAGTTGTGAGGTATGATGCTAGTCACATCGATAATATTGTTTTGAAGTTTCGGTTTTTTTCCTTTATATAAGCTTAACGATCTACCTTGATGCCTTGATTTCAAGTTGTAAGTTTCTAAATCAGTTTAAGTCATTTAAAAGAGTTTAGGTATTTGATGAGTGAGTCAGTCAGTGATAAAACTGACACTTTCCAGACTTCAGTAATTCCATAAATATAAGAGAAGTTTGATATTCTAGGGTTTCACGGGATCTCTATGAGAAGTACAAAATTTCAAGTATGTAGGTCTAATAGTTTTGGGGTAATGATGGGGTCGAAAGTAGCTCAAAATGACTCGGGTATATATACCATTGGCCGGTGTCACCGTTTCTAAACTTGACTGACACATTGCCGTGTTTTTAGATAAAGAGCAAAATTTATTTAACGGCGCTGTTCTTTTTGCGCAATCTTAACCATTTAGTTAAGTCCATTGTCAATGATTAATTTACAAAATAAGTAGTAAAAAAATGTGTAAACTTATAAGAATACAAAATTAAAAATCTATTACTGACTGGTTTTCGTCAAAGAGATATTCTTAACACACACACACAAAAAAACATCTTTAAAATAACTGAATATTTTTTAATATTATAGTAATAATGTAACTACACTGATAAAAATTTCCGTAAGAAAATAGTAAAATAACCGTTTATTTAATTGTTATTTTACCATATTTAATTACACCGGTTGAATAACCAACCTCAATATTTTAAGGCAGTTTTCCTAAGTGGTGTAGATGGCGAAATGACTAGAGTGCAAGGTTTATATACCATACATCCGGGTTCGATTCCCGCACGCTTCGTTTACGGTTTCTACGCCTCGAAAATTCTGCTCCTCGAAATGGTTCAAAAACGGTAAAAATTTAGTTTTGAAACCATTTTAAATGGTTATAAAACCGTAAAATTTTGTATTTACGGCTTTTTAACCAAGCTGAATGGAAATGGTTTAGGTTCCGTAAAGATAGAAAATTGTTCCAAACCGTAAATTTAACAGTGAATTAGATGGACAGACTGCTGCAGGTTATTTAACAGTAATTTCATGATGAAATGTCTAACAGTGTATCTAAGATATAAAAAAAAGAAATCTAAAATTATTTCAGTTAAAGAACAATAATGCTAATGTTTGTTTTATATCTTCCTTGCAATAAGTCATACTTAACCGATTGTTAAACGAATTCATATCTTTTGTTGCTTTATGTTAAATGCTGAATGAAAATTTATTTCAGTTTGTTTCCGGAATGAGAAAAATATAAAAAAATCAGGAAGGAAGAAAAAAAATGCATACCTCGAAAATTTTCGGCAGTTTGGATTTAACGGATTTCAAGTACACCCAAGCGCAACCACTCGAAGAGTGTTTCTAGTTGAATGACCCAAAAGCAATGCAAATCACATGATTTGTTTAGTAATTGTACGCATGAACGAACAAAAAAATGAATAACTAAATAAATTGAAAACTCTTCACTTGCAAACGGAAATCGGTTTTTCACTCAAATTTTTTTTTGAATAATTAGTGTAAAATTTAAGAGCTTGGTAATTTATACCGTCGGATTTCGCTGAAAGGATTCAGTTCTTATCTATTAATACAGTAAAACCCCGTTAAAATGCCGGGTGTCGGGGGACATGTTTGGCACCCGCGTTTAACATAACCGCGACATAGTGAAACTATACCACGGAAACTTATTACGAAATAATACTCGTTGTTGTTGTTGTATCATTTTTAACTTTATCAATTACTCGTAATTAACTTTATCAATTACTTTTCTTCTGTAGTATATAATTTTTTCTTCTTTGCTTCATTTTATTCAGTAGTTGCTGTGAAGGAAGCACACCCATCTCAAATGCGCAATCAGTCTATCGAGCGACAGGTTATAAACCAACTGTGTTCCAAGAAAAAGGAGGCTTAAAAATCTCTTTATGTTATCAACATTGGGTTGTGAATTGGAAGAGACCCTAAGACAAAATTAGTTTTAGAAGAGAAAAACGCACTTCTCAAAGAAACAATGCTATAAGTCTGCATACACTGGAGCATATGTTTATTTTTCAGAAATGCTAAAGAATCTGGAATATAAAGGTTGATAGCGCTATAAAAGAAGTTACACACGCATAACTAGACTTCTGAAAATGAAAGATATTTAAGCATTGAACTGAACAGTGCCTGACAGATTGAGTTCCGCCCACGTCAAGATGTACAAGTCAGGCCCAGTCAGGGCGATTGCACCCGCCCTTTACACAGAAAAGATAAATTTATACGTCGGGGGACATCATAATCACCGCGGTATATCCGATCCGCGGTATACTGAGGCGCGGTATAAGGGGGTTTTACTGTATTGGGCATGTTTAGAGAGGGGTTCAAAAAAGTTTGACAAGTAGTTTTTTTTTTGCAATTTTAGGCAAAATTTTCATACGAATCCCCTAATATGGGGATAAAAGATCCTTGCATACCATACTATTATACATAACTCGCGCTGATATTTCTGTAAAAGATAGAGTTAATTCAATGTTTTGTTTATATTTGTAAAAACAGTTATTTTTGCAAACTAAATGTCTTTCACTGCTTCGCTATTTGAATGTACACACAGTACTGTCGTATTTGCAGATTGCTCACTTTTTCATCCGCCGATTATGATGTTAAAAATATATAATGCTTACTCGTAACCGAGAAAGCTTATTTATTTAAATTCTAAGTTACAAATGAGATGCATGAGCAATAATATATACATATACATTGTTTATCATATTCAAAACAATAGAAAAGTCGAATACTGACAGAAATCGTTATTGGAATGTTTGAGGATGACATTTAAAGGGCAGCGAGTTCTCACAAAGGAGTTAAAATTGTTGTCACTGTACTTTAAATACAGAGTTAATTTAAATACTTTGTCCCTAGGGCTGGATATCCAAAGCATATTTTCTGGAAAAAAAACTGAAAATTCTATTTTTTCGTTATTTTTCGTAAAAAATGAAGTATACCAAATCTTAATGTTTAAATCGTACAGATGTTTTAATTGCTTAAGTCTACCTTCTTTCACCCCCCACCCTTTTTGTAATTAATTGTGAGAGTTGCAGTTAAAACTCTCACGCCTCCCGGTTTCTGTACACGTTCTTCAGTATGTGAGAAAAAAATACTGCATCAGTGGATCACATTTTTATCTCAGCTTCATTAATTACATCTACATCATTAATAATCATTAACTGGGGAAATTTTTCAATTTACTTTGCGTTAAAAACACAATATAATGTCATTTTATTGCTTTCACAAAACCAATCACCGGTTTAAATTTCAATTATAAACCCACTCTTGCAATTAATCTTTCCAGTAAAATGCAATGTGTGTAAATAAAAATAACTGTTGGTTTTAATAAATTAATTAAATAGAGACGTCGAAAAAGGAACAATGTTTCAAAACTTTGATAAGAAAAGTACTTGTTTTTTTTTCCCTTCTTTTCTTTGAAATTTTAATCCTTAAACTTTATTATTATTAACTTTTTTCGCTTTAAGAGTGAAATTTCTAGTGTGAAAATTAATAGTGGAAGTAATGAGCTATTCTGAATACTTATATTAGACATGTTGATTAGTAAACGGTTACATTTGTACAGACTTAAGCTTCTTACAAGAATTAATGGAAGGAAAATTGTAGATATATCTCTAAGACAATTGTTAAAATCCAACGTTATAATAACATTTCAGATTTGTGCTTCAAACTGTTTTATTTGAAGAATTGTTATGTAGGAAACACGGTAACATTTACAATTCACAACAAGAAATTTATTCAGAACAAAAAGAGAGCTGGATACCATAGAGTTCAAACAATCATGTCCAACGGTTAATACAATTATTTCGGAGCAAAATCTTTTTGTGCTACAAAAAAGGGAAAAAAAAGAAGAAAGAAAAGAAAAACACAACGAAATAGTTCTTAATAAGTGTTACTTTTTATGTCTTAGCACATTTCAGTTATCAAGGTCCAAGAAAAAAGAAATAATAATAATAATTAAAAAAAAACCACATAGAACATAAAATTATAAAATAAATTCTTTTTATATTACAGCACATTTTACAGGAACTCAATTTTAAAAGTAAAATACTAAAATTATATTTCGTTTTTCATAGGGTAAAAATTGTTTTAATTTTCCATTATTGCCAAACAAAGAAAAATAATATAAAAATAAATAAATAACGAAAACAAACAAACAAACAAAAAAAAAAAAAAAAACAGTTGTTGAGAAGCACTATTTTACAGTAACTTAATAAGATTTCTTTTATTTAGTTTAATTATAAATAGTTTAGCACATTGCATTTTTGATCATTTTTCAGATTAATATGATTCTCTAATTAAAAAGTAAGACTGAAAAAAAAAAAAAAAAAAAAAAACATGTAGTTTGTATCACAAGTAAAACTACACTAAATAGGCAAATACTTTTAAATTTTCATGAATAGAACAGCATCGTTCAAATAGTCATTCATTAGCCACTTTAAAACTATATATTAGGTCGACGTAGGTTTTTTTGCAATGATCACAAGTTTTTCTTTCTTTTTTTTTTTGATGAAACAAAGATTTAAAAATATATTCAAACTATACAATTTTGGCTCAAATTTATATTTATATTGTCTTTTGCTTTTTCAAATTTTTAAACTGTAAAAAATTGCCTTAAAACAATTACATTAAAATTCTTTTTATACATATAAATTACATCAGCTGTTTGTAATGATAAAGTTTGTCGTAAAAAAATTCGCCTGTTAAATCAAGATTTATAATAAATGTCAATTTTCCTCTTGTAGGGTCAGTTGGGGTAATTGTAAACGCTTTTTCAATGTTTTAACTTTTGATCCTTCCCTACCTCTTGAATGAATTCAGAGATAAAATTGTGAGCCTTGTAGCCACTACTGTACTTCTTGTGAGTAAATGTGAAAAAAAATTTTGTCCTTATGACTATTTGTTAGCGAATGAGCTCTTGTTTACAATTACCCCAGTGAGTTTACAATTACCCCAGAGATTTGGGGTAATTGTAAACAGAGATTTATTTTCGAATAAGGTTGATGAAAATGGAAAATTGTTTCATACACAGTCTGCTTGAAGGCTTAAGAAGTTCCGGAGCAATGGTTCTCAATCTTCGGCCAACAGGCCGCATGTGGTCCGCTGAGTTATGTTATGAGTCCGCTGAGATGATTTAACGAGAAATATCTTGCAAAAAACGAGTAATGCTATAAATTTATGTAAAATTTGTCCCTCAGTGGATCAGTCGGTTAAGCTTGGATCCCACAGAACACCGAAAGTCAAGCACAACTGGCCGGGGTCAATGCTTGGAAGGGTGACCACCTCCCACGACTGATTACTCTGGGACCGAGTGCGCTACAGGGAGTGCACGTAAAATACATTGTCGCTTCAAATGTCCACCAAGTTAGAAATAATTTCCGCTGCGGGACCTACCTAGGGGACGATCTCTCATCTGGGAGCTGGTTCAAAATCTTTAGCCCACTATGAGCCAAGTGTACTTCATTCTAGCGGAGCTCGTTAATAATCAATAGGAGCTTCCTTAATTCATGGTCGCCCTGCAAGGGGGGCTTGGATTTTCTAGTAGCATTAGCAACAACAACAACAGTTATATAAAATAGACACTAAAGTGTAATTTACATTAAAATATAATACTTATAGTCTCCCCAAAATAGTGGAAATAGGATAAATTTTAGTGTTTACAATTACCCCAGAGTACGAAATATATGGGGTAATTGTAAACACCTAATTTTCACATGAAAAATAATAGGGAGGATTAAATTGATAACTAAATATTTTTAGCAGCATTCCATATGACAAATAAAAATGGTTGAAATCGCTTGCATAGCTTTTGTAGATGAGCTGGAGAGGAAAATGTATGATCACTAAATTTTGTTAAACAACTTTTTTCACTGTGCCATTTTCAAACAATAGTTGTTTCTCCACAGTTGTATCGAAACTTACGAAACTATTTCAATGTCTTCCCTATGCTGTCAGTCTATCACTCACAAGCAGTTAAGTTTTCAAAACCACCACAAGTATAGTTATGAATCTTGTTTACAATTACCCCGTGTTTACAATTACCCCAATTGACCCTATCTTTATACTAAACTGATAAAAAGCGAATAAAAAAAGTATTAAACTTAAAAGAAATATATTATATATAACTGAAGTATCCTGAAAAACTTCTTCCTTTTTTACAATAAAGTGATTAGCTCAAAAGTGTTTGTAAGTACTAGAAAAAACCGCAGACATACATTTCAAGACCTCATAATATATTTTCAGTTTTTAAAAAGTATTTAATAAAACAGATTTTTATTTTAAAAAATGCGTTTTTTTTCGGTTTTTGCATTTATTTACGAAGTTTAAGCATGTTTTCATATTTTATTTATTTATATTTTTTTCCGTTTTAAATTTTCTACTTTAACTTAAGCAAGCTGAGACGAAAGATTTTTTTTTTTCTATAGAAGGGCGTTTTGATTAAAACTAGCTAATTCGACAAACAAAAAATATTACATTAACAGAGGCATTAAAAAAATAATATTTCAGAAAATTATGTATAGATGCACGAAAAATATAATCAGTTTCAGCAAAGAAAGATTTCTTGTACTATTTAAACAATGCAATTCACTTTAAAAACATAATAAGAAAGGTCATTAAGAGTGTTTTTTAGAAATTCGTGAAATATTGTTTCAAAGTTTTAATGGGGAAAAATATATATATTATCAATTTAAGTTTGAACATATGTATTGAATAAACTAATCAAGTAATGAGAAACGTCACATGCTCGCATATACCCGTTAGAAAAACAAATGTCATTACAAGTTTTCATCTCTTAACAAATAGCGTATTAAAATTCAAAGGAAAAAAACTTATGAATTCTTTTACCAATTACTTCATAGGAATTCCAAAAAACATCAGTAACACTCTGGGATTTCAACATCCATCGCTTTCTATTATTTGATTGAAGTTCATTTAGAAACGGAAACAAATTGGGTCTTCAACACTTGATCGAAGTAAATAATGAGGAAAAAGTATTTCAAAAGTTTCAAGTAATAAACTAGACGAAAGGATTACGATTCAAATGAATTTCAATAAGCCATTTTTTGTGTCAAAAATTTAATTCTTTATTTTGAAATGCATACGCTGCATTGCAATATTAACAGAAGGTAATTTAAAACTCCGAAGAAGTATAAGCTTTTTAGTTTCGAAAAAGCAAAATAGGCCGGATTCTGGGAATAAATCAATATTGCCATAAAAATGTAAGATTGTTACATTTCTGTTGGTAGGGGGGAGGGGATCAGAGCAAGTTTTCCAGCTTACTTTACTAGCTACTTTACCAGCTAATTTTACTTCGGCAATTTTCATTTGTTTTCTAGAAAGCAGGATATCATTGTCTTTTCTATACCTTTATTCCCAATTGCCACAGTGTTTTTTCAAAAAACAAGGAATGGTTTTGTCCGAAATGGTTAAATCTGAATGTTACACACACACACACACATATATATATACAGGAACTGAGTGTTTCTATAAATTTGCGAAGAACTTGTTACAAATCAAATAATCAAGCTCCTTGATAAGTTTTTCAACAAAATTCTTATTTTCCCACACTGTACAATTATAGAAAAAAACTGTTAAGCTACCTTATAGCTGAACAATTGAGATTTGTGACTACCAGTTTAAAATTTTTAAATAAATGCTTAATTAAACACTTGATACCAGCGTTTACTTCTTCGGCGGCCAGTCCTCCCAACTCCGGAAGCGTCTTTTGCTAAGCGTTTAAGGTACAGGAATTACAACAGCGTGAGCTCAACTGAACTCACCTTCAACTCTGTATACCAGAATTAGCGATTCATCGTACTCACAGATAACGCCACTACCTGTGGCACATTATCTGTTTCTATCAATGAACAGAATGTCCTGTTTTTTTTTTTTCATTTTTGTTCTTTGTTATTTTCCTTTTTTTAAACTTTGCCGTTTTCTGTTTTTAGTGGAATTTTACGCCAGACTCCAGATAAATGATTTCCAGGAGTTCCTCATGTATTTTCGGGCTAAAACTTTTTACAGTGATGATTTATGCTTCTTACGATAAATGCAGCCTTCTAATGTTTTAACTGTGTTGTCGCTTATTTTATAATTACGACTAATAAAACGTCCAGTTGTAAAAGGATAATAACGGAACAAAATGGACGTAATTGAAATGAGACTTGACTACTAATTGAATGAAACAAACTACTGATAGGTTTGCTTATTAGATAAATACTTTCTTGGGGTTTCTTCCTCTGACATTATAGGGAACACAACTGAAGAAGTTAGAAATTCGTAATACATTGAGTTACAGTGGAGAAAATTATTTTCTGAAATCTAGTTCTTCGAAACAATGTTTAAAACATTTCTGTCAAAGATTTCTTTAAATCTCAGTTTCACAGCTTTTAAGTGTTAATGAATAAATGTATGGGATCTTCCAATGGAACAAAGAATCAGTTAAAGTAATCTAACGTACTACCTACGCAACTTTAGACAACATATAGTGCCGAAAAAAGTGTAGGGAGTAAAAAAAGAAAGAGGCCTTGAAAGTAGCGTTTAAATATATTATTTTATAAAAACATCGGACAGCTTATAAAGAAGTATATATAAAGTACTATATTTGTAAATGAGTTAAATAAGGTGTATTTTTTTCCCTTTGTGCTTTAATCCACTATTAAAGCACAAAGGGCAAAAATATACACCGTTGCGTCGTTGTTATAATTTCGTGGTGAATTTTTCAGTACATAATTTACAGGGTGTCCCAAGACGATTGCATAAATTCTGCATAGCTAGATTCCTCGTTGAGAGTACATAAAAACTGCCCAAAGAAGCGTTCCTGTACGATCCATAGTTTACAAGAAAAATACGAAAAACAAAGTATGACGTCACTGCCGGTGCTAGAAAAAACACTATATTGAACATATCTACAGCAGTATTTGCATATCTGACCAGACTATAATGTTTAAAACGTTCGCTTTAAACATTATCATCTGGACAGATATGCAAATACTGTTGTTGTTCCAATACAGTGTGTTTTCTTGCACCGGCTGTGATCGTACAAGAACGCTTCTTTGGGCAATTTTTATGTACTCCCAACGAGGAACCTAGCTGTGCAGAGTTTATGCGGTCGTTTTCTGACACCCTATGTGGTTAAAAATAACAGTATTTTAAAACTGGAGTTCTGGACTTCATAACTTGTAGTCCGACCACAGAGAGTTTTGGCACTTCAGCGCTTCTGCGCATGGCAGATAAAGACGAGTCCATTCGAGTTTTAGGGAAGTTCGTTTTGCAGGTACGTTCAATACCGCGTGTATCAAAATGTTTGCATCTATATTTGTTAAAGCAACCAAATTTGTAAACTGGAAAATAACATCTGATCGGAGGAAATACAGTATGCGAAACGAACTAAAATGAGAACAGAATACGTCACATTCCCTTATACCAGCAGTTTATCCCTTGAACATGAATGTATTCTTCTTGGCCCTCTGCCAGTGAGAAGACCTTTATGGCCGGTGCGGGTTGTCAAGTGTCTAGAGAGTTTGTGGGGAGAGCAGGAGGATGTCCTGCGGCCGCACCCCCTCGTATTAGGAGTAGTCTGTGAAACCGAAAAGGTATAGACAGTATGGCCGTAGTTAGCTATGATTACCCGAGCCACTGAAGACCCACCATGTACACTTCGGGATACGTGCGTGTAAAATCCGTGGACCCTGAAGTCCCGAGACAGTTCCGAGGGTACCAGTGTGTGGAGATTTTCCCTTTCCTTCACCCTTAGGTCTAAAAAGGAAGGTGGCGTATTTGTGGTGGTGCCATCTGGTGTCATCCAAGTACATTATGAGCCAAGTCGTACTTCCACCGTTGGTGCTCATATTGAAACGGAAGGCGCACCCTTCTGCCTTAATTCCAGGTGGCTCTGCGACTTGACCTTGGATTTCCAAGTGGCATAAGCAACAACAACAACATGAATGCCGAAGTTATGTCGTATAAGAGTAATATTCTCTTAAAATTTACAATAAAGAAAAAACAAACTTAATGTGTAGCTGATTAAAAATGCTGTTTTATTGATGAATAACTTGTCATTTAGTTAAAACGGGGGAGGGGGCTATTAATTAGACTAAACGTAAACTTAGAACTAATTAAAAAGTTTTGTGGACAGTTGGTTAATTAACTTTATTCTGAAAAAAAAAAGAAAAAGGAAAAACTCAGCTGTATTCAGTGAAATGAACTCCAATTTGCGTACTAAATCTAGACAATTAAAAAAATAAATCTGAAATTTTCTTCTTGGTGAAGTGCCACATTAATTTCCTAATTAACGGAAACAAATTCATTATTCGCCCTTGTTCGCGAAGTTTTATGCTAAAATTAACCCTTCTCCTAACAAATTAGGTGCTGGGTTTCGCTTAAAGTCTAATTTTCGTAAAAGAAAGTAAAGTGGATTTTCCAGCTCGGTGATACAAATTATGCCCATCATTATCCCATACAAAACTCATCAAGGGCTTATTTTGAAACTTACACCGTTATTTTCTAATTAATTTTTGAGCATAGAAATAGCAGCTCAATATAAGCCGATGAGATTTTAATGCATTCCATGAGCAGTTTCCTTTAAAGTAGTAAAATAAACGAAAACACAAGTGCCCGTTTTGTTTTAAATAAAACTTTAAAAGGCAATATAAGTGTTGTAAAATATTTCAATTTGGTCGATTCTTTTACATCTTTTAATATTTAGCGATCTGATTACTTACTTTTACGGGTATTTTTAGTGACTGATGGCCTTATTCTAATTGGGGGTTTTTGGGATTGATGTCCTTATTCTAATTGAGCTTTTCTTGGGACTGATGCCCTTATTTTAAAAGGAATTTGTTGATTTTTTTTTTCGTTTCAAATAGGGGTTTTTAGGAAAAATATTTCTTCTTTATTCTAATAGAAATTTTTAGCTACTAATGTCTTTTATCTGATAGGGATTTTTAATGAAAATATTGCTCTAATACTTATGGGAATTTTTGGAGGGTCTGTTGATCATATTTTAATGAGTTTTCTTAGGGACTGTTAACATTATATTAAAACTGCTGTCTTGATTCAGAGAGTGATTGAAGGTGCAATTGTCCTTATTCCCATGGTCTTGTTTAAGAAACTGTTATTTTTATTCCTAATAGAAATTTCAGGAGACTGTTGTTCTTATCATCTTGAAAATTTTTCGCGGCCCTTTTGACCATATTCTAATAGAGATTATTAACTGATTTTATTACTTTAACTTGGATTTACGGGGACTGTTGTCTTATCTTATTATGACTTTCCAGGGACTAATCGAATGGGAATTCTTTCGAAAATATTGCCTCTGTTCAAATGGTAAGTTTAAGTAGCTTTCTCCCTATTTAGTCTATCAACTGTTCAAGAGAACAAAAAGTATCATTTCTGCGGTAAAATCGAATGATTAGTCCTTTTTTTTTCTACGTAGATTACGATTATGCGGTTGGGGAAAATGAAATTATTATTGTATGGTTATTGTCAAAACAAACTAGAAAAACATCAATTCCAAAAGTTTCGCTTTTTTGTCGATCGGATCGGAATTTACAAAAAATACCCCCCTTGAAGTTATTTAGGTATTAATTACGTATGTAAATGTTCCTGTCATTTTTTAACAAAAATTTAACAATAATAATTCTATATAAAGTATATTTGAACATGATATGCTAAAAAACATTCTTTTGCCTGTATTTTTTAATCCGACACTTAACAGCATTTAAAATACATCAAAAAAAGGAACAATGTTCAACTTATAATAATAATTTGACTTTGTGCAAATAAACAGTAATAAAAATAATTTCACATTATTTTAAAGCACAAATGAGCATTAAAGTGCAGACATACGTTTCGGGATTCCAAGCAATCCCGAAACATATGTCTGCATTTTAATGCTCATTCGTGCTTTCAAATAACGTGAAATTATTTTTATTAATGTTCAACTTGACACCAACTCAACCCCAAAAATTGAGTTCAGTAACACCAATAATGGTGGCAACTAAACGCAAAATTTTTACAGTGTAAGCAAACCTACTGTAGAAGTTAAGGGTCTATAAAATAACTTATGCAACAAATATATTGATTTCCGTTTTATTTCGTTTAAGGCAGGGGTCTCCAAATTTTCCCTCTTTGAGGCCATTATGATTGATCGTAGAAGTTCAAAGGGCCGAAACTGTTTTTAATTTTATGGACATTTGGGGATCAATAGTACTACCCTCTAACTGCTTAGTTCGCTAACTGCTAACAGATGTTTCAAACATTTTAAAACGAGTGAAATACTCAGCCGCACCACTAAGACTGAATCTTTGATTTTACAATCGAAATTTAGAGTCGTAGCTGTTAGTGTGGGTTCAGTGACTTGTAGACACAACATAAGCAGGTAATTAACTGTAAGACTACTTAATGCATATTTACAACTTATTACAACGCAGAGATACACTGCACAAGTTAACAGCAGCTCGCGCCATTCGCGCTTCGCGGAACGAACATACTCTCGAACAGTCGTTCCAGTTCTCGGTATTTACAGAGTCTCGAAACTAGACACTACAGTTTTGGAGGTAAATTTTGATGTTCGTATTTCAGACTTAGATGTCATTAGGAATGAAATTTTGACTTTTCAAAATCCTTTTGATACTGACAGTAGAACCTTATCCCGGGATCTTCAGATGGAAACTACTGCTTTACAGGTGACTGATATAATTAAGAACATGCCGAAACTCATCTTTGGTGAAATTTTAAAAGAGTCATCCACCAGTCCAATTCGATAATTTGCCTAAATTTGCTCGTGAGCTGTTTCTTGTTTTCAACACAACTTACTTCTGTGAGAAAACATTCTCCAAAAGGAAGTACACAAAGTATGTTTACGGATATCAGTTAAGCGATGAGGGTTTTAAATTTATTTTTGGATCGGTGAATGTGCTGGCACGGTGGCGTAGTGGTAAGGTGCGGAACTCGTACGCTCTAGTTCATAGGATCGAGATTGGCAGTGTTGGTGGACTTTCAAGCGGCAGAAAATCGTCTGCACCCATGCCTACTCCTCTTTGGTATTTCTCCGCATAAATTTGCATAAACTCAGCTACGTAATATCCATTTAGGGGCCGTTGTCAATACCGAAGGCCAACAAAACACCTTATAATGTCTTTTATCTTGAATTCTGTAGACGAGCATTTTTTTGTTTAAACAATGGAACATGACTGCTTGCTGGGAAAATAGCACAACAGTTTATAGAGTAATTCTATTTTTTTATTTTTGGGCAGACATCTTTGTGAAATAACTCATGACGTACTGGAATTTTTCTAGGGTGCACTCTATGAGAATTAATTATTCCTCTAAAGAAACATTATCGCTAAAAGGGTTTACGTAAAAGGAGCAAGAACATGAATATAAAACATTAGCAGGTAAACACCTTTTAATTTTAATACTTTTTGCTGTCCAATTGAGAAAAAATTGAAACTTAAAAAATGTATGTTTTAAAAGTATTTTGACAATAATCGTACAACAGCCACCAATTTCCGCATGGGCACATTCGTGATCTTCGCCAAAAACTGGAAAAATTGACACCTCACTCCACTTTACCACAGAAATTATACGACAATTCTACCACTAAAAAAACAAGCTCGACTAGCAGAGTGCCAAGAAGAATCCATTCATGTTCAAGGGAGGAACTACTGGTATAAAGATTGTGCCATTTCTCTTCTCGTTTCAGTTCGTTTAGCATACTTGATTTCTTCCAAAATGATGCTTTATGCCATTTTTGAAATTGCGTTGCTTTCATCAACCGAGAAGCAAACATTCTGATTCGCATCCTACCTATCGCACCTGCAAAACGAACTTCCCTAAAACTCGAATGGATTCCTGTCATGCGCAGAAGCGTCCAAATGTCAAAATTCTACGGTCGAACTGTATTATGGTATACGAAGAAAAATAACGATAATTTTTCCTATCATTATATGAAGCACAATGGAGGCAATTCACCGCTAGAGGAACTCATGAGCGATCAACGTTGTCACGTGATATCCCCTCTTTGTTTACTAAGATTTTGAATTGAGTTCTACGTGGAGTTCACTATGCAAAATTAGTTATCTTAAAATTAATTAGACTATTTTAACAGCTTTTTCTGAGTATAACTTAGTACTTACATTTAATTTAATAATTGTAAAAGAAATTTATTAATTATTACAATAGTTTATGTTTTATTTTAGTGTTAATTTTATGTAATGTAGAAGAACTTTATTTAGGCCTAGTTTTTAGTTAGATTTGTGGAACTCGAAGTAAAGCGATGCTACGGCTTCCATTGTTTACATTGCTTTAATCGCTGCCACGTGACCAATGACGTTGCTTGACTTGCCTCCATTGGAAATATATAGGGGCTAACTGGTATACAAATTTGTTTACCTAAAATACGCTGAGTGTGTGTCACTTACGCTCACTTTTTTCTCGGCCAGGGACTGATACAATGTGCGAAAAAGCTCGCGCAACGCCAGGCACTTCAGTTAGTTTAATATGTGTTTGTCATAAGGATTTCAAAGTTTAAATTGACAGCATTTAAAGGGACACGAGACCTTTGAAACAATACTTTTCTTTTTATTAATTTTTCACCGTAGTTGTACCTATTTTGTTGCTTATATTCAGCGGCTGCGCCTGAGTTGCCATATCGTACCATTGGAAAGTTCGAGTTACTGTTGCTCTTCTTCAATGTGAGTCTCGTGACCTACTGCAGGAGTGCAAGGGAGCATGGAACATTGAGCAGTGCAAAAACTATGTCGGGCTTCACGACACATTTTTTTTTAAAAATATGCTGGAAGTTTTAAAAAAAAAGTTTTTTCAATAACTTATATGATTAAACAAACTGTTAACATTATTGTTGCGTATCTGTGTGCAAATATTTATGCAATTTTGGATGAAATTTCACACGCAAGACTCATTTTTTGTGTTCTTCATATTTTGTAATAATTTTGAAATTTGTTTTGGACAAAAATATTCTTTGCTGGTTTAATATTTAAAATTTAGCCAAAATATGTATAACGAATGCTAAAATAAGTCCAACGACAGTGAAATTTTTTTGAAATTAAATTTTTATTGTAAAGGTCCCGTGTCCTCTCTTAGAACTTGAGTTTTGGACCTACCTAGTGATTTTTGCCTGAACACCAACGAAACGAAAATGGTAACTCAAGAGAAAAAAGCGCGAGAGCTATTAACGGCAGTCGATGAATTGCATATTTACTATTTAATTTTTTTTAAGTTTCCTCATTTTTTTTACTTATTTTTTAAATAGAAATCCCCGTTCTTAATTAACAAAACTTACCACAAAAACCGCGGAAAATTATAAGAAATGCAAGTTAATACGCGTGATTGAAAGTTTCTGTATGTAAGTAAAACTGCAAGGCCTCTAAACAGCAATCTAAGATTGAACACATTCTGGGTTCTTCCTTCGTGTCTAATATTCTCACAGAAGAATAAAAAGACTAGCATACAATGGCATTCGGCTACCAAGCGCGCGATCTTTTTCCTTCACGCTTTGATCACTCAGCAAGCATGATATCAACTAAACACTCCTTTCAAAACCCCTGGAGGAGATAGCTGACAACTATCTGATCAATGACTAAGATGGATGCGATCAGCCACTTTCATGTTAATAATCAATAAACATGCGTATAACAAACTATGTATTAGAATGCATTGCGCGGAAAGTAGCTTTAATTTATTTTTGTAATACCGATAGAAATATGTTTTAAAAAGACAGCTGCTACTTTTTACAGAATTTAAGGAACTGTTTAAACAATTTTAAGGATTTAAATATTTCTTTGATAGAGGGTTTAAGGTATGCCCTCAATTTCTGAAAAATTTCAAGAATTTTTATCGAACACATACTTAGTGTTATTTTATGAAGAATTAATAAAGTTTGCTTTACATTTCTGTTGCTCTTTACTTTTTTCTATTATAATCTGGACTTTCCGTTCTTGACTTTAAAAAGAATTTAACAAGATTACTTATAAGCAATATATATATATAGTTGAATCTGAAGAAAATTTCGCGTTCTTAATTTCTACTGGGGAAAATTAAGAGATTATTATCTTACTTTATCTCAAAAATTGGAATAAAATGTTCAGAAAAACCAAGCTTATTTTTAACTGAAACATTAAATTATCTAGCTATAATGTAAAACTCTGTATAAAACTAATGTGTCACGTGTTTTTCTTATTGACAACAAAACACCAAATTCAAGAATAAAAACGAAAGGAATAAGAGAAAAACAAAAAACAAAAAAAGTGAAAGAAAGAAAAAAAAATCTCCTAATGACACAACAGAATGATTTCATTGGAGAACAACTGTTAACTAAATTAGTACACAGACGGATCTCAAATGCAGCTCTTTTTTTTAATTGTTTTATTTTTGTTATTACTACAAATCAAAGTGAAGCTAGTGATATGAAAAAAATTCAACTCTGCTTTCAAGCAATCTTTTCTTATTAATTCCATTAGAATTAAAGTAGTAAATTGATTTACGTATGTGAATAAATACCACATTCCCCCTCTCTTCTGGGTTAGAGATGCCTAAATTTTTATCGGTAAATGGGGTTTATGGGCGTTTTTTCCTTAAACATTTAGACCTCGGCTGTTTCAATGCAGGCAGTGTGTCAATTTGGTTACTACGATTTAAACTCTGGAAATGTTCTTTCTCAGATTATTTAATTGAATTAGTTTGCTTTGTGTAATGCAATTAAACATACGGTGAATGTAATGCTTTTACGCTGTTTTCCGAAGTTTGGGTAATTTAACAGTGCCATACATTTAATAGAATCCATACAAACTTTAAATAAATAAGTAATAACGAAATTAACTTACAAATGAATAATTCGGCTCAGGTAACACCTGAATTTGTAAGTGTTTATTTTTTCTTGGGGAATTCTGTGAAAAGGGATAGTGTCATTGGCCCCCATTTTGAGTATCGTTATGTCTTCTAGGGGGAAACTGAGCGTCAAAATTCTCAAGTGGTAATGGCATCCGCCGATAGTGGTCCTAATTGACAGAATGGATGTTGGTTTCCGGGTTATGCACTAGGTCTGCAAAGATTAGTGACCATACGCAGCCCCATCAGAAAGAAATGATATTGTGTTATTCGCGTCGATCGAGGAGGCTTCTATTTTGATGTGGACATCGGAAATATACAAGAACATTCACATTTATTTAGACGCAGACATTACACAACACTCAGTCCCCAAATTTCATATCTTTAGAACAATACTGACTGGTTACAGTTAGAAATAATACGAGCGCATTAAAGCTTGTGGCTTTGATTATAACACATATTGCGATCAAACTCAAACTATCATCAATAACGCTTCCCTTTGTCACTAAATATTCTAACAAGAAATGAATATCAATATAACAAGAAATTAAAATCAAGCGTCAAGTAATACAACAATAATAGATTTAAGTATTTTCTAGTAAAGCTGCTAGTAAATAAAAGAATAAATGAAAATTTGAAACAAACTCATATTTATAAAGAGCATGAATTCTGCAAATGTGTTAAACTTCTTCGTGAGTTACCAAACATATCTCAAAACAGTTAAAGGCACTGTGTGCCCCGTCTTGGTATATATATTTATTTTTTAACTACATCTTTTATAGACGTCATTTCGTTATGACTATTTCTTTACTTGTTTGAGACAAAAAGGAAAACGTTATTCCTGTCCGAATCTAAAAGTATTTCTTTAAAAAAGTTTTATTGCGAAAAAATATGAAAACAGTAAATCCAAACTGAGTTGACATTTGCATTTTTTAGAACTAAGAGTTATTTCACGGCATTTAAATTTCTTCTTCTTCCAAGCTTTCTTGTTGTTTCAGTTAAACCGTTAATTTCATAGTTGATCTTTAAAAAATATCACATCAAAAAATTCTAAATATAACAACAACTTTTCCTTTGCAGTAGGTTAATGAAACATTTGAGTTTTACAGCACGTACAAATTAAAACATAGTAATTTAAAGAGTTTAGGACACGATTCTTCAATTTGTAGAAGGTATGTTTTTCTGTCCTGGAGATTCAATGCAACAATTAAACACTATTTGTTACTTACATATGAAAAGTGTTCAGTAAAAATTTCACTTGAAAGATTACTATACAATAAAGAATTTGCAGAACTCCAAAAAGCTTTATCACTTAATGCATTGAATAATACTTTAACGTTTAATGTACTGAATAATTAATTTAACGAATTAATTAAATTAACGAATACCGAAATTCTTTATTAAATTCATCTTAAAATTGAATAGTAAAGTTAAAAAATAATAATAAACTCTAAACGGTATTATTCTTCCTAAATCCTTCACGCAGCAGCATTACTAAACTAAACGCGAAAGTTATATTTTATTCAGGAATAAGTTGTGGTAAAAATTTGGAGTCAATAATTTTTACTCTCTTTTATATTGCTGTACAGCATAAGCTGCTTCACAGTTCGCGTATAATTATTAACTCGCACAAATAACTCGGTGTTAATGAGCATAAAAATAATACATGAATTCACTTGTTTTCATTTCAAAGGAATAAAAATGGCTCATCGGAGTCAAAAGAACATCTTAATCCTGTTAGCGGAACTAAAATCCAATAAGCAGTGAGAGCATTTCACGGGTTTCTAAATAAAAATCTTCGCAAGAACCACTCTATCTTTATTTAATGCCTTATTATGTTGCGAGAGAAAAGCTCTGTTCTTTCCATTTTTCAACATCAACGCATTTTAAGGATAAATCCAATGATTTCTTAGATTTGAAATTTTTCTCCCTATCTCTCCAGAGTTGCTGCTGTGAACTTTATTGAGTAGATATTTTTTCGAAACTCTAATAATTTTATGAAAAAAGGAAGCCAAGTTCGATTAAATTAGTTTTATACTAAGAGATGAAAGTATTTGCCATGTTATCTTAAAAAGGGTTCCTTAAATCAATATTTCGTTTCATGCTTAAATTGGCTGAAAGGATTACGTCTGACAATGTCTTATTAAAACTCAAGCTAAACCTTGTTGTTTAATGCAAGGATAGAAAGAGTCTTTGAAGCGCTAGGTAGTGTAATGACTACTTGTTGAAACGTTTTACACGCATTTTTACTGAAGTGACTCAACAAATTTTGAAACTTACATTGAATGAAAAAAATGCTATTTAATTACGTAATTCTGCAACTGGTATATGTGTGCTAAACAAAAGTAACTTTATTTTTAAAACTGTATTGACTTGAACGAACAAAGTGTTGTGTTTGAACAGGCATTTAAAAATATTATAGTGTTTCATTTAAACTTTAAGTTTACTCCAAAGTACCGTGGATCGCAGTAGTAATGTACCCGACGGTTTAACAGTTCAACAAATTACTAGCGCATCTCATGATAAACAATACGCTTCTGCCGCTGGTAATAACAAATTTAGTATCACATTTATCGTCAAATTGAATGCTTAGAAATATAAGCAGTGTATAAGGTATAGTGTTTTTATGAAAGCCGTTCTTCATTCACTAATAAGTTTTTTGTGTTAAAAATTGATGAGGTCTTGAATTTGGATAAAACCGTGATTACTTGTTTGATTTAAATCATTCTATGCTGTGCAGCATAACTGAAAAACTTTGTGAAAGTCAGCAACTATTTGTAAAGGTTATTGAAATGTTCCTTTACTGAAATGGTATTTTGAGAATGTGAGTTGTTACTACGGGTTTTTGTATTCTACTTTGCAATTGTTTTAAAACCTTTTCAAACTGTTCATCAAGTATTTTTATTATTTAATTAAGAGCTAAAAAACTATTTTTCGTTACATAAAGAACCATAATAAGTACCATAAAGAGTAATTCATGTGTGTAACCAAACAAGTTTTAAATTTATACAACATTAACTTCTTTATATAACTTCGTAGTATTTAAAATTATCTTGTAATTGCATAATTTTAATAATTAGTTGAAAATATTTCGATGAATCTCAATCTATTTTGAAATAATCAACACGTTTTGTTACTTAAAGTGTAAAATTTTAATATTGTGTAGTTATTTGTTTTAACGATTATTATATTTGTTGCTTTAGTCTTAGCCCATCGGGGATTGATTAATGTTTCTATGCTAATAAACCTAACCAATTTTATTTCCCTAGTTATTACCTTCTTGTAAAATTACACTAACACTACTTTATCACTTTTATTTGTTCATAAATTTCTTGTTTCTGTAAACAGAGTAAGACTTTTTTTCAGAACTATTTAGACTGTTTTATATATTTAGACAGTTTTTTTTTTGTAATTTCTGATGCAAGTTATCAGTTACACTGGTAAGCTGGAAATACAATGTGACTGTGGTTTTTTTAATCTTAATGCTAATAAATTAATCTGTAGAATGGAGAAATATGATACTATTTGCATTAATTAAATGTTAATGTAATTATGCAAGAGTTTGTCTATTAGTAGATAAACAATTTCACAAAATAAATAATCATTGTAAATTATTATTTCAAAATTATGTCACCCTTTTTCTCTCGAAATTTTCATTTTGTGTGAGTAGTTTTTAAGCAGATTTCTTGAAAGGTCTCTATAGTGTTGACATTTATTTCTCTTTGAAAAAAAAAGAGGTTTCTTTTTAAATCAAACTAAGTTTGCAACAAAACAGTGTGTTGGTACTTTCGTTAGAAAGAAAATTGCTAGGGCAATCATGGATGTATTAACTATTACGAAATGGGCAGTCATAATAGTTATGGGTGCTCTATATATACTGTGGGCCATGCAGTTTATAAGCAAAGATTTCTATGAAAAATACAAAGTATTTTATTAGGGTCATTTTTCGAATTTGCTTTCAAAAACCCTATTTACTTATTAAATGTTTTGTGATGACGAAACTTAAAAGTCACTGAAGCATTGTTATTTCTAATGTATTAATTTGTTGAATTATTAACTGTTGTTCTACGTGATTTATTCATTTTAGAGTCTCTTAAATGTAATTTTGACCTAATTGCCTAAATATTTTTGACCTTCAAAATAATTGAAGAACTGTGGTGGTATTAAAAGAAAAGTACGTAGCAGTTTTTAATAAAGTTCATGTTTATAAAGTATCAGTGCAACAAAAATAAAGTCTTCCATAGTGGCTGAGGCTGCATTTGATTCCTAACAGCTATATATGATGTAGTTATTAAAATCTGGTATATTATTTGAAAAATACGCTGCTTAAAATAAATAGATGCTGATGTAAAAGCTCTGTGTTAGACTCTAGTTTAAATTATTTCTTGCAAATAGTGTTTATAACGTTTTGCATTTGTAGCAAAAAACATGGATGTTTTATACATTGTGAAGTGCTTAGGGTTGTCTGTTTTTGTGATTTTGTACACTATATTTTTCTTTGAGTTATACGACTACTATTTTTTCGGACCTATGAAAAGAAGCATATTAAAACCACCTGCGCATAATTCAAGTGTACATGATTCAACAGAAATGTAAAAACAGAATATATTAAAATTATGTGTCATCTGATTAAATTCTTCAACAAATATAGAATATTTACTGATGTACATGTATTCTAAAACTCTAACCGTAATTTTGATATGCTCTTATCTCAACCATAGCTGTCCTAATCGCTGTCTTTTAGAAAAAACTGATTTTGCTGTTCAAATATTTGTTTATTTGTACATGTTTATATAAACTTGCATCATGTTTCAAGACCTCAGTTTTTTATTTCATATTGTTGATCATGTGTATTTTTTTATATTCTTTCAAAGCATGTGTATTGTTTAGTATGTAATAGCGTATAAAATCCTACTACTCATTGTTGTAGAATTAACCCTTCACAATAAATGTAGAATCAATAAAAAATCCCCTTGAATGTAAATTCTCTGCGACTCAGTTAACTACTCATGGATTAAAAGCGTTTTCCTGTTGCGCACGGCTTGAGCAATTGAACATGAATCAATACTTTCGAAACAACTAATTTAGTCATTCAGCTTGAAAAAGTTTTCTTTGTTCCGAATTTCAAATGACAAGTATAATTTTATCTGTTTAATAAATGTAAACAACATCAATAATCCTGATGTAGTTTACGTTTGTAATAACCATCAAGATTATACTTTGTATACCAATTTTTGCACAATTTGATTCCGCCGTTGCTTTGCAGTGAAATTCAGAAAAATCTATCTCGTATTTTTAATCTATGCATTTGGAATCATCAAATTGTTAATTTATTGTTCGACATCAAAACTTTTCTCTGATAGCAAATACACATCATTAAATTCTTCGCATTTTCATCTTTTCAATGATAATCTTTTTTTACTACATATAGCTGTATTCGGTTTTACTTATTGACAATTGTTTTTTTTTTTTTTTTAATCTTCACTTTAACCAGCAAATTATGTTCAAAAAATTAATTTTAACATAATTTAATTGAAATTACAGCTACAATTGAATTCGCATTATTTTAAAGTTAGTTAAAATATTTTATTTAATTTGTTTTGAGATCCATTTTAAATTTGAAGTTATGGCTTTTATGTGATCTGAAATATGATGATTCCGATTTACATCATCAGGGTTAAACGAACCGAGTTCAAATAAGTTTGTTGACTGCAGTACATGTACATTGCATTATGTTGGCAGTTACATTTACATTGCATGTGCAATTTTCTTTTTTCCGTTTATTTTACAATGTTAAAAAAAATGGTTTCATTAAAGTGTCAAAAGAAAATCTGAAATCTATCAATATATAGATCATTTTACTTCTTGATGTTTGAAATAAATAAAATCAGAAGCTGCTGTAAATCTTACCAAAATCATATCTAAAAAGTATGAAAATGAAGACATTTTAATGAAATATCAATTGAACAGTCAATCTCAGCAAACTCATTGATGGACATTGAAATGCAACAGGAAGTTTCGATGAAATTACACAAGTTTATCTTAAGTAAGGCAAATGTTTACTATTATTGATAAATGTATATTTAGTTACTATATTTTAAAAACTTCAGGTTTTGTGACACATTTTAATAACTCATTGCAGCCCATCAACTCCTAGTGATTTTAAATGGGATCACGGCATACCCAATTGCCAATATGGCAATTGGGCGCACTTCTGATTTTGATTTTAGAAATTGATATGTGCATATAGATAGATATATAGTTTTTTTTCCAGTTTTCTCTAATGTCCATCCTAGGTCCAACATGATTGAATTTTGCCCGGTAACATTGGCTTTAATCCTATTTACCCGTCTTTCAAAATATTTACTAATTTTTATTTAACAAAAAGATAGGCTCAACTAGCAGTTACCTACTTATTTTTAAACCTTTTATTGCGACATTATGCTGTAAATCTGCAGTAAAATTGGGATTTGTAAATTTCACGTGGAGAAACCCACTTGGAATTTCCATCGCACTTTTGTTTCTTATCTATGTTAAATGTGATTTTTTAAAATTATTTACATTTTACGTTTGTCAACATAAAAATAAAGCAAATTCGTATCTTTTTATTTCCCTTCAATTACACATTAATTGTTAATTGTTATTTCTCACTCATTTTCACTTCAGAGTATCATTAAAATGATAAGGTAGCGAGATCTTTAGTACTTTGTATTCTGAGATAAAGTTTGGCATCCTTAAGAACCGAAACCGATTGATACCAATAAAACTGATAAGGATATAGTCAGTTTTATACATAAAAAATTGCTTTGCACAGAGGAGCATTTGTTTCTCACTGATATTTCTTTAATTTAATCGCCTAAGTTAAACGGCATTTCATTCGAAATCGTTGCAAAACCAATATAACTCCTTTTTTGGATTTTAATTTCGCAAGTGTTGTGAAAACTAACAGTTAAATGTAATGTCAACGTCGGGAAATATATGCCACCCAGCTCCTTCTGACAGGTTTGTGATTGAAAAAACAAACGATTATGAAATTTCGATTACATGGAAGATAGAAAATTTTTCAGTAACAGCTGCGAAAGCAGATAAAAGAGTTAGAAGCCCTAAATTTCGTTGCGCAGATGCTACCTGGAATTTGATTATATTTCCTAATGGCATGAGAGAATCCAAAAACGTGGGTCACGTTTTAATGTTTTTAAACAAAATCCATTCGCCAACCTCAGAGCATAGCACCATTTTCAAGTTCGACGTTATTGATGAACATCAAAATAAAGTGTACGACATGTTGCCTTTGCAAACTACATTCAAAGGAAATGGAAAAAGATGGCAATATTGCACACTATACAGAAGCGAAATTTTAAAAAAATCGTCTGGTATTTTACTACAGGATACGTTAACTGTTTCTTTTGATTTGACCGTCATAATAGACGATAAATCTACTGCTATTTCAACAGATGATGTTAATAAAAAAGGTAAGGTTTGCATTTTAATGGATTGAAAACTTCTTCTATGATGAATTACTGTACTTGAGTTCTATATACCATATATTTTATCCTCCTGAGACCCGAGCAAGAAAAAAATACACATATTCTCTTAACTATTAGTTTTTCTGAACAATTGGGAATTAAAAGCGATCTTTTTCAAAAAATCAATAAACTTGAATTTTTAAAATTTTCTGGGGGGTACATTCATTTGAATGTATGTTGAGGTCATAACTACAGCAGAATTATGTGATACTTACACAAAAATAGATAAACAAAATTATTAATTACTTATAACATAAAAAAAGAGATCTAACTTGAATAAAAATCCTAGAACAATATTAAAAGAGAAAAAAAAATATGTGAAAATCAAAACAACAGCGAGAGCGTCAAATTCCAACTTGACTCGTGTTCCTTGCCATATTGTAAGCAAATAAACTACTGTTTCCGAATTTTCAAAGTTAAAAAGTGATTTCTTATTCCTCGTTTATAATTCCAATCCAGGTCTTGCTTGCTAAAATAAAATCTGTCACAACAGGGAGAAAAAGGAAAACATCCACTTTATTGGATGCCAGGTCTCATAAGGATATATACTAATTATACAGCTGACTCACGTTGCAAATGACCTCATCCATACTTAAACTATTTGAGTCTTCCTAGCCAATGGATCAATAATAATATTCAAAAAAATTCTTTTCCTTTAAATTTGGTTATAATATTACTTTCAAATGGCATAATAAATACTCAATGCGAAATGTATGAATTTCTTTCGCTAAATACATATTTTGAACTTAAACGAATTAAAAAATAATTAACAAGATACTTATGACATAGGGTAGGATGGGGTAAAATGGGTCACTTGATAAAAAACTCAAAATAATAGAACTTGAAATTGAAATTTTTAAATCAATATTTTTTATGTTATATTTCAATGTGTTGGCAACATTTTTCATTCTAATAAAATTTAGGTTCTTAAATATGGCAACACAAAAAATATTTTTGTAATTTTTGGATGATAGTGTGCTAAACACATGGTTTATACCAACTTCTGAAAATCTCTATATTTTATCAAATAACAATCCAAATTTAAAGGATTTCCGCACAAAGAAACTTTGGAGAACAATTACAGTCGAGCATGTAAAAAAAATTAAATATTGAATTTTTTACACCAGTTTTTCTTGGATGGGGTAAAATGGGTCATGGTTAGGCTTCGTTAATTCTATTCTATTATTGTTTTAAAATTTACTCTGTTGCAATCTCACTGAAGAAAATTCCTAAATTTAAACAGTGTATGTTGCTTATTTTATTGAAATTAAATTTAAAAAACATTTTTAAAATGTTTTCCCTAAAAAAGATCATGTTGATGTGGTAGAGAGAAGTGATGTTGTTGAAGTGTTATGCGAACCAATATATAACAATCTAGAACAATATTATTTTAACATTTCAATGTAATTATAATTCAAAATGTTGCTAAATATGTTACTTACTTTTTAAAATTTAATTTCAAAGTAATAAATTACTGTTTTCAGCATTATTTTGCATTATGACCCATTTTACCCACGATGGAGTAAATCAGGTCACAACTTTATAAGCTCAGTTAAACTATTTCATAATTAAAAAATAAATATAAAAATGACATAAAATTGATCTAAAGGAGTTCAATGTTAAGATGCAATTGAAAAGAAATGGTAAATGTTTCTGGCTTTCTTGCTATGAAACTTTAAATATGAAACTAGCTAAAATTGACCCATTTTACCCAACCTGACCCTAATCTTTAAATTTGATGAAAGTAATGATTTTGTGTAAGAACTTGAAGTAGTTGCGGCATTAAACAGTGTAAAATAAACATTGTAAGGATAATAAATATAATAACAAATATAAGAATTCGTTTTAAAACCTCAGATTTTTTGGTTGACAGTTTTCAGTACGTTATTAAAAACACGTTGCCTTAAATTTTGGGAAGAGAATACGAGCAATTGAGTAACACAATTTTTATGACGCCTTCTTGTTGAGATGCATTTATGACCCCTTTACATTATGGGGTGGGGGAAAATGAGTAGTTACATGGCATAAAGTGGTCATAGATATATAAACGTATGTAAGAAATTATAAAGAAAAGTAATTAAGTAAATATTTTAGACTTGTTGTAAAGGAAAGAAAACTTATATATATGTAAAAAAACATTTAATTAACAATAACGTAAGTTTCTTGACAGTAACATAAATGATTGACAACAACACAAATAACTGTTAGATCAGAATTTATATAAGATTCAAATTTCCCCGTAGTCGTTATTATTATTTTTTTAACTGCTCAAAAATGAACAAAAACTAGTCAAATCAAAAAATATTTCACGCCGAATGAGCTCCTTTTAATAATCTTGTTCAAAGGAATTTGGATCATATGTCAAGAGTTACACAATTTGCTTTATTTTTCCATAGGCGCTAATGTTAAGAATTTTTGAACTGTTCAAAATTGAACAGTTGAAAAATCATTTAAATCAAAAAGTAAAAGATGGAAATGAGATGTTCTTGGTGAGATCTTTCGACTGCGAAAAACCCCTTTTCGAATCGATCATTCCTTCGAAAGTTATTGGGGGGGGGGGGGGGCAGACCGACACACATTTTCCCCACCTAAAAACATTACTTCCAATTTTTTTATTTTTCAACATTTATTTAATTGCTTAAATTCTTTTTGACCTTTTCTTTATTTTAACGATATTTTTAGGATATATTAATCCTGCTTTAACTCTTTTTTTCTTTAACTTTTAGGGGAAATTAATATAAAAAGGGGAAAAAATATAATCTCCCGTGTGCAAGTTGTTCAGTTAGTGAAAGATTTTTTTTTTTTTTTTTTCACTCTAGTTCAATTAGTTTTAGTAGTTTGACATTTTATTCAGCCTGATATGTACTTTCTTTTTATTGTGTGTTAGTGAATTTTTTAATTATTTTGCATATTTTCTTAAGGAAATCAAAAATACTTCATTGTACTTCTTTGTATACTGAAACTTTTATTTATTCTTTAATATTTCTCTTTCAAAACATGCAAATCAAAACTTCACGTGTTATATTTTAGAAATAACTAAGGTAGTATTTTAAAGTTGTTTGCAAAGGAAAGAAAAAAAAAAAAAAAGAAAGAAAGAAAGAAAAGAAGAAAGAAAAAGAAGAAAAACTCGTAGAAACTGAAATTTCTGCTTTTTCTTAAAAAAATCGTCACCACAAACATAGTTTTTAACTTCAAATCCCAATCAAAATAACTTAAAAATGCAAATGAATAAGTTTTAACTTTCATGCAAATAGGCTACTGCTGTATATGTAAATTTTAACAGATAAACTTCAATTCTTACAAAGTTGCCCATATTTAGTTAAAAATACATCTTAAATGTCAAAACAGAAAAATAATAGTGACAATTGCTCAGTAAATGGCAACCAGAAAGACATAGTGCATACAATACCCTACTATAAAATGCCCTACTATACAATATACTTTTATAAAATCAAATTTAGTGCTTTTATTTATTTATATATTTTTTTCAAGCAAATAAAACATTTATAATAAATAAAAATAAAACCAAAGGCTCGGAGGGGAAAACACCCTGTATAATACTGTTTTTAACTATTAAAATCAGTCAGCAAAGCAATGCATTTCATCTTACTAATTTATATCATTGCAGTACGTTTTGCGCTTAGCTATTGCAATTGGCATACCGAGTAGTGGTAGTTAGTGCTACTTTGCATCTTTATGAAACCGTATTTGACAGGGCGAAATCCCGGAATTTTCAGTGTTATTCTTATGTACGTTATTTAATAGAAGTGATCAAAACAACCCCGAATGGGGAACATATTTATTTCTTTATTGTTAAGTACAAAACTTGATTATTACTATATTTTTGATACTGATTCTATCAATTATTTACTGATCTTGTTGGTAATAATTGATCGTAAGCATTTTTCATTATCTTATATTTGCGAATAACATTGTATAAATGGGTTGCCCGTACGCCATTTTGTAAATGAGTTTTGCACTCTGAATTTTTTAAAATCTAGGTTGAATTCTAATTTAAGATTTTGTAATTAGCAATGGATACTCGTTCAAGACATGTAAATTATTAAACATTACAATTATAGGGTACGTATTAATAGTTTCTCTATTTATTGCAGATGCAGAAATGCTTAATGTGTGTAAGCACTGTTTGAGACCTTTGGTAGGAGATTTTGAATCATTATACAATAATCCTCGATTTTCTGATGTCATTCTAAAGCTGGGTCACAATGAATTCCCAGCGCACAAAGTGGTTCTCGGAAGTCGCTCAAGAGTTTTTGGGGCAATGTTTGAACACGACATGAAGGAAAATCGGAATAGCACAGTTGAACTCGTCGAAATGGAAGTCACTGCTGCCAAATATATGCTTCGGTACATTTACTGTGGAGATGTACGTCAATTGTCACCTGGCGACGCCATTGACTTGTATGTAGCTGCTGACCGATACGACCTGCAAGAACTGCTAAAAATGTGTCGTAAAGTTATCCTGGATAACGTATCCATAAATAATGTCTGTGATATCGCTATCGTTGCAGATTTACACAATGACAAAGAACTAAACCATGCAGTTAAATCTTTTCTGTTTAAAAACATAAAGGAACTTGTAAAAACTAAGGAGTGGAAAATATTCTCTAAGCAGAAATCGGATTTGTCTGTAAAATTACTTGAATCTGTAATTTTGAGTGAGTAATGCTTGTAAGACGTGGTACTAAATATCTTCTAGCCGCCTCGACAGTTCACACTTGCCTATTGAAATGAAGAGCTTGAGCGAACAGTTAGAGAAGCATCTGTAACTTATTTTTTTACAGTAGAAAACACGCTTTTTAAATAAGTTGTCTCAAACTCAAATTTCATATGGACCGAATGCATAATAAAACAAAAAGCTTTCATTTCAAAAACATACATTGAACAAAATAAGAGTAGACATTTAACAGTACTTATAAGCAACAGTACTTTTCTTCAAATATTTTATATTAAAAGCTCATTTTAGAAATCTTCCATTGTATTTTCAACAAGATTATTTTATTTTTTCCTGACAGTTTTAATTCTCAATTTTAATTAAATAAAGGCGTTATTTTAGTACATTTTCTCCTCCGCTTTTAGTTTTCATAGCATTTTGTGTTCTTATGGATAACATAAAAAAAATATTTCTTAAAAAATACATTGATATTCCCAAAAGAAACAGTAATAATAGAATAACTTTTCTGGCTAATGTTAATAAACCAAAAGAAAAAAAAACCTCAACCTCGAAGTGAAACAAAACTGATTGAATGAATCGCAATATTTATGTCTTAATTGACCATCTCACAGGGAAAAAATTATTAGTCTAAGAATAATATTTTCTTCTTACTGAAAACTTACTCTCTGCTTTCTATTTAAATGAATAGAAACGTATCTCAAAAACGAGCAGTTACGGAAAAATTGAAAAATGACTAATAAACATGATTAGAAACCTGATAAATGAGCGCATCCTTGCAGTAAAAAAAAAAAAGGAATGGTGTTTTGGAATGTAGATGTGTTGCTTCGGGGAATAGGTTTAAACAGTTTCATAATCACTTATTACTAAAATATTTTTTTTCTTTGTTTCCTTATTTTGATTTTTAGTGCATGAACATCTTCAAACAAAGTTGAAAATAACTGATAGCCTGCAGTGTTAAATCAAAATTCTTCTCATTGGGATTAATATTTTCAAGATCATCATGTTCTCGGAATGCCTCAAAGACAAAATACCTTAGATTAAAAAACAACCAAATTCTTATTTTTCAAGTAACATTTCTCTCAAAAATGACCCGGTACGATCTCCATTTGTGAAGTCACTAAAAATAAAATAATAATAATAATAAAAAAATACACTGAAACTTCCTCACTGGGGTTTGAACGCAGACTTTCCACACAGGTTCCTGATTCTCTACAGACTCCGGAGCTTCACAGCCACTCTCACCGCCCACAGAGCCTTTAAAATTTAAAAAAAATTCTTTGTGTTATAGTTAATATACTTCTTCGCTCATTCCTTACACCTTTACGATTTAAGCATGAAATTTGGTATCGTCCTGAAGTAAAACACATAAACATGAATCGTCATGAATTATAATAATAAAAAACGAATAGGTTCATTTCTTAATTTTAAATCGATTGCAAGTAGTTATGATTAGTACCAGCATGGCGTTATCCGTAATAGGAAGCTTTTAAAACTGAAAGAAAAAAAGAAAAAAAAAGGCAAGGAGAAAAGGAAAGAAAGAAAGGGAAAAAAAAAACTCACCTACGGCGATCTTCAACAGAATTTTAAATTCTCGTCACGGCGTTGCCGTCTGCCTCATGTATACTGCGCAACATGACGGATTTCGGAACTGATAAAAAAGTTAGGACAGTTGTCTTGAAAAATTAATAAAAAAACTTTCTACCGAATTAAAAAAAAAATGATTCGAGGTGCATCATTTACCTTTTAAACTAGGTGTGTACGAAATGTCAAGTCTATAACAACTCAATTTGTCCATGTATTCCCAATTTTGTACACCTTGCAGCAGTAAAAAAGAAGAATTTACCCTAATAAAATTTTACTAGGACATTAGTTATATATTACTTTAGCTGCGTGACTGTTCGAAAATGAATTGTTGTGTTGAGGAAGTATTTTTCTCTCAGTCTTTTATTTATGGTTTTATTAAATGATTGTGATAAGATTTTTAAATGTATTTGTCATTGACAATAACATCTTTTAATTCGTAATTAAAAATTAAATTATGTTTTAATTAAAGTTTTCTTTTAATTAAAAATAAAATGCATTGAAAGATATACTTCGTTTTTCTTTTTCCGAATTATAGTTAAGTTCTCCTTTTTATTCCAAAGCATTGTATTGAAACGATAAGGTAAAGAAGTTCTTTGTACCTTGTAACCTCAGATAAAATGTTATATCTTTAAAAAAATAAATTTCCACAGTATGCAAACTGATAAGCATGCCATCAGTTTTCGTACTGAAAAAGTTAATTTTGTGTAGTATTTACGGCATCGACAACACGTATGATAGTTTAAACATTTAACTCGTTCCTCAAACTGTACTTTGCCTCGTTAAAGAGATTTGTAAGATTAAATTCCTTGATGAGAGTTTATTTTGAGTTCAATGTGAAAATAATTAAGTGCCATGGCTACATCCGAGAAAAAATACCATACTGTTTCTGACAAGTTTATGATTAAAAGACTAAGCGATTGTGAAGTTTCGATTAAGTGGAAGATCAAACATTTTCAATCCATTGCTCCGAGACCAGATGAACGAATAATGAGCCCTGAATTTAATTGTGCAGACGCTGTCTGGAATTTGGTTATATATCCTAATGGCACCACAGAATTCAAAAACGTGGGTTATGTTTTGATGTTTTTAAGAAAAATTCATTCACCGACCTCTGAGCACGACACCATTTTCAAGTTCGATGTTATTGATGAGAACCAAATTGAAGTTTACGAGACCATGCCTGTGAAAATCAAATGCAGAGGAAATGGAAGAAAATGGCTATCTTGTACAATAAAGCGGGAAGATATTTTGAATCCATGGTACGGAATTTCGTCAGATGGTACACTAATTGTTTCGTTTCATTTGACTGTCATACAAAATGTTAACTCTGCTGATGTCTCAACACATGAAGCTAATGAAAAAAGTAAGATTTCTGTTTAAATATCTTGAAAAAAAATTCAATGTTACGTGAATTTTTAATGGCTAAAATGTAGTATTAATTTCACATACGTAAAATAGAAAAATGTTACTACCTTTACTTAAGTACATTTTTTTCTCAAACTTCATACAAAGAGCTTACTTTCCCGTTTAATAATTTCAGTTTAATGATGAAAAATGGTATTATGTTTCGCTGTCGTTGATTTTATGCGTAGCTGTTTATACATTCATTAAGCTTTAACCTGTTATAAAAGCAAAAAGTATAACCATTGTTTCCTCAGAATTATTAAGCCAGCCATTTTACGGAATTAAGTATTAAATATGAAAATTGTATATTTTACTTAACTTTCCTTATTAAGAAAATAATAATCACCTCCCAATTCCCCCCAACCCCCTCCCGCCAAAAAAGGTTAAATAACTATTTAAAAAATCTTGCGCTGAAATAATAATATAATTCGCACTCAGTGTACGTAAGCAAAATACATCAAAGGGGGGCTACAAACAGGTATTTCTAAGTTATTTTAGAAAAAATTATTCTGTAACCTTAAAAATAATGTACTCTAATTTCTTGACGATTTGTGTTTTCAATATGAAGCTTACTTTTTTTATTTAATTAATTCTATTATTTTTCAGTACAACATAAAGTTCTAGTTCCGCCAAATATTTTCTTGAACTCAAAATGTGAGGAATTCGAATAGGTCCAATAAAACAGTAGTTTCTGTGCTATCTAAACCAGTTTTATAGTAGCTCTTTATTTCATTAGGGATATAGCGTTTTACTATTTTTATTTTCGTTACAAGGGTCATTTTGAAATCTTCCCCACCGGCCATCTCTAGTCTTATATGTTTCTGCGCTTCTTATATGTTTGAAACTTAGGTTGGTAAAGTTCTAGGGAGCTTGGGTGCTAAAATGGTTTGCTTTGAAGTACTATATATTCAATGTACTGTCGGCCCCGCTTAAAGGAATACCGTCGGTTCAGCATATTTTATTCGATTAAGCGGGGTATTCGATTATGCGAGGAAACTTTCTTTACCCTTACAGAACTGATAATATTTCCTCGAAACGTAATAATAAATCAGTATATCTAATTAAAAGAACTTATTAATGTTAGTGTTTAAAAGTTTTTTGAATAAAATAAATAAAAACAAAATAATTAAATAATTAGATACATTAATTACCGTAATTATCGGTAAATAGAACGCATCGCTGTATAGTCCGCAGGAAGAAAAATTCATTCTAAAAAAATAAGTTCGGTGTATAACCCTCATCGTTGTATAACCCGCACCCAGAAAAAAATATGGGATACACACCTAGCAAAACCATACATTCGCCTGAAGCGACCGAGCCCCAATCTGCTTTGGACCATTGTTTCGAAAGCTACGATTCTGCATTTTGTTTTGCAGGAAAAGAGATTTCGATATTTTTGAACGGTAGTTGTCTTTTTAATAATACTTTTTTTTTTTAATTTCATGTATTGCCCGTATCGTTATATTGCCCGCAGGTAGTAAAAACAGAAGTTTCTTTTGTAGATAGCCCGCGGGCTATACACAGATAATTACGGTATATATTTTTAAGCACTAATTAAAATGATGAAATGTAAGGAGTTGCTGAAAGATCAACTTGAAAATTCAAAAATTGTTCTTACTTACTTATTTATTTTCGAAATTTAATCAATTTTTTTATCAAAAATATTTCAAAAGCAGACCGGATTATTGGATTATCCGGGAAATTATTCGATTAAACGGGGATCGTTAACACTGCGTCTGTGGGGAAATATTCGGTTCCGGAAAGTTTTATTCTTATAAGCGGGGTATTCCTTTATCCGTTACCCGATTAAGCGGGGTTGACAGTATACTGTACTTAAAACACAACAAACACCTCCGGAAAGCATTGCCTAAAATTATAGAACCTAATATTACAACTTTGAATTTTTAAATCAGTTCCCAGTAATATTAGCATGGATTCAACAAATGAAAATCCATATTTTTTCCTAAGACATAAGATTAATTTGCATTGCAGCTCCTGAGAACTGAACTTCAGGGCTTCTTTTCAATTTTATGTGAATTTTAACATATTTGACATAATTCAGACCATATAAGTTTTGAACACAAAAAGGTTCCTGCACTTTTTACTTTTCTTTTTTTTTTCATTTCTTTCTTTCCTTTTCTTTTGTTTTGTTAGGTATTAAGCAGTGCCTATGACCCTAGTCTGAATCATGCGGGAAGCATATGGACAGGTGCCTGGGCCTTCATTGGTCTGAGACAGCTATATGTTCGCTCTACTGAAAGAGAGTCTTTGTTTTCAAAGAGGAAACACAGGCCCACGCCAAGCCTGCTTGGCGCGGTCCTGCAAATTCTTACTGCGCGCCTTTTTTAGGGTTGAAGAAACATCAACCAAAAAACAAACTAGTGTTTTTTCTGGTTTCATTACGGTTTCTATCGGGTTTTATTATGGTTTTTTGGATATTATTGAGCTTTTTGTTTTCAGGTTTTATGATTTCTTTCGGGATTTAGTAAGGTTTCTGTAAGGGTGCCCTTTGATTCGGCGGTCCGGCGACTTTTTGATTCTGCGCCATATGGCCTTGCAAATATGGACCCTTGGAACCAAAGCCAATATTACTTACGTAGTAAATAAAAAAATGTTTTTAGACCTTACAATATACCCTTCTTTACATTACATATCTTATTTTTCGATACAACTATAAAGTTTCGTCAGCTACTATTACCCTGCTATTAGAAAGTGATACTTATTCAAGACATTCTAATGACTAGATATAATTATTATTACTAGGTATGCATTTATTTTTATCTATTTATTGCAGATAAAGAAAAGCTCAAAAAGTGCAAACACTGCTTGAAACCTCTGATACGAGATTTTGAATCATTGTACAGTAATCCTCGATTTTCTGACGTCACTCTAAAGTTGGGTCGGAATGAATTCCCAGCGCACAAAGTGGTTCTCGGAAGTCGCTCAAAAGTTTTTGAGGCCATGTTTGAATATGATATGAAGGAAAATCGGAACAATACAGTTGAACTCGTCGAAATGGAAGTTACTGCTGTCAAAGATATGCTTCGGTACATTTACTGTGGAGATGTACGTCAATTGTCACCTGTCGACGCCATTGATTTATATGTAGCTGCAGACCGATACGACCTGCAAGAACTGCTAAAGATATGTCGTAAAGTTATCCTGGAAAACATATCCATTAGTAATGTCTGTGATATCGCTATCCTTGCTGATTTACACAATGACAAACAATTAAATGAAGCAGTTAAATCTTTTCTTTTTAAAAACATAAAAGAACTTATAAAAACCAAGGAATGGAAAATATTTTCCAAGCAGAAATCAGATTTGTCCGTAAAGTTGCTTGAATCCGTAATTTTGACTGAGTAATGCGGGAAACCTGTGGCATTGAATATGTTGAAGACTCCTCAAACTTTCTGGCTTTGCCTACATGCTGAAACAAAACGCATCGGTAACTCATTTTTTGGCATCTAAATCAAAAAATTTTAAAAAACGAAGCTGTCTCAAATGCGTGCGCGTTGAATACGCAATCAAACAGTATTTTTAAAATTGTTTAAATATTTAGCTTACCCGGGCAATCTACGAGCAGAGGAAAGAATAGTCGCTTCCTTGTTTTTTTCGTATGGCGTTGTTACTTTCTGTTTTGCACGTACTGTTTAATTTTAATGTTTTACTATTCGTATAGAGGGCAGTAATTGTTAATACAATGCTATTTTTGAAAATATATTTTGTAGTATTGATTGGTGCGAGACGGAAGGCAGGGCGTTTTGTACATTTTGTACTACTCGAGGAATTTTTGTCGGTCAGTATTTCGCTGTTTCTTATTTATCACCGATCATTTCATACCATTATTTGTTGTGTAAAACTATTTTGAACGTAGAATAATGGCTGAATCGGAATGTATGCTACTACTTTCATGTTATTAAGATTATGAATTATAATTCTGTAAATAATCAGATAGTAGTAGTAGTGACGTCGACGCTGATAGTAGACTAGCATTGCGGCCATCACAATAAATCAGTCATCATTATTATTGTGATGGAAACAGTAAGTAGATATGGTTGTAGTAAGATCATTACATTTTTCATTGTCTTTTAACCAGTTCCTTCCATTGCAGATATAATTCCAATAGCACTTTCTCTCAAAACATCGTCCATATTTTATCTCATCCAGCATCTCTAAAGAACTTACAAGCAGTTATGTTTTCCTTCTAAACACCGCGCGGAGATGACTTTCAACTTCCTACGTAACAGTTTCAACAGGACTTTTATTTGCTGTTCTCAAATTTTTCTGTTTTCCTTGTATATCATGCTTATGTCTTTTATTATAATTATTGTTGTTGTTGTTTTTAATCTAAACTTCGTTTTCTTTTTCTTTCAAAACTTGTATACACATGCTCTACGATATGCAGCGGGTTCTTAGCCGCTAGTGGGTTCTTTCTTTTTTATTTTTTATTTTCTTTTCCTCTCAATCGCCACATCCGGTTAAACACTCGTCAGGGTAGGTACGGTGGTTATTGATGAAGTATAAATAAATAAATAAATAAATAAATAAATGGTTGTAGTAATAAAATATGTTTGAAGTTTTATTTATTTTTCAAACGCACAACTGTAAATTTTTTTTTATGTAATATGCTCATGAAACAAGAAAAAGCAATTTCAGGGGAACATCATGATTTTATTTGAACTTAAAAAATATGTTCCAAATGCGAGAAATTATTCGAAATGTTATTTTATTATCGTTTTCCTACGTGCAAATGTAAAATGAATAAAAATACCCAAAAAAAAAAATGAGAATTTTTGGTCTGGATTTGTGAAGGAATGAAGCTGTTAATTGGATAGCATCATATTTATAACGAGTGTATAAACACCGATCCGGAATAGAATAATGTAATATTATGTAACTTAGCACCAAATGTTGGTTGCCGCTAAACTTCCCCATTTTTTGGTGAAAAGTTTAACTAGAATTTTTTACAATGTAGAATGCGTCGAAAAAACTCAAAATTTGCTTTTTGGGTCGTAATACTGCTAGAAAGTTGTGAATTTGGGAATTGGAGAGACTAAAGAGGAGTAAAAAAAGAAATAAAATCGAATTGCTTGGTCCGGTCGCTCATGTGCTACGAAGTTTTCAAAAATCTGGAAAATCTGATTAAAAAAATATGTTTATAAATGTTAATAATGGTGTAAAATGAATAGCTTTTTACATTTAAACTTGAGTTCACTAAAGAAAAAGACAGGGCAGTCAGTATTTTTTCCATTTGAAGTGTGATATACAATTCGACGTAATTTTATTTTTCCTAAATTAGACTCATTTCTGGTGGAAAAGCGCCAACGGAAGATAATGGTAAATTAAAATTATATTTATATATTATAATATGTGGTTCTAATAGATAAACATTTGAGCTAATAAATCTGTGAAGTTTTATGTCTAAATTTGTCAATTTAGAAATATTAAGAATCATTGAAAGGGAATTTTTCCGAATAGCAGCAAACTTTTGAACATATGAGCGACTAGAAGATACGAGCCCATTTCATTTCTTTTTAAAATCCTGTATAGTCTCCCCAATTCGCAACTTTTCCGGTGTATTACTACTCGTTAGAAAATCATTTTTTCTGCCCACTTTAATGACTGCAACTAGTGCTGACTCCAGAATGAAACGACCGCAGTGCGGGAAATGTTTTCAAATGGGCATAACTCTTGAAAAGGGCAGTATAGTCAACATTAGGGGTATCTTTTCCAGATTTTTCCTTTTTCCGCTAGTGATATATTTTTTATTTTGACACTAACATAATAAGAAATGAACGACGAAATGGTAAGCTAACTTGTTGCAGGGAATCACTTCATTAAGTTTATAGATTCCTACTAAATTTTGGTTGCTTATTCCATTCAGAAACGTGATGCCTGGACACGATACCCCCCCCCCCCCCACACACACACACATTGAAAGGTGGATGCTACGTTAAGTAATTTTTAGTGGAAAAATTGGGCGTGATGAAGTCTGAAATTAGTTTTTCATGGGCCTATGGGTTTCTCATTGAAGGAAAAAAACTTGGTAAAATTATTTTTCAAAAATAGCTTCCCTCGATGGAACGATGATTAACAGGGCGAAAATTGTGCTTGAAAATCAATTGTAATGCCTTTCGGGCAGTTGTAATATCATGGGGCTGCTTCAAAAAAAGGTTGCTGGAGGCCTCGAAAAGTGACAGGGCGTACTAGAAAGAGCAGGACTTACTAGAAATAGCAACAGGACGCATCAAAATAGAAATAGGGTGCATAGAAAAAGTAACAGGATGAACTGAAATGATAACACGGAGCTCCAAAAGGTAGCAAGGTGTTCCAAAACGCAACAGGCAGCTGCGCCCTGCCAAAACAAGCTGAGTTCAGTGACGAAACTTTAGTCGTTGATATTTTTCGAACGCCATGGGCTTTGAGCATTTAATGCACACATCTTTTTGTTGCCAGTTGCTTGCTTATGAACAGCTTTATTCCATTATTAATAATTACTTTTCTCCAGAAGTCCTTTATTTGTTAATTACACTATAGAAGCATTGGAGAAATAAATTATCTCTGTTAGTGTGATACAAATAGTAACAATCAGCTGCAAACATTCTTGTCCCGTCTCAATAAGTGTGAAAAAAAACAGAAAAGTATAAAATGTGGGTGCTCGAGAAAGTAGACTCGTTTAGCTTTGGTTGACTTTCTTTTTCACAAATGGAATACTTCGGATTAGTTTTTTACTTTTTCATTTATTTGCAATAAATTTAAACAATTGTTTTTCAGTCATACTTTAAAGCAATTCTATTTTCCTCTTTGATGTTGATTTTTATTTCAATGTTCGTTATAAAAACAATAAATTAAAGCATTTTCTGCGTTTTTGTTATCGTAGATAAGGGTCAAAACTACTTAAGAAACTGACAAAACAGTGAAAACAGATAACGATTTAATCAGCATTATATCAGACTCGCTTCACACAGAACGCAGCATTCGTTCGTTGTTATTTTTCATTTAAATAAGTTTTTCACAATGTGTTTCGTTTGAAATTATTCGTAAAATCAGTATAACTTATTCTTCGAGCTTTTATCCCTAATTTATTGGGAAACTAATAATTAAATTCAATGGCAATATCTGGATTTTATTACCTTCCTGTTCTTTCTCGAAATATTATAGTTGACAAAATAAATGAACATGAAGTTTCGATAAAGTGGAAGATAGAAAATTTTTCACTTACGGCTACTAAAGCAGATGAAAGTATTGTAAGCCCTGAATTCAAGTGCGCAGATGCTACCTGGAGTTTGCTTATATATCCTAACGGCCAAAGAGCATTCAGAAATGTGGGTCACATTTTAATGTTTTTAAAAAAAATACATTCGCCAACCTCTGAACATAGCACCATTTTCAAGTTTGATGTCATTGATGAATATCAAAATGGAGTTTATGACATGTTGCCTTTGCAAACCAAATGCAAAGGAAATGGCCGGAAGTGGTTATTTTGCGAAATAAAGCGAGATGCCATTTTAAAGAAATCGTCTGGTATTTTATGCCAAGACACATTGAATGTTTCTTTTCATTTAACCGTCATAACAAATGATAATTCCACTGCTGTTTCAACAGATGAAGCTATCCAAAAAGGTAAGATTTGCATTTGAATGGATTATAAGTTCTTGAACTCTACTCTTCAAATGGATTTTTAATGCAGTTTATTACTTTCCAAATGTCATGAATATGTATTTCGATGCACAAAATCAGTTACAAAAGTAAAAAGTAAACATGCAAGATTTGTTTATTTTTCGCTTTCATAAAAATCATTTGTCAACTGATTCCGAGGTTGTCATATTCCTAGGGTAACAAGATTTACCCTGTATGCCCTAAATGCCAACAACACTAGGCATCGCCTGTGATCATATCTTGGACTGTCTATGACTAGTCTGGGAGGATATTTATTCTTCTCTCCTTTTGGTATCAGATTTCATTAAGGTCAACGGATTTGTTGATCTAGTCTCACCCCATTGGACCATATGGTAGATTAGTAGTAACAACAACAACATAAAATGGTTCTAAAACTTTTAGGCATGTTATTACAGTAAGCTCTAGCTATAAGAACTATTTTCAATTTTTATTCTTTATAGTTCTAGCTATAAGAACTATATTCAATTTTTATTCTTCTATTTTCAATTTTTATTCTTTATTTAATTATTATTTATTCTTTATTATATTTTTAAAAATTTCACTTAGAAATTTTCGAGAACACTTCGAAATTATTGCAAAGATGTTTAAAAAGTACCTAGTAGGGGAGAGTGTTGTACCTTGGGACATTGGCAATTTCTAAAACCCTATTGGCAACATTAACATTTTTTTAATTTCTATTTGTGACCTTAACCAGCAGATAGCATCACAGTAAAAGGCAGCATTAGAAGCACTGAATTGATGACTTGGTGAGAGAAAGAAAATTTTAGCACTCAAAAGTAAATATCTTTCTCATTCTAATTTCATTTACTGAAATAGCATTTGTAAAACTATTCTACTGAATTTTAATTGGATATTGAACAGAAGATTTTAAAATGTTTTGGTTATGAGAAAGTGATGATACTGCATTTTGATTGACCACCATTTTGATTTTATTTAAACCATGTGATGATTGTACCTTGGGACAGTAAACCGTGTCGTACCTTAGGACATGTCTCAAGGTACAACATACACATGGTTCTTAATAATTTGGATATATTTTAGTAAAAAGAGAGATATTCTAATCAAATGCAGTCTTTTATATGTAGTTTTTTTATAAATGCAGTTTACACATTACAGTAATGTATCTTCTTAATTTAGTGCTTGAAAAAAATAAAGTTTTTGATTTTTCGTATAAAATTGGTTATGTATATGACTGTTGCATGAATCACGAAGTATGTTCCAAGGTACAACAGGGTGCTGTACCTTGGGACAGTTTTCAGTTACTACTTAAAATGGCTGGCATTTTTTTATTTTTAAACTGTTTGAATTTGAAAAAATATATTATAGAGGAGAATGTTGGTGTATTTAAATAGTGTCTTCAGACTTTAAAACTAATTTTAATTTTTGAAGTTAAAAAGTAAAATGTGAAAAGTGTCCCAAAGTACAACACTCTCCCCTAATAAACTCTCGCCATGAGAGACTGCATTTACAAAGAAGTACAGTATGTATAATATTCATATAAAATATCTCGGAGCAGCTCATCTCGGTGTAACATCCAGAAACAGTTTTAATGATATACGTAGCGTAGCTCCAATGAGACCGTACTGACTTAGTAATCAAATTTCTGGGCAAAACGAAGCATTCAAGAATCAAATCAGTCTTTGAGAACATAGTACTGCAAATACAAAAACTTTTGCTTTTCACTTCTTCAGTTCACATATGTACGTACTACTTTTCCACAAAATCAAGATGCGTTCCGGAAGCACATGGGTGAAAGATTTCATCAGGGCATAAGTACCTCCCTTTGATTTGAAAGGGAGGCATCAAGGAAAAGGGACTACTACTAAGATGATAGCTCACTATTGCTGAATATTACACTGAAAAACTCTTGGCAGTTAGAATTCAAAAGGAAAAGCCCGAGACCAACCATGAGCGGTTCACATAAACTTCAAAACATGTAATGTAATTGGGTCATTTCACAGTATTTTGTCCAAACGTAGAGTCCGCAACATGACACTTTTTTTGTTATAACTACGTAATTTACAGTTTAATTATCACCAAATTTTATTTTCAAATAATGTGTTGAGCACATCATTTGAAAATAAAATTTAGTGATAATTAAACTCTAAATTACGTAGTTATAACAAAAAAAGTGTCATGTTGCGGACTCTACATTTTTAGAAAATACTGTGAAATGGCCCAATTGCAAATACTGTACAAACCTTGTCACTAAGAATGGATGAAGAAGGAGAGTGGTTTCTCTGCGTACATGACATATACACACAAAAATATTTAACAAATTATTTTTTAAATGCTTTAGGAGAGCATTTTAGGTTCTTTCGGAGAAATTTTCATTATATATTAGGGGTTAAGTATGTATAAAGAAATATGTTAAAGTTGCAATTTTGGATTCCCTGCGATCCGAATTACCACTTCATGTTCGGCCTGTTTAGTCAAATAAAAGGGAAAAAAATGATTGGTTGTCTGTGTTGAAACCAAAATACATAATATTTTCTATTAAATCATATTAAATCAATAGATACTTATTCAAGATAAGTAACTATCTAGACATTATTAATATGAAATATGTATATTTATAAATTTATTTGTTTATTGCAGATGAAGAAATGCTTAAAAAGTGCAAGCATTGCTTGAAACCACTAATAGGGGATTTTGAATCATTATACAATAATCTTCGATTTTCAGATGTCATTCTAAAGCTGGGTCACAATGAATTCCCAGCGCACAAAGTAGTTCTCGGAAGTCGCTCCAGAGTTTTTGAGGCCATGTTTGAACATGACATGAAGGAAAATCGAAGTAGCACTGTTGAACTCGTAGAAATGGAAGTCACTGCTGTCAAAGATATGCTTCGGTACATTTATTGTGGAGATGTACGTCAATTGTCACCTGGCGACGCCATTGATTTATATGTAGCTGCAGACCGATACGACCTGCAAGAACTGCTAAAGATATGTCGCAAAGTTATCCTGGAAAACGTATCCATGAATAATGTCTGTGATATCGCTATCGTTGCTGATTTACACAATGACAAACAATTAAATAATGCAGTTAAATCTTTTCTTTTTAAAAACATAAAAGAACTTATAAAAACTGAGGAATGGAAAATATTTTCCAAGCAGAATTCAGATTTGTCCGTAAAGTTGCTTGAATCTGTAATTTTAAGTGAGTAATGTTTGTATGCTGTGATATTAAATATCTTTTAGACGCCTCGACCGTTCTTAATTTGCATACATAAGAAAAGTGCTACATCAGACACTTGGCAAACTTAACATTTCCTCATTTTGTGCTTCCGTAGAATTATTTCAAAAAAGTTGTTTCAAACTTAAACTATAAATAAACTTAGCGCAGAAACAACTTAAATGCAGAATAAAACAGTAAGATTATATATATACAGTAAAACCCCGTTTAAACTCGGGTGTTGGGGGACATGTTTGGTACCCGCGTTATAACGTAACCGCGATATAATGAAAATGTATCGCGGAACCGTATTAACGAAATATACTCGCTCCTGTTGCACCACTTAACTTTAAAAATTACTCTTAACTTTTCTTCTACTGTATAATTGTTTCTTTTCTTGTTTGCTGCTATTTTATTTGCTGTAACTGCTGTGCAAGAAGCGCACCTCTCAACTGAGTGGTCTGTCTATCGAGTAATAGATTAGTCAGATTAAATGTTTCTGCTCTTTGAGACTCCTAAGCTAAAACCATATCAACCGCAACAAAAACAATTGTGTTCTGAGAAAATGTGGGCTTAAAAATCTTGTTAAGTTATCAAGATGAGATTATGAAGGGGCAGAGATTCTATGAAAAAAGTAGATTTGTGTGGAAGGGGAGGAACGCACTTTTCAAAGAAACAATGTTTTAAGCCTTTATACACTTTCACGGATTAGAGAATATGTTTACTTTTCAAAAATTCCAAAGGATCTAGAATATAAAGGGTGGTTTGTAATGATAAAGGGTGGTTTGAACGTCGAGGAACAACGGTCGGGATAGTAACCACGTTATATCCGATTCCGCGGTATACTGAGGCGGGGTATTACGGGGTTTTACTGTATATGTATACCTATTGATTTTGCTGTTCCGATAAATACCGATTATGTTGTAGTATAACTTTATACATGAAATTTTATAAACCTACAAAAATGTTTATTACTTTCATAATGAATTTGTTGACAGACAATAGTAAAAATATATGAAGGTTGAAAAAGTGTAAAAGGGTTGACGCAAATTTTAAAAAAATTCTAAATATTAAACTTTGATCTGAGCCTCATATATTCAAACAAACGTTTCAAAATGTCTTTGCTTCTACCGAAATGTTCTAGTACTATTTGAGCACAGCTTGAGATTTCCCTTATGGCAAAATTAAGGTAGACATTTAATAAAAAATTAAGTGGAAACACGAAGAAGAAGAAATATTCTTTGTGTAAATATGGTAATGATGTAGTCGCATGTCGAAATTCCAAAAACAGTAAAGTTTTCAAAAGCTTCGACGTTTTTAATTATTTTATGTCGAAAAATCAGGTTAAATTTTTGATGCATTTTGAGATATAACTCGGGTTTGTATCATAATAGATGCAGAAGTTAGTCAATTAAGATTAAGGAAGAGGAAAAGGCGCAGATCGATTCATTAAAGATTGCTTGATTGCTGAGGGCGGTAGACCTATCATCACGAAAATACATGTTTATAATAGGATAGATTCCAAAGCGCATTAGTGAAATGATAAGAAGACTTTCGTACTTCTTAACATCAGATTACATTTTAACAACTTTAAGAAAACAAGCTTCAAAGATATTAAAAACTGATAAAAATGTAATTAGTTTTTCATATCAAAAACACATTTTCGCTTAGCATTCATTTTTACCGCACGTATTAGTTTAAAAATTTATCTCAGTGCTCCAGATGAACTGTGTTTCGTTCAAAAGATTTACGAAGTCAATTTAGTTTAGCTTTGAAGTCGTGCTTTGTGTATATTGTGAAAATAATTAAATGCCATGACTGCGTCGGAGAGAAAATACCACACCGTCTCTGACAGGTTTATGATTGAAAGAACCAGTGATTATGAAGTGTCAATTAAGTGGAAGTTAGAACAATTTCCATTCTTTGCTCTGAAACCAGATGAAAAAATTTCAAGTTCTGAATTTAATTGCGCAGATGCTACCTGGAATTTACTGATATATCCTAACGGCCAAAGAGCATTCAGAAATGTGAGTCACGTTTTGATGTTTTTAGGAAAAATTCATTCGCAAACTCATGAACACTGCACAATTTTCAAGTTCGATGTAGTTGATAAATGGCAAAAAGAAATGTACGGCATGCAACCGTTGCAAACCAAATGCAGAGGAAATGGCAAAAAATGGCTATTTTGTTCGTTAAAGAGGGATATTTTAAGTGCGTGGCACGGTATTTCTTCACGGGGTACACTAACTGTTTCCTTTCATTTAACTGTCATAAAAAATGTTTGTACTATGGATGTTTCAAAGCATGAAGCTAATCAAAAAGCGCTTTAATACCTTGCGCTTAAATACCTTGAGAAAATTCCATGTTATGTGTGATCTTTTTGCTGTAATATATTTAGTTTCACGCACATGAATCTTACCACTTTAATTGCGTTGTTTCAATATTTTTTCACCAAGTTCATGAAAGAAGTCTCCTTTCTTATGCAATACTTTTATTCTAATGGTAAAAAATTACATTTCGCTTTTTTTTATTTTATGTGTAGTAAATATAACTTATTTAAATAATAACCCTGCTACAAAAGAAGAAATCCAACAGTTTTTTCCTTAACATTAGTGAGTTAGTTTCCTAAAATATTTAGAGCATGTTACAGAAGCATATTCTGAAAATAAAGATTTTTTTAAAAATTTTATTCAATCATTATGAAGTGGAAGATCACTTAAAACCATTCGTTATGTGAAAACCTGGTAAAAGAAATAAAAACAGAAATTTTAAAAGATGAAATGTATGACATATTCAGACCTTATCTAAAAAACAAATATAATAAAAAAATTACATTCAACTGAATCATTTGGTTCATATTAATGCATTGCATGAAAAAATTCGGTATATACCATTTTATTATGGAGGGACATCAATAAGAAGTACGGAAATATAATGATTAAAACTTTCTTTTAGACAAAAATATTACAGTCAAAGCCGCTTATTGGAATATTGGTTAAAAGAATAGCCTGCTTAATGTAATACATTTTCAATGTACCAAACCATTGTATATTGTAATACAACCGATCAAAAAAAAAACAAGAAGTTCCGTCTAGAACTATACGAGCCTAATTTCTCGTATTCACCAACTTGAAATTTATAATCTAGCTAACTCTCTCTCTCTCTCTCTTCCTCATTTAACTTTAGTTCTTAATTACTTCAAATATACCTTTTTCAACCGTTAATACATATTCATTCACTCACTCATTCTTTCATTTATTCAGTCATTCGTTAATTTATTCATTCATTTTTCTCATTTATGTATTTATTCACTCATTTATTCGTTTATTCCATCACTCATTCACTTAATCATTCATTCATTCGAATATATCGTTAAAAATCCCGATAAAAAAAATTTCATAAGAAAATAGGCTCGTTGCGTTCTGGTTGAACTTCGTATCTGTACATGTTCTACGGCCAAACATCTTTCCGATAAATTTTGTTCCAAGCAAATCGGTCTGTTAGATCATGATTTATATAGGATTGAAATTTCCCCGTAGGCGCTAATGTTAATATCTTTTTTTTTTTTTTTTTTTGAACTGTTTCAAAATGAATTCCTTTATCCCGGCGCAAATCTCGCCAAGGCAACATAACACGCAAAAGGTTACTAGCGGATGTATTCCGTTTGGCGTTAGTTGCATCATTATTGGCGACTTTATCGCCTGCGCCGGAATAATGGAAAAATGCCGTAATTTTTTTTTTTTTTTTTTTGAATTGTTCAAAAATGAACAAAAACTGTTCAAATCAATATTTCACGCCGAGAACTCCTTCCAATAATCTTGCAATAGGAACTTGGGTCTTGTGCCCAGAGTTTACATAATTTGCTTCAATTTTGTCCATAGGCGCTAATGTTAAAAATTTTTGAACTGTTCAAAATTGAACAAAAAATTGTTCAAATCAAAAAGTAAAATATGGAAATGAGATGTCCTCGCCGAGATCTTCTTAATGCAAAAAGAATTTTTCGAATCGGACTATTCGTTCAAAAGTTATTAGGGGGGGGGGGACAGACCGACAGACACACTTTTTCCCCATCTCAAAACCCTACTTTCAATTTTTTTATTTTTCAATCTTTATTTAATTACTTTACTTATTTTTGACTTCTCTTCATATTTAACGATATTTTTCGGTACATTAAGCCTTCTTTCATGCTTTAATATATTTTTTTTTACTTTTACGGGAAAGTAGGCTAAAAAATGAGTACAAGGGAGAAAAACAACATAAAAAAGGACAACTGTCAAACAACAATGCAAATAGCTATTTCGAGGCTACAATGGAACCTCATCATCAGTGCAAAAAAGAAGTGCTCAACATACAGCTAGAAAGTTGTAAGTAAACAGGCAACAACCAGAAAGAAAACTGTTATTTATGGAGATTAACCGCACTGTAAAAAATTCTAGTTCAACGTTTCACTCAAAAATGGTGAAATGTAGCTGCAACCACCATTTGGTACTACGTTGACCCACATTCATGGTGAAACTAGACGAAACTACACCGTCATAAGGATCGCCGTGCGGTGGCCGGCGTAGAATAGCGCCGACGTAGTTATGCGTGTGGGTTATAGTTGATGTCCAAGGTTTTGAGAAGCTTATTTTGTTAAGAAAGATAAAAATGCAATATAAAAAAATAATTAAATGGGTTATGTTTCCACAACCAATTTTTATGACTTAGTAACTTCCTCTTCTCTTCTTTTCCTTCCTTCAGATAAAAAAGGAACTATACAATATTATGCGATGGAATTCTAATCTTCAGACTTCTTCGTTCCACAACGAAGATGGACGCCTGATTCTTATTGATTACGAGACCTAAGTGGCTCTCGTAAATTACGGCTAGTTAAACGTTCTTTAAGAGAAACAGAGAATAAACGAATTTTTTTTTCACAATCAGCGGTTTCAGTACCTTTTTAATGGTTATTTGACTATTGTAGTTAAATATGGTGAAAAACAACCAAATAAATTGTTATATTAGGATTTTTTACGGAAATTTGTAAGTGCACATGCAGTTTGTAAAACATTTAATTGTCATCAAATGCCTTAGGAGCAAGTTCTTTGTCTTTACAACTGAAAAATTTTATAAGCCACTACCAATTTTTTACTCTGTGTGACCGAACTTTATTGTTATGTTAGTTTTAGGTTATACTTTGAAATTGGTGGAAAAGTAGGTTATGATGCCTATAAAGCTAAGTAATAAAAAGATGACGGGTAAAACGTTACTGTGTATTTTTAGTGATTCCCAATATTCTATTTGTAAGATTATGATGATTATATCAGGAAAATATATAGAGCGAAGTGGAGAACACTTTATGAAAAATAATAATGCAGTGATGTTCAACAAATTACACATATTTTTTAAAAATTTGATTACTCTTATAGCAAAATAAATATTGTCCGAAAAATTGTACTAGCATATAATAAACTCTAAATGTGGATTTATTAAATTATGATTAGCATTCAGTCAAGTTTAATTAAATGATTTATAACATATTGCGTTATTCAAAAATAATATAGAAAAAAGTTTATATTACATCATGGCAATATTCATATGACAAGCATATGGAAAATCAATGACATTACATCCTGTCCATTTCTTCCATTTTTTTTCTTCCGTCGTCCCGTACATTTTCCAAAAAAGAGGGACAAATAGCAACCCTACTTCTTAAGATTACATGTCATATTTTTCATCATGACATTAAAAACTTGCTCCAGATAGAGAAGATGTACTACACTGTAAAAAATTTCTGCATAAATGCAAAGAGAAAACTAATTACGTAAACACTGTACTGTTGCTTACTTAGGTTTAAAATCAAACGATCAATTGTCTTGACAACAGTTTCTCAAGAAACTCCTTTTCAGCACTCTGCATAACTAAAACGAAAGAAGCAAACGTATCTATTAGGTTACCTAAGTACTCGTTTAAAAGTTCGTTTCCTATTTCTAAGGCTCTTCTAATTTCTTGTTTTAAATTATCTGTAATTTTGCGTCAGACCCGGTAAATGATTTTCATAAGATTATCACTTATTTTCGGGAACATTTTTTGTTCCAGTGTATTAAACTAAGTGGTACTTATTCAAGAAATGCCAAATGTCTAGATATAATTATTACTCTTGCGTACGTATTTATTTTTATCTCTATTTATTGCAGATGAAGAAATGGTTAAAAAGTGCAAACACTGCTTGAAACCTCTAATCCGAGATTTTGAATCGTAACACAATAATTCGAGATTTTCTGATGTCACCCTAAAGCTGGGTCAGAATGGATTCCCAGCGCACAAAGTGGTTCTCGGAAGCCGCTCAAGAGTTTTTGGGGCAATGTTTGAACACGACATGAAGGAAAATCGGAATAGCACTGTTGAACTCATCGAAATAGAAGTCACTGCTGTCAAAGATATGTTTCGGTACATTTATTGTGGAGATGTACGTCAATTGTCACCTGGAGACGCCATTGATTTATATGTAGCTGCTGACCGATATGACCTGCAAGAACTGCTAAAGATCTGTCGTAAAGTTGTCCTAGAAAACGTATCTATGAATAATATCTGTGAGATAGCTGTCGTTGCGGATTTACATCATGACAAACAATTAAATGATGCAGTTAAATATTTTCTTCAAAAAAACATAAAAGAACTCATAAAAACGGAACAATGGAAAATATTTTCCACAGAAACTTCTGATTTGTCGGTTAAGTTACTTGAATCCATAATTTTGAGTAAAGTTGGCTAACATGAAGCTAAACGAAACTAAGCTAACATGAAGCTCTAACTAAGCAGAATAGACATTGCGTTGAAATTATAACTTGTTCAGGAAATGTTTCATCTAGTTGGATTCATTGGATTGCACTATATAAAATTGCATTGATAAACGGGACAAAACAGGGCTGAAATAATTAATTACAACTGTTCTGACTAAAGTTATGTAAGTTACGATGCCATTATGTGACACTGTACTGAACAACCTGTAGTAACAACCAATTTTCCACACTCCGTGTGCAGCGTTTATGCAGCTTTTTGGAAATGACGAGGTACGATATTTAAAAGCATATTGAACATAATATAATTCGATAAAGACCTAACAAAAACAATTCATTTTATTATAATATGTATTAGTGATGTAACGAATAGTAATTTGGCCGAATAGCCGAATACCGAATATTCGGCCACTGCTTCCAGGCCGAAGCCGAATATTCGACCATTTCTCCTAGGCCGAATAGGCCGAAGCCGAATATTCGGCCAATGTCTTAGGCCGAATATTAAAATTTCTAGAAAATCGTTGTAATAGAAAGAATTTGTCAAATTTAAAAATAATTCACTAAGTCAAACACCATTTACACACAATCTATGATGAGCGATTAAATTATAATAGTTAAGAATTTAAAACTATTTAAAATTAATCAATTTTCTCTATTGTTTTGTATGTAATAAAACTAAGAATTTCACATAAAAGTGGAATAAAAATGACAGGTTTTATGGTAGTAAACATTAGCATTATTTTACTAATCATTTCACTCAAATGAAAGAACTACTATTGGTTAGTGAACTTTTATCTTGCTCAAAACTGTTTTATGAAGATATTTTAAAAGTTATAAAAGTTAATATTTTTATTTTATCTGGTTTTTTACATACCTATTTTTAAAAGATCTATTAAAATTTAATACAATTAACTGGAATATATTTTCATTCTCAAAAACCCCAATAACTTACGCTATCTAAATATTCATGATATATTCAAGGGCTCTTCACATTTCTCTCTTGCCCACTATTCACAATAAATCAGTCTACCCAAACAAAGTCTGACTTCCACTTTGTTAATAATAATAAAATAAATTTCTCATATATCATAATTAACTATTGCCAGCTTTTGGGAGCAAATGCTAAATATAAAATGCAATATTACAACTTTAAAACCTGTTTTTGCTCGGTCAAGCCTAAAACAACGTTTAAAAAAAAAAATTTCTTCCAAATTATTTTAATTTATTAAAACTGTATACTTATGTAGTCTTCTGCAATAATTATTACAATTTTAAATGTTTAAAATCGACAAATTTTTTAATTTTTTTACATTTCTACTGCGGCAGAACTATTCGGCCGAATAGTCCATCAATATTCGGCCAAAGGGCCGAATAGGCCGAATACCGAATAGTGGCCGAATATTCGTTACATCCCTAATATGTATCTCCCAAAGCAAATCGCTTCAATATAAGAACACTTCATATTGCTACAGGTGAAAAAAGAAAAATTTTGAAAAAATATTCAGGAAAAATACCCATTAATTTTAAGTCTGACTGAATTTTAATAATTATTATCACAAGTAACTGCTTTGAACGGAAATACTAACCTCTGTGAATTGGAGCTACAGAGAAATTATCATCCTCTTAGAAGTTTATTTACAAAGTAATTCCAGTTATTAAGTTGAAAACTGAAGCTTTAAATTTCAGTTGCGATTGCATCCATCGCGAAGTGGTAGTTTTCAATTAAGGAAAGATGAGAAGTCATATTTGAAACAGATAATCATAATTATTTGAGTGAATATAATTTCGCTGATAGCTTCACTATTTCATTAAAGTATCAAATAGAAGGTTCTGAAAGAGAAATTGTAAATAGAAGATATCGATTTTTAAATTTGAATGTTGGAAGCTCACTTAAAATCTATTTTTGGCACTATTACAGCATTTGATTAATGCATAACTGTTAAAGTGTTTACTACCCTCTGATGATTCTAATAGTTAGATTAAAAAGCCGCACTTTGCAACATTTTTCTTGTACTATTCAATGTGCTGAGGAGCCCAATTAATTAATCTGAATTAAATCCGTGATCGAATTAGAAAGAAACAAGAAGTTCCGTCTAGAACTATAAGAGCCTACTTTCCCGTATACACCGAATTCAAATTTATAATCTAGCTATATCTCTCTCTGTCTTTCTCGTTTAGCTTTAGTTCTTAATTGCTTCAAATATACCTTTTTCAACGGTTAATACATATTTTATTCAATCATTATTTATTGAGCCATTCATGTATTTATTCACTCATTTATTCATTCATTCTTTTGCTTATTCATTTAATCATTCATTAATTAAAAAATATTCTTGAAAATTCCGATCAAAAAATTTCATAGGAAAATAGGCTCGTTAGTTCTGGATTAACTTTCTATTTTTACATGTTCTACGTCATAAGAGCTTTCCGATAAAGTTTGTTCCAAGCAAATCGGTCCGTTAGATCAGGAATTATATAGGATTGAAATTTCTCCGTAGGCGGTATGTTAGTTTTTTTTTAACTGTTCAAAAATGAACAAAAATTGCTCAAATCATTATTTCACGCCAAGAACTTCTTCCAGTGAGCTTGTTCATGGGAACTTATATCTTGTACCCAGAGTTTACATAATTTGCTTCATTTTCACCTATAGGCGCTAATGTTAAAATTTTTTGAACAAAAAATAAATTAAACAAAAAATTGAACAAAAAATTGTTCAAATCAAAAAGTAAAATATGGAAATGAGATGTCCTCGCCGAGATCTTTCGAATTGAAAAAGAATTTTTCCAAACGGACAATTCGTTCAAAAGTTATTAGGGGGGGGGGGCAGACCGACAGACCGACAGATCGAGACAGACAGACCGACCGACACACCTTTTTCCCATCTCAAAACCCTACTTTCAAATTTTTTATTTTTCAATCTTTATTTAATTACTTAACTTATTTTTGACTTTTCTTGATTTCTAACGATATTTTCACGATACATTAAGCCTTCTTTCATGCTTTATTATTATTTTTTTTTACTTTTACGGGAAAGTAGGCTAAAAATGGGGAAAAAAAAAAATATTAATATAAATAAAAATGCGTGTGAGTTCTCTTGTGCGCGCTTTGGGAAATTCCATTATTTACTTATTTAATATAATAATAATTATAATAGTGCAACAAATTTGAACTTTTTTTCTGTCCTTTAGATGAAATTATATGATTCTATCTAAACAAAAGGTGATTGATTCAAATTAGGGATGTAACGAATATTTGGCCACTTTTCGGTATTCGGCCCTTGGTCGAATATTCGGCCGGGCCGAATAGTCACTTCATGACCTAACCGAATATTTGGCTTGGAGCAATACTCGGTAAGATCAAATTTGGCCTGGCCAAATATTGATGAACTATTCGGCGGAATAATTCTGCTACAGTAGAAATGTTTAAAAAAATGAAGAAATTAGTAGATTTTAAAGCTTTAAAATTGTATTACAGTTATTGCAAAAGATACATTAGTATATAGTTTCAATAAATAAAAATGTTCCGCAGTGGGTCAGTCGGTAGAAGCTCGGTTCCCGCAGAACACCGAAAGTGAAGCAACATCGACTTAGGTCCGTGTTTGGAAGGGTGGAAACCTCTCGCGGCTGGAGCTGGTGCACGTTAAATAGGTCATGTCTCCAATATCCTCCAAGTGAAACGATACCTCTGCGGTAGCCAATCCCAGGTGAGGGTCTCTCATCTGGGAGCTGGTTCAAAAAATTAAGAGACCTTTCAAAGGGACGGAAATCGGACTCCTGCCTATAAGGGCCCCGTTAAACTGGCATGTGGCGAAGAAGAATGGGTACGCAGCTTCTAAATAACTTAGTTATTTAGAAGCAGCGTACCTATTCTTAATCGCCGCATGCGAGGACACGTCAACAACAACAACAATAAATAAAAATAATTTAGAAAAACTACTTTTTTTTAAACATTGCTTTTAGGTTTGACTGAATAAAAACAGATTTAAAGTTATAATATTGTATTTTACGCTTGGTGTTTGCTCCCAGAAGCTAGCAATAGTTAGTTATGATGGATTTTGTTATTATTAACAAAGTGGAAGTCGGACTTTGTTTTTGCAGACCGATTTATTGTGAATATTGGGTAAGAGAGACATGTGGAAAGCCTAGAACAAATCAATAATATTAAAATACCATAAGTTATTGGGATTTTTTTAAATAAAAATATATTCCAGTTAAATGCATTAAATTTTAATGTATCTTTTAACAATAGGTATATAAAAAGACCCATAAAACAAAAACTTTAACTCCTAATAACTTTTAAAATACCTTCATAAAACTATTTTGGGGAAGGTAAAAGTTTACTAAGCAAATAGTACTTCTTTAGTTTGAATTAAATAATTAGTAAAATAATACTAATGCTTACATTAAAACCTGTCGTTTCTATTCCACTTGTGCGTGAAATTCTCAGTTTTATTGCATTCAAAACAATCCAAAAAATACATTAATTTTAGATACTTTTAAATTCTTAACCCGTTGACTATCAACGACACGCTGGTTGCCAGCGCTGTTTGTAGTTTGTGGATCTCCAGACGATAGTTTAATTTAATTAAAACATATTGTACAAAGCATTTTATTAAGTAAAAAATTACTAACTTTCTATAAATGTATTGAAAAATGAAAAAATTTCGGCAACAACAATACAACTTGTAATTTGGTCTTCTAACAAATTCACCTACTACGAGTTATTTCGTAGGTTGACAGTCAACGTGTTAACAAACAGAATTAAATCTTATATCATAGATTAATGTGTGGAATTGGTGTTTGACTTTGAATACTTTAAATTTTGACACATACTTTCTATTACAACGATTTTCTAGAATTTTTAATATTCGGCTGCCGAATATTCGGTATTCGGCCTAAGACATTGGACGAATATTCGGCTTCAGCCTAGTGGAAATGGCCAAACATTCGGCTTCGTCCTGGAAGGGATGGCCGAATATTCGGTATTCGGCTATTAAGTCAAATCACTATTCTAATTCAACATCTCTAATTCAAATATCAAAACCAAAATGTTCCATCACGTACAATTTTTGTTAGAGACCCGCTTCTCATATTTATACAATTTGGTTATAGAAGTATGTAACCGATCCTTACTTATTGAAAACATAAAACCCTAAAATGATTTTTTGGTCGTTTCTTCTTGTAGGTATCTGCTGGTGCTCCCTGATAACAGACCAGCCATATTCAGTTTGCATACTTCCATTCCATCGACCGCTGAAGCACTTTTCAAACATAGAGATGTCCTGATGGAAACTTTCCCTATGCTCATCACTAATTGTACGAAGATTTTGAGGAAATAAGCCCATATAGAAGTCCAAAACGTGTAGTTTTAATAACCTTAAGTTGTGAGACAATAAAAATCCTTTTTTTTTTTACTTTTGAATCACTTAAATTTTGGAATTTGTTCCTGGGATAGAGGAAAGCCACTCCTTCTCCGAGTAGAGCTTTTACAAATATTTTCATTAAACCGAGTTTAATGTACAATGGAGGAAGAAAGTCACGTTTTAGATTTATAACTGGTTCATTTGATATGTTTTTAAAGAGAGGGATGAAGTTTTTTCTAGTAGGCCGCTGTTTATGGATCTAGTGAATGATCTCCAACCGACTCCATTCACAGAGAAAGCAGCAGAATTTGTTGTATATCTGTTAATATTCCAATGACTTTCAAATATCTAAAAAAAATAATAGTAAAAAGTAGTGTACTCAACTAACTTCAGTATAGCACTCATAACTTTGTAAGTTTAATTTGTGTTTGCATAATAAGCGACAGGAATAAATGGGGAAAAATTTTCTTATATAGAGGCGCACTCATAAACAATCACCACTCTGCTAAATTATGTTCCCTTCCCAATGCCTGAAATAGTCCATTTGCAATACAGCAGTGTACGATTGCTTCTTTATCCTCAAAATTGTCTACAAACCAGAAGTTCCTTCTAGAACTATACGAGCCTAATTTCTCGTATACACCGAATTCAAATTTATAATCTAGCTATCTCTCTCTCTCTTTCTTTCTCGTTTACCTTTAGTTCTTCATTACTTCAAATATACCTTTTTTAACGGTTACATATTCAGTCACTTATTCACTCATTCATGTAGTTATTCACTCAATTACTTATTTTTTCATTCATTCGCTCATTTATTCACTCATTTGTTCTTTCATTCTTTCACTTATTCATTTAAGCATTCATTCATTCAAGAACATTCTTAAAAATCCCGATCAAAAAATTTCATAGAAAAATAGACTCGTTAATTCTGGATGAACTTTCTATCTGTACATGTTCTAAGTTATAAGAGCTTTCCAATAAATTTTGTTCCAAGCAAATCGGTTAGTTAGATCAGGATTTATATAGGATTGAAATTGCCCCGCAGGCGCTATGTTAATTTTTTTGAACTGTTCAAAAATGAACACAAATTGTTCAAAACAATATTTCACGATGAGGCTTTTTCCATTAAGCTTTCTCATAAGAACTTGCATCATATGCCCAGAGTTTACATAATTTGCTTCATTTTTGCCCATAGGCGCTAATGTTAAATTTTTGAACTGTTCAAAATTGAACGGAAAATTGTTCGAATCAAAAAGTAAAATATAGAAATGAGATGTCCTTGCCGAGATCTTTCGAATTCACAAAGATTTTTTTGAGTTAGAGAATTCGTTCAAAAGTTATTAGGGGGTGGACAGACAGACAGACAAAAAGAGCGACAGACCGACGGACACACTTTTTTCCCATCTCAAAACCCTACTTTCAAATTTTTTATTTTTCAATCTTTATTTAATTACTTCACTTATTTTTGACTTTTCTTGATTTCTAGCGATATTTTCACGATACATTAAGCCTTTCATGCTTTATTATTATTATTTTTACTTTTACGGGAAAGTAGGCTAAAAAGTCGTCTTCTAAATGACTCGCAAGTTCGTGAAGTCGATAAAGATTTTGTTGCCAAAATTATCACTAAAATACCCAGGTTCATTGAAAAGGACGCCAGAATAGCAAAGATCTCACTGTCAATGAGAAACATATAATGTATTGTAAATTAAGTCAATAAATTAAAAAAGTATGCAAATTTATCGAGAAAATACGTAAAAAGCTAAAATGGGGATTTTTGGGAAAATGGTGCGTGGTAGGCAAAAAAAAAAAAAATAAATAAATAAAAATTGCAGCTTCGTAATTTTTAACCAAAAATACTTAAGAAACACACATTTTTATCTGATGGACACTTTTCGTGTTGCACACTATAATAAAAATAACAACAACAATAACAATAATAATAATAAGAAGAAGAATTATTGTTATTATTATTATTCCTATTATTATTTCATTTTTCAGAAACGGTTCCATGTAACTTCGAAACCCCCCCCCCCCCTCCGTCAATTAATATTTCTTTACCTCTTGATTTTTAGCAAAACGGTTCTCTGTTTTCTGCTAATTTATAATTGTAAATTATTTGGTTGCTGAATTGTTAATTATAATTAATTTATAATTGAGTTTTAATTAATCTATTATTTATGAATCTTACTTGATCATTAATAAGTAAGATAGATAAAAGGACTATGTTATAGTATCCCTTTAAGCCTATTATATCTTAAATCACCCAAATGAGAACTAATCAAGTTTAGGAACACGTATCTAAGCATGTTTGGGACTATTAAATATTCATTGTTCCTTGTGCCTAAAATCAAAAGAAATGAATTTAGCTAAACTTCCGGAAAAGAGCTTACCAGTTGGTTAACTTTAATAAACGAATCGTGAGGAAGAATCTCAGAGCTTATTAAATAAGAAGCATCTACAAACCACGCAAGGAAAATTTGTAGTTAATAATATAAGACGTATGGATCAGCATACAATAGTACGCAGTATGGGACTTTGCCCCATAATTATTAAAAAGGTGATGATGGTTATAATTAAATACTAGAACCAGTAATATTTCCCCTTTTGAAAATGTAACGAAATGGGAATTATAAGGCAGATATTTTTGATTCGTGTATAACGTTGATAAATGGTTTAAGAGCTGTAAAAGTTTTTTTTTCCTTCTTATTTGTCTTGCCACCCCCCCTCCTTTTTTTCTTTGGCTTTCTAAATCTTTGAAATAACTTGTTATGTAACCTGTTCGTGAATTTTAAATTGGTTTAGTTTAAATTGGTTAAGTTTTTCTTTTTTTTCTTCTGTTGTTAGAAATTTTGAACGACATCAAATTATGATAAAATTAATATTCCATGCGTACGTAAGCCCAGCAAAAATATTATTTTGTAGGAACTTTATTATTATTATTGTTATTATTATTGTTATTATTGCCAAGTGATTTTTGAAGCTCACTAACATACTATGTTCAAAATGAAATACATATTTATTTATCAATTATTAACCTATCAATCATTAATGTTTTCCTTTATATGGAAACTTATAACGTAAAAACGTTTTAAACAATGCAATTTAAAAATATACATGTTGTTAAAGTGTGTAAGAATATTTCTGTTCAATTGAATTTTTATTTTGTTATATACAAGCAGCGAAAATAAATAAAAATATACACTAGAGAATTAAGAATAATTTATATCGGGAAAATTATTGCACAATTCATGTTAAAACTGCACTGGAGCTCACACTCTACAAATATACTAGCTAAAGATTCCAATGTTTCCCTGAACGGAGGCAAAAGAAGAATTAATTTATTTTTCCAAATTCAAATGCACCTAATTTAAAGAGGAGGCTCAGTCACTGTTACATTCGACTAATTTTATGGACTTGATTTAATTACTGTTAAAGACCTTATACCAGTAAAAGTTTAACAAATAAAATATAAATGACATTTCATTAAGTCTTGCAAGTCCACTTTGGTAAATTACCTTAAATTCCAAAAGCCCATGGGTTCTTATTTTCAGAAGTCCTTCTTAGTAATCTGGAAAAGCAATTTCAACATATAATTGCGCATTTTAAATAAATAAATAAAAATAAACATTATAGAAAATATTGCATACACGCGATTTGGGATAAAAAGTTCCGGGTAACTTTGAAACACCTGCATGTAATCTTCTATTTTTGCTTTTAACTATAATTTTTAAATTTATTATTTTTGCCCAAAGATTTACTTTACTTCTTCTTGAATAAATCTTTCCAAACATGTTTCATTATATTACTAGATGATCTCCCGCAGAACATCAGGTCAGCGGGCTACAAGTTCAACAATCAAATTAGGCATCAAAATGATCGCTCGATAGAAACTAAGTTGTTGCCACTTCAAAGCATATAAAATTAACCATTTTAGAATTGTAAAAAAGGCTTTAAAATTCGAAAGGCTTAAGTAAATATTGCCAGATATGGACATGATAATGATCGCTCGATATAAACAAACTAAGGTGCTGCCACTCCAAAGCATCAAAAATTAAAAATTGAGTTATGAATGAAAATACTTTTCAAGAAATAGAAATATATATTAAAGTCCGTAAGTTACGATAATTTATAAGAAATAATATGCTACTTTTCAAGGCCAATCATTAAACAAATTTTTAAATATCGTTTTATCATAGTTTGTTTTTTGCATGATGTCAGTATCGTATCGTTCCGAAAGATTAAATCGTAACTGGCCAGTGTTATGTGAAATATATATATGGATTATTAATATTCAAAATCTTTTATTTAATGATAAGGGAAGCGATGATTGGTAAAAAACTCCAGCTTCCGACGAACGATTTAAGCGGGCTTGGGTCTTTTGGCGACAGAAATGGAATTTGGAGTTTTCTAAAAAACAACTCAGTTTTGTAGTCGTGATTTTGAATTTTTAAGAGAAGTTCATAAATTCCTATATAACACACTCTTCTGCATTCTCATGGGTAAATTTTGAAGCAGCAATTGTACGTTTTAATTATTTTTATAAAATGCCAGGCATTAACAGCCATGTCATTTGCCTTCTGGCTTCCCAACACTTCTGTGCAATATAGTTTAAATTCTAAATGAAGAGCACGTGTAAAAATGGCAATGATCATTGATGGTCCATAATTACAAAGGTTGCTAGTTCTAGTGAGTCCGTCAGTACAGTTCTGAAAAGATGAGCGTTGAGGCAATCATGCTCAGTTTAAAACCGAAAATTGGCAACAGTGGAGGTTCAGAATGGACGATTCACTATTGCAAAGATGTTCCCATGCCTTTCCCTTAGCTAATGTAGAAATATCCAATTAAAATCTATTCTGAATTCCATTTTGATGAGAAGATTATCTATTTAATTCAATCCGATATATTTAGTTATAAAGTGGAATATTAGTTAAAACCACAACTAACTTTTTCCCATATATGTACTTAGAAATCATATTCTTTTCATTAAACCAAAATGTCATTAATAATGTTTCTTAAACTGAGCAACTTTTCTAATTGACTTTTTTTTTAATAAAAAATAAAACTTCTTCGGTTATCTCGAGACAGAACTTAAAATTGGGAGAAACTTCTTTCTACATCACATGCAGTAAAAAGAGGACTCTTAAACTTCAGCACTTGGGAAGGATTAAAGTATTTAAAATACTACAGAAACATCTTGAACTTTCTCGTTACTTCGTCGACGCTGCCAAGAAGCTGGATTTTGATCCTTCGCACAATTTTACAGCTTGCGCTTTTGTTGAATATATCTTTTCTTTCACTTTTTTGCTCTCAAAATTTACTTTGATATGGTTAATCTCCAAGCGGAATGATTTCATTTCTTCCAAAGTATTTGTGAAAACTACTTTCAGTAATACAGAGTTGCAATGCTTCCTAAACCTACGTTGACGCCTTTTTTTAATGTATCGTATTAACTTTCAGCAATTATTTATCTTCACTGGTTGCAATTTTTTCTTCGTCGTCAAAACAATTTAATGATTGGTCAAAAGTTACACTTCATCGTTGTAATGAAGTGCAGAGAACTGCCAAGTACTGCCTAAAATGTAGAAATAGAGATACGAAAAGAATGATAATCTCTACATATTTACATGACTGAAAATGGAGTCAAAATCCTAATCATATAATTGCAGCACTGCTGCTTACACACGTTGTTCACAATTGCAAGGCGCGATATTAAGAATTCATTTCATTAAAACATAGACCCTGAACTCGGTTAAAACCTCGGCCCATTGAAGAAATATTTTCATCTTCTTTGTGCAAAAAGCATTTTTAGGATGAGAAATATTAAATGATTTTTAGATAGAATATGTAAAAAAAATCATTTGTTTTCTAAAACAAATAAAACACTTTTTTGTAGTGAAATGTTTTACTATTAAATATTTATCTAAGTTCTTTTTTTTTATTTATTAATATTTTAATACATAACAAAGTGCATGTTAATTTTTTGTGACTTTTTATTGTTACAAACATTTAACATTGACACTTTACAGTAAAAAGTGAAGTGCCAATGTTAAATGTAACATATTAATTTTGTGGAGAAACATCCAACTAATGCTTTTAAATGAAGGCACATGATGGAAACAAACAAAATGGACTAGAAAAAAACGAATTGCTTCCTAAAGATATTGAAATTTCGTTTTATATGACACAGAATAGATGTTTTTGACTGTTTAACTGTGCTACGTAGTCTAAAGCAATACATTTTAATATTATTCTATTCTAAATATATATTTTTTTTGTAAATACAAGTCAAATAACTGCTTAACAAAACTATACTTAGGTTAACAATAAGATATCAGGAACTTCTTTATTTTGGAAACAGCATTTTGATGCTTTTCAACGGTTTTTATACAAAATAGATTATGAAATTCACTGAAAGATGATTATTGAGGTTAGAACTTTCGCAGCTAACTCGTAAAACCTGCAAAGCTTTTTTTTTTTCACATTTACGTGATTGCAAGTTTTTTAACTAAAAAAAAAAAAAAAGTACAACCATTATACTAGTGCAGATGTACTTACATATACTCAAACATGTCTGTGTAGATGAGTGGGTGTGTGCTATATACTGCGGATATCTCTCAGGAAAACTGAAATTACCAAGCTGCAGAAAAAAAAAAGTTTAGAAACTAAATGGTTCACGTTTAAATGTTTTATAATTTTATTTATTTCTTTTTCGGTAACAATTTACCTGAATGGACCTGATTCAAATCTTTGCGAATTACACAGGTTGTTTCTATAACTCGTACGAATTTTATGGAGAACGTTGCTTTACTTCCTGGCTAGCAAATAGCTATTGATTTGCCTGTAGGTAGAATTGAATCTCTAACCTAAAGCTACCAAAGAGACAAAATAAATAATTCATTGCATTGAAACTTACTTCTAAGTTCAAAGCTTTTAAAACCACGTGAGAAGTTTTATAATTGCATTGAGGGCTGCTTCAGACAAATTAACTTAGCGATTGTTTGTTAGTAGGTTTGTTATCGAAAGTAGACAAGTAGACTAAGATATTTGTGTACTTCTATTTAATATTTAACTATTTTAACTAAACAGCGACATTTCTTGGAACGGAAAGTTTCTTTCATTTGTTCACTTTTGAATTTTACTTATTATTCTTTGGAGGAAAAATATTCGTAGAACAGGCTGTTCTATATATGACACACTCAGAAGCCAATTTGGTTTATTCCAAAGACAAAATATACACATAATCACAGTTTTTAGTAAATTTGTTTAAATTTTTGATTTATTAGTTTGATTAGAAAAGTACATACTAATTATATGCATTGTAGTTTTATTATGTTTTAATAACTAATAAAAATATTTTTATACCATAAAAATTCATTAAAAGTCATAAAAGGTTCAAAAGGTTGGCTGACCGCATTGAATTCTGAGCCATTCATTTGTGATATGGTTTATACATATGTGCAGAGCGATTCAGTATAAATGTTTAAATTGAATTTCTTTTTATTCGCCAGTTTTTCGAATGTAATAAAATATAAAAGTAAGAAAACAATTATTTTCACAGCTCTATTATTACAAGCTAACTTATTTGTATAATTTAAATGATTACTGGTCGTGAGCTCATTCAAAAACTTCAATCAAAGAAAAAAAACACGTTTTAAAGTTTTTAGGCAAACTACGGGTAGGACTACGGTATTTCTCTATTACTCATTTATACTAGCCGGTACAAGCTTTCCAAGTTAACAACTGAAAACTCTTAAAAAGGAAATAATCAAAACATAAACTTTGGAACTCAAATAATTTTTTTAAATGTTCTACAATTCAGCTTAAAAAGTGCCTACAGGCTCTGCAATTGATAATTTTAGCCGTTTGATGTGAGACATGCAAAAATAAAGACAACATCTCTTTTTATTTCTTCATTTATTTTTATTCTCCCGATTTGAGTATTTTTGCGTTACCCAAATAATCGAAGCACACTTTCATTGCTGTCCCATTCGCAATAATCAATTCTAACTCGATAGTATAGTTAGAAATAAACTCATTAACTTTTGTTTCGCTATAAATAAGGAGTACACCCTCCTCCCCCCCCCCCCTCCTCTCCGTTTCCGATTTAGTCTCTTATTTCTAGTCATACAAATCAATAATAAAGAACAGGGGAAAAAAACTGGACGCGTTCTTATCTATGCTTTAAATGTCTTCCAGATAAAATTATCTCCCTTGATGTAATCCAATCTATTGATGAAATTATCTCATGAGGCCTATCTGTAGGTAGTACAGTCATTCCCGTCCGAAAATTCATTCTATTCTGAAATCCAGAAAATTCATTCGGATATGACTTCCGACAGCCATCACATTTGATATAAAAGAAAATGAACTTCAATCAGTGGTTTCCTGAAATTGCTTTCCTGAATAGAAAAAGAGGAAGATATTACTTTAATTTTCCTTCCAAATTGAGTAGTTTAATGCTAAAAGGCAATCACATTTGGTTTCACGTTTTGCAGTTTACCCGAAGCATTTCGTGTGTAGCTTTATAAATATGTCAATGGTAGGAAAGATATAAAACGCTTTGAATGAAAAAAAAAATTGTGTTTTTTTTTATTATGAATGAGAGTTACACTAATCATTTTCTGAATTCGTTTCAACTTAAAAATAATACAACTCGATTGTCTTCGGGAAATTATGAGACTCGCACATACTTACCAAACTCAATAAAAGATGCGAAAAATGCTGAATATATGAAAAAGTTACGGAAAGTGAATTTAGAGCCTATAAAAAATTTTAAAATTTGAATACTCATTTGGATTTATGCTACAGTATGTAATTAAAAACGCGTAATTAAACGCAAATTAATTTTATTCGTAATATTTCTCTCTGGAAACTAAAAGATTTTTTTTTAACGTTTATTAAGACCAAGCACTAAATACAGGGCTATTCGTAAAGAAGGATCAGATTTCTAATATTTATTCCTTATCAGATTTCTAAAAACAATTCCCAACATTCCTTGAAAGATAAAATTTTCAATTTTTTATTTTATTCATTCAGTACGAGCATCATGTATTACACGACAAATATCAAAGCGTACAACAACACAAAAACGTTCAACAGGAATCTTCCGCGCATTTTTACTTCTACAGATTTTGTGTCTTTCTCTCCCTATTCAATGTATTTGCGAATCGAAGTTGCTGTTCTACAACTATTCACCCATTAACTTCAATATTAATGCAGAAATTAAATAGAAAAGTAAGCATAGCTAGGTAAGTAACTGCGAACTTAACTTCACACTTATTTTTTGTTTCCTAGCGTTTTGAAACACTTTTAAGGGGAAAATACCTACCAAAATTTGAATCTCAAAAAAAGTTTTTAAAACAAATATTTCATGTATTATTTTATGCTTTTTTGTTGGTTCTTAATAAAGATATATTTTTCATTGTTACTGATTTTAATTTCTCAGTGCATATTTGATTGCCATATTAGAAATTACCACTACATAACCTCCATTTCATATCACTGTGACACCTCATACTGGTATAGCATCCAGAAGAACTCGAAAATGCATAGACTTCTCTTCACTCCATTACCATTCATCGTCCGACATGTGTCAAAAATATCCACATTTTTCAACTTGAGGGGACATGATATCGTGCCGGCCAAACCAAATGAAACAAAGCATGAGGGCAAAAAGCAGAGCGTATCCGGTAAACTTGAAAAAGCACTGACCTTGCAACCATTGCGTGTTGCACCAAAGACACTCATCAAAGAATCCATGGCGGCAAAGATGTCAAAATTTTTAAGGCGTTTTGTTACTTTTCTTTGTGCTGGTGATTCAATCAGCGGAGCGTTGAGGAAAGAAGGGGTCATGAGTCCAGTTATTTAAAAGGAGGTAAAGTCTCCATTGACATTTACCTTTCCTTAGTTGAAGCTCGAGCTTTTGAAAAGGATGGTTTGACCAGCATGGGTTTTGCGACACGGGAATCCGAAAAATTATGGACTGTGTTGCAAGTAAGTTTTTATGTAAAATGTATATTTGCAATAATCCCCGATATTCATACCTTTTTCTGGCTAATGCCGCATCGTTAATAATAAAATAAATTCTTAGAAAATGATTTTTTTCCAGTTATGTAAGTGCATAGCATTATGACTCTCTCGCAGATATTTTTAAGCAAAACACATGTCTTTAAGATAAAATAGATCCAAAAAATTTAAATAAAACCTTTTGACACTTGTTTTCAGGTTTTCATTTATAAAAGGCCGTTTTAAAGACGGCCTTGCCCTTTTTTATCCTACCTTAAAGTAAAAGTAAGAAATAAAAAGTAAAATAAAATAAGAAGGCTTAATATATCGTTAAAAATAAAGAAAAGTCTAAAATAAAAAGAATTAAATCAGTATTGAAAAATTAAAAAAAATGAAAGTAGTGTTTTGAGATGGGGAAAATGTGTGTCAATCGGTCCACACCCCCTCCCCCTTTATAACTTAGGAAAGAATTGTCCGATTCGAAAGATTTTTTTTTTTTTTTTGCATTCGAAAGATCTCGGACATGAGACATCGCATTTTCATATTTTACTTTTCGATTTTAACATTTTTTTCGTTCTGCGGGTAAATAGGCAACAATAATATAATCTATAAACAGAAGATCCAAGTTATTTTGAGCAAGCTTATTCGAAGGAGTTCTAAACGTGAAATATTGTGGGATTTGAACAAACTTTTTCAATTTTGAGCAGCTCAAAAAAAAAAAAATTATAATAATTAGCGCTTACGGAAAAATTTGAACCCTATGTAAATCGTGATCTGACGGATTTGCTTAGAAAAAACTTAATCGGAACATGTACAGATACGAAGTTCATCCAGAACTAAACAAGCCTATTTTCCCATGAAATTTTATGATCTCGATTTTTAAGGATATTTCTGAATGAATGAAAGAATGAGTGAGGGAGTGAATGGGGGGGGGGGGAGTAAAGTACAAGGATAGAACGAATGCATACATGAGGGAGTTCTCTCCTCCGCTTACCTATTAGCACGTGGCCTTAGGGTTTCTCCCCCCCCCCCCCTCCCGGGCACGGGAAAGTGAAGTCCGACGAATGCTCATTACCGCTTCGAGATAGGTTTGCTGGGCCTAGCCCAGCCGAACTAACTCTTGATGTGTGAACCTTAGTCCTCCTTGATACCCCTATGCTTAAAGAGTATCATTTAGGGGGTTGTGGTTCCCTGAAAAAAAATGGGGTTAGTAATACATACATACATTTGTTTAATTAAACTACTGTATATATGAACTACAGCATGAAAATTGAACTACGGCATAAATTTAACTACTGCATAAACATAAACTAGGCTACCCCTTCCATATTGGATATAGGTAGTGGACCTTTCCCGATTTATTGAGTAGCCTCTCAGAAAAGAAGAAAGAAAGTGATTAAGTTTGCCACCGTCTTGGGTGGGAACAGCCAGTGCCTTATGGGTTATGGTTTAAAATGATTTCCCACTCTGATACCTGTCATAAAGAGATATTTTTATGAGTTAGTTCAAAAAAATAAATAAATAAAAATAAATAAGTAAAGTATAAAATTTTATAAAAATTATTTCTCAGAATAAAGTCACAAATTATCTAATTTTGCCTAAAATATCTTAGTTAAAATTTACGCTTAAAATATTCTGTCTTTAAAAGAAAATAAAAAGCTATTTAATCATTCATTTGACCCCCATAAATGAATGAATACGTTTCACCGTTTAAAAAGGTATATTTGAAGTAATTAAACTAAATGAGAAAGAGAAACAGATATACATCATATATTTGGTATTGGTGTACACGGGAAAGTAGGCTCATAGAGTCCTTATTCTGGACGCAGCTTCTGGTTAAAAAAAAAAAAGGAACCGTTCACGCTTTAAATCAAAGACACGAGTCACGTGCGTTGTTTGAAACAATTAAAAACGCAGTTGAATCAGTACAGGTCAAAGTTTTCAAGGCAATTTACAGCTCTAAGTCGCCCTAGTGAAACAGTTTAATCACTACCGTCATTTTGTAAGCCACATAATTAAATGAAGTATCACACTTTAAATAATGTGTTTTCCGTCTAGAACACTTCATAAAAGTTTTAAAAAAAAAAAAAAACAGAAATAGTGCATTCTAGAATAAATCCAAGGAGAAAGCCAGTAAACTAAACTATTATTCGCAAAAACAATTCGTTGATTTTATTCTGCAATTTAATACATGAAAAAAAGACCAATTTTTCTCGGTTTCAGTTAAGATTACGAGCAAAATAAATGCACTTGAATGTCGTAGTAGATAATGAAATTTAATTTAAAGTGGGAATTTTTTGAATATTTAAAAAGGCTTTCAGGAAATACAATATTTATGGGATTGTATTCTAAGCATATGTTTTTATTGATTATATTTGCACTGACATTTTATTGATTATATATGCAAAACTAAATGCAGTTCTTTTTAAGAAAATGCTGCTTCAGTTCTGTTTTATTGAAAATCCATTTTTAATGACTAAACTATTCTTCTACTTTATTTTGATCTTCATGACTACAAATATTGCGAAGTTTATTAAATTTTTGTCATTATTTTTCTTACTTTATTTCCGTTCTAAAAAAGATTTATTTTGCAGATAAATTTTCTGTTTCCCTTCCGAATATTTTTCTACTGCTAAAACGATATGGTGAACTTTATTTCTCTAAGCTTTGACTTTGTGTCAGAATTGTAACATTAATTTTATTTATTTGCTTAATTAGTTTCTTTAATTTTTGAAAGTAGGAGTTACTTTAAGTGCTTTTACTAAATAATGTTTCGGATTTAGTTTGCTCAGACATCTAATTTCGTCCTTTTCTTTATTATTTATTTATTTATTTCGCAAACAGTTCACGTTTTTATTAAAAGAAAAATAAAGAAATATCCTCACAAATGTCATTTCTTCACTTTTCTAAAAAATAAAGATTATTTCATAAAAATTATTTGATATAGACTTACAACATCAGCAAAGAATTACTTCAAACTAACTTTAAGTTTTTAAGACGGTTTTTTTATACCGTCTAAAATTTATAATTAATAGATAATTAAATCTATAGATTTAATTATTAAAATTTAATTATTAGGTAATAATTAAATCTATAGATTTAATTATTACTTTCCTACCTTCTTGTACAGCATTTAATAAGTTTTTTAACAGTAGAATTTGAACAGAAATTTATTCAAGAATAATTTTTGGAAATCAATCATCGTTTTTAACGTCAAATGTTAGTTTGTTATTACAATTGTTAATAAAACGAATCTACTCATTTACTGTTAACTTCTATAGCACCAGGAAAGTGCAGCCCGTTCGTCACGAAATTCTAACTTTGCTCTCTTACGAGAGGTAATTAAGCATTTTTGACACTATGGTACTGAATGATGATAACTACACTGTAAAAAGTTTTGGTGTGACACAACACTAAAAGTGGAGGCAACACTTCGAAACCAAAAAGGGTGTACGAAAACACCAGGCTATTTTTGGTGTACTGAAACACCAAAGATTATTCTTGGAGTTCTCAAACACCAAGGATAATTCTCAGTACACCAAAAATAACTGTAGTGTTTTCGTACACCACTTTTGGTTTCAAAGTGTTGCCTCCACTTTTGGTGTTGTCTCACACCAAAACTTTTTAGAGTGTACGTAAATGTCTTTTCATGATTTGAAAGGAGAACTATTGATTTCAAAATGTCGGATTTCCTAAGATTTTCTGGGAAATACCTCGCATAAATATGACGGACGGCATGTAATTTTTTGGTCGTGAAGGGGCTAAAAAAATTTATTTATTTATTCATTTTTTAATTATGCATGAATTATTTCTTTTAACCTTCTGGATAAAATGTCTTGCACATTTCAGTACTCACGTAAATTCTATTTGGTTTTAAAGGACAAAGGTATACTTTTCATAGCCTTACACACTCAGTGAGACACGTAAATTAATGTGATGTGTCCGCTGCTCTACAATTTAAAAATTTCCTTAAATCAATTAAAATTTTCTATTATCCACAATTGGTGGGATGACATTTTCCTATTAAACAAAAGGTATTACACATTTAATATTTCAAAGAAATGAAGCATAATTTACACAAGTAAGCTTATGTTTGTATGCATGTTTACAAAACGTGCATACAAACAAGGAAAATACAAAAAGCGGTTTAGAGCAATCCACAAATTATGGCCGTCTAGGTGAATGAAGTTTGTGATGACATAGCAAAAAATGCTAATGAATAAGCAACTAGTAAACTGAAAGCGATGTAGAACTAATAACGTGAGCTCGAAGACTGAAAAAAAAATGTGGCTGTCTCCGTGTGTTTGAACTCACCAGTACACTCTCAGAAATAGAATCGTCACTTTTGAGGACTTTTCGATCGTCCAGAAAATTTCGTCATTTACAACGATACTTTCCTCGCGCGATCACGTGACTTTAAAAAGTTACTACACAAATTTTGGCAATTTGACGAAAGGTTTACTCGGAGCATTTCACACGAAGCCATTTTGTCAAATACGACGAAAGTTTCGTGAGATTTGAGCATGTGTTTCTGAGAGTGCACTGATATTTCTTTTTCGTGCGCCCAAAAAACAGTAGTCCAATACACAAATGATGTTTCAGTCTAACATATAATTTTGATTTGTAAAGGGATAAACAAAGGTTAGACTCCCCTTTGGTTGTCTTTATCTCTTCTTCTTCTTCTTTTGTTTTTATTTTTGATTCATGTGAGCCAAGCATTTTTTAAATTAACACTATTCATGATGAAAATTAAGATATCCATGGAAGCCACTCTGATGCAGATAACGCGGGTTCGAACTCCGGCGTGAGACATCAATTATCCTGTGCAATGTAGCAACCCATAGTAATTCCAATGGTGTTTTCACACCAATGGCGACAAAGACAAAAAGCTTGTATTTTCTCATCCACGCAAGCGCAAGATATCTTTTCGCCTTCAAAAATAGGCTCTACGCTTACGCAGATGAGAAAAGACAGGAATATTGCCTTTGTTGTGAAAGAAGCCTAAGAGGTAATAAATTGTTGGTGAAAAGTGAAGCCTAAATATTACTATCAATTCAGGATATTTATCATACTTTGTAAAGATACAAAAAAGAAGCTATGTTTTTTTTTTTTAAATTTACAAAGAACGTCTTTCAAAAGAAATAACTAAGGTTCTTCATAGCTTTTTTTTTAATAAAATACTTGATTTCCGCACTCTGTACAATTACAGAGAAGGATTTCTTGAGTTACTTAAAACTGGATACTTTTGATCTGTGATACTAGTTTAAAAATTGAAATAAATGCATAATTACGCAATTAAGATCTGTTACTACTAGTTTAAAAATGATCCAGAAATGCATTAGACATTGTTGCCGTACGGTTTATTCCCAGCTTTAGTAAGCAGTCTTTAGCCCTCAGCCTGCCAATCTTCCCAACTCCGGAGGTATCTTTGGACGAGGCGGCTAAGGCACAGGAACCACAGTGTGCGCTAAACTCACCTTCGACTTTAGGTACCGGAATTGTAATTCAGCTCACACGCAGATAGCGCCACTATTAAGGGACACTACCTGTTGCAATCAACTTCCAGAATGTTTTCCGTTTTTTGTTCTCGGTAATTTTCTTTTTTAAAAACTTTGTAGTTTCCTGTTTTTAGTTTCTGGCATTTTACATCCGACTCCGGATAAATGTATTTCCTGGCATTTTTTTTTTTTTTTTTTACAGTGCACTATTGTTCATTAGCAATTTTATTGCTTTCCTAATTGAACAAAGTTCCAGTTTTGCAAAAGAAATTATTCGGAAGCTCTCATGTTTTATTGTTAGGTTTCAATAATGATTGGTTTTTCCACTTTTGCAGGCAATTTTTGCTGGAGTTACTTTCCTTATAGTGGTCTCCGCAAATGACGCACGAACACATCCAAATCACCGAAACAATGTCCTTAGCATGAAAGATCTGACAGACCATTGGATCGGAATACAGAAGTCCCCTTATACAGCCTTCACCGCAACACACAGTCCGACAGTTGCAACCTCTGCACCACCCACATCCCTCCCACTGAGCACAAAAAAGATAACAAAAATTACGAAGAAGAAGAAAAAAAAGAAAACCGATACGAAGCGAAGATTGGACGAAGATTACAAAGACCCGTACGACAGGAACAAAGAGAAATATGCTTATCCTGATTTTGATTATGATTACGACTCATTTGGACCTATGTATAGTCATCCCACTGCTCAGTCACCCTACATGGTGAGAGGAACAGCATCTTCACCCAAAACGCTCTATCTCAACTCTGCAGAGAGCCATGATTCCCCTGCTGTTGGGGAAGTGCTGGCGGCGACACCGAAAGTGGCCACATACGTTGTTCCTTCTTCGAAGAAGTACGTGGTTCAGCGGGTGAAGTCACATGCTGTGTACCTCCCGCCATCACACCCTTCCAGAAGCGATATGTACGCATCAGCTTCCGATCCTGGGATGCGCAGAGTGGATCCTCTGGATTACGATGACAACGGAGGGGGCGGTGGATCGTTCCTCAACTTGGGTCCTCAAGAAGGTTTTCCACCGAGGCCAGTGATGAACAAGATCATTCAGCCAGGTCAAAGACAGCCATGCCACGGTCCAGAATGCCATCAGCATCACAAAGGCCTCGTCCGCTTTTACTGGAGGAGGGTGGTGTTCCCTCCGGATGAGCCAGGAAGAGGAAGAAGATTCAGACTCAGAAGGCCTCAGAGAGGAAGAAATCGCAGACGACGAGTGCGCGACAGGTCAAGAGCCCCTTCGGATCAAAGGGAACTCTATCACTCGGAAGAAGGAGACGCACAAGAGGTAGACGGTACCAACAATTATGAAAACGACGAGGAAGACGATGAAGAAGAAGATGATGATGATGATGATGAGAACGAAGAAACATATGTCCCTAAGCGTAAAACATGGAAACTTGGTAAAGCCTATGGGCACAATTTAAATGAGGGCAACAATTACAATGAAGCCGATAAAAGAATTTACAGAGACAAAAGGTTTGCGTTCAAAAAATGGCGAAAGGGAATTAATGTCATCTAATTCGTTTATAAACTATTACTGTGACATATGAGCTTTTGAAAAACGGATGTCATCGTCTGATATTAACTCATATTAATAATATAGACTCAAATCAGTCTTTAAAGTTCATTTTTTCTTCCTCTTTTTTTTCCAAACTAAAAAATATGGTGTTTTTTTTTTTTTTTTTTTTTTTTAAAGAGAAAAAATTTGATTAACTTCAACTAGATCTAATTAATATCTTAATAAAAATTGGAGGATTTTTCTAAGCTTACAAAATTACGCTCATTACACCAAAAAAAGCTATAAATAGGAAAACGGGAGCTGAAAATTGAGATACAAATAAAGAAAAATGAAGCTGCTAATTTTTAAATAACTACCTCATTCATCTGATAACTATTGCTTAATATTCAATTAACATCGGAATCCTAAATATTCATGACAATTATGTTTTTTTTTTTTTTTTTTTTTTTTTTTCCCTTGCGTACGTCAATTCGAGTTTAAAAGTAGAAACAGAATTTAACAAAAGTAAAACAACTAAAGTTTCTTACATCCAGTATGAGAAAAACATGCAAATAAGGAGGATTAATGCAATAGTAAATTTTTGTATCCGATTATATGTTTGATGTTGATTGTAAAAATAATAAATATGGTACCAATATTCTTTTACCAAGATAATGCACCCCATTAATCATTAAATAGTTATCTTATTAAATTTCAACAACTGCCTTGCTTCGATAAATCGTGATGACTGCATTAAGTAATATTAAATTAATTGTTAGTTTTATGAAATAACGTGTTTGTTTTCATGCTGAAAATTATCAAAATGGAATATAAAAGTCTTGTTCATGTAACGTAAGCAAGTTGTTTGAAATTCTCATGCGGGTTGAAAGATGCATTCTAAACCATGGTGCAGTTGATTTTTATAGAAAAAAAAATTCCTGGTGTATTTCTGTTATTTTTCTTTATAAATGCATTTTAGGAGATGTATATAAGCTAACTGTAATAATGGAAAACAAAAGGAAAAATTTCCAAATTTAACAATGTCGTAAAATAAGTCATATCACGATTGTTTTTTATTTCTAATTAACTTATTAATTTCATTAAAAAAGAAATTCATCAGATATTTTGCCGCTCATTAGTCATTTTTCTCTAATTACTTCATATTCTATTTATTTTCTCATAAGGATTATTGAAAAAAAAAGTAGAAAATTTATTTTCTTTTCTACACAAATTTATTTTGTAGTTCCTCTCGCTTATGTATCGAGTACACACGTTGGTAATATCTGTAATTATCAGGATTTTTTTCAACTTTTTTTATCATGAATTTTATACCATTAATTCTTTTGCATACTCATTAACTACATTATTGTAATTTTCGTTGTACTGTTTATCAATAAATGTGTATTTTTGTGATTTTGATTATTTTTTTACAGCTTCACTCCAATTATATTTCAAGATTACAAGTAATGTGACCAATAAAAATTTTAAATTCATTGAAAATGAGTGATGTTTCAATGCCTTATTTCATTGCATTGAAATCCACTGAAAGAATGAAGATCAAGAACTTTGTGCTAAAATGAATTTAAAATTACACTTAAATGAACATATGCAAATCTTAGTTTACCAATTATTATGAGAATTTTTTAAAACTACATGTGTACTTTCATTTAAGTGCCATTGCTTATTACAGATTCTAAGAAGTTTTAAGGAATGCAAAAAAAGTATATTTTTTTTACATAGCTTAACACTTTTTTACATTAACTTACATTTATCTTATGGATCGTGTACGCACGGTGGTAATAATTATTAAATTACCAGGGGAAAAATTAGAACCTTATATCATTGCTGATATAAGATGTATTCTTATGCCTACTTATTAACTATATTATAATTTCATAGTTTTTAAAGATCTACCAACAGTATAACTACTTATAGCCTACACTATGACTACCTAGCTTTTAAATATTTGGATCAAAAGCCATTCCAAGAGACAGAACGAAAAGCTGTTCACAAAAAGGATAAACAAATCTATACACCCAGTTCTGTTTTTACATGACAGATATGTTCCTAAAGAAGGTATGTAAAAAAAAGAAATTTATGGAAGAAAAGATTGGTTGATCTATAAAAAATAACCTTAAGGGGGGAAATACGTGTAAAACGGCGTATTAAGAGCAATTTTCACATATTTTTTTTTTACGGATAAAGAATAAATATATTTTATTGAGAGTTTGAGATTATTTTATATATATATTGGGGGGAAGAACATTTACCGAAATTTTCAAACATTTTCTTAAAAAATCCCGGAGATATCGGCTGCTGCACACTGTAAGTCGCCACCCGGGTCGTATATCCTGGAGGTCACAATTTTTATCTAAAATCAATTTTTTTTAATATACTCTTCTAGTTGATAAAATCATCACAAAAAATTGAAAATTTCTATTTTTTTTTTTTTTTTTAGATGGAAAAATTAAGTACGATTTTTAACCGTTTTTTTCGCTCTTTTTTTTTTTTGAAATAAAAAAAGTAAAAATAAAGATATGTTTATGATTCTAGTTCAACTAAAGCATGTATATATAAAGAAAATTTATGCAAAGTTTAATAAGGATTGATCAAAAACTCTGCGAACTAGAGTGTACGCAAATTCGAAAAAAGTAGTTTCGAGAAAAACGCGTTTGAAAAAAAAGAGTGGTATTGAAGGTAAATTTAAGGCAGTAATGAATAATTATTTTATACTTATAGATACTAATACTTATAGAAATTTCTATCGAGGACTCAATTGTTAAAAAAAAATAAAAGGACATCTGCTAACGTTCTCTAATACCCTTCAGGTCATTCATGAGGGACTACCTGCTCAACTGCTCCAAAAGGGGCGCTCGCTCAAATGCTTATAACTTTTAAACGACTTGGAATTTCGCTTTGAAGTTTACAGGGTATATTATTGAATAGTTGTAGAATCGATTTATGAAGAAAAAAAATTTTATTTTTTGAGACCTTTACATGTATTTCCCCCCTTAACAGAAAGGCAAATGTTTTCCTAGAGACCTTGTCTGTTTCAAAACGATCTAAAATTTGAATTTTAAGTTGCATTGAAACTGTTCATTTTGTTAACGGGTTAATTACGTGACAACACCGAAACATTTGTGAAAATAAAATTAAAATATTGGTGTGGAAAAGGGATAAACTTGTAATTTTTTTAATTAGGCAAAATTTACAAATTTATGTGTGCACAAATTCAACTATGTAAATTCTTTCCCTTTGAAATAGCGCTCATACTAAATGTCTTCCGAAAATAAAGTACACAAATATGGTATAGTCACATCAAATGCAAATAAAAACGCATATCCGAGTAAAAGCAAGAGTTTCTATACACATGCAAGGACTATGTGTGCTAGTGCCCGGCACTAGCTGTTTTATGTAATCTTTCGTTTTTGATGCTTGTAATACTCGTACATAAAGAAAACAGAAATGATCGATTATGTCACAAATATTTTTCTTAGAATTTAAGCAAAAAGAAAGGAATGTTAGAAATTAGATTGGGGACAGCTCGCGCTAACTCAAAACGACTCGGATAAAAAGATAATGAAATATTTATTTTGAATTCGTATTAAGAAAAGTTCGTGGAAAATCAAATTTAGGTGATATAAGAGAGCTTGTTTGTGTGTTTGTATGTTCGCTATGAAAACCTCACTAATTGAGGACTAATTGAAGGATTTTAATGAAATTGTTCGCAAAATTCAATCATCGTCTGAGAAGGTAACAAGCGAAGTCCTATTCAAAAATACATTTTTTTTTAAAATTCCAATTATTTCAAGATTTGTCACAATAAGAAATATAAGAAATTATCTCATTTTCTAAAATTCTGTATCATTCTGAAGCTGATAGGAAACGAACTTCTTCAAAAACTCTAAATTTAAATAGAACGTGACCTATTGCCCAGAATCGTGGCTCTTCAACTTAACAATGAGATTAAGTTGAATCACATTGTTAAATGAAGATTTTGAAGCGAATGAATTCCAATAACTTAATTTTGTAAAATTGAACCTGCGAGCTCTACTTTAAATTAAACTGTAAATTTTCTGCTACCAGGTTTCCTGCTGTTTAGCACGTATGGGACTGATGTATTTTTCCGATGTTATTATTGTATTAGGAATTGCCAAGTAATTTTGATAATTGACAAAAAAGTTTTTTTTTCTTTCGTGTGCGTGCGTTGTGTGAAGACTCAGGTCATATTAATGGATATACAGTAAGACCTGTAAAGTTGACCACCTCTGTAAGTTGACCACCTGTCTAAGTTGACCACTTTTGTCAGGTACGGAACTAGCCCTATATTATTTAATGTAGGAAAACTTTTGTAACTTGACCACCTAAGTTGACCACCCGTCTATATTGACCACTTATGTACGCCAAATTTATGTAACAGTATTATAAAAAACCCTTTGTAAGTTGACCGCCTAATTATTACTTTATTTGTTTGTCTATTTTTGCAAAAATTTTTAAAAAACTTAACTTTTCCAGGACATTTTTTATGCTATTGTGTTAGACCAGTATTTGTCTGGATGGATGAAACACCAATTTAAAGATGCCTAAACCTCTTTGTAAGTTAACCATACGGGAAAACTACTATGAGTACTCTTTTGTTCTTTAAATAAGTTTCTTCTAATTGATCTAGTCATTTTGATAATACAAATACAAATAAATACAAATACAAAAGTGACGACCAGCAACAGGCTCAGGGCCAAGCTAGGCTGGTCCTAGTTAGTTTAGCAGTCCCCAATGAACATCAAGAGTTTTCTTAAAAGTTTTTACCCCACTGCAATTAACAGTCGCTTCCGGTAAACTATTACAACTGCCTACAACCCTATTGAAGTAGTAGTTTTTCCTAATTTCAAGATTAGCCTGAGATTTGAAAAGTTTAAAACAATGACCTCTGGTTCTACTTTCAGCACATAGCTGTAGTCCATCAACATTTCCCGTTTTAACGAATTTAAACAATTGAATCATGTCCCCTCTGACTCTCCTTTGCTCAAGACTATACATATTGAGCCTTTTAAGCCTAACTTCATAATCTAAGCCTGAAAGACCACTTACCAATCTTGTAGCCCTCCTTTGAATCCTTTCCAATAAGGTAATATCCTTTTTTAGGTACGGAGACCAAAACTGAACACCATACTCCAAATGAGGTCTTACCAAACTTCTGTATAATGGCAATACAACTTCCCTAGACCTGTTCGAAATAGCCTTATTGATAAACCCAAGCATCCTGTTAGCTTTGTTACTTACTATGCTACACTGCTGACTGGACTTGAAGTCGTGACTAATCAATACTCCTAGATCAACAACTGCTTCTGCTTCCCTAATGACAGAACCTTGTAAACAATAGGTTGCATGTTTATTCCCATGACCAAAATGAAGCACTTGACATTTCCCAATATTAAAAGGCATACCCCACTTAATTGCCCACCTAGAAATTTGATTTAAATCCTCTTGAAACTGATTGACTTGTTCATCCGTGTCCACAAATCCCATGATTTTGACATCATCAGCAAAAATATTGATGTTCCCAGAAATACTCTGAGTAATATCATTAATAAAAATAATAAATAATATTGGCCCTAAAACTGAACCTTGTGGAACCCCACTCAAAACATCAATCCACTGAGAATAATTGCCCTTCACTACTACTCTCTGTTTCCTCCCAGTCAGCCAATTTTTAACCCAAATTAAAGTTTTTCCACCAATACCAATATAAGCAAGTTTGCTAAGAAGAGCTTCATGCGGTACTTTATCAAACGCTTTCTGAAAGTCAATGTAAACAACATCTACGCACTTTTTGCTATCTAATGCCATGGTAACCTTGTCATAGAAATGCAACAAATTAGTTGTACAGGACCGACAATTCCTAAAACTATACTAAAAATCAGTCAACACTCCATTTGCCTCCAGGGAATTCACTATTTTGATTTTTATCAGAGTTTCAAAAGTTTTACAAAGAACGGAAGTAAGACTCACAGGCCTATAATTTCCTGCCTTAGTTTTAGACCCTTTCTTGAAGAGCGGCGTTATGTTTGCCAGCTTCCAATCCACTGGCACAGTCCCCGAGTTCTTTGAAGATATGAAAATAGTCAAGACAACATCCACTAATTCCTCTGCACATTCTACTAAAATTTTTGGATAAACATTATCAGGTCCTGGAGCCTTATTTGCTTTAATTTTTTTCAAGTGAAACAACACATCATCCCTAGAAAATACAAAATCCTCCAGTTGTGTATTAGCTTGCGTCTCGCTTATGTCAACTGTTGAGATACAGTTTCTGTTAAATACACTGGAAAAAAAATTATTTATAATATCAGCAATATCTCCCTCATTTTGAATCAAGTTCCCGTTCTCATCCACTAGTGGGCCTACCTGAGTATTACGAGCTTTCCCTGAATTAGCATAAGCATAAAATTTCTTAGGATTCCCTTCGATGTTATCTGCAAGCTTTTGCTCCAATTCCTTTTTCTTGCTCCGTACCAAATACTTGAAAGTACGTCTAGCTTCACAATACAAAATCCTGTCAGCATGGCACCCAGTCTCTTTAAGTCGCCGAAAAGTGGCTTGCTTATGATTGAGAGCTTCTTTCACCTCCCTAGAGAACCACATGGGCCAAATTTTCGTGTAATCCCCTTTCTTTCTAAAAGGAACATAATCCATCACTGTTTTCTCTAATTTCCCCTTAAACTCTTCCCACTGAAGATCAGCTTCACTATTCTCCAACCCAGAAGAAAAAACCTCTTTCAAACCCTGCCTAAGTGCAACATAATCAACATTCCTGAAGTTAGGTACAAATCTGAAATGCTTACCTTTGTGAGCATCGAAGCTGGTCCAAAACCTAATAGTATTGTGATCACTATCTCCAATATGTTCCCCTATACTCAACCCCTGAACAGAACTTCCGACATCACAAAAAACTAGATACAAAACAGCACCATGCCTAGTACCCTGGGTAACAACTTGAACCCAAAAATAATTTATGTATTTCTAAGGAATCTTTACCATCAAATTTTAAAGTAACATACTTATCTTTACTTTAACTAAGTGCTTTAATTTTAAAGTTGTATATGATACATTGTAAGTCATTCAGATTAAATTTATCTAATGATATTTTAGATAGTTGTGAAAAATAGCTGATTACTCATTTTAAGGTAACGTTAATACTTTAAGTTATATTTTAATAAATCACAAATGAATAAACGCATAGTGTAAGAAAAGACAAGAAATCTCAGCCCTCTATAAGTTGACCACCTGTCTATAAGTTGACCACAAAAGTGCTGAACCGCAAGTGGTCAACTTACACAGGTTTCACTGTAACTGTATTTCGGGCTTGGAGACAGAGATCTAGAAGTGTAGACAGAAACATCTTAAGTGAATCACGGTCCACAAAAAAGAAAAAAATTGTATATTATTTACGATAGACTTGAAAATCACAGTTCTCAAATTCAAAAGCCTTCATTCTAATTTTTCTGAATGATACAGGGCAGATATCGGTGCAGGTATTACACAAAATAACAGCATACATCATTCAGCAGCGGTTGTAATACTTTTCACAAAAACAATTTTTTTAGGTTAAAGAGCAGTAAATTCATATCGTATAAGTGGTTTTTCTTTATTCCTCTTAAGCAACAGCATCATACATTGGAGTTTCGATCAAGGTTAACCGCAGATTTTCCACAGGCCCTCCAAGCATGGAAAGCAGATTTTTTTCTCTTATTTTTTAACTGCGCAGTGGACGAGCCACCAAGCAAACAATTTGTCAATAATCAAAAATCATTTTTCGATTAAAAAAAAAACCTGGTTCTGAATCATTTCATAATGAAATATTTCTTACAAATGTATTCAATGTAAAGATTATTTTATGATAATAATTTTTAAATTATACATTAACTCCTAGCTTATTTGAATATGAAAGCATAATTAAAATAAATTCTTTTTTGAAAAAAGTATTTAATGAGAAAAACTAGAAAAGTTTTTTTACGTGTCTTGAGTAAAGAAAATAGATGGCAGCACTATCAAGCTGTTTCTTTTTTATTTATTTATCTATGAAGGATGCTGCTGCAATTCGGCTCAAAAGTCAGTTCTCTTAAAAAGTCACAACAGCGTATCAAACCGCTTTCGGAACGATACAGGTGCGATTTTTGCGAGCGAGTTAGGTTATTCCACTGAGGGTGTTTAGACTGAGAAAAGAGAAATTTAAAGACAGAACTGCAGAACGAACAATCATTTGTACGAACAGAGTGAAATGTTCAATTTTGCGTAAACAACCATCTATGTCATAAATTGCTCTTAAAATTTCAGCATATGAAACAAATAATGTGTATCATGATGAATCATTTGTATTTCCAATTGAAATTTTTAAACGCGCCCACATAAAAAGCATAACACCTTTGACAAAGAAAGCATCATTTGATAAAATGTAGAACATAGATTACAGTCAGGTGCATTTTTATATCAATACCATTCTTATAGTAAGGTAAAACCTGGTGAGATGGCGCACTTTAATTTTTGGAAGGAAGAAGTGTGAGTGCGCTGGGATTCGAGGCAGTTGTTCAGTCACAACAGCACACTGTCTGCTCTTCACGGATGGATCGAAATTTAAGTGGTAGAACAGCATCAGCACTTACTCCCATTTCCAATAATCAGGTTATCTACGATTGGTCAGATAAACTTTCATGCAATAATTCAGTCGTTCAAGCAGAACTTTTTGCAATCTTTCACACTTTACATAATGTTACAACAAAAAATATAACCCTCCATCACTACAATATTCTCAGATAGCATGTCTTCTCTTAACACTATAAAGGACTCTACGCATACTTCAAAATTAGTCCGAGATATTCAATACCGTTGCAGAGAACACCCAAACTTAAAATTGCCATGGATTCGAGCGCACCAGGGGCCGATCCAGCATTTTAACCAGGGTCCGTTTTTTGTGAAAATTCAAAATTTAAACATACAATGATAAAAAAATATTATTTTTTTTACCTCTTATTTAATAAATAATTCTGTAAAAAGTACGACTTGGAAGCATGGAATTTTGTGAAGGGTCCGTTTTGATTGATTGAAATTTTATGAAGGATCCATTTTGGTTGATTGGAATTTTGTGAAGGGTCCGTTCTGATTAATTGGAATTTCGTGAAGGGTCCGTTCTAATTAATTGGAATTTTGTGAGAGGTCCGTTCTGATTAATTGGAATTTCGTGAAGAGTCCGTTCTAATTAATTGGAATTTTGTGAAGGATCCGAAAACAGATGTGAATTTCCTTTCGAGCGACCCCTGCTCACAAGGGCCACTTCGGCAATGAACAAGCTGATTCATTGACAAAGATAGCAGCAAAGAACCCTACTCATTCATTAATATATAAAATTTGTCTGCAAGTCTTGTCTCACATGTCTACTTTGGTCAGATCTTCTCAACAACTGGCAACAACTCCAGAACACATCTGAAACTGGTCGTTATTTCGTGTCAAAAGTAAAGCTCAAGGCACGCTGCAAGCATTTCCATGGAAGTTTAGTTTCTTATTGCGCACGGTCCTTTTCTTCCATTACACCGATTCAATACAATCATCTTGCCGTTATGTGCATGCAATCAGCCGGGCACTCCAGAACATTGCATATTTAATTGTCATTAAACAGTTCCTTCCATTGCAGTTATAATTCCAGAAGCACTTTTTACCATCCATATTCTATTTCACCTCACCCTAAGAACTTGCATTCAGTTATGTTCCTGTTAAATACTTACGGAGATGGTTTTCAACTCGCTGCATAATATTTTCAATGAGAATTTCTTGAAATTATTATGCAGCGAGAAAATATTATTTCATTTTTTCTCTTAAATTTTTCATACTTTATTTGTTTTCATCGAAAATATGTCATTCGTTGTTTTCTTTTTTTTTAAAATAATATTCGTATTATTCTTGTGTTTTTTAAATTTGCACTCTGTACTTCTATTTTAGTGAATGCAACCTTATTCTCTGTGACAGGGTTCACACTGGGGAAAAATACAAGGTGGGATTTTCCTCCTTGCCCAAAATTTTAAGTGGGATTTTTAAAGTTTAAGCCCCAAAAAAATTTTTTTTTGAGTGGGATTTCAAAAAATATTGCGGGAATCGCGTGATCGCGCGGCCTAGCGCGAACCCTGCTGTGACTTCCAGTGGGTGCTTAGTCACTGGTGGGTTCATTCATTTTACATGTTCTTTTGTTCTAAATAACCACATTCGGTTATACCTTACCAGGATAGGTACGGTGGTGATTGGTAAGGCATAAAAAATTAATTAAATAAATAAATGACACAACGTCGTTTTTATTGCTTGCTTTCCAAGCTGGAATTTACGTTACAGTTCCTCTGACTTTCATCGTGCTAAGAGTACTTCAAGATACTTTTTAAGCAAACGTTTTTACAGCCATTTTAACAATTGACTCGTCGTTATTGTTAACATAATTTACTTATTATCGAAAGCCATTCTCCATGTGCGCAATCTCACTCGCGAACGGAAGTGAAGCAAAAAATAGCTGTCTTGGATTTATTCCTGTTGTCGTTTTAAATTACAGCATAATAAGGAAATAATGATGGAAAAGCATACGGAAAGAATGTGGTCTAAGCTATTCACCAAATTTGTTTGGCAAAAAATTACCGTTTTCATCCATGTTTTCCAAATGTGCGCCACCTCTGCCGGATTTACTTTATATGTAATGGATAATTCCACCATTTAAATTAGATCTTATTACTCATACAGGCTCTAATCCTAGATTTTTGGATTGGGCAGGGGGGTTTATGCCGTTTTCGTGGGCACCGTGCTTGTAGAACACTCGAGCTGGAGTATCATTTCTCAACCTGAGAGTCTCAAGAATATTCGGCTTGACCGAATATTGATGGACTATTATGCCGAATAGTTCTGCTAGAGTAGAAATGTAAAAATATATAAAGAAATTAATAGATTTAAACATTAAAATTGTATTGTAGTTATTGCAAAAGAACACATTGGAGGTAATCAATGCTAACCACGACCATACTGTCTATACCTTGTCGGTTTCACAGACTACCCCCAATACGAGGAGGTGCGGCCGTGGCGCTGTAATCCTTCGAACCTCCCACAAACTCTCTAGACACTTGACAACCAGCACCGGCCATAAAGGGCTGGGCTGGCAGAGCGTTGCCTACCTGCTTTACCGACCCGAGGCCACAGTCCAACTACAAAGTTGGCCTTACGTCACCCGGATCGGATAGTGCCATTTTAGTCGCCTCTTACGACACGCATAACTACTTCGGCGCTATTCTACGCCGGCCACCGCACGGCGACACATTGGGGGTATATAGTTTTAATAAAAATAACTTTGAAATAAACATTAGTTTGTTTAAATCTAAAAACATTGTTTTTAGGTTTGACTGAACAAAAACAGATTTTAAAGTTATAATATTGTATTTTATACTTGATGTTTGCTCCCAAATGCTGGCAAAAGTTAATTATGATTGATACTTTCATTTTGTTATTATTAACAGTGGGAGTCAGACTTTGAGTAGATTGATTAATTGTGAATATAGGGTAAGATAGGAATGTGAAAAGCCTAGAATGTATCATGAACATTAAGGTAGGATAAGTTATTGGGGTGTTTTAAAAATAAAAATATATTCCAGTTAACTGGATTAAATTTTAATACATCTTTTGAAAATAGGTATGTAAAAAACCCATAAGATAAGTATATTAAATTTCATAACTTTTAAAATATCTTCATAAACTATTTGAGCAAAAAGTAAAAGTTCACTAAGCAATAGCATTTCTTTAATTTGAATTAAATAATTAGTGCAATAATGCTAACGCTCACATTAAAACCTATCATTTCTATACCACATGTGGGTGAAATTCTCAGTTTTATTGCAATCAAAATAATACAGAAAATACATTAATTTTAGATAGTTTTAGATTCTTAACAAACTAATTAAATCATATATCATAGCTTAATGTATGGAATTGGCGTTTGTGAATACTTTAATATTTGAAAAATACTTTCTATTACAATGATTTTCTAGAAAAGCAAGCCGAATATTCGGCTTCGGTCTAGCTTCAGCCTGGAAGAAACTGTCGAATGTTCGGTATTTGGATATTCAGCCAAATCACTATTCGTTACATCCCTAGTCTGAACCACTGAGGGCTCGTGTTCATGCTTAAAGGGACGATGAAATAGTAAGACCAGACACGAAACATTCTTTGATGAAGTGTAAGTAGCTTTAACTATAAGCAAGTGCTACGAAATTCAATACTGTGCGAATATAATGTTGTGGTAGGAGATCGTAAGGATTTTTTGTATAAATCTTTCTTTTGGCATTTTAAGGGAGTCACAATACTTAAAAGTTTGAAAGCAATGAACTAGAGCAAGTCAAAGATTGAAAGATGTAAGAATTTCCCGAAATTCAGAAGGAGTTGTTTTTTATCAATAATATGATTAAGCACAATTAGCTTTAATGAAGAAATTCAACCATTTTGCTCAATGTGTAAAAAATTCGAATTTATTAGATACTTAATTTATGTTAGGATGAAAAAGACGGAATTAATTTTTCATTCATTAATAATTATAAAAAGCTTCTGAATAAAACTCAATAGTAAAAAAGTTTGTGCATAAATTTCTAACTTTTAACTATTTGTTGAGAATCTGTTCACGTGATTTACTTGCGTCATGCCATAAATCGTGTCTGATGCAACAAGTCAACCTTGGTCTGACAATCAGAAAACTTCACTTGAAACTTGGATCTCATGCAACGAGGTTGGAGCCTTTTCCAGACACGCTCCTTCAAAAAATGCCCGAAATAATATTTTTAGTCTAACTTTTAATTTAGTTGTTGTTCTGTGTTTAATTCTTAAATAAAATTAATTAAAAGGCAATAGGACTTAATTTGGTACTTTCACCTTGGACTTGGCATCACTACACCGATACTATTTGTTCTCGAGTCAAGAATTAATGAATACCCTTTTTTCAGATGGTGCCGAAACCCGGGATAGTACGTTGTGGTGATGAATTTGGTGCTTAACTTGAATCTTGGATAAATATTAATCTACCTTATCGTGGATTCGTTGGCGAGCTTGGAATAGAAGGTACTGTGATTATTTATAATTTTGAAATATTTGCATTATGATTACAAAAGTATTTGAAATATATATATTCCTAAGAAATTCTAAGCATTGAACAGAAGTAATACTTTGAAAATTTGATTCATAATTTGAAAATATTGTTGCTTTGAAATCACGATGGATCAAATTGAAAAGGCTAAAGTAAAAAGAGCAGGTTTACGAGGTAGCGTAACTAAACTAATTAAAAAGACAGAATCGCTCTTGGTATCAAATGTTGAAGATACTGAGGTTGAAACGCTACAGGAAGTATTAGAACAAATAAATATAAAAGAATCGGAACTAAACGTCTTGAATTCTGAAATAGAATTTACCATAACAGATCCTAAAGAGTATGAAAATGAAGTAAACGCAAGCGAGGGATATTCTGATAGTATAAGTAGCATTAAATTCAAAATAAAAAGTCGTCTTAGAAAATTAGACGTAGAGGATGGTGCTTCCACTGTTTCTGGAAATTCTCAACGTTCTCAGCATTTTACAAATCAAGAAAGAAAACCGTCAAAATCGTTTAGCTTAAAATTGCCTAAACTTTCGATTAAGCCATTTTATGGGGATCCTAGCCTGTTTTATGAGTTTTTTAACAGTTTTAACAGTGCAATACATGAAAATGAATCTTTATCAAAGATAGAAAAATTTGTATACTTGAAATCTTTACTATCAGGTCAAGCTTTCAACATAGTTTCCGGATTTTCTTTAACTGAGGAGAATTATGACGAATGTTTAGATCTATTGAAGGATCGTTATGGAAATAAAGAAAATGTTATTACATGTTATATGAATAAACTATTAAATATAGAAGCTGTAAAATATTCATCGAACTTGAAGGGGCTGAGAAAATTGTATGATTCATGTGAAATTAGTATTAGAAATTTAAATTCGTTAGGAGTAACTTCGGGTTCCTATGGTCATCTTTTAATCCCGATCTTACTTAAATTATTGCCTGCGGATTTTGTGCTTGAATATCATAGGAAAAGGGATTCGTCTAAAAGTGACGTAGCTGAATCAATGAAATTCATAAAGTATGAAATAGAATCCAGGGAGGCTGCAAATGCTATTTATGGGGCATCTCTAAAAACTCAAGAAACATATCGTTCTAAAGTGGAACATTTCAAAAACAAATCTAGAACCGATATTCCGACAGCAGCCGCATTAAATACAATTGCTAGAAAAGCTTGTATTTTCTGTAACGCAAATTACCATACCAGTTTAGAATGTAAAAGGCTTACACATGAACAAAAAAGATATAAATTAAAAAAAAGAAGGAAGGTGTTATCGCTGTTTCAACAAGCATTTACAATCAGCTTGTAAAGTGAAAATTCAGCCTTGTGAAATATGTGACAGTTCACAACATAATTTTTTATTTTGCCCCAAATCAAAAGTTAAAAATTTTATTTCAAATCAAATTCTCCCAATCCCAGAAGAACAGAAATTTAATCATGCTCCCGAAAACGACGCTGTCATGTCCTCTGTTCTCAAATCGGAAGATTCACTAAATAATTGTGTCACATTACTACAAACAGCGTGTGTTCAGGTTGAAAACAAATCTAGAAAATTTATTGCCCGCATATTGTATGATTCTGCGAGCACAAAAACATTCATTCGCCAAGACTTAGCGAAAAAATTAAATCTAAAACCCACGAGAAAAGAGAAATTGGGCATTTATACTTTTTCGAACCGAAATCCCACTGAGTCAACCATGGATTGCGTAAGGTTAACCTTGAAGAGTTTGCACTTTCCCCATAAATTTATTGAGATTGAAGCATTAATCACGAATGAAATATGTGGAACCCAATTATATTCGAATGTTGCTGATCATTTAATTCAGAACATTGTATCCGAAAATTATGAGTTAGCTGATTCACTTGATAATAATCTTCCAATCCAAATGTTACTCGGAGCTGATGTATTATATCAGACACTAAATGGGGAACTTCAAAAAATAAACAAGCAATTGTTCATTCAACCTACGATTTTCGGAGATACTATAGTTGGTAGGGTCACAAATGATTTACGAAAAAATTCCGCGGCTTGTTTGAATGTTTATTGCGTGTCAGCGGAAAAAGATCTAACAAGTTTATGGAGTAGGGAATCATTTCTGACTAACCAAGAAGTAAATATAACTTCAAATAGATTGAGCTCTTTCGAAAATAATTTGCAGTTTGTTAATAATAGATATGTGTCACCCCTTTTATGGAAATCAGAACAAATGAGAAAGGGTCTATCTAATAATCTTGAAAATGCTAGGAAAAGATTTAGTGTTTTAGAAAGTAAATTTAATAGTAATGAAAATTTATTCGAGAGATATAATCAGGTTATGAAGGAACAGTTAAGAGAAGGAGTAATAGAAATGTGTAGCACTGAATGTTTTGTAGGTTATGCAATGCCTCACAGAGATGTTTTTAGGGAAAGTTATACCAGCACAAAAACTAGGATTGTATATGATGCGAGCTGTAAACAACGAAGTAATTATAGCTTAAACGATTCTCTGTTTTCTGGGAAAAATTTAAATCCGAATCTTGTTGATATAATTTTAAAATTTAGAGAGTATCAAGTAGCCTTTTCTGGAGATATAGCTCGGGCATTTCTTCAAATAGAAGTCGCAGAATGTGACAGAAATTATTTATGTTTCTTGTATTATAAAAATTGTGATAAATCTCAACCAGTAGTTATGTATCATTTTAATAGACATTGTTTTGGCGTTACGTGTTCCCCTTATGTTTTAGCAGCTACGATTAAAACGCATCTTAAATCATACGAGAAATCACACCCTCTGGCGTATGAAATGTTAAATAATTCGCTATATGTGGACGACCTTTTCTATGGAAGTTCAACAGTAGATGAAGCATATAAGCTGTCAGTCGATGCTGTTTCGATTTTAAAGGATGCGAAAATGACTATGAGAAAATTCGACACTAATTCAGAGGAATTAAAACATTTATGGAAAAATTCAAATTCTTTAATTGAAACAAATGAAACCTCTGATACACATCTAAAAGTGTTAGGATTGAACTGGAATAATATCAAAGATACACTAAGCCTTAATATAAACTCATTGTTGACAGAATTAGATGAAACTTGTACGAAGAGAAATGTTCTTCACACGGCTGCGAGAATTTTTGATGCTTCGGGATTAATTTCTCCATTTTTAATCCGAATAAAGTGTCTTTTGCAAGAATTGTGGCAACTTGGTCTGGAATGGGATGAAGAGTTTTCAGGAGAATTTAAGCAAAATTGGGTAAAATGGTGTGGGGAAATTAAGGAAATAAAGAAATTAGAAATTCCTAGATATTATTTTTCTAATTCTGTTCAAGGAGAAAAACTACAGTTACATGTTTTCTCAGACGCCTCATTAAAATCATATGGAGCTGTGGCATATTTTAGATATCAAACGTCATCGGACACTTTTGAAACCAGTTTCGTCGTTTCTAAGGCTCGGGTAGCACCACTTAAAAAGCTTACGTTAACCCGGTTAGAACTGATGGGTGCTACAATAGCTGCAAGAATGGCCAAACATCTTAGGGAAATATTCAAGAATCTCGAAAAGATTATTATGTGGAGTGACTCTACTATAGTGCTACACTGGATAAAAGTCCTGCCGTCCAAATGGAAACAGTTTGTGTCTAATCGAGTCACTGAAATTCAGGAAATCACGGACCCCAGTGCATGGCGACATTGTATAGTTAAACAAAACCCAGCAGATATGTTAACCAGAGGATTGTCTAGTAAAGATTTAATAAACTCGGAAAGATGGTGGCATGGCCATGAATAGCTAAGTTTTACTGGAAATAATTGGCCCCAGGTAAACGAATTAATATATGACTCAAAAGACAAGGATGTTGAATCTGAATATAAAGCTAAGGCTATAGTTAGCTCAGCTATTGTTCATGAGAAAATCATTGATCCTGGTAGGTTTAGCAGCTTGAAAAAACTGTTAAGAGTAACCGCATGGGTATTACGTTTTGTAGAGATACTCAGAAGAAATTGTAATCAGAAAGGTCATCTTACATCTGAAGAAATAAATAATGCTGAACAATTTTGGGTCAAAGTTGAGCAAAACGATTTTTTTTCCAATGAAATTCAATGCCTGCAAAACAGAAAAGCTTTAGAAAAGGATTCTAAATTACTGTGCCTAAATCCCTTTCTAGATGACAAAAATATACTGCGAGTAGCGGGAAGACTACAAAGAAGCAATTTATCAACGGATGGAAAACATCCAATTATACTTCCTTCGAAATCAAAATTAACTGAATTATTAATTTGGAATTCTCATGAAAGAGTATACCACTCGGGTGTAAATCACACATTGGTACAGTTGCAAGAAAAGTACTGGATCTTAAAGGCCAGACAAACTGTAAAATTACTTCTAGGAAAATGCATTATTTGCAAAAGATTCAACGCTTCGCCTGGAGACCAGCTGATTGCTCCACTGCCGGCTGATCGGGTAGAACCAGTGGCCCCCTATGCAACCATTGGCATTGATTTTGCAGGCCCATTGTTTGTGAAGGATACTGATAATAAACAGTACATTCTTCTGATAACATGTGTGGTAACGAGAGCTGTTCACATTGAACTGGTGGGCAATTTGTCAACGGTTACCTTTCTTCTAGCCTTTAGACGTTTCGTTGCAAGACGAGGCTTGCCCTCTGTGGTGTTCTCTGATAACGCACGCACATTCAAACGTGCTGAACTGGAGTTAAAACAACTTTGGTCATTACTTAATCGTCCTGAAGTTAAGCATTATTGTACTTCAAATAGTATAAAATGGAAGTACATTATTGAAAGAGCCGCCTGGTGGGGTGGGTTTTACTAGCGTATGGTCAGGACTGTGAAAGTAGCTTTACGAAAAACTCTTATAAGGTCCTCTCTAACAGTTGACCAATTACAAACTATTTTAATTGAAATTGAAGCGATGATAAATTCCCGCCCACTAACTTATATTGGAAGTGATTCAGAGGAGCTAAATGCTTTGACTCCAGCGCATTTCCTTCTAGGCAAAAGAATAACTTCTTTACCATCAGTAAGACTTCACCTTGATTCCAATCTGTCTTCCAGGAAAATCTTGATAAAGGAATTTAATTATCGGGAAAAATTAATGAGGTCCTTTTGGTCCAGGTGGAAAAATGAGTATTTATTAACTTTAAGATCAGCTCATCTTAGTTCAGCCAAAACCAACTTTCCCCAATTTAAGGTTAATGACATAGTATTAATTAAAGATGATTATCTTCCCAGAAATTTTTGGAAATTAGGAAAAATCCTTCAGTTATATCCTGGAAGAGATTGCAAGGTGAGGGCTTGCAGTCTGAAAACTGAATCTAGCATAATTAAGAGGCCTGTACAGTTGCTATATAACCTAGAACTTCAAGATTGAAACTTTTACATTTTTTGGGAAAATATTCTTATATTTACTTAAAGTTACTAGAATTGTGTGCAATTAAAATATATTGTTTGAAAAAAAAAACAAATTAATAGTTTGAAAATTAATGAGAGTTTGTGCTCGAGTAAAATTTAACCTGAAATCGAATTTTGTATTGCATTTGAAACTTGATATTAATTTCAGTGTTTAAAACTCTAACTCTCCAATTCTGATGTACATATTCAAATACCAGAAGTAATTTGTTTGAAATATTGCATGTATAGTTTCTTTAAATATTCTTTATATTTTTATCGTTTTTTCTTTATTTAGAAGAATTGTTTAGAAGATTGTATAAATTTTGTTAATTGCTCCAAGTATGTAAGTATGTATATTCATTTGTATTTCTGAAAGTATTGTGTTTTTTTTTCCTTTATGATTGTATAATTTTATTGAATATGCGTTTGATGAACCCCATGAGGTTCATGCTGGGGCAATGTGTTGAGAATCTGTTCACGTGATTTACTTGCGTCATGCCATAAATCGTGTCTGATGCAACAAGTCAACCTTGGTCTGACAGTCAGAAGACTTCACTTGAAACTTGGATCTCATGCAACGAGGTTGGAGCCTTTTCCAGACACGCTCCTTCAAAAAATGCCCGAAATAATATTTTTAGTCTAACTTTTAATTTAGTTGTTGTTCTGTGTTTAATTCTTAAATAAAATTAATTAAAAGGCAATAGGACTTAATTTGGTACTTTCACCTTGGACTTGGCATCACTACACCGATACTATTTGTTCTCGAGTCAAGAATTAATGAATACCCTTTTTTCACACTATTTTTATTTCTTAATTTTTCCTTCACTAAAAAAAAGCGACTTATCACCGATAAGCAATATAATACGTATATTGCTTATCGGTGATAAGTCATCGGTGGTCACTTATCCTACCTATAAATGATCCCAAATATTTAAATAAACCATGACAGTAATAACGTTGAGTACTTTAATTCATCTATATTCATTTTCAACTGTTTCTTATTGGGGGAGGAGCGTATATTTCTCTTTTACCCCCAAATCTGTGAACCACTCCGATCACACTGTGCAATACGAAAAATGTCCTTTAAATGAAAATGTCTGTTTCCTATGTATTTCTGGCGGAAAATTACGAATTTGCAATTATTTTTTGCCTACCACGTACCATTTTCCCAAAATTCCACATTTTAGCTTTTTACGTATTTTCTGGATAAATGTGCATATTTTCGTAATTTATCGACTTAATTTGTTATAAATTATCTCTTTCTCATTGACAGCCATTCTTTCTCATTGTTGCCACTTTAGAGAACTTTTTAATAAACTTGGGTTACTTCAGCGACATTTTTGGCAACAAAAGCTTTATCTACTTTCTCGAACTTTCGAGCCATTTACAAGACGTCCAAGACAATTTGTAGAATATTTTGCGGAGAAAGAAGAAATAGTATACTGCTGTGATGTGAATGTACTATTTCAAGCATTAGTACATGAGCACAATTCAGCAGAGAGGTGCTTGTTTATCAGTGATCCTCCATCTAAGTATTTCTTTCCTATTTATTCCTGTAGCATATTCTGCAAACACAAAGGAAATTTCAGAATTATGAGTGGAAAAAACATATCAAATGAGCCACTTGTAAATATACAATGTGCCTTTTTTCCACAATTGCACATTAAACTTAGTTTATTCAAATATTTGTAAAAGCTCCGGACAGAGAAGGAGTGGCTTCCTTGCATCTCAGGAACAAATTCAAAAATTTAAGTGAGGCAAAAGTAAAAGAAAGGATTTTTATTGGCCCACAGTTTAAAGAAGTCCTTTCATCATGAACAGTATGATAACAAACAATCAGAAGCCGAAAAGTTAGCCTGCCTGGCCTTTAAATTAGCATGCTTACGTTTCCTTGGAAATGAGAAAACTGAAAACTACAAGATCTTGCTGGTGACGGTGGTAGTTATGGAGGCCCAATAATAATAACATAACATGATAAAATGCTTTTGTATTATAGGTTGCCATATGTCATTAAAACTTCACTTTTTGGACTCCCATATGGACTTCTTTCCTCAAAACCTTGGCGAAATTACTAATAAGCATGGGGAAAGGTTTCATTGGGATATCTCTATGTTTGAAAAGCGTTTCAGCGGTCGATGGAATGGAAATATACGAATTTAATATTGTTAATCTGTTATCGTGGCACTCCAACAGATGCATACAAGATGAAACGGACAAAAAAAAATCATCTTAGTGTTTGTGTTTTCAATAAGTAAACCTCGTTTACATTCTCATACAACCAAATTCTATAAAGAGAAGAAGTGGCTCTCCGGAAATAAAAGTACGTGCTGGACCATTTTGGTTTCGATATTTGAACCACGCACCTTTTGTTTATATGGAATCACATAGTTTCATCTAAAGGGCAAAAAAAAAAGGTTCACATTTGTTGCACAATGTCATTAGAAAGCCCAACAATCATTATTTCAAAAAGTAAACCTCGTTTACATTCTCATACAACCAAATTCTATAAAGAGAAGAAGTGGCTCTCCGGAAATAAAAGTACGTGCTGGACCATTTTGGTTTCGATATTTGAATCACGCACCTTTTGTTTATATGGAATCACATAGTTTCATCTAAAGGGCAAAAAAAAAAGGTTCAAATTTGTTGTACAATGTCATTAGAAAGCCCAACAATCATTACTATTTTCTTTGACTATATTTTAGGCTTTGATTTGTTTATTTGTAATAATAAAAAAAAGAAACATTACACATTTTTATGGTAAGAAAATATTGGAAACATGGAGAACCGTGTCCTATCATGCAAGACTAAGTGCTGTAAGATATAAACAATCATTATTAAGACTCAAGCGATTCGGAACTATTTCGAAGCAAATGTCATCCCTTTTCTTTTTTAAATCAGTCTGCATATGCTGAATTTTCGGCTTTCCCAAGGGTAGCGATTATAATTCCATACGACATCAGGGCCCCAAAAGCATTGAGCAACAAACCTCTCCCAACAGGTATCGAGTCCAAAAGTGTAAATCCCATCTTCGAATCATGAACTTGCATCGTTAAGGTCAATCGTTTTAACAAGCTACCTTCAGTAACAGGTAAGTTATGAACCACCAATTTCATCTGATTTGTGGGATCTTCGACAGTTGAGGCCGAGTAACAAACTAGTACGAAGTAGAATAAATACCAGAGGTTGGCGTATATTACTCTCAAAGTATGAATCCAGTTTTCAAACGGAAAGAATATGAGGTAGTATGTACAAAGAAATAACGCAACGGAGAGGTATGTGCACGTTATGAATAGTAGCCAGTGAAGCTCCTCTTCAACTCTGCGGCTGACTTTGGTACTGCCATTGTAGAGAAGTAAAATATGTTGATAATCAATTTTCTTAGATCTAGATAGAAATACACTGTAACCTAAGATACATTGCTTTAGCATGCTGCAAGTAAAATGAAAAAAAGCTCAAAACAGTCCAAGTACGGAATCTATTCACCAAACATTAACAGCTGTATGCAGATGACAGTGAAAGTCTTCGCTGCAACTGGGAGTGAGTGCTTGTATTATGATATGAACAATGTTTACAGTGAAACTAATCACAAGCTTCCTTTGAAATTTTTCTGGCTTTGTGCAAGGAACATGAGAATTAATTTTAGCCAATTCGTTTAAAAGAAGTTCAAGTTTTTTTCTCCTGAAAAAAATACTACTTCTGAAGATTATCCCCAAACAGAACATAAAAAGTTGAGTAAGAAAAACTTTAAAAAAGTCTTCCTCCACTTTTATAAGATAATATGAAGAAAACAAAAACATATAAATTGTAATTAAAGTAAAGATAATACATAAAACTTTTAACGAAACAGTCACAGTTGATGGCATCTTCTGGCAGAAAAAGTTGATGACGCCAACTCCATGTAATCCAAAACCAAGAGAAAGAAGCCATCTTCTAGATGTCGAAAAATAAGTTTACTTTCATACTTATGTTTCTTCTGTAATACTGAATTGCTGTTAATTACTGCCTTTTTTGCTTTATGATTGGTTTTCATTTCATCTATAATTGATAATTAAATAAAGATGTCTGACAAAAAAAGAAATTTTGTTTGAAAGTGAATAACTGGCCTTCGCTCTCGCTACAGTAGATTTTTGCTAACGTAATATCAAAAGATCTGAAAAGTCTTGAAGTTCAGTTGTACACATGTTAAAAACACAATTTAAAAACATTATTGGCAGTCTTTTTATAATAACATATAAAGTGCACTTTTTATAGCCATGAGCGAAGAAGAACAGAAAATAAATTGAGTGATATTTCGATTTCTTCTGCGAAAAATAACGGAGAAATTGCACAATTATGAAATGGGTGATGTATTGGGAAACAGTCATCAAATAAAGTAATGTGATAATTTCAGCAATGAGAACATGTGATAAAACGGAATGCTTCCGAGTCAATGGAGCCTGAGTTCAACTCTGAAGGATATGTATTAAAGTATGTCGGTAAACATAATTGAAGTAATTTATTAATGTGAATATACAAATCAATAAGGCACCTTGAAAACTGTTACTTACAATAGAACAAATTTCGCAATTCATTGACTTTTTGTAGTTTTCAAAAAAAGAAAAACATAATTTTTTTCTGTGTTGAATGCAAATAAATAATACGATACAGATTTAAAAAAAAGAATATAAGATATAACATTAGAAAACCTTTTTTTGGAAATGTATCGATCGAGTTTAATGTTGCATTTAAATATTTTAGTACATTGACAAAATGTATTTCGCGACTAATTTTCTAAGGAATATAATTTCTATTTTTCAGAAAAATCATGTCATTTATTCACAAGAGGCTAATAATAAATAATGTACCTTTTACTACCTTGATCTATAGATAATTTATCTTTTATTATAAATGCTGCACACTATTACATATAATTTAACAATAGATGCAACGTATCTTTTAATAAAATAAAAAGTAAGTTTATAGCAAATACAGTTTTAGAATGTACAACTACAACCTAAAACTTCATTATTTTCTCCCCATTCTTAAAGCTTTTACGCTGAAGTCGTTAAACCACTATGAAAAATGATTGTATATTAATGGCAATCAAATTGATCAGCGAAGTACATCATCAGATAATTGTACGCGTAGTAGGCTGTTTCTATTTCATTTTTAAAAAATACACTGTGCATAAATCTCTTATGATGTTTTTTTTTTTTTTCCTTTTTTCGATGCTATATTGAAAAAAATTGCATTGATCTTGGTTAAAAAAAGGTTAAAAATAAATAATAAATGATTAAAAAAAGCGCCCCCCCCCCTTTTTTTGTTTATAATTTATTTCCTAAATTTACTCTAACTACTAAGCCTCTAATATATCTTGTTAGTGATGAGATTGCCACATGAATACTTCAGGTGTTATTACTAGGACTTAAGCCGGTGAGATTCTGTAAGTAACGTGCAGTTGAGGGCATTAGTTTCAAACTTGGGATGATTAAATGGCTTTAAGCTAAATAATAAATCAGCGTCTTCAAGTCTTCCCTCTTGATCTACTTTAGTAAGTTGAAATTGAGTATGAGGAGACCGATAATCATGTTTAAAGAACAATATTTTTTACTATTTTAATACAAAGAAGAATAAATATAAAAAATAAAATAAAATAAAAGATAAAATGTAATTTATTAAATGGATGTCATAGCAAAATAATACTAATGTTGAGGTGTCAGTTAATCCATTTCCAAAATACATATGCATATAAGTCAGTACAGTACAATTGTTTGTCCAATACAATGTCATACAAAATAACAATGTCTAATATATTTTAAAGTGAAATAGCATGTGCGGTGAAGAGTTGTTTTGCTTCTAATCATGATTTAGTAAGTTTGTTGACTCACATCAGCGTTTTTAACTCTCTCTTAAAGTGAAAGCGAGTGTTTGTATTTCCAATTTATTCAATAATGATAGGTGGCATGGAAATTTTTATTTCTACTTTTTTCACACGAGAAGGAGTGCAGAAAGATAAAGTGTATGCATAATATGTGTTACAAATGCATTAAATTAAATAACTAATTCAGTGCTTAATCAGTCGTACTGCGGAGAGATTATCGCTAATCGAAATGCAGTAAAACCTAGTTAAAACGCGGGTGTCGGGGAAATGTTTGGCACCCGCGTTATAGCATAACCGCGGTATAGTGAAACTATACTGCGTAACCATATTCACGAAATAATACTTCCTTTTGTAGCACCATTTTTAACTTTATCAATTACTCGTAACTTTTCTTCTATAGTATAATTTTTTCTTCTCCTTTGCTGCCATTTTATTTACTGTAATTGCTGTGGTAGAAGCACGCATCTCAACTGTGCAATCAGTCTATCGAGCGATAGGTTATAAACCAACTGTGTTCCGAGGAAAAAAGGGGCTTAAAAATTCCTTTATGTTATCAACAGATTTGGAAGGGGAGGAACGCAGTTCTCACTGGGGAATATGTGTACGTTTCAGGAATACAAAGGTTAATAGCGCTATAAAAGAAGTTACACACGCATAACTAGAATATTTGTGTGCTCAGACTGGCTTTATTTACAATGGTAAATAAGGGATCACCTTCAAATGGCAATGATAAAGGGTTATTTAAATGTCGGGGGACATGATAGTCATCGCCGTATATCCGATTCCGCGGTATACTGAGGCGCGGTATAACGAGGTTTTACTGTGTTAAAAAAATTGTTTTCAAACAGAAAAACTAAAATGTCCAAACCTTGTTTAAACGTTCGAGGCTGAATTTGAAAAATGTAATTGTGTTACGGTTGAATTTCAACCGGTGACCGAATTCTAGTATAAATATATATATATATATATATTTATATGTATACCTCGCTCCACTCCAGATCCTAAAAAATGGTACGTACTCTTTCTATGCTACAAATATTGAGTAATATTTTTACAGCCTGAAGAGACTTATGACTACGAGGTTTTACAAGGATATGAATTTTATCTCGTAACAAATTCATTATTCATTCTATAATTAAAGGGAAATTTAAGAGCAATTTGTCGCTCTTCCAAGGGTAGCGATAATAATTCCATATGACATCAAGGCACCGAAAGCGCTCAGCGTCTAACTTCTCCCAAGAAATATTGAGTCTGAAAGTATAAATCCCATCTTCGCATCATGAACTTGCATTATTAAGGTCAATCGTTGCAACCAGGCACCTTCAGAGGCTTGGATTCTCTCGGACAAATTAAATACCTCGCTCTATTTCGCATCCCCAGAGCCCAGGTGCTTCACTTTCAAGTGAAGAAACTGGGCGTCAAAACTCTAATGCGGCGATGGTACCGAACCCATTCGGGTGCTGCTGAAAGAGATGATATCAATCTCTGAGGAACGCACTAAGTCTGCAATGGCGGTTAGCCAAATACAGTCCATTAGAAAGAAAAAGAGTGATTTACTTATTAATTCTTTCATCACTTGTTTTTGATGGAAATGTGAAAACATTTGTTATAAAAAAGGCAAAATACCATATAAGAAAACCCATACTATTAGAGGCAATCAATAAACAAAATTAATGAGCATAAAAAAACTATTACCATAATTCCTTCTCTCAATTGAATTACTGTAAACAGAAAAACTTATCACGCTCGGAGAAAATGCTCAAACCAAATTAACAATAACTCGCAAAAACTGTCAGCAATATTTGTGTAAAAAAAAAACTTTTAATTGATTTCAATCACATTTCATCATAACGCTTCAGTTATAATGATTTTTCGTGACTTGTTTCATGAAATTACAAGTAAATAAATATTTCTTACGATAATATTTCTTCAAGCTAGCTAACTGCCGTAATTTACCATCTGCATGCAGTGTAATAGCAGACTGTATAAATCATAAAAATATTCATAAAACAAAAGCCAAAAATGCACTTCAATAAACTCTGATGATGTAAAGAGAAATAATGATCAATTTGACAATTTTTGGGGAAAATAATTAAAAAATTAAAAAATAGGAGTCATAAGTAATAATAAATACTTCATTTAATTGAATTGATTGTTTCGCGATTTACTTAACAAACACAAAGAATGTAGAATAAATGCATAATTAATCTACGCAGTTCTTAACAAGGTCCTCATTGCCGTATTTCTGTTATTAGTTTTACGTTAAGGAATAATTTAAATACTTTGATTAAAGTTTATTACGCAAGGTTTCACATGAAATAGGATTTTCTTTGACATTTGAGCAAGTGACAATTTTCCAATTATCCTTCCATTTTGTATCTTTAATTACGCAATCCCAAACGAAATTCAGAAATAGAGTGCACTGTCACAGATTTCGTAAATGTTTATGAATGCGTGTTCCTGTTTCAACGTTAACAAGTTTCCATAAATGGAGGATTAAATTTCTATTCATAAATTGACACCACTCGCAGTGAGAGCATTATGCGAAGTAAAATTAATCAAGAAAACGTATGTAAATTCCACATTGGCACCAAATAAAATAGGGAACTAATTTGATTTTCAATTTTCGTAGTGTTTGCATGGCTTTCCGGTTCAATGACTATGTTTGTTTATTGATGTAAGCGAGGAGCTGATTAACAGACGCATAATAAATTACGTAGAAAGTACGGCTGAACTTTCGTGCTATTTTTAAATCTTCATTGAACAACTCAACGTATCTATTTTCCATTAAAAAATAACCGTGAAAATATTTTCAGAATGATTTTTCTTCCCAGTTGTCCTAAAAAACTAAACAGTGCCAGTATTTTTTAAACACATTATTTAAAGCTTAAAACTTCCTTAAATGAATAAACATGAGTAAAACTAATTTATTTTTCATGGAAACAAGTCAGTAAATTTTTTTCTATGACTTTCTTAAAGAAGTTACCTCTTTATAGTTTTTCTTTGATAACATAAATTCTTCTGTCCATTTGTTTTGAAAGAATAGTTCATTCTGAAATTTTTCGTAGATGGTGAAAACTCTGGCTCTTGTCTAAATGATCTTGCATTATGGTTAACATGTTAACTAAACGAATACTAACATAAATAATTAAATTAAGATATTTTAAACAGAAAGTAAATGCAAGTATATCCGTTGATTTTTTTAAATAGAAGTCACTTTTCACACAGTAAAATAGGGAGTTAGGAAAACTTGGGGTGAAAAAAAGGTATGATCTTTTAAGATATCTAACTATCAGATAGATACAAGGAAGGAGACTCGGTGTTTGTACGAGCAAAAAGTTTATTTTATGCAGAATGCCTTTCGATAGAGATATTTGCAGAAAATGAAGTTTCAACTAGGAATGCACCGATTAATCGACCCCTTTGCTGTTATTTATAACCAACCAATTATTGCTGATTAATTTTTTTTATTTAAAGTACTTTTTGTATGGCAAAAACAGGGAATCATGCTGAATGAATTCATTAAGAATAGTAGAGGTGCCTTCCCTTCTTGAGAGATAATGTACCTCTTCCCCGCCAAGAAAAACTAAGAAAGAAATAGCAAAGTAACATTTATAACAATAAGATTTCATAAAAAATATAAAATATGTAAAAAACGTAATGGAAGCTTGCAACAGCACTGTTTAAACTGATTTAACAAAAAACCATTTCCTAAAATTTTCAATAGTTTAATCTGCACCGCAACCCCCATGTGGGCACGACTGCAATAAGTCAATGTAATTTTCTGCAATATAAGATTTCATGTAAATACGAACATATACATTATATTTCTCAAGAGGAGGGGAATCTTTGTTCCCTTGTAACCACCTTGCAAAATAACAGGTATGGATATCAGACATGGAGATAAAAAGTCCTACTTTGTAAATAGAAATTCGTGGGCGGAAATTACAACTTCCAATACTTTCGAAGTGTAGATCTCCCCTTTCATCCATTCCATTAAATATATTATCTACTTCAATATTCCAAAGTGCTCCCAAAATTCAAAATGTAAGTTTCATCGCAAAGATTGGAGTATATATCTTTACCGAAAGGATGTTCTTGAAATTAGCAGGCACCCCATTTAAATTTACCTATTTTTCCAAGGAAAAAAAGAAAAGAGAAGAATAAATGAAAAAAAAATCGTCAGAATATACCTAAAAATCGAAGTAAATCAGAATATATAAAGTAATAATGAGAAAACAAAATTCTTTTGAAAAGTTCATGCATTCATTTTTAAAAATATTTATTGCATTGTATTTATTACAAAAAAGTGTGATTTCTAATAATAAAAATAGTGCAACTAAACTAAAAGTGTTTACTGGCCACTAGCTATCTAAATGTTCAAACCTTCAGGTCTAGTTAACAGATGAGGTCTAGTTAGCAGATCATGTCTAGTTAAGTGATTTTATGAACGAATAGTAAGGAAATTGTTTCACAAAATTTGAATAAAATCTGAAAATATTAGTCTTTAAAACATGAAAATGGGGGAAAATAAACCATTACTTACATAAATTAACTGTGAGCTAATTCTGTAAAGTAGTAAACAAAATGAATAGTGATGGAGAAATGATAGTATTAAAAACTAGTATCATTATAATTAAAAGACTGCAATTAATCGATATCGGCCGATTATCTTCTGCTGATTAATTGGTAATCGGTCAATGTCCTTACCGGGGCATTCCTAGTTTCAACTGCAAGCATCTGGTATAGGCTTTAGAGCAAGTTGCACCCTTTGGGTCTTGGATTCGAATCCCAACGGGGGCATGATTGTCCGATCGGTATTGCACTTTTACTGATCATAGCCTGGTTCAGATTGCATTCAAAACTGTAGGTTCCACAACGATTCATAGAAACTAGCTGATTCCTTGCTGAATATCAGTGGGCTATAAGTTCAACAATCAATCTAAACCTGAGAATAATTGCTCGATATAAACAAACTAAGGTGTTGCCACTCCAAAGAATCGGAAATTAACCATTTTTGAATCGTAGAATCGTAGGCTTAAGAAAAGATTGCCAGATATGAACATGAGAATGATCACTCGATATAAACAAACTAAGATGTTGCCACTCCAAAGGATCTTTAATTAAACATTGAGTAATGAATGGAAATACTTCATTCTATTTTTAAAAATAGAAATAAATTTGTTAAAGTCTGTAAATTACGCTAATAAATGAGAATGTTATGTTACGTTTCTTGGCTAATCATTGGACATTTTTTTTAAAATATCGTTTTACCAAAGATTTTTTTGTTTTTTGCATGATGGCAGTATCGTATCGTATCGCAAAATTTAATCGTAACTGGTCCACGTTAAGTGAAATATATATATAGATGCTCATAAACTAGAAAAGTGGGTTGATCGTCTGGGTTAAAATGCTCTACAAGGAAATGAAAGAACAAAACTAATAAGTTATGTATTTTTTAACCTTTTTGTGTTGTTATGTTGTTGTTACTGATGCCGCTCTTTGCTTCTCGCCACCGAGCCCAAGCGGTATTGGTCATCCGATTTTATTATAACTGTCTATCACTTGCTGACCTGAGTGAACAATACTAATGAATTCGGTGCAAAGAAACAGTTTGTAGTAGTTTTGCTACAATTGGGGAGTTTCCTAAAATGCTGACTTCTTTTCTTTCTTTTTTTAAGTTCACTTTTTGCATTTGGTTGGAGGGAAGGGGAAGGGGAGTAAGTACTAGAAATTCGGACTACTTCAAAACAGTCATTAAGGGTTAAGAACTAACTAAATGGTAAAACTAAATAATGATAACGATAAACCCTGTTTTTAAGTTAAGATATTTAGCGTACGTTAACCTTCTGACTGATTATTCCGCGATCACCACGTGCAACGTAAATGTAGCTAAAATTGCAACGCCGCGATTTCCACGGGCATAAGCTTTTTAAATGTATTTAAAGTATTTTCCCTCTGTTTCATCGTTAAAACGTCAGTAATACAATTTCTGATTCACTTAGACATTAATTAAGGTTTTATTGCAGAGATGGGTTTAGTTGCATAATGTAGACCAACTTTTAGCGAATCGAATTCGCCATAAAAAAAAAGAGTAGTCAGAGGGTTAATACTGTAAAAATGTACTTTTTTATTGACACGATAGAGATATTAGGAGAAATTTATAAATATAAGCTATCCATAAAAACAGTTTCGTGTATTTATGGAAAATTAGTAGTACGGTACTATTTAACTTTGTTAGCATGAAAAAGGCAGTTGTATTTTTATTGAACACACAATGCATAGATGTAAACGACGAATGCAATGCATCCCGTTCTAAAAAATACGAAAACCAATTTGTGGTGAAAGACATACCTTTTTGTATTGAAGAATAAAAGGATCACGATTGTTCATCCCTTGAAGCGTTCTGTGAGATCGAAAAAACAAAGACTTTCTGCAGAGTAACTGTCTTGTTAAATAATACCCTCTTTCTGATTTTCGCGTTAATTCTAAAGCGCCATTTATCTTTGGGAACGTTAAATAACAGCTCTCGCCCGACAGTTTCATTCTAGGACCACGAAAGCGATTGGTCGACTTAACTACCCCTCAGAGAATGGCAATGTCCTGGTAATAAAAGCGAAAGTTTTGGTGGCACCTGCCCCGAACTTAATCATTAATTCTAGGAACTATTTTATAAACAATAACGTTACTCATTACCAATTTTTTTCGAAATAAAAGTATAAAATGTATTAATAGATCTTACTGATAGTAAAATATAAACTTAAAATTTTAAAAAAAAGTGAAATTTCTTTTAAACAGTAAGTTTCTCAAAGTTCTTAAGTTTACTTCAGTTCCCATAAATTATTGTTTTTCCCACTCGAAAACTATGAAGTGTATTTTACCATCCGAAACAATTATTGTGTCTACGTGTATATATTTTTTGAAAAACTTTTTTCCTGATAAATGTTTTCAAAGTAAAATCTGTTGCTTGGTCAGGAGTTGAAAAATTTGATTTTTTCAAGTTTTCCAACATTTAGAAAACTTAAGTTGATAATTCTGTGTTATGAGGTTCCGAAAACTATTTTCAAAATTCGTGAATTTGTTTTAAATTAAGTATTTATTACCTTCTTAATAATAATAATAATAATAATAATAATAATAATAATAATAATAATAATAATAATAATAATAAATAAATAAATAAAAATAAAAAACTTTTTTCATCCATTATTTAGAAATTAAAAAATACAAAAGCTTTGTATACTGGTTTACATTTTGTGCCTTTGACAGTTTAATTTCTTGAATGTGAAAGCTTCATGAAACGCCATAAACATTTTTAAAAATATTAGGAAATTAAACTAAACAGGATTGATGTTTATCTTCAGTACTTTTATGACGGAATTACCCAATTTTTCGATTAATTATAGGAATGTAACCTAATACGTATGTTTCCTTTACCCCCAATAAGGACCCTACTTAGAGAAGCCGGCGTATCCGCCATTTCGTTTCATTTTGCAAACGCCAAATGTCGTTAAGTTAGGAAAAAACTGACTTCAATAATATTGCACCATTCGAAGTAGGAAAAAAAAGTTAGGAAATTTTTTTTTTCACCCTTGCCTTTCCTCTTTTGTAAATATTCGTTTTCTTATAATTCTCTAAAATATTTTTAAGAAACATTTCATGCTGAACATAAAATTATAATGTAAAATTATATCAAGCAGATGATCCCTCTGGCACAAATTTCTAATCTTTCATCAGGTTGAATGTATCGCTAATTGTGAAGCAATCAGTATCACGATCTAAAAAACATTTATCAGTAAACAGATTTCTTTTAAATAGTAATTTAAAAGAATTAAATATTTAAAGTACATTTTGCTTTACATTTTAAGATTCTAGAATTAAAAATTATATATATGTGCATAAAAACGTGAGATATGAAAAGAAACTGCATTTTCTTCAGGTATTTGGAGCAGCTCCTTTTTTGAGTTGACCTACTCCAAATTCTAAATACGTGCTTCGGCTCCGCTTCGTTTTCCAAATAATTTTAATGGGTTATAAAAATTATCTGTTCGTTGTTAGTTTTTTTGTTTTCTTTTGTTTATTTTTGGAAAATAAAAAATTTTAAAAAACCGGAACAATGGAGAATCAAAATTTCTTTTGCTCCGGCTCTATTCCCATTTCGAACATTTTAAACAGCGCTCCTGCTCCGCTCCAGCTCTCTGCTTCTCTTAGCTAAAATAAATAATTTTACTCTTAGCTGCATAAAGGACTTGAATAGGGAATAACAACGGCGCTTATAAATATTTTTTGCACTCAACTACTATAGCAGCGGTTACACACAACTACTGCTAATAGACGATATCGCGCCAAATAAGGCAAACCATACGAAACAAAATGGCAGATGGGTCGACTATTCTATATAGAGGCTCTACTACAGTAGTCACTTCAAATTTTTATAACAAATTTTAATTTCTCTTTTGAATCTTTTTTTTTTTCATTCAAGAAAAATCTAAAATTACCTAAATGACAATTTTAATAAAATAAGTTTTCAATGTTTACTTTTTTTCTTGAGCATCTTTTTTAAAGCAATACTAAAGGATCATTATTTGTGATGAACCTTGTGACTTTTTTTTAAACGGCATGTTATGTTTACTGAAGTATTGTAATTTAAGCTTAGTGTTTATCGAAACATTATTCGTTTACAAACGAATGAAACAAATACAATAAAATACAGAAATATAAATAGAAACATGATATTACACTTCCAATACTCCTTTTTTTTCATAAACTTTTTAAATGTCGAAAAAATGTAGATAGTTGCTTTATCCAAATCAGAAGAACAAAATGTCAGAAACTGATAACCATTGTTCACATGACCAAATGTTTTTCAGTAATTAACAAATACTTGATTTACCTTGAACTAAGTTGAGGAAATAATTACATTTCATGAAAAAAATATCAAATTACTAAGTGGTAAAGACGCTTTCAACGTTATTAGTGGTTATTCGTCCGTAAAATGTGATGCTGTTGCTTCGAACATACGTGTTTAAATGATTTGTTTTACATATATAAGTTGAACAAAAATGCTTGTTGTGATGCCTTATATTTACTGTAATACCTGTATTCTGCAACACAATTTCTGTGTTTTCTTCATTAATACCCTAATAAAGTAAAAGTAGGTCAAGAATAAGTAAAAAGTGCTTTCCCTTGAGAAACTGAATTTGACAAAACAACATTACGACGCATAAAATTGTAAAATAATTCTAGATACGTGTTTGGGGCTTACGAGGAACCCATTTTAAAATGCAAAAAAGTTATGAGCTTCAGAGACGCAATCAAGCAGCTCCACTGTGACTGCTAATTTGAAAAACGTCTGCATAACTCCATTTATTTTCTGAATTCAGCTTTTGGTTATCGATTTTGAGATCAAACGACTAAATTTTCATACTAAACAGGATTCTGGAATTGTACATGCTTGTAAATTGAGATATTGTAATGAACCAGAAAAATTGATTTTTTTTCCCAATTGGGCTGCGGTTTTGGTCCTCAACCATTGCAGACCTAGTGCGTTCCCCAGTAATTGGTAACATCTCTTTCAGCGGCACCACAATGAGTGTGGTACCTTCGCCGCATGGGAATTTTGGCGTTCAGTTACCACTAGATGGCGGTACCTGAGCTCTCATTGATGCAATATGCACTTGGAATTTTAATTTAGCCGAGAGCATTCAAGCCAAATGTCTGCTCAAGGGATCTTTTACATGTTGCATAATCATACGACATGGACGCGGAAGACTTTCTGCATCTTGAAAATCCACCGACTTGGGCCAGGTCTGAACCCGCGATCTTGGGCGTACGAGGCCTGCTGCCTTACCACTACGCCACCCTGTCGACAAAAAAAAATTGAATTTATATTATGAATAGTGACAATTTTCATAAGTTCAGAGATCTATTTTTTGTTTCTTTTCCTATGCTTAACATCAGTTGACTTCACATCAGGAGATAAAACAATGCATTTTGTCTTTATATTAAAAAAATGCTATCTTATTTAACTTTCTTTTTTTTAAATACTGTTATGTGGTTTTTTTTTTTTTTTTTTTTTTTTTTGGGGGGGGGGATTTCCAGCTTAATAAATAAAAGAAAAGAATTTAATTTTGTGAATAAGGTATTGGATGTAAATTTTTAAAAAACAATTTTATGAAACATTTTGTCATGTGAATTTTTGAAAAAAGAATTTTATCAAATATTTTGTCCTGAGATTTTAAGTATTATGTCGAATGGGGTTTTATATCATTTATGTAAGTTGATAGCAAAGAAGAGTTGTGTAATATAGAATTTTATGGATTGGTGATTTTTTTTCCAAAGCTATAGCATTATTACTGAAGTATTACTAAATTGTAAGTTATTATTAAATTGTGAATAGACAACTGTGATTTATTATTTTTTATTTATTTTTTCTTTCTAATGGGGCTGCGTAAGGTCACTAACCTTTGCAGACCTAGTGTATTCCCCGGAAATCGGCATCCACTCTTTCAAGTAGCACCACTATCGGCAAATGCCATTATTACTCTGAGAATTTTGACGCTCAGTTTCTCCTAGAAGGCGGCACCTGAGCTCTCATTGATACAAACTGCACTAGGAATTTAATTGAGCCGAGAGCATCCAAACCAAATGTCTACTCAACTGATCTTTTACATGCCGCATAATCATACGAGATAGGCGCTGTCGATTTTCTGCATCTTGAAAATCCAACGACTTGGGCCAGGTTTGAACCTGCGATCTTGGGCGTACGAGGCTTTCGCCTTAACATTACGCCACCCTGTGGAATTATTATTGTTATTCGAATTAGTTTTGCTGTTATTCAAGATAACTTTGTAAGTGAAATTTTTGTATATTCATGATATTCTCTTCAGCACAGAGAAAGACCGTGTAATTTTTATTTCACTAAGAACTGTGTCATGACGGACTAACTATGTTAAGCCATTGGAAAATACAATACTAATTTCAGTGGATTTTTTGTTTTTTTTGAATTAATACTTATATAGTTGTATTCCATTTTTAGTCATAGGTGCTCACCGATATCATATAAATATTACAATATTACATTTTCACTATATTATATCATTTCAATTATTTTATGCAATGTTATTCATTGAAGCATTTTCACTGTGTTTTTATTGCACTTGGAGAATCTAAATTTTATCGTGATCCGTAAGATGTACTTTGTGTAAGAATGTGTAAATAGTGTAAATAGCTTTGTAGCCTTTTCGTGTTCTTCGTTTGTTGTCGTCCTGCGATGGGCATTTTGCGTTCCAACCATGTAGTGGCTTCAAACGAAAAAATAAAATAAGGTTTGATCATTTCGGCTACGGCTGAATTCACAAATGAACAGCCACCGCCAAAATAACGTTGTTCCAAAGATTAATGTTATATATGTATATATATATATATACATATATAACATCAATAGCAAGAGCAGCAAGAGTAAAAATTGTTTTCGAAACAACGTTCTTGCGTTAAAGCAGGTACATCAGCAAAACCTAAAAGTTTTTGTTTATATATTTTTTTTTTATTTTCGAAAAAGAATGCTTCAAAAGAGTGGCAAAAAAACCAGCGCATAACCTCTGAAATTTACTAATCTAAAAAACTATGTGACATTCATTTATACATGCTTTTGGTTGAGCCGTTTAAAAAATCGACGTACAACTGATCAACACGCATAAAAGAGTAACTCATGAGTGAGAAATTTAGATTCGTTGATAAAATTACCTTTTGTATCCCTACTTTAGGGCCAAAATACTGAAAATTATGGCCTTCATTCATTCTAAATCCAAGTCATTAAATGGAACACAAAAATGCAATTCTTACATGAGATTTGAAAATGTTTCAATCACATCATGAAAATTGAGTTTGCGAAACGACCAGCGAATTCGTTATTACGATGCGTAACATTTCCTGCAACTGAAAATTCGTCATTATGTTAATTAATGATAAGTACTAAAAAGGAAGTTTGCATTGAAAAGCAAATGTCAACATTAATTCATTAAATATTTGAATCGAATTATGATGTAAATGTTGCAACAAGAGATGGAAATGACATAAAATATTTTAATCCCGGGACAAATGAGCAAGTGAGTTAAGACGTCCGCCGCTTGTATTTCTTAAAATATTTATCGCCGCTGTACGAAAGAGGATTATTATTTTCCGTTTCGCTTTGGAATAGTTGCTTTTACATTTTTTAAGGATAAAATATTGAATCATTGTCATAGTATCACATTTGCATTATAAACTTTAAATCTCTCAGACATATAAGATTACCAAAACGTTAAATAAATACAAGGTGGTTACAAATGATTCATCGGATTTTGGGTGAATGATTCAAAGCATTACATACAAAATAGGGGTTCATACATTGTATGAAAAAGCACACTTTCAAGATTCTTACACACCATTTCAAATGTTCTATGTCCTTTGTACACAGTACAGCCTTTTAACCTGGCGAAAATATGAAGTTTGTCATAGAGATGGGGAAAATGTCTGCCCGCCAATAACGTTTGCGGGTACCAGCCCGTTCGAAAATTATTTTTCGTGTTCGAAAGATCTCGGTGAAAACACCTCATTTTCATATTTAACATTTGTATTTGAACAATTTTTTGTCCAATTTTGAACAGTTAAAAAATAGCAATGTGGAAATTTGAATACTATAAATAACTTCTGATCTAAAAGACAAAATTGCTTTGGACAAACTTATCGGAAGGAGCTTATGACGTGGATCGTAGCATAGACGGAGTAACGCTGGCTTTTCCTTTGCTTTGCGAGTGACCGAGAGGCGAACAGGTCACGTGAAGTAGATGATCCAGCTTCGACCACTTAGCGTCTCTTGTCTTATCTCGCTTCTCCTTATCTACTTATGCCTTAAATTAATCCCAAAGCTCGAAGTTTTCAAGATGGGATTCTGCTGCGCGTTCAATTGCACCAAACGAGAGGACGCCATTTCGGTGGAATTCGAAACGCACGCTTATCAGCAGGATCTACGCCTTCTAAACAGATATTGGCTTTCCTCCAGAACACGTGAGGCCAGATCAATTCCCGCCTTTGTTCTTCTGAAACGCCCCCAAGTGGCGTATACGATTTGCGAGGACAATGGATCGCAGAGCCATGTACAGGCAAGAAGTTCATCCAGAACTAAACTTTCTCATTCGATAACATTTTGAGCGTGAGATTTAATGGATATTTCTGAGCGAATGAATGAATAAAAAGAAATGAGTGAAAGAATGAATAAATGATGGAATGAATGAGAAAAATAAGAAATGAATGAGAGAATGAATGATATGCATGACTTAATGAACAAATGAAGGAATAAATGAGGGAATGAAGGAATAAATAGTACACAGAAAAGTACGCCCACATAGTTCTAGAAGCTCCTTGTTAAAACATTGAATGAACAAACACTCAAAGTCTACGCTCACTTTGGCAATTTATTAGGTTGTAAGAGAATATAGTTGCGTCGCATTTCGTAAAACCTCTTCACAAAATGTATAACGCCTCAAGGAAGCGCCATGTGTTGTGAAAGCATTATTTTTAGTTCTCTGAAACAAGATATTCGATAGATAGTCAAAATAGCCCGAAAGATTTTTTTTTACGCGATAAGTGCATTGAATGCTTCAGGGGACAGAAAATTTTAAATTTAACAAATTCAAAGAAATGTACTTCTTATTTCTTTTTTATAAATCCCCCTCTGTTTTCGAATCCCTCTGTAAAGGAAATTCAATTCCAAAAACTACTCACAGCTTTCAAAAATGTCCAGGACTCAAGAAACTACTTTCAGTTTTTCGATTCTCTCATTGAAAAACGTTTTCAGCATAGGTTTTAGGACAAAATTTTTCCTCCCTAATAGTAAGCATGTAAACATGGTGTTCTCTATAAAATAAGTCACGACATAATTTATTAAAAAATGTGTGATTGTTAAAAATAAGCTAATAATTAATACAATAATTAATAATAGTAGCTGATCCCCGCAGAACATCTGCGGACTACAGTTTATCGCTCGATTTAAACAAACTAAGGTGTTGCCACTCCAAAGAATCTGAAATTAACCACTTTAAAATCGTAAAAAGTGATTTAAATTCTAAAGGCTTAAGAAAATATCGCTAGATACAAACATGAGGATGATAGTTCGATATAAACAAACTAAGGTGTGGCCACTCCAAAGAATCGAAAATGAAAAACCGAGTTATGAATGGAAATCCTTTTTTAAAAAATAGAGATATTGGTAAAGTTCCCCGTAACTTACGATAATAAGTATAAATATTAAGTCACTTTTTTATGCCAATCATTAAACAATGATAAGAAAACCATAAACCAAAAAATGTAAAAGGCATTATATAAGAAAAAAGAAAAAAATTGACTCGATAAAAAAGGAAAAAAGTTTTTAAAAATTGTTTAAAAAGAATTAGCGAATGGAGCTTTTAATTTTGTATAAAAAGAAGTTTTACAATAATAAAGAGAACATTTAATTTGCTTTGTTTTCAGTTTATCTTGTAATTGTTCGAGAAATCATAAAGCTTCTTGATAGTATACTTAACACATCTGTCAAAGCCGTCTCAAATGGCAGGATGAGTTTAGTTTTTGTAATTTAATTTTCTTATAATTTATAAAATTTATAATGTAATTTTTAATGGCTTCATACAATTTTTTAAAGAGAGTGATTGCATGACATTAAAATTTTGGAGAGATTTTTTAAACAGTTTCGAAAATGAGATAAAAGTTGAGTTCAAAAAAAAAAAAAAACTTTAACTACTTCTGCCGGTTTTATCTTATTAAACGTTTGAATAGATCTCAAAGTGCCATTAATCTTTATTGAAGAAGTAGTTTTTGCACACAGACAATTTAGTAACCATCCAAAAATAAATATCGTCTGCAAAATACAAAATATTGTCAGTATAAAAAGCGCTTTACCGTAAAAAAATAAAAGGAAACTGTCAAAGCAATCCACTGCAATCCCTGCAAAATCTACAATCGAAAAGGAAAATAAACAAACATTCCTCAATCTATATCAAACAGTTGTTTCCAAATTACAGTCCATTGATTGATTTAATGCCACTTCGATGACCAGTGCGCGTTTTGGCACCTTTCTAATAATAGCACCGTGAGTTTCGTTGCTTGATTTGAGGCGTTTCCATAGCAACGAGGAAGTGATTTGGAACTAGTTCAGTGAAGCTTAGCCTCCAGACATCGTAACCGAAAGAGAAAGTTTTCGAAAAGGTCCTTTCACCCGTCTCAGACTTCACCAGCTTCGGATATGTTTCTTCCAAAAAGCACATTCACGTAGCCTTTTGTTGCTTTGGCGCAATGGAGTTGGATCACAAATTGAAAGTAAGTCTTGTCTTATATTTCTTTATTTTTTTCTTTCTTTAAAGCAGAAAATTGGCAACAGGTTGCAATGCTTCAAGAATGTTTGGTACTCCCCTGTCAAAACTTCACAGCAGAAAACCTTTTTGAATGATAGAGAAAGTTTCCACGAAAAAAGTTTATATTCGCGTACATTAAAAATTATATAATCCATTATTTGTCCATTATATATCCAAAATTTTGTAAGCCATTAATTAAAAATTACTGTTTTATCCATTACCACACTTAAAAATTATATAATCCACTTGGACCAGCCTTAACTGAGCCCAGAGCCTGTTGCTGGTTGTTCCATTTGCATTTGTGTTATTCATTCGAAATTTTAATATATCTTTTATATAATTGATAAATTCGCTAAATATTCAAATCGTAAATGAAATATATCAACGCAGAAAAAGAACAACAAATTCACGCCTAAAATATAACTTTTTAAAGTGTTCATCTCAGAGCCATTTGTGGCATAGAATGGCCCGCTAGTTATAGGCACTGCTTTCCTAAGCAAACAGTATTTACTGTTCAAAACTCTAATTGTAGTTCCAATAGGCATTATTCCCGCTATTTTAAACAAATTAGAAAAAAAATATTGAAACCCTTTTGTTAGCTCATTTTTTCCACTAATTTTTGCGACATACTTTAGAAAATATTTTGTTTAAAGTAGTTAATACTTAACTTCAAAAATGTAGCACAAGAGTTGCTGTTTTCTTTAAAACTATTCTTATTCAAATTCTCTCATGAGTTGTTTTAAAAGTCAACAATTAAATCGGTTTTTGTGTTGGGGCTAGATATCCCGTTAGATAAAATCTCTGAAAGTCCATACGTAAGCATAAAATACATTGTTTGCAGCACATAAAAAATATGCGGCCGTTATATGCCGCCCCGGAAGTTGATGCTAATGAATTTTTTGCATGTTTCGAGGTTTTTCTTGTATTGAAGCAATTTTTAGAGATTTTTACAGCAAATTTTTGCATTTTTAATAATTTTTCTCATTTTTTAGAACATTTCTCTACGTTATAGCTTTTGTTTTTTTTATTTAATTTTCTGATTAAAATTTAATTTGATTTATTCATTAAATTTTACGAAAAAAATAATAATTGAAAGGTTGATGAACAGTAGAATTGCGAGTTTGGGCGAGGGTCAGTTGCACTCGCCACTCCACCTCTCACGTGAGGGAGGGAGGGGTGGAGGGAAGCTAATTTCTTCATCATACTTATAAGAGGGGGTGACTTTCTCTGACCAACAAAAGGGGTTGTTTAACCTCTTTATAATGCTTTAAGAGTACACGTTTTACTAGTAATGATAATTATTATTTTAAAGTACAGTTATTTTATAGTACGGTGCCAAGAATTTTGGAGCTGATATTGTATGAACTTAATGCCCTGAATTCAAACATAGCATTACGTTTACCCTAGCAGCTCTAGTTCTTCAGGTATAACATGTTGGTGTACTATACATTGTACTATTTCAATGGATTAAATGAACAACTAAACATGGGAGTTTTCTTATTATTATGCAAATATTATTACTATATACAAAGAGGAGAAAAAAATCATCAATTAATCAAGTTACTCACTGAATACTTCGGTTGCTTTTTCATGTGACATTCTTGAATGTACTTTAAAGCATTCTCATTTTAAATCCAGCAATAACCTGTCATTCATTATGCAGGTATCCATATTCCTAGATAGCGGTCCCAGAGGGGGATTGAGTGCAACTCGGTCGCTTAGAATTTGGGTGGTGAGGGCAACTCGACCCTTTTGCGTTATCTTGAGGGCAACTGACCCATCCCCGCGAGTTTATTGTATAAAACTGAATGAAGACAAGTTGAAGAAAAGAAAGAATTTTTGATGCTGAAAAAAGGTTACTGGTGTTTCAAAAAGGCGAGATTACAGTGAGTTTGAAGAATATTTTTTCCATGAGTGTTTCTGTATGTTTATTTTAAATTTGTCTCAACTATTGCTGCATTGAACGGCGTTTTTTAAGATACAAAAACTTGCTTTTGGATGTGGTGTTTTATAATGTAAAAAAATATTCCTAATTAGGTAGAGTAATTTAGGTTCTCTCATTTAAAATATTAAGATTTTCAATTCACATGTTTCCCAATTATTAGTTGTATTGTTTTTAGTTTTTATTCACTTATTTTTTAAGAAAGTCATTTGATGATGGTGATGTTGCCATTTTTAAAAAGCAAATATTTAACTGCTTCAAGCGAATTTCGACCTCAGATCTTAAGTGCATTTTCCAAAAAGTGGATTTTTTCAGTTTTAATGGCACTTTTTGTGTCACTTTTTAGAGTATTTTTAGGGTCATCAAAACAACTTAGGGGACCTGTAATCATGCTTAACTATTCCAAACGATTAGCTATTATTTTATTTCATAAAGTCGCTCTTACTAAGTAATGGTGAATAAAGTAGCAATTGGATTATAATCCAATATAAATAGTGTATAAGGTAGTTTTGTATACGGTTTTTTCTTTTTCTTTCTTTTTTTTTTTTTTTTTTTGTACACGTTACGATTTCCTTATTTCCGAACGCGAACTCATAACGGGGCGCGACTACCCCAAGGTTGCGATTACACTAAGTATTCAAAAATTTCAAAAGCTAAATTTTTTTAATGTAATTTTTGACATTTAATATCATTGTCCTGGCATTATGCAAAAAAAATCACTTAAAGAATTTTCCGTCTTTATTTGTTAATAAAAACATTAAGTATATAAATTATCCAAAATTCAACTGCGGAATTTAAAAAAAATATTACATTTCCTTGTTTACTTCCGAAGAGGAAAAAAGGAATGAATTTTTCGCAGACAATCCTTCCGACTTTCAAAAATGGGACAAGCTTTGAAGCGCGTGACACGAACTGTTTACTTCGTTCATCACTCAAAAACGACAATTAACTGATTGCCGAAAAATATCACGTCTGAAAAAAGGAAGCTTTTTGGCTTTTCAAGACAAAGAAACACACGTCATGCTGCTTTACCCTTCCATACGTACTATACTAAATCTTCTCAGTTTCATCATAAAAGAAGTCATACAAATGTAAACAAAAAGTTCTTGCGTGCTCAATCGTATCGCGTAATGTATTGATTGCATCTTCTGATGAATTGTTTACTCGAAACTAATGTAAGGGACCGTTCATAAATGATGTCACACTTTTTTTTTCAATGTCCCCGACTCCCTTTGTCACGAAAAGTCACACTTCAACATACCCCCCTAAAACGCTTGTCACATGTCACACTATATTACATTAGCATATGAACTTGCATGCAGGTCAGAAACAAAGCACTACGTTATAGGTCACATTTCGAATTTTATTTTTGAGCTTTTAATGACATTTGCGAGCATAATAATAACAATGATTATATGTGTACTTAATTTGTATAAAATGAGATTAAGTTACTACAGGAAAGATAATTAGTATTAATACTAAAAAATATTAATTATTCGAATTCTGAAAAAAATGACCCGTTCTATTTTATCTAAGAAGTGTAAATGCTCAAGATTTCATTTTCAGCTTTTACCTAGAAGTAAATTTAAACCTTAATCAACATCGGTGATTACGATACAAAATGAAATCAATGAAACTTTAAAATCAAATTATGGAAATCAAAGAACTTCAAAAACAAATTTAATTTGCTGGTTTTATGCGTTTTTATACAAATTATAAAATGTACGATGTCTTACTTCTGGTTACCCCTCACCTCCCCTTGTCACAAACTGTCGCACTTTCTTGAACCAACCTCCCCCCTCGAAGCGTGATATCATTTATAAATGACCCCTAAGATGTCACATTTAGGACAATTTCATTTGCATCATCAAAAATCAAATTTGCTTACAGAAAAAATATCTTCATCGTAACATAAAAATGTTCTTTTACATTAGGAATTAAAACGTAACAAAAGGTTGAAAAAACGGTTTTTAAACATATATCTTATAGAGAAAAAGACATATTTTTTATTTTATATTTGCGGCGGAATGGCATCACAGTTCTAAATGTTCGTGAATGTGTGAAAACACATAAAATACGCAAATCTATAACTTTTATATAGATTTGAGAAAATATGTAAAATAAGCTAATGAAAGAATATATAAAATAAGCAAAGCTACTTGGCCTTCGGACCAGTACTTAAGACAAATATGAGCTGGGCAGCTAGCAATGCGACTATTAAACATTAATGGCGAACAGTTGCTGCCATGATTTTTATTTAGTCGAGGTCCGAATTTCTGTGTCTCGCAGTGGTGGACCACCAAGGATTTCGAAAGCTTATACACAGTCCGTCCCACAGAAAAGGTTACTGATGCGAAATAAAATACAAGACGTTGGTTTTTATAGTGTACATGCCTTTTTTATCTAAAATAGTATCCTCGTGAATCAATACATAACTGGAAACGTTGGAAAAATTGTTCAAAACAATCCTGTTACTCAACAATTGTAATTGCCTGCAGGACCGTTGTTGTAGACTTCTGGATATCAAGAATCGTGTTAAAACGCCGTCCTTTCATCGGCATTTTTAGTTTGGGAAATAGCCAGAAGCCACACGGAGCCAAATCTGGCAAATAAGGAGGGTGGTCCAAGCACAACAATAGCTTTTTCAGACAAGAAATGGCAACATATCTTCTTTTTGCCCAAATTTTCAGCTACAATGCGATGCACAGTTGTTTTAGGAATTCCAGTGAGCTCCTATGTTAACCTGGTAAATGCACAATGATCATTTCGAAGAATTTCAGCCACTTTTCGAACATTTTCTTTGACTCGAACCGTCACTGATGCTCCCATGCGTGGATCGCCTTCAATACTTTCTCTGCCATCACCAAATCTCGCCAAACCACTTTAAAATGTTTTTACGCTTCAGTACCATAAACACGTTTGCATCATTTCAAAAGTTTCTGTGCCACTCTTACCCACTTTGAAACAAAACTTAATGTTTGCACGTTGCTCCATAACTCTTTTCACGACCGAGGGTCACCACACACTGTTACAGTTTTGTTTGCTCTTCCCTTTAAAACGGCAGTAGTCAAAACACCACCCTACTTAATTCCTGCATCAGATCTCAGATAGCAGTAATGGTTCCGCGAATATAAAATCTGTCACCTTTCCTGTGGGACGGATTGTGTATTTAAGTTTTAAAAAAAAACTTTTAACTCCGCATGTAGTTTGAGACTGGGAAACACACTTGCTTTTTTTTTTTTTTTTTCAAAGATTTAAATAGATGTATAATATGTTACGTTGAACAATGTTTATTTTAATAAAAATAGTTTTTCAATTAGCTGTATGGGGAGTCAGAGCCCTTAAATTTTCCTACTTCAGACGCTAGAGGGGAGAATTATTTGCTAAGCTGTAAGTTAAAATAAGGTTTCTGCTTAGTGGAAGTTAGTGTAACAAGGGCAACCCAGAGCCGTCACTTAGAATTTTTAGCATTCTCAAATCCAGCAGCAACAATGATACAAAGTTAGGAGAACGTAGTAAAGACATACGTGTGTTGGCATTGTATGTTCGAAATGATTTCAAGAGCTCACACAAAGTTTTAATAGCGTTTGAATCGGATTTAACATGTCGGACATGCATGCTTTATATATTTTACTCTGAATGGCAGAATCTCCGGTGCTATGGTAATAGTCACTTAGTCCATAATCCTAGTTTTGAGACAATGTTAATTTTCACTTAAGAAATCGTAATGAAAAATAGCAAGAATAATTTTCTAACTCCTACAGTTCATATACTGATGCAAACTTTAAATTGTAAAATTTGTTTATATCATGAAATGATGTAAATGCTAATCGCAAACTCTTATTCACTGCAGTAGTTCGCCAAAGTTTTTTTTTTTTTTTTTTCCGTGGGTTTGGAGGTTTTTGCCAGAATGCCAACACACATGTTTTAAGATGGCTTATTCATATGACTCTCTACATTACAAATCCTCAATTGCAAGCAAAACTTTAGAAACTTATCTTTCTAATTGTCTTAAATGTTCCAATGAGTAATATTTTTCTTGTTGTAAAGTATATTTTCTTTTTCTTCTCCCATTCATGCGCACTTAGTAGCCAAAAAAGGAATGTCTTCCTTTGCAGCAAATAGATTGTGGAGATAAACATTGGAAGGCCAGTTCCTATGGGCTCGAGCACCTGCATGAAGATTGTTTGTGCGCCCCTACATAATTTTATGGCCCCTTATATATAACAACAATATTTGGGCGGGCTGCAATTTTAACAGGAGAGGTTGAATCCCCTTCCTCTTCTGATAAATAAACTGTAAAAAAAAAGTTTTTCCCGAAAATACATAAGAATCTCCACGAAATCATTTATTCAGAGGCTGACGTAAAATTACAGAGGACTAAAAACAGCAATGCTTTAAAAAAGGAAATTACAGAGAATAAAATGCAGAAAACATTCTGGAATTGATTGAACTGCAATGTATCACAGTAGTGGCGCCATTTGTGGGTACGATAAATAACTATTTCTGGTGCCCTAAGTCGAAGGGGAGTTCAGACGAGCCCACCCTGTTGTGTTTCGTGAGCCTTATTCCTCTCGGAGATGCTTTTGAGTTAGCTGTGGGCTTGCTATGTTTTTATGAAGAGAAATCTATTAGTGCAGAAGGAAAATTGGTTTCATTACAATTAACCACTTTATTTAGAGGTCACAGCTTTCGTTTCGAGCATAACGCGCATAAGCCACGGACATGTGAAGCGTCGGCTCTCAACGCCAATGAAAGTGTCGCAAGTGAATTATGGCAAGATCACATAAGAACCAGATTTAACTGGATAAACAGAGGGAAAACGAGAAATTTTTACACTCTACAGCTGTAAGTAGGATTATAATGTACCCTGAAATCCTGTTTTATTTTGCCATTAAAATTATTCACTTTATTTAGCACTTATGCTCTTTATGTAATCAATAAAACTTCAGTTTAAAGTAATAAAAACCACAAAAAAATATTGAATTAAAATTCATGTATTTATTCTTTACAAGTTTGAGATAATAATCAATTATAAGAAAGTTAATTGATAATCGCAATCATCATTCAATTATCCTTATACTATTAACTCAAAATTCTCAATTTTTCGTGTTCTAATGAAAATTCACACATGAAACTTTTATTAAGATACAATTTTCACAATAAGTGGTGCAATAGATTTTTTTTACATTAATATAGTATTCGGTGTAATCAAGAGGAATAACTAATGTACCTTAAGAAAGTATAAATAAAACACTAAACAATCAAATAAGTGCACATCATGTTCAAGAGAAACAAAAAAGAGTTTGAAATATTAGGAAGCGTTCTAGTTGTGATAAGTAAAAATCCTAAAAAATATATTATATTACTCCTGAGTATGCAATGATGAACGAAAAATTCTTTTTAGACAGAAAATCAACAAGCTAAACATAACATTTTCTACAATAGATAATATCACTTTTTTAAAAAAGAAATAAAAATGGATTGCCTGTTTATCAGGAAAAAAAATATTTAGATCACTTACTACGGAATAAAATAGTAAGCAGAATGTGTCACATATCGAAACTTAACGAGATAAAGAGAAGGGTTAATTTAAAAGATTAAAAATGTAATAGATGTACTGCTGTAATGTGGGAAGTTAAATAAAAATTTATTTAAAAAATGTCAACTTAAACTTCGTGACATGAGAACAATGTTATCAATCCCTTTTTGATTTATTTAAACTCCTAATTAATAATGAATTGCTTCTTTTATACTCTTCGCTATAGGAGCAGCTATCTCTGACGAGGTTCAAGATAAATCAAAAGGAGTTTTAGTCAAACACTCTTTTTTGTTGTAGAAGCCTTTGTTATAAAAGAGATTCATCGGATGTACGAAAGAATTTTAAAAAAAAAAAATCTAAACCTTTCTGTAATTTTCTTCTCAAAGCGCACGCACAAAATTCTCTTAAAATACATTTCACACATTGTTTCCAAAGTGCTAGAATTAGTTTCAACATTTCAAATGTGTTGGGTAAGTTCGCTTAATCATACGCACTGGAGCGTATCCGCAGGACGCGTTTCTGAGCATACAACCGTTTCGAAACAATGCACAAGCAGTTGTAACTGCACCCTTCATTGAGCAATTCAACACTTCAAAGTGATTTTCTTATCAACCTGCGCCACTAATTAAATTTCGAGCATTACATCTTTACCGTAACTTTTCGAAATCAGTTTACGGTGCTTTGCATACAAATACTTTAACAAGCAGACAGCAGAAAATATTTCAGATATTTTTCTGTCTTGCTTACATACTGATTTGTTCTAAGTCAGTGGTTGTTATGATTTTCTTATGTATTTGTAATAGATTAAAATATCAGACAAGTCCTTTTCGGTCGAAGGTTTTTTGACGACAATGTGTTGAACATGTGAACTGTGATGTCTCTTTTGTGTTATATCTTTAAAACAAGTTAACGGTGCTTCAAGAAAGGGTGTATTAGTTTGATTTTAAGGCTCTTCAGATGTTTTATATCGACATAAACCCATTATTTTACTGCATCAATTTTATACGCTCCTTATTTTTATTTAATTTTATTGTGAGTTATAACTATTCATGGATAGTATTCATGAATATTTACATGGTTCTATAACTATTCATGAATAATTACATAATTCATACAACTATTCATGAGTAATTATATAAAGTACCTGGTTCCCATCTATTAATAAACACTTTTTTCTTGACCTAAAGCATAGAATCAAATTGAATTTCAAATTCGAATTGAAGAAGGGAAATAATGCTTAACTATGGTGTAGAAATGTAACTGTGAATTTTTTTGCGAAAGCCTCTAAAAAAAATAATGTGTTGCAAAGAATGAATTCTACAGATATATTATGAAATTTCAGAAAAAAAGTGTATTGGTTCCTATTTCTAGCACAGAAACAGATTTACGTGCATAACTCTTTTTGTGATTTTTTCCCCTATCTTCATTATTACCTGTATATAAATTAAATCAGTTCCTTTCCTTTCATGAGTGGTCCTTCTTTTACAATTGAAGACTGATTCATCCGTCCTTTATATTTATCGATTTAATTATTTATATTTTATCCTTTCATAATTACAGTTTTATTTATTTAACAAATATATATAACCGCTCGGATGCTACTTTCTCTTTTTTTATATACTTTTTTGTGTAACATTATTTGCGTTTGATGTCACCAAGCTAGTCAGTTCAAAAATCACAGAAATGCTAACGCTGCTCGAATAGACAAGTTCTCACTTTTAGGAGATATATTTTCTTTTACCTAGAATTTTAAGAAGCATATCTAGACAGCTCAAGTATACCATAGCGAAATCCCAACCAGAGCAAAATCCTCAAATTCAACTTAATATGAATTGAAACAATTGGATATTTATATAAATTGTTTTTTGAACATACAGATAAGATACAAGTTCCCGTTTTCAGGAGATATATTTTCTTTTGCTTAACATTTTAAGAAACATATCTAGATAATTCAAATAATATAACCATATCAAAATCCGCAAATGCAACTTATTATGAATTAAAACAAATGGATATTTGCGCAAATTATTTTTGAAATATATATCTCTAAAACAATTACAAACATCTGTCCGTTAAAACTAAATGAAGTAAATATTATGCTTACTTAAATCAAATATTACTAAATTGTTGAACATCAACTTTATCAATACCTCTATAGCTTTCTCGTCATACTACTTCTTAGAGATCATAGCTGACAATAGAATTTTACAAGAATGCAATAAAACAATATCAAATCAAAAATATGATTTATTTTCTACCGGAAAATAAAGAATTTACGTAACCATAAGCTACTGATGAAAGAAAATACCTGCAATAAATCGTTCTTATCCGTAGCATAAGAAAGGAATGCTGAACTATCTCGAAGAAATTGAACCATAAAAGTCCGGATTTGCACGAATTTTCTATTTCCGTTTTACGACTTATCGTTACAGATTTCACTTTCGGTGTTTTTCCGCGAAGAAAAAAAAAGGTCAGGAAAGACAGAAATAATAAAGGTCAGTTTTTTAAGGAATCGTAGGGAAAACTTTGATTTCTGGGCTTGCAGACAAAAATTTATAACTTTGGACTTAATGATCTAGATTCCCATATAAAACCAATCATGGGAATCATAAATCTACTAGCATGTATTTATGAGAAATTGTAATCCCAGATGACAAAGAAACCGATTCGTATGAATGACAGAACATATTCCAAGTTTTTATCAAAATATTTCACAAATAAATATTCAGTTGAATTTATAACATTCGGATGGATCAGGTCATTCATAGCATGAAAAACTGAATGTGTTAGAGTAACAATATACTCTAACAATCCCATTGTTTTACTTATTTATTGATTTGTCTATTCAAAGCTTTTTTTATGCTAGCTGACGAGCACGGCTTCCCCCCCCCCCCCCGTAACGTAAAATTGAAAAAATGCTATTTTATCTTTGTTTATGCCGTTTTATCAGCGAAACAAGTAATTCTAAAAATTCATGTGGTTTTTATACATGTTTTGTGGATTTATACTGCAGACGATTTTTAATTACTTTATCTTGAGGTTGATTCCTCCCTTTTTGGCGATTTAATATTACGGCACCAGTTCAACAATTTCATTAAAACGTATTATTTCTGATGGTATAGTATCCATTTTATCAACGAAATAACTTCTAAAAATTCATTTCATTTTGATGCATATTTTGTGGATTATTTACTGCAGGTGATTTTCAATTACTTTATCTTGAGGTTGATTTTTCTTTCTTTTTTGGCGATTTAATATTTATTCCTTCGATAAAATAAAATAATTTTTATAAAAAAACAGAACCGACTTCAAATTAAAAATTGCGCTAAAAAGTAAAAAATAAATTCATTCTTTAAACAACATCGATGTGACTTTTAAACATATTTTTAGAAATCGGTGAAAAATTAGGATAGATAAAATATTTTGTAATCATGAGTCAATTACAAATATATATATTTCCGCAGAATTAGCAACAGTTCCAATATGAAGTAGCAAATGGTATAATGGTAATTAGACCCATAATTTTGCACCGACTTCTAAAACTATGTTTAAAAGTCACATCGATGTTGTTTAAAGAATGAATTTATTTTTTACTTTTCAGCGCAATTTTTAATTTGAAGTCGTTTTTGTTTTTTTATAAAAATTATTTTATTTTATTCTTTTTAGTGTAAATACATTTTGTATATAAATACTCTATTTTTTTAAAAATCCATATCAAAGGGCAAAATTTCTTTAAATTAATGCCACTAAAAACTAATCATTTGCATGATAAATTCCCTTTTGAAGTCTATTTTAGCAAACAAACTGATTGGATTAATTTTTGCCACAGAGAAGCCTTCAGTCAAACTCTTGCTGTAATTTATTTTAATATTATAGCCCATGACAACAAACATGTTTTTAACAATGCTTTTGTATTTATTAATTAATAGATTTCCCAACAAAGAAAAATCAAGCCAAGCCTTTCCAATTAAAATAAAAAATACTTATTTTTCACTCGTAACGTTTTTTCTAAAAACCAAATGTAGTCAAATGGATTTGCAATATTTGAGTTAAACGACCCTCTATGGATTAAAGAAAAAATCATCAAAATCGGTTCATTTAGTCAAAAGTTATGGATGAAAAGACAAAAAAATACTACATTTCTGCCCATTACTTTTGTTCTAATTATCGAATATGGTCAAACGAAAGTACGGGACCTATGGGAAACCACCCCTGATCGATTGAAAAAAAAATCATAAAAATCGGTTCATCCGGTGCGAAGTTAAAAAAAAAAAAAAAAAAAGACATACAATACGAATGTATAACCTCCTTCCTTTGTGAAGTCGGTTAAAAAATAGATTGAAATGTTTTCGATATGGCTTATTTTTGAGGTAATTTTAAATTTCGCACTATAGGATTCACACTATAGGGTCATGGCGTATTCGTGAAATGCTTCCATTACTACAGTGCAATTTGGTGATCTTCTGCTTCATTTAAACTTTTTTACATAGTGGTTTTGAGTGATTCCATATTTTACTCAAGTGATTTATTTCTAACATTTATTTAATTTTTCTACTGTCTATTTGGCGCCATTTGGACAGAATTTAGTTATTTATTTCTATCAATTTAAATTTCACACGTCAGAATTGGCTCAGTATTGAACATTTTCTAATTTAAATGTGCATTTGCCTTTGGAAAAAATGCTTTCCTTTCTTTCGTTTTTATGCGAATTTTATGAAAGTGATATTTAATTAAATTTAATTAAATTTTCAGAAAATGTTTTGATGATTTTGCAAGCGGGATTTTTAGGAACTGGTGTCCTTATTTTGATTTACGATGGACTGTTGGTAATTTTAGGAATAGCAGCTCTTGAAGGTCAGTTTTCTAATGGGTATTTTTAGTCACTCACGTCTTTATTCTAAAGGATATTTTTTTGGACTAATGTCTTTATTCTATTTGGTATGTTTAGGAATAGTTGTCTTTATTCAAATGGGGGGCTATAAGAAATATTTTCTTTATTGTAGCATAAATATTTAGGGACGTTGTTCTTCATCTGGTGGGAAGTTTTAAACGTCATGTGGTCGATATTGCAATTGGCATTTTTTACGGACTCTTGATATCATTTTGGCACAATTATCCCGCTGCTATGTGCACTTTAGTTACTGTTTCCCTTGCTCCAATGGTATTTTTTATGAACTGTTGTTGACATTTTAATGGGGATTTTTATGGACTGTTACTTTTGGTCTGAAAGGAATTTTTCCGGGCTGTTCATTTAACGCAATCGTGGTTTTTAATGACTTTACTGTTTAAATACGATTTTTAAGGGCTGTATCAAATCTCCTACTTGGATATTTTACGAAAGTTTTTTCGTTATATATTTTCAACAGAATTTTGTTCATGCGTCACTTGGCCTGCGAATGATGGAATATTATACCGCGCAACGCCAGGCATGTCAGCTAGTCATAAATAAATAAGAAGAAATCTAGGTTAACGCTAAGATAAAGCGAACAAATTAGGAATTATTTTACAATAACATTTTAATCAAATAAGGAATCATGTTGCGTTGATTTCATGTAAAACCTGTAAAGATGACCACCTGTCTAAGTTGACCACTTTTGTCAGGAACGGAATTAGCCCTATATTATATAATTAAAGAAAACCTTTGTGACTTGACCACCTATCTATATTGACCACTTGTGTACGCCAAATTTGGGTGGGAGTATTATAAAAACCTTTTGTATGTTGACCGCCTAATTATTACTACATATTTGATTATCTATTTTTGCAAGGTCAAAGAAAACTAAAATAACCTTCTCGAGGATATTTCTTACGCTATAATGTTAGACCACTATTTTTCTGATGGATGAAACAGCACTACAAAGTCTGCCAAAACCTCTTTGTAAGTTAACCATATGGGAAAAATACTATGAGCACTCTTTTATTCTTTAAATAAGTTTCGTCTTTTTTCTTCTATCTGATATAGCCATTTCAAATATTTTTAGGAAATCTTTACCATCAAATAAGTAATTTACATAATTAATAAGATATTTATCATCATCTTAACTAAGTACTTTAATTTAAAAATTGTATAGGCTACATTGTAAGTCATTCAGATTAAATTTCACTAATGATATTTCAGATACTTGTGAGAAAAAAATAGCTAATTACTATTTTAAAGTAACGTTAATACATAAAGTTATATTTTAATTAGTTTTAAATTAATTAATGCACAGTGTAAGAAATGACCAAAAAATAAAAAAATACAAATCTCCATCCTCTATAACACCCAGACAGGTGGCTAACTTGACAGGTTGGCCACCTGTCTAAGTTGACCACTGAAGTGCAGCACCGTAAGTGGTCAACTTACACAGGTTTCACTGTACTTTTAACTGGTCAAATCTTTAAATTCAAAATAAGTTTACTTAAAGATACCATTTATATGCTTGGTCATATATGAATTGAACATATATATATATCATTAAGTATAACTGAAATGCTAATGGGAGCATTGAGTGAACGGGAGTGGTATCTATAAGTTCTAGGTTGCCAAACAGGGTTTTATAAAAGTACCAAAATTAAGGGACATTGTAAGGCAATTTTTGATAGAATCAGTACCTTATGTTTTTATACGTTGTGCTTATTTACTTATTTTACTTACGTATTATCTTCATTTATTTACGTACTGTAATAAACATAGAGAAATATATTAACAAAGTGCAGTATTTATAAAATATAAATTACTTAGAGATGGCGTCACTGTTGCGGCACGTTATCATTTGCAATAAATCTACGGAATGTTCTTTATTTTTTATTATTCTATGACTTCTTTTTTTTTTTTTTTTTCTTTTTTTTTTTTTTTTTTTGAAGAATTTGCAGTTTCTTGTTTTTGAGCCTCTAATTTTACGTCAGACTCCGAATAATTGATTTACAGGAGCTTCTCATGTATTTTCGGGCTAAATGTTTTCAGTGTATCATTAATATTCCTATTCTTAATATTTTTGTTAATTAATAACAATTATTATTATTATTATTATTATTATTTATACCTTTAAAAGTTTTTGGCATGCTGAGAAAATTTTCTGAAGTGCCAAGTTTGGCACGCGTGTCGTGCAATTTCCACCTTAGTAAAAACAAATACCTTTTGAGCTTCAAATTAAGATCTATTTCTTTAATCAAAAATCTCAATCTAAAACGTCCTTGGAGGAAAAATATGCACAAAGTACAATTTATTTGAAATCCAATTGTAGACAAATCCTACCCTTCGGGTAAACATGTCCGTGTTTTAAAATGATCGCTTCAATAAACTTTTCAGACATCGAAGAATCGTCTGCGGTTGACTGACTTTGAAATCGTTGAAACCCTGCGAGTTTGTGAATAAGCACATTGTTTTCCCATGCCAGATTCCAGCGAAACAATTGTTCTGAAATTTCACTTTTCAAAATTTAATGTTTTCAGAATTGCTTGACTAAAGAAATATTTTAATTTTTTGTGTATAAAAATATTCCTTAGTTTTATACGTTGTTTCGAAACAAGTGAAAGTAATTCTTAAAATTTTAAATAATGTACTTTACTTACTATTGGAACGTGGAGTCATAATAAGCCACTTATCATAAATGCAAAATTTAAATTCAGTGCCATTTAACAATTACTGTGTTTAGTAAATATGTAATTTTATTTGTTGTTAAAAATGGCATTATTCAGCAATGGTATTATTTCTCCAATAATTAAGTAATTTACTGATTGATGTTTCCTAAATATAACTTTAAAAAATAATACTGTAACATAAAATTAACCTAATTGGAAAAATAAAAAGTAAAATGCAGTGTTCATCTAATGAATGTTTTTCTATGTTTTTTGCTTAATAATCATGTTTAACCTCTTCATTCCAAGTGTACCCAATTGGATACATTTTAAAATACTGTTTATTAACTACTGTTTGTGCAATTTGAAAGCTAAAACACCCAATTCTTTTTTTAATTAATCAACAGATAGTTTACTTCGTTTTAAACATGGAAATTGGGCATTAATTATTATTTAAACTAATTATTAATTAAAATTTAAAAACTTTTTTGTCAGTTATTTTGGTTTGTAATCATTTTTTAAGTCAGAGAACCAAAAAATTGCATCAAAATTGTTTGTGCTTAGTTCTGGGGTCTGAAAGGGTTAAATCACTATAGAACATTTATAATAAAATTGTTACGAGTAGTTGAAAAAAAATAGCTCTCTGTATTCCAGAGAACTACTTGTAGCAAAATCATTTAAAAGATAATAACGAAATATTTTTTTTTCGGATTTTGAATTGTTTTGGGAAAGTAGAGTTTTTAAATAATTTTGGCTTTCATCAACCCACATGTATCCTGTTCATATAGGGCAGAGTTGTCGAGCCTATGGTACTCGTGTCATTAAGTGGAACGCAACAAGCCTTTCAGTGGCACGCCTTCAGATGTTGAAAAGTAAAAAGTATATTAAGTGAAGCGTCTAAAAGAGATCGCCATTTTTTAATGAAAAATATAAAAGGCAGTTAGTATTATGTTTTGAAATGCATTGATACGTCTAAGGTTGCACACTATAAAAATTTAAAACATCTAACATTAATTACTTTTATTTTACTTTTTCTCTTCAAAAGGGCACTGCCTTACTATCAAAGTGAAATATCTTTAAAATGCTGTTTTGAGAAATTTACCTTCCATGCATGTTATCAACTAAGCAGCAAATATACTTACAAAATATGATTCGATAGTGTGAAATCAAAGCAGGAGTTCGAATTTGATTTTTGAAAGAAATATAAAAAGTGGGCACATGAAAATAATGAGCTGCAAGTAACCTGGCACACGAATCAAAAAGGTACGACATCCCTTGTCTATTGCATTCCTATTAAACAAGATCAACAGCCGTAGACCGGACAGAAGCCAAATTTCTCTACTTTTTTGCAGAACAGCCTTACTTTAACCATTCGCAAATTAACAGTGAGACTAATAATAAGATGATATATTAACTGAAGAACAATTATTAAGCTAGTAACTGAGGATCAAGCTGAAAAATACACTTTTATTGTTGCGATTGAGACGTATTTAAACTGACTGCTATTAGATAGCTATTAGGTAGCCTGTCCTGACTAATGCTGAATAACCAGAGGCTATCTAATAAAATACAAAACTCATGCACATTTAAAAAATTTTACTTTCAATAATTATATATAATTTTATTTAGTGATTTTTTAAATTATTTTTTGTTTACTGAACAACGGAGAAACATGAACAAACAAAAACAATAAGCAAATTTCAGTTTTTCCAGTTGTATCTATAAATTAAATAGTAATAATAAATTGGTTATTGCTTGTAGCTTTAATATCCGTTTACTTCAGCCAAAAATAGATTTCGAAAAATAAACGCCATAACTCTGTGTTACTGTTTGAAAATTTAATGAAATTCTGTTGAATTAAAAATATTAGTTTCTAAGGTATTTGGTGCACAAAAACCTTTAATATTTCTGCTTACAGTATTAAGAAAAATAAATTTTTGTTTTGCCCACAGGTATGTATCTGTCTGTCAGTTCTGCTAATTATCGAGGTACATACAGCACCTCACCAAAACATTCAAGATGAAGAGGCCACATCAACACTACACATCCCATTAACATATGGACATACTGGAAATAGCCTGCGAAAATATACTCATGTACTGTCAAAACGGAGCAATGATTGGTCGCAGCGAGAACCCAACCGAGCGGACTCAGTTCATACAACAGACAAAATCGAGGAACATGGCAATAAAACTCAAAAAATACCGAGAATTGTAAGAAAATATAAATTAAAGAAAGACAACATGCAGAACAATACGAAGTTTATGCCTCAGGAGTCCAATCACGATTCCAAGATGCAAGAGGGAGGTAGAAGACTGGTTCGTGTCCGGAAATTTCGAAAGAAAACATCAAAGAGTACTTCCAATACCCCTATAAGTACTACAACAATGCCATCAAAAGCACCAGCCATAAGATCGGCAACAACAGAGAAATCGTCTTTCGCTCATATTACTGTAATAAACCGCGAAGAAAGAACACAGAAACCCAACAGGAAGAATAAATACAAAAAGCAAAGAAATGAATGGATACCCACAACACCGTTTGGAAACATCGCGAAGCAAAATGGTCTTAGTTTTGTCACAGTTCTTCCAGATATTCGCCAAGTAATTGTATTGCCGCAAGAAGTACGTAGAGTCAATATCCCAGTATCCTTACAGAGAAATTCAGAATATGCAGCCATGCGAAGAGCACTTCCTAGTACGAGGTTCAGGTCGCGAAATGGCTTAGGTGCCAATCCACGTCCCCCTCAACAAACAAACCTTGATGATCAATACGATACGTATGATGATCCAGTCACAGTAAAGACCGCGAATATTCCATCCGAACAGATTAGGCAAAAGCCTCAAGATGCGGCTATTACTGTGGTAAGTTCGAGAAAGCATTCTGCTCCATTTAACAGTATTTGTTGCAGTCCTCATCTTCTTGAAAAACTACAGAAAGCAAAAGCTTCTGTACACACAACGATAAGTCCACACTACGCAACTATTGCGAAAGAACGACTGCTAGTTCAAACAGAAAAGCCAGTTACACATCCATCAAACTTCCAAACAATAGCAACTGAAAAACACAAACATTTAGAAACAACAACTGATAAACCTCAGGAAATAACTGTGCACCCTTTTCCTGAAGTACCAGAACAAAGATCGGGAGACACTTATGTAACAAATGTGAAGCCACCAAATAGATTGCCACCTTCTGTAACGCCGCAAAAAAAAGCAAACAGAACTCTTACACCGCCTGCAAATCCACTTCCCAGGCATTCCACACAACCTATATTTACCCCAGGCAGAACGTTTCATAACATGAAAGTGCCTCCTCCTCGATTTCCGTTACCAGTGTCAAGAAATTATTTTGGACAAGACATGACTTTTATGAATCCTTTCTTGCAACCTGGTCTACAGTCTCCAAACTTGTTTCGCTCACCACAAAGAGCTTCTTTCATGCCTCCATCATATTCGTTTTCCCCCTTCTTTGCTCCACAAAGTGAAGAATTATTTTTCCCAGACCAAATGCAAGCATTCCAAGCGGATGAGATGCTCTTTGATGGATTTCACCACAGTCCTCACTTGAGATCACTACGAAGATCCATTGTAGACGATTTCAGCGATGAAGAGACCACAACTGTCGATCCTTCTCCGCCTTACACAATACCTTCATACACAATGCCGAAATTCGAGGTTCCATCTATAGATTTTAATGACAAAGGGTGTAAAACGGTGTACAAAGAAGTAGATGCTGGACCACTAAAGGATGCAAACGTCACTAATAAGCAAAATAAAGCAAAAAGCTACGTCATTACTCGGGAATGCGTTTTCCCCAATGGTGTCCCTACGGTTGCACCAAACGAAAATAAAAATTCAACAGTGATAGCTCCCAATAACGAAGGGACTACAATTGGAAGTTAATTGTTTTCCACAAAGAGGATTATAACGTTTCTGTCAAAGTTCTGTCTTACCAAAAGCAAAATGCATTGAAATTCGAATGATTTAAAATATATTATTTGATGTTCTAAGTTTACTTTTTGTAATGTATTCTAAAATCTAAACCGGCAGCACTGGTGCTGACTGGTATATTTCCTTTGAAATCAAGTGACAGTTTTAACGAATATTTTGAAAGTAAAAAATCTGAAAAAAGTTCAATATATTCTTCGAAACTTTTAATGCCATTACTGAATGATGTATAGCGTTTTTAATATTAATGAACATCTTGCTTAAGTTAAATTTGTCAAGCACAACTTATGTGTATTAAAAGGCATTCAGTAAATGCATTGCGTCCATGAAATAACTTTCCCTGTTTGGAGGCATCTGCAGCTAAAACTAATGAACGGAATGAAATCAAATTTCATATTAACTCTATTGGTACTAAGGACAAGATTTTCTAAAAAACTAATTTAGTATCGGTAGCAGTTGATAAGGGGAAACTTTGGCGCATTTTGACAACTTAATGAAGGTAGATTTCGCACGATGCATAGTTGTCTCCAGTGTAAAAGAGTCTTACGAGTAAAGCACGCTGAATTAAAGTAGGATGCATTTTCAGCACAGATCCTCAAGTTTATCCAACAAACTGTTGACTTGCTTTCTCTATTTCAAAAGAAAATTAGTGACTCAACTTTCACGTCAGCGTTCGGAACTTTGCATAACCTATCTAAATTATGCGTACTGCATAGTTCGTATACGACAGCAGTCAAAAGTCCTCTATCAACATTCGTAGACGCTATTCCCACCCTGCTCCTCCCCAGCCCTTTTTTTACGGCAGTCTCTTACCCAAGCCTTAATACACAGCCTGTAAATTTGGTTTCATTCCGTTAATTAGTATTATTTGTAAATGCTCCAAAAAAAGAGAAGGTTATTTTATGGCTATCCTATTTTTCATTTATTTCAATTTATACAAAAAGCAATGAAGATACAATTAGGTTATTGAATTATAGATATCTCGCATAGTTGTGTTAGCTAAACACAAAATATCTTATGCTTCAAATATGAGAAAATGAATTTCGTATATACTCAACAATTTATCGTGTCAAGTAACAAACTCTAGTTTTGGATAATAGAAGTATTTTAAAATTTGTTTAAATATATACTATTCAAGACATGTGATATGTTTCTGTATGTGATAATATTGAATGTGTAATTTTGTATGATGTTATTTGTTTTATAAAATTATTTTCCAAGTGTTGATTTTTTTACTATATTCATATACTCAAGCTAATTTTATTTGAAACATTTCATGAATACACACAACAGTTTTTCAAACTCCATCACTGATAACACAACAAAATGTAAGCTATTTTTATGTTGTGCTCTTTGGAAAGTAATTTCGTTTTTCCCCAACAGAGCATTTAATTGTATTTTTGCGCAACTAAATTCACATTTCGTTCGCATTGTCAAAGCATCAGTTTCGACACATTTTGCGTTTTTACTTTCGAAAATCTAAAAATGGTGCTCAATTTAGAAAAGTAATATTCGTTGTGCATGTAGGAGATGTATCGACAGGACAACAGTGCCCACTTTGCCATGCTTTCACATACCAGCGAAACGCCATGACCTCCAAACTACAAAAATTAAGTAAATAAGTACAGTAATAGTATTTGTAACAGCCATTAATGATGACAAAATAATACTTAAGAATTTCATAACAATTCGGAAAAAACACATGCAATTCAGTGTGCTGCTAAAAGCTCGTTGATATCAGAAAATATTCTCTTGTATTTAAAGAAGAGAAAACCTCCATTCACCAGCAGTTCATCAGCTTTAACATAAAATATTGTAAAAATATAATAATACAACATTAACCCTTTTAGGCCAATTGACTACAGCTGCGTATATTTATAATGAAATAATTTTTGATGCGTCGTAAAATACATGAGCTACATAACTACATAAACATTTAATAGATATTGGAATTTTTCTGTATGCATAGAACTTGTATAAATATCTTTCTTCAAAAATCAGTTAAAAATCGCCTAAGAGCATCAGAGCAAAAAAAAGAAATTTCCTGAAGAGAATTCAGGTCGGAAGGTGTTAAAATCGTTACATCCTGTTTTACGTCTCCATCTGTTCCCATATCTCTTCTGATCGATATCTCTCCGCCTATTTCAAATCTCCAAGAAATCAGATAAAATGGAAATTTGATCTGATTAGCTTATTAATCGACTCAGAGTGTATTAAAATTCCAAAGATACATGACTTAGTGGAAAGTCAAATCGAAGACGTATTCTTCCAAATAAAATATTTCTAAGGGTTATTTATGAAGAATATATTTCACAATTGCTAAGATGAAAGCACTAAATTAAAACTAACATACTAAACATTTATATTTTTAAATTTTAAGTAATAATAGTTTAGATTATGCACCTACGTTCTACCAAAAAGTAGTGAAATTAAACGTATCTCACAAAATTTCTTTGAACTATTTTTATTAAGTGTAGCATAGTTTGAGAAATAATCACTTTAAAAAATATTTTGACCAACTTTAACATGTCATGTAATCGAGTACTGAAATATGTACAAAAAATCTGCCGTTCGATGGCATAGGCCATAAAGTACAAGGCATTAACATCCCTGTTTGATACAGTACATCTTTCGATTGATTTCCTGTAATTCAAGTTGTGGTTTCCACAAAAGATATATAGGGAACAGGACTCGAAAAATCTTTAAAATTTTATATGCCCTGTAGGGCATGTTAGCCTAAAAAACTGCATGCCTAAGCGACATTTTTACATGCTCAAAAAACAATTGAATTTCGTATAACATTAATCAGACAAAAAAGGAAGTTAACAGCAGTATATCTAAACCAGGAATTATTTTAACGTTAATCTAACATCATTAAAAAATTACATTACAAATAAATACTATATAATAAAGTTGTTAAAAGTTAAAACTTGCAAAATTAAAACTGTATTATCAATTTTACTGTTGGCATGCCCATCAACATGTCTTATTCCCTTGCTGTTGGACATCCAGTCAGGGTTCGAAATTAACGGTTGTTAGTCATTTTTTGCAACCTAAAATTCCCGTTTGACGACCGCGCTTTCACATCCAGTCGTCACTTTGGACGTCTAACCTTTCAAGAAACTTTTAGTTTGACGACCATAATTTTTCCCTAAATCTTCATTATTTTACTTATTTATTTTTAAAATCTAGCATAACTTTATTCAGTAGTATTTTTACATATACATCTTTCATCTAATCTTCTGTATTTTGAATTTTACGTTAGCTATGATGACTATCGTAACTTCTTGACCAACAAACTTCGAATTGTGAATTTTTAATTACAAAGGATGTAAGTAACACTTGATAAAATGCCAACTAACTTTATTTTATCAGGCACTGAGTAAAATAGACGTTTATATTGATTCATTGACAGAAGTAAAATTACCAACTTTCTTAAAAGTTACTTATAGAAATTGTTTGAACATTTTTCTCTTACTTACCAATAATTTTCTCAGTAAGGTAATGTTTTGCGATATTTCTTAACAGTGGCACAACTGTCTTCATAGTTACCAGTTTTTATCTCTGCCCAAGCAATTTGAATTATTTTAAAATTACGCCCAGTAGGACAATTTTGGCAACTAAATAAATAAGTTAGGTGCCGATGACGCCTAACTTCTACATTTCGAACCCTGCATTTAGTGGTTTATTGCCGCTGAAGGCTCAAAATTATCTGGTTCCTACACCATCAATCGCAATTCTCATTAGCCTGCTGATTGTCTCTGTAGACAAACTGCAACGACGAGGGCTTTTTATTCAATTCATGGCACCAAATCCCCTCTCGCGTGCAGTTGTGCTGGGAGAAATGCAGAGCAATAATCACCACAAGTAAGAGAATATTTTTACTTCTTAAAATAAATTTTAAGTCTCGGTAACGACGGCGGTGATTTTTCAATAAAATATGAAATAAAGTTTTGGAAAGAAATATTTTATTAAAAAATTAAATGCCCGGCCGGGCATGTAAGGGTAGAAGATTCATGCCCGATCGGAATGTTTTCATGCCCCGGGCATGTCGGGCAATATAATTTTAGAGAGCCCTGATAGGGACACATCGTGCTAGGCTTGTGAAAAGTGGTCGGTAGTCTGGGTTATAGCAAAGTATCAAACTAAAAATAATAATGACGATTTAAGATCATGCTGGAAATGATTTCGGCATTTTTACACCAAAAAATTATCAACTCAGAGTTATTAAAAAGAAAGAAACAGTGAAGCGGTTTATTAGTACTTCATCTTTATTGAAACACATATGAACCATTTGTCAAAATACACCACCCACACTAGAAAGACATAACTTTTTTAATCCGTGCATCCTAAAGTCCTGTAGTCGGTCGCTAGCAGTTGGAGAAAAATTTCGTTCCCATCCCTACTGTGCCAAAACTCTGAGGTGGACGATAGATGCTGCCACCTATTGGAAGGGACGGAAGTCGGACTCCTGCCTTAACGGGCTTCATGATATTCAAGAGCAACACCCCTTCTCTTCCTCGCTGCGCGAGGATACGACAAGCAAATTGATATTTCATTTTTTGCAGATTAGGAAAACAATCATTTACTAAGTAACTCATTTATTTATTATCTTCCTTTTGTCTTAAGAATATTTTGGTAGGCATTTTTTGCAATGATTCAAAATACCTAAACATATCGATGCAAACTTTTAACGTAGAAAAGTGATTATTAAACCAGCTTACACCAGAATTTGTACTCCTTGTTGAATGCGGAATAAAAGCATTTACACGATAAGCAAATGAAGGAGAAAAACACGAAAAATAGTATTGAAAATGTATTACTCATTCACACACACTATGAAATGTGTAATGTAATGACATTATTGCAGCTAATAATTATGCGAAAAATATACTCGAACATTCCCCTTCATGAGAATATTCTCCAAAATATTATCATTGAGAATTTTACATTATAATATGTATAAATTTAATATTAAATCAAATTCATAAATATAGAAGGTGAAAAAGAAATACAGAAAGAAAAGAAAATAGAAAATAAAATAATATGTAAAACAGAATGACAACTATAAAAATATAATTTATTCATTTTTAAAAATTAATAAATAGATAAAAAAGAAATTATATTTTTGTGACCTTTCTACGACAGCCATACAATAAATAATTAACACGAAAAGATGAAAAAAATTACATGTCGTTCCGTCCTTGTATCGCCGGAATTCAACGACTCTGCAAACCAGTGCTGCAACTGCTAGACGCCCCTAAATTTTTTTAGTACGTTCCACAAGCACTGAAAGAATTTCGAAGACATTAACTAGGAGAATCAGCACAATAAAAAAAATTCGAAAAAAGCAACATAGAAATATTAAATTATACCAATTTTGACTCCAGAACACAATGCTTCCTTCTTTCCAGTTATCTCACTAGTGCACTTCTTCATCCAACGACAGCCTTCTAAACAGATTTCAGGAGACATTTTTACTTAGCACGTGCTTGATGCGGTTAAGAATTCCCGGACAAGAGCACACTTCGCCAGGTCACATTGAATGCAGTACTTGCATAAAAGTTTGAGAACTGAAAAGTTTGAATGCTGTAACAACTGTAAAACTAATGAAAGTGTAGAGAACATGTAACAGGCAAAACAAAGCATTTTTTTTTTAAATCTAAAGTTATTTAAAGACAATAAAAAAACAAGGATAACATAACGATTACACAAGGATAAATTTAAAAGTTGAAATTAGTTGTATTCGTTTTAAAAGCATAAAAAGGGAAGTATCGAAAATTGGGCGTAACTTAATATAAAATGAAACTTAAATCAAGATTTAATACTAGATGGCGCCATAGGTACTCGGATATTGATACAGTGTTAAAAGCGTCTCAAAATATGGTTTTACATTTTATGTGCTTAGTGAATTGCTTTTTGCTCCATCTTCTAAACACTTTTTTCGACTCTACTCCAGCTCTCCCCCCCACTCCGTGCTCCCCATTATTATATTATTTACCTTTTTCTTTTAAGTTAATTTACTTTTTTACATGATAAAAAAAATTAAAAGGTAAAAAAGAAATCGGAGCAGCGGAGCACAACTAATTTCTTTGCTACGGCTCAGCTCCAGTTTCGAAAAAAATCTACTACAAAACGCGTACAAAATTTAGTGAGGGGAGGAAACTTTTGACGAGCCATCCCCCCCCCCCCCAAGAGAATAAATAAAGTTTTAAAAATATGAATTGGATTCCAGCTGTTGAGTTTTTAACAATTTTATGCAAGATACTTCAGCTTCTTGGGCCATTTTGTTAATTTAAGAATTAAAATTATTTGTAAAAAATTTTAATTTTTGGAATAATTTAAAACATTTTCAAATTTTTTATTTATATGTCTTTTTTTTCTTTTGAACATTTTTTGATGAACTGCAAATTAAATTAAATTCTATTAATTTTACTATTATAAGTTTATTCCAAATAATAAAAAATAATTATTTGTAATAATTTTCAAGTTTATTAACAGTAATTAATTCTATTATTTTTAATGGACACAAAAATTGCAGAAACAGAAATTTTCTACTTTGGGCGTTGCTAAAAAATCTCTTAAAATAACTCTATAATCTAATTCAGCTGCTCTGTCTACTTCAAGAGATAAAACCGCCAGAGCAGAAAGCCTATCTAGAACAATCGTATTTCTATGTAATTTTTTCGTGATTGAAATAGAAAATTGTGAAAAACTAACTCGCTGAAATTGAAAGAAATACAAAATAAAGGTTAAAAATTAAGAATGCATTTACTTTAATGCATCATCAAAATAAACATGTAATTGAAAAGCCGAAAGAAAACAAATTTTCCGTACATTAAACATTTAAGCAAAAAAATTCTGTAAGTAGTTTTAAAAGCATATTTACGTTTAAAGTTTATATCAACAGAAACGACTTTCTTGTTTTCTTATCCCTTCGAAGAAACTGAGAGAGAAAAAATTGTTTGGACAAAAAATCCTATTTTAATTTAACTACACGCAACTAAAAATGAAAAATAAAATTTATGATTTTATGTGCTTAAATTGGTTAAAGTAAAGTATCTAATTAGTTTTATTTTTATCAGCGTGGGGAGAATAAAACTATCATTTCGAGCCACAAAGGCCGAAATTTCATTTGAACTTGAACAGTGAATAGAGTTATTATTACCTTTTGAGAAAAAGAAATCAAATTGAATAGCTTTGTACAAAGCAACAAAACGATTTGTTTTGAGTGAAGCTTTTGAAGTCTTTTGAAATCGTCGAAATGGAAGATTAAATTAAAATTCAGACTTTATTTTGGAAAAAGCTAAAACGGATCTAACGTTAAAGTGATGGGATGAAACTATTCAAAAGCAATTTTAGTTTTAATCTAATGCATCTGTTTCATTTGTACCGCAGTTAAATAGGTTAGTATTAAAATTTTATGCCAATCGCTTTGGTACATGGCATATTTTACTTGTCTTTTAAGTCGTAAGGTGCTCTCATACCGAACGCAACAACAACAAATGGAAACGGCAAAATTTTTTAGGGAATGTTATTGGTTCTACCTAATTTCATAACCACGCCCTCGTGTTAACTCATTGACATGTTTTATTGCTTCATTAGGATGAACTTGCCCCAGCTGACTGCGATTGGTTCATTGCGTCATTGAAGTCATGTGATAACCATAGCAACAATCCATTGTTACAACGGAGACAAAGCGTCTCCGTCGCTTTTGGTGTGAAGGCACCCTTACACTTAGGAAATTCGAAAAGAAACACGCTGTAAACTTTAAATACTTATTTTCTTATCCTATAATGCACAAAAATACCATATTTTATGCTCTAAAATACATATGCAGTCTAAAACACATACATACACACACAATGTAATTTAAGTACCTCTCTGATTAAATAGGCTTTAAACTGTTAAACTACCAAAAGTAATCTATGCTTGGTTCATGAAAAAAAAAACTTTATGAAGATCAAATTCGATTAATTTATTTGCCATTAATTTAAGAAATTACTTTTTTTTTTTTTTCAAAGAAAATTTAAATATCGACATGTTTTACGTTATGTTAAAAAACCTGATTTCAAGGAAATAAATAATTTTTAAAAAAGAAAAACTAGGAAAAAAAAATCTTTCGCTCTCTTAACATCTTGAAATCATATTCGATTGTGAACAGAGAGTAAAATGCCACATCAAATAAAGTGCATTTGACTACCATTTTGTTAATCAACAGAGCCAGTAATGCTGTTAACTTGAACACAGATGTTATTTTCAAGTAGATTAAAATCCGTTCTGCTCTAAACTTCCACGAAAATAAATGAAGCAAAAGGATACTTTCTACAAATGAGGAATCAAATGTCCTTTTTCGAAAAGGGACTTTCATTAGATCCTGAATTATCTTTTACATAATTAAAGCAATTTTCAAGAAAAGGCTTTAAATTAAATTCAGAAAAACTGTGGAATGAACTTTCGTACTAGATTTAATTTGAAACAATTCTCTATTCAATATTTCTATTCAATGAAAGATTTCCAGAAGGATATATTTAGTGTGCTTAATTGACTTTTTATTTCAAATTAAGAAACATAGTAATGTAATTTGTAAATTTAGTCGGGGCAACATATTGTGTTAATTACAAAACTTAAATACCCAAACAGTAGTCTTCTGGTATTAGAAGTCTGTGTATTTTGAAGGACCTTGAAAATAAAAGTGCATTTTGGGGGTTGGTTAATTTCATCGATGCGTTATGTGACAAGCTCAATTGATGTTCAAATTCAGGACATGTAGTAGAAAATACAGGATGTTTCTAAATGAATATCGGAGTTTTAGCGCTTTGTAGTATTTGTAACGTAAAACGTGAAATTATAACTAATGCATGAAATGAAATAGCAACTCAAACAGTTATACGTCCAAGCTGAACATTTTTCGTCACACGGCAAACATCAAGTCGATAGCCCAGTTCTTCCCAAACGTTGTTTAGTGTTTGTGGTGTATTTGTTGCAACAGTTGCCTTAATCCTGTTTCTTAGATCTGGTAGGTCAACTGGTAGGGGAGGCACATACACATAATCCTTTATGAACCCTCACAGGTAGAAATCACATGCCGTGAGATCGGGCGAGTGTCGAGACCATTGCGGTCAATCCAGCGTTCGAGTACAGTGATGTTCAACCAATCGATATTTGCAAACTGATGATCCCATCTGCAGATATTATAATAAATTGGGGGATCACATCTGAACTTAATCCGGAATGTACGCTGCAAAGTAACTACAGATTCGGTCTTTGCAAACTGCAGAATACAAAAAGATTTCTATTCACTAGTTGCCATTTTTGCTACTAGTGCTTTTCAGCGCATGTGCAGAGGCTTTCCAGCGCATGAGCGTGCCGAAAAACAAAACTGAGTTGCTCTTTCATTTCATGCTATAATTATAAATTTAAGTTTCACGTAATAAATACTACAAAGTGTTAAAACACCGATATTCTTTTAGAAACACCCTGTACTTTTGTTTCATCTTGGATGAATCATTACTCGCGTATTACTCTTGATCTCATTACTCACAATATCGACTAAAAATTACTCATTCCATGCTTTGGCGTACTTTTCATGTAACTATCAGAAAAGAAATACATACCGCATCAGAATTATTATAACATGGCACTGTTTTCTCTCACCAGACTTACTTATGAACCAAACCGCGATGCCTGGAATTTTTGTCTCCTCTGCAAACAGTTTTCACTATTGCTTTTGCACTCTTTCATTTTATTCTTTTCAATTTGCGTGGGGGAATGTTTTTAGCATGCACTCAGCAAGAAAATTGAACTAGGAAAATAATTAATCATTGCCCTATTTAAGTGCAAAAGACAAAATAATCGTTGCGGAGGGGATATTTCATTATCGTGCTTTGACCCTTATTAGGGAAGCAGGGAATTATTGTGGATTACGTAAATAGCTCTGCTAACATAAACGTTGTTGTATAGAAATAAAACGAATTTTAAAAAAAAAAACATTATTGAAAAATTGTTTTGATTAATAATGTATACATTAACCAAAGTAAAAGTACAAGTTCTTGCAAAGCAAATGATACAGGTGTTCAAAATGGTACTCAGTACAGTACTTTGCAAAACTGATAAAAAGTGTCCATGCTATAGTCCCTTTTCTCCCACTTGCTGACAAGGCTGATTTGGTTGATAATAAAAAATAATTTTCACATAATTAATAGCAGTAAAAAATTAACCACTTTTAACGTATTATCACGCATCTACATTTTATCTTGCCAATAATTACTTAGTAATGCCAATAGTCACTAAGATACTTATTCCACCATTAAAACTGCATTTAAGATAATTAGTGGAAATATACAGCCATATTTAACAAATAATCAGACCGTCGTCATTACATATCTCCACTATTTTCCCTCTCGGCTCGAAAGAACTTATTCTACTAATTCTGGTATTCAGTTCTCGAAAATAGGTAACCAGAAAAATGCTTTTCCTGGCTGATTCTAAAGGTGAAAAAGTTTCAAAATAATAGGCATCCTGATTGCATGTTTATTACCGGGTGGCTTTTGTAGGATGAAAAGTAGTTCCCACTTTTTTATTAATTTATTGCATCCTATTGATTAGAGAGCTACAAATACGCTTCCCAATATTTATGCTTCGACAAATACAGTCAATCCAAGAACAAAAGGGAATTAACAGACAAAACAGTAAATCAGTTACTGCTGTCACATTTAGAGAAATTTTCAAGACATTAATTTTTAAATGCTATGTTGTATCACTTCACATGAAAAAAAGAGAGAGAGAGAACGAGAGTTTTCAACAATTGTAAACGTATGTTGGTAAATGTCGAACAGGATCGTATAATTGAAGCAAGTGAACATTGTGATTCCGAGTTTCATACTTGGAGACCAAAGCATCATATTAAGCTCTATTTTTAAAATGACTCTTGAAAGGTGTTTTAAAAAAACCAAAGCAAAAAAAAAAAAACTTTTCGTTGAGATCCTGAGGCTATTTATTACAAAAACTCGAGCTACATTAACGATGAGATTTTTCTGGTTGTTGATTTTCAAGAGTTGCTAGTACGAGTTATGTAACTCCTAGATAAAATTTTACAAATTGCCATGCCTTCTTTCTCCCCACCTTGTGCAATGCAAGTTGTATGCTTTATGAATGGGAAGAAATGGCTCCAGATTAATGAACCTGCATCTTTTAACGTCTCTAAATACCTTTTGCCCAACGTCCCTTTGTTTTACGAGCGGAACAAATCATGTAACGGCCACGCAGGCATGCAAGGGGGGACCTGTTGGCGAAAACTTCGGAAAACGTCTCATTACAGAGTGTAATGTAGCGAGGCGGCAGTTAAGGACCCGCGGTCCTCTTGTGGCTAACTGACCTTCTCTTTGGCACGAGCTCCAGATACCGATTTGGTAAGGGACCAGCGTAACGAGGCTTTGCGAAAATGCTCAAGCATTGCTTGCTAGTCAAGCAGGACCAAGCAATGTGTATGACCATACCAATAACAGATCAGGGAGACATGAATACAATTATTCCATAGTGATTGATTTTTATGGCTGTTAGTTTATTAACCAATTAACGCATTTGCCCGTGTCTGACACGAGCGACACTTAATGGAAAGTTTGCCCATGCCCGTGCGTTATTTTATTTCTAATACCCGCCTGAGATCCGTTTACACTTTGTTTGTCTAATATATATTGTCCATGTAATTTTTACCCCACCCCCGTTCCCTAGTCACCCCCCCCCCCTAATCTTAAATTGCAAAGAATAACTTACACTATATTAGTTTTTCAGAAAAAAAATCCGTGCTTTAAGGCAGTGGTGCGCAAACTGGGGGTCGTGACCCCCGGAGGGGTAGCGGGAAAATTTTGGGGTTTCACCAAATTCAAAGAAATTCAAATTTATGAAAAACTTGCAATTACTACAAATTTTAGAACATTTTTATGGTAGTTTATATAAGTTTGGTGCGCTATTTTAAGAAGGCTTTCAATCGATGACGTCACGACACTCTTTTAAAAACACCCTGTAAGAGCAAATCCCAGAAAGACTTTCGATGTAACTTTGTTGACGATTAAGCAAAACGTCTATTGTATATCCAGGGGTCGCGACAAAATTTTACACCAAATAGGTAGTCGCCAATAAAAATAGTTTGCGCGCTTTAAGGGGTTAAAAATGTTAGAATTTATCACAAAACCTTGAATGTAATTGGAAAACATAAATCATCATTTAACCTCTTCAGACCCCAGAACTAAGCACAAACAATTTTGACGCAATTTTTTGGTTCTCTGATTTAAAAAATGATTACAAAACAAAATAACTGAAAAAAAATTCTATTTTAATTAATAATTAGTTTAAATAATAATTAATGCCCAATTTCCATGTTTTCCATGTTTAAAACGAAGTAAACTATCTGTTGATTTATTTCAAAAACAATGGGGTGTTTTGGCTTTTAAATTGCACAAACAGTAGTTGTTAAACATTATTTCAAAATGAACCCAATTGGGTAAACTTGGAATGAAGAGGATAAAACCTATAACGTAGTTACAAGCGGTACCACACAAGCTCATTTTGAATTTTCTGCCACTATAACGTTTCAAGATCAAAGAATTTATCATTAGCTATGTATTTTTTTGTCTTCCATCAGAAAAAGAATCGTGAAAACCACAATGTAAAAAATTCCTGTAAAATTGAAACTGAGTGTTTCGTCAAATTTATGAAGAACTTAAATCAAACCAATTAATCAAGTTTCTTAATAAAAGTTTCTCAATAAAATTCTCTGTAAAAACTACTAGTAGAAGTGGAAAACTATCGATAGTCAACGCCATCTATAGTTATCGATATTTTAAGATTAAACTATCGATGAATTTTGATAGTAAGGAATTTGACGTTATTATGTACGAGTGCATGCGATGCGAGTACTGTAGTGTTCGCATCCGCTCTAGCCACGCGCTTATAATGTTTTTAACTTTTCAACATTAAATTAAAAGTGTTTGAAAAGGTAAAATCGCACTTAAAATAGAAAAAATGAATGTACTTACCACTAATTTAAATGAAAAACCTAAATATATATTTGAAAATTTAAAAAAAAAAAATGATTATACAGAAAAACATCAAGTAGTTCCTGAAAAACATATATATAAAATAGAAACCTTACAAAACTAAAATAAAAACGTGAAATAAATCGAAAATGAACGCAAGTACCACTAAAAAAACTGAACATAAATATGTAAAAAAAAATATCCATTTTTACGTAGAAAAACACCAAGTAATTACTAGGGAAAAAACGAAGTAAAAAGACTTACCTTTTTGAACAATTTTAAATTTATTTCCAGATGAGTAGTAGCAGTTTCTTCAACGCCGGGTGAATAGTGTTAGCTTAATTTCAATATAAAACTTATTTTTCAAAATAGAGAGACAGCAATTGACTTTTTTCATTAGCCGTCGGTGATAAATCGGAACATACTAATGAAATTGTGCATACGTTTTTTAGGTTTACACAGTATCATTTAATTATAGGCAGACGACACTTTTTAAATCTCTTAATACAGGCAATGCTGACGTTTTTTAAACTCTTTTCATAGGCTACGACGTTTACGTAACGACGCTTAGCACGTAACATACCATGCGGATGCAAGCGAAGGTTTTTTTCATTATGAAACTTATTTTTCTGCTAGCGAGATAACAGTTCAACATGACCGGAAAATAAAATAATATGGTACTGCAATTGTATTCTTGCAATCAATCTAAGATAATCGGCAAGATTCATTCCACATGAAAAATAACGCAACAAATGGCGCCGTGCTAAAGATTGGCAGTTTTAATTACCATTTGGATGACAAGTCTGACACCCTACTGACAGAACTATTCCCAAGTGTTCTTAACTGATCCTTTTATATGTTATATTACCTTTTAAAGCTTTGACATGTCTTTTTTTTTTTTTTTTTTTTTTTTTGACAAATAGACAGACGACGCTTTTCAAACACTACAGGCTTTATGCCGCAGGCGATGTTTTTTATACTCTTAGCAAGAACGTCGCCACATGCGACGTTTTTTATATTCATTTATTAGCTAGAACAGCACGTCAGGCGACGTTTTTCTTTTCTTTTTTTTTTTTTTTTTTTTTCACTTTTATCAAGGATATCGCGGCAAGCGACGCTTTTTATACTCTTACCAAGGACAGTGCCGTAGGTGTAGTTTTTAAAATTCAGCACGGGCAACGCTGCGCTTTACCGCTAGTTTATAATAATTTTCGGGAAAAAATAGAACCGACTTCAAATTATAAATTGCGCAAAAGAGTAAAAATTAAATTAATTCTTTAAACAACATCGATACAGTTTTTACACATTATTTTGAAACCGGCGCAAAATTATCTAATTATCTCTACGCCATGTGTTACTTTACATTGGAACTGTTGCAAAATCTGGGCCATTTACATTTGTAATTGATTTATGATTACAAAAGTAATCACGAATCAAAACCTTTCATAATTTTGCACCAACATCAAAACTTATGCATAAAAGTCGTATCGACGTTGTTTAAAGCATTAATGTATTTTTCACTTTTAGAGCAATTTATAATTTGTAGTCTGTTCCAATTTTTTCCAAAAATTATTTTATTTCATTCTTTTTATTATAAATACATTTTTTATATAAATACTCTATTTTAAAAAAAAACCCATATCAAAGGGCAAACCTTCTTTAAGTGAATGGCAATAAAAACTAATCTGTACGAGCTAGCTGTACGATAAATTCCGTTTTGAAAGCGATTAAAAGGTCACTAGAGCAAAAACTGATTGGATTTAGTTTTTCTTCAAGGATGCCTGCCGTCTAACTCTTGTTAGAATTGCTTTTAATATTACAGCTTAATGACAACAAACTCTTTTTTAACAATAAGTTTTATATTTATTAATAATTTTCCCAAGCCAAGCCATTCCAATTAAAATAAAAAAATACCTATTTTTCTCCGATAACTTTTTTTATAAAAAACAAATGTAGTCAAAATGATGTGCCATATTTGAGTTAGACGGTCCTCTATCGATTAAAGAAAATATCGTCATAATCGGTTCATTTAGTGAAAAGTTGTGAATGAAAAAACGAAAAAAAAAAAGACTACATTTCTGCCCATAACTTTTTCTAATTATCGAATATGGGCAAACAAAGGTACGGGAATTATGGGGAATCACACTCGTTCGTTTAAAAAAGAAATCATGAAAATCGGATCATCCGGTGAGGTAAACAAACAAATAAACAACAAAAAAGAAAGAAAAAAACCGACATACATAGTTTGAACGTATAATCTCATCTTTTGTGAAATCGGTTAACAAAATCGGAAAAAACTATTTTTGTTGTATATTAGTTGATTTAAATGAGATAATTTGAGGAAACATTTAAGACACCGAAAAGAATAGGCTTCATGTGAGTAGAAAAAGACGATTATTCTAATGATTAGAAAAAAGTAAAAAGAAATATTATCAATTAAAAATGTTAAATCGACAGTAAATAGATGCAAATACCACGAATTCCAAAACAGAAGTTGAGTATAAATATAAATAAGAAAAACTTCCAATTTTGCGAACACAAAAACTATAGCACACTATCGATTGTTTGGGGAAAAAAACTATTAATGGTCACGGTAGTGAGAACTATCGATAGTTTCCCACCACTAGTGAGCAGCTCCGGCAGCCAGCCTTCCTGCCTGCGGGGGCATTATTCGCCTTCGACTTTGTGTGTCAGAAGTAGCAATGCAGCGTACTCACAGACTGCGGCACATTTTTTTTATTCTCTGTAATTTTCCTTTTTAAAGATTTTTTAGTTTCTTGTTTTTATGTCTCTTTAATTTTACATTAGACGCCGGATAAAAAAATTCCAGGAGGTTCTCGTGTACTTTCGGGCCAAAATTTTTTAGTGTATAAAATTCCAAGAAAGGCTGATTTCTTTCATTTTAGTCACGCTGAACGATGTAAATAGGTAATTCGAAAAAAAAAATGGATTTATGCAAGACACTTTGTTCATTTTTACTTTTTTCTTAAAAATAATGGATGGCAACACCAATATTTTTCAGAAGGCGGCAACTGACCGCCATGATATTACATACATTACAAATACCATTAATTTACTTTTAGATCGAGACTGATGAAAATCAGCCAATAACTGAGAGACGTGTAAGAGAGGTGATACCGCATAAGTGAGAGATTAGTGTACGGTTTTGATGTATCATCAAGCGATATAACAACAGAAACTAAAGACTTATAGAAGCGAAAGTAATTTAATGTTGAAGAATCAAGTACAATGCATCTCTGCACTTACAATCGCTTTTTCACTTCTTATTTCACCATTTCCCTTCTTCTAAGAGGATTATCGGATTCTGTAAATAGCTCTCACTTTTCTCTTTCCCTGATCCTAGGGATTTACTTCCCACTAACACGGTAAATTGTAACACCATTAATTAACTTCACTCTATTTTTGCTCTGCAAACACACACATTGATTGTGTCAACATATTTTACAATCAAAATTCCATCTTGCTTGTTGAATTAGCTTCAGTTTACTGCTCAATACATATTCCTGCGAATTTCGGGATAAAAATTACACAAATGAAATGAGATAAAATCATGTTTTTCCTTTTTATAAGAAGTCTTTTTTGAACTAAACTGTTAGAAATTTCATCATGAAATTACGGTTAAATGACCGGCAGCAGTCTGTTCATCTAATTCACCGTTAAATTTACGGTTTGGAACATTTTTCTATCTTTACGGGACCTAACCATTTCTAATTAACTTGGTTAAAAAGCCGTAAATACAAAAATTTACGGTTTTATAACCATTTATAAATGGTTTCAAAACAAAATTTTCACCGTTTTTGAACCATTTCGAGGCGTAGAAACCGCAAACAAAGCTTGCAGGACTCGAACCCCGAATGCGTGTTGTACAAGTCTTGCTCTCTATATACTCGGCCACCGGCATCACGTAAAGCGGACGTTTATTTATCAATAAATTTTCTTTTCTAACAGGCAAACAGCCTTAAAATTGAGATTTCAGTTTTTGATTGGATCCAAATTTATTTTTGATCTAAATTTACTGTATATTGACGAAAATCATTTTATTTGCTGCAAAAATTAAAATACAAACAAGCTTCAGCAGCTCAAATTATGGGTTCGCTCATTCGCAAACAGTTTGGGAATCCGATGTCTCCAATTTTTGATTTACGTGTGTATGTGTCTCTATTTAGTATCCACTGCTTAAGCCACTTTTTTTTCTTCTTTTTTTATATATACATGCAGATTTTAACTGATAAATCCGTATTCCTATTTTAAAACAACGTACGACCGATAAGGTTTCGCAACCAAGATGGACGCCCGATTCTTATTGAGCGCTTGAAAATTACGATTAGTTAAACGTTCTTTAGGATAAACAGAGAATAAACGATTTTTTCACAATCAGCGGTTTGAGTAACATCTTTTTAATGGTTATTCAAATGTTGTAATTAAATATGGTAAACTGACAATCAAATAAACGGTTATTTTACTATTTTCTTACGGAAATTTTTATCAGTGTACAAGGAAGTCTCTTTATGCCGAATACCGATGCAACGAAATAAATGTTCAGTCCCTTTTTAATTGCCATTAGAATAGCGCATAGCTCGTTATAGCGAACACTCTGTTAGAACGAAATATTTTCCCGGTCCCTTGGATTTCATTGTATTAATTTCATGAGCTATAAGCAAGCGTATATTAAATGAATAAAAGCGAAAGGACAAAGAACGCAGATGACAAAGTAGTATTATTAATTTGTGCGGAAAAGGGCAATCTTTTTGTCCTTAATAAAAGTCTTTTCCTAATACTGTTTGCCTCTAATTAAGGGGCACAGTACATTCTTTCAATTTTTTTTTCATTTAACAGTCAGGTAAACAATAAAGCATGCATTTAATTCCAATTAAGATCAGATATGAAACTTGAAAATAGAACCTCATTGTGATCAACCATTAGTTTAAAATTTTTAAAAAAATGAACTTTTTTTCTATTTTTAAAATTTTTGGTAACTTTCTCAATCATATCTTTTTCCAAGAGATTTTTTCCGATTAATACTTCCCAAAATTTACAGAGTTGTAGTGTTCGGCAGTAGTTAACTATAAGTAGTTAACTACTACTAGTGGCAACTACTAATTAACTAGTAGTTAACTACTAGTTGTAACTACTTTTGTTTTGAACTAGTTAACTACTAGTTAAACTACTTTTTTCCCAACTACTAGTTACAACTACTTTCAAAATTCCCACTACTTTCGAAAAAAAAAAAAATTTTTATTTATTTTTTGAAAAAAATACCTTTTTTAAACATTAAATTATTTAATATTTCGCGTTATGAATATTACTCACACAAATGTATTTTTGATATTATGTTATATAATGAAAAAATACTCATAAAAAATCATATTTATTACAGTATTTACTAGGGATGTAACGATAGTGATTTGGCCGAATAGCCGAATACCGAATATTCGGCCAATGTCTTAGGCCGAATACCGAATATTCGGCGGCCGAATATTAAATTTTCTAGAAAATCTTTGCAATAGAAATTACTTCTGAAATTTAAAATAATATTCAAAGTCAAACACTATACACACAATCTATGATGTATGATTTAATTATGTTTGTTAAGAATTTAAAACTATTTAAAATTAATCTATTTTCTCTGTTGTTTTGAATGTAATAAAACTAGGAATCTCACCCACAAGTAGAATTGAAATGACAGGTTTTATGGTAGTAAACATTAGCATTATTTTACTAATTATTTAAATCAAATGAAAGAACTACTATTGCTTAGTGAAATACCTTGCTCAAAACTGTTTTATGAATATATTTTTAAAGTTATAAAAGTTAATATTTTTATTTTGTGGGGTTTTTTTACATACCTATTTTTAAAAGATCTATTAAAATTTAATGCACTTAACTGGAATATATTTTTATTTCAGGAACCCCAATAACTTATGCTAGCTAAATATTCATGATATATTCTAGGCGTTTCACATTTCTCTCTTACCCAATATTCATAATAAATCAGTTTACCCAAACAAAGTCTGACTTCCACTTTGTTAATAATAACAAAATAAATTTTTCACATTCTCCATCATAATTAGCTATTGCTAGGTTTTGGGAGCAAATGCTAAATATAAAATACAATATTACAACTTTAAAATCTGTTTTTTCTCAGTAAAGCCTAAAACAAGGTTTAAAAAAAAGTAGTTTTTTTACTAATTTTTTTTTATTTATTTAAACTATATACAAATGTTTTCTTTTGCAATAATTATAATACGATTTTAAATGTTTAATATCTACTAATTTCTCTATTTTTTTACATTTCTACTGCAGAAAAACTATTCGGCTGAATAGTCCATCAATATTCGGCCAGGCCGAATTTGATCTTACCCAGTATTCGTCCAGGCCAAATATTCGGCTAACTGATGAAATGACTATTCGGCCAAGGGGTCGAATAGGCGAATACCAAATAGTGGCCGAATATTCGTTACATCCCTAGTATTTACGCAAATTTGAAAAAGCTTTCTAATAATAGTCAATAAATTGCGCCCGCACCAGCACATGCGCAATGAAGTTTCATTTAAAGACGAAATCTTCATTATCGGGAAGCTTTACCTCTACTCCAGTACCATGCATGCGTTTGGGATACCATAAAACCACAAAAAGAAAGAAAAGACTTTTAGGATTTTTTTAGAAGAAAATACTGATTTTTGTGATTTTCTTTTTAGAAAAAAATACTAATTTTTATGATTTTCTTTTTGGAAAAAAATACTGATTTTTTTTTTTTTTTTGAAAAAACTGACTTTTATGATTCTTTTTTTAGACAAAATATTTTTTTTATGATTTTAAAAAATATATTTGTATCAGCTTCTTCTAAATTATTAAAATATAGATATTTTGTATTATAAATTTTAATATATTCTGGGTTCAAGTAGTTCATTAGAATTTTAAGTCACTATATGGTAGCCGTAATGCATCTGGTCCTTTAGGGAAAGGTGGAATAAGTTCGTTGAGGTGTTAAAAGATGACATTTTATCAGAGAACATTAAGTTTTTTACATGCTGACATTACAGCAAAAGCATCAACAGCACCTTTGGAAAGGATTTTTTCTACATTTGGAATAGTGCACTCAAAATTAAGAAACAGATTGGGGGTTGATAAGGCATCAAAACTGGTTTTCTTGATGAAACATCTAAATAGTAAAAAATATTAAGCTGTAGTAAACATTTTTTGGGATATTTGCCATCTGTGTTTATATGTTCAAGAAATTTGTATATACTCAAAAAATTATAATAGTCCAGTCAACTTATTTGTATATATTCAAGAAATTATAATACATTTCGTCCATAAATATAAGTTTTCTCTTTTATTTCTTTTTGTTCTCTGTTTATTAAGCATACATTTTTTATGTAATATAATTAATCAATAATTAATTTTGAAGTAATAATAAATAATTATTTCAACTGAAATGTCCATAAATAACTAGCTGAATTTTTTACTGTATTTGTGTATACATACATATTTTGCTTAAAAAATCCAAAAACTCTCATTTAAATTTTAAAAAATACCATTTTTTAATTAAAAAAATTACCAACTCTGCCTTCAACGCCATTTGAAATAATATAATCTAAATTTCTAAAGCATGCGCGTTACTAAGATATTTTGTTAATAAATGGGAGTTCGGCAGAGGGATAATTTTAAATTGATATTAAGGGCAAGCATTTTCATTCTACAACAACTGCTGAAAAATTGTTATTTCTTAAAAACATAAATTATTAACTTTATTAAACAAATACATACCAAAATAAAAGTTTAAATTTAGAGAAAAAGGTTTTGTCTTTATTCATATTCTGTTTATAGATTAATTGTTCAGTGATATTTGGAAATATTCAATCTTTGAATGTTTTACAGGAATTTCTTAAAATTCTTTTAATGATTAAAGGTAATATTGAATTGAACTATTAATATTAAATATTTAAAAACAAGTTTAAAAATGGAAATTCAAATGAATTATATTTAAAAGTAGTTAACTAGTAGTTAACTACTTTTGGAGAACGGGTAACTACTAGTTACAACTAGTCTCAGAAAAAGTAGTTAACTACTAGTTGCAACTAGTTTTGTTTCGAGTAGTTAGTAGTTGGTAATTAACTACTTTGTGACAAGTAGTTGCCGAACACTATAGAATTGTTGTTGCTTATGCTACTTGGGTAATCCAAGCTCCCCTTCGTCGAATCGACTAGGAATTAAGGCAGTTGGGAACGCCTTCCGTTTCAATTTGAGCACCAATGGTGGAAGTACGACTTTGCTCATAATATACTTGAATGACACCAGATGGCGCCACTACAAATACGCCACCTTCCTTTTTAGACCTATGGGTGAGGGGAAGGGAAAATCCCCACCCACCGGTACCCTCGGAATGGCCTCGGGACATCAGGGTCCACGGAGTTTACATGCACGTATCCCCAAGTGCACATGGTGGGTCTTCAGCGGCTCAGGTATCGAATCCGAGATCCTCCGATCCGAAGCTCGATGTCCTAACCGCTAGGCTACCACGGCCCAAAATTATAGAATAAAAGTTAGCATGTAATTACCTATCTAAAACTCAGTTGAATTGTAATTTTTTTTTTTTTTTTTGTTGCTGTTGTTAAAAACTCAGGAAAAAAGGAAAAAAATTCTAAATTTCAAATTCAACAATTAAATCTTAACAAACTACAAGCTTCGGATTCAAACCCATGCTAGTGTTTGTTAAACGTACTCCGTGGAATGCCCATGTAAAGTTTCAAATCTGTATCTTTAGTTGAAAAAAAGCCTTGGGGATTTAGCGACACGTAAATAATCAAAAATACAAAGTAGAGAATAATGTTTTTGAAGATTTTAAATGTAGAATGCAAACAGCTCAAGTCATTTACAAAAACTGGAATAGCTTTTAAAGTATTGCTTAATCACATGCGTTAGAAAATTTGCACAAGGCTTTGAAGCAGTTTTATCTATCGAAATAAGTAATTTTTTTTCGATATTTTGAACAATTTTGAGGTAATGTGCCCCCTTAAGAGAATTGTATCTCTTGCTATTAACTGCTGGAGCCTAAGTAATGACAGTACTGCATGGTCTAGTGATTCAGTGGCGCAGTCGGTAAAGCAGATAGGTCCGCATCAAAGTTTCCTATTCCGAGAAAGGCATGGATGTTATTGATCAGTATAGAGCTTCTTCAGATCAGGGACTTGAATCCGATCCATAGGGGCTCTTTGTACTTGGTCTGTTGAGTCAGATATAAGCGCACAAGATCATTGGTATTTAAGGTACCATAAATTACCCATGCAGAAATTTTAAGGTCTCACCCTACAAAATGCGTTCAGTGTAAATCTTCTTTTACCATTTTAATGGCGCACAATATCTGATTATTGTACATTATATTTCTCGAAAAATGAATAAATAAGGTCTTACAATATTTCGTTTCTTAATAAGCCGCATATTCATGAAAATTCTTATTATATTTTAGTTGTAAAAGAACTAAGCTTCGAAGTCCTTCTCGAGACGATATTTAACGATATCCTCGATTTAGCGATTTAACCATAGTATTTAACAGTCCATAGACAATCTTTAAATCCATATTACATTTTATTTTAAGCGATCTACTGCGTTTTGGCAGCTTATAAAAACATGACAGCGATATAACATTAACGTAAAATTTATGTAATCACATTTTTTCAGCAGCCGGAATTCTAATTGCTAAATATTCTGAAAGGAGATGGTTCAGATTCCTATTGTATATCACTAAATAAATTTATTAAAATTTTCTCATGCCTTATCTAAGATCTATTACGAACTTGTTTCGCCAAGGAAAAAAATTAATGGGCTTTTTCTAAAATTATAGGATGCTGAACTTGGAGGTGGGAGCCTTAATTTTCACAAACGCCCTCCGATTTTGATATATAAGCGATTGAAAATTGTCATACATTGATATCTTAGGCGCGATGTATCTGAAAGCAAACTGGCGCAATCTTCTTCATTTTAACTCGGTGATGTAAAGCGAAGAAATTGATGAATGGCCAATAAATTATTCGTTTACATTATCTATTTTTTCCTACAGATTTCCAGTCAAAAATATTTGTTAAAATGCAAAATTGAATGTAATCAAAATTTCCATGATAAAAAAAAATGTTTCAAGGAAAAAAACATGATGACGTATCATTCACTGATGCATGATTTGTGTAAGAAATTCAATTAAAATAACTAATTAAAAAAATCATCGTATTTCACCCGATTGTGCAGACGCAATGTTCACTTAAACGCAGTGATGCAAAATGAAGAAAACGAAACCCAAAGGCTGAATGGAGTCTACATCCTATCATTGAGTGACAAATCAGTTTCTGGGGGAAATATTGCATGATGTCTGTTACGCTCCACTCAGTAAGCAATTACTTGGATAAGTCAAGTAAAAAAATGGTTATTATTAAATTGCGTAAGTTTAATATATTCCATCTTCTATTTAAAGATACTAAGAAAATAAGTTGTTCGTTTCGGATGTGATATATTTATATATGGGTGTATCCAAGGGGGAGGATATCAGAAGTCTCTTTCTTTCCGAAATTCCGATATCTGATAGAAGTCATTTAAAAAACAGCCATTAGAAAGCGGCAGCGAAGCAGTATCACACCCCGGAGCAGAATCCTGGATAGGTCACTGTATATATATATATATATATATATACTAGCGGTACCCGCACGGCTATGCCCGTGTTAAAAAAATGAAAAGACCAGTCAGTTCACCATTGTGTATATAGTGGTAATTTTTTCATGCGAAAATTATGTTATTTTATTAAAATGTATAGCATTCCACATAATTAAAAATTACTCACAAACGGCAATGAACTAGCGATCCTACACATTTAAGCACTTTTTTTTACAAAACACACACAAAAGGAAAATAGAAATGAAAGAAGCGAAAAAGAAAATATTTAAGAGAAAACGCATTTTGTTTGCTTAGTTCAAGTACTCACACAAAAAGGGCGATTATAATCCATTAGAATAGTTTTAATCTATTAGTTAGTTAGAATAGTTTTTATCTATTATTCATTCAGCAGCAAGAAAAGCTTTGAAAGAGGAAAAACCTTTCATCTGAGCCCAAATAGGCAAATAACACGTTTACTAATTCACTGGAGAAAAAAAATAAAAATATGAAAGTAATAATAGGTTGGAATAGCAAAAATCGCTATAAAGGATAACATTTCTTAAGAAAAAACCCTGTGCAGTATTTTAATTCGTTTAAAAAAAGAGAAATCAACTCCTGAAAAATAAATTAATTAAAAATCGGCTGCTCCTCAAAATGATAACAAGAAGTTCCGTCTAGAACTATACGAGCCTACTTTCCCGTATACACCGAATGCAAATTTATAATCTAGCTATCTCTCTCTCTCTGTCTTTCTCGTTTAGTTTTAGTTCTTAATTGCTTCAAATATACCTTTTTCAACGGTTATAGATATTCATTCAAACATTCATTTATTAAGTCATTCATGTATTTAGTCACTCATTTATTCATTCATTCTTTTGGTTATTCATTTAATCATTCATTGATTCAAAAATATTCTTGAAAATCCCGATCAAAAAATTTCATAGGAAAATAGGCTCCTTAGGTTCTAGTTGTACTTTCTATTTGTACATGTTCTACGTCAAAAGAGCTTTCCGATAAAGTTTGTTCCAAGCAAATCGGTCCGTTAGATCAGGAATTATATAGTATTGAAATTTCCCCGTAGGCGGTATGCTAATTTTTTTTGAACTGTTCAAAAATGAACAAAAATTGTTCAAATCAATATTTCACGCCAAGAACTTCTTCCAGTGAGCTTGTTCATGGGAACTTGGATCTTGTACCCAAATTTACATAATTTGCTTCATTTTCACCCGTCCGCGATAATGTTAAAATTTTTTGAACTGTTCAAAATTGAACAAAAAATTGTTCAATCAATCAAAGTAAAATATGGAAAAGAGATGTCCTCGCCGAGATCTTTCGAATGCAAAAAGAATTTTTCGAATCGGACAATTCGTTCAAAAGTTATTAGGGGGGGACAGACCGACAGACAGACCGACAGACAGACCGACAGATAGACCGACAGACAGACCGACAGACAGACCGACAGACACACTTTTTCCCCATCTCAAAACCCTACTTTCAAATTTTTTATTTTTCAATCTTTATTTAATTACTTAACTTATTTTTCACTTTTCTTGATTTTTAACGATATTTTCACGATACATTAAGCCTTCTTTCATGCTTTATTATTTTTTTTTTTACTTTTACGGGAAAGTAGGCTAAAAACCGCAAGAAATAAATTTTAATTCGTTAACAAAGAAAAGGATCATAAGCCAGTCGTTATGGTAACAATTCAAATAAAATTGAAGTTAATTATAAGAAAAAATAATTTCGAACTACAGAGAAAAACGCTTATAACTTCTTTTCCTGTTAATTTAGAGGCTTTAAATTTTAGCACAAAGAACAAAACTCTTTCTGAGACAGTTTTTTATGCGCTTTTCAACGGTATCAAGCTTGAAAAGATGCGATAATTCCTTCCCATAGAAAACGACTATTTTACAAAACTTTCGTCTATAAATTGGAATAAAAAAAGAACAAATTAGAATTTCAGAAAAAACTCTCCGAGGGGCACACCCCCATGTTCCAAACTAATTTCGTGCCAAATTTCATGAAAATCCGCTGGACGGTCTGGGCCCTACGCCGGACACAGACAGACAGACAGACACACACACACACACACATACTTACGGCTTTATTATTAGTAGAGATATACACTCTCAGAAATGGAGTTCTCACTTTTGACGATTCTTCAATCGCCAAGAAAATTTCGTCATTTATAACGATTCTTTCCTCGCGCGATCACGTGACTCAAAAAAGTTACTACACAAATTTCGCCAAATTGACGAAAGGTTTACTCGGAGCATTTTTCACGAAGCCATTTCGCCAAATACGACGAAAGTTTCGTGAGATTTGAGCATGTGTTTCTGAAAGTGTATATAGTATCATATTTTAATAATGCACAAATGCAGCAATACGTTGAGAATAAAAAATAATTTAAGGAAAAATTTCATTTTAGTTTAAAACTTAACATATGCTTGTATGCTGTAAAAAATACGACTTCGCATGTATAATGAAATTTTAAATTTCTTAATTTTATTTAGTTATGTGTTCAATTATTTGTGCATTCGTTTATCGATGAAGCCTTGAGTGTATTTTTAGTACACATTTTCTCAACACCACATTTTAAATTCTAAATTTTTTAAATAAAAATCCTGGTAAAATTTCCAAATCATTTGTTCCCACTTTCCACCCGTTTGTTTCGCCACTTTCCGATTCCGTATTCTATTTAAAGAAACTGCCAATTTCTTCGCTGCAGGAAGTAAATATTAATTTGCAAGGATATGAGCTGGCAGATCCTCTAGTAAGATGGCACAAGCACTCAGCTGTAAGACTCCAAGCTCGTTATTTGCAGAATAAATTTGTAAAAAGAAGGGACACTTCTTTACGCTTGCTTAACAGAAGGAAATGAAGATGATCACCATATCGCTGTTGATTTTCCACTTCCGTTTAAATAAATGTTCTAATCCGGTAATAATACAAGAAAAGAAGCAGTCATGAACATATTTCTTGCTGATTTTAAAAGAAGTAAACGAACTTTCATTAAGCAAGTTAGTTTCTATGATTGATATTCACAAGCGCTGATTTTTTTTTGACACCAGTTCCTCGTCTCCTTCGTTTAGAATATTCTTTTTTAAATATTTTTCAATCATTATTTTTTGAAAATCCTTTTAATTTTTACTCAGAAGTATCGAAAATTGAGTAAGTTTGGTTAAATAATTAGGAGAATGCAATTATTTTGCTTAAAATTATCGATTTGAAACTTGATTATTGAAAGTGTTTAACATTGTAATTTGCACTCTCGTAAGAGAAAAATCTCCTTAGGGATCTAAAATCAAATGAAAACAATTCTCTTTTTAAATATATATGTGACACATTTTTACACGAGTTAGTTCAAAAAAAAAAGAATGTTTCACGCTTCTTATCTGACAAGATGATCAATAATAATAAACAGCCATAGAAAAGGTCAAAAGTACTGGGGTTTTTTTTCCCTTAATTATTAAAAAATATTTAAATAATAAAAAAAAAATTCTCCAGTTTTTTTCTTAAAATTACCGATTTGAAACTTTATTGTTGAAAGTGTTCAGCTTTGTAATTTGCATTCTCGTAAGAAAAAAATCTCGTTAAGGATATAAAATCAAACGAAAACAATTCTCTTTTTAAATATATGCGACACATTTTTACGAGAATTATTTTACCAAAAAGAATGTATCATGCTTGTTGAGATGATCAACAATAATAAACAGCTATAGAAAAGGTCAATAATACTGGGGATATTTTTTCCCCTAATTATTAAAAAAAAATTTAAAAATTCATTCCTGTGACTTTGAGTAAAGCACATAGATACAAGATAGCGAGTTTGAGTCGTTTTTAAACACCTCAGCTAGAACAAACATTTTAGCGATACATCGATGACAAGATTATTAAATATAATAAACATCTATAGAAAAGGTCAATAATAATGGGGATTTTTTTTCCTTAATTATTCAAAATTTAATAATAAAAAAATGATTCCTGTAACTTTGTTTAAAGCACATTATTTCAAGATAGCGAGTTTGAGTCGTTTTAAATGTCTTAGCCAGAACAAACATTTTATCAAAAGATGGAACGATAAAAACAGTGTTGTTTTGGTTTTATTTATTTTGACACGAATTTTTGTGAAGTGACATTATGTTACTTTCTTATGCACGCTACATTAAAAGCAACTTAAATCCAGATTACAATTTTTTTCCCCTTGCTATCAACCCACTCAACATAGTCTGGTAAACATGTAAGAAAGCACTTTTTTCCTCTTTATCGTGGAATAACTTCCGAAATTTTCTAAAGCCTTTCAATTCGACTTCATTTACGGAGAGAGCAAAGTCGTTTTTATGTACTATATTCTTTTAATTCGAGAAAAGCTATGTCTTTAACACTTCTGAAGTGACCTGAAGTGAAAGGAGAAAGAAATAAAACGCTTTAAACTGAAAGGGGAAGCAAAATGCAAAAAGGAATTCAACACATTTTTTTTTTTTTTTTTAGATTCTTTTGTTTCGCGTTGCAACGGAAAGCGGATTGTTTTTTCATTATTATTGCTATGTCAGCGAAAAAAGAGAGGTTAACGGAGCATTTCGTTCAAAAAAAACTACAGCGATATCTACCGCTGCAGAACTTAAAGCTGAGAAAATGTCCAAAAAGCCATTAAATAGAATGTTGAAAATAGAATAATTTAAGAAAAAATTAACCGACATTACAAATTTAAAAACAACAAGTTATACTTAAACTGATATAATTACAAAAGAATTCAAGTTTTGGATTCAAGTGTTGGAGAATCTCTCATAATTTTATTTTCGATTGGCAGTGATTGCAACAGAAGCAGAGTTACAAAAAGAACAAAATAATAATGAAATTCACAAAGAACAGAGCATTGGAATATATCTTTACAACAAAACTTTTCGTCTTCCTTTTTGTAAAGCAGCCTTTTTAGCGTGTAGCATTTAAACTAGCAAAAAAGGAAGCAGATATTGCATTTTTCTTGCAAATTAATTATCTTTCTATCTTCTCCTTTACGAAGCATTACTACGAGAACAAACGTCGCATTGTGTATTTTTACACTCAGCCGCCAAAACCAACAGAAATTTTGCAAATTGCAGACAAACTTGAACTTTGTAGCAAAACATTTCTAACACATAATTTTGCTGAGAAATGAAATACTAGAAATTGTACAACTGTGCAGACAGACATCTCCCATCTTTCCCTATCCTCCCATCAAACCCTACTTTCAAATTTTTACTTTTTCAATCTTTATTTAATTACTCCACTTATTTTTACTTTCTTTGTTTTTAACGATACTTTTACGATATATTAAGCCTCCTTTCACACTTTATTTATTATTTTTTAAACTTTTACGGGAAAGTTGGCTAAAAGTGGAATTAAAAATCGAATTCAGAAAGCTGAAAAGTGATAAATGTAAACTTATAACTATTTTTTTTACCTGATAATATAACCCCCCCCCCCCCCAGATGAGCTAAATATACGAGCATTTTATTTCATTACTTTAAGAACATTAAAACAAATGGATAATGCGCTTTAGTCAGAAAATTATTAATTCATTAATTAAAATCGCAGCTCTTCTGAAATCGAAAAGGGAAAAAAACGGGTTTTTAATCTTGCACAAAAATTGTTGTAGAAATCGTACCACCTCAAAAGTAACCAATACTTGTAAATCAAGCTTTTTTGACTTCATTTTCATTTAATTTTGATGTTTTTTTTTTTTTTTTTTTTTTTTTTTTTAAGCTTTTAGTACTGATTTGCTCGATTTTACAGTTAACAAGAATGGAACATACCTTAATTTTCCTGGTTTAGGGGAAGGCCAAACACACCTTAAAGTATGTTTTGAGGAAGGTATGTTTGGACGTACTTTAATGAAAAAATCCATTCAAAATTATGATTTAAGAAGTATAACAGTTAACGCGCCTATATAAATACACACTTTTTTTTCTTTCCTTCTTATTCTTCTTTTTTTTAAATTGATTGTTAAAAAAAAAAAAATATTTTTTCTGAACACTCGAATATTTCCAATGATCGATATTGACTAATATTTCCAATGATCAGTAACTAGTCAGATTTTTATGTTCCTTTGTTAGAACGATCACTTTCTTTTTGCCATAAAACAGAGCTTGCAAATTTCAAAACAAATAGGTGTCCTACATCTCTCCTTCCTCAAACTTTCGAAAGTTCGATTTCAAAATGATGACAATGGTTTTATGAATTGATTGCCGATAGAATAGTTTTTTAAAACACGATACCTTTCCACCCATAGAACGGAATTGGAATACCTTGATTTACACGCGATTCTACTATTGAAATTCTTGTGTCGCTTGTACAATTTTCGCAGTCTTTATTTTTATTTTGTTTATTGAATTTAGTTTTATTTTATTGCGTGTTTTCTGCGAATGAACCACTAATTTGTAGTGTTAGAAATAAGCGGTGACTCAAAAGTTTGGTTTGACGCCTAGATTTTCGAACCTAGGCGCCAAGTTTGAAGCCTGAAGTTTTGCCTCACATCAAAGTTTTATTTGCCTTAATCATCGCGATTGACGTTAAAGAGTAGAGACAGGGTTTGCGCTAGACCGGGGTTGTGCGGTATCGCAATATTTTTAAAAATCCCTCTCAAAATGCGGCTTGTCAAAAGGTATTTTAGGGATCATTCATAAATGATGTCACGCTTCGAGGGGGGAGGGGGGGTTCGTGAAACTGTGACAAGGGGAGGGGAGGGGGTAATAAAAAGTGTGACATCATGCATTATGCAACATAGCGTGACGCGTGACGAAGGGGGGAGGGGGGTCAAATGTATGGGGAAAAAGCGTGACGTCATTTATGAACGGCCCCTTAGAGGAAATATGGGGAAGTAACATTTCTTTTTTTAATCGCCTGCATCGTAAAAGGGGTAAAAAGAACGTTTGAAGATCTGAAAAGAAGAAGTTTCTTCTTATTATATGTATGAAAATATGCTAAACAAGAAATTCCGTCTAGAACTATACGAGCCTACTTTCCCGTATACACCAACTTCAAATTTATAATCTGGCTATCATTTTCTCTCTCTCTTTCTCATTTAGCTTTAGTTCTTAATTACTTCAAATATATCTTTTTCAACGGTTAATACATATTCATTCACTCATTCACTCATTCTTTCATTCATTCATTAGTCATTCCTTCATTCGGAAACATCCTTGAAAAATCAGATCAAAAAGTTTCGAGGGAAAACAGGCTCGTTTAGTTCTGGATGAAGTTCCTATCTGTACATGTTCTACGTCATAAGGGCTTTCCGGTAAAGTTTGTTCCAAGCAAATCCGTCAGACAATCAGGATTTATATAGGACTGAAATTTCCCCGTAGGTACTAGCTAATGTTAAATTGTTTTGAACAGCTCAAAATTGAACAAAATATGTTCAAATTAAAGACTGACAGACAAACGCATTTTATCCATCAGAAAACCCTACTTTAGTTACCTACCCTAGTTTTTTCTAATCTTTCAATATTTATTTAATTACTTCACCTTTTTTGAGTTTTCCTTATTTTTAACGATATTTTTTTAATACATTAAGTCTTCTTTCATGCTTTGTTATTTATTTTATTTACTTTTACGGGAAAGTAGGCAAATAAAAAGAGCGCAATTATCACATAACTTCTACTTAAGATAAACCCGTTTTTGAAAGGGGAAGGATTTCTAAACAAAGAAAAGGCGGCCCAATTACATTATTTTTAATAGAAAACCTCAGACCAAAAAAATGGCTTTTTTAAAAAGTTAATATCTTTAAATAATGAAAAGAAATTTTCATGATTTTTTCTAACTAGAATTCTAGGATTTCTTAAACTGAAAGTACATTAATAAATTGAATTTGATGGTTTAAATATTGTACAAAGGTGCATGACTGAAGAAAATCTTTTATGTGTGCCAGTGCTTATGAAAATTCAATAAATAAATATTTCCCCGAAAAACAAACTAAGAAGTTTAAGTAAATTACGTGAGCGCACATGTTCCCCCAAACCATTAAATAATATATGCTAATAAGAAATGAGATTAACATCTAAATTTGAATGTTTCTTTTCTTATGAGCATTCGAAAATCTATTTCACTGCAAGTTATGTTAAATCAGAAGCAGCCTACCATTACATAACAATATGGATTGCCCACAGTCGCTACGGAAAATAGCCAAAATTTTCGATTTGTACGGAATACGATCAAAGAACAAATTTTCTATGGACGAAATAAAGGCGTTCATAGGGTTATACAATAGTACCTCCTTTAGTATTTATGAACCTCCGAGGAAAGGACACCTCTATTTAAAGGAAAAAAATCTCCAGTCCCCTTAGTGTCCCTTATTGAGAGGCTTTACTGTATTATATATTATATTAAATTTTCTTTTAAAATAAAAGTAGATATAGAAATATTCATTCTTATTAACAGAAATTGCTGCGCGACTGTTGACTATATAAAACTTTAACTAAAATCTTGTCTAGAAAAAAAACTTCATATTTTGCTTTCAAACTTTCCGATACCGAATACAGGAAATCTGCTATAGAATAATGCAAATAATTTAAATCAAATAAATTATCTTTCTTGTATTATATATTGTATTTCGAGTGTGTGTATTAAATGTAGTAACACATTGACAAACATTTGAATTTCAAATCCAACTGTTTGATGGTGTATTAAATGTTTTTAAATGTCTTATAGCATTAGCATTAACTTGTTTATGTATCTTTGATGCCAATGAGTTACATGCTACTGTATACTCTCGTAGCACAATACTATTCAACAACATCAATTAAATATTCATTAATGACAGTTAAACGTGTTACATTTGAATTCAGAATTTTATGTTAACATTGTGGAACAGATTTAAATAACTTTCTTTCATACTTGTTCTCCGGCATTTCAAGCAGCATTGTTAAAACCCGGTGATTCTTGTGAGCAGTCGGAAGAAGACACGAAACTCGTGAAAGGTTTTCATTGTGTTAAGCGAACAAAAACTAACCTATTAATTTAATTACGAGCAAGAGTTTAAAAAAAACAACTACTGAAAATTGCCTTAATTGCTTCTGAAAACATGAAAACTTTTTCTTGGTTAGTATCTCTGCATTTCTATTTAAATCACTTTTACGTTTCTTCTCAAATCGAAATCAATTTTTACTAAGAACCTTCATTTTTTTTATAAATAAATAGCATGTCATTAAATTTAAAAAAAAAGCAAGAAGATAACAGAAAAGGAGAAAAAAGAAAGAAAACAATTCAATTAAACATATACACATTGTTCATAATTTAGGCTCGCATTGCAGACATCTTAGGTTGAAAGTGGACTATCGTGATTAACTATATTAGATAATTCATTATGTCATTTACGAGACAAACTCGTTATCGGGGGAAACGATCGCACAAGATTGCATGTAAGCATTTTCGTTTATTTATGCATTTGTTTATTGACATTAGCATTATTACGGTGGTCGCAATTAATGGAGCAACTATTAGTTTTGCAACACAACATGCCTGGGTGACTGCGGGCGTCATTATGGAAGAAAAAAACACACACGAAACAGTCTCCTAAAAAACATTACAAAATGAAAATGGCGGGGGAAAAAATATATTAAGAAAATTCTGGACCTCGCCTTTTTCGGACACAGAGCCATAAAGCATACAACCCAGATTGTTGGCGTGGTAAAGATTTGAGCATGACTGGATTTCGAAGTTCGCTTTATTGTTATTAGAGGGGACTTTTTTTTCTCTCGTCTTCATGGGATCCTTTCTTGCCCAAGAACCGGTTTGTTTGCCGCTTTATTTATTTCGGCGGGGGAGGTGCTGGAGGTGATATGATATTCGTGATCTCGTCCGTATTTAAAGTCATTGAGCGGGCTTCGTGGAAGTCATTTGCCATCTCTCACGCAGGAAGGAAGTAGAGAAAGGGTAGAGCGAGGATACCCCTCTTTGCTTCTTGGGATTACGCCGCATAAGCTGTTCGGCGCTGAGTACAAGCACATAAGAAACAGCAATGTCTCCTAAAGCATTCCTGTGGGTAAGTTCCATTTTTCCTTTTGGTAAGCAATTTTGTGGAGCAGACGCATCATGACAAACCAGGGTCGTGGCCAAGGGGAAGGTTTTGGGGGTTAAACCCCTCTCATTAAAAAAAGAAATGAATAAAGCACAATAAAAAATACTTTTCGTTTGGATTAGTTTGTCGCTTCAAGCTACACTTCAAAAACTCGATACATTCACCGCAAAAAAATATTTATGTTTCTTGAGAGGAGGTCATGTATGAATGTGAAATTTTGCAATGGACAAGAATATTGCTACAAGAAAGTAGTATGCATTTAAAAGAAGTCTTTTTGAAAAAATCTGCATAACAGATGGATTAAATAATTTTATTTAAATTCTATTAAAGTTAGTTAATGCTATTGTCATCTAGTGGAAATGACTTACTTGAGACATTTGGTCACACGATTTATTTTTTTAAGAAAAAATTACCAGGGATGGAAAACTCATCCAATTTCGATTTGAACCTCTGCCTTTTCAAAATCCTGGGCACCGGCCTGCGACAAACAGGCACGTGTAGAGAGAAGCCCTACGAAATTTCCTCAACGCATTCATAGCATATCTTGATGTTATTGAGATTCCCTCGCTTTTTTCCCCCTTTCATTTTTATCTCTATTGATTATCTAGCTCACAGTTCCCAAACTCTGTTATCCCGTGAACCCCTTTTCATTCCATTCTGTTTTTCGTGACCCCTTTCCTAAGGGATCACTCTAAAAGTATTCAATGAGTGCGATAGTTATATTTGAACGTTCCAAAGTTTTTTCCAAGAAGTCCTAAATCAGTAGGGAAATAGAGAAAAGTACTCTGAAATGTGTCACGTATTAGTTACGAAATGTGATGCAAAACAAAATGTTTAGAATCATCTTTTTTGTCATGTAAAATTTTACTTATATGTATCAATATTTAATGGCAAGGTCCTCCGGGCCTTTATACTAACATTAGCGTGAGAATTGCTATGCAAAAGTTTATTCACGTGAAAAAAAGATTCAATACCCTTAGAACTCACACCGCTTTTATAATATCACCTAGAAGAGTAGATATCTAACCGAACTCGTTGCGTAATGAAAACACACTCCGCTCAACCACTGTGTAGCAATCTCGTTGCTTTTAGAAAAGTGGTTGTAAAAATATTAAATAGTGGTGAAATTGTAATCTAATCATCGTCAAGTTGGTTATTCTGGTTATTCTGGATGGTTTTTCTGGTTATATTTTATACAAGACTTAAATTCCGGACCACCGCCCGTGAAAGACCTAAGTACGAATTTTTTATTTAATGTTCAGAACACCGAAAATGCAAAAGTTCACATGTTTTGGAAAGTTCAAGTGAAATATAGTGAAATGATATGTGCAAAATGAAATGCTTTTTGTAGTTTAAATCCGGTTTATTTCATTTTATTTATTTATTTTTTATTCATTTATTTTGTTTTATTTTTATTTATTTGTTTTATTTTTATTTTTCTAATTATTTTATTTTTATTTATTTATTTATTTATTTTCATTGTTACTTTTTATAGTTTGACATTTATAACGAACTTATACTTAAGAATATTGCGGGGAAGAAATCGAATACGTTCAAATTCAATCCATATAACCTTAAATCTTCTCTTGAGGTCAAATTGAAACGTTTGACAACCTTATCGGACATAACGAACTGAATAAAACCGCTTTTCAAATGATGAAACATTAAAATACAAATTGTAAAAAAGCCTACAAACAAAAGTAATAGATCCAGTTCTTTTAAAGACCCATTTAAGCCATTTTTATTGTAGTTTGAATGAACAAATTAAATTTTTATGCGTCAATAATTAATTTTCGTAATTAGCTTTCTAAATACCACTTCATTTCTTGAATTCAGATATTTGTAATTAATGGTTTGCTTATAAGCTTGGGTTGTATTTAAGAGGCAAATTCAAGTTGTGTAATACTGAAAAGTAATTAATTTTGCTCATTAAAATTAAGAAAATTAATACGATTTAGGTTCTATTCAATATTCTATTGTCCATTTTTCTTCAGAATCATTCTCATCATTCATAATTCTTGAAACGGAAATTTGCGCTAATTAATTATTTCTAAATGTAATGAAAGAAGTGAGTGTACTCGAAAACTGCAAAAGCTTATTTCTCCTCGCAGAACAGGAGATATTATAATAAAGTAGTTTGAATTTTCAACTCAAGTATTCAACAAAAGCTTAAGAGCTCAAACCATATAAGCAATATTATTTAATTTATTCTGACGAAAAAGCGTAGAATATTCAGATGTGCAAGTTTCATTTAAAAAAATATAATACTAATAATAGTAATAATAACAAAATACCATTTGACTGAAATACGAGTCAATTGACTACAAATTTGAGACCTTACAGTACAAATAAGGGAGATGGGGTGGAATTAGCTTAAAATTTCTTTTTATTTTAAACTAATTTTCCCTTGATTTTGAACTTTATATTGATAAGAAACTTTTTCCTTACTGTCTTACTAATCTGAAGTAGTTATTTTAGATAAATGCTAAGGGTACAAAAAGTTATTGAGAGTCGTACACTTTTTTTCTTAGTTTCATCACCCGGTTCATAAGATATCTTACCATCTCTTGCTGCAGGGACGGGTTTCAAAACTTCGTAAATGAAAGTAAATGAAAAAATAAAGGGAACCTGATTGCTATGTACATGAAAACACATCACTCGCCCCCAAAAGTTATTGACAATTGATTACAGAAATATTATTGGACACTCATATGGAAGTTGTGTCGTTTTAAACGCATAATTCTCATAAATAATTAAAATTATTCGCGCTACAAACAAATCAAAGCTTTCGTAATGTATCAATCATCGGTTCAATCGAATTCGACAAATTTTCCAGAAAAAAAAAAACTCCCTCGGCTACGGTCCCATTAAGATAAAATATAGAAACGATATACCATTACTGTGTCATCAACATTGTGCAATATTTTGTTTCCTGTTATTTTTTTTTTCTATTTGATTGGTAAAAAAGATAAATAATACGTCTAAAACACTTGAAAATTTTGCGATATTGTTTAACTAAAGCATTTTATTTTTAGAGTCGATGTTGATCTAGTTGATATTAAAAAGTTTAACTATTACAAAAACTATTACAATTTTTAACTATTAAAAAAAAGAAAGAATGAAAAAACATTTCGCATGAATTGCATCATAAAATCTTATCTACCTTCCAAAAGTCATTTGAGATAAAGTTTTTAAAAAATAAATCCGGCTATCTCATCAGGAACTATAAAGAATTAAGTTTTATCCTTAATAACTTTTTTTTTCTTTTTTTTTTTTTTTAAACGCTGCAAAATTCAATAGGAAACTGATTTTAGAAAGAAAAGAAAATTTAGAAGTGTCTGCCAAACCTGCAGACTCCAAAATACATCTTTTACCCTTCCCAATAGCATACTTTGATGCCTTTTTATTATTTATTCGTTTGTTTATTTACTTATATTGCTCTATATCTGAACTTATTAATAATTTTACAGCAATTTTAAGTCTAAATAATAAGGAATTACCTGGTTTGTGCGAAACATAAAAAATAAGATAAACAATGTTTAAAGGGGAAAATTTTGTAATAAGTGTTGACGCCAAGTGTTTCGGGAATTTCAATTAATTCCTTTTTCCCTTTTTCTTTTTTGTGTGAGAAAGTAGAGCTAAAAATGGAAAAATGCATCTGGAAAAACTACAAATAAAAGTAAGCAGGGATAATACATTGTTTTTCATGGCAATTGTGAGATGGTGTATTACTATCATACACTTTTTTGAGCATGTTATTAGGTAAAATGATTTTTCAAAGATAATAAATTCAAGTAAAATTGATATGTATATCATTTGTTTGATCCTTTTACAACGTGAGTCAAACATAAATAAAAAATAGTACGAAACATTTTCCCCCTTTATGATTTTATATTAAATTTTAGTAGTTCAACAACATGACCTGAATTTTGATAGTTTACCTGTAACAGTTAGTCTTTACCGTGCAAGTTAAAAGGATATTTTTACACATTTATATGAATTTTTGAAATTATTTCTTTCTTTACTAGAAGTAAAATTTTAAGTTTTTCGCAAGAACTAGCAATGTATTTCTGCAACATATTTTGTTGTAAAATATGAAAGCTTCTGTACGCAAATCTTAAAATATGCAATAAAGGGTTGAGTACTTAAATTCTTCCAGTAGACTCCAAGAGTCATAATAATAAATAAAACGTGTACGTAAAAACATACGTGCACATTTATATCTATTTTACACATTTATATGAATTTTTGAAATTATTTCTTTCTTTACTAGAAGTAAAATTTTAAGTTTTTCGCAAGAAATAGCAATGTATTTCTGCAACATATTTTGTTGTCAAATATGAAAGCTTCTTTACGCAAATCTTAAAATATGCAATAAAGGGTTGAGTACTTAAATTCTTCCAGTAGACTCCCAAGAGTCATAATAATAAATAAAACGTGTACGTAAAAACATACGTGCACATTTATATCTATTTTACACATTTATATGAATTTTTGAAATTATTTCTTTCTTTACTAGAAGTAAAATTTTAAGTTTTTCGCAAGAACTAGCAATGTATTTCTGCAACATATTTTGTTGTCAAATATGAAAGCTTCTTTACGCAAATCTTAAAATATGCAATAAAGGGTTGAGTACTTAAATTCTTCCAGTAGACTCCCAAGAGTCATAATAATAAATAAAACGTGTACGTAAAAACATACGTGCACATTTATATCTATTTTACACATTTATATGAATTTTTGAAATTATTTCTTTCTTTACTAGAAGTAAAATTTTAAGTTTTTCGCAAGAATTAGCAATGTATTTCTGCAACATATTTTGTTGTAAAATATGAAAGCTTCTGTACGCAAATCTTAAAATATGCAATAAAGGGTTTAGTACTTAAATTCTGCCAGTAGACTCCAAGAGTCATAATAATAAATAAAACGTGTACGTAAAAACATACGTAAATTGCTGTTAGAATTTTGCCCTTAGAACATGATTCGCTTTACTTTAAATTTCCGAGTGAACATATTACTTCGTAACGTTACATACAATTTCAATGGTGGGTATTAACAGCGACATTCGGAATCTCACCAAGCTTCTGACACTTTAAAATCCATGTACATCATGTTACAAGATATATATTTTTGATTCCAAAGAGTTGTGTGCAATACAGATCATTATTTCTGACAAAGAACCGATTCTTTCCATAAAGTTACTCTAAAATGGTTTACTTTGTATGGAGCGAGCGAAACCAGCTCGAACTCGCGAAGCGATCCGAAGAAGCTTAAGCTGATCTGGGGGTGGCGAGAGATTGAGAGTAGGGGGCAGGAGCTCCTTAGTAAAAACAATTTATGAAAATGTACTGTTGCAAAAATTTAAGGAATAAGATTTTTTTTTAATATAGAGCCGAAGTACAAAAAATTACAAATCATTGATTAATGAATAAAAGTATGTTCTTCCTGACGAAATATATATTTGAATTTGTACAAGCTATCTGAAAAAAAGAATGCAATTTTTAAAGAAAGTAGAATTCCTGTTTTACATCAAGAAATGAATTCTCAAGTATTATACTTCCGTAAGATATATTATTTGAATGCTTTGATGAAAATTGTTTTTAAAAAATAGGCTGATGTAAATTATAAATGTCTGGCAGATTTTTAAACGCGTTTACTTAGAAATTAATTTTCTGAAATTGAATTTTCATGTGACATGTGAATAGCACATTCTCAGGAAATAGGAAGTAATAAAAAAGCTTTTTTCAGCTAGAAAATTTTGCTGTATGTAGTGTTTAGAAACAATTATTTAAAGCAGCTTTAGAAAGAAATTATATTTTCCCAGATGAAAAAATGAAAATGGTTTCGAACTCAGTCGAGCAATTAAATGATTTCTTGCTTTTAGACTTTTCCTCGACGAAACTTTTTCCTCCTATTATTTTTAAGAGTTAAAGTGTTGAAATAGTTCAAAATGCATAACTTTTATACATGGTTGTTTATTACGTGTGAGGCTGTTTACGTGGAACAATTACAGTCAATGGGTTTTTTATATTTTCTGTGTGATTTGTTGTTGAAGTTAGAAGACTCTTATTAGTCAAGTTAAATTCAGCTTTATGAAAGCTAATCTGGTCGTTTTTAAATTCTCGGTTGCCAAAAATACGCATTTAAAAAAAAAATAATTTTGCATAAATATGCCAAATTTAAAAATAGCATTTCCGTTAAGTACGTAAGCATTTTCTGACGTTCATTTTCTTTTAATATTATTTATAAAAACATTGTTTTTGAGTAGCAAATTCGTTCATTAAAAAAGAAGCTACTACTTTATGCATTTTTCCATTTTTCTCCCTTTTTATATACTTTTAAACTGAATTTGATGTAGAAAAATTTCATTTATATGTCGCTCTCACTTATACGTTTTTTCCCTTAACAATACTTACTTACTTTTTTTCCTATTAATATTTACTTACTTTTATTTTGTCTCTACCGCTGACGTACAGCTGAGAAATTAACGTCCGTACCATTTGTCCATCCGTTCCATCAATGTTACTGGTTACTACAAATTTCAGATGAAAAAGAAAAAAGTTATTCATTGAACTATATAAAAAGAATTTCTCTTAGAGGACTGAATTCCAATACAAGCGTATGAAAATATAAAATATAATAAATACCCAGGATATTTGTCAGCAAATTTAATTTTCTCTTTTCTCATAAATCAGCAAAACAGAAGATTTGATAAAATCAATCGGAAAGAAATTCTGGCTTTCAAAATTGGATAACTTTGTCTTATAAAACATTTACTGAACGATGTAGGAAAATCAAGCACTTTATTCGCAAATCGTTTCAGAAATGAAAAAAAAAATCATCATCAAAATATGCATCGAGACGTAACAATTATTTTAGCATTGTCTTCATTAATGGTAAAATCACTTATTTAACTATTAAAGCAAAAAATTTTTAAAATATTGCAAACATATTAGGAATGGAGCAAAAATATAAGGTTTTTTCCGTATTTAATTTTAGTGCCGGGTAAAAACGTTTTGCTTTCTCGACATATTAGTATGCATTTTTTTTTTTTTCTTGAAATCCGTCATATCCTCCGGTGCCTCAAACGACTTAAAAGTAGTTAAAAGTTATTAATTTTAAAAGAATTTTTTTTTTTTCGAAATATTTTTTGGTGTATGATGGGCGCGATTTGTGTGATAAGTACAGCTCCACAAAATATGTGAAAATTAACACATGTATGGAAATGCGTTTAAATTGTAAATTAGTTTAAAAAGTTCATAAATTTGGAAGCCTTCTTGAACACTTCTCTCCTTTTTCTGTGAAATCGTTTCTTTAATCTATTTTCTATTAGTAATTTCTAATCATGAATTTACATGAAAGCACTATGCATCGGCTTTTAGCACTATACATTAAAGGGAATATATGCTATTAAGTTTATTTTCAGCACGCGCCGATTCTTTTATCCACATTTCAATATTTCGCTCCATCATATTACACCTGTTTCGAGGTCACAATGAACCCGTGGAGTCCGAAATCATATAATTTTGCAATTTTGTACCTTTAATAACTTTGATCTTATCGTTTTCTTTTCTGCACAAAGGTTACGATTTTTTCCTTACAATTTTCATCTATACATTTTATTATTCATATTACACAATTAATTAGTTGATTGTGATCTTCTAATAGTTTGGATATTAATAAAAAGAGCTATCGTACTCACAGCTACAGCTAAACCAATAAAATTGTTGCTGTGACGTAGTCCGTTCAATAAGAACTTGCCAAGCATCATTATGCCCCCTCGTTATTCTCGTGGCCCGATGGTTTAAGGTCAGAGTGGCAATTACAGTCCACCAAACTTGGAACATCAGAAATTATTCCTGGCATGCCAAACTATTTAAAATATGAGTAAAAATAAATTTTAAGGCCGAGGAGAGTATGGTAACTTTTTACACCATTATAACAGATTCATCTGGTCGCAGACACATTAACTCTGTGTTGGCCTGTTCCAACATCCTGCAACATATTTTTTTTTTTTTTTTGCCTTTATTGATCTTATAAGTATTCTTGAAGCAGTAAGAAAACCAAATATATTCACACGACAGCATTACGCGTTTAAAGATGTAATTTACACCAATAAATAGTAATAATAATGACTACGATAGCAATAATGGATAAAACCCGAGATGAGACATTTTCGAAATCACGGATTTAATTTAGAATTTTATAACTTTGAAACATTTTCTCAAATGAATGCGAATTGTTCTTTATATCTCTGTTTTCATTATTATCATGATTGTTTATAACAAATTAAAAAAGGCAATGGCATTCGAAAAGAAAATTATTTCAATTTTGTGACTTGAATGAAAAAACATTTTTTAATCCCTGGTGTAGAGTAATAAGTGTGGCGTATTTTAGTCTTATCACAGCAAAACCATTTCAACTTTTTACGCATCTAGATGTTGTGTTTTTCAGCCCAATTTAAATATTTATTTAGGGGGGAAATACGTGTAAAGGTCTCAAAAAAAATTAAAAAATGTTTTTCTGCATAAATCGATTCTACAACTATTCATTAATATACCCTGAAATTTTCAAAGCAAAATTCCAAGTCGTTTAAAAGTGATAAGTATTTGCGTGAACGTCCCTTTTGGAGCAGTTGAGCAGGTAGTCCCTCATGAATGACCTGAAGGGTATTAGAGAACGTTAGCAGATGTCCTTTTATTTCTTTTAACAATTGAGACCTCGGATAGAAATTTCTATAAGTATTAGTATCTAAAAGTATTAAAAAAAATGATTCATAACAGCCTTAAATTTACCTTAAATACCACTCTTTTTTTTTTCAAACGCGTTTTTCTCGAAACTACTTTTTCGAATTTGCGTAACTCGTTTTTGATCAATTGTTATCAAATTTAGCACGCATTTTCTTTATATATACACGCTTTAGTTGAACTAGAATCATAAACATATATTTATTTTTACTTTTTTTATTGTAAAAAAAGAACGAAAAAACGGTTAAAAATCGTACTTAATTTTCCCATTTTAAAAAAAAATTACAAATTTTCAATTTTTTGTGATTATTTTAGTTTAACTAGAAGAGACACTTATATAAAAAGTAGATTTTTAAAAAAATTGATTTCAGATAAAAATTGTGACCCCCAGGATGTACGCAAACTGCCGACCTGGGTGGCGACTTACAGTGTGCAGCAGCCGATATCTCCGGGATTTTTCATGAAAAATGCTTCCAAATTTCAGTAAATGTTCTTCAATATATTTACAAAATAACCTCAAAATCTCAATAAAATATATTTATTCTTTATACATTAAAAAAAATTCATGAAAATGGCTCATAATACACAGTTTTGCACATATTTCCCCTCTTAATTCGAACGGCAGTACTTTTCTTCAGTTCCTTAATTGTTATCAACACTACATAAAAGGAATATAAATAGTTTTTCCAAAGTGGTGCAAATTATCTAAAATAGAGCATTTAATGCTCCATTTTTGTTTTGACACCGTTTGCGTAATGCTGATTTGAGCTTCGGATATTGACTAAACGATAAAAATAAAGCTCAATGTGTCTGAAGATTTTCGCCCAAGAATCTTATGGATTAATAAGATCTTATCAATACAAGATCTATTTAACCATAATCATTATTTTGACATTAATCTTGGTTATCGCTCCTCATGAACTCTCTAAACCACTGGCTGGCTACTTAGACTGAAGACAAATAGTAGCAAACGACCCAATTACTTGAGTTTAATTAATATCTAGTTAGGAAATCTCAAAGTTAAAAAAGCCGAAATGTTTTGATGCGTGTTGCAATAAGTGTTTGCTGTTACTAGAGTTATCAAACATTTTTATGTGTAATAGGAAAATAAATTAACACGTAAAGAAATTAATCATTGAGACTGAAACCGGTTTCCCGAAAATGAGGATTAAAATATCCAGGTGTTAACTTTTAAAACAAAATTAGTAGTCCACAAAATTTCAAGTTCTAAAAACGAATATTTCATAAAATTCCAAAGCTCAAAACCGCGATTTAGTGGTATCCACCAGTAAAAGAATTCTATTTTTCAAGGTGCCATTCATAAATGAGGTCACGCTTCAAAGAGAAATTGTGACCGTTTGTGACAAGGGCAGGGAAGGTGGTAACAAGAAGTGTGACATAATACATTTTAGTTTCTGTAAAAAGATTTTAATTCAGCAAATAAAGTTTATTTTTCTAGTTTTTTTTTATTTTCAGAATTTGATCTTTAAGTATCTTGATTTTATTTTGTATCGAAAACACCGCTGCTGATTCAAGTCTAAATTTACTTTTAGTTAAAAGTTTGAAGGGAAATCTTAGACATTTGCACCTTTAAGATAAAATAGCGCGGCTAATGTTTTTAGAATTCGAACAATTAATATTTTTTACTATTAAATACTAATTATCTTTTTTGTTGTATACCTTAATCTCGTTCTATACAAATCAAATACACAACATATAATCATTATTATTATTATTATGCTTTCAAATGTCATTTAAAGCTCAAAAATAAAGTTAGAAAGGTGATCTATAACGTAGTGCGTTTTTTTCTGAACTGCAACACAACAAGTACATATACCTATGTAATGTAGCGTGACGTATGACAAAAGGGGATAGGGGGGCCTGCTGAAGTGTGATATTTTGTGACAAAGGAGGGAGAGGGTCAAGTATATTGAAAAAAAGCTTGACATCATTTATGAACGGCCCCTAAACACATTTCTGATTTTATGTTTCATTTAAAATATTAGTAACTATTTTTCTTAAAGCTAAAATTTCACAAAATTCAATAAGTATTTTCACAAAATAAAGCTATTAAAAAAAAGAAAGGATCCTTGCTAGAAAAACAAATCTGGAATCAATCTTGAACATTACAATTTATACGAATCCGGAAATATGAAAGAAATAATGTTCGACAAAATAAATATGTCCCTTTTTTCATGTAAAAATATTTCTGTATGCTATTTCTTTCTAAGAAATAAAGGAAAGCCATGTCTAATTCTTAGTGTCTTGGCCACATTTCCATACACTAGTCACGATTATTGAGTTCCCATTTCGCAGTTCTAAAAAAATAGTACAGTTGATTTTGTTTTAAGCGTGAAAAATGAACACACACTTTTTTCCCACTTCCTTTTCGTGAATTCAAGTGATTGTTCTGTCACTTCAAATTCCGCTCTTAGTCTTTACGTGATTGAAAAGTCTTTGAGCTATTTAGTCACTTTTATGAGAGCAATATTATGCAAAGTGATTTTGTCACAATATCATGGCGTTAAGCAGTGATATTTCCGCTAGGATTTCAAGTCATTTTCTCGAACTGATTTTTTTGCTTTACTATTATTACTGTCCAGTCCGCAAATTTATATTCATAAAGTTATGTCATGAATAGCAAATGGGCGCATTCGATTCCGTTTCGTAAAGTTAAGACCGGGATATTCTTTTCCTTGATAATTCAGCAATTAATGAAAGATTAAATGTCCCTTTATTATTATAAACAATTCGTGGTTGAACTAATAAGTAAATATGTCAAAAGCAGAAAGTTACGTGTTAAAATCAATCAATAAATAAAACAAACAAAATCAAAATGATGCAATTTGAATTAAGTTGACCTATAAATAGGGTGAATGAGGTACTCAACTACAGTTTCATTCAATTATGATTATGAGTCTTGAATTTCACTTTTATTCGTTTATTTTTTCTAAAATTGGGAGCTTTAACTTAAAAAATAATACCGACTGTTTTAAAAATCTGACGTAAAAAAATGTAAAGTTTTACACTTGTACTCCAGTGTAGCTTTCTTCAGGGTACCTAAAATTGTTCTTATAAAAAAGTTGTTTGCTAATATTAAGGATCAATTTTCAGATTTTACCAAAAAAACAGGTCTTCAAGCGACAGTGAAACGCATTGCGTACTATTCATGAAAAGTTTCTTCAAATGTAAGAAATTTATCCTTAAATGGCGGTTTAACTAATTAATTCCGCTTTTACATACTGTAAATTTTAAAAAATTTAATCATCACATGCATCCGTCCAAGTTTTTTTTTTTTTTTATTCAAATTATTAAATAAATAATCTGACGCAATTTCACTCATTCTTTCACATAATTTGTTTGAAGATAATTACTAAACTTTTCCTTTTAGATAATTCTGGCACTGTTTGTGGCAACAGCGGTGCATGCGAAGGAGGAAGAAGCAGAAGCATTGGAAGATGAAGAATATGAGGATGAGCTAGTGGATGAACCCGAAGAAAAGGAAGCTTTGCAGGCCGATGCTTCCGTTTACGGACCGCTTGGAATAGGAGGCGTTGGTCATGGATACGCACAAGGAGGCGGAGGTGGTTACTCTGGTCATGGAGGTAAAGGAGGTGGAGGAGGATTCTCTGAACACAGTGGTAAAATTTCTCACCATGACCATCTCCATGACGGAGGATTTAAAGGCTATTCTGGGTACGACGGCCATGGTGGTGCGGTAGGAGAAAAGAAACATGGCGTCCATGAGGAACATGTGGATGTTGTGGATCAAGGAGGACATAAGAAGATAGTAGAGGATCATGCGGTGCATGGAGAAGGGTTGAAGAAGGGAGGAGAATCATTCGCAAAAGGACATGAGGAGGGAGGTCATCAGGATCATGCTGTGAAGGGAGAGTTTTTTGACAAATACGGGAAAGATCAGAAAGGAGTCGTGAATGGTGGATCTTATCAAGATGGAGTCGTTGCTCAAGAGAAACATGGAGGTAAGGGGAAAGAATTTTTTAACAAAAAATACTTGATTTTTACTAAATACTCATCATAATACTATCTTTTAATTCTATCTAATGCAAGCGATAAAATCACACGAAGCAAAAAAAAAAAAAAAGAGTAAAAAAAAGAATTATTATTACTTTAAAAACAGGTAATACAATAAACACAAATAAAATTACTATATTGTGGCTAACACAGAACTTCCGTCTCTATCCTTCATATAAATATTAATGCTCGCCAAATATCCCTATTAAGAAACAAATCCTTATTGAAAAAAATTATAAATGCATTGTATAAAAAGAATGATTTTAAACCAAGATAAACTAATTAAAAGGTTTTTTGCTACCAGCAAAGCCTCAAAATGCTAAAGTTAACGTGTAGAAGAAATAGCCAACGATACAATACAAAGCAAAGACTCTACTCACTTGGTTCGATTCCCGCCAGAATATAATTAAAATCTTTTCCCATTCATATACACCTGCAATTTTGTTTTAATTGTTGGGCTCTTGAGATGTAGGCGTAACGAGAAAAACGTTCGATTGCTCCCTTCCCCTTCGAGCGAATGGCTCCCAAATTTAATCAACACCATTCCTTATCAGGATGTATGTGTGCACCGAATTTCGTTCGGTGCCGTCTTGTTCGTTTTCGTCCGTTATTACGTCTTGAGTTACAACGCCCGCAGAAAGCTAATAAAAGTTTCGATTGCTTCATCCCTCTTTAAGTGAATAACGCCAAAATATAATCATCACCTGTTCCTATTGAGGCCCACTTGTATACCAAATGTTGTTCGAATTCTTCCATTACTTCTTGATAGCACTTACGCTAATCGAGAAAAGGTTCGATTGCTCAGCTCCACTTCAAATGGATTCGTGCCAAAACCTATTCAGCATCAGTTCCCATCAGAGTTCCCGTGTGCACCAAATTTCGTTCGATTTCATGCCTTTTTAAGTTACATCGGTCACAAAAAAATGAAAAAATGACCTCGTACAGACATTTTCTTAAAATGATCAGTTCAGCACACCTCAAAACGTGTAAATCCGTTGAAATTCGAAAATTTTCACGAATCCAACGATTTCTTCTACATATTGGATATGGAAGAAAGTAAAAAACTAACAATATTAAAGACAGCTTACTATTTTGTTTTTCACTTGAACTGCCAATAGCATATTTTTCAAAATAGATTAGTCATACTCATAACAATAGAACTAGGATAAACTAGGCTCAATATTAGAATTACTTTTAAGTTGTCGATTTGAAACCGATTCTAATGCAATCACGTGACCGTTTGCAAGCTGAACGGTAAACTTTTCAATCCAATGGTCTTTCAATAATGGTTTTCCTCGCAAGTTTAGTTAAAGAATGGTCATTTATTTACCTTGATTGCAATGAATTTCCCAAAATCAAAAACCCTCTCAGTTTTTGACCATAATTTCCTTTCTAGAATATAAAATTACCAAATAATGAAGGGAAGATGATTTAATCAGACAATTAAGGAATATTCAGTAAAAAGCTCGCTGGAGACTGAAAGCACGGAAATCAGTTTGAAACGTGTATAAAAGCTACAAAGGGAGCAATATTTTATTTATTTACTGGTTCATTTATTTTGGTTAACAAAGCTGCATCTCCAGAATAAATTATTGAGTTACATTGAAATTTTAATCGCTTCTTTCGTAAGATATACATTATATTTTCAGTTTTTCGAGCTATTTATGTCACTCTTTGTATGTATGTATTATTTTTAAAAACTTTTTTTCATGGTTTCAGAGTGTTATGGAGAAAAAACCCTCAAATATTTTTACTTATTACTAATATATTATTATTATTTTCTTTTGTGACAAAAAATGGCAATCTTAGCATAAGATAAAAACATGCCTTTTTAATTTAAGAAACCTGCAATGTTTTCTTTTCTTCATTAGATGAAGGAAACATACTGTGGTAAATAAATATCATACAATAATTTATTTCTAAAAAATTGTACAAATACTTAATACTTTTTATTTATGCATTTTTCAGGTCATGGTCAAAAGGGTAATAAAGTCGGTGGTGAGATTTTTAAGGATAAAGGTCACAAAAGTCGTGGATTCAAAAATGTATACCACAAAGAGGAACACGGCGAGCACAAAACCTTCCACGATGACTTCCATGACAGCGACTACAAGAAGAAATACCAAGACCATCACGACTTCTACGACCATCATGGGGCCAAATTCCAGAAAGGATACGGAGGCAAAAACTACCATGATGAAAAGAAACATGGCGATGATTACCACAAATTTGGAAAATCTGGTCACGAGCACCACGACAGCGGTAGTCACAAGAAGGGAGGCGCCCACCACCATCTCCATGACGCGCAGAAGCAGCATGGTGGTGCTCATCAAGTGTCCCACCACGACACTGGACATCACAACAAGGGTCACTTGGCCAAGCATTCTGATGGCTATGGAGGTAACTATGGTGGCGCTGGATACCACAAAAAAGTATACGGTCATGATGGTCGACACAACAAGGATCATGATGTCGCTCATGGTGCTGCTTATGGTGGTCATCACGGAGGACATCAAGGTGGATACGGTGGAGTTAGTGGTGGAGGACAGCAAGGTTATCACGTTCATCATCCTATTCCTTATGGTCATTACTGAAAAGTCCAAAAATCTTTCATTTTGAGACCTGGGGTGAGAAACCTCAATTGATCAAGGGCTTATAAACTCTATTTACCATGATGAGGTTTTCTGACCAATCAAGTTTTTTTTCACTAGAAATAACTGAACTGTTTTATTTCAAGATGAAACTTTTGCTCGATCAAAGCATTTATATAACTCTCACTTTGTTAATCTATGTAAAACCGTACCAAAAAATTATTGCATTGTATCGGAGATATTTATAGCATGTTTTATGTTAATATTTATGAATTCGTGCAGGATTTTTATGCTTCGGTGAAAGTCAAAAAGACTTCTTGTTTACATTTATAGCTCTTTAGTTTTTGCCTTAGGACGAAAATTCATGGTTATATAATTCATGCACATCCTTCATATTTTACTATTGTTTTAAAGAGTAAATGTGATAACCTAATGCTTGGTGATAGTTAAATAACTTCTATTTGATTTTCGACTTTTGATTTTTGGTGCTTATATTTTTCTACTTTCCGAAATTTATGAACAACTTAAATATCAATTATGAATAACTTAAATATCAAGAGCCATTGACTTTTAATTTTTTATCATACAAACACAATTACAAAAGTATGGGTATTTGTAACTACATCACAGTAGCAACTGCAAAAAGAAAAAAAGCTTTTTTTGGCAAAGTTCAACTGTTTACTAATTATAAAACGACATTGTGTTTTTTTTTCCTAATTAGTCGTTGTTACAACTAAATAAAAGATATTTTTCTTATTAAATACTTTATTTTGCTCTTGTAAGTTTTCGCAGCAATGCAGAGGTTCAAGAATTTGGTAATCGTTAGAGAAAATGCTTAATGTGTAAGGACATTTTCACTAATGAGGACCCATATTTCACACTCCTGAAAGAAAATATTTATAATTCATGGTTTGTTCAAACGTAATTAATGCTTTGATTGGTATTAACTATCTGGCTAATAACTCGGCTGATTTTAGTAAATGCACATGCATTAATTATGAGAATGAGTTATCAATGTCAATATCCATTTCACATAACAGTGGAAAAAAAATGTTTTAAAAATATAAATAAGGAATGTAAAAGCTAAAGTAAACTGATAGCCTCACAAGTAAAATTTTAAAAAGAAATCAAAATAAAAGCTGAAATGTTATATTTTACGTCAGATACCTCTATCTAGAGACGGCTTTAGAGAGTCTTATATAGCACATACAACCTATTTCAGGTTCATTATGTTCATTACTTCTAAAGGTACCCTAAAATAAAAATTTTGAAAATTTCAGCCTTTATTTTTTCTTTGCTTTGTTACTTGTGATGGCAATTTATAATAATTAAATCAACAGTTATAGCCTCTACCTTTACTCCTGGCGGGGCTACACCAACTCATATAGACCAGCAAAAGCAAATTCGGGCTTGGCGCAGGTTAAACCTCTCGTAGATGTCAATGTTCACTACATTTGTACCGTTGGATAAACATAGAAAATACTTTCTATTCTAAAAGGTTTTGAAGTAACTAAATAGTATTTGGTAGTTAACTTGTAAAACATGACGACACAATATGATTTTTAAGATGAAAGTTTATGGAGTGTGAAATGGTAAGTTTCATCAAAGATAACGGCTGTATAACTTATTCCTCAACTAAAGAAAGTTTGTTTTTATGCTGTCTTTTGTATATAATGAATCTTTTGACAAGTTCCTTAACATTTACTTTTTTCATTTCACATCATTATTGGTGTACTTTGGCCAATTTTTTTCTTCAAAATTTAATAAAAGGTGTTTAGTCACACTATGTACTGTAGCTGTTTTGCACTGGGTTTGGAGCAGGTTTGGGCATTATGTACATAATTCTTAGCTCCTTCAGCATTGAATTATTAGGGAGTGCACTTTATGATTTTTTTTCATTGTGAGAAACTTAAAGTATTACATTGTCTGAAGTTATTGTACGTCTTTTTTTCCCAATAATAAATGATGTTAATGTTTTGTACGTTTTCACAATAAATCCTTTGTTGCAATTTGTATGTTTAATTTTCTATACCGTATTGAACTTTTATTCTTTCAGTCAAAGATTTTTTTTAATACAAGTTTTGAAATGAATTCCAACTACTTTCAAAGAAAATCTAGCAATTCCACGACTACGAAAAACATGAACTACTACTATAACTTTCATTAAAATTAATGATTTATGAATCAACAACCAACGAATCGCGGTAAGCTGTCATTCAATAGCAGTCCTGTTTGGTTTTTAAATGAACTTCATGCCCGTCTCACCATTTCAGGCTGCCCTGAAGGCACACACACCTTCTTGTGCACGCATTCCAGATATTGAAGCGTTGTCCAAAAGATGCGCATGGGATGTTGGGTGTACCGTATTTCAGAAAAACAAACACAGGCAGGAACACAAGACGCACTTCTGGAGGTTAATTATTTCATGGTGTTATACTTCCACAACACATTACACTCAACTGCAACAATGTACACATAATCACAAAATTTACAATAGAAGATTATATCCAGCTAAACAGCTCGCTCCGCGCGCTTCACAAACGTCCGACTCGGTTGCCCGCCTCCTCTCCAGGGTTCCAAAGTTCTTTCAGGCAGACAGGACGACGCTACACGGGGTGGTCTTTCTGTAGATTTCGAGCGCGAAGTTCGCTCAAAAGCCAGACTAGAATGAACTTAAAAGGTTGGGAAAGTATATCGAGTAGAACGAATATAAAGAGTATATTTAAGCCTCCAACTAATTGCTATTATAATTAGTTTTATCAATCTATTAAAACAATCAGCAACATAAAATCATTATCTGCACAATTGAATTTTATATCAAAGCTATCACTGGCTCGGATCATCAAATCGGTTAATGGAATCATTTTTCAAGGCACCCAATGAAATAAAGTACAAAACTTCTGCCACCATTTAGAATGTAAAATAACTGTCTATTTCCTTAGCCCTCAGAGCTGAAGTGTAAAAGCCAAAAAATCTAGTAGTAACAGCTGCGTTAAATAATTGGAGACTCGTAGGTTAATCATAAGACAACAAACATAATAAATCACAACTGACACAGCACTTATGCTTGAAATCAAGTTATGTACGCTGCAGTAAGTATCTCAAAATCACCCTTAAAATATCAATCAACCCGTACTTACCCATTCGAGCATTAATGGTTACCGTAAATTAAGGGCATTGTAAGCAATCTGATTGCTTTTAAGGCTTACTTATGCCATGCAATTCAGTGTGAAGTAACTGGAAAATGCATTCGCTTTGGAAGGGATTTATCAAATTGAAACTATGCTAATCAATAACATTTACTTAGGCTAAGAATGGCATTCTATTGATATTAGTTTTGATTAACCACTTGAAGCACGAATTTTTTGCGGAAAAACTGGTAAAAAATGATCGAGGTTTTTTGGACAGAAAATGAATATATAGGTATAGTACAAATTGTTTTTGGCAATTTCAGTTGTAGGGGTGACGAGAAAGGGGGGGGGGGTGGAATAAAAGTTATATAAAAATTATTATACAAGCAAAGTGCAAACGGATCTCAGACGGGCATTAGAAATAAAATAACGCGAGATACAAGTTCGTCCGTGTGAGGCACGGGCATGTGCAAATTTGCCGGTCACTTTCGCCCGTGTCATACACGGGCAAATGGTTTAAGGGGTTGATAATGAAATATTGTTACACATAACAGGATGAACAAGGGGGGCTGGAGTTTAACCCAGCCCCGAGAAAACTTGGTTTTAAACCACATTGCAAATTTTAGAATAGCAATATATTCGAAAATAACTGAAAAAAATTCTGTCTGTGGCAGTGATAAACAATATTAATTGCAAATGTAATGAAAATAGAAAAAATAAATAAATTCTTTCTTTTTCACTTTAAAACAAACTACATTTAAGGGAGAACCAGATTGTCATTAGTAATAGGTAAACATTCATTGAGCATAATAATATTATATACTACAACGAGCAACGATCTCTTTAGGAAAACTGTTGGAAAAACAATGTTTTAAGCAAAAAAAAACTTTACTGACATATTTCAAAAAGAAAAATGAAAAAACGCAAGTCGAATTGGCACCAAATTGCACTGTTAAAATTGTCGGTAAGAAAATAGTAATATTACCATTTATTTTATTGTTATTTTACCATATTTAATTACAACGGTTGAATAACTATTGAAAAGATGGTACTCAAACCGCTGATTGTGAAAAAAATTGTTTATTCTCTGCTTCTCCTAAAAAACGTTTAACTAACCGTAATTTACAAGCACCACTAGGTCTCGCGGTCAATAAGAATCGGGCGTCCATCTTGGTTGTGAAACCTTACCGGCCATACGTTGTTGTTAAAATATGAATAAAGATTTATTAGTTCAAATCTGCATGTGCATATAAAAAAGAAGAAAAAGGAAGTGGCTTAAGCAGTGATTACTAAATAGAAACATATACCCACGTAAATCAAAAATTGGAAACATCGTTTGCAGGAACTGTTTTTGAATGAGCGAACCCATCATTTGAGCTGCTGAAGCTTGTTTGTATTTTAATTTTCCAGCAAATAAAATGATTTTCGTCAATACACAGTAAATTTAGACCAAAACGAACTTTAGATCCAATTAAAAACTAAAATCTCAATTTTAATGCAGCTTGCCTGTTGGAGAAGAAGATTTATTGATAGATAAACGGCCGCTTTGAAAGGTGTAGATGGCCGAATGACTAGAGCGCAAGGTTGGTATACCATACACCCGGGGTTTGATTCCCGCACGCTTCGTTTACGGTTTCTATGCCTCGAAATGGTCCAAAAACCGTAAAAATTTAGTTTTGAAACCATTTTAAATGGTTATTTAACCGTAAACTTTTGTATTTACGGCTTTGTGACCAAGCTGATTGGAAATGGTTTAGGTCCCGTAAAGATAGAAAAATGTTCCAAACCGTAAATTTAACGGTGAATAAGATGGACAGACTGCTGCCGGCTATTTAACCGTAATTTCATGATGAAATTTCAAGCAGCGTGATGGTTGATGTACTATGCATTAAGTACTGTAAGGAAATTTTGAGAACAATTTCCACCAGAAATTTCTATCATTACAAGATAATGGCAAAGACTACACAATACAGCCATTCCCACGGTTTGCTGCCAGTTGTTAAATTGCAGATTTTATTTCTAGCGTTTTTGCATACAACTAAAAGGATTTCCTTCCATATTAGTCACACTATTAGAAAATAAGCTAAAGAGAAGAGACTTATAACTTATACGCGACAAACACGGTTTGAGCATTGTCATTTATTTTATAAAGATGCAGTAAATTAAATAATCAATTATTTCAATATTTTAGAATTCTGTTGCAAAATACATTAGTTTTTAAACACTTTCTATCACAAAATCGGAAACTTAGAAATAACTACAACATTTTTTTTTAAATCAATAGTAAAAAACGTATACAGTATTTTAGAATCATTTATGCTTAAGGGGGTATTCTAGTGTAGAATTTTGAAAAAGCGATTTTTTTTTGTTCATATTTTCGAAGTTCAGACATTCAAGAATATGCCATTAAAAGGATTTTTTTTAATTCCTATTATTTCATGAGTTATAGCCGTTTTAGTGACGTGGCATCGGTTACGGTCCGACCGCCACAAGTCAACAAAAGACGGTAGGCGTTCCCGAGTCCCACGGTTCAATATCCCTTATATAATCTTTATTGTATAGTATTCCTTTTAAAGCTATATTTAATTGAAGGACATAGAAACTTGTTTTGCTGGAATATTCTCCGTTTAGTTTTATTTTAAGTTAGTTTTGAGCCAACCTTCGTATCAAAATCGCAGTTAGTATTTTTAATGAAGGTTTTATACCCATATTAAAAATCTTAGATGTTATGGGAATCACGATTGCCCAGACGCTAATGTTTTTGCAGCGAGACGGGACGAAGCGCGTATCGAGCGCTCGGAACTCCGGACTTCAGAGGGGTCAAATGAGGGTAGAGCTGCTCGTCTTCACCAGAGAACATCGGAGAATGAGCCTTTTAAAGTAGAGGAAGGTTTCTTATATGGAGCAGGAATCGCCGATTAAAAATATGTAAGTATTCTGTATCATTCTATAAGTAAAACTGCCAAAAACGTGTCTCAAAACTTTGAACGCGTTTTTCTCGAAACTATTTTTTTTGAGCTGGCGGTAAGGATATCTCACATTCTAATGGACCGATTCACTTCAAATTTTTAGAGGATGTTCTTAATACATCTCTTTATCGTGTAAACCTTGCCCAAAACTGTAACTTTTCATTTAGTATTTTTAAAAAATTCGTAATTGTTAAAAAAAGATGCAAAAAAGAAAATTTTTGTTCAAACAGCCGCCAAAAGCCGTTGTAAAAAAAAAAAAAAAAATTTTAACTTTTCCAAGGTTCATACGATAGCGGCATCTATAATAATTAAGAATCCGTCTGTTTATTATTTTTCAGATCACCAGGAGGGTTGCAATAATGCACGCCAGGACACCCTCTTTTTTTTTTTTTGGAGCCCCCCCCCCCTCCCTTTTGACTGCTCATAACTTTGTCAATTTTAATTTTTTTTTTAGTTAATTTTTTTACGTAATAATAAAACATCAATAAATAAATGATAAAAAAATGGATAGTAAAATATTTTTTGTTTCCTTCGTACGGCGCTTCAAAAACCGGGCGAAATTCATGCCTCTATACTAGAATACCCCCTTAAAAGTCTATTTCACCATCAGAAAAACCAAAATACAGTGTTCCTCCTAATGCATATAAAAAACAACCCTGTTGTAAAAATTTGCTCGCTAAGAAAACCTTAAACTCTTACTCGCAAAAGAACCCTTTCACGCTAAACCCCAAAACCCTCGGCCGTAAAAAGTTATGACACCCAATTTGCCCGCCAAGTATCTTCCTCCTCCCTCTCCAAAAATGATGTTTGGAAAGGGATTTCCTTTGGAGATTTTTTTACCACAAAGCATAATGTCTAGTGAAAAGAATTAAAATTTCGGGGCCTAAGTCAAAGTTGAGCCTGGGGCAGGCCGTCCCCTCTCGGTACGTCACTGGTTGAACTGCGGCAATTTTCCTCATTCTCTTCCCCCTATGTTGGTATTATTTCTTGGGGTGGAGAAGTTGTGGAAATCTGAAGTCAACAAAGAAGATTTGTGATTTCGTTGGAAAACTTACCGCTAGATGACGCCACATGAAATATTTTCTCTCCGCCTTCTCGTGATTTTTACGTCATCTTATTTACGCGTGCGCTTGCTGAAACTTTTTTAAAAAATCAAAAGCACGCCTGAGAAGAAAAGAAGTGGATAATTAAATTTTTGCAAAATGTATTATGAGCTTACTAAAAGCGTGATAAAATCATGCACTCAGCGAAAATTTTCTTAAAAATTTTAAATTGTTTTATATTGTTCATGGGGGACAAGACAAGGATCAGTAAGTTGCCAAGTTTCTGATTATTTCTTGAAATTGGAAAACATACACATTTTTTTTCTTGCTGAAAAATTTCCCGTAAAAATGACAGAGAAGAAAAACATTCAAAAAAAGAACTTTTTTAGATTAAATTACTACAAATACGGGCCCGTCATTTCAAAATTTTACAGGGGGGACAAAGGGTATATTTTCAATGCATATTGTAGAAAAAAAGCAACAAAATGCATAAAAACATGTGTAAATCCAATGTATTTCTAAAAGTCAGGGGTGGGTCAAAACCAACCCAGATGACGGGCTTGTTAAAAAGACGATAAGGATAGAACGGGAACGATGGATCGAAGTTTTGCTGTTGTTATAAAACTATCTGCTGTGAATATCTCCATAAATATGTATAGGAGTACCTCAGTTTAATGCGTTTCACTCAAAGCCTACATCAACACACCTCGCTGCTATGCAATTTGGAAAGATTTTGCGCCAATGCATTGGAGTAAAAATTAATGTGCACCGTGTTCGAATATGTTTTGACTCATTGGGGGCGTTAACCCCTTCCCTCTCGCTCCCTGGGGGCTGAGTTTTCGCCTTCTATTTCTCCCTCCGGTGATATTTCCGGGCTGAAGTGTTTAAAATTTCAAAATAAAAACAAATCAAAAATTAAAAATGAATATATATATTTTTCATACACATATTTTTATATAATTTTCAGGGATAAAAAATTAGGCTCTTTTATGACCGTTTTCTGGAAAATTATCTGACCGTTAAGGGGTTAATGAGATCTGCGATTTTTATCTTCAAATGGATATATTTCTCACTCAGTGGATGTTGTGAAATTCGAAAATTTTAGGCTTCCACTCTTCCGATACTGCCAATCCCATAAACACATACAAATGCGATCTTCAGGCTCAGATTCTAAGAAAACGTCATGTTCAATGTCAACAAGTCAGGCCTCCTGACAGCATGCGCCGGATTTCCTTATGTCGTCAGAACACGCGCACAGGAGAGTGTTGTGACATCAAGAACGACTCGTATGTATTGTTGAGAACGAGAGTGATGTACTTTTAAAATCTTGAAATGTTCTTTTAAAATCTCTTGATGAATCTTTCATAAGACAAATGGACCTATGAAAGAGAACATAAAACCGAAGAAAATGTGCGAACAAAAAAAAAACCTTCGCATTGCCAAAAACTAAAAATTTATATTAAATTTTGAAAATTAAAAAAATTATCTTAAGAATGACAAATAAAAATACCATCTTAATAATAACAAAAAGTTTGCATCTACTTCCTTCTAGTGAAAAAGATCGCTTTAAAATTACTGAAACAATCAATCAATCTTCTCTTTCTCAAAACAAAGCACTAGAAATGTATTTATAATCTATATATTTTTCTATATCTTTTTAGACAAGCTTTTATGATGATGTTTCATCCATTTAGTGAAATTCTGGTGTAGCATCACAGCATAGAAAATATCTCAGAAATGTTATTTTGATTGATTTTTTTCAATAAATAAAATTAATGAAAATTTTAAAATATGATACATAAAAATAAATTTAATAAGTTGGTCAACTTAAAAAGGGTTTTTACAACACTCCCAGCCAAATTTGGTGTATATTAGTGGTCAACATAGCCAGATGGTCAAGTTATAGAGGTGGTCAAGTTACAAGGTTGTTTCTTCATTATTTAATAAAGGAGTAATTCCGTACCCGACAAAAGCGGTCAACTTTACAGGTTTTACTGTATACATAATTACTCATATGCTTTTTTTTTCTTTATCTAAAAATTCCGCAATTCTGCATTAAAAAAAGAAAGAAAGAAAACTTCTATAAAAATCAGCCGAAAAAATTTTGATAGCCCAATTTGTACCATAACCTCCCCCCCCCCCCCCCCTTACGTTATTCCTGTACAGTCATTTCACGAACAAAAAAATAATTCAAATATATATGTGTACTAAAGCGCCACATTTTTTTCTTCTCAAAATTTATCTTTCCAATAGTGTCAAATTCCTTACCGTAAATCTAAAAAAATATCAAACAGCGAAGTTAAATTTTGATTTATAATGAAGAAGTAGTTACATTTCTCTGACAGGTTGTACTTGCATTGTAACAGTATTTCAGTGTAGCAAGAATTGGAGAAGATGCTTTTGAAAATAACTTCTAAATCAATTTTATTTCCTGAAGGCAACTAAATGTCAGTCGACTCCAAAGTGACATTTGACATTCGAAAGTGTGAAAAGACAAAGTATCTATAGTTTTTAAAACATGAGCTAAGCCTCAGTGATTTATTTTGATGTTTCATACACATTTTCTTTTTTTCTTTGGCAACGATTAAAAACTAGAACTTTTTAGTAGAATAAAACCATTGCAGGTTTTAAATATTCTGCTTCACATTACGAGTTTTTTTTTAGAAGTTTATTAAACGGTTTTCTCTGTTTTTTTTTAAATAATGCTTTTTTTTTTTTTTTTTTTCTCTTTTTAATGAGGCTGCGTATAGTCATTAACCTTAGCAGACCTAGTGAGTAACCAGGTAATCGGCATCTATTTTTTCTAGTAGCACTACTGCCGGTGGATGCCATTGCCACTGAGAATTTGGACGCTTAGTTCCGCCAGATGGCCGCACCTGAGCTCTCATTTGATGCGAATTGCACTAGGTATTTAATTTATCCGAGAGTATCCAAGCCAAACGGATACTCAAGGGATCTTTCACATACCACACAATCATGAGACATGGGCTCAGACGATTTTCTGCATCTTGAAAATCCACCGACTTGGGCCAGGTTCGAACCTGCGATCTTGGGCGTACGAGACCTGCGCCTTACCACTACGCCACCCGGTCGACTTTTAAAATAATATTGCCATACGCATAAAAGAAGTCACCTGTATACAATACATTAGTTAGGTGGGAGCGCGTAGGATCGTCGTTCCCATAAATATTTGAGTCGTTATACTACAAATATACATGAAAATGAAATGCAATATATAAAATCACGATCATGATGTCTGAAGGGTGTTTTCCCATGTATTTTTTTTCTATTAAAACACTGTCTATTTTACAAGTATAAAGGTGAACCAACACAACTTAATTTTAACCGTTGTGTTAAAAATTGTAGTGTAAGAAAAATAATTTAATTTGTATTACTCTTAAACACTCAATTTTAAAATACCACCTAGGTTCTGCTAATCTTTTAAACCATTACAAATGAAAAGATAATCTAATTTCTGTCAGGTGAGATTAACTACTATAATATCAGTTGTCCCACTCTTCTATGTATAAGAGAGTAAGAAAGCAAATCTAACTGTGTTACTCTAACTGTGCAAATCAAACTGTGCAAATCTAACTGCAAATCTAAGTGTGTTAAATATTGTGACTCAAAAGAATGAAATTAAAAAACAAATAAATTATGTCAATCTCTTTACTATTGAAGGTTTAGAATAAAATCCAATTTACTAAGGCTCTTCTATTCCACAAAGTGTATGAAGTTTCAGATGCCTCTAAGTAACTAATAATTTTGTTTGTGCACCTTCATAGAACTTTAGGGAATTTTATGCCTACTTAACACACCGTAAAAAGCTTCGGTGTTACTGAACACCATTTTTGGTGCGAAATTGCAAAGTATTCTTTTTTTTATGCATTTTAATTTTTTTTAAATGTCTCTCTAAAAAAATTCAGAAAGCAGAATGTTCTTTTCGCATATGATGTTCGTTAACTCATCTACGCATCAAAAATTCCATTAGGATTGCTCATTTATCCTATTTTCATAGACGTGAGCAATTGCAATGAACTCTCGATACTTAACGGAGTTAACAAATTTCATGTTATAAGAAACGTTATATTGTCTGTATTTTTTTTCTACAGACACATTCAAATTTTTAAAGTATATCAAAAATGAATAATTTTCAATTTTACACCAACTGAACACCAAAAATCGTATTCAGTAACAATAAAAATGGTGGCAATTAAACGCAATTTTTTTTTTTTTACAGTGCATAGGTATGGAGAGGTAAATCAGCAGTGTAAAGCATTTTTCAAGCATTAGAAATCTGTGACAATATCAAGATCTCAACAGTGTCACAACCATGCACTAACATTCTCCGCTGCTTAAAATTACAAAATTAACCCTCTGACTGCTCTTTTTTCTTTTTTTTTTTTTTTTTTTTTTTAGAGAATCGGATTCAAAATATGCATATTTTTTAAATTACATATGATTTGGAGTTTAACTTGGTTATATGTTTTTGCAAGAAAGTTTTTCTTAATTATTGTTTTGGATCACGGGAACAGATGTTCTGAAATATTAATTTTAGGCATAAAATTGGTCTACTTTATACAACTAAAGCCCATCTCTAGAATGAAACCTTAACGCCCAAATGCCTGAGGAATTCCATTACTGACGTTTTAACGACGAAACAGCGGTATAATAGTCGACAGGGTGGCGTAGTGATAAGACGCAGGTCTCGTATGCCCAAGATCGTAGGTTCAAACCAGGCCCAAGTCGGTGGATTTTCAAGATGCAGAAAATCGTCTGCGTCCATGTCGTTTGATTATGCGTCATGTTAAAGATCCCTTGAGTATCCGTTTGGCATGGATACTCTCGGCTAAATTAAATTCCTAGTGCAGATTGCATCAACGAGAGCTCAGGTGCCCCATCTAGGGGAAACTAAGAGTCAAAAAAATTGCGGCAATGGTAACACACTCATTGTGGTGCCGCTGAAAGAGTTGGTACCATCTCTGAGGACGCACTAGGTCTTCAATGGTTGATGACTAATACTGCAGCCCCATTAGAAAGGGAAAAAAAACAGCGGCATAATATATTAAATACACTTTAAAAAGCTCATACCCGTGGAAATCGCGGGATGATCAAATTTTCGCCGCAATTACGTTGCACGTGGAAATCGCTGGATAAGCAGTCAGAGGGCTAACACATGCATAGTTGAAAATGAAAGCATAAATGAACTAAACACCAAACTTCGGTAGTGGGAAAATGTATCATTAACAGAGAGGCAACAACAGAGGCAGCCTAAATAGATCGTGCTGCAATTCGAACCATTACCTTTATGCAATTAACCTCTAAAAGAAATTATTTAACAAACGTCTTAATCCTGTGTTAAGCCGATTGCGGACAGCAGTTAGCTGCACGAAATATTAAGCACAATTAATGCGAAACTGTCAGAGAAAAAGAATTCACTTCCTTCCTCGTCGCAAGTTTTAGTCCTTCACGCTACAGAGAACGTCGCTTCTGGCTACCTGTTGCAGTGTCAGAAGATAAGGACAGAGTGGTTTTGGACCGAGAACTTGCTCCGAGGGAGATCACGTCCAAAAATTTACGCATTACTTCCGTTGAGGCATCAGGAGAAGCATAAACATGATGAAATGAGAATTAGCTGGGAGATAATACGTAATTTCAATACCCTGCGTCACACTTGGCGAGTTTGTTTTGTTTCGTTTTGGATAAAATATGCAAGTTGTGAATAAGAAAGACTTGTCAGTGAATATGTAACAGGGATTACGCATAAAAGAATAACAATTGTAACTGCTCATGGCAAGTTTACCTGAAGCAAATTTCTTTCACAAATACATTGTTCAGCTTTGTGCGATAAGTTGAAATCATAAGAACAACGTGCAAAAAAAAAAAAAAATGAGCTTATGGGTGAAAAAGACATCCGAAAAAAGTTTTGTCAAAATGTCTTTTCAATAAGGCTCATTTGTTTTTAAAATTAAAAATCAACGTAAAACTAAGAACAAATTTTTGCAAAAATTGCAGACACGCGCTTCGAGGTTGCAAGGAACCGCTTTTCAGCACAAAAGAATGAGCCTCTAGATAACAAACAGCCAACTAAAAAATTTGTGACTAATTTTGCGTTGATTTTTAACCTTTATTTTTTGCACATAGATTTATATTTTATCTCATTTGTTTTGCTTAAAAAAGGGGTTTCCTCTAACCCTGAAACAAGTGCCTACAATTCTGGTTGTAATTCGGGCTTTATTAACATTGCTTTTAAGACTTTTAATTTGACTTCTGTCACTTGAGTGTATTCAGAAATGGTCCTTAGTCCCCTAAATAATAGTCACTAATTAATCCTTACAGTACCAAAATTTAATTCATTAGCAGCAACATAAATATCGGTAACATGCTGCTAAAAAAATTATTACTGGGAAGGGGAGATTAATGGGACGTATGTATCGGTATGCTAATGGGAACACATAATGTCCTGGAGGTACTCAGTTAAAGATTGGAAAAGCTAAGAAAAACTATGTTATTTTTACATAGATCAAATTCGAAAAAGGTCATTTGAAACTGCCCACGTGACATGTATGTCCCAGTTGTAAGGAAAGGTTTAAACTAGACACCAAAGGCAACGCAGACAATATTCCTGTCTTTTCTCATCTACACTAGCGCAGATGAGAATAGACAAGTTTTTTGTCTTTGCTGCCTCCTGTGTGAAAGCATATTCATACAAAATATTGAAAAAAACTGAAAAGGAGGAAGATATTGAGTTGATTTTACTTCCACCAGCAAAATGCAATTTTCTTTTTTACTTTCACAAGCAAAAAGAAGAAGAAAATGTTATGCTAGTTATATTAATTTATATTATCTAATGCTCCGTTGAGTTCAGACTTCTTCCGAAATCAAGGTTTCGTTACAAGTGATTTCATGTCGTGCAATTTGAATGTTTCAGGAAGTGTTACTTAAGTACAGGACAAAAAAAAAACTTGTAAATAGCAAATTATAATCACGTAACTTCTTACGTGAATGTTATAATTATTTGAATCATATTCTTGAGATTGTTAACTTTTGTGTTCGACAAGAAAGTTAAGGATTAAGATTCCTTTAATCATTCTACTTATATATCATTTCTTTCAGTTTAGCATTACTTTTATTACTATTAAAGAGTTCGAGACTGTCAGTTCTGCTGTCATAAGACAGAATTGAAACGTGAAATCAGATCCATACTTTAAGTTAATACGTTCTACATTTTACTACTCATTTGTTCTAAATAAGAAATAACTTTTTCAACTGAATGCTGCATAAAAGAAATATTGTCACATCAACTAAATAAAATGTTGGGTCTAAAGCCTCGCACCATTTGAAGAGTATTCCAAATGAAATGATAAGAATTTTAGAAATCCAGATATTATTACAATTTTACTTTAATCCTTATAATAATTGTAGGATATAAACGCAAAATCATACAGCTCTACATTGAATATAAAAAAGTAATTAGCAAAATAGTTGCGTTTGTGTGCAAATTTGAATACATACTTTTGGTCATGCTGCACATTTGTAGTTCTTTCTTTTTTTCAACCTATTGATAACTTTTTACCCTAAATATTTAAAGTGTTTCTGTTCTGTGTTCTTACTTGTTCCCGCGCATGGGGGACTGATACTTTTAAATTATAGTTGTTTATGGCAAAGTAGGTGGTACAAGGGAAAGTAACTTAGGTACCTCAGGAAAAAGCAAAGTTTTAGTAGGTAAAAAAAATTCAGTTTCAGTTTCCGCTGTAAATAAAAACTAAACATAATAGTCGAGAAGGATATTTCCTACCGAATACGTTTGAAATATACTTGAATTTTCAGTTATTATTCTAGAGATTTTTCATTCAAAAGTATTTGTCTGAAGAACGCTGGGTTTTTCACCTTTGTTTTTTGCAAAAAGTTAAATGCGCAACATGCACAAATTGCTCATAAAACCAACCAAATCATGTAGCTTCGGTTAAAACCGTTATTAAAACTTTCAGTTTTCTTTCATTTATTAATTCGGTCGTCTCCCCTTTTTTTTTTTTTTTTTTTTTTTTTTTGTTTCATTCTCGATGATTGCTTTCTTCCCAACACGCATGAAGTGAAAGATAGAAATTTGTACAGTAGATTATCAATTGTTCAGAGCTAATGGGAAATGGGAAATCAAGTATAAGAAAACTCACGCTTAAACCATTATATAATAGATAAAATTTAAAATTGAAAGTGTAGATAAAGTAATGAAAATATTTTTACTTACTTTGTTGAATGCTGTTTTAAAATAAAGAGACAGTACACAGGTCTGTGGTAGCCTAGTGGTTAGCACGTCTAACTTCCATCTGGAAGGTCGCGCGTAAGATACCCACTGAAGACCACCATGTATACTTGGGGATATGTGCATGTAAAATCCGTAGAACCCACTACCTCTCCCCGTGCGTCAGCAATCCTAAGGCCTCGGCTAACAGGTAGGGGTCTGGTGGAGAAAAGTACACAGGTCTGCTGCACTTTTCCATTAACATTTTTGATGAATGTTTCCTTGAAGATTTCTTTATAAAAATATTTTTAACCCGCAGATTAATCGATGTCGTCTTTGTGCATGTGTTTTTCTCGCAGAGTAATCAGCGCCTTCGGGGGCTTTAAACCACAATAGAAGCAAAACTTTTAGAAATAAATGCATTTTAAAGAGGCACATAGGTTTTTCGTGTCTGGGTTTCGTCACGTAGTTAAAACGGCCCACAGATTAACCATATATTAACTGATTTTTTTTTAATTTACATTTTGTGTATACTATTGAAGTGTCTTACGATAACGAGTCAACTTGCACTGCCACCAAACAGGATATCAAAAAAGTCTGCTATGTTTAGAATAACAGTACCACGAGCAACCTGACGGGTTATAAGAAATGTTTTATTAATATAAATTTGGTTGGTGTCGTGTCCAACAAGAAGCCAAATGGATCCGTGGGCTTTGGTGACTGCTCTTGTCAGCCATACAATATCTTCGGTGTAGAGGTCGCCGTCGAATGGGTATGCTCTGGAGAAATACCAGTATTGCATAGATATAAATTTGAGTAATCAGAAAGAGCTTCTTGAATAAACTGCTAAGTAATTAAGAATAGCTTTGTAAATAAAAGGTTAAATAATCAAGAAGAGCTTTGTGAATAAAAAGTTAAATTGTCAAAAGAGTTTCGTAAATAAAAGACTTAAGTAATAAAGAACAGCTTCAACACATGAATTAGCATTAACTCCAGAACTGTGATTTGGGCACTACGAGAGGAAAAAAATTCTCTTTTTTTCTGTCAGTTTATGCAGTTCTGGTAAAGCCCGTTGTATAATTTCATCGCCATAAAAAAAAAAAATTCCACCTCAGTGTGCGTCTTATTTTAACCATTCTCTTACGTAGTCTTCGCATCCAACTGTGCCTTTTAAGCTACTTAAGACTGTGCCAGTGACTTATAGACATTATCTTCAAACTCAAGAAATTCTTCATCACTTTCTGTGATATTTAAAGTCAGTTTTTTTTAAATGTTACAATCTTCTGATTTCTGAACAAAAAATCAGATTCTTCTAAAATTAAGACCAAAGATTTTTTCATTTTAAAATTTATTTAAAAAACTTTATTTGTCATTTATTTATTTTATTTGTTATTTTTATTTACTGATTTGTTTACTGTTAGCTGTAATTAATTTTTTAGCACTTTCTTATGGTTCACTAAATATGAAACCTAACAGGTATGAGACCCGCAACCTAAGCATTTTCACTTTCTTAAAAATTTGAATAAATATTTATGAAAAATAGAAAATATAAAGGTTCTACGTGAATGAGTCATTACTCAGTGTAATTAGTCGCTTAAGATAACCTATGAATTAATATTTGAGACTCACAGAGCGTAAAGAGAACGGATCACATTAACACTCAAATCCTTTACTTCAAAGCCTGAACTTGGTCAAGCGCGTCATGTTTGCCCTTGATTTTGGTGTTTGAATAGTGCGCCAAAACATAAGTACAGTCGTAAAATTTTGAATGTGTTAAGTGGTATTTAATCTTTCAAATAATTGCATTGTCTCTTGTAGTTTCCAGTGACATTTAATGTTTCGCATAGATCGTTTTAAACTTTCGCTTTGGTTGTGTCGTACAAAAAATATGCGTTGAATCGTGGTAACTCTTTTCATTGTCCTCGGGTTTTCTTTTTGTTTTGTTTTTTAGCAGAGGAATATAGGAATTGGCTTGGACGAAACTTAACACTTCTTCATCTGAAATCCTACTCAGCAAGACAATAGATAAAAAATGAAAAAAAAATTTCAATTTATTCTCAACACAAAAATGCATTCTTAAACTGAATGAAACTTTGTGGGGAAAAAAGGGATGGAGAAGGTCGATGATACTATCTAAGATAGAATTAGCTTCGATTATGCCAAACTGCGAAAGTTACTTACAGCCTCCGTATTTCAGTACATAAAAAGCAAAAATTCACTTGTATGTTTATTTTGTGAGACGGGGCTTAATGAATGTATAGGGCAAAGTCACCTAATATGACGGTACCTCTAACATGGGGTACCTACATATTTTTCTTGTAAGCACCAGACATGTACTGGAAAGTATCAGTACTTATTCTATATAGGCAACTATGCTATTTTATGACCTGAAGCAGTTGGTGAGCAGTAGTTTGAAGTGGCTGCATCAATTTGTATCTATCTGCTAGCTGAGAAAGTTATCTAGTGCTACAGGGCACTAGAAAAAAATATTATGATATTTTTGCAAGCCTGCATTTTTTTTTTTTTTTTTTTTTTTTTGGAAGTTGAGAGTTAGACTTCATTTTGTTTCAAAGGTAAGTACATGTTCTACCTGTATTTGATCGCTTTCGTGATTCGTGCATCTGTATAGCACCTAGGTATGAAGAAAAAGGAAGATTGCGGAGAGCTTAACATGTGGGAAATATATATATATCTAATATGGGGTACCGCATATCTGGAGGAGCTGATTTAGAAATTTATATTTACGATGGAATACGTTCTTTATAATACTTTCAAAATGAAGAAGATACAATCTATAATATTCTATGCCATTATTATTAGGAAATAATACTTAAGTATCTTTCTCAAAGCATGTAAATGAAATTACTTGTGGGTCCATTTATCTCTTATAATAATAATTTCACTCGTATGTGAACTTTCTCTGAACTATGCAAATAAATGCGCTCAGGAGAGTAATTGTTTTGTAATAAAAATATAGTAAAAAAAAGTCTTCTGAAAAGTAACAACTAAACAAGTTTTTATTAGACATTATAAAAGAGGTAGGGATTATCTACATCCTTCCAACTTCATCTTCTTCGAAAAATTTAGAACTTTCTTTTCTGTCAGAGGATGATGATTGGGAAAATGAAGGCGAAAGTGAAGCTGGATGCTAAATGTGTCTACTGTGCAGAGTTGTTTTCAGATAATCAAGCAGGCGAACAGTGGATCCGTTGCCAAAAATGCCTTACAAGCCGCCCAAAAATGGGCTTACATAAACTGAGCAGGTAATCCAAAAAAAGAAGTTCATGTGCCTTAAGTGCAAAAACCTGAATAGTGGGCGACTATTTTAGTTGTTTCCCTTTCATTAAGGGGGAAATTAAATATATCAAAAAACAAAGAAAATTTTAAGCTCACAAAACATCCCCCAATTGGAAAAATTCATTCTATTTATGTTCTCACAAACTAAGATTTACAACGAATGAACTTCAAACGAATTTTCAAAAGTTCTCTCAAAGTAATTTAAGAGCGTTCTTGATCCCCATTCTAAATTTTGCACATGCGCAAAAATTACAATGTTTGTTTTCTGTTCCATATTGTACATTATTACTGAATTAAAGTATCGAGATGCATGGTAACAAATCTCACTTCTAATAACTAAAAATGATTTGATATGGCGTAATAGTGTAGATATAATAAAAAATGTTATTGCAATAAAATTATATAATGTTTTACTGTTATAAATGTTTCAATGACAAAATTTATTACTTAGTTGTGCTATCTGATATGCCGCATTTTACAGACCATAAGACATATCTAAAATTTTAAACATTTTTTTCAAAAAAATAACTTTTTGAAATGTTTATCATTAGACTGTAAGGCAGACTTTTTATAAATAAATAATTTTTAAAAACTATTAGTTTATAAAATCACAATAACCCTTAAAATCACAAAAAATCGTCATCTGACCTTTTTTTTCTGGCTCTTCATTGTCATTGTTGTCGGGCATTTCTAAGGTACGCGAAATTGTAAATTAATCTCTGGATGCTTTAACATCAGTTTTGAATATAAGACGAACTTGAACTTTGGATGTAATTTCTCGATGCATAGTCCGTAAAGTACAGTATATTTTTTGTAAAAATGCAAAACCTAATTAAAGTTACTAGTATCAAAAAATGTTTTGCCAATATCGGGATCGTTATTGACCTTCCAAACCATTCAAAAGTACCGTGCGGTTTAATAATTCACATGAAAAAGTAATAAATAAAAAAAATTTCCCCCTCCCAAAAAATGTGAGCAAAAAAAAAGGGTAAAGAAAAAGCAATTAAGACCAGAAAAATAGAAAATATATTTGAGCAACCAACATATTATTTTGGAGCAGAAAAAAACTACGTTTTGGAGCAAAATGAGGCAAAGATTCTACTTTGGCGCTGATGTCTTATACCTGCATACGCAAGAGGGCACAACCAGGAAGGAAGTTCTGGTCACCCCTTAAGAACCTTGACCCGGTTTGTCAATCCGGTGTGGTAATAAGTGTGCATATAAGGATCGTTATGAAAAATTGCTCCCCCTGCCTCTAGACAAATTCTGGCTGCGCCACCAAATACGCTACAGACAGAATACAAAGCACGGAATTCCTCGAAGTCTTTAGTGAAGAACTTATGATATAATCGTAGATCAAAGATCAGTAAATTCGAAGGGATTGAAAATGAGAAAATTAATTGTAACACAGCATGGTCGCCAATTACTAAACAGATCATTATGATACCATTTAGAAAAGGCTTTAAATCATGCTGAACCATAATAGCTAACGAAAGTAGAACGCTCTTTCAGCAGCAGAGAACACTTTCATCGATTGTCTAAATCCGAGACACCGCCTGAAGATATGCAGAATGGAAAATGGCATCTGATGCAATCAATGCTCCAGTCGAGTAGAGGCGGTCAAATCTGCCGGCAGTCGCAGGAAGTAAACAAGAACGCATATGTGTTTGTTTTTGAGATGCTTTTCTCGAATGTTTGCGTAACCGTGACGTAATTTGAAACAAAAAAAAGTGTTATGAGGACAGCTAAAGGTGTGGAAGGAGAGAGTAAAATCGTAATACGGTTGCAGTTATTAGTCTAGATACTAATAAACGACGAAAACGAGCCATTTTCTCTCGCAAATTGTGTCAAAATGTATTGTAACCCATTCTATTTCGGAAGAATGAGCATTGTCTTCTGGGAACTATTGAAAATTTTAGAAAAATATGCAGTACATGCTTTAAATTTTGTGATCAAACCATAACAAAAACTTTTTTGGATGAAGTCTCAGTGATTTTTGGACGAAATTTCTTTTGTCATCGTAGAACAATGTCACCGTAGAATAGAAGATAACTGTTTTTGAAATGTATAAGAAAGAGATCCTTTTCACATGTCCTTCACCGGAGATAATATTAGCGCACCTGAAAAACGTGTTTTAAAATGCAATAGTTACTGATTTCAAATCTGAATTAATTGATCTTCTTGACCAATACTAGCACAAAGTCAGTTTACGTAGCTGGTGCGTGGTGACTTATAAACAGTTCGATCAATGACATCAATTCAATCGGTAGCACATCTTTAAAATTTCCTACTTTAAAAGAAATTTTTCAACTTTTATTATACACTATTAATTTAGACCAGCGGTTCCCAAACTGTCGTACGCGTACCACTACTGGTACGAGAAGCCTCTCCAGGTGTTACGCGTGCAGGCAAATAAAAAAAAAGAGAAGAGGTTAAAACACAAAAGCTCAGGATTGGAGATCGAATTTGACAGATTAGAGTTGGGAGAATGTTGGCTCAAAGTTGAAAATGAATTCCCGTTATTATCAAGAAACTGAATTGCTGTTTTTTAATTCAGTTCACAACCACTCATCTTTGTTAAACTGCTTTTTCCAATATGATATTTATTAAAAATAAATATAGAAGCAAATTAAATGTCGACCCAAATTTGAGGTTAAAACTAACTTCTACGGAACGACCTCGCTTGTATCTGCCATACAGCAACAAACTTCTCATTAATTTTGTCTTTTCATTTTTGTTTTCATGATAGGTATTTTGTACCTAGACTTATTTCTAATGCTGCTTTTAATTACGCATTAAAAATATATCTTTTATATTTCATATATTTTAGTTTATACATACAGATTTATTTTAATAACCGCTTTTCTCTGCATTAACTATAAAAAATAGTGTAATTGAAATAACTTCGTCGTAGTATTTTTCTATAATCTATTAGTGTTCTATTCTATATAATAAAGTTACATTAGCGGTGGTACGCAAATGGTTTACAAGAAAAATGGTAGTACGCGAAAAAAATAGATTGGGAACCGCTGATTTAGACTACAAAAACCAACGAATAATCATAAATTATCATTTCGAATATACTCGTATTGCAGTGTTAGAGTATAAATCAATTAAAATTAGTTTAATTTAAATTCTCGATTTTCTCTGACGCTCTTTTTTGAAATGTACCACTATTATCTCACGTGAGTTATTTATTTATTTTTTGACAAGATGTGTCGATTGGAACGAGAAGCCCTGGACCTCACACTTAGGAAGAGACCCATGCTCCACGGAGCATCACACTAGAGGAGTTACTTTCCAAATTTTGCCGACTTAAAGAAACCTTCATACTATAAGGTTTTTTTTTTTTTTTTTTTTTTTTTCCAGAAGAATCCATTCACCTCTTAAAAGAATACATCTTAAAATGATATTTTTATGTATAGCACTAGGCTATTGTTACTTTATGCACGGATCATTGCTGAAAAGTATTGCATTTTTCATTAAACATTTTAATAAAGCAATTAATGTAAAATAGCATTAACTCGTGTTGCAGGTGTCACTACCCTTACGCGATAGTTGATGAATGGAATGTGCAAGAACAAATTTGCTTAAGTATATTTTGTGTTGAGTTCAAGAAAAGAGGAAATTCATGGGCACGATTTCTTACAATTACTTTGACACTAACATTGCTTTAATTTTAGCATCTTTCTATCAGTTCATAACTTATTAGCCATGTATGAAAAACCCTTTTCGCACCTGCATTAGTACCCAGAAAATATGAAATACGTACAATTCTAAACTGAAGCGAAAGTTTGTATAATTCAAATTTGAATTCTGATGAACCCATTTTGACCATTTTTACAAAATGTCTGCCTGTGTCTGTCTGTCTGTCTGTATGCCTGTCCGTGTTTCTGTATGAGGTCTTTTTCTTTTTCTTTTTGTGTGTGGTCGGTTTAGCTCTTAACTAATACATGGAATCAAACGAAATTTGGTGCACCCATGGACCCTGATGGGAACTGTTGCTAAATACTTTTTGGAATATTAGTGGATCTCAATATAAACGAGTGCTGATTACATTTTGGCGCCACTCACTTCATGGGGGATGGAACAATCAAACTTTTTATTAGGTTTTTTTTTTTTTTTTTTTTGTGGGCACTGTAACTCAAGACGTAATGCATGTAATTAAATGAAATTCAGACCACGCGTACCTCCTGATAGGAAATGGGTGTTGATTAAATTTTGGCGCCAAGCACTCTAAGGGGGGTAAAGCAATCGAACGTTTTCCTCGCTAAGCGTATATCTCAAGAATCCAACAATTCAAACAACATAGTAAGTGTATCTTACAATTTTGTTTGGTCTCAACGTAATCTCAATTGGAACAGGTATTATGTTTAGGCGCCAACCGCGCCAAGGGAGCAGAGACTTTGTTTTGTACTGCATTGTTACCACTTCACCTAAAAGTTAAAAAATGAAATTTTTATCAATATTTTTAGCATTTTGATGCTTTGCTGGTATTATAAGCCTTTAAATTAATTCGTCTTGGTTTAAAATCATTCCCTTCATATATTTTTTTAATAAGTATTTGTATCATAATAGGGATATTAGGCTAGTAGTAATATTCATATGAAGGATACAGAAGAAAGTTCCGTGATGGTCACAACAGACTTGTTTTAATCTGCTCCTCAAGTCCTTGATAGCTTTATGTATATCCGATAAGAAAAAGAATTCGTAAAATATTCCCAACTTTTAATGTGAATTTCACTAAGAAGTAAAAATTTTCAGATATTTTTACGCAAAAGTGTTACAGAGGTAACGTTCTTGTATTGCAACTTTAAAAAGAAAAGAGTTTATAAATGTTCGATGTTTTTGTCCTCTATTACAGCGTTTCTTAAATTGTGTTCCTTGGAGCCCTTAGGGTTCCCAAATAGATCACTCAAAGGTTTCATGACCCTTTCAGGCAATGAACCACATAGTAAATATATGAAAATAAATTGAGGGTTACAGACATTAGTTGTCGTTTCGACTAAGCCAGTAGAAGAGTATGAAATCCTGACCGAAATGAGACCTGATTCATCTTTCAGCCATGTTACAAAAATTTGAATTATTGACTTTAGTACTAGAATTCTGGTGCAATTTAAAATGAGAATATTCTTTCCATTGTCACAAAGACCGTATCAGTACTTTTTTACAATTTTCAAGCTACATTATATGCGAAATGTAGTTGTCAGTTTATGTGTTGAAAAGGAAAAATACTGTAACAGACGGTCAACGTATATCTGAGATAATACTTAAGTAATTTTTGTGTCAACTGTCAATTTTTTAAAATAATTTTTGAAGCTCACAAATATCAATTGATGCAGTTGCTACTATTGATTTCCAGAATATTCCATGAATAACATACTATTGAAGAGAACAGGGTTCCATGATAGAAGTTGACTTTGAAAAGGGTTCCACGCATCAAAAAAATTAAGAAGCGCTGCTCTATTAATTCTATTTTCATAGTTCTCTAAATATGACCTTCGATATCTATCTTAGACAATGTAAGTTTCTCAATAAATCAAATAAAATACTCACCTGTATCAAAATCATGACACCTTATGTGACATTTCTTTCTTATGGTCTAAAAAAACTTAAAACGCATTGAGAAACTTTAACTTGCACCAACGTATCATAAAAAAATCGAAACAAACAACTTAAGGCCTTGTTTTATATGAAATTCGATTCTTAGAAACTACATCAAATCATTTTGATATTTAATCGCCTATAACATATTTTATCACCGTTACAAATGTGCAGAAGTAAATCACATGTGCAAACAGCCCTTTTTATGTACGAAAGTGGATTTTTCTTCTACTCAAGGTTCAATTTTAAAAGAAACAGGTCAATGGTTTTACTGGCTTTTTTTTCCTTTTTTCCAATATTACTTCGAACACAATCAAGTCCACATCGCCGAAAAATTATTTTTTGCTTTCAACAAGCATCTAAAAATTCCGTCTAACTCTGTCTTTAACGGTCTATTTGTCATGAACTTTAATGGGCAGTTTCAAATAGCGGCTGATTAGTTCTATAGAAACCAAGTTAACTCGCAACCTTTGATTTGACATGGAAGTACATTCCTAGTTGATCTTGAGAAGTAAGTATTTGCAACAAAATTTATGAGCAGCTTGCCCATTGAAATCGAACTTAAGCTCTGGCATTAATTAGCACCCGATTTGCACAGTAATACTACTGCTTTTCTGGCAAATAAAGAGCATCTACTAAGACTAACACGATGAATTCATTTAACAAAGAACATTTGTTTCCAAATTTGAAGGGGGGATAGGCAAACGGATGCTTTGGTATTTATTCAGTTTTAAATGCTACATTCGCAATGTTTTTTTTTTTTTTTTTTTTTTTCTGTCATGAATATATTTTTTCTTCAACGTAATATTTTTTTAATTAAAATATAATGCTTTCTACTCAGTTGAAAAATCAAATGATGCTGGAATCTATCCCACATTGTAATCAAAAACGTGCGGACTGAGTCATGAAAAAAAAAGTAATATAAAAAAAAATAAAGTCAATTCCTACTTTCAAATTTCTTGTGCTAATGCTTTAAAAATAGTGACATATGGCTTCAATATTTCGAATGGAATCCATAAAAAACTAAAATTAATAACTATTAAATTTAATTAATGAAAAAATATTTGAAAAAACTGTATCAACATGAAGTGTCAAACACTACAAGTTTTTAAAAATGCATTTGAACTTGAGTGGATAAATAAAAAGTATTTTATTAACGATTGAAAATTTGATAAGATATAGGGATAGTGTGAACTAATAGCATTAATTGAAAAAAAAATATCATTTAAATTTATTAGAAAAATACTCGACGGGAATCAAAACAACAGCGCCTCGTCCTTTCTACTACATAATTTTGCGTAAGAATGCCAGATTATACCAGAAAATTATCTCCTTTCTCTGTTTTTATCTAGTTTTGTGTATTCAAATATTTTCCTTTAGTCCCTTCCTATGATTCAGAAAAACGAACACTTTTCAGGGAGAAAGAAGATATAGACGTGGAGACAAATGCAGGTAGGACAAAATAACTTTATCATTTTCGACATTCAAAGCCTTGTTGGAGTTATGGAATAGTACCCTACTAAACATTTTTGTGCATATTTCTAATATTCTGAAGGAAATTTAAACTTTTCCCCGTAATTATGTCTTTTTTACTCTCATAAAGTAATAAAGTATATTATCAGAACTCAGATTAGGTTGTAAAAAAAGCTATACGTAGCAAAACACTGGACATTACTGTCCATTAAATTAATGCGTCAGTACTATGGGCATAAGCGTGCGCAAAGCTTTAGAAATAGGGGTACCACTGTGGTACTGGAAGCACCAATGTACCAGGAATTCAGGTTACACACACATAAAATGGGGTCCCAAATGCACCTCTATATAAGATTCCGGTGAGTAAAGTAAAAGAAGCATTTTTATTGCATCTGAGGCATGGAATTAGTGAATCTAATAAAATGCGAAACATTTTGCAGTTTCATATTAGCGTTTGTTTTTATGTGATAACGGGGCTCCATGTTACCACTGGTTCTTCCAATGAGCACGCCTATGACTATGGGGGAAGACATTATTACAAATTGTTTCTAGGTCATAATAGTAGGTAATCGTGCCGTGCTCAAATTGCCAAAAAAAAATATTTTTTTTTTTAAAGAGAGTTCCAGATAAACGTTAAAATAAATAGACTTTACAAATAAACTTATGAATTCTATTTAATTATTATATTATTAGTATTTTTAAAAGGTTTCTTTTTTAAAAAAAAAAAAGTTGCTTATTACAATTTAAAAAGTTGTAAAACAAAATTTGGTTAGTCAAACCAGTTTATTGAGCAAATAACTACAAAATTCACGGATGCTTCCAAATAATTATGTATATAAGAACATATATCATAAATATTTCGGAATTACAGGGCCAAAGTTTTATGCCCCTAATAAAGTTTCCATTTTTAATATGAAAAAAAAGCTACGTTTTTTATATCCCTATTGATTAGGAAGAAGACTACGATCTTCAACAGGAGACAAAAGTACCTTTATTTCGGTTGTTGAATTTGTCAATTAAAAACACTCTTTCCGCCAAATTAACTGTTGAAGAACGTGACATTTTCGAAACCTCTATAAAAAATGATAATGATTAATAAAAATGAAGAAAATCTTTCTTTTTTCGTTTCCAGCATTGTAAAACAGTCGAAATTTTAAGATCATCACGCAATTCGACTTACTCCTCAAGTAATAAAAGTGATTTAAATCTTTCTAACTACGTTTATGTTTTACATATCATCAAAGAAATTCAAGATGTATCATCGCTATTTTCCTGATGATCCAATAACAGCAAAGAAAGAAAGCCTAAGGGTGTGATACACTCCGACTCCACTAATTAGTAAGTTCGTTAGTGAATACAGAAGTTTATAACGTTGCAGCCAAAGTTTCTCGAGACATTTCCAAACAACATTTCAAGATGGAATACTTAAAGTACTCTTCAAATAAGACAGAACATTATATTAGTTTCTACCACTCAGACGTCCTAAGTACTAGCCGGAATAGAGTAATCTTATTCATACCTAGAATAACAGAAACGTGATGGGAAAAGGCAGCACATTATTTTCGCAATTCAAATTCATATGAATTTTCCATAAATACTTGAATTAAAACTCTTGTACCCTTTGATTTTCATGAAATTTATGTTGCCTCCACCTCATTTTACGTTTTGCGTTTTAAACCTTTTCAAATTTCTAACAATTTTTATATTTACTGTCTTACTTTTCCATATAAGTTTAAATAAGAGACAGCCAGAAACAGAAAAAGCTTGTAAGACAGCTTAATATCCCGTTAAAATATTAACGCGTTATTAAGCTGCCTATATTAATTGACAACTTAAAGTAAGTCAAAAATTAATTAATTTAATTAATTGTATAAAATTAAAATTTGAAATTGGTCTTGTGAAATGGGGGAAATTGTTGATCTGTCCCTCGAAGAAATGTTGAGGAAATTATATTATTGGAGAAACTTTTATTTATTTAGAACAAAATTGTTATCTATTTATTTGTTAGAAAGATCATTTTGCGAGAATGATTCTCATATGTCTCATTTTTTAGTTTGAACAATTTTCCGTTCAGTTTTGAACAGTTAAAAAGAAAAAAACATTAAACTTTACGATGAAAGTTGAATTAAATCCTAATGAAATACAAAGTTTTTCGGAATGGAATTTTTGAGTAAAGTAAAACATGTACAAAAGGATTTTTTTTAATTTGATTATTTAAAGGGGGGCGGGTACCATTAGACCATTTTTTTCTCTATGGTGTTTAAATTTACAATTTTTGTCTCATGTCATGTTACATCACTTCATAATAAATTTAATATTTAAAAAAAAACTGGATTTTTAAAATATAATTTGAATAATTTAATTTTTTTTCTAAAAATTAGCAACTTTTAAAAATGCATCTTCCTTTTTAAAAATTGGCGTAAAGTCTCAATTTTTTTTTTATTGATTCATTACTCAAAAAGTAAAACTTTTATGCTTTGATTTTTTTGTAAGTTAAATACTTTTTGAGAAAAAAAATAATAACTGAAGTAACGCAAAAGAAACAACGAAAAATTCAAAAAATCTTCGAAAAGAATTAAAAAAAAAAAAAGTACTTAAGTTATCATAAACATAAAACATAAATTTTTTATATATAGTTTCAGGAACATGTGGGAAAAAATCAACATTATAGATAGAAATTTTAAAAAATCTTTGCATTTTGATGCAGATGAAATGCACAAAAAACAAAGTGAGAGAAAATGGCATTTTAAGTTTTCGGCTTTCAAAAACTTAAATCCTTTCTTTTTCAAAATTTCAAGTAAGGAACTTTTTTTTCAGTTACAGTCACGATAAAAGTGTTTCTTCTTGCTTATTTTATTTTTAAGAAATAAATATCTGTCTTATATTCAGCACAGTTACGGTTTCGGAATGAAAAGGGGGCACCTCACATCGTAATAAAACGAATGATAAATCAATAAATATTGCTTCAATTTTTCTGAAACTTTCAGGGAACGTTTTTAAAGATTTATTTTACAACCCAAGCCAATAAAAAAATTTTGGTGTTTTTCAACATGTTGGTACACGGGAAAGTAGATTCGTTTAGTTCTGGATGAATTCTTGTTTTTCTTTTTTTCTTTAAAAAATAAATCATTCATTCATAATAGGAACTGAGAATTACGAAACATGAAGATTAGAACCTCTAATAGAGAGGAACTGTTGCAGAAAGCAATATCTCTTCTTAATCTGAAAAACAGCAATTTGACAATTTAAGAGGATTTTGAAGGAATGACATTAATAATCTTTTAAATGCAATACAAATCTGTTCGCTAATTTATGAGTTGCCACTTGAAAGTTTACATTACTATCACACACTAAATTTGTTTTACATTTATGCTTAAACTCTTATTCCAAGTGAAATAAATTTGTGCAATATATTTTGGATTATTGTGACGTTTTTATAGCAAAACAGTGTATGGCATAATTTCTATTTAGTAAGAGTTTAGGGAGTTTTCTATTCTGGAATTTTTGAACTATATTTTGGGAGAAAGCTTTACTAAATATCATTTTTCTAGCTTTTTCTGCTTCAGCGCTTAATAAGCACTAAAATAACTTGCTTTCCAGAAAAAAAAATTTTTCTTTTTCGATCCGATTATATATGTCCAATTTTCAAATAGCAGTTATGTTTCGAAAATCAGTGTAATCACCATTGGTTAGTCTCGATGTGTCTTGGTAATAAATAGCCTTGCATCATAACTTCCATTCTAGGAGACTACGGTAAAATACAGAAGTTAAATCTTCGTTCTTTCCACCGGACAGATTTTCGACAGATCGCGTAAGGTAGTTAGAAGGATGACACGAAAGTACCATTTTTAGTCAACCAAATTCACAGATATCCATAGGGCTTGAATTCGACGATTTCATTGGTAAACTGAAATGGAATGCCTAGTAATTTGGTCTCTCTGTTGTACAAATGTAGGGGTAGAGGGAAAGGAGTGTGATGGGAAGCCTTAATTATACACATAAACACTTCATTCAAGTTGTTTCCACATAAAGGAGGAAGATCTTCGGAATAAATAGACATCAGGATACGTTGGCGAGAATGCACGCAGTTGACTTTATATTTTTTAGGATTCTTACAAATTTTTAACTTTCCTTCGAGACAATCATACTTGTTTTCTGGAATGTTGCGTCGCACTGATTGAGATGAATTCTGGACGATTTCTGTGGCGTGAACTGTATATTATCGCTTGAATTTTATTACAATCCAATAGGTAAATTGGTAAATATACGCCTCATCTAATGGAGCGTTTACACCAAAGTCTTCCACTAAGTTTTGCACAAGTTGCGGCAATTTGTTGCTTTTTCTACAAAATACAGTAACTTTTTCTGTCTTCCACTTGTGGAGAGACAAATCTTCCACTAAATTTTGGTTTCCCGCGGAGTGTCAGTAAAGATCAAAAAAAGTTGACAGCTAAAAGTGGAAGATTTGTTGCGACGCGCTTTGCACTAGCAACTTGTAGGAAACTAGTGGAGAACTGTTCCCCACCCACGCGCCCCGGTCGTGACTGGGCGCCAATTCTTTGGCAACAAGTTTTCCACTTGTTGCTCTAAATTTGAGAAGAGCAACTTTTAGTTTTCCACAAAAAATCTTCCATTTGTTGCTCTATAATTCAAGAAGAACAACTTTTAGTAGACAACTTTTGGTTTTCTACAAACAATGTTTTGTCAACTTTGGTGTAAACGCGGCTTAATGGGATTAAAATTTTCTATTTTTCCCCTGTTAAACGGCGTTCATACAACCGCTAACATTTTTTCTTTCTGCCAGACTGATTAGCCTCCATCAAGTAATGTACGGTTTTTTTAAATATCTTTCAAAGTTGTAACTTTTCCAAGTCCATTTTACAGTTGTATGTGCAACATGGAAACATCTGGCTCTCACACGTTCTGCGACTTCTTTAAATGAATTTCCTGCAAAACGTAAGAAATTATGGCAATGCGTGCTTGTTTTCTACTATTTCTAATGAGTGCATATAGTGTTGGAATGTAGCAGTTTTTATGAATGTGTTCTTGAAACCCATTAAAGTCAATACTTATTCTCTCCTTTTTTTCCCCTATCTTTTGCTCTGTTTTAGAATTTTGCAAACCAATTACTTGATATGAAAAGTTTATATAAGTAATCTTTCTAAAATATGTACACTTTCGGATCCATGCTTCACACAAGAAAAACTTCTGATATTCATACGCGACAGCGACTTTCTGTAGATGAGATTTATATAAAAGAGTATATCATGAACAAAAAAAATTTCAATGGAAAAGATATTCCGTTAATGTAATTAAATAAGCTGAATTTGCATACAATTGCAAATATTTTTCAAAAATTTATTAATCCATGATACGTTAATCTGCATCGTAGAAGGTGTCGTGTTATGATCGATGAATACCGTTATTATATGTATTACATTTACCTTACTGTCATCTCTTCCCCTCCCCCAATATATATATATATATATATATATAATATCAATCTCTTAATTTGTTCCTGGCACGTACATTTTATTTTCCTAAAATTTTCAACAAGGAGAAACTCGCCGAAAATCACATCAAACGTCCTTCTTGTCAGTGAATCATAAAATGAGCCTAATTTTCCCTCCCTTTAAAAACTAAATAGAAAATAAAAATATTTAAAAAGAGTCGGACATATTATGATATAAATGCGTCATAACTGTAATGCGCAATCGCAAGTCACATAACAGTACTTTCTGCAGTCGATTCACAATTTCGCAAGTTTACAGTAGATTTTAAAAGTTAGATATACGTAGAGAGAGCTTACCTGCTCTTAAAATTTGGAATCGTGTTGTCAGGAAAGAAAGTATGAGTAAATTATGGTTTACAATATATATAATCCTTGTTGAGAATTAAATTTCAAGTATTTATGTTCTTGACGTAAACGAATTTTCAGACTAAGTGGAACTCTAAACCACGTGACCTCACATGGCAAATAAATATTTATTCGTTTTCAGAATATTCAGGTATAGTAAGAACTCTTGTGTGTGTCTTGAAACGGGGTGTGAGTGTTTATCTTGTTTATCTTGAAACGGGGCACCTTCTGTACGTGCAAAATCTGTTTTATTGTAGCTTATATGTTGGTCATGTCATGTGTTTGTCTTAAAAATAAAAGTGTTAAACAGGTAAAATATCAAGAAATTTCTTACTTGAAGAACCTGATTCACATTTACGGTGTAACTTGAAGGTTCGTATTCATCAATTAGGAAAGTGGTGGCCAGTTCCAAAAGTCAAAATTTATGCGCTCGGAATGCGGCAGATTTTTCTTTTTCATTATTATAAACCTATCCACGGTTAACTTTTTCAACTTTAACTTATTAAAGGCAAATTTTCAATTATCCGTATTTTTCCATTTTAATTTCAACTTACATAAAGCTTAAAACTCCTTTTTAAAAAATGGACTTAATTTAAAAAAAAAAAAAGACTTGTTGTAATAAAATGGGTTTCGTGATTTATGGTCTTAGCTCATTTTGTCATTAAATACATTAGTATCATAAAAAGAAATAATTCAACAAAACTAAAATGGGCAGGCTCTGTTCCTTTTAAGCCGACCAAAGGTGAAAACGTTTCAAATAACATTAGCATGTGATTGAAACAACCATCCATTAACATTTCGATTTGCATCAGCAAACACATGGCTTGTTGCGTTTGAAGGCATCTGTGAAGGGGGTTTTCCCACCAACGCTGCGTTCCAGAAGTAGGTCTCACCACAAGGGCTTTTTGCCATGCCTGAATACATATTTTTTTTCCCGTGGTGTTTTGAATGAGCTAGTTAAAAACACCATTCGAGCTGCTTAAAACACTTCCAGAAACACGCATGTTTTCAGTAACAATTGTGGACTATCAACAAATCATGCGAGAGAGCAAAACTGACATCTTTTGTCTAGCGCAGTGATCCTCAACCTTTTTTACGTCCCGGTACTTTTAATCATTTAAATTAAGCTAGTGCAGTGACTCTCAGCTTTTTAATAATTTAGAAATTTCATTCTAACAATATGACAAATTTAAAAGAATTTTTCTTCTTGGTTAATGCAAAGCATTCTGGGTGTAATAAAATACCAGGTTATCGCACTTTCCAGATTTGTTTAAAACAGTCAAGAGTTTGGCATACTAATGTACAGGTATTAAAATTCATGATAAATTCTAGGTACTACTAAAGCCTACATAAAACTATCATGGATAATTTATTACAGAAACACATTTAATGAATTTGACAATTAATCACTTATTAACTGAACCCTCTGTAGTGTAGATTGCAGGTAACATGCCATTCTATCATTGTTTTTGTAATTTCCTTTATAAGTAAAATTTTAAAATTAAATGCGTACATTGTTTTATTTATTTATTTATTTATTTCATTTACTTATTTACTCATTTTTTATTATTATTATTATTATTATTGGCGTTATTTTTTCGGATCTAAAAATTCAAATGAAATCGACTTTATGAGTGATAGAGGGGCTTTTTTTCAAAAAGAATTTTTTTAATCCTGAAACACGTACATTGCATTATTCTTATATATATATATATATATATATGCATTTATTTATTTATTTTTTATTATTATTTATTTTTTTGTTACTATCTCGAATTTAAAAACTGAAATAAATTTGAGTTTCTTTTCCGAGTTATAGAGAGTTAAAAGTGTTATGCTTTTAATTCGGATCGTTGAAGCATAAGTTTATTTCCTAATTTATAAGGAAATTTATAACTATATGCTAAACTTACCATGACAAAAGGTTCAAATCTCTACGAAATAATAAATGTTGTAATAGATATCTTTCTGCCAACGAGTTTCAACAGTACTTAATTGCAAAGTTTAGCAACATAATTATAAATTTATTACAAAGCAAACAATTGATATGGGAGTTTACTAAATGTTCAAAACTCCCCAGTTGTCAACTCACGGTTTGATCTTTGACTAAAGGTTAATTAGTAGAAATCTCATAACGTATCCCGATACGTTCACGAAAAGCAAGACATTGTTAAAGAAGCAATTATTTTAGGTGTGACGATGTAATTGGTATTAAAACATAACTCGGGTGGCAAGTGCAATAAGAATGGACAATAAAACCTACGTGTTTGTTAATTATTAATCTGAATCTCAATGAAAGTAAGGAGCAAAAATACAAATTATACATGAATAAATTTCAATCCTGTATTTACGTACACATTTGACTAAATCATGTTTTTTTTTTTTTTTTTTTTTTTTTTTTTGTTTGTTTGTTTGTTTGTTGTTTCTAATGTTCGAAAGCATTACGATTTGTCTGCAATGCAAACTATAAAGTACAGCTATGTGTATAAATTTTGATGTAGAAAACATACTTAAAGGCAAATGTAGTCATAAAATAGTGTGTATGTCTCTTGTCATTACTGAACGAAATTGTTGACAGAAAGCAATAATTATGATGAAATTTGAACGAAAGCTCACATTGATATAGCCTTGAAGAAAAATGACTTCTGTTAGCAGTATGTAATCGCAAGTAATCTCGCTGAAATGAAAAGCGTTATTAAACATACATTCCCACAAGATTACCCATTCTATTAAGAGTTCATAGACCTCATAACACAAAACGAGCTTTGTATTCAGGCAGTAAAATTACTCTCTGTTTTCACAAAATAACATGAAATAAATAACGAATAAGTAATGATAAATTTATGTACGTATTAAGTTTCTGTTTCTAATGTTATGGTTAAAGACCATACTACTTTCTCCGGTCAGGATTGTTGTTTTCATTTTTTCTTTCTTTAATATATATAATATATTTTTCAAATAAAAGTAAGCTGGATATATTGATGAGGGTAACTAGTTAAGTTATTTTTAAGTAAAACAAGGTTATTTAGAACGATACATTTGAAATTAAATCGTAATATTTTTTATGCTTAATGAAGGGATATAATTTTTACGTTATAAAAACTGAGCTGAAATTAAATCGTAATATTTTTTACGCTCTATTAAGAAAAAAGTAATTCGAAATATCGGTGTTCTTTAACTTGGGCAGTTTCTGATAAAAAATAACGATATGTTAAAAAAAATAAGGCATGTTTGGTAAAAAATTATGCTAACATTTCGCGCAAATGCAATTTTTTCAAAAATAATTGAAAAGCATTAAATTTTACAGAATGCAAGGTTTAACTTTTACAGCCTTCTGCGTGAAACAATTACCTTGTCATTGTTACTAATAGAATTAGCTCAACATTTAACGAAACATTTATTATTTTATTAACAATAGAAAACATTGGTGGAGCCAATAAATTCCATGTGCAAAAGAATGCAAAAATCAACTACTCTTGTTTCCTTTCACTGATTCTTTCATAGGTGTAGGTATGCTTACAAAGCTCTGAAAAATTAAACAGCCGTGCTGGAATTGACACATTAAACAAACAATGGCTGCAAGATAACCCTAATCAGAATTTGGCTGAAATTAAACAATGAGCTATTTCTTGAAACTTTCTTTCTGAATTGAAGGAATCAAAACTACATTGTCTCCGATGACTCAATATCCACATTTCATTACCTAAAACTTTAAACTTCTTTTCATAATTATTCTATTGTAAATTGTATCAAGGCGGTCGATTACACAGTCAGTCTTTCCTTCCACAATTCATAAATATTTCGTTCGTCTCAATTCACCATTTCTTTCATATTTCTTAACAACATGTAAAGAGATAAAATAAGAAGGTAAGTTTTTTATTGTTTTTATTTTAATTGGCGAGTTTCAGAAACAATGGGAAAGCCTCTTCACCTCGTTTCGCACGATAGCGGGCTAAAGCCTCGACAATCCATACCTCGTTAAAACCATCTACGGATTGTCCATACTTCCACAATGCGCTCGGCAAATAATTCATACCTCGTTAACAGGACATCCTTACGAAGCAACTTTTGAAAAGGGAAAGGAAACTAAAATGCAAGAAGGTTTTTTTTTTTTTTTTTTTCCATCTATTTATTCATTCATTTATTTACTTATTTAATTTATTTTTATTTGTTTTAAAATTTATAATTTTATGTTCAGAAAAAATGATGCAACCAAAAAGGGAGGTGGACAACTAGACAAAGATAATTTTATCAAGGATCTGAAGCGCGGCGTGGAGCAGGAGCGTGGAGAAGTGGCTCATCGAGACTTTGTTCAAAATTGGAGCGGAGCAGGAGCCAAGAAATGTGTTTTGCTCCACTGCTGCGATTTTTTGGGTACCTAATTTTTTTCGCAACGCAGTCCCTACAGGATGCGTTCCAAAAGTAATGTAATTATACAGGATGTTCATTAATTATTGTCGGGGTTTCCGAACCTCATAACTTTCGAATAAAAAATAATACGCAAAAACCGATTATGCATTCATAAATTACAAATCTAAGAATTTTACGTGGCAACAATGCGATATTAGCGCATTTGCAGACTAGGTAATTATGACGTCATAAATAAAAATGACCGCGCAAGAAAAAGCAATGTGTGTATTGTGGTTTTTCGAAACGAAATCAGTCATAACTACTCGACGTCGCTTCAGTTGTCAAGAACATTGTGTACAAGACCCCTGTGTCCTCCCTTGATGAACTGAAGCGCAGAATTGTTATTGCGGTCCAAAATGTTACCCCACAAATGCTAGAGAACATTTGAAGGGAAATCGAATTTCGTCTCGATGTGTTGCGAGCCACGAATAGCAGCCCTGTGCAAATTCATTAATTTTTTTAATATCATTAATAAAATTCTTTGAGTTGTAATTTACGAATACATAATCGGTTTTTGCGTAATATTTTTTATTCGAAAGTTATGAGATACGGAAACCCGACAATAATTAATGAACACTATATTTTTAAAAAGCAATTTATTGCACAGATTTGCACAAACACTTAAAATTCTTCAAAGTACTGTCCTTGAGCCACTACACATTTTTTCCAGAGACTCTGTCATGATCGACACGCGCCCTGGAAGGAGTCTTCAGGGATCTCTCACAAGGTCTTTGTTACGGTTGATTGGATCTCTTCTATGGACGAAAAACGGGTTCCTTAAGTGCTGCCTTTATTCGCGAGAACAAAACGAATTCTGCTGGGACGAAGTCAGGACTATAGGGGGTTGAGGCAGCACCTGATGTTTGGCCAGGAACTCCCGGACTCGTAGCGTGTTGTGGCAAGGCGCGTTGTCGTGATGGGGTTGCCAGGTAGCGAAGATGTTTTTTCTCGTCCTGACGATCCTTTTTCCGAGTCTTTCCAGCACATCGCGTAACGTTACTTGATCGTCCATTCCATTTTTCCACGACACGGTTGGCGCGCACAGGTTTACAATAACTGACATCCTACCGCTTCCACAGCTTAGAGAGCACTAAGACCGATTTCTAAGAAAAGCTTAGCTCCTGTCCCACCTAACGTGCTACCCCAAGTGGTCCGATACCACTCCGACCAATAGGAGCGGCAAGGGAGGTTTAATTGCATTACTTTCGGAACGCGCCCTGTGTAAAACATTACGTATTTATTAATAAATAAATAATCTATAAGTAACTTTTTAATTTTTAACTAAAAATAGAGATAAATAATATAATTTTTAATAACCATATTCGGAGCACGAAGCTTGAGCAATATTTAACTGAAAAACGTGGCCGCTCTAGATCCCCAAATTTTATGCATAACACTGTTTAATCACGGGAAGTGTAGAGAGATGATGCTGAAGAATGATTTGGATTAAAGAAATCCTTGGAGAATCTAACTGAAAATTTGTAGCTCATATTCTAATAAACTTAAAAGCTTGGAACAAATTTCAGCGTGTGAAAAAAAATCGGAGCTTTCAACTGATATATTGTGCTAATATGGGAAACGGGTTTTAGACACCCGTATATGGAATGTATGTGAATTTTCTTATTAAATTGAGTTTAAAATATTGCAACACTTCATGTTGTATTGTCATCGATTCTTAATGTGTGTGAAAAATTTAAGTGTTTGAGTCTCTTTAACCTGGGGAAACTTGAATTGTAAGATTTTATACTGTATACAGGTGAAGCTAGTAATAAAAGCATGTGAATAAGAATTTACGAGCGTTCCTTTTGATAGAAACGTTTAATTCATCTAACAAACGGTTCACTTCAGCCTCAAAATTCAGCGAAGGCCGCAGGTTGGGTATCACAGGTTTATGTTTTTTTTTAAAGTTTTCAAGGTTTTTTCCTCTGATTGATCCAAATAATAATAAATTATGCTTTCTTTTCATGGCTGACATGTTATTAGGCAACGAATTAGCTTAATGTATTTGCTGTATACGAGATTTTTGTGGTTATAAGAAAGATTCTGAGTAAATAATTCACGGAGCTAAATTATTTGAATGTATTTAAAAAGCATTTTTAAAGCTATCTGTTTCCGTTTTGTCTTAAAACTTTCCGATAAAGTTTGTGCAAAGCAAATTTCCCTGTTACATTTAGATTTATATAGGACTCAAATTTCCTCGCAGAACCTAATGCTAACATGACGAAGAAAATGTGTAGTCGTGAATTTTAAACGCAAACTAAAATGCGCGATATTGATTTTTAATTCTGACTTTCTATATATCCTGAAAATATATCAGAGATGTACACAAAAAAGTTTTTAGTTTAAAAGAAAAAGAAGTACGTAAAATCAATAGTGAAATATACATTGACCGCTTTGTTTGTTTGTTTTTTGAATTAATTGTACATAAGAGTTATCTTTCAAGAATTTAAAAAAGATATTTTATGATTATCTTTGAAGAGTTTGAAAATTTGTCGTCCCTTGCGGAATAATTTCAAAATATGAAATAATATAATTCAATACTTGCTAAATAAATATAAAATATATGAAGATATTAAATAATAATAATACAATTTCTTTTATGTGGATAGACTATTCCTACAGATGAAAAATTTCCAAAAATGCGTTATGCTAAAATTTGAGCGACGCGAAAAATCAACGCAAATAAGGCACAAATTGTCAGAAAAAAATAATATTTTACGTTACGGAGATTTTTCATTTTGCTCAAATAGTTCTATAGTCATTAATTGAACACTGAAATTCTCTTTATTGAATATAATATTGCTTTCGGTATATAGCCTAATGCTTCTAAAAAAATAAGCAAGAAAACATTTTCACTAAAATGTTCAACTTGTTTGAAATCTCTTCCATTAGAACGATTTCCTTTAAAAAAAAATTTAATAGATGTTGAAAACATAGTGTACCTTTTAGTTTGTAAAACCTAGTTCGCAGAACCTTTTCCTTTTTTGTCATAATTTAGCCGAATCTTCCATTGTTTCAGACATGATAAAGTCTGATCTGAAGTAATTTTGTGTGATTACATCTGTTGAAAATTTGACTTGATTTAAACTCTATTTTGAATTCCTTCGACTCGCGTAGACAATAGGAGCATAAATCAGGCTTGAAAAGTTTAGAAGCTTTCGTCGGTTCCCAATTGTTTTCTTCCGCTAATGTGAAAACCCACACCTTCAGCTTGTATGTGTTTCGAAAAAACGGTGGTGTAAAAGTAATTTACTATATCTGAAAACTTTTACATGTTATGTTTTGGTATTTTTAAATAAAATTATATAATAGTAATTATTTAACTTTTTAACAGATTTTTTTTTCTTTATTGTGGAAATCCTTTTAAATCGGTAGATACAGAAAGGAGCGAGATACTAAATTTTAACAAAATGGTTGATCATTATTTCTTTCATTCAAATTGATTCAAAAAATTAATTAGAAATATTTTCTGAGGAGACTTACTAAGAAAAATTAGGTAAAAATGAATACAGTGAAGTGTTAATCTAATAAAAACATAGATACTACTATTCATAAACTGGTAAAATCTCTCGCGAAAGGAAAAAAAAATTTTTAAACGAAAGAAATTGTCTTTTTTTTTTTCCTTTTTTATTTTTAAAAGGAAAAGTCCATCTTCTATGTAGTGAAACTTTTCATGAAAAGAAGAGATACAAGTGATTACAGTGAAGCTATGTTCATAAAACATTTTTTTTTTCTTTGCATCTCATTGTTCAAAAAGATAACGAAAAAACTGGAAAAACTGTTTTAAATTTTTTTTTTTTTTTTTAAAACATGCAGGTGAAGAAATTAAAAGTGGTAAATAAAAGGTTACAATGGAGATTCTTCCAGAGTGTAAAATTACAATCTGTAGGAATTTTGTATTTATCGGTAGTTTTCAGAAATCAGAAGTGGCGTCAGCCCCAGTGAATTCAGATTTACAAGACTGTACTATGCAAAATTGTGAGACATTCTATCGCTACTAAACGTATCTTTATATTCAATGATTAATTTTCTACTACTTAACTCATACTGCTACAAAATGGCCTTTTTTCTAGATTTTTTTACTAATCTGAAATAGCTCTCACTTGTATAAGGCTCGATTATAAGAAAATTAGTTATAATCCGCTAGTCTAAATCGTTTAAATATATCTTAAATAAAAACAACTACGTAACAATACTAATAAAATAATTTAACTTTGTGCAAGTAAACTGTAATAAAAAATAATTTCTCGTTAAGAAAGCACAAATAAGCTTTTAAATGCAGACATATGTTTCGGGATTGCTTGGAATCCCTTTTTCAATGCGACAGGGAGCTTCTAGATGCAAAACATCCAAATGAAGCAATCCAATTGGCTTCCTTTGGATGTTTTGCATCTAGAAGCTCCCTATCGCATTGAAAAAGGGATTCCAAGCAATCCCGAAACATATGTCTGCGTTTTAGTGCTTATTTGTGCTTTCTTAACGTGAAATTATTTTTTATTACGTAACAACACATTTGAACAAAATTCCTCATTTATCAGAAAGATGATGTAGGTTAGAAATTCTAGATAAATGCATCCAAGAATTGAGCCGTAAATTCAGGAAAAGTGTAAATTTATATAGGAATCACTTTTCGCTTCAGTATCTCATAAAAAATAGGGAGAAATTGTCTAAAATTTTAAAATATGTTCAAATGTGCCCGCCTTCTCCACCTGTCACTTCTAAATTTATATTCATGAAATCAGACATTCATTGCACTTGACTTTTGCGAAAACAATGAATTACGTATTCCGAGCAATGAGCATTTAACACCAACTACAATCCTTTCACTTATGCACTGCGCAAATACAATTCATTAATCCACGTCAATAGGTATTGAATGTTGCACATTTTCCCCCACTCCTAGTTTATTTCATTTTTCGTTTTTAGAATTAACAACAAGATTTCCCCTAATCCACCCTTATGTCTGAAAAGAATATCCTTCCAAATGCTCTTTTACATCATTCACGAAAAAAATCGACCTGTTTCTTTTTTTCACTGGCTTCCGCCGGATTATCCGATGTTCTCTTTTTTTCTCATTGCTCATTTCTTTCAAGTAGGTATTCGGCACACCATGAATAAAATCACGTTGCCTACTCAGATCGCGATCACGTGGCCATTTTTTGAACTTCACGGAACAGTGGGTCAGTTATTTAAGCGGGTTCGCCACCAGTCGAACCAGTATAAACAGCACCGACAAAACAACAAAGGGGTCTGATTAAAACCTTGCACCTGAAGAACTTGGGATATTTCTCTGTCTCGCAGAAAGGAGTTTCGGTTTTGTTTTTGAAAGTGGGGAAAACACTTTCGTATTTTGAGTTTTCTTTCGGAGTTCTTATTCTAAAACAAAATGGCCAAAAGGATATTAGTAAGTATATTTTACTTCAACTGTCATAGCATACAATGTATCTGAATTGATTTTTCAAAATTATTTTTACCTTCAAAATTATAATTAATTTATCACAAGTAAAAGAAATGTTAAAAGAGTTTTACTTATTTTTTCAGTTTCATTATTGATTTCCTTTAGGCTCTGATAGCTTGAATGCTTTTGGAAAATGTTGATAGAAACTTTAAAAATCTTAGACATATACAATTTTTAGTACAACACACGTTGTACACACACACACAGTAGAATTAAAGTAATGTACTTCTATTCTTTGTAGACAAAAAAAGCTTAGTGTAAAAAACAACACACCGAAAATTTTCTAAGTGCTTCTTTAAGTACGAATTTTTTTTAAGAAAGCTTTCTCAATACAGATTTTTAGAGCAAATTTGACCTGAAAAAATGCATTTAAAAAACAATTTCTCATTCAGGATATTTAGGAATCAATATTTTTCCCATCGTGCATTTCAGGATTAGTTTTTCGTAAAGTAATAAAAATTAAATTAAATATTACTTTGTGAACTCTGTTTTACTCCATGAGGGCTTTTACTTGACTGGGATGGTTTTAAATGAGTGAGTTGCTTTTTATTTATTTATTTAAATATTTGGAGCAGAAATAATTGTAATGATTTTGAGCGATAACTCCAACTTTTGGGACATTAATTATAATATTTTTATCCTCGAAGAGGAGCAGTGGAAAACGTTTTGAACGCAATTAAACTTTTTAGGCATTTATTACATTTATCATGGTAGTAAAGCAACCGTCTCTTTATCCCGTATATATTCGATAACGTTCTTAACGTTTCATTGAATTAACTTTTGCTAGCAGCTTCGGAATAAATTTGTTTCGAATATATAGTACATACTGTGCTTCGAAAGAATGGATTACCTAGAGTCTTCATGAGTTTCTAAGTCGAAATTAGCAGTCGGTATGTGGGAAAAGCAGACAATAACCAAGCCAGTTATTTCAATGATATACTAGTTGTATATTGATTATAAAAGTCGCAAAACGTGTCTCGAATTTAGATAGTTGCACCAGAGACATGCTTGTGAATTCCTAACATTCTATAGTAGACCACATATCACTATATGCAATCACACAGCTTTATATTTACGCACTACAAAGAAAAGGAGTGAGTTTAATGACTGATAAATTTTCAATCTTCCTTACAGACATTCAATGTGGCCATACAAATGATTATGATGGCAAAATGCAAAGGAAAATATTCAAATTAAATGAGCATACTAACACTAAATTGTCCGCCTCAAATTATTTAATGACTTATCAAACATTGATTTCGTTGTGTTTACGATGTTAGTTTATTCAACATAGTGTTGGAAAATCTACAGTGTCGCCAAAAACTATTCGAAGAAAAGAACAGGAGCCAAAATGTATTTAAAACTGACTTGAAATTTCTTTTTAAATTTCAACTTTTTAAAAATCAAGTTTTTCTAGGTTGTTATGACATTTTAGTGTCTTGTTATTTAATTAAGATTTAATGTTATTTCGTAGAATAATTTATCGCGTCATTCTGCTTTTTACCGACTTTGACATCCAATAAGACTAAAATAAAAATTTTCAATTTATTACTTTGTGTTTATGTTCAAAAAATTTACATCTTATGATGCATGCAGGTGCCACATACGTTTAGTTCTTATTTATGTATAAAATATTTTAGCGACAACGTGCATATTTTATTACCGTTTTTGGGCTCTTTAAGACGCACATTTTTTTCTTCGAGAAATGGCCTCAAAAATTCGGGTGTGTCTTATTCTCGAAAGTGGTATTAAAATGTTCAGAGTTAATTAAAAAATTTAAACTTCCTGCCAGTCTTAGGGAAAATGTTTGATAAAAGAAGGAGAAAGTTCACATCACGATTTTCTGAAATTTTAAAGATTAGTTCGATTCTTAAATATTTTTTTTTTTTAGTCTGTCTTTGAAATTTAATGATGAGTATTTAAAAAAAATATGCTTAAAAATTAAGTGTGTCCTATATTCCGTAAAATATGGTAGCTAAAGAGAAGCTTAGAACATTTTATGATGTAAAAAGGGATACCTTTGAGCTGAATAAAAATTATATTTTTCTCAAAGCTTACGCCATGCACTCGCTTGTAAAGAAAAGAGTTTTATAAGTAGTTTGATTGATGCACTAAGTTTCCCTCCATAGTCAATTTTGGCACTAAAACAAAAGAAAAACAAAGCACAAATAAAGCAAAGCGCAAGTGATCTTTTGCTGTTCGGGCAGAGAAAAGTAAATCCAGTTCCAATAAAAGATAGCAATTAAAATTGGTTGTGTGATGTTCCTTGTTCAAAACAGTTCAATAGTAATCAAGAATATTCGCAGAAAATGACGTATAAATACTGTTATTGCAAGAAAATTGGAAACTTACAGGAAGTTATAATCGTGAATAAGAGACTTCTATAAAGCTAGCTATTATATTTACCAAAGTGGTGGACAATACATTACTTGTGACTAATGATATCAATAAATTACATTTATCATGAAACGGATTAGTAGTTGCACGAAACTTTTTAATGTAGATAATGTAATATCTTTTGAGGAGTGTAATAAGCACAAATTAAAATCTAATCATTGAAATCATCTTGTGCTCTTAAACTAGAATTTTTTTGACTAATTGTTATTTTTGTTATTGAGTATCCATTTGTTTTTTGTTTACCTAGTAAAAATACATCTCCCTTTTGCAGACAAAAAAAAAGGAAACAGAAAATTTGTTTATCCCCAAATATAGCGCATAATATATGTTTAATGTTTTTTAAACAAATTTTTGACCATTAGTTTTAGAGCTTTTCTCTAAAAAAAATAGTTAGTGCGAAAATATGCATCATGTGTAAATTGTATTTTTTTAATTAAAACCTAAATGCTCATCATTAATATAACAATTTATTTTATTTGTGTATTTATTTTCAAATCATAAAATTGAAAAATTGCTGTTGCCTTTTTCTCAGTAAAAAAGTATTAAAATCGAAAGACTTCTTTCACTTCTCATATAGATTTAAACATTCACTGCAAATTTATTGTTTTTAGTTCTTTTAGAATGTGTTTCGTTTTCTTCTTAAAAATCTTTCTTCGTGTAAACTTTTGCCTCTTTCGGGAACATTTGAAGAGTTATCCTTCAGAAACATTAATAAAGGCTTACAAATCATGGGAATACTCGATTCCACGATTATAGTGACTACGGTGACTGTCTAAATCTAAATAGATGCCTCGCGCAGTTGAGGACTGAATAAGAATAAAAGAAAGCATTGAAAATCAACGGGTGGGGAGAGTTTGAAAAGAAAAAAATATTTGTTAATGTTAGAGAAAAAGTTATTTCTTTCCTTAAAATTAAGATATTTTGATCTTATAATGTCTCTTGAAACAGCAATTTCTTCAAAGATGTTTTGAAATTGATGAAACATTAAAGCAAAAAATATGATGATGAAATGCATTTTCTTATAGATGTATAATAGTTAAATTATCTAATGTAATGTTTTAAAAGAAGCGTATAATGATCATTTACTATGAAAGTAAGTGATGACGAGACGATGGCGAAACAAATTTAGTTATTAATAAGAATAACTTTCTTATAAATATCAATATATATATAAGAATAGAAAATAGAGCAATCCTGATTTTTCAAATGCGCAAAAGGGTAGAAAATTTTAGATGTAAAGCGATTTAAAATGTTTTCTAAAAATACTAATCTAAAAACTACTGTACAATAATAATCAATGCGATTCTTGATGAAAGTATCTTATTTTAACCTCAGCCCTAACCCTTTCCATGCAAAAATAAATCACAGGGGAAACTATGAAAAAACATGAAAAGCCAAAACTTTTGTGTAATGTCTTGAGTTGTCTTTTTTTCCCTCCATAAACTTACAACTTTATTGCATTTAAAAAGTGGTTCTTGTAACCCAAAATAGCTCTTTGCAACTTTTTATCGCAATTTCGTTATTTAAACGTTGTTTTTTACTTAGCGTATGTTATGGATTTAGAAATTGTTACAAATCTGACTTTTCTTATTTTATAAAGAGAATGTCACCTTAAAAATGTCGTCTTACTGTTAATAAACGAATAATATAAGATTTGAAGTAACAAGACAAAGAACTGCTATTTCAATTTTAAAAAAAAATGAGCTGCATGCGATTCGCATTCGGCCTGTAGTTTGTGCGACATTTAATAACTGCTTTGCCCATTGTAGAAAAAACTACGTTTTCATTATTTTTTTTCTTTTAATTAGGTCCGCTATTTAATAGTTCAAGAAACATAATTACATTTGAAAACTTTTTTAAACATGCACAGTACGAAGAAATTCGTATATCTAAAGATAGTACGAAATTAACTTCCTTTTCAATGTAGTTTGAGTCATACTTGTGTTGCAGAACGTATTAATGGGGTAACATGGATGAAGTTGAATCTAACTAGTATAAAATAGTTAACTAATTACAAAAGTGTGAGGTAAATGCATTAAATTGCAGATTCAAATCAGTTATACTGCTTTAGAATGTTTTTAATACTATAATAATTTTCATTTTCAATGTGAGTCACACATGGAATTTGCCCTTAATGAAATTAATTAAATGTACAGAGCCTAGGTGCTTCCCTCTAGTGAGAAAACTTTGCTTCTTAAATCTTAAGGGGTAATAGCATTAAACAATAGTAGTACCACATGAAAAAATGGTCTCTGGGGAAGGCACTATCTCTACAGATGATGAGGAACCAATCCAGAAGTTCCACTAGAAAGAAAACATACAATAAAAAAATTTATCTTAACTACCAAATACTGCTTTAATTTATAAAAATAACTAGTGACCTTGAACACCATCGAGTAGAACGGAAAAAGAAAAGGAATAAGGAGTTCTGTAAAGAGCACTAAACATTCCATCAACTTTATTAATGACCCGAAGTTAAGATACCACCACCATTCTTTTTTTTGTGTAAATCATTTCCTCAGCCGTAATTCACTTGAGATCTTCCCACTACTTACAAAGTCCAGAGTTGTCCGTAAATAATAAACATACACTAATGTCCCAGATCTGTTTCCTTTTTCAAATGATAAAGCACCTTGCCTCAAACATAAAGTCCCGATCCGCAGAGTCGTTCATCACCTCGCGTCGCGCTGGAAGGCATTCGAAATCGAAAGTGTCATTTCCCACCAACTTCTCGCGCATCATAAGCGATACTATCTGGGGTGGCACCTAATCAGTGATGCACAACCGCTCGAATAACGCAAGGGAAGAGGTGTTTTGTACTTCCTTGTCACAACGTAAAACGGAAGTAAACTTATGGAAATTCTAGAAGCACGCAAATCCCAAGTGTCGCTCCCTTTACAGTTCCAAAGTTTCTTCTCGTAAATTCAATTTGTTCTCAAATTCGGCATCCTTCAGTATTCGATGCATTTCAGACACATAATCAAAATTTTCCATCCCAATGCACCTTCGAAAAGCTGAGATGCTATTCCTTTTACGTTCGAAGACTTAACCCTAAATATAAATCCCCTCTGTATAAAATAATATTCGAAATCCACTTCAAATAATTTACTGAAATTAAAATTGTACTGAAAGGGATTCTAACTGAATTTAATTAAAATTCAATTTGTGAATTAAAACTTTTGTTCCTTGTAGGACTTGTAGGTTTTACTGCCATTAAACTGGTTCAAATGACGAAAGCAATATTACGCGGGATTTAATGTCATTACTTAAAATATAAAAAATTTAAAGAAAAAGAAAAATTAAAGAAAGAAATTAAGAAGAAAAGAAATAAAGAGAGAGAAAAGAAACAAGGAAGTCATAACGAGCTTAACAACCACATTTCTAACTTTTCTCCTATTTTTCAGCTTAATTACTTTATTACTTATTACTCTTTTGTCGTTCTCACATTCGTCGAAACAGCACATTGGAAACTATTTTATTAACTAAAAGTAATGTCAATAAACACATCCTAACTCCTGAACATTAATAATATTATATTTTCTTAAAATATGATATACTTAATTGCTCTTAGTCTTCCTTCTCTTCTTTGAAAAAGCTGCTTTTCATTTTCATGCTCATTTTGTCCAATAGGAGATATAGCAGCTGCTTATTTGAGACTCATGCTTTAGATCCTACTCTAAAAGTCAGATTTAATCTATTTTCCATTTTTCTTCTGCTGTCTATCTGATGTAGAAATGGGGAGTTGAAAAAATTGGGTAATTATTTCGTAATAATTTTAAAAAATGACCATAACCAATGGCAAGAACCTTATTTAACGAGATGATCAATTAGATTTCTTGGCAATGCTTTACAACTTTTAAAAAGTTTTAAGATTATACCAATTCAAAAAGAGCGCTAGTAGTTTTATAAAGTATTAATTTGCTTCTTTAAACTGAAATTAACAAAAGCATGTCAGTAGCGTTAGGCAAGTTCTCTTTATTTTTTGAAGTGAATCTCAAATTCTAAGAAAATTCACTTATATAATTGACAATAACAATAATAGTATTCAGGAAAATATATGCACTTCGGTTACTGAAACAAATAGTTAAAGAAGAATTCAAATAATAATTACGACTTTGAAATTAGTATATTACGCTGGATTGCGTTCTACTTATCTGTAAAATTCTATTCTGATGTTCTAATACCTTCAAATATTTTGTTGTATAACATGCACGTTTCCTCGCGCGTGTTGAGATGTAACAAATAATTCCTTAGTATTACAAACGAAACATGTTGCTTTAATCCGTTGATTGCGGCATCATCCGTATTCGAATTACGCTTATTTGTATGAAATCGCTCCAGTTCTTTTCAAAATATCATCAATAATATCTGCATTGCATTCACTGAAATTTCCACTGCACTTTTCTGTATCTGAATCAGAATTTGGTAAGGTTCTATTATACACACCTGCATCGAGTGAGTTTTTCAGCACTTTTAGAAATGCACTTGATGTACAGCAATGTCTGTAGCCAGAAGAAGATTTTCTAACAATTTCGTATGGCAGTCAACATGTTGAAGATGTTACAGTTCGACCACGAAATTTTGACAGTTGGACCCTTCTGCGCATGGCAGATAAGAACGAATCCATTCGAGTTTTAGGGAAGTTTGTTTTGCAGGTGCGCTTTTTTAGTACGCGAATCAGAATGTTTGCTTCTCTGTTTGTTGAAAGTAACTATATTTATAAACTGGCATATAGCAGCAGTTCCAACCTTGAACACGAATGGATTCTTCTTGGCATTCTGCCAGCCCGCTTGCTTTGGTTGATAGTAGAACTGTAAATAGAAGAGGCAAAATGAAAGCTCATGTGACAAAACAAATTTCGGCTTAAGATTTAAAAAAAACAATAAAGGTCTTTTAAAAACGATTCAATTAAGAAAACATTCATCGCTTCTTAATAAAACTGACTTCGAATGATTTTTATTCTTTTAGGTAATCCTTGGATGCCTAGCCTTAGTCTCTTACGCCCTCTCAATACCAGCAAAGGCGAAAGAAGAGGTAGAAGAAAAATATGATGATGAGGAGGAAGAGCTAGAAGCAGAAGAAGATCAGGACTTAGTTCCAGAAGGAGGAGCCCATCTTGGAAGGTACATAGGTGGCAGAGATAAGGACTACGCAGAATACCACGGAGAAGAAGAAGCTTACGAGGGTGGAGAAAAGCATGCCAAAGCACACAAGGCCGGAGGTGTCCATAGTCATTACGAGAATCAAGAACAAGGTAAAGTATGCAGAGAATGATTTCTAATTTGTTATTAGCTGAAGGAATACAGTGATTCATGCTCCGAATCCGAATGATGAAAATAGTCGACCAGGTTCTGCTCCAAAATCCAGTAACTTATTTTACTTAGGAAGCTCAATTATTTTTTTAAACCTTTATGTTTTTTATTGTAAATTTACGGAACACGTTTAAGAAATATTTGTCATTAGCATCCTGGCTTATGAGATCTTTCAAAAACAGAAAAGAAAAGAAAGTTCAGGCGCTCCTTTAACCATGGTTAAGACTTAATTCAGTATTCCGATGACGTTTTTAATAAAGCAGGCATACTTTTCCTCAAGCACTTATTTTCAATTTCTTTTAGTCGAAGGACGTTATGATGAACAAGAACGTTTTTCCCGAAATAAAAATCATCTTTCTTAACTTCTGTTAACATTTATATCGTACTCGCAATTCTTAAAGTTTACTGTGTTATATAAGATAAACTCAGTATATATCTGAACTCTTTTTCTCGACAGGGGGTTATAAAAACCACAAGGTAGAGGCTGGTGCGCATGGCAAGCACGACAAGGAAGGTCATGAGGAGTACGACCACCGCGACGAGCAAGGTGGACATCAAAGCTTCAAGAAAGAGGGTGAAGTGTACGACAAGCACGGAAGTGACCACAAAGGAAAACTCGAGAAGAACCAGCACGTGAAAGGAATCGAAGAAGTTGAGAAGCATGGAGGCCACGGGCAAGCTGGAGGCAAAGTTGGCAGCGAATTCGTCAAAGACAAAGGTCACAAAAGCCACGGATTCAAGAACGTTTACCACAAAGGCAAGTGTATAAAAAACTTATTTTTAATTGAAAATTATTAGCATTTCACTAGCACTAGCCTGATCTGAGCTGCTGTTTCTTACATTGAGCTCCTAAGTAAGAAAGAATCATCTCAAAAAGCTAACTTTTGGCTGTGAGCATCTTCTTATATGTTTGAATAATCCAATAATTATAGCTTTTCTATCCTAGCAATTGATATTTACACTGTTTGTTCGTATCGAAACCTCCTTATTATAACTGAGTTCTCGGTTCGTATTTAGCTAAATCTAATGCATATTTAACTATATCATTAGTCTACAAATTAATCGTTAAACTAAATGAAATTTTTCAGGAAAACATTGGAGATGTGCCGTTCTGGCTCAGAAATACAGTATTGCCTGGCCTAATGATAATTTATAACATGCTTCTAAATTAATTTCGTTATTGTAAAGTTTGCTTGTTATGATGCAGCACCTTAAATTTCATCATGGTGCTTGATTCTGCAACACCTTAAACTGCATTTATGTGTATAAGATGTGAAGGACTATATATATAAGTTAAGGATTTCAATTATTTAAGAAAAAAATAATTTACAGTTAAAACAACAGCTTGGTTTTATTCTTAACTGTAATCACCGTTATAAAATCTGTTGCGTTTTCCAGTTATTTCATTATAAATTTATCTATTTGTTTATTAGTTTTTATGTAACTCACTTTCTTTTAAGAAGAAATTTGTTATTTTAACATTTTTTTTCAATAATTTAAAATAATCTAATTCCGTAACCAAGCATTTTTCCAGTTAGAAATGTTATTTGTTAACAATCCATTTACATTTTTTTCATTACTTTTTTCTCTTTTCATATATATACTCTTCGCCCTATTATAGGTATATTATAAATTAAAATGATTTTTCGATTAATAAACTATAAAAGCTAACTTGATTCATAAAAATAGTAACGCACTTTTAGATAAAATTATGTTTAAAGGGGAGGCTGGAAATAGGAAATGGTTTTGCTTGCATATACAGCAGTCAGCCTCCTTGTGTGTCTTCCCTATGTCTTTCATTTACAGCTCAAAGTGAATGAAGATAGAACGGCTGACCACTGAGTTCGTACACTGCGAACGGTATTTCTGAGGCTGACTACTAGAGCTTTGTATCCGGTTTAAAAAATAAAAAAAAGAAAACTTGATCCTTTTTATACCAAAAAGGATGTTATTTCTCAAATAAATAGGTCAGAAGAGTATAATCTGGTTTACAGTATTTTTGCTGTTGTCATAATTGCAAAAAGCTTTAATTTAACAGTAATCGACATGAGATCTCTTAAAAGGCTGACTACTGTAGCTTTTGCCTTACATCTGCAAGTCATTATTGGGAAAACTTTACGTTTACATGACAACACCCAGCTTTAATTTTCTTACCAATGTTAAACAAAATATTTTTATTTCAAAAAAATAAATAAATAAATAAATTTTCGAATGATATCAGTTTATCTAAATTTTGAGACATTTGTGAGTTGAAATGTCGTACCAATGAATATTAAAATTTTACAGTATGTGGTCCTGTAAATATGGATAAATTAGAAATTGATGCATTATTTGTAAGGTTTATCAATGTAGTTAAAAATATAACACAATCCTTTTCTTCTATTCATATATCATTTTCATTCTACAATTTATTTTCGCTTACAATAAACCAATGGACGTTATATGTGTAACGTCTCTTACGGTTGTAATAATAATGAAAATTCACAAAAAGCCTGCACAAGAATCGATTTTTTCGGTGTCCAGATGCATCGCTAATTAAAAATGCTTTTTTTCTGTTAAAAAACCCTACTCTTCAAATCTTCCTTTTAAATGTTTTGAATAAAAATCAGGATTTCGTTTGACGCCTTAACTTTCAAGTTTTATCGGATAACTCATCAGAAACCCGAACTTATTTTATTTTTATTAATCTATGTGGTCCCTGTTTGCCCTATGAAAAACTGAATAAAAAGTAGGCACGCTAAGAATATTTACAGAAGAAAGAAACTATTAGAAAAAACGCTGTTTTTTAACGCAGTTGTGGTTGTGCGTTGAGAATAGTCAACTTTTCTCTCTTAAAATTATTAAAACTAAAATACTGTAAAATCTCGGAACAAATCTTTAAAACAGAAATTGCGAAAAAGTTTTGGGATTAACGTTCTTGTAAAGTTATGACAGATGAAATGTCACATCGCCACATAATCCATGTTTATTTTTTTATAGAAAATGGAATGTATTTGTAAAACCGAAGTCTTTGCCTGATCTGGAATGGAATGGCACATTATTTCCGTGCGCGACGAATGAGGGGGGGGTTCAACTCGACACCGGTTGCCATCACCGGTTGACCTTGCTAAGGCACTAGTCTTAAATAGTCCGCGAAATATGGTACCACATGCTCCTATTGACTAATTAACTAAGTTATTGACTATGTTTTGTCTTTTTTCTCTCTTCACAGAGGAATATGGTGAGCACAAGACTTTCCACGACGAGCATCGTGAGACCGACCACAAAAAGAAGTACCACGATGAACATCAAGATTACAATCATCAAGGAGGAAAGCACTTGAAACAACACACCAACAAGGGACAATATGACGAAAACAAGCATGGCAGCGATTTCCACAAGTTTGGCAAAGCCGGACAAGAGAGCCACAGGGAAGGAGGTTTCAAGAAGGGTGGAAACCATCATGCCGTCGGGGATGGATTCAAGCAAGCAAGTGGCAAGCAACACAGCGAAGGGTACGCACAGGGTCATCACGCAGAAGGAAAGAAAATTTATCATCAAGGACAGCACGATGCCGGTAAGCAGCAGAAAGCTCACCATGAAGCAGCAAGAGGACATAGAGGACATGGAGTCCACGGAAAAGCTATTGCCTATGATGGCGATCGTGGACATTACGTCCAAGATGGTCACGCTGCTGACGTCTATGCTGGTGGATATGAAGACGTAGGTGACGGTCGTCATATCTACTTCAGAAGAGGTTAAAAATATTTCCCTTCCTTAGACATCTACGAGAGACAGATGTTCCTCAGGTTTTGATGGCAGTCAGACATGACTTTAAAAGGACATTATACTTGTTTTGACATTAATTTCATTCTTTCTTGGAGTATGTGATTGCATTGGCTGTAGCTATCGACGGTTTGTGCAAAAATTAGAGGCATTTTTCATCTTGGTCAGGTATTACTATTTCATATTTCTTGCCCTGAAAGCAATGAAGAAAAGCAAAATAAATTTGCGAAATAACCTTAAAGAATTACCTTTCATTTTAATTGAATTTATCAAAATTGAAGTATCCAGATAAAAAGTTTCTAAAATAATTGTTTTCTAATTAAAAAATCTCTATTTTTTAAAAAAATTACAAGGGCACCAGCTAATTAAAAATTGCTTTAATTGTACAGCAGATTCATAATGCAAGAAATATGTATCAACATTTAGAGCATTTTAATAGTAATATCTGATAAGTTCGTAAACTGAATACTTACCAGTACATGTTTCTGTTTTATGTTTGTTCTGTGACTTATGTAAACTATGTGATTCAAAATACATGTACATAAGTACGCATTTTACTTTTATGTCTATTGTTATTTATTTATATAAATGTAAAAGATTATTTGTATAAAAAAAATTTTAAATACTAAAACATATTTATGTTTTCAATTTTTGTTGGCGTAAAATTTATTACACTGTGTACAATTGAATTTTGGCTTAGTCTTTGCTCAGGAAGCCACCTATTGGGTATAAATTCATACTACAGCAGTGGTGATTTTACTTGGTTCACATAGATCAACGGTTCCGCATATTCAGAAGATTAGTTTTGGCAAGAGATGTCCAAATTTTATTTTTAAAAAAATTTCGGAAAATTTTAATCTTTGATTTTTTAATTTTTTTTTTTTTTTTTTTTTACTTGAGCGAGAAGTCATTCTAAAAATGTGAAAATACTATGATGACTTTAAAAAAAATTCCCTATCCTATCAATTAAAATAGGATTTATGCTTCAGTTTACACAAATCCGCAGATCCGCTGCCATGATTCTTATGAGACCGTCTCATCGTCACCAAAGAATAGCCAAACTGAGTTTTTAGAGAAATTTCTGAATTAAAATCCTCGGCATTTGCGCACCCATATACAATAATGATCATGATTGTTGTGTTTATCTTTTTCTGTACAGAAAATTTGCACAGAGAAATAGAAGTATGACGACTTTTCTTTTTAGAAGTTCATACTTCACAAAGTTTTTTTTTTTTTTTTTTTTTTTTTTTTTTTTTGTACCAGTTTACCAACTACTGTAAACTCAGAAGTTCTCAATTTTGTCGACAACTTTTAGCGGCAGCACTGCACTCGTAAATTTTTCAACATTACATTTTATATTATAGTAGACTCAAGAGCGGATCCAAGAGGGTGAGAGTGTCATCAGACTCGTAATCCCCCTACCGTTGGCAAAGGTAGTCTAAAATTGTGCTTTAGCACTTTAATTTCGGAAATTTTCCGGGGAAGATTTCTCGACTCCTTATGTTTCTCTAAAGTCTAAAATTGCATTTCTAGGGCTTAAACTTCTAAAATTCGAATACCAATTAAATTTTCTTCCTTTAAAAAAAAAATGCATACTTATTTTTTTTATTTTGTTTTAATTGAAGATTGAACAGTAACAAATTAATCTCCGTTCCATTAAAAAATGTTCCCTTTACCCCCCCCCCCCCCTTCCCATTTTACAAGGCGGAATTACGCGTATGGTATGACCTAATTCGAAGCGCCCTTGATTCCGCCGTTGGTGATGATCATCGTTACCTGCCAGACATCTGGCAGCCTCCCCTCTCCCCCCCCCCCATTAATTATTCACTGCACTAAAAGTATACTAAAGCTAAATTATGGAGAAAAATATTGATACATGAGAAATATTGCAGTATGAATATAGTATGCATTTTTCTATAAAATAAAAAAATGCATCAAACTTTCAATTCTTGTGAAAGAAATTAAAAACGTGCACACATAAATTTTAAAAAATTAAAAATATATTTCATAACAATTAATTTTTTGCTGAGTGAAAAAGTAGCAATTCTAAAAGTTCATTGTAAAATAAATCTCTGTATTTTTTCTTTTTTTTTTTTTTTTTTTTAATTACGCCCGCCTACGTCTTCTCAGACATAAGGCGCCTTCTAGGTCAATACAGCAGGGAGGTAGCACCAGCAGAACGGGAAAGAACGCCGAAGATTACGCTGACGCTGAAGATACTTTTCTCCACCGGACCCCTACCAGTTAGCCGATGCCTTAGGATTGCTTGCGCACGGGGCGAGATAGTGGGGTCCACGGATTTTACATGCACGTATCCCCAAGTGTACATGGTGGGCCTTCAGCGGGTATCGAACATGCGACCTTCCAGGTGGAAGTCCGATGCTCTAACCACTAGGCTACCACGGCTTTGAAGATATCCTACTGGCGAACATCGAGAAGGCAGGGGCAACCAAAAAGATGCTCCCCAGTCATACGCACGGTATTATAGAGCGGACAGAGAGGAGTTGGCAAGTCCAATTTTAAATAGATGGGCCTGTAAATAGTCATGTTCAGTGATGACTCTGAAAGATGAGACTCCTTCAACTCTAGGGAGGAGGGAGAGCCGCATTCTTGTCTGTTCTTTAAGAAGACAGACCCATGATTTCCCACTGGCCATGTCTGGGAGAGAGGAGAAATTATTTTTTGCCGTATTTTGTTTCTGAGATGACGCTTGGCATTTCGAACAGGGATCGAGAGACAATATGGATGTAACGTCGAGGCCTCTTTTGGCCAACAAACCAGTAAGCTCGTGGCTATAAATGCCGCAATGGCTTGGTATCCATTGGAGAACGACCCTTTATAAATAGTGAATGTAAAAAGCTGAAAAAAAAAGGATACTTGTTTAATGTGGAATATCCTCTTAAATGTTTGGGTGAAGGGGACACCGACGGATACGCATATCCTTATCTCATAACACCTATCTTTTTAATACGATACAATAAATATTTTTAAAAAAGTTTTCCGTGAACTTTTGAAACAATTTTGTTGCAGTATTACTACATATTATTTTTAGTTGATTTTGATTTATTTTTTATTTTAGATTTATTTTTACGATTTATATTTCATTTTTTCTTTTCCTCTCTTTTGGAAAATAAGCAAATTTAAATGGAGACTGCCGATATTTAAAGAATCTTTTTTTTTTTTTTCTAAAAGATTAGCTCCTCCTTTACGATGATAATGTGTAAATTTTGAACGAAATGCAGACTACAAATCGAAACTGTTGATTTTGCGCCCAAGAATTTCTGTTTTATAAAGTAGGACTTTTCATCTTTATGTGACATTAAAACTTGTTATTTAGGGAGGCCAGGTGGTGGCAGTTGCTTCCCCTTCAGCTTGAGAAATATAATGTACGCCTGTGGTACTTACATGACATCTTATGTTGAAGAAAATTACATTTACTTATTGCAGCGTTGACACCGAGAGGAGTCATGGCGCAGATTGCGCTATTAGAAATTTTAGGGGGTGATGTAAAATCCATTAACAAGTTCTGTAAAAAAATTCCGTTTCCATTGTTATATCTTCTATATATTTTTTGAGGAATTATATTTTGATAGATGTTACTCTGATACTTTTTTTAGTTATCTTTGGGAGAGGGGTGGGAGGAGAGTTGGTGCACCATCGCTCTTGAAGGGAGGGCACCCCTGATTATTGTTATTCATTCAGCGTAGTTTCTTCTTTTTGGCACATTAGAAGTAATTTTAATATAAAAAAAAACTTTGCCGATTAATCGCACGAATCGGCCAATTGCACATAATTGGCAAAGTGGTCGATTGCCGAACACTGCCGATTAATAATTGCATCCCTAGTTACTATTTAGTTGCTTCAAAGCAGCTGCTTAAGATGAATATCCCAAAGGAAAGAACGTTAATTAAGCAGAAAACTTGCAGAAATGTGTTTTAAAGTTATCAGGAAAACTTTTACTTTCATCCATTTAAAATGTTCTTAACCGGCTTCCTAAAGGACGACTGTTATCAAACCATACCTCTTTTTTTTTTTTTTTTTTGGGGGGGGGGGGTCCATTTATCGATGACTTCTCACTGGATGAACCGGTTGTGATTATTTAGTTTTTAATCCATTAAGGGTGGTTTCCCACAGGTCCCGTACCTTCGTTTAACCATATTTGATAATTAAAAAGAAAGTTATGGTAGGAAATTCAGTTTTTTTTTTTTTTTTTTTTTATTATTATTTATTTTTTTCATAGACAACTTTTGCTAAAATGAATCCATTTTAATGATTAAGAGGGTAGTTTAACTTCAATATCGTACATCGATTTGACTACAATTGTTCTTTAGAAAGAACATTTATGGGTTAAAAAAAGAGTATTTTTTTTTAATTCGAAAAGCTTGGCTTGATATTTCTTTGTTGAGTAAATTATTAGTAGAATATAAAAGTCAGTTAAAAAGTTTCTTGTCATTAGGCAGTGATATTGAAAGTAATTATAATATTAGTTTGAGTGAAGGTTTCTCTCAAACAAAAATTAAATTCTTCCAGTCTGCTATAAGACTGAAGTTGGTTCTGGACTTAATAAAATCAACTTCAAAATGGAATGTATCATACAAATGTATTTTTTTTAGTGCTGTGTACTTAAAATTGGTTTGACATTTGACATGTGTTATTTAAAATAAAAGAGCATTCACATGAAAAATGTATTTACACTGAACAAAATAAAACAAAACAATTTTTTTAAAAAAATAGACCCATTTCATATTAAAAATTGCGCTAAAAAGTAAAAATAAATTCATTCTTTAAACAACATTGACACGACTTTTAAACATAATTTTTGAAGCTGATGCAAAATTATGATTGATAAAATGTTTTGTAAACCTAAATCAATTAAATATAAATAGTACAGAGTTTGCAACAGTTCCGGTAAAAAGTATCACATGCTGTAATGGTAATTAGACTATCATGATTTTGTACCAACTTCAAAAATTATGTTTAAAGTCTTATTGATGTTGTTTAAGAATGAATTTATTTACTTTTTAGTGTAATTTTTAATTTGAAACTAGTTTTTTTCTAAAATTATTTTATTTTGTAATGAAAAGAGGTTTCTTGTAAATATTTATTTTGATCGTCCTCAAGTTTTATAGAAGTTATGTGCTAATTTTGTTTTTACTTTTGCTTTCCTCAATCCTCCCCTGGACAGGTAATTCTTCAGTCAGCAATTATTTTAGTTGTGTATTTGCCAGAAACTTGAACAGGCAGAATAGTGTCTCTCAACACATATCACACATTATGAAAAAAATTTGAAGAGAAACGTTCGGGTTAGTTCAGTTGTAAGACCCTCACTTTCCAACAGTATGTCACATCATGAGTGAAAAAGTTTTTGAAGTTAACAAAAAAAAAGCACAACTACTTGCTGGCAATAGCATTTATCAATGGTTATTTCATCAAAATTGAATAATTCACTTTTCCTATAAGCAAAACTGGTGCCAAAATAACATAGGAACTTTCAGTCTGCTGAAGACTAGAAGTTCCTATGAATGACTTCTTTTTACTCATATGGAACCTGGAAGAGACTAGGTTTTCTTGCAAATTTAAGACACAGAATCAATTATAGTAAAATAATGTACTTGAAAATAGAATGTTGTCCTATTGCCTGCTCCAATCATTATCAACCTCCCCCAACAGTTATAGAAATGGTACTCACATTTTTTCTTTTCTCTTTCTCACTATCTCTGGAAAACAGACATACTTCAATTAAAATCCTTGAAAATATGAAAGAAGAAACCAATATGCATCGATAGTTTTCTCCTTTATGTTTTGCTAAAACTCGATATGTATTACTTATGTTTTTTTTTTTTTTTGCATCTCAAATAATTTTTTGGCTAAACTTTGACAAAGCTAACATGTTATTATTATGTGTGGGCAATTAGTACGCTAGTAGGCACTGTAAAGCACAAAAACACCACTGTTTGAAATATTTTTGAACATGAAAAAACATGAGCTTTAATGCTTGGTTAATATTAATATTTGCATAAAAAACAGAAATACTTTATCTTTCAGAATTAGCGCAATGCTTTCTTAACTATTAGAAAAAAAGTGAAGTTCATATAAAAAACATGAAAATTTACATTCTTTATTTACATTGATTAGAATAGAGTTACATCTTGAGAAACTCATTCCGGATGTACAGGGAATGATCTGCTGGTCCAAGGTATCCAGTGGCAATTAAAATAACATCCACTAATGTCCATACACCTAAACCGCCAAAGCTAAATAATTTACCAATTCCTTCTTGCCACATTCCAAGATAGAACCTGTCCACACCAAAGCCTCCAAATACAATACTGAAAACAATTGGAAAAAAATGTTAGATTCATAAAAATCAGTATCAGATAATAAATTGTTCAATCAGAAGAATATAAAATTTAATTTAAAAAAAATAAAGAGAATACGTAGCTTTGTTTTAAAATATAGAGGAGCTCAGTTATATCATCATTTCAGGAATATTTTTGACACTGTAGCCAAGAGATGCCATAGACAATAAACGTTAAAGTGTATGGGCAAAAAAAGATGAAGGGACAAGAATTTCTTTGCATTATGACAGAGTGGTCACTACAAATAAGGTTACTGAAACCAAGGTCAAGTGTATTTATGTATATATATACATATCAGTAAGACTGGTGAAGAAACCATGAGAAGCTAAAAAAGATTACTGAAGAAATCTAAGAGCTTGATATTAATCTGAAAACACACATTGCTATTTATAGCTCTCTTTCAGAAAACAAATAGGAGCACTAATAACAGATTTTTAAAAAAATCAACAAGAATTCCGAGAACAGAGATACTTTTAATATCTCTATAAGTGTTTTCATACTTTGTGTTTTAGTTGGAAAACTGCATTAAAAAGCAAAAAAAAAAAAGTGATTGAAATTATTAATGAAAATAAAATATTTCATTTTAATACTTCATTTTGTTTTTATTTATTCATTTTTAATACAAACTATATGAAACATATTTAATGTTAAAATCAATAGTGTACAACTCTTTTCCTCTTGCAATCATCTAATATAAGTAAATATATCTATATATATTTTAATAGAATTGGCCAATACAATTTCCAATTCAATTTTAAAAAATTACAGTAAATTATAAAAACACTGCTTTATAATTCACTGCTCCAAAGTAAATTCTATCACAGCCATGAAAAAAAGTCAAGGAGTATTCTCTATCCTTGAATGACTTTTTCTGTACTGGAAATCTGGCTCTGTTGTTTCAAACCTGTAAATTCTATACCAGATAACCAGATTTTTCATGCATCGAGTTCCAAATATATAAAAAATAAAAATAAATAAATAAATCAGTCAGATACTGGACATTTTCTTGGTCCTATTGTGTATATATATATATATATATATATATATATAGAAATAAATACTATTTCCCAACATTATAAGACTGGCTATTATCATTTATGAAAATTTGAAGTTATTAGTAACACATGAGGCTGATTTTAGTACTTTTCAAAAGCACAAACTCTGATCTGTTGCAACTCATTGAAAACTCAAAACCTAATTAATTTTGTTGTACCACTTTGAAGCACTTTTAATATAGTTTTTAATGGTATAATGGTTTTCAAAATTCTTGGATATATTCTTAATGTTATTGAGCAGTTTCTGAGCACAAGTCATTGTTCAAAATGAAACTCAATTTTGTTGTTTAAATTTTTTTTTAATTATTTTAATAATTTTTTATCCTCAATCTATATTTCAATTCACAAAATAGTATTGAGCAAAATGCAAAAGTAACTAACATTCTATCTTAAAAAAACAGCATTGTACTGCAAAGGTAAAAACTGTAGAAGTATGCATGGTTGCTCAATTTGCAAGCTTTGTCAAAGGGGGTGATTGAATTTTGTGAGAAATTTCAGTCCAAGCCGTCAATTGGTGTAGTATAGCAAACATTCAAACATACACACAAATGAGTTTATATATATATATGCATGAGCCACAAAAGGTACCTAAAAGTACATATTACAGGGTTCCCACCAAGAATATGATACGAAAAAAGTGACCATTTAAGAAAAACAAGTGACCAAAAAAGTGACCATTTAAGAAAAAAAAGTGACCAATTTAAAAAAAAAAAAAGTTACGAAATGAGAATAAACTTTGCATTACCACTAAAACACATGTAGAAAAAATGTTTATAGGTTTTTAAGCATAGAAAAATATATAATTACATTTATTTTCTTGACATGCAAAAGTTCCATCTAGAACTATACGAGCCTATTTTCGTACATTACAACTTCAGATTTATACTCTTGCTATCTCTCTCTCTCTAAATTCTCATTCAGCTTTAGTTCTTGATTACTTCAAATGTATCATTTTCAACGGTTAATACATATTCATTCACTCATTAATTAATTTACTTGTTCATGAATTTGTACACTTATTTATTTTTTCACTCATTCATTTATTTACTCATTCATTCTTTCACTCATTCAGTTATTCATTGATTTGTTCTTTCACTTATTTATTCATTCCTTGAGAAATATCCTTAAAAATCCTGGTCAACAAATCTCATTAAAAAATAGGCTCGTTTAGTTCAGGTTGAACTTCGTATCGGTACATGTTCTTTGGCCTAACATCTTTCCGATAAAGTTTGTTGGAAGCGAATCCGTCAGTTAGATCAGGATTTATATAGGATTGAAATTTCCCCGTAAGCGCTAATGTTAATTTTATTGAACTGTTCAAAAATCAACAAAAATTGTTCAAATCTAAAAAAATATTTCACACCGAGAGCTTCTTCCAATAAGCTTGTCCATAAGAACTTGGATCATATGCCTAGTGCTTACATAATATGCTTTATTTTTGCCCATAGGCGCTAATGTTAAGATTTTTTAAAATGTTCAAAATTAAACTAAAAAATTTTCAAATAAAAAAGTAAGATATGGAAATGAGATGTCTTTGCCAAGATCTTTTGAATCGGTGAATCTCCTCAAAAGCTATTGGGGGGGGGGGGGACTGACAGACACATTTTGCCCATCTCAAAACCCTACTTTCCTATTTTTTTCATTCCTTATTTAATTACTTGTTTCACTTTTCTTTATTTTTAATGATATTTCTACGATGCATTAAGCCTTCTTTCACTTTATTTTTTTATGGGAAAGTAGGCTAAAAACAGCAGAAAGTTCAATCCTCAAGTAATCTTCTGTAAGTAAACATCACTATCATCTCAAATAAGAAATCATTTTTTAAAAAACAATGGTTTTTCATCAAACACAGAAAGAATGCAGCCATACATATATATGTCAAGGGTGACCGATTATGCTAGCAATTTACAGAATCAACTTTACTTTTTAATGTGTGAAACAAGAAAAATTATTTAAAATGTTTGATCACAAAAATAAAATTAATTATAGGTAATAAAAACATTTAGAATATCAGAGGGGCATGTGCAAAATATTTGAAACAATTAGAAAAATTAAAGGTATGTATATACAAGGAATATTATAATCTTTTATTAAAAAATTTAATTCAGAATATTCTTTGATGCCAAAATTAAAACACCAAAAATAAGTACAGTGAAACCTGTGTAAGTTGACCACTTGCGGTGCAGCACTTTAGTGGCCATTTTAGACAGGTGGTCAACTTACAGAGGGTGAGGTAGAGTGAAAGGCTGATTCCATTCCTGAAAAAAGTGGTCAACTTAAACAGGTGGTTAACTTAAAAAGGTAAAGGTAGTCAACTTTACAGGTTTTACTGTACTTCAAATGCATGCTAGTGCAAGGCTCGAAAGCGAATAAAACAGTTTAATATTTCAAATGTTGCTTTCATTGGGATTATTACAGAAATACAGTTAATTTGAATATTATTTATATTTATGTCAAATTACATATTTTAGAGCAAGTAAAGAATAAAAATCTTTTGATTGACAACTAAAGAAGCAAATAAAATCAATTATACGCATGAAAAACAGGAAAAGGGTCAATGCCCACTTAAATCAAACTAGGAAATCGCTAACTTAAATGCATTCTGTTCAAGAAATGATTTTCATTATAATCCTTTGTCCAAAGCTAATTTAGAAAGTACGGATACCAAAAGTAAAATACTTGAAAAGTATACTCTAAGTGCTTACTTATCTTGTAGCAAAAAGTTTTTAACTTGCAAATTGTTCAAAGGCTAAAAATGAAAATGATATGATAGAATAGACCTTAAAAAGCAAAAAAAAAAAAAAAAATCAGAAAAGAAAATTAATACGGTAGGAATGCTCAAAAATTTTAAATGTTAATATAAAAATCTCAGAAAAGAAGGCTTCAAAACTTTAGAGAACTGTCACCCCTGGAATATAAATGGCAGCATTCTGTAAAAGTTCCAATTTAATCAGTCTTAGATTTCTCTTTAAAATGTTGTGATTAGTGAAGATTTTCTCTTGTGTAATTTTTTTTCAATTTCATGTGCCCCCCCCCCCCCCTTGCTCTGTGCTCATCTTCATCAGCTTTTATAGATTTAGCACCCTCTATCATTGCCCAAGCAAGCTGTATTTCTGTAAAATCTTTATTTCTAATGCCCTCTTAACTTTTCATTTGCTTCGTCAAGTAGCTTTGTGGAAACTATTTTATTTGCATTTTTCCTGGTGTTTATAAGAAAAGTTTGGTTGTTATATATCACTTTATGAGATACCCCCCCAAAAAAAAGTGATTTTAGGTGACAATTTGCTACAAAAAGTGACTTTAAATGACCAATGAAAAAAAAAGTGATTTTAGGTGAAAAAAGTGACTTGGTGGGAACCCTGATATTACCTCAAAAGTAAGGCAGTTCCCCAGCTGTAGCCTTTTGTCCAATTGCAAGGAACATGTTTAGAAAATCCTCTACTCCCTGTAAAAAACATAAATGATTAATGAAATAAAACATTGAAAAAGGTTTTTCCTTTGATCAGTACTGATGATAACTCAAAGTAAAAAAACCCTAAAAATTTTAAACATTATCAATCATCAGTTACTCATATTTCTATAGCGAATCTAAATTAAACTAAAATAATAGACTTTTTGCTACAAAATTTTAAAAATATTTCTAAATAGAAAATTGTAACTTTGCTTTGAAAATGGACTTTGGAAGATTGCACAGATTAAGACAAAAAAAAACTAGAACAGAATTACACTGCTTAGGATAGAAGAAAAGCATATAATATGAGTTGTGCAAATTGAACTGTCAACAGTAAAAAAATCAGCGAAACAAAAAAAATCATATGTTTCATGAATCCATTTTTTAGCATTATATAAAAAGATTTAAAGAAGATGCTCAAGGTGAAGCCCAGGGTGGCATTACATAACACATTCACGCAGTTAAATAAATGGCCAATACACTGAAGTCAAGAGTGAAATGCAATTTAAGATTCCATGGTGCATACTATTGTTCATTTTGATAAGCACTGCTACTCCTCGTTCTGTCAAAACCACATTTGAGCATCTGACATATTATACACATCTGTTAAATGTTGATCAAATAGTACTAGATTATAAGTCTACATAAAAGCGTGATGCATTTTTTTTTTAATTTAAAAAATAGGACAGAATCATGTTTTAATTACTCCAAAGAAAAGCAAACATATCAATTGTACATAGAACAAAAATGTCGAGCACATTTTGCATGGAATGTATGAATTAAAATGCATAGCTGCCAACCCAAGAGGATGAAACACAAGCAGATTCTGTATAGAACATAAAAGCCCGAGTTTATAACCCTCTTTTAAGTGCAAATAATATGCTGCCTATACAATGATAACATGAAATACAATAAAGTATATTTCTGGAGGGGGGGGGGGGGGTCAGAATTTAGTGATGAAATGAAAATGTGAAAAATAAATCATTTTTGCAAAGCTAGTAAAATGTAATTTACTTACTAAAGCATTTCAACTTTTATGCCAAAAAGATTGAAAAAATGTGTTTGGCACGTAGAAAGAAAAATCAGTGAAAAATGTTTACAAATATTACTGGTGTTAAAATTCTTGAATTTGAGGAACTTACACTTTCCAACTCTTGCTGAAATTTACAGAGAACATTAGAGTTACTACAATTTTCGAATTTCCTGGACTTTAAAAGTTGATTAAATGTTTAAATCAAATTTATTATTTAAAACCTTCATAAACCTAAGATAAAGCCTAGAAAAAACAATGCTAACTTTTATGAATGGCTGCATTCGAATATCTTGAATCAATTCGGATACAACTGAACTGAATTTTTTCAATGGGCATTGCAAAAGGACAGGCATGTAACTCCTTTCTTAAAGGAGTACATTATAAGAAAGTTTGCGAACAATGGCAGACACAAAATTATTGATGCCAAATTGGTAAAATCACATTGTAAACCAAAACGAGGAAGTTTTACAGAAGCAGATGGCAATAAGATATCAAAAAGTTGGAAAATTCAAGACAGCTGAAACGCAAAAGTGTAATACCAGCTAAAATTGCTTCCATTTTAGGCCTAATGCATAAAATGTGACGGGGTACTGGAACTTAGTTAAAAAATAAACATTAAATTGCATAAGTTTTATTTTACAAAACTTTGATAAAAATTGGAAGATTTTCATACTTCAGAGGAAATTGAGTGATTGCTTTGAAATAAAGTGATGAAAAAGAAAGCTGAGTGATAAACAGAAAACAAATTTACCAAGGCATAAAATATGTGGCTTGACATTGCATTTTGCAATATATCTCTGCCGTGGTGCACTGACTACATGACAAGAAGTATTTCTTTGGCATACATGTTGGTAACTTGGAGTCTGATAGCAATACCTACAATTATGACTTCTTAAGAAAGTTCGATTACCCTGTAATGAATAAAGAAAAATGATATAAATACAAAAAAAAAGTTGACCAGCAGAACCAACCAGTTAGTGACTATCATTTCATAATAAAGAGTACAAGATTCATATAAAAGCATTGTAAAGGCTTTATTACATGGGGGAAAAGCTCCAAACAGCCAGGGTTCATGATTTTTTTTATTTAAATCGGATTTTTTTAATTTAAATCAGATTTTTTATTTTTTTAAAAAAGATATATTAATAATAAATATTTTGGATATTTATTAAGTTACATTCATAGAAACAATAGGGCATGTTAATCAATATGCAAAACACACTTTAAGCTATTTTCACAACAATAAATATTTTTTAATAATAATAATGATAAACAAATTTTAATACGAATGCATGACTCGAATGAAACTTAACCCTACCAGGAATAATAGCACACTCATAAGAATGGAGAAAATGAACACATTTAATTTGAATTATTTTGCTGTTGAAAGCTGTAAAAAGTAACAATAGTGTGTACTTAATTTTTACATTGAGTGTACTTCAATCATTTTTCTAGGCTATAAATGAAAAAGTCTGAAATGTTTTTACCCATTTAGTAAAATCATATGCTCACACCGTAGAACTTCGGTTCATACTAAAAGCTGAAAGAAACTGTTTGTTTTAATCAAGTATCTTTATTGAAAACTTTTATGATGAAAAAATATTTTAGAAGGAAAAAAACCTTAAGCTATTATGGGACATGAGTGAAACTTTAAGGATACATATTCTAAATTTTAACAATTGTTGTTTTAAACATTATCATTCTGAATTATTTATTGCTTGTCATTTATTAAATTGATCTAATATACTATTTTTAAGAAAAAAAACTTGGAATGGTTCATGATTATTATGAATTATAATTTGAATCTGTTAAGATGCTTGAAGAATAAGAGTGATATTGTAAAATTAAAAAAATAGTTATTAGTTCTAAACTTATGAAATATGTTATGCATACAGACAGATGGACCTAGGAAGTTTTGTTTGAAACAGTGGTTGTAATTGCAACATGTTTCATTTTTACAACATTTTCTAACATTGTAAAATCAATGATTTTTTTGAAAAAAAAAAAATCACTTGATTTAAATCAAGCTGATTTAAATCAACAAGCCCTGCAAACAACGGCTGCTTCCTTCTAAGGAAGTTTTGCTTCTATGAAAGGAACTTTCATCTGTGAAGTTTATTTATGTCAGGTTGCCTGAAGACTGATATTTTCGGATCATCAGGGGAAAAAAAAATCGCTCCTAGTTGCCAATTTAAATCAATGACCACCCTCGACGATGCATTATATCAGCTCTTGGATATACCCTTCTTTTTTCTTTCTTTCTTTTTTTTTTTTTTTTTTTGTTCACAAGTTTTAGTATGTCAAACAACTGAATAGATGGAGGAGATCTTTTCATAATTGCTGTGACTAAAATTGCTCCATGTAATGTGAGCTTATGGCTGTAACTTAGAACATGAAAATCTAAGTTGTTTGCATAATGTTAAAAAAACTCAAATTTGTAGAAAGAGATTAAATTGATATTACATTATAGCCAATGTTCAGGTCAGGATGGGAAGACAATGGTACTTGTTCTCTAATGCATACATTTGGCATGAAATATTAAAATATTTACTTTGTAATTTTCTAAATTTAATTCAAGAGCAAAAATTTTTGGCAGGATTAACAAAAAATTTCTTTCCTTCAAAATAGCCTGAGTGGCCCCTCTGGCTAAAGTGAAATATATAATTGCTTTTGTATTCTTAAGGCAAATTAGAATTCTTTCAAAGTTATTCATATCGTTCTATAAAGTATGGCAGAATTGATTCATTTTCCTTTTTGATATTCTTTTAAGTCAAAATTAATTTTTTGAATACATTACATGCATGGAAACAAATTGCCAACAAACATAATGCTAATATGTGTTCTTCTTAAATACCATTCTACCATAAGAAGAATTTATCCCTGATTGAGCTTGAAAACAATTATTAAATTTTGGAATATGAAAGTACATTTAATGGGATATAAATAAGCCAACCGTTAACTTGAATAAAGTTGTGGAGAAAAAACTACACATTAACATTGAACATGTTGAACATAAACTTTTACAATGTGAGAAATACAAAAAAAAGGCTGAAATAATCAAATAACATTAGTACTTTTTCTCTCTCTCTCAAAAAAAAAAAATAACATAAAAATAAAGCATGAATAAGAGACTCTGTCTAATCTACCTAAGAAATTGAAGTTTAGACCCTGTAAGTACTCAGGAAAAATTAAGTACTTTAACAATATAGTTTAAATTAATTAAATTTCATACATTTTCAAAATTAAAACAACAAGTTTTTTCTTTGAATAACAATCAAGGTTTTATTTTATAAAAGCACAATATGAGAAAAAAAAATCACCTATCACATTATTATTATAACCTAACACATGATTTTTTCCTTTTTTTCTTACCTTGCTCCATTGAGAAGAGAAAGTGGGGAGTAGGGACCTAAAACCTTAATTTTTTTAATAGCCTAAATCCTTCCTTAAACACAATAATAAACTAAAAATTGTGTTAATTGTGCAGAAATCATCAATATTCAATTTTACAATAATAATGTACTCCTAAATTTTAAGATAAAAAAAATACAACACTACCTGGCATCGAGCATCATCTTTTGCTTCACATGAAACATTGACGTCCTCGCCATATATACAGGAATAATTGAAGGTACATTTAATGCAACTAACTGGCAGTGATTCACAAAGTTTCTCAGTATGGCACTGATCCGATAAATTGCCATCTGTGCTCATGCTTGAAGCTGTAGTACGATTGTTGTCTGTTTTCAGACTGTTCAGAAACTGAATAAGAGACTCAGCTTGAGGCTTTGAATGTTCAACATAAAAAACTGTAGTATTTTCAAATACTTCAGGGTCTTGTGCAAGCATGTGTCTTTTGCCAGAATGGCGAAGAGCATGGGATGAACTTGGAGCAAAGATGCTATCTGCAAATGAAAATCTTTTTAAGCTTCAAAATTACATAAATAGAAGTTATCAAAAAACTAATATTTTCAGTAATTAGAATTAATGAATAAATAGCACTGAAGTAATTTTTATGCATAAATATCATATTACCAAATACCAAAAAAATCAATGATTCATGCGTAACATAAAAATTAAATATGCATGCTAAAAAGTATAGACAAAATATGATTCATCCTGAATTAAAAAAACAATGGTAAAAGGATAATAAGCATAGTAACGTTATTTTCACCGAAGAAAATCAGGACAGAAAGTCCTAATCAGGGACATAACGCAGTGATTACAAGTTCCTAACTCAAAAATACGACTCTTCATTACTGAAAATGTTGTTTAAAATTGTAGGTGAATTTCGTGGGTAACAGAAGAAGGTTTGTTACAGCAAAATAGGACTCTGTGAGCTTGTCAATTGAAAAAAAAAAAAGTTTTCAGAAAACTGACAATAACACCTACTATACTTTCTATTAAGCTATATAAAAATTAGTAAACTTGGAATTTAATAATCAATAACTTTTTTTTTTTAATTGAAATTTTAAAGTTAGTAATGGAAGGAAATTTTTCTGAACTGATAAATTTGGTTACATAATTAACAGTAAAATTCAGTTAAACTATTTAAAGAAATATCTTTAAAAAATTTGGGCATCTTAAGAAGGGCTTGTTCAATGCATATTAACAGATTTTTTTTTTTAAGTTGGTAATGGAAGGAAATTTTTCTGAACTGATAAGTTTGGTTACATAATCAACAGTAAAGTTCAGTTAAACTATTCAAAGAAATACCTTTAAAAAAATTGGGCATCTTAAGAAGGGCTCGTTCAATGCATATTAACAGATTTTTTTTTTTTTTTTAATAATTATATATTTTACTGAAAATAAATATTTTGTCATGGAAATGGAAGGACAAAAAGGCCAAAGTACAAAATACATATTAAAAAGACTGAATTTATTTCAAAAAATATGTGCGAAAATTACGTGTTCTTAGACTTACTCATCAACTGGTATATCAATTGTTGTATTCATATATCAGATTTATACTTGAACCTGAATCTCAATCAAGTGCTGGGACAGTTCCTAATTATCTTAGGCTTGAACATATTTTTTTTTAATTATTTATTTGCTCAGAGTCAATCCAACATTTGTCTTCTTTTACACAAAAAATGTAAGTGAAACCTTCACGAATTTAGTTTTTCTAATGCAGTGCATGAGGACTTAACCTAAGGCATCTATAATCAAAATTTTGTACTTCTGGACCTTCACATCTTGCGTGTGTGTGTCTTGCCAGGGGGCAAGACAGAAGACACACACACACGCACACTGTCAAGGAGGTAAAAAATTGTGGTTGTCTAACTAAAACTTTTATAAAAAGTTAGGCACCAAATATGATGACTGGATGGGAAATTGAGGTCATCAAATAGAAATTTTTGGGTGCAAAATATGACTACGACCACTAGTTTTGAACTCTGCATGGGAACATGGTAGTGTCACTGTAGACTGAGCTGTAGAGAGAAGTATTTTGCTCATAACTGACTAATAACTTCTTGTTTTCTCATCTTTGACACATTAAAGACAGTTTTTTTTAACTAGCTATGACATAATTTTAAAATGTTAATGTTTTAATGAGCTGTTACTTATTTTACAGCTCAGTAAATTTTCTTAGAGATATTTATTTTAATTTTTCTAATAGATTAATCTCACAAGCTGCCTGTTGGAAATCACAGTTTTAGATGAATAGAATTCTTTGCAAGGGGAGAAGCAAAATTTATCATATTAAAACTTTTATTACTTTAATGAAGAACAATATTGAAAGTTTGGTTCACTGCTATGCTTGTTATATATTAATGCACATGATATTTCATTACAATGATTAAATAATTAATGAATGACTATGATTAAAAAATTAGGTGAATTTGAAAAAAAAAGAGCGGAAAAACAATTAGTACTCATAATTCTGCAGCGCAAAGAAAAACAAATGCTGCACTTTTTAGACTTGCCACAGGACACGACTGTTTACCCAATTATCTTTTCAGATTTGGCATTCTCAAAAGTCCAAACCGCACCATTTCCGAAAACGATGTCGCTTTGGATGCACAGCTCTTAATGCTGTGCCCTGCAATTTCAAGTAACTATTGCTGGCAGATATTGGGAGGCCAGGGAATTGCTTTAAAATAATAAAATAAAAACAATAAATACCCAAACACACTGAAATTCAAACAGCAAAAAATGATCAGTAAAGATATGCCAGATTGTAACTGCTGGCTCATTATAAAAATTTGCAAACTTAATTCTTCATAAATAGACACTTTCAGTAAACAATTTTTCTCTTTAGATATGAAAGTTTAAATTTCCCTATAAAAATTGTTAGAATACAGGATTTTTAAAGTCACAGGTAAAATAAATGATTTTTTTCGAGAGTTCCTCTTAATGACTGTTCTAAAAGAGGAAGAGAAAAGCAGAAGAAATATAGGTTTAGGGCGAAATTTCGTATATTTCTGAACAATATTTTAAAAAGAAATTTAAGACGATGAACATTATGGAAGAAAGGCTTGTTTTCTTCAATACTGCACATTTTAGTTAAGAAAATAAGCAAGGAAAAATAGATACTAACGTCTTCTAGAACTTCTTTCCCCAATTCCACCAATGCACAGGACCAGTAAGAATACAAAAGTAATAACTTGGTTAGCCTTTTTCATCTGTACGTTGAATTAAAAAACTACTGAGATAGTTACAAAGTTTATTATTTATCAAAACATTCATTTATAATTTTTGCGATAAACAAAATTTTACATTACGGAATCTTGTTTACATTTCTGTTATCATGGTTATAGCTACTCTTTTTGTTTAACCTCTGAATAATTTTGCATAAAAGAATTTCAAACTTTTTGAAATACTAGTTCAGGTAGGAAGTTATTACGAACAACGAAATGAGTTTTCCTTCAAATCACTAATCTAATTCAGATTTATGGGCTTCGATAGTTATCATTGTAAACTCTTGTTGTATATCTAATTTTTAACTACTTTTACTTCAAATTGTGAAGATCACGAACGGATAATTTTGCAACGTTCTATCTTTGACGTCACTAGAAGAGGTGGAGCTACGGTGCCTCTGACATCTTAATAATGGGTGGAACTAGTTTTTTTTTAATTTTAATAAAGTAAGCAAGAAACGGTTTCAGGCTCAGTGTTGGATCTATAGGAGGGTCAAGCCCCCCTAGATCCGGCATTGAATTATATTTATTTTTCGGGAATAAACGGCCTGGTTTATTCCCGAAAAAAAAAAAAAAAAGATTTTTTTTTTTCCGTGAATTTACAGCAAAACCGGAAAATTTCAAACTTCCCAAAAACTAGAAACACTTGATTTTTTTTAAAATAATAATTTTAATACATCAGTAATAAATTGTTTTTGTGAAATTTTCATTGTAATAGAATTACTTCACCGAACATTACTGTTAAAGCCTTTTAAAACAGACAACATATTTATTTCGTTGTGTTGGTATTCACTGTAACAAAATTTTGCTGTTGAGAATGAAAAGGAGAAAGTTGTTAATATTTTTTTTACAATTGTAAAACTTTTCTTTTTTTTTTAAGTCATCAATAAAAAACAAAATAACACACTAAAAAGTTTAAAACCAACATTTACAAAATATTACTGAAATGTATAATGGTGCTTTAGATATTGTTTCTTATCAAAAATCCCCCCCCCCCCCGCCAAATGTGTTGGTAAAGTTGCAATAAAACGCTATGAATAAAATAGATAAGTTATGTACATATATGTATTATGTATTTTAAGCCAGTCCGCATGGTAACAATTCAAATAAAACAAGAAGTTCCGTCTAGAACTATACGAACCTACTTTCCCGTATACACCAACTTCAAATTTATAACCTAGCTATCTCTTTCTCTCTCTCTTTTTCGTTTAGCTTTAGTTCTTAATTGCTTTAAATATACCTTTTCAAACGGTTACATATTCATTCACTCATTCATTTATTCAGTCATTCATTCACTCGTTCATGTATTTATTCACTCATTTACTTATTTTTTCATTCATTCGCTCATTTATTCACTCATTTGTTCATTCATGATTTCACTTGTTCATTTTATGGGCCGTGGGGTAGCCTAGCGGTTAGGATGTCGAGCTTCGGATCGGAGTATCTCGCGTTCGATACCCTAGCCGCTGAAGACCAGCTGAAGACCCACCATGTACACTCAAAGATACGTGAATGTAAAATCCGGGGACCCTGAAGTCCCGAGACAGTTCCGAGGGTACCGGGGTGGAGATTTTCACCTATAGGTCTAAAAAGTCCCTTCACCCATAGGTCGAAAAAGGAAGGTGGCGTATTTGTGGTGGCGCCGTCTGGTGTCATCCAAGTGCATCATGAGCCAAGTTACTTCCACCATTGGTGCTCAGCTTGAAACGGAAAGTGCTATCCTTACTGCTTTAATCATTGGCGTAGATAAGGGGGTAGTCTTGGAGATAAAACCCCCCTGAAATGGTGAAGATTGTCTAGAATTTAACCAATTTTTCTTGTAAAACCATGAAATTAGCTCACACTTCTAACGAATAAACCTCCCCTGAAAATCTGGGTCAAGCTATGCTACTGGCCTTAATTCCCAATTGCTCCGCGAAGGAGCGCTTGGTTATCCAAGTGACATCAGAAATAACAACAACTTATTTATTTAATCATTCATTAATTCAAAAATATTCTTGAAAATGCCGAGCAAACAATTTCATAGGAAAATAGACTCGTCAGTTAGTTCTGGATGAACTTTCTTACATGTTCTACGTTATAAGAGCTTTGCAATAAAGTTTGTTCCAAGCAAAAGCAAATCGGTCCATTAGATCAGGATTTATATAGGATTGAAATTTCCCCGTAGGTGCTATGTTAATATTTTTTGAACAGTTAAAAAATGAATACAAATTGTTCAAATCAATACTTCACACCGAGGCTTCTTCCAATAAGCTTGCTCATTGGAAATTGGATCTTGGGCCCAGAGTGTACATAATTTGTTCCATTTTTGCCCATAGGCGGTAATGTTAAATTTTTTGAACTGTTGAAATTTGAACGAGAAATTGTTCAAATCAAAAAGTAAAATATGGAAATGAGATGTCCTTGCCGAGATCTTTCGAATGCAAAAAGAATTTTTAGAATCGGACAATTCGTTCAAAAGTTATTAGGGGGAGACAGACAGATAAAAAGAGCGACAGACTGACAGACACACTTTTTCCCTGATCTCAAAACCCTACTTTCAATTTTTTATATTTTTCTATCTTTATTTAATTACTTCACTTATTTTTGACTTTTCTCGATTTCTAACGATATTTTCACGATGCATTAAGCCTTCTTTCACGCTTTATTATATTATTTTTTTACTTTTACGGGAAAGTAGGCTAATAAACGAAGAGGTGAATGCATCACTGTGAGTAAACGAGGGAGTACAGCCAACACCACCGAAATACAAGGCCTGTGGTCTCAAGTATAATCTCATGGTGATGTCATCACAAGTAGGTGAACGATAACCGCCAATAATACCCTATTCGCACTGGGAAGTTAATCCGGACTAAAAAGTTTAGTTAGTGAAGTTTGGCAACGAAAACGGACTAAACCTCCTTTCCAAGTGGATCAACTTAGTCCACTTTGTGAAAGAGGATCAAGATCCGTGATCGCGATTTAGGAAACAAAATGTCGTCTGCGAAAAACATAATTTTTACTGATAATTGAATCAAACTTGATAGAATTGAGGATGGAGGAATAAATCAACTTCAAGACGAAAAGAAACCATTAAATGGACAAAATTTAGTGAGGAAATGGCCGTTTCATCGTAAACCTACGGAAATAAATATAAAAGCTTGACGAGGAAATTCAGGTTTGAAATATATTTTTATACTGTATTAACTCTTGTATTGAAAAAGTCCGCCTTTTTTTGCGTTATGGTCATGTTCATGTTATTTTACTCAATTTCGTTCGGTTAAACATTGTACAGTTCGGAGACGAATGATAATAAGTATCCAGATACAAAAGCTTTTGAGTATTTGTTTAATTGTACTATTCTATATTCTTTGTCATGTTGTAGTAATGGCATTTGAACTTTTTCTCTTCAAAATGAGAAAACATTTGATGATTAGATATGTTTTCCTTCATTTGGTGTTGAAAAATAGCACTTGTGAACGCGAACATGAAATGTTTACAAGTGAATTGCAAAAACTTTCTTTTGCTAGGCTCTTTTTTAACTCTAAACGTGCTGAATTTGTTTTAAAATATTTCATTCTACATGGAAGAAAAAATGAAGCAAAGAGTAACTGCCAGTTCTCCATCAACATGGTCATATTATGACAATATCATTCCCGAGTTTTCATAAGACAGTTGTAGAAGAGAACTATACTGCAAAGGCTACCGTGAATTATGTTATCCAAGAGTTTACATTTGGCTTTTCAGTGTTGTTCATCACATAAGTAACCTTTTTAAAATTAAAAATAAACTTGTTGGACTTGTTTTCTTTTGGCAATAAGATTATAATATGCCTCATTCCTGTTTGGCATTCGAATGAGAGATTAGTGTAGGAAAATCATGTAACAAGAAAACATATATTCCTTACTACCTTTCCTTTAAAGTGTTTTATTGTCTAAAGCTACAGCTTCGAAAGATCAATCGAATGGATTTTGTGCTAAATAAGCGTTCAAGTTCACTAAATTTTGTGACGAAGGTTTTATTTATTATTCGCTTGTTAATAACCATGTTTTTTTTTCGGAAAGCCGGAAAGAAAAAGTTGTTGACACACTAGCTTCCACTTTCAAGTAAGTGTTATTTGTATGCAAACCAGCATATTGTTTATTCCTTATTTATGATAAAAACTATGTTGCAAGTTAAATCCCATAATGACCAGAATTCTTGATTTTCTCGTTATTTTTAAAAGAACATGAAGTTGCTTTGAATTGAAATTATAATAGTATGAGTAAATGACTCTTTGATTCCTCCTCAAACTTTTTTTTAAAAATTACAGTTTCATGATTTCATTATTTTCATCACTCACTTTAATTTCTAGTCAATTTTTAATGTTTGCTTATTGCAATTATTATTATTATGAACTTATTATTAAAATGCTACTATTTGTCCGATAACATGCAGTAAAACTCCTAACGGACATCCCTTTTAGCTGAACAGTTTTTACCCCCCCCCCCCCCTCCAGCAAGGCATTGCGTGTTAAAAACCTCCTTGCGTGTGGACACAGACAAATATTTTTGTCCCGTAGGTGTTCGCTATAGAGAAGTCTTCCTGTACTATAATGAAAATCATGTTTGGTTTATTATTTCTGCTTATTATTATTAGCTGTTAAAAAGATGGAACCGAGTTAATTCCCTTACAGGAAGCCCCCCCCCCCCCCCTTTTGGGTTTTATTGACCCCAATAACACTCTGTATTTTAGTATTATGTGAATTATGAAGTAAACATTTCACTTTATTTCTTTATCAACATCATGTACATAATGTCCTTGTATTTTTAATACTATTCATTGGTGATATACAAAAAAAAAATTTTGTTTTCAAGTCAGCTTCAACCTTTTGATTATGAATTTAACAAGTTTGCTGTGTTAGTTTAGAAGTACAGATTAAAACAAAATGGATAGCAAAAGAATGTGCTAGTAACATTTAAATCTACACATTCTGCTGTTGATCTTTTTTGTGATTTGAGACACATCTGAATTTCTTCCGATATACTGGATTTTTGTTGTTTCTTATTAGTATTCCAATGTTAACCACTATTTCATAACATAATAATCAGGTAGTTGTGGCATTATATGTTTGTTCCTATAAAATTGTCTCGGTTGTTTAAAACAATATGAGTTTACTTGGTTTTTTATAATATAAGCATCTTTCGCTCTTTAAAGATAATAAATTCTGCTTAGTTTGACTAGATACAAAATCATCCCATCATAGTATTTAGAAAAGGATCAAGAATACCTTCTTCTACCTGTGAGTGGATGATAAAAAATTGCACTATTGTACATTTAAATGAACTAGATTGTGTTAAAAAATCTTTACAAATGATTAATTCCTATCATTAACAGACACGTTGGAAAGGGGGAGGCTCAGGGGGCTTAAGCCCCTCCCATTAGAAATCATACTGCATAAGGATTTCGGATTAGTGATTTTTTGTGATTAATATTAATAATAATGAGTGAATACTAATTACTTTTTAATTGTTAATTGGTTTTTCTTGGAAATAATTTTGAGGATTTGGAAATAAAATTGTTTGACCCTCTCCCATGATTTTTGAAGTGTTACGCTCCTGATCATTAATATCTAATTTTAAAACAGAAATATGCAATATATACATATGCATAGTGATCATATTTTTATTCATTGTTTCCATTTAAAATTTACAATGTTCCTATATTGAAATTGCAAAAATAAAAATATATAGTTATTTAATGATTTATGGATTTATAAGTGGCAAAACAATACTGTATTGTAATTGTATCAATAAAATGTTTGAAACTTGAGAGCAATCCGTATTGTATGAAATTGAAACTTGGGAGCTTTTTTTCTGTTCTAAATATACAGAGTTCATTCCTGCTTGTTGTATTGAAAGCTTGTGATACATGTTACAAAATATAAGTGAAGATTCTTGTGAGTGAAATAGTGAAAAAGCTCTTCTTAGGGGGGGGGGGGGGAGCAGATTTTGCTCCTAAATTGCAGAGAATTTGTGTATCTCTTCTAAAAATTTAGTTTCTCTAATTAAAAATTAGTTAGTCTCTAAGTTTCACCATTTTAAACAAATCAAGTTGGTCGAGATCCCTGCCTGTGAGCATCACATGGATTAAACATTTATAATACAATGTGTGAGTTGGTGATTACATCATGAAATTGAAGATGATAGGGCTGTGTGTTACGGTTGGTGTGAAATTGTTATCATGTGTATATTGTTCAAGAAAAATGCAAATGTTCTTTTCTTAATTATTGGTTCCGCTCTATGGAATAACATTTTGTATTTAGAAACCGTGATGAGCTAGCGTAACTACTAGTTCTTAATAAATATGAGAACTAAAAATCACTGCCTCTGTACTCACAATAACACAGATGCAAAACATGTCCCCCATATGACGGGGTCTTTCTGTTTTCGGTGGAAACCAACAGTTCAAATGAAATAAAAGCTTTTTTTTTAAAAAAGAAAAGTTTACAAATAAGTTCTATGTATTTCCATTTGTGAAGTACTTATAACTTTTTTTTGTGCTGTAAATCAAACTATGAGTTCATTTTAAACTTTAGTAGGGAAAATGGTAAAGTTTTAAAATGGAATTTAATACCATAATACAGCTAAAACTGCCGTATCTTGTCTTTGAAGAAAAGAAACTGCTTTTCTTAAAAGAAGGAATTTGTTAAAACCGAATTATAGAAAAGGGAAGTGAATTGGAACATTTGCTTAATTTTTGTGTTGATAACAGTAGTAAAATCAGAAAGAGGAATTTGTGTGGATGTACTAATGGTAGAGTTCAAATAAAAGTAAGTCATTTGAAATTTCTGCTAAGTTTGAGTCAAAAAAAAAATTATGCTTATATAACTATCACACTGAACATACTACTTGTTCAGAATCTCAAACACAGATTTAAAATAGCAATATTTCTAAATTTTTAATTAAAAAATATTAAATGTTGTAATTTGTAATACTTTACTGCAAACAATCGTGTAAAAAATATTTAATGATGCTTTCAGGAATTGTTTAATTTAGAATTCTACCATCTGTAAACATATTCACGTCAATAATACCGCTAAATTTGTAGGTTTTATTTCTTGTTCTAAATCTAATACTTCATTTTATAGCTAATATCGCTGCACGGATGTGCTTATTTCATAAGTTTTAAAATCTATTCAAAAGTGTGCCATTAAAAAATGGAAAAAAAAGCGGAAAAGTAATCAAAATTCTGTGAATCACGTTGTCACTAAATGAAAAAATCAAAATGTAAACACTGTCCGCGAATCTGATGACGTCACCCCAAGCCTCGAAACCAAAACGTTTTCGAGGCTATTTAATCTCATTTGCAGACTCTCTAGTGCGAACCGTTTAAAAATATTCGATCCGGATTTACTGATCCCTAATCTTTTTAACCCGGCTTAACTTCTCAGTGCGAACGGGGTATAACAGCTCTTTGAAATATTTTATTATTTTATTTAGACGAAAATTATTTTAATCGCCAATATTTATTGTCAATATCAGAAATGGCAACAATTCTTTTTTCTTAATTCTTTGAAACTGTATAGTAACGAAGCGGCTACGTCAATATTATAATTTCTGACGTTTTCCAAGAAATTGTTTCATGCAGCATATGTGCTTCGTTAAAGCTTCATGTACAGTATTTGCTTTCTGATTCAATCTACAGAAGCTATTTCACGTTGTTGCTATTCTGTACTAAATTCTAAGTATGCATCAAAGCATAGGCTCTCTGTATTTAAGTGTCCAAGTACCATCACGGTTGGATAGATGGTCGAAATGGATTCCAAGAAAAGACTTTAAACAATAAAAATATTCTAAAGTAAGTTCAGGTTTAATTTATTTTAAAACTGCTATATTCATTTTATGTATAGAATTTTGTTTCATATCTCATCTGCGAACATTTCTGCATGCCGCCAACACGAACATTGGCAATACCATAAATTCGCTACATAGCGTTGCAATAAAAATTTCACGACTGTTTTTCAGTTCGTCTCCAACGAAAACTTTAACGATATACTAAATAGATTCCTCAAATTCGCTACAAAACATAGCAATAAAAATTTATAACACTACAAACTTCCCTAAAATATTACCAATAGCTCTAAGATAAAATTTGGAGTTGTTTCATTGTGTTTAAACATTGTTTACACCTTGAAGAATGCAACAAACTTGGCACATATTGTGTAACTTTCTTTAAAAGTTTTAAAAAAGGCGACTGCTTCTTTTAAAATCACTATAATTTAAGTGGTGTACGAAATTCCGAATTTAAAATTCCGTTGTCGTATTGTATATTATCAAACCATTAATAATTTCCCTTCATTTTTAGTTTTTTTTTCAATCATTTAAATTGTATCTTTTTACATAGAGAAGGTTCAGTCTGGGTTTTGTACAATTAATATGGTAGGGGGGGAGTGAATGACACCTCCAGCCTCAAAAATGTTCAATTAGACTTTTTGTAAGCATAAAAACAACAGTCAGATAAAGCAAAGTTATTCACAAGTCTGAAAATTGCATTTTTCTTCTAACTATGCGGTCTGAATTCCTTAAATGTTTGATCCTAAATTACACCTTATTAAACTCTAAAACTAGTGCACTCGTTGTTTTCTAAATGCAGCACTTTTAATTCCCCCTTTTAATTTCTTCTTACTTTAGCTACAGAACCACACTGCATTTTGATTTTCTAGTAGTGTTTATATTGTCTTCGTCCTATTCTGTTTGTTTCATATTTTCAAAGTTTTTCTAATTTTTTAATGGTTTGAAGTACATTTATATTTCAACATCTTTGAAGATACGTTTTTCTCATGAAAATGTTTCAGAAAATTAAATAAACAAAAGAATTTGTTTTTTGTTTACTCTCATATTTTTTTCCCTTAAAAAGTTTCAAGTATTAATAGATTCATGAATGTTTACTTGTGCAAAAGTTTGGCTTAAAAAAGAAACAACAACAAAAACGTTGTATTCTGTGATTTGAATAAAATATTTTTCTTTTGTATTTATGATTTATATTTCAACATGAACTTAAAGTGTAAAATCAATCAGCGATTAATATCCCCACACAAATTAGTCCGAAGGACATGAAATGTTTTGAAGCGCTTAATGAGACCTATTGTTAAAGTTCACCTACTTGTGATGACGTCATTGATGGAGCTAGTTGGCCTTGTTTTTCGGTGGTGTTGGTACAGCCAGCCGTACACCAACCTAAACTCCACCTCTTCCTCTTCCCCACAAGTAACTCCACCCACTGCTCTGCCGGAACCACCCACCGCTTCCCGTGACGTAGAAGACCGTTGCAGAATTATCCATCCATTCGCGACGAAGTTAGCTCCAATGTTTGTGTACAACTTGAAAACGACTTTTAGGTGTGTCCTGTGAAGTAAGTGAAAATGATTTCATTTTATATTCGCGATACTTGAATGTTTTTATACTTGTTGCATCTGTGTAAAAAAAATTTTGTAGATTTTCATTTATAAGTTTTGAAATCGTAGTGTTAGTGGAAAAATGTTAAAGGTTTGTCTTAACAAACACACATTGTATACTTGCTACGAACTGTGATGGTTTCTTATTAATTTACACAAGCCAGGAAAGTGGAAGCATAAAAATACTTTAAATTTTCTTCATAATCATTCGTGGAAACTCTTCTCGGTTTCTGCGGAAAGAATTTTGAATTATAACATAGCCTTCCAATCATACTTTTCAGGTTTCACCTGAAATATTAAACATTCCGCCCCCACGTAGTCGGTGTTAGAGAAATAAAAATAAGTATCCAGAAGTTTCTCAAATGGCAGAGTAACGCTATTGATACAAAAGATATTTTAAAAATCATGATTTGTGTATATATTTTAAAAGTGATTTAAAATAAGAAAAGTTGAGCAGAGTAATAACGTACAGTGATTTTCGTACAGTGATTTTCGAAGCGAGCAGTTATTCCAAAAATTGTTGGTGACATACCAGCAAGGAAAATGACAGTTTGAAATTTAATTTCATTTTGAAAGTAATTTGTCAATACCACTGACTAAAATGATTTTAAAATACTACTTCATTGAAGATTTTTGCTTGTAAGGGGGGAGGGGGGGAGTTTTGTTCAAAAATTCCTTTGTGCAAATGAATGTTCCCAATCATTCTTGTTTTGAAATTGACACCTCATTACCACCTTACTGCAGAGCTTGGTAAGGTGGTTGACACCTTACCAAGCTCTGCACTTCAAACCATGTGCAGAGCTTGAATGCTGCACATAGTTTGGGGCTCCATAATTTGGTGGACTTTAAGTTTTTACTTCATAAAAATCTGAATTTACAGAATATATATATACTTTCAATTAAAAATTAATATTTATTATTGTATAAAATTTAAACCAGAAAAAAAAGTAATATTTATATAATATGTATTTTACCTGATAACAAATTGAAAAATTGGATTGTAACATTTACCAAAAAAGGGAGTAAAATTAGTATCAACCAATAGGGCCTTGGTTATGACAGACTCCTCCCCCTCTTTAAATTTGCTTTGTACAAGTGCAGCTTCACTATTTATTTACAGGTAGAGGTGCTGTCTTAGAAATGACATGCTCGGAATAATAATATTGTTTCGTATTCAAAAACGTACAAATATTTTTCCAGCTTCTTATTTTAATAATAATAGCTAAAATATCTATAAAATGTAGGTATATTTTGTGAAGTTAGAAGAATTGTTTATAGCACTAAAATAAAGTATTTTAAAAATGCATACAAATTGGAACAAGTACTGTTACACAGATTTATCAAACACAAATTTACAATTTTAATATTTTTCTAAAAAATGCATAAGGCGCATATATTAGCTTTAGTTTTTAGAAGTATTTTTCCTCTTTTGTAGAAGGAAATAACTTATTTTCAGTTGAACTTTTTCAGAAACAAAAACACTTTTATTGGAAAAGTGAATGTAAATGAATTACTTTAAGATTCATTCAAAAACACATCATTCGATAAGGTGTTCAATAATTATTCCTAAATCTAGTTTTTTCAAACTTATTAAATATATTTTCCATGTAGTAATGAGAAACAGTCATAAATAGCATTTACAAAATTAATTAAATAGATAAATAAAAAAATCACTTGAAACGTTATTATAATATTGCAGATCTTGACCTAAGAAAAGGTTTATTTTAGGGAGCTTTTACTACTTGTCAATCAATAAAACTCAAAAGGTAATGAAAAATATGTTTCCAATCATAAAGAATACCAATATTTATTCACTTCCCATTGTTGCAAACCCTCACCACCAGCAGAGACACGCTTCTTCTTGCAAATCAGAAGTCGGGAATATACACAGTCATATCTTGAAAGAAACAACCAACACACGAAAGAGCACTGAACACACGATTTCATCGGCAAAAGCTGCTGTCACAATGAATTCACAGGTAAACACTGACATAAAACAATATGTGTTTTCCCCCAAATTAGGAAGAACAAAGATGAACTAAACAAGCAGCTACAAAGAATCCTGAAACCAGGATATATCATGACAGCACAATTTCTAATGAAATCGTCATGTAATCACCATATCAATCACGATATTCACGCCAACTACGATGTATCAAAAGAAGGCATTAATAGGAAATTAAAGATCATGGTGTTTGTGTAATATCGATACTTGGCAATATATCGCCCAGTCCTACAGTAGACAGCAAGCGTTTTCAGGAAACTGCCAGCCCCTTCCTTGAATAAAAGAAGCACATGTAATTTGTATTCTAATTAGCTTGCACACTTACAACATGCATCATTTTGTGCAGAAAAAAAGCTCTTTTGAATGATATATATCACATTAAGGTGTTCAATAATTTTGTCTGAGAAAGGAATGCTAATTACGATGAAAAATTTAAGGACGAAAAGTTACAGGAAAAAGAAATTATATTAATGCAAAATATTTTGAAGTATGTAATATGGCTTTTGATTAACATGTTACAAAAAAAGAAAAGTTACTCTGGAGTCTGGACAAATAAAAAATAATCTTTAAAAAAGTTTAAAATTATATTATTTTTAATTATGTGGCAAATATTTTGAAAACAAACACGAAAAGAATAATACTAACAATTTTTAACTCCTCTACAATAAATCGAAGGTAAGCCTAAAAATACTGCTCAAGCACATTTCAATTATTAATTTGGAAAAATTTTAATGAAAGTAAAAATTTATTTCAATGTTTTATTATTATTATTAGGCAATATATATATTTTTTAATTGTTTTTAATTTTCTGAATGATAAGAATTTTAAAAGAAATATAATTCTGATTTTACATATTTATTGCAGAAAGAACTGATGGCTGAAGCACAGCCAAAAGCCAGGTCAACATGGTTTCTTCTTATAGGAAGTATATTTGCTTTCCTTGCTGCTCTTATTTTATTCATAGCCTTTTGTAGTCCTTACTGGATGGAATCATATCCTCAAACATATTCAGAATTTGTTCGCATGGGATTGTGGAATTTCTGTTTTAAAAATTATCGTCACCCATCTTACCAATATGATGAACTCTTTGACGGTTGCCACTGGGTGTTTAGTTACAAGTATCAAAACATCAGAGATTGGATGCAACCTGGTGAGATTTCACTATTTTTTCTGAATATTTGAATATTGTTGTAATGTAATTACATTAAAAATACATACACAGTTAACTCTTTCAAATAAGCATCATTGCAACTAATTTTCATAATCAGGAGTCACCCAAATTTCAAGACAGTATCCCAATAATATTATCACCTAACATGGTTGCAATCAAGGGAAGGAGTTCTAACTATTGCAAAGGTAACCATTGCTTACTCCTGCTATTGCAGAGTCTAACCGTTTTCGGACCCTTTACAAAATTCCAATTACTCAAAATGGATCCTTCAAAATATTTCAATCAATTAAAACAGACCCTTCACAAAATTCCAATTAATCAAAACAAACCCTTCACAATATTTCAGTCAATCAAAACGGACAAGTACAAAAGTGACGACCAGCAACAGGCACAGGGCCCAGCTAGACTGGTCCTAGTCAATTTAACAGTCCCCAATGAACATCATCAAGAACTTTCTTAAAAGGTTTTACCCCACTGCAAGTAACAGCTGCTTCCGGTAAACTATTCCAACTGCCTACAACCCTATTGAAGTAGTATTTTTCCTGATTTCAAGGTTAGCCTGAGATTTGAAAAGCTTAAAACAATGATCTCTGGTGCTACTTTCAGCACATAACTGTAACCCATTAACATTTCCTATTTTAATGAATTTAAGTAACTAAATCATGTCCCTTCTAACTCTCCTTTGCTCAAGACTATACATATTGAGCCCTTTAAGCCTAATAACCTCATAATCTAAGTCTGAAAGACCACTTACCTACCTCTCCGTGCAAAAGCAATCCTAAGGCTTTGGCTAAAAGGTCTGGTGGAGAAAAGTAGCCCTTCTGTGAACCCTTTCCAATAAGGTAGTATCCTTCTTTAGGTAAGGAGACCAAAATTGAACAGCATATTTCAATGAGGTCTTACCAAACTTCTGTATAATGGCAATGCAACTTCCTTAGACATGTTCAAAATAGTCTTATTGATAAACCCAAGCATCCTGTTAGCTTTGTTACTTATTATGCTACACTGCTGACTAAACTTGAAGTCGTGACTAATCAATACTCCTAGATCAACAACTGCTTCTGCTTCACTAATGATGGAACCTTGTAAATAATAGTTTGTATGTTTATTCCCATGACCAAAATTAAGCACTTGACATTTCCCAATATTAAAAGACATACCCCACTTAATTGCCCACCTAGAAATTTGGTTTAAATCCTCTTGATGCTGGAATACTCTGAGTAATCTCAATAATAAAAATAATAAATAATACCGGCCCTAAAACGGAACCTTGTGGAACACCACTCAAAACATCAATCTACTGAGATTAATTGGCCTTCACTACTACTCTTTGTTTCCTCCCAGTCAGCCAGTTTTTAACCCAAATTAAAGCTTTTCCACCAATACCAATATATGGGCATGAAGTTTGCTAAGACGGACTTCATGCGGTACTTTATCAAACGCTTTCTGAAAGTCAATGTAAAAAAACATCTATGCACTTTTTATTATCTAATGCCATGGTAACCTTCAGTGGTGTAGTCCCCCTGCCTTTTTATTTTAATACAAGCGTCCCCCATATTTTTAAATTTTAACATAAGCGTCCCCTCACTTTTGGTTTCAATTACTACTTATCTTCATATGCATCCCCCCAACTTTTTTTTCAGGACTACACCACTGGTAACCTTGTCATAGAAATGCAACAAATTATTTGTACCCTTCTTAAAATTATATTGCAAACCAGTCAACACTCTATTTGCCTCCAGAAAATTCACCATTTTGATTTTGATCAGAGTTACAAATTACTGAAGTTAGGCTCATAGGCCTATAATTTCCTGCCTTAGCTTTAGACCCTTTCTTGAATCAATCAAAAACAGACCCTTCACAAAATTCTGAGCTGCCACATCCAACTTTTCACAGAATTATTTATTAAATAAGCGTCAAATGATAGTAAAATTTTGTATCACTATAAATTTTAAATTTTTACTAAATAATTTGATTTTTCACAAAAGTCTTTTTAAAATTCACAAAAATCGACCCCTTTATTGCATGATTTTTCTTTTCATTTTGCCATCTGCTCTGGATGTTTTTTATTTATGTCATTTGGGGAATCTTTTCTTCAAGGGATGGCAGTTATGATAAATCAAGACATCGAAGTAATGCAGATTTTCTAAAGACAATTATAATATTTTAATAATATTTTTTGCATTTTTAGCTTTTGCAAATGCATTCATTTCTCAGTTATGTTATTTTAACATTTAATAGCAGAACTGTACTCTTGAAGTGTTCAACAAGCTATCAAATTTTGAAATAATGTATAAAATAATAAATAATCAATAAAACTGTTTACAAAATGTTAAAAATAAATGAGGAAATATTATAATATTAACAGAGTTTTTTGGCTGGTGATTCTGCTTTGTATATTTTAGTTTATAATTTTTGAATATTACGCTACATTTCATGATAAAATTGAAAGACAATTCTGTTTAATTACAAAGTTGTTGTCAATGATCCCATTTCTAACTTTAATTTTAATTCTATTCAGCTTTCATCAGGTTCAGCTTAGCAATGTAAATTTCAGTATTTACATATTACTGGATTCCTTAGCATTATATATAAGGATGGATCCACAAAAAAAGGGTAATAAAATCTTTTAACAATAGACTGAAAGTACAAAAAATGCTAACAGACATACATAATTGCCAATCACAGAAGCTGTTTTCACATCACCATCTGAAGTAAATCTTTTTCCAGAATCCAGATAAATGCTGCTTAAATTTCAGAAGAAAAAAGAAACACTCCTAGTCATTGAGTGCCAGCTCTGGGCTCTATTCCCACTTTAGCATCAAATCTTAGTTCAAAGTGGGAGGTCTGGATATTCAACTGTTTGATGTTTTACGATGTTTAAAAGCACAAATAAGATGTTAAGTATTAAGAATAAGATATATGAAAAAAGTTTTCAGTTATTGCATTAAGTTGTAATAATGCCGGTTCAGATATTAGCATTTAAAAATTTTCTACAATAATCAAGTACTAGTTCTGTGTGAAAGTACCAACAAATCTTAGTTTATGTAGGAAAAAAAAACATGCAACAATTCCTAAAAAAAAAAATTCTCCCAAATTTCTCAGTGATCATTTGAAATATAAAGAACTTTTGTTAAAATAATATTCTTTTTGCTTTTTCTAATTTTGGTGTAATAATGGTCTTGCATCTATAAAACTTGTTTGGGTTATTACACATGTTTGACAAGCATGCAAATAGTGTTCACATTTTTTTTAAAAAGGGGCAGGGCGCAATTTTCAAAAAGGGCATTTTCTGTTGAAAAAAAAGGCACTTTTCAGATGAAAAAGGTCATTTTTCATTAAGAGAATAGGTATTTACCTAATTTCTCTAAAAAGGGCAGGGTGCATCCACAGTTTTCCAAAAAGGGACAGGGCGCCGCGCCCTTTGAAAAATGCAAAATAGGAACACTACATGCAAACATGTTTGCAATTTATGCAGGGGAATTTTTCATAATCGTGATGTTTGCGCAAACATCGCACTTATGCAAAATTCGCCTGCACATGCTCGAGTCTGCTTGCATAAACATGTTGGAGTTTGTGTAGACACCCTTACAGTAATGTACATTATTATTATAGTTTTTAATATTTATGTTTTCCTTCTTTCCAGGTTGGCTGATCTTTGTGCAGGCTGTTATGTCACTTTCAGTCATTTTCTCCCTGCTAGCATTATCCTTCACAAGTATCGTTCTGATGCGATTCATGCTCAAATTTGAAGTTTTTATTATTGGTGCTGCTTTCTGTTGTGAATCAATCATATGTAAGATTATACATTGTTCTTTTTAAAAAATATTATTTATTTATTTTTTAAGTCCTTTCCCTGTTTAAGGCATTTTGATTAGTGAAATAAAATGATAAAATTTGATCCTGAAATTTCATAAAACTACGCATACATATTTTATATATTTTTAATTCGCTGCAACTCAACTTTTAGGATTATTATATAGAATGAACCCATGCTGTACATATTTTATATATTTTTAATGCACTGCAACTCAATTTTTAGGATTATTATATAGAAATGAACCCATGCAGTGCTTAATATGTCTTCATGTGATAGAGTTTAATTAATACCTAGCAAATAGTCATTGATGCTGGGTAAAAGAAGCCCTCCAGTTTTTTTTTTTTTATTTCTAACACAAGCTCTAATTTTATTGCAGTTTCGTTTCATACATACGTTTTAGTTTAGCTAAGTTTGACGTTTGCATTATTTTCTATCCAAAATTAGCGTAGTTTTTGTATCATTATTGAAAGTTATGTAAAGCAACTTTTATTATTTATTCCAAATGTTCTACGCAACTTATTTTGGAAAGTTGATTCCCTTCCCCCAGTGAAATATTAAATTCATATTCATTCTTGAGAACAATTAATTATGATTATAACTGCAGTGTTTACATATATATGCTTAATACACTTTTTGCACACTTAGTCTTATTATTATTATTTTAACTTAACACTTCGTTGGTCATGTGTGTGAAAACTGATTTCTTAAAAAAATTCAATCATTAACTCTGTTTTTCTCCCCACAGCTGTTATTATGTTTCTTGGAGTAAGCGTTTTTGGAGGAATGTGCTATGACAGGTCTTGGCTGCAATATCCATCATTCAATCACCTTTCATGGGCATATGGCTTAGCTGTTGTTTCCATGTTCTTTCATATTTTCTCTGCTTGTTATCTTTTTGCAGACACCAAAAGAGCACGTGAACATAAACGACGTGTAAGCAATTTAGTGTATAATATGCAGCCAAGATTCTGATTGGATGCTTATTATGCACCTGCATTAGTGGTGTATTGGGTATTTTTAGGTTTTGTTCATTATTTTTAGAAACACATAATCAAATCATACTACAATTCACAACATATTTATAAATAATGGACTTTTTATATGATTTTAATATTCTATGTATTTCAAGTATGTTTGCAAAATCATTCAAACATATTGTAGGGTTTTAACTTTTTCTAAAAAGTTATTAAATGTTGTATGCATTTAAGACTGCTGCTGATATTAGTAATGCATTCCTCTTATCAATGGGGTAAAATCAATATATTTGTTGAAAATGTTTCAACACTAATCATAATTTAAAAATCTGATTTAATTTTGTTAAAAATCCAATTTTTTTTTATTTTCTATAAAAAAAATTCACAAACCCCGCTTTAAAGTTTTCCGGCAATGGACCTACGTGCGAAAGCAAGGCTGTTCACATTTCCTTCTCTTTTTTTAAACTTTTAGTGGGGTTGCACGAGTCAGGAAAGGACAATTTCCCCCAGTGTTAAGAATATAATGTATTTTTATGAATGTGCTTGTGTATTGTTGGTTTTTTTAATGTAATATATTATGAGAGTATACCTTCTTTTCCCTGGAAACGTCAAAATGATTGGCCTGGTTGCAACGCTAAAAAGGTTGGGAAACGATGTCCTAATTTGATCTCAATAAAAGTTGAGCGCTTTTGTAAAATATAAAAATGAAAAGAAAAGATGGGGTGGAGAGGATAACTTTAAAACAGAATTCAGAGGAGAATTACCATTCATATAATTGTAAATTGCTCTATAAAGTAAAGAATGTAAGTGAGGTTCTTTACCAGAAAACCTCAATCAAGGTGTCTACCAAGTTTCACAAAGTCAATTTGGTGACTTTTTGGGGACTTTATAAACTTATATAGTGATCTAGTATATTTTCAGAAAACCTGTTTTTAAAAACTTTATTTTTAATAACGATTAAATAAAATGACAAATTAATACTGGCTGAATTTCTTAGTATAAATTATTTAATTTTAAGTTTTTACACTTTTTTATCACTGGAGCTCAATGTCTAACAAAACAAAGTGTGGTAAGTTCTTCGGAACTTATATTAATACGTAAAGTCTGAATTAAATCTGCAAAAACTCATTGCATTTTTTAAAGAAATAGACATGTTTTCGAGCATCATCTTTTAATACTTGTGCACACCATGGTAGATGTTTTATTAATATATATGTACAATTTGAACTACTTGACTAATGAATTTCTAAGATCAAAAAGAGGTAGAATATAAAACATTAGGAGCAGTATTTTCTCGAATTTAATGATCACTTTATAGTATATGAAAAGCAATTGCTAAATTTTTTACATGTTTTTAAATTATATATGAAAAGAAAATAGAAAGAAATGTTATTTATTTATTTTGTGAAAATATATAATGAGCACTTGAAAGGGGGAAAACCTAATGTTAAAGATAATCTAACATTGAAAAACATTTTTTATTGCATGCAAAAAAATAAGGGATTTTTTTTTTTTTTTTTATCTAGCAAAAATTTGTTGAACTTTATATTCTTAATCAGATTGCAATATTTAATAATTATAATCAATTGATATGATCACTAAAATCTTAAGGCTAAAAATGTATTTTAAAAACTTCATTTGATTAAATTTCGAGCGGCCGCAGCAAAATGACATCCGTGCAAGTCCTTTACTACAGAAGTTGAAACTTGAGAAAGATTAAAAATAATGGTAAACTCGAAGTTATTGATGTCCCAGAGGAAGAATCCGATAGCAAACGAGAATTAGGAAGTTTTACCGAAGCCGATGCAACTGGATTTTGAAATGCGTAAAAAATCGGTATTGACCCTTGAAAGTGCAAAAACCGGACTACTCGTGCAAATTTTACTCGTGATTTGTAACATTTGGCAAGCCTGTACGTAGGCTACGTTTAAAAAAAAAAAATCATAGAAAAGAAAGAATGAAAAAGAAAAACTTCCAAAATTACGAATTTTTTCATTTCTGTTTTCACCGAAAATACGGAAAAAAAAATCATGCGTCTGATAATGCGAAAGTGTGAAATGATTTAAAATCAATGTTATATCTACCATCTACCGCATTAATCAACCCTACTTTCAGTTCTAAAAATAGGTGCGCCCCGAATTGTGGCGATGATCGGGCCGAGAGAAAAAAAACATTCAGTGCCGTCGAATTTTTCGTGACCAGTTAACCGGTTTCGTTACTCTTTGGGAACTTCCGTGACCCCTTTTCCGATTTGGTGACTTTTCGGGGACTTCTGTGACTTTGGTAACCGGTAGACACCCTGTCAATATTACTTTTATCATTAGTATTTAGATTTTGCACAAAATTATGAACAAATATGGCTACTGTTTTACTACTCATTTTTTCAATTGTAAAAATAGGTTTGTAATTTCCTCTTTTTCTCCTTCCCATCGGCGGTTTATTTTATGTTTACCATCTGAATATTGTTCCAGTATTTCTGCCGAAAAGGAATAATCTAAACAAATAACAAAGAACAAAATTGCAGACCTACTGAAGAATCTCATGCCCGATTTTTTAAAAACTGTTACTAGATTTTTGTATAAAATGAATCAATTTACATATATATATATTGTTGTTTCTTAGGTTAATGTTGCTTCCTTTTGCAATATTTTTGAAACATATTCCGTCCAAAATCAATTATGTAATAACAAATAAATCAAAAATTTTGTAACTAGTACTTATTTAATACTAGTAAGAAAAGGATTGAATGTATAAATTTACTCATCTAATTATACATTGTTGGTTTACGTTTATGTATTACTTTTATATATCCCATAAATATTGTTAAATCATTACATTCCGTCCTAAGGTTTTATACACTAAAACTTATATTTTTAGTTGTTTTGGAAATAAAATTATTATATCTTTTTCTGAATTCCATTTCTTATTTTATCTTTAAATATTAAAAAGTGTTTCTTATGTTTGTTCACAACAGAATCTCGAACATTTTTTTTCTTTTTTTGACATTTTAAATCAACATAAATGTTCCAAATAGCTTTTTCCGCTTTAGGAAATACTTTATAATATTAGAGCTTCCAATTTCTTGTTTCTTCTTCTTTTGCCCATACATTTATCACCATGTTGGTGCTTGGGTGCCATGTTGGTGGTGCATGCATAACAGAATTACATTTTTGATAAAAAATTTTAATTGCAGCAAGGCTATGTTGCATCTCGTTGTAAACTGTTCACAATGAATAATGAAACACTAAAAAAACTTTTTAAGTATTTTAAAAAAAAGTTTTGTATGTCTTTAGATCATGACGGAAGGACATTTCTGTGTCATTCCATCTAAAATTGAATATATATATACAGTAGTACCCAGTTTATCCCAAAATCAGCTTAACCGAAAAGGCAAAATGGCTCGGGGTTTTTTTTTTTCATAACTGGCAAATGTTCGTTTTTTTTTTTTTTTAATTTCATAAAAGGCAAATGGCCCGTTTTTTCCATAACTATCAAAAATATTGTCAGTACATGCTAAAATGATAATACTAAATGACATAAACGTAAGATATTAATATTTTGTATAGAATTTATTGCAACAACTGTTACATTCAAGTTCAGAACCGGTTAATCTGCTTGGCAATCCATTGTATTCTGCAGTTGGAAGAAGTTCTATGCGCAGGAGGGGAACATGGGTATAGACATGGCCTTTGCCTAAAATTCTCCCTTATCTGAAAATTTCTATGGTACCACGGTGAACCAAAAACATTACGGTCCCGTGCTTTTCGGATAACCAGGGTTCTACTGTATATATATAGGCCTAGCAATAATTTTTCAATATTTTGTCATCTCTGAACTGTTAACAATGAAGGATCTTTTATCATTTTAAAGATTGTATAGTAGGGTGGGCCGAAAAAAACCTTTTTTTTTATTTTGAAGTTGTAATAGCACGGAAAACTTGTAAATTATATAGAAAAGAAAAAATTATCAAAATCGCTTGACATCTTCCGGTCTCGCATAGGCCCTAAAGTTTGACAAAATATGAAAAAAATCCCATTTTCACTATATTTTTAACAAATTTTGAATTAGATGTTTTCGTAATGTAATAGTTTGTAACGTCTTCAAATAGAGCTTAAAAACAATGTTTTAATTTGGTTTAGATAAGTTGATATCTTCCGGTTGCACACAAGCCTCAAAATTAGCCAAAATATTGAAAATTTCACATTTTTACGAGTTTTTTTTTATAATCTTTAATATACTTAATTTTAACGTACTAGTTACAGCATTTTTAGTTTTGAACATAAGAAGATTGTATTTCATTACGGTGTGAATACATTAAGAACTTCCGGTCGCACAATGACCCCAATGCTATACGAGAACAGTATCCAAAAAAAGATAGAGTGATCGGATGGTGATAACTAAAAACAGGCATGGTTCTTTTCGACTTGCTCTATATTTAAAAATCTTAAATATTTTACAATTACGCAAACCCTCCCTCTTGGACATGAAATATTGCACCCCCTCAGTCGTAAATAATGTACTTGAAACTTGGCAAAAGTGTCTCTTAAATTCCTGCGCCCTCTCCCCCAGTTACGGGATCTGCAAGTCGCTAGTTACACGACTGACATGCAGAGCCAATCATTACATAAAGCATCACAGTAATGTCAAAAATATCTGTTAAATTTCAAACAAGAATTATTTATTAATTAATATTGTTAGAAATGAGGGCTGTTCAACATCACAGTACAAAGAAAATCAAATTTTGTCAAAAAAGCAATTCAATAGAACAAAGAATTTGTTTTTAAATGAAAAATTTGAGTAATTTGAATAACATTTAACAAAAATATGACCTTCAGATTTAGTTTTCAACCTTGGGCTACACATTTTTAATTGATACCTGAAACCATGAGTTTATAGCGTTAATGAGATCAACCATTAAATCCAGTTTTCTATTTCATGATTTTTTTTAAAAAATATTTTAACTAATATACTACATATTTACCCCTGTCTCAACTTTTGCATTGGGATATTGGAATTTTTTGGGAATTGTTTTCAGGTGTTCTCTTAGCTTTTAAGCGGTCATTGTTCTTGGGGCTCCATAGCTTTCTTTGTGTATGCGGGATGGGAAGAGTATGCAATTGCTTTTAGGAGGGTATCCTGTTGACACCAAAATCAATTATAAAAATGATTTATCTATTTCAATGTTTAAAATAATAAAGGAACACTGTGCACAATGAAACTGTAAAAAGTAATTGCACGTAATTAATGCCTTTCAATGCTCATTTGTGCTTTAATTACGTGCAATTACTTTTTACAGTTCATTTAAATGCTTATTATGAAGTTAAAATTTTGTATGGTAAATATCAGTGTTAAACTTCAAGTGAAAGGTATTTAAAAAATTAAGATTATTGGAAATGCAGGGCATTTAATGCTACAAAAGCAGTCGAAGAAATCTCAAATTTTGTGAAAAAAATAAGAGCAACAAGAATTTGTTTTCAAAGTTAAAAATTTGAGTACATTTAAAGAACAGTAAACAAACATCTGGAAGCTTTTTTTTATACCTCATTATCAGTTCGTGTGAAAAAATGCTACGGCTATTGCATTTAAATAATAATTATTTATCAAGAACCAAAAATGCGTAAAAATGTAAAATGTTCAATAGTTTGGCAAATTTTGGGGCTTATGCGCGACCGGAAGATATCAACTGGTCTAAACCAAATTAGAACACAACGTTTTTAAGCTCTATTTATAGACGTTACAAAGTATTACATTACAAAAACATATTACTCAAAAATTTTTTGAAAAAATCCCAAAAATGAGGTTTTTTCATATTTTGTCAAATTTTATAGCCTATGCGCAACCGGAAGATGTCGACCGATTTTGATAATTTTTTAAATTTTTTCTTTTCTATATAATTCGCAAGTTTTCCGCGCTATTACAACTTCGAAATAAAAAAAAAAAGTTTTTTCGGTCCACCCTATTGTATAGGCTCCTTTTTTTCTTTTTTAATATGTATTTAGTTTTAACAGCAGAATCAATTTTAAAATAATATATTAAAAATAAGTATAACATCTTTTCAACAGTATAATTTATTACTTACATTTTTACATAAAAATCAACTTAGGACCATAAAAAAATTATTTGTTGAAAAATCTTATAGTGTATTCATGATGATGACAGCTTACTCTTCTAATGCTTTAATGAAAGGATGACCTATGAATGTAACATAGAATAAAAACTAGTTTTGGAAAAAATACATATCATTGCAGTCATAAAATTCTAGTAAAGAAGTTCGATCACCAAATACATTTCCATTCAAAGAAAGAAAAATTTAATTTTCACTTAACTGCTCTAGAGTAGATTTTATGCTTAAATTTTAGTTTTTAACTGTTCCAAATTAGAGCCAGGCTCATGGTTGACATGCATTATGAAATAGCTAAAAATCCCACATTTTTCCGTTTTATATAAAATGATTTTTTTGTCAATACAAATTACAGTTATGAAACATTGTAACTTTGACATCTTCCAAAAGGCAAAAGCATTTCAAGGTAGCCCATGGGTTGTTTGTCAACAGCTCCACTTGTCATTAAACGTGCACAAAACGGGCCACTAGTCTGTCCATCACAGGCTAACTGGACATCTTGTTCTTTGTTCATCATTGGACAAAGATGAAATGGTCAGGAGAACTTTCAAGCAGCTTCACTAAAAATCTCGCAATACTCAACACAGTTAACCCCATAAGATGAATACAGGGGTCGGTCACTTTTTTCTCTAAAAGTCACTTTTTTTTTGCATTGGTCATTTTTTTAAAAATTGGTCACTAATTTCACTTTTTTTAGAAAAGTGGTCACTATTTTCCCTTTTTTGCCCTGTCTCTGGCAGAGCAACCAAAAAAAGTTACTTTGTCTGTCTATGAATTAAGAAAACATTGCAATTTTGCATAAAAAGACGTGTGTCAGGGTTGAAGCTTCCGCGTATCTGCCAGTTTTGGTCGTATTTTGAAATTCGGCATGGCGCCGGCCCCGAGTGTGCTAAAGTTAAGGTTTGATATTGCTGTGGTGCAACCAGAAGGGGAGGCCTAGAGGGCCTGTGACCTCTCCCCCCCCCCCCATCTAGAATGATGATTTGAATTGTTTTTAATTTTTTTTTACCCAAGAAGAGCAAAGCCTGAGAAAATAAAGCTATATTTAAATTAGGAAAGAAAAAAAAATCAGACTAAAAATTTTTAGCAGTTGCAGATTATGTCACTCATAAAATTACCTTAATTTCTCTTTTCTTTCGTCCCCCCCCCCTACTCCCAAACTAACTCACAATCACAAAAGAAAATTTTTGGAGCTCAATCAGGGATTTCTCACCGAAAAGAATATGCATCTTCAGAAAATAAAGTTATATTTTTATCAAGAAATCATTAAATAATGGTTGGAGAGGAAGGGGGAATCTAAATTCTTAAAAAAAACTTTAGATCTGAAAAATTCTTAGCAGTGGCAGATTATATATATTGCTCAGAAAATTACATTATGACCTCTTTTTATTTCCACCCCCCCCCCCCCCCAAAAAAAAGAGGAATTGCACAAAGTTCAGGTGGGGGAAAAAAGTGCACCCCCTGTAAAGAATTTTTCTGATTGTGCCACTCATACTGTCATTATGTATGACAGTGATACTGTGTAACTATCACAACTAAAATTATAAAATCGGTTAATTGTCAGAGTTTTTTTTCTTGGATTTTGTTACTACCATGAAATTACAAAAACAGTATCAAATAATCAAACAGTTTGTTTCCTACAATGATACAGAAGATTAACACTGTATTTTCATAATAATTTTGATAAATCTGAGTAATTTTGATAAAATAGCAAATTTAGATTTATTTCAAGTGAAATTTTCTAATCCTTGAACAAGTATAAAAAACATTTTAAAATTAGCATTTGCAAAATAAATTTTATTCAATGTTGAACATAAATTAAAATTTGAAATTTCTGCCAATGTGAATAAATATTTATTCATTTATATTTTTAAATAAGTAACAATTTGAGAAAGAAATTAATTAAGAAAAATAACTTTTGTCTCTCTCACTCTTAGCCATTTATGGATTTTGAAAAAGGTTTTTATGAACATAGTTACAGGTATAAAAATTCTTATATTTGAATAGGCTATGAATTTTTTATTTTTTTTAAGTTGGGTAAAAGCTCGATGTATTCAGGTTCAGTTTTCAAAAGATGTCGAAACTTTATATTTAGTTTAAATAAAAAAACACACACACAAGTTTATATTTTAATGGTCACTATTTTGGTCACTTTTTTAAAAGCTGTAGTCACTTTTTTCACTATTTTGAAGACTCCAAAGTGCGCCTAGCCCTGTGAATACTCTCCACATAAAATTCATATAATAATTTAAATCATTGTTTCTCATGTTGAGAGTCATGAAGGGTCACATTCAGTTAAAAGGGGGGTTGCAATCTTCCAAAAAAAAGTAAGCATGATTTTATTAAATAAGGTATTTTAAATTACAATCAAGTATTAACTGTTGCAGAAAGACTTCATGTAATTTTTGTTAAATTTTAAGGGGTAGCAATTAGGGATGTAGCAAATATTCGGCCACTATTCGGTAATCGGCCCTTTGACCGAATAGTCGTTTCATCGCCTGGCCGAATACTGGGTAAGGTCAAATTCGGCCTGGCTGAATATTGGTGGACCATTCGGCCGAATAGTTCTGCTGCAGTAGATATGTAAAAAAATAAAGAAATTAATAGATTTTAAACATTTAAAATTGTATTATAATTATTGCAAGAAATACATTAGTATATAGTTTTAATAAATAAAAATGATTTAGAAAAAACTACTTCTTTTAAACCTTGTTTTAGGCTTGACTGAGCAAAAACAGATTTTAAAGTTGTAATATTGTATTTTATATTCAGCATTTTCTCCCAAAGTTGGCAATAGTTAATTATGATGTATGAGAAATTAATTTTGCTATTATTAACAAAGTGGGAGTCGTTTGTTTTGGTAGACTGATTTATTGTGAATAGTGGGTAAGAGAGAAATGTGAAAAGCGTAGAATGTATCATGAATATTTAGATAGCATAAGTTGTGGTTTTTGATAATAAAAATATATTCCAGTTAAGTTATTAAATTTTAATAGATCTTTTAAAAATAGGTATATAAAAAACCCCATTAAAATAAAAATATTAACTTTTATAACTGTTAAACTACCTTCATAAAACAGTTTTTAGCAAGGTAAAAGTTCACTAAGCAATAGTAGTTCTTTCATTTGAATTAAATAATTAGTAAAATAATGCTAATGCTTACTACCATAAAACCTGTCATTTCAATTCCACTTGTGGGTGAAATTCTTAGTTTTATTAACTGACTTCACAAAAGAAGGAGGTTATACATTCAGATTGTATGTATGTCGTTTTTTGTTTGTTTGTTTGTTTGTTTGTTTGTTTGTCCACTCATAACTTCTTACCGGATGAACCGATTTTCATGAATTTTTTTTTAATCGATCGAGGGTGGTTTCCAATAGGTCCCATACCTTGGTTGACCATATTCGATAATTAGAAAAAAAATTATGGGCTGAAATGTGGTAATTTTTTTGCTTTTTCATCCATAACTTTTGACTAAATGAACAGATTTTGATTATTTTTTCTTTGATCGATAGAGGGTCGTCTAACTCAAATATCGCGTATCAGTTTGACTACATCTGTTTTTTTAGAAAAAACGTTATGGGTGAAAAATAAGTATTTTTTCATTTTAAATTGGAAAGGCTAGGCTCAATTTTTCTTTGTTGGAAAAGTTGTTAATAAAAATGAAACTCATTGTTAAAAAAGAGTTTGTTGCCATTAAGATGTCATATTAAAAGCAATTATAACAAGAAATAGACTGAAGGCTTCTCTGAAGAAGAAATTAAATCCAATCAGTTTGCTTGCCCTAGTGATGCTTTAAAATCGATTTTAAAAGGAAATTTATCTTTCAAACGGTTAGTTTTTAGTGTCATTCTCTCAAAGGCTTCCCCTTTGATATGTATGTTTTAAAAATAGAGTATTTATATAAAAATGTATTTACACTAAAATGAATGAAATAAAATAATTTTTTGAAAAAGAAAGAACCGACTTCAAACTATAAATTGCGCTAAAAAGTAAAAAATAATATTATTCTTTAAATAACTTCGATACGACTTTTAAACATAATTTTTGAAGTCGGTGAAAAATTATGATGGATTTTGATGCATGATTCCTTTTGTAACTATGAACCAATTACAAATATAAATAGCGTAGAGTTTGCAACAGTTTCAGTGTAAAATAACGCATGATGTAATTATAATTAGACTGTTATAATTTTAGTGTATTAGTGTTGTAACAAATGTCAACAACACTAATAATCAATGTCTCTCTAGCATTTAGAGTAAGGCTTCGCTGTATTTGCATTATCCGTTAAATTTAATTCTTCTTTCTTTTTCATTTATTTATCGTCTGCTATCTAATAAAAACTATTTCTCATATTTTAATGGGGACTTTTAAAGATTGTGTTAATTATTCTGAATGCATGAAACGCAAATTTCGTAAAATCAGGAAAATAATTAATTGTCCTTATTCTAATGCGATTTTTTTTAATTTCTCTATTATTAATATCGGTCCGGGTCTGTATGTCTGTGTATGGATAGATAATAAAGAATTTCAATGCAGTGTTGTATTTTAGCTTGCGCAGCCCTGGGCGTACAACGGTTTCTTAACAAAAATTGAACAACAAAAAAAAAATAATTTTTGTGAGCATTGTACTTAATTAATCTATGATTTTTAGGGACTGTTGCTCTTATTTAGGTTCATGCAAAGGCCATTGGTTAATCACATCATTCCGGGTCTGTATGTCTGTGTATGGATAGATAATAAAGAATTTCAATGCCGTGTTGTATTTAAGCTCGTGCAGCGCCGGGCGTATAACGGTTTCTTAACAAAAATCAAACGCCAAAAAGAAAACTACTTTTTGGGAGCATTGTATTCAACTAATGTATGATTTTTAGGGACTGTTGCTCTTATTTAGTCTCACGCGAAGGCCGTTGCTTAGCATAAAAATCGATTTGCAAAAAAAAAAAGCCGACTTTTTGAGAATATTATCCATAGGATTCAAGGAACTTTTGACCTTATATGTACTTCTTAGAAATTTTACTTGGACTATTAGCATTATTTCAGAATTTTTCTCTTTATTTCTTTAGCCCGTGCAACGCCGGGCGGCACGCCTAGTACTGTATATTACAACGATTTTCTAGAAATTTTAATATTCGGCCTAGAAGAAATGGCCGAATATTCGCCTTCGGCCTGGAAGAAGTGGCCGCATATTCGGTATTTGGCCAAATCACTATTCGTTACATCCCTAGTAGCAATATTGAAAAGCATGAGAAAAGTCGATTTTAAATATTTCAGTGCCACTTGCAGGGCTGTGAAGAGTGTGTGTCAGGCATGGCTGATTCATGGGGCCCAGATTTTGGAAAGGTCCTGGTTTGGCATTGGAGTAGTGCATAAGGAAAAATGTCTCTACAGTCTACTGTTGTGTCACTTAAAATGATGTAAATTGTTTTCATATATACAGTTTCAGAAGTTTTTATGAATGAAAGGGCCTTGCCTTGATATTCGGCCTAGGAGAAATGGCCGAATATTCGCCTTCGGCCTGGAAGAAGTGGCCGCATATTCGGTATTTGGCCAAATCACTATTCGTTACATCCCTAGTAGCAATATTGAAAAGCATGAGAAAAGTCGATTTTAAATATTTCAGTGCCACTTGCAGGGCTGTGAAGAGTGTGTGTCAGGCATGGCTGATTCATGGGGCCCAGATTTTGGAAAGGTCCTGGTTTGGCATTGGAGTAGTGCATAAGGAAAAATGTCTCTACAGTCTACTGTTGTGTCACTTAAAATGATGTAAATTGTTTTCATATATACAGTTTCAGAAGTTTTTATGAATGAAAGGGCCTTGCCTTGAATTTTGGCGATCCTGGCCACTTGTGGTAGTCGGTGTTAAAGGCCTGTATAGCATAAAAACATCCAAATATGGATAATAACACAAATATACCTTTAATAATGAAAATCTAGCAACATCAATAGATTCATACATTTGAAGAATATACTAGGCGGATTTTACATGAGAAATGTAAATAACTCTACCATTTTTAACCCTTTAATGCCCAAGTTTTGTTATTGTCATCCGTCTTGACTGAGGCGGAGTTGGGAATTAGAGGGTTAAGTCTCGATTCTTCGCAAGATTGCCATTTGACAGCCAAAAGAAGAAAGTTAAACTGACAATTTTCTGTGATTTTAAATACCAGTTCAGTTTGATAAGCTAATAAAAACATTATCTTTTAGTGTTACATTGCAACCTTAATAACAAATGTTAAAAATGTTACTTTCAGTAAAATTTCTTTAAAACCTAAGGTGTATTTTATAGTCCATAGGAACTTTTATGTATGTAAGATGCCATATTGTATTCTGACCTTTCTTCATATAGTCAATGTTTCACCTTATCGATGTGAAATAATTTATATCCAACATTTTTTACACACTGGGAGCACAATGGGTCATTATATGCAAATATTTTGTCTTCAAATTTACAATTTAAAATATGCTAATTAAAAAATTTTTAAACATGTCATTTCACAGCACAGGAAATTGTTTTGCAGGGCACAGTTTAAGAAACTGCTTTTGGCTGTATTTTTCCAAAGAGTTTCAGTTGGATTCCTCAAAAAGGTCGTAAAGTTCCAAGGGTTCTGTGAGTCTACAAAGTTTGAAAACCACTGATCTAGACAAAGGACTTGTGATTTCTCTGCAAACAGGGTTGACCATTTTTTGCCAAGGTTAAAAAAATATAAACCGTAGAAAAGAAAAGATTCACTCACCTGGTTCAAGCATCTTCAATACTTTAATTTTACATGTAGTTATTTCATACAAGGATTCTTCATTAAGTTTTGATACATTAAAATACATATTATCCCAATAGATTTTGCGCATTTTCCATTCAGATTTGATGACTTGCAATGCACTTGATTTGTTACTAGAACAAGAAAAATTAAATTATATTAAAATTTAAATTTTGTAATTTACTTCAGAAACTTAGTTTTTCTGCAAAATGCTAAAAGTACTACGTAGCAATTAATAGTACATTGTTCTTTTTGACTAATATGATGCTTTTAATTACAAAATTCAAACAAGAACAAAAATATTTAGATTCAGTAACAAACAAATACAGTTAACTTATGTCATAAACAACCTTCAGTCCTAACAACCAAATACATTATAACAATCTTTGGAATAGAATCAGTTTGGCTTAAATAAAAGATGCCTCCCCCTCCTCATTTGATAAGGACCCTGAAGGAACACGATTCTTGATATAATGACCGACCTGCATAATAGATCTTGCCTAAAGGAGTAGAGACTTTCTAATTCTGCAAATTTGGAATGTTGATTTTATATGGCGCTAAGAAAAGTAAAACCTCCATTAAGAAGAAATTGATAAACATGCGATATTATACAAACGAAAATATCATTAAATGAACTAAATATTGCTAAACCTTATTTAATCAGGGGAAATCTGCTTTCATTTATAAAATTATCAATCAAAAAGAACTTTTAATAACTATCATAGGTTTTCACTATAACACAAATTTACATTTATAAGTGCATCCCTCCGATTGCCTTTGGTACTTTCACCAATTACACCTGATGTAATTAGTATAAATTTGTTCATGATTGTGAGAAAATATCAATCATACAACTGATTGCTTCCCTTATGCGATAGCAGGGGTTGCGCCAGAGGAATTTCAGGTCTGTTTTTGGACCCTTCACAACATTCCTATCAATCAAAGCGGACCCTTCACAAAATTCAAATCAATCAAAACTGACCCTTCATAAAATTCAACTCAATCAAAATGGAACCCTTCACAAAATTCCAAGTTTCTAAATCATACTTTTTACACCATTATTTATTAAAAAAACGCAAGTAGTAATGAAATTTTTCATCAATATCTGTTAAAAAATGCTGTATCGACCCCTAGCGATAGTGATTTGATATATAATAAAATAATTATAGAAATACAACACACAGTAAATGTTTCTATTGTCTTTTATTGCTGTCATCTTGAATATTCAAAAATTAATTTAGAGAAAATGGCATTATACTGTCAGTTTAATGTGTTTCTTGTCTGATGAGTAAGTCAAAGTCATCTTAATAGGAAGAATCATTTGTTGAGGACTCCCTTATTCTCAGTATCATCATTAACCTATTCATCACACCTAATCCAATACTATTTTACTATCTCTGGTAATATATTTTTCTTTAATTCATAAACTTAGGAGTAAGTCAATGGACTAATGCATTCAAAGTGTTAAGCGTTAAATAATGTAAATTTTGTGGTTGAATATATATCATGACAAATATCAGCTTTTAAATATCATGATAAATAGCACAATATTTATAATGATAAATATCAGGTGGTTTATAGCCTATCAAAGCTGCATTTCTTATTGCAGGGTTCTCGCTAGGCTGCGCGATTGCGTGATTCCCGCAATATTTTTTGAAATCCCACTCAAAAAAAAATTTGTTTGCACTTAAATTTTAAAAATCCCATTTAAAATTTTGGTCAAGGTGGGAAATCCTACCTTGTATTTTCCTCCAGTGTGAACCCTGTATTGCACGTCTATTGTTCCTTTGAAAAATAATAGTTTTAACTAGAAAAAAAAAAGGGGGAATTCTTTGATTATTATTGATTTATTTAATATAATGAGCCAAATTATTAAGATGTCCAAAGGAAGTCATTATAATGCAAGTCAACCATACCTTTATAAGTGATAATGACAACATAATTTAAATTTTAAAAAAATATATAAAAAACGTTAGTATTTTTGATGTTTAGGGAAAGCATGTTAACTGTATTTATCCAAAATACCTATTACAAAATTGCATATCATGCAAATTCAAATTTTTGCAATGAAACAAATTCAAATATATGCTTTATTTATTGACCTTTATCTTCAACAATCAAAAAGTGAAATGCATACAATGTTAGATTAATGACTTACATATAATAGAACATATTAAAAGATACTCAAAGAATTGAAAACCATAGAAAATTTGAGATTTTCTTCAGATCGAAATTTGGATGCAAATAGACAAAATTGCATTTTTAATTAAATGTTATGGGGGGATCTTGAATTAAAAACCTGATAAAAAATGTATTCAAACTTAAATTTATTATTCTGCTAATAAACATATTGCTCCAAATGAGGGGGTGAATGTTATGTAATGGGCTTGCACAAACTAAAAATTAAAGATTAATAGAAGTATGCATTATCACACAAATAATGGTAGACTCTTACCTTGAAACAGCTTGATGAAGTACATGAGCTAATAGTTGCCATGCTTTAACATTGTTTGAATTTGTAGGGTAATCCAGAAACATAAAAATATGTTTCAAATTCTGTTTCCTTTTTTTACCTGAAATAAAGCCAGTTTTTTTTTCTTTCATTAAAATAAAGTTAAATAAATATAATCATTTATTCTTCAATTAGCCCTTGGTATTGCTTACGTGTCAAAATACTAAGTAAACATTTTAAGAGAGAAGAAAAACAAAACTCTACAAAGTTTTTTTTTTTTAATTTTTTTATTTTTTGGAGCTAATGGAATAATATAACTTATCAGGTATAATAGTACTCTTTTATTTAGACATACAATAATAAGTTTTTACTATCAATACATTTTCTACATTAAAATATAAATGACTGCATTTCTTTAGCATTTAATCTGATCAACTTATTTAGTGGATTTATGATTATTACAGAGTTGGAAAATCAAAAATTCAGTCTTGTATCAACTTTGTGTGTGTGTGTGGGGGGGGGGGGGGGTATAGCACTACGGCTCTATTTTAAGTGTGTTCAACTGTTTACTTATGAAAAATTTTTGAAACTGAAGTTCTAGATATACAGTTTTTAACTCAACAGTCATGTTGATAGGAGAGGTTATGATTAGAGTTGTCAACTTCACAAAGTGAAAAATCAGTTGATTTTCACAATATAAAATACTAGTTTTCAACATCTTCTGCAGAAGATGCAAGAATGCATCCTGCAAGGATGCCATATGTTCAAAATAGGGATTTTATCATTTAAAAATCCAATAACAGCTGGGTTTATTTTTGCGGGGGTGAAGTTGTAAAATTTCCTAAATATAAGTTTTAAAAGCCACAAGGTATTTCAGTTTACAAGATAAACAACAGGTAATACATAACTGATTATTTTTTTAATCTATCAATGCAATTAGGTCTGACACGAAACACTTCTGATATACTCAAAAACAGCTACTTATAGAAATTACTGCTACATCACCACATCACCATTATACCCGACTAAATATCAGTCAAGAAAAAATGTTATTTACTTTATGACATGTTCTTGATAACACTGCCAATTTCCAGCAAAACCAAAGGCGGGGGGGGGGGGGGGGGAGGAGAAAGAAACAATAATGATGATAATTAATGATATAATGAGCCATAGTCAAACACAGTATAGTTCTAAAAAAAAATACTGATCACAATTTAAGTGCTAATACTGTATATATAGTTACACCCGATTTTGCTTTTTTTTTTTCAAATGTAGGTCCGAATTTCTGCTCATGAACTGTTGAAGTAATTTTAACTGAACTCACCTCTTTAGATTTTAGAGCAATTTTTAATTGCTAATTTCTTACCTCTAAAAGAAAGGAGACCTTAATTTGATAAAAAAATTAATAAAAATTTCTTCCAATTTCTCCTCTGCTTATTTTCTATTTTTTCAGAAGTAACATAAATTTACTCCTGTATAAACTTTAACAGACATTAAAATCAAGTTAAAATACAAAAATAATGTTTCAACTCCATAAAATTATTTTATTTAAAAAAATGAAAAAATAAAGAATTGCACATTTCCTTAAAATATACCTATGTACACAGACTTTCGATGAAGGCATAGGTATGTGTCATCGTAAGTTAATCATTAACATATGCAGGGGAAGAGGATACTTTAGAGCTGTTAGCAGAAGGAACAGTTTTTTTTCACGTAGACATAAAGCAGTTTTTTTTTTTCTTTTTGCTAGAATATGTTTTCTGCTTAAAATGATCACCTTTTAAAGGGGTAGGGGAAGAATATTTCTTTTGAGAAATATTAGCACAGCAAATTTTAGGGTGTAGGCAGGGGATTACTGGAATACATTTTCTGGATCTTAAATTACAGTCTTTTTTTCGGGGGGAGGGGGATTGCCGGAATACATTTCCTGGGCGAAATTTGCATTTTTTGGTGCGGAGCAGAAGAATAGCGGGAAACCATTTTCTGAATATAATAGGCTTTTCTCACGAGCAGCACCTTGGCAGATGAGAGGTACCCTCCCCGTTGACAGTCACAGCAGGCGACGTACTTTGAACTCTTCACACGGCATCGCCTTGCGGGTACTGCTAGTTAATTATATTGCAAATAATTATCCTGCTCTTCCAGATTTAGTTTATCTTGCATGGTCAAATAAAATACATAGAAGCACAGAAACATATTGTTATTTTTTGAAGAATATTCGTTTATTTTAGTATAAAATTATACTTCAAAATTCAAATAAAATTTAATAGGTAATGGTTTATACCTAGCAATGCTCTCTTTTCTATAAATGTAAGCACTCTTTCATCTGAAGGACAGAGTTCAGTTAAAGTCTAAAACAAAAAGGCAATATCTGCATTTGAAAACATAATTATTTAAATGCATTCAATAAAATACTTGTAAGATAATTCATTTTATAATATTAGCATAATAAATTAGAGTTTGATTTGACTTGATTTTTTTGCTTTAAATCAAAAAAAGAAAGAGATAAAGAAAAGAAAAATCATTTAAATTATATATATTATTTTTATTTATTATTCCTGGTGATCACCTCGTGGTTGAAATTCGACCATAAGTCATCGGATTTTCATGTTTGGATCATCAGCCAAACATCGGATTTTTGAATGTTATTGAGGTTTTTTCCCAAAGAATATCTATTTATATAAAAGGCTAATAGTAGGTAGCAGAAAAAGGAACTTTATTTCTTTTCCCCGCTTGGAATCACTATTTGTTTACAAAAATCCGAACCCTATCAGCATATACTGTTTTGTAATTCTGCCCGTTTGATCTATCAGCGAAAACAATTCCATTGTTGTTTTCCAAATCCATTATTTAAAATGTGTTTATTGCGATCTCAAGATTATAATTTGGTACTTCTTGGTTTAGCACTCCTACCTTAACGATGGTTTTAGAAATGTCGCCAACATGAATTTAACAGTTATATAATAATTAGTGTAATAAGGTTAATTGAATAAAAGTTTTATTTCATGATCATTAGGACAATATTGAGTTTTCGTTAAAATTGCCTTTTTTAGAAACAAAATTATAAGGAGGAAGACGAACAGTGAAAGGTTTTCTATAAATTCGTGGAAAATCCCTCATTGGTTTTAGAAATAAGCACGTCCAGAAAAGACAGACAATTGTTGTTTTCAATTTCAGCAGTAAATTGAATATTAGGATCAATAGAGTTGATAATATCAGTAATATTACGGACAGTGTCAGAGGTGCCATGCACAAGGGTAAAAGTATTGTAAACGTATTTGATCCAAAGACAAAAGTTAAGTAATTTGAAAATTTTTTGTTTGAAATAATCCATAGTGATTTCACTACGAACTGGACTTAAGGGGCTACCCATAGCCAGACCCTCAGTTTGTTTGAAAAAATTTCCCTCAAAGACAAAGATGGTATCGTTGAGGGATAATTCGGTTAGATTTATTAGTTCATTTATTTCAAAGTCAGTGTGGTGAAATTTGTGGAGTCCATTTTCAAGACATTTTAAAGTACCTCTTACAGGTATATTAGTGAATTGGATCTTAGCATCAAATGATACCATCAGAGTTATTTGGTTTGAATTTACACGGAATATTGACAAATTCAAAAAATTTTTTAACAGAATGAATATTGCAACCTAAAAGTGGAGTAAAGCGGGACGTAAGTTGTTCAGTTAGCCCATAGGAAGCAGTGTCGATGTTTGAGACTTGATTATAAGTTAAAACCCTTGGTTTAACAGAAACAAGCTTTGCCTATGGATCTTACTTTTTTGGAAAGATTGAGGCCCTCCTTATACCTAAACACAACTCTCTTGTGACCCCCTGTTTGTGTAAAATTGAAGAAGAAAGATTATTTTTTAAAATAATGTAGACTTTTTAAGATTCAAAAATGTATTTGAATACTAAAATTTCCTATAAAGGGCTATTGAGAGTTCATAGGGCTTTCCTATTAATGAATTATTCTTTGTGTAAAATTCTGTACTGTAGCGATTCCCAAACTGTAGTATGTGCATCACTAATGGTACGCAAAGCATCTCCAGGTAGTACACACGTAGGCAAAAACAGAAGAGATAGACCAGACTGGAAACATTGCGCTGCTTTCTTTTCTGATGGTTCTCGGGCAATGATAGGGAAACACGGAGGAGTTTTTACCAAAATAAAAAAAATCTTTGACAGAAAACTTTTTTTTTTGTTCATTGCAGCATTCATAAACAGCAGTTAGTAGCAAAGGATGTGCCTGAGCCATTTAAATGTGTTTTACTGGAATCTGTTAGGGTGGTCAACTTCATTAAATCAAGGGTGTTAAACTCTCGATTATTTTCAAAGCTGTACTCTGAAATGGGTAGTGATCATATTCAGTTGCTACGAAACACTGAGGAGAGATGGCCTTCTCGAGGAAAAGTTTTAACGATTAATAAGTAGATAAATAAGTGGATTGTCTGAATTACATTCTGAGGTGCAGCTATTTCTGATCGGCACAAGTTTTGAACTGCGCGAATGCTTGATTGACGAGCTGTGGATATTAACTCTTGCCAACTTAACAGGCATTTTTTGTCACTTGAACGACAAGCTTTGGATATCAACCTTTGCAACTTAACAAGCATTTTTAGTCGCTTGAATGACTTGAATTTAAGTTTGCAAGGTAAAACCATAAATAGATTTTTGGTTGATGACAAAATAAAGACATTTATAATATAAATGTCGAATTTTGAGTGCAAGTAAATTTGACTGAAGTCTTGCACACATTTCCAAATTTGGAAAATTTTGCAACAGACCACAATGTTACATTGAATAAAAAAAATGATTCATAATATAAAAAACGACTGCCAAATGCCAGCTGAATCGTTTGAAAAGTATTTTAATAAAGACTATACTGAGAACTATTTGATAAGAAATCCATTCGTATGGAAAACACTACCCGCAACCCTATCAAATGAGAAGAACGAGTCGTTAATAGAACTATCATGTAACTCAAGATTGAGGATCGAATTTGCCCAATTAGAATTGGGAGAATTTTGGCTCAAAGTTAAAAATGAATTCTCATTATTGTCAAGAAAAGCATTGCTCTTTTTAATTCCATTCACAACCATTTATCTTTGTAAACAGCTTTTTCCAATATCATATATCTCAAAAATAAATATAGAAGCAAATTAAATGTCGACACAAATTTGAGGTTAAAACTAACTTCTACTGAATCAGAATCAGATATCACTACACTTGTATCTCCCATGCAGCAGCAACCTTCTCATAATTTTGCTTCTTCACTTTCTTTTTACATGTATTTTGTAATTAAAGACGTATTTCTAATGTGTTGGAAATATGTATTAAAATATATTTTGTATACTTCATATATTTTGTTCCATATAGACAAATTTATTTTAACAAATGCTTTTCTCCTCCTTAATAACTATCAAAAATGGTGTAATTTATGTATTACCTAGTCAGCCTAGTATTTTGCTATAATCTATTAGTATTCTATTCTGTATAATAAAGTACAGTGGTACGCAAATGCTCTGGTGAAGAAAAATGGTGGTATGCGGGGAAAAAAAAGATTTGGAACTACTGCTGTACTGAATTGAAACTATTTTATAGCTATAAGAAAGTGAAAAAAATTACATTAATGTTTTACTTTATAATTAATTTTAATGCTAAAAAAATAACAGGATAAAATTTTAAATTAACTTTATTCTTAAGCTCTAAAATGATATATGCATACATTATTACCTAAAAAGACCTTTTAATTATTGGCTATAAATGGGATACATTTAATTCAAACATCAATTTAAAAATTTAGTGCAAACATAATGATTTTTCACACAAAAATCAATTATTTCAGTTGTGATTTTAAAAGTTTGATTTGAATGAAACTGCTAATAATAATAATAATAAATTATTTTTAAAACTAACTCTGAATTTTGTTATTGAAATATCAGTCTAATCTGAGAACATTTGAAAAGTATGAAATTATTTTATAATATTATAAAAGTAGATATAGAGGACAAAATTGGAAAGAAATACATACTTCTAAATTCTTCATAAGCACAGGAGAATCAGGATTGTACAAAAATAAATATGTACACAGATAAATATAACTATTTAAATTTGTGGGATTAGATGCTATGTGAGATAACAACACAGCTTCAGCCTCTTCATACTTCTCATAATATGTCAGCATCTGAAATGAAAATTTAAATGTAACATGATTTAATAATAAGATGGACATCCATTAGAAAATAAATCAAGTCAGTATTCTTTTAAAATACTTCTAACTTTAGGTTCTGGATACCCTAAATATTTTATTGAATCATTCTCCTCACCCTCAGGAGTGGGGGGAATGATTCATGCAGTGGGAAAATAAAAAATATATAGGAATTTTTCGTACAAAATATAGGACAACAGAAAAAGAGGATGTATAAAAAGAATGTATTTTAATAAAATGCAATGGCGGATCTAAGGAGGGGGGGGGGGCGATCGCCCCCCCCCCCCCTTGGGCTTATTCAAGTGGATAGTAATACATCAACACAGTTTTTACTCTTTGTGCCCTGGGACCAGCCATTTTTTTATGTTCTTGGAATCCCAGCCTAATAATAGCCCAGTTTCAAGTTCTATGCTTTCCCCCTGTCTCTTTGTCCTCTGAGTTGCTAATACTCGGAGTAATGGGAAAGAGAGTCCCTGCTCTTTTCTTCTACCTATCAACTGGTGACAGCTAGCCAACCCTTAGCACGTGGTGTAAATTCCTGCAGAATTTACGCTAAAACCTGGAGTCTGAAAATTTCATTGAACATTCATAATTACAGATGTTTAGATAAATTGCACATACACATTGATGGTTTTTTAGTACATATTTAATATTACATTTTTAAAATTTTAGAAAATATATTACTAATAATTGCTATTATTTTGTAATTTAGACATATCAACTCAAATTTAGAAAATGTATTTACAAGCCTACATTTTTCTTGAAAAAGCTTGAAGGAAATCCTAACTTGGTTAAAACTTGGCTAAGAAGTAGAATGAGTGATGATAGACTCACTGGATTAGCGTTATTGCATATCCATAAAGATATTACATTGGACATTGAAAAAATTATAGACTGCGAAAGCAAAAAAAACGGCAACTTGTGTTCCTTTTATAAGGGCATTTAATAAACGTATTATGCATTGAAAAAATGTGTTAGTAAAATTTTAAATATCACTACACTAGCATTTTCTTTTTTGTTGTTCCTTCTGTTTGAAAAAAAAAGGGGGGGGGGGACTATTGAAAAGGTATGAAGAATCTCCTCCATCCATCCTTACATTGAACCCCGAGATTTCCAAAATCGCCCCCCCCCCCCCCCTGAAGATTTTCTAGATCCGCCCTTGATAAAATGTGTGGATTAATAACAGAAATGAAGTAAAATTCCCTTGCAGCGAACTCCAAGGGACCGGGAAAATACTTTGTTGTATTGAAATATATATTATCCTTTTGGGGTTTAAAACAGGACAAAAAATTCGCTTCATAGTAATCGAAATTTTGTTGTATTGGCATTGGTTGTAATGAGCATTTACTGTAATACAATTACATTTAGGTTTCCATCAGAAGGATCAGGAAACATTATTAAAATTTATTTACATGTTTAATTCATCTCTTTTAAAAATTTTAGTTTATTATTTCCTACATCAATAAGGGCTTAAGATAGTTTAATATCTCGCATATTTTTTAATTTTAATCCTATTCAGTCTTTTTCATCTATCATCACCTAAAATGCAAAAAAGTGCAGAAAAAGGCTGAATTTTGATCCACAAATTTTGTGTACATTTTATTATGTGAAAATAGGAGCTATTTTTTAAAAAATGAATAAAATAGGATTGCAAGAAATTAAAAAGCAAAAACTTTGTTTATTAATATTAGTTCAGAATAAAAGCAATAATTTTAAAAAATCATAACCACGAAAACAAACCCTTTACAAAATTCCCACGCTAAAGTGAACATATTTCCGATTGCAAACATGTTTATTACGTTTCAGTTTCCTTCTTTTTAAAATGTTCCCTTCTAAACTACCGAGATAAAAACATTCCCGATTTTTATCTGAAAGCTGGGGAATCAATTTATAAGCAGGTTCTTGATTACTAAATTGCCGTAAAGTTGGGAGTTTGACATATATGTGAGTACACACGGATAAGATTTGATGAATATAAAAATAAATTTTATTTGTTTACTTCATAGCCAAACTTACTAAATAGTTGAAATGAAAAAAAAAATAGAATTCTTATATAGGATGCAGTAAGATTATGGAAAGAAAAGAACTTATGTGTTTTTTGCTTGCACGTGAAAATTAGGTCTGCATAATTTTAATTGCATTGCTGCAATTGACAGAAATGCACAGACGTCACTTTTATTATTACTATTTATGTTAAATTGCTGTACCTGCTCTTTTAAATATAGGTGAAAACTGGGAAATTTAGTTAGCCGCCACTTTTTAAAATTGATAATAAAAGTTGAAACTTTAAAATGGTGTAAAGAATAAATAAATTATTGAAATAAAACAAGGAACACACATATTTGAACAAGCACATGCTAAAATTATTTTGAACTTTTAAAATTATTTAAATATATGCAGGATGCTGAAAGATTGAAAATATGAAATTTTCGGCAAAGCACGTGTTCAATATTAGCATGAAAAAAAAAAAGTGATTTGCTCATAATAAGAATTAGAAAATGAAAATTCAATTTATCTTCAAAAGTTGATTAAAATTATTCCAATCTTCTAATAAATAGATAAAAATACATAAAACGTTTATAAAATGAAAATGAAGCCGTTAGTAAAGTAGCGCGACTGGGAATGTAAATGAAGTAGTACAATGAGGGAGAGAAGGGGGTCAAAAATGTAAACATTTTGCATAAGGATATTTCGAATTTGGCACAGACTGTACTCGTTTTGTTTCATTTTCAGCTGATGAAAATCCGAAGTCTGAGTTTGTGGTATCGGCGAGAACCCTTACGACAATAAATGAGGAATGGGGGGGGGGGGGGCATAAAAGCGGATTAATAGGAGTATCACATAACATTCTAACTAAGCAAAGAATGATGTTCTGCGGTTTTGATAAGTAAAATAAGGTTTGATCTCTGCTAATTTAGAAATTTTAGATTTCTATTAAAATAAAATATATAGAAAAATATTTTTTACAATCACAGAAGACCAAAAAAGTATATTATTATGTATAAGTAAGATAAAATTAATCATTCTTAGTTCAGAACGGGGGGGGGGGGGAGAAAAAAAAGAGATTACAGTAGAATAAGCTAAAAATGCACCATGCAGGAGTGTCGATCGATGATGCATTTTTTAATCTCCACTTTTAATGCTTTAATCACTACGTGGCACAGTGGCATAGCTAGACCCGAATTTGGGGAGGGGGGTGTTCTTCTGGAGAATTGAGCTAGTTTCATTGCTTTACAGAAAAATTGGTCATTCAAGACAATCTTCACCATTTCAGGGTGTTTCTTTGGGAGAAGTGAAATAATTTCATTGTTTTACAGGAAAAATTGGTCAAATTCTAGACAAAACTGCACCATTTCAGGGGGTTTCTTCCGGAGAAATGGGATAATTTCATTGTTTTACAGGAAAAATGGGCCAAATTCTAGACAAGCTGCACCATTTTAGATGGGGTCTTTGGGAAATTTGAGCTAATTTCATTGTTTTACAGAAAAAAATTGGTCAAATTCTAGACAATCCTCACCATTTTAGGGAGGGGGGGGGGTTCTTCGGAAGAAGTGAGCTAATTTCATTTTTTTACAGGAAAATTGGTCAAATTCTAGACAATCACCATTTTAGGGGGAAAACATAACAAAATAACCACAAAAAAAGAATTCCGCAAATATAAAGAATGAAATTCCTGGAATTAGGCCAATTAGCAGAAAAATCACAGTAGGTTTCCTAGTAGTAAGTTTGCAGTAAGTTTCCTAGAAGTATTTATTGAAAAAAACAGAATCATGAAAATATGGTACATGGTGCTGTGGAAGGACTAGCAATGATGACAGCAGTTTATAGTCATAACCATCGTTTTGTCTTTTTGAGTATAAATTTGAAAACAAACAAGAATAATATAGGTTAACTTTGAAAATACAGGGCAAATTTAAAATGTAGGAAATTTTTTCTCCTTCTTCGGAAATGCAGGACATCTATGACCCCTGAATTTAGCTAAGAGTATCCAAGATAAATGCATTCTCAAGGAATCTTTAAATTGCCACATAATCACATGATACGAATACTGTCAGTTTTCTACATCCATCGATTTCAGCCGGTTCAAAACCTGCTGAACTTGAGAATAAGAGGACAGGGCCAAACCATTATGCCATCATGCGAGCTAACAACATTGAGAAGCTGCTCTTTTAGCCGGAAATTTCTCTTTTGATAAAATTATTTTCTGCAAGAGAACTAAATGCCATCTGAAGAACTTTTTCAAGACAAATCATACTTGAGATAGAGGAAAAATTCATTTGTGAAAAGGGTGTGTAATTTTTTTCACTAGTTCTTTTGTTGCATCAGGAAAATTATTCTGTTTTTGTTTGTGATTGTATTTATTTAAGGCATTTATTTCATGAATGATTTGTGTCCTATTAGTGGCATTACTGAACACTAACATTTAATTGTAAATCAATATTCCTTTCAATGTTTAAAATATCATACAAATATTCAATATAACACTTAAACATACATAAATTTTGGCGTTTAAAAATGAAGTGATTAGTCTTTCAGACGCAAAATTCGTTTTCCGGATATTTGAATTACTGATAAGTGTTACTGATCAAGAAACAACTCTTTTTCTCTGATGCAAAACAAACATAAAAGTCAATTCTTCCCACTACATGGCGATTTTAAAAAAATGCTTAAAATAAAATTACATATACAATCAAATTGGACTTTTAAGACTGATCTTCTAGTAAATCATAGTAAGAATTAAAATATTAAAAAACAAATAACCAAAATTTTACAACTTATGAGCTTACCATCAGAGAATATATTCTATATAATCATATCAAAAATATATTAAACATTTATCGCACAATCTGGGGGAGATTGCTCTTATTTTTTATATGAACAAGTTTGCTTACAATGAGGACAATGCTTAAAGTATTTTTAGCATTATGTAATTTACATTTGCCTTTTTTAGTTTCATAAGTTTAACACCTATCAAATTTCTGTTTTCTTGAAACTTCCGAGTCATTAAGTAAAATGTTCATATAAGGAAACAAGTATATAAATATACAAATAAATAATTATAAACTTAAATTTAAAGGTAAGTGACTGGACATACTTCGATTATTTTCAGTACAAAAATATCCCATTGTCCAGGTCTTTTTACAATGTTCATAAGATTAACTATGGCTTTTTCTGCTGCTTCAGCACCTATTTCAGGGGATGTTTCATCTGAAATATATTTAGTTGAGCTAGATTAGCATTTTTAGAATATAACACATGCTCATTTTTCAGGGGATGCTCATTTTTTTCGAATTTACAATAATAGATACTATATTGTTCAGTTATTTACAAAATATTAAGATTTTAAAATTGGTCTAAAAATTTAAGTAAAGCATGCAATGTTCTTAATAAACAAAATTTTAAAGAAAATTAGAAAACACTTCTGGAAGAGAATTCAAAGCCTTTTAAGCATCTACTGGAGATAATGTGAGTATTTCAGATAAAGTGAGAAGGGATAGAGAGCAAAAGCGATCTTGAACTTATAGACTATTGCATTTTCATGGTATATATTACTAGTCAAAACAGTGAATTAAAAATCAACCTTTTGGATTTTAAAATATGCATTGTTCAAACATAGCTATACTTCAAAGAGAAGATAAATCCTAAGTTATGTTTTAAACGTTGAAAAAATAACAACCATCATACAAACCATTACATAATCTGCACCATTCTATGTAATTAATCATATAAGAATATGCATCCAATATAACATCTAGCCTCTCATTTTTGTACAGTCTTACTTTCCATTTTCTTGGCAGAATTTCCTACACAACAAGAAAAATTCTTTAAAGAACATTAAAAGTTCAAATAAATAATAACAAGTTAATGCTCAGTGGGCATACACACCAGAGTCCCCCCCCCCCCCTCATAAACTCAAAATAACCTATTTTCCCCAATATTTTTTTTAATTTTTTTGCGGACAGCACATATTATTGACACTTAACAAGTCATGGTGTGATCCAGTTACCTCCCCTGTAGGTATTCTATTCTTCCACAAAAGGGCCAGTGTCTCTTCCTAACTAGTCGCATGACTTCTCTCACCAGACATTCCTGTTTGTTAGAGTTGCTTTCCAAAAAAAAGTCATTTTCTAAGAAGACTTTTCAACTGTGTTTTCTTCTCTTTCTGCCAGGGTGTATACGATTTAAATCAGATGATTTTTTTTAAAGTCAGTAATTTAAAATGTTTCAGCAAAAATTTAAAGAGACAAAAATGTTAAAGAATGAAAAATTTAAAATATGGCATTGAAGTAAAATATGGAGGATTTACTTAATGTTTAAAACCAAAATTGGTTGCTTCAAGCAAATTACAAGCAGAAAATTGTAATAGGTAGCTGAAGCTCTTGAGATTTTGAAAAATCAGGAAAATGACCCAAAGTATCTATTTTTGGCAGTGTTCTTGTATTTTGTTGACATTGTATGCCGTACTTAATATTCAACTTTTTGCAACAGTTAATAAGTTTTATATATTTCATGAAATTTTAAGAAATTTATTTTACATTCATGAAGTTTTTATAATTGCCTACTTTTCGGTCAAAATCAACATTTAAAAAATATTTTGAACACATGATTTTGTCTTGAATGGATTATTTGCATGCATTTTCTTTATGACGAAAAAACAAAATCTGAACTACATTCAGCATTTTCAACTTATAAATTGAATATATCAAACATGTATTTCTTTGGCAAGACTGAAAGAAATTCTGGTTTTCATCCAAAAAACTGCATAAGAGAAATTATTGAGTACATTATTTCCCTTAATTAAACAGCAGCAACGTACCACTCAACTTGAACGACTTTTTGTAAAGAAGAACACAGGTAAATTAAACAGAATTAAGATTGCCGCCGTTGTTAAAAGCTCTTATATTTGAAAGCAGTATCGTGTAAATAGTTTTTGTATATAGTGTTACTTGCTTGCATTCTTATGTAAAATATATGTTTAGTTTTGTGACACTGTGAAAGAATCTGATCCTCACATGTAATTCCACGACAAATACTACAGGATAAAAAACATGAATTTAGTTTGTACAAAATCCAATTTTGTCAATAATTGCAGTGAAATTAAGTCAAGAGTATTTTTTCTAATTACTCACTTGTGATGATCGCTGAAGGTCAAGTACATTATTTTTCAAACCATATATAATGTATTCCAATTGGATTTCTTTTTTATTTATTCGATCTAATCTTGCAGCATTGCTAAGTAAAACAAAACAAAAAAAAAGATGAAGATATATTTTTGAACAACTTAATAAAAAATTATTGTAAATATATATACAGGAAGACAGATTTGAAAAAAATAAAAAAATGGAAAAAATAAAGACTTATCACCTAAACATATGCCAAGCAGCAAAAATTTAAGTAAAGCAATATATAACAGAAATTTAGCAAAATATTTTTGAAAGGTTTACAAATAAAAAAATAATAATAATAAATGTTTGAGAATGAGACAAGGGCTTATCAGTGTTAGTTTGCCTCAAGGAATGATCGATGCAGAATACCTCACAAATCTCAAGCAAAAGCACACTAGAACCGACAACAGTATAGGCCTGAAAATCCTTAAAGAAGCATAAAAACCAAAAATTGAAATACAAAATGTGGCATGGACGAAACCCCACATTTTGCATATATTTTCAAGCCTATACTGCTGTCGGCTCTAGTGTGTTTTTGCTTGGGATTTGTGAGGGGCTCTGTATCGATCATTCTTTGAGACAAACCAACACTGATAAGTCTTTGTCTCTGAAACCTTTAAATATTTTTTTTTAATTTGAAAAACTTTAAAAAATATTTTACTACATTTTGGTTATAAATATGTATATATATATATATTTATATATATATATACATATATATATGGGCAATTTACTAAAAACAGCTATTAGCTGTTCGTCCAGCCATTCAACTGGATTGATTTACGTCCTTATGCCTATTATCATCATCATCATTATTGTTATTATTAATTCTGAAATTACCTGAAGATGAGAAATCAAAGATTGATATAGCTCAAAATTTACTCAATTTTGTGTAACCGTATAAGGCAGACGTTCTCAACTGATGGGGTCATTTTTTTCAGACCATCTATTGTATCTGACAACTCCAATACAATCTAATATGTTTTATTCGTTAAAAGAAACAAATATATCCAATAAATTAAACAGTCTTTTTTCATTTTCTTCTTTTACTTGAAAACTTGTATAGTTGGTAACATTTAAAATAAACTTCTTAAAATATAATATTGAAGAAAAAAAACTAAAAAATACTGCATGACAACGTACTCACACTTGTTAATGAGTTGCACCAAAAATAACATTTCAAGGGCACAAGCTTTTTCACCCTCATCCCTTACTCAAACAAAACAACGTTTTCGTGGAAGTCGAGGTTACACCAACAACATAGAATGTATCGCCTTTTAAACTGGTGAGAAAACGCCCACTTCTGGCAAAGCGGAAGTGAGGAGTCTTTGCTGTTTGGCGCATGTCCGAAGACGACACCATTGGGATTCCCCACTCATGCAACTTTCAAGCTTTATAAGCAATATATTTAAAACATCTTAAAGTGACAAGAATTATCATTAAATTTTTTTATTAAATTATTAGAGGTATTAAGTAATATTAATACAACAGTCATGAGAGATTTTTTATGGCGGTTGAAACAATATTTCCATTTTTAAATATAAAAATAATTTCATGTATTTTAAACATCCCAGCTTTCTCAAATTCATTATTTTTTCCCTTTAATGAATTTTTAGTTTTCATTTAATAGTAAATAAGAGAGAACGGCACTTTCAGTATTAAATGAAATTAATATTTCTATTGGTGACTGAAATCTAAAATCCAAACACCAAGAACTAAAGAGAATGTGTAAAAGGAAAAAAATACACTATAAAAGTGCCTTACAATGAAGATAAGAATGTTTTTAATAATCTCTCAAGTTTGTTTCCAACCAATGTAGGAAAGCAAGTTTTACACACACACACACACACAAGATAATTTATATAATTCTTGCATATGCATCCAATTGGGAGTTCTAGCAAAGCATGGAAAAGGAGCCCAAGAAAAACGTGAAAGTAAAAGATAAAAGGGGAAAATAGCAGATTGTTTTCACCTCTGAAATTAACAAATAATGATACTTAATGGAAACATGAAATGGCTGCTCATGACTACGAGCATATGTAAAAATAAATTTTTATAAATTAAAAGTAAAAGAATTTTTGGCATTTTCAGAATGCAAAAATCTTTCACTTTCAAACTTTGTGAATACCCTCGTATATTATTTTAACAACAAAATGGATTTTCATACAAAATAATGAAATTAAAAATGCCTAAGTAATTTATTTTTAGAAAAAGGTTTACCTTACAAACATCCATATTAGTTCATTTTTGTTACTTGAATGCAGATTTTCAAGAACAATCATGACTGCCTGTGAAAAATAATTAATAAATAAAAATTAAATGCAAAATAATAATAAAAATTAATGCCAATAAAAAACTACATTTTATAAGTTTATAGATTTGTGAGACACATAAAGTAATCACAGATTTCCACAATTCTGAAGAATTAAATTTGCAGAATTCTGCTAATTAGCCGAAAAATCACATGTGTGGTAGAAGTCATGCAAGAGCCCACTGAAAATGCTAACGTCCAGTAAAGTCCCTGTTTTATTGCAACATTTGGGGAAAAAATAATATGATTTGTGCAGAAGCATCATGCAAGGGGGCAATAGCCTCCACCCCCCCCCCCCCCCGGCCTTTTCAGCAGTGGTGTAGTCCTGAAAAAGAAAATTGGGGGGACGTTTATGCATATGAATTGAAGTCAAAATGTAGGGGACTATTGTATTAATACTAAAAGACAGGGGGACACCGTCCCCCTGCCTTTTCAACAAACAGTTCTGGGACAAAGAATACATCACAAAGAATGAATGGACCCACAAAGCTCCTTAAACTGTTGAATGTATATTATGGCAGATTAAGTTCGTATTTTTGTCAAGGGGATCTGTACGTTTGTTGCTCTTGTGTGGTTGAGTGATTGCAGCGATATGTAACCCTTGAGATAAGGAATTAATCCATTATCTGCTGATGACACAGAGAGCCTATTGCCTGAAGAATTGAGATAAAGGATCTTTTTCTGGTTTATCTTCAAATGTCCCTTGTTCCAATGTGTTTTTGAAGTTCTGTCTTGTTCACAGACAACCCCCAAATGGGTTGCTTATCAAGAAAAGAATGTTCTTTTTTCCCCATTTTCTGGTTGTTTCTAATGTGTGCTTTTTATGTTGTCAACAAACAAATGTCTTTACATATAAAAACGTTCCTGTGCAATTTTCATTTAAATATTCTTTTGATAAATAATATTTTTTTGCATTATCCCAGCCTTTAATGACCCACCAATCTAACCTATTTTCTGAAGGAAAACACTGCATTTAGGTTGATCAGATTTTTAGCAAATAAAGGAAATAATCCTTCACCCATCGAGAAGTACTTTATCCAAATTTTTTATTACTACCTGTTTAAAATATTAATACAAAGTTATTGCTTATAGAAAAATGCAGCAAAATTAGAAGTGTATCCATACACTTCTCCACTCTTTTAGTGTAGCGCCTCCTTTAAAACTGAAAAATATGGAAACAATGCTTGCAATCCTTGGGCTCCTTATATAGCAAAACCTTTCATTGAAATGGAAAGCAAACCGTTGCACTAATAATTAATGAATAATTATTTCAAACAACAAACTATTAGTTTATGTTATATAAAATTGTGATTACTTGATAATACTGAGTTTTGAAACACTTGATTATTATTTAAAATACTTTAAGTATCACAATGATTGTATATGGGTTGTACAGTAACACAATGTTTTGTATATGGGTTTTATTTTCTGGGACAGATTGCAACCCCATTTATACCTGAACATGACCCCATGCTGAGAAAGAATGCCATACAGTATCTATAAATAAAATATTAATGTCCAAATTTCAAGGATTAGAATTGGGAAAATTTCTGGTATTGCCCAACCATTAATTATAACAATTCCTTGTCACACAAAAAAATTCTGGGTAAATTATTGCATTCCATTTAAAGATAACATACTTTGTAGAAGAAGTGGTCACAAAGTTGTTTCTCTTTCTCTTGACTTATGATCCATAATAGCTTTGCAGCTTCTGCAAATTGCTGATTTTGAATACAGTTACAAATAAGAGACATGCACTTTCTATACAACGATCTAGTGTTACCTGAAATAGTAATAATAAATTGCAGTCAACATAGCAAATTTTCACCATTTGGGGGAAAAGTTTTGCAATCTTGGACGTTTGCGGTATAAAAGCAAATGTTAAATTACACACAAAATGAGAGGAATAAAATACAAATTAAAATTAAGTGCATTTAAATGTTCTTCACTGAAAAAAATGCACCTTTTTTTTAACATTAAATATTTTGTTTAATTTTTTGACTGAAAAGGTTCGGGTTTTTTTTTTAATGCTAAACCAACCCAACATTTAATGGGTTAAATGAGGAAATGGAGCCACATTGAAAGATGCCTAGCACTATGTGGAGCATCTGAGGAGGAGAAGTATTGGAGTGCTAGAGGCGAATTGGTAAGATATTTACTTTTCACGTTTTGCAGCCTGTTTTGATGCTAAACGGCTTATCTCTGCTGTTGGATTTTAAAAAAGAAAAAACAATGTTTATGCTAAACTAGAAAAAGACTGTACCAAATAAATTAGTGCAGTATCTAGTAATAGTTATAACTTGAAAGTTTGATTAATTTTAGGGGATTTTTATAAATAATTTTAACGAGCTAATGTGTGCACCACATGACTTCCTTGCACTACATTAATTATACAATATACCTCCTTCAGAACTTAAAAAATGGGTGTGTGTGTGTATCAGATAAGCATGTTAAAAGTTGTATCAGATTCTTAGAGATATTTCTTAGTTTCAGTATATTTTAATTACATTTTTCATGTACTTTTATTTCCCTACACCTATATAATATAGTAAACATAGAGAATGGCATTTTCAATTTTCAGGATTAAGGGAATTTATTAATTTTATTAGCCTGAGAAATCTGAAATTTAAACACCATAGTAACTAAACAGAATCTGCAAAGGATAAAAAATATAGAACGTAAGCGTGCCTTAGGGTCAATCGTGAGAAGAGCACTTTAAACACTTAAACACACTACTTTTTTGAGATCCAATGGAGGAAAGACAGTTTTACAAGATCCTAATTCTTGAAAACGCTTTAACATGAGAGTTCTAAGGCAAAGTCGCCAAATATCGCATAAATTGCCAAACCAACACTGGGTTTAGCTACTCATTTTTGGCGAAATATTTGCAAGTTGTCTCCAAATGGGCGCCAATATACTTAACTATGAAGTTGGTTTCAGTTATGACTTTGGGTAAACATCTTGGTATGGAAAAGGACTGGAAATTTGCATGCAATTGACACAAAATTGCATAAAACACCCCTTTTGGAACATCCAATTACAACCAACCAGACCTTGTACAAGTTCTAGTTGTGCAAGAAATTTCAACCTTCTATGACTAACTGTTTTTGAGTAATGCAAGATATGCACATATGAACATACAGACAGCATGACAAAACGGACTCGGGGATGGTCAAAATCGATATTTCAGTGGTCCATGCGCATGTGCATATGTACATATATACAGACAGACATTGAAAAAACTATCAAAATTGTTTCATTTGTGTTTTAAATTCTAAATTTATTCGGAAATTTCAGTGCAAAATTATACCCAATTACATTACTTCCTGTACTTCGTACAAGGAAGTAAAAAATGAATTTATCAAATTTAAATGTTTTTCTTAAATTTAAATTAGATTTTTCAAAAAGAAACTGAAGAATTTATTGTAAACCTTTTATGACAAAAATTTTTTTCCAATGCAATTAGCAATTGATTAAATAACAATTCGACCAAGAATTAAAACCAAAATCTCATATTTAAAAGCTAAAAATCAAGTGATCGATTACATGGACAGTAGCACTCTTACTTTAAATAGTGAATGCAATAAGGCTATAACAAATTAAATAGGAAAATTTTGTTTATTATTTTAATTCAAAATAAAAGCTAAGCAAAAATCGTAATCGCAAAAAGGAACCTTCTACGAAAATTCTCAATCGCAAAAACGAAATCTTTTCATACCAGATTTTAAAAAATCGCATATGTCTAACTTATTAAACATCAGGTTGATTATATCCTTAGAGAAATCTTTGGGAATTGAATTCCGAATTGTTCAGTAGAAATTAGTTTTGTTTAGAGCCATCTGCTTCCCCTACCTAAGCCGTAGCAACGGAGAAGCGCAGTGGGGGGGGGGGGGGGGGTGAACGCGCAACAATGTGAGCTGGGACCATTTCCCCTCAATTTTTTATATATTTTACTTTATTATGTTTCCCTGCAATGAAAATCCCGCGTACTGGGGGACACGCAATAATGAATTTTTATTTTTTGCATTCCCACCCTCGATTTTTGTGTATTTGACGCGCTACAGCATGTCAGCGGCATCGCTGTATAAGATTAAAACATAAACAATATGGTGCATTTTTATTCACATGATTCAAGCAAATGCTAAAAAATAGAGCCTTTGATTACTTTTTAAGGCCTTTATCTACTAAATATGGTTTTGGAGAGGCTCCTATAAACTAATCTCAAAAATAGGGCCTTTTTATGGCCAGTGGGAGCCCTGATTGATCATCAATTTGCATCTACTCAGTGGCATAGTTAAGGGAGCGGTGGGGGCAGCCCTCCCCGACTGTCTCTCGCTGTGGGGTGAAACAATAAACCTTTAAAAGCTCCATATAATGAAACAAATACCTTAAACTGCATATTTTTTATCATTTTCTTTTCTACTTTTAACTGAGCAAAGTGTTTCCTTCCAAAACTATCCAAAGTGGTTTTGTATTGCCAAACACACCACTACTGTGAACAAATACATTAAATATTATAACTCCCGATACGAATGGTATTTCTTCTCTTTTTCTGGGCTCTGTTCTGTCTTTGTTTTATTTCTTTTATTTTGGGGGGGGGGGGGGGGGGGGCGCTGACACCATTGATAACCGCCCAGGATGTCACCTATGATAGCTACGCCACTGCATCTATTGTAAGCCATTGCATCTATTAAAGAAATTTGATACCGTAACAATGTCTAACCATTATGTTTTGATCTTTTTTTAGTATAAAAACTTTTTTTATGATCAGTATACATCAAACAATTCAGACACAGATGCATTACAAATCAAATTTCACATTTACGTGCCTCTATTCTGTAATGTGCACCATGATCTTTCTATGCTCTAAGCATGTCATTTTATGTCTACAGATTTCTGAGTAGTCAGAACACTTAGCTGCAACTTGGACCAGTAGAAATTAGAAAAATTGTAAACGAGGGATGGCACCAAAAGTTGTAGAAAGGATTTAAAAAAGAAATATTTACAATTGAACTGATTTGGGGCAGAAAATTACATCAATGATTCATGCTTTGTGACATGAGTTTCATCGAGTTTTTATAATTAAATATTTTTCTTCTGTTTTTATTTTTGAAACAGAATTAATGCTCAATATTAAATGACTATTATGAGTAAAAGGTAACTAAACATAGGCCCATCATAAGGGTGATCCCCCCCCCCTCCCTTCCAACTTTTAGAAATACAATGTACATGTGTTTATGTATTTTGCTGTTTTTACCTATAATATGCATTGAATATATGCACTTAAACCCTGCATACCCTTGGCTAAATTAAGAAATGACAAGCCTGAGGCATAACATATAAACATCGGCAATAAAAATATGGAATACATAAAAATGTCAAAGTGTACATTAGTTGACATATAAGCAAAATCAAAAGAAAGCACAATAAAGATAAATATAAAAAGAATGCAAACTGCATATATGAGAACTGATTACAACTAAAAAGAGCAAATAGATAAGTTGATTTTAAAATCTTACTGGGCTTAGCTGTTACGCGAGAAATGATTGTATAGATATCCTGGAAGGGTTTTTTTCGTTTCTTTTCAGTTTTAATAGCTCTAGCAACAAGCTCAAGAACTTTTATCTGAAAAATAAAGTACTAAATTCAATGTTTTTCAAATATTAATACTAAAATTGATAATCATAATAAATAATAATTAAAACATTAATTAACAAGATTCTGGAAACCATTGCACAGAGACTTGCTGCACAACTTGTTCATAAATTTAAAACATTTGAAACTTTTTTTTTTCCATTGAAAAAGGGGGTTCCTTGTAAGATGGAAACACACTCCTGTAACTCTCATTACTATTTACACATTTCGAATATTCTTTAATGATTTTATTAAATTAGATAACTGTTTCATTGTTTTCTACATGTTTAAGAGTTTGCATTTGGATAACTTGTTAAATATTTCAAATTCCTCTCATAAGTAGCGAAAGTGTCACTGGACTTAAAGCAGGCTAATATAATGTGATTCTTCAAAAAAGGAAAGCCAACGCAAGTAATTAAAGGCATTAGCATTTAACTTCAGTGGTTTGTAAAATTCTGAAACTTTGATCAAAATGAGGATTAAAAGTATGTAGACATAGTCTACAGGCCCGTATTTAAGCTATTGCGTGCCCCTGTGCTCGGTTATGTACAGTTCTTCTCTTGCACTACAATGAATCTCACTTACCATAAACCTGAATAAAATTCAGACAGATTTTAGAGATATTTTCTTGCATAGTGCCATGATCAAAAGAATTTTTAAAGTTTAGTTATGTGCAAAATATAAACTGTAATACAGACCCTTCAGTTACAATTCATCAATTTTTCAGATATCTTTTACCGGAAAAGAGACAGAGAGGATTTTTATTGTCTTAGGTTAGGTCCCAATATCTGGTGTTACACTAAGACAGGCATGTTTTCCACTTGAAAACCATTGATTCAATCAGTTTTTTTTTTTTTTTTCGAATATTAGCTGGTAAAACGACCTAACATGCATAACAGACCCATACAATCACATTTATTTGGTTTTGTTATTTTGAAAAAGAAAGAGACATTGTTACAGCAGTGAAAAAATTTTCAAAAATAAAGTATCAAATTAGTTTATAGTAGTTCTGGGAAAGGCAAAATGCATTTTTAACCACTTGTTACATGTTAGCAATTTAATGTTCAACTAGTAAAGCATTTTTCTCAATTTTGCTTCTATTTAATTGAATTTTATGCTATTCAACATAAAGAATTAATGTATGTTTGATGGGTGAAAGAGTAACTGCTTGAAAGAAGAATGAACATGCATAGGTATAACTTTCAAACTTCTTTTTTGAAATACTTCAATTTTATTAAGAAAATTAAACATTTTTTTAAAGATTAAAAAAGCATTTAATTCTATTAGCCACTATAGTGCTGCAAATATGCAAAAATCGGAGGTGGGGATGCAAAAAAAAAAAAAAAAACTTATTACGTGCCTGGGGATGCACAATTTTTATAGTGGAGAAAAAAAATAATTGAGCAAGATATATTAGTGTGTCATATAAGAATGGCTACCTCTGATGGGAATAAAAAGCAGCCCATTTTTTCCCCAATGTCTCATAACCTCTTCAGACCCCAGAACTAAGCACAAACAACTTTGACGTAATTTTTGGTTCTTTGATTTAAAAAATGATTACAAAACAAAATAACTAAAAAAAATTTTTTTTAATTTTAATTAATAATTAGTTTAAATAATAATTAATGCCCAATTTCCATGTTTAAAACAAAGTAAATTCTCTGTTGATTAATTTCAAAAACAATTGGGTGTTTTAGCTTTCAAATTGCACAAACAGTAGTTAATTTAATAAACAGTAATTTACCCAAATGGGTACACTGGAATAAAGAGGTTAAAGGACAAATATATACCTGCTGCATCCCTAATTATTATTTTATTCTGCTAATTTTGTTACTCTTCATCACTTAATTTAACAAAAAAGGTTCATTGGTAAATAAGGATTTAACTTGATTTTTTGCATAATTGCTGTTAAGTTATAGGGTTCATGCCAGCATGACAAAGCAACAGTTGTCACCAAGTCAACTAAAACCACAACCCCGGTAGCAGAAATTGCGCAGCACGGCAGTGAGCACTGCAGATTTATCTTAAAGCTTGCAGATTAATTAGCCACCTTACAAAAAAAAATTTAATACCAGTTAGTTTTTTACTACTACGACCCTTCGTTAAGTATTAATGATTCAGATAAATGGTTACCCTGATTTCACTAACTTATATAATAAATAATTTTCAACTAGATATTAAACTGTGTTGTCTTCACTCCATTTTCTCTTAGCTTGCATTAATTGCATGTCAATTTTAGATTTTATTAATTTATTTATAAATTGAAAAATTAAAATATATATTTATTGTTTGCATACATTACTGTTATATGTCAACTATTTTAAAATGCATAGTTTGCTATTTTTTATGATTGTAAATTTGGTTCCACATCTTTTGGTGCACAGATAAATTTTGACTTCTGAAACTCGTGCTGCAGACTGATACAGAAAATTCTGTTACTGGGACCACAACAAACATACATTGACAACGAATTTATCGATTAAATAATTCTATTATTTTTTATTAATGAGCTTAAGACTATTGAAATTCAAGATTTCATGTTATAAATATTTATGATTTAAGTTTTGTTGACACATATAGTTCAAATACATATAAAAAGGGTAAACATAAAGGCTACGTAAAACGGGATTTTAAAATTTTAAGTTGGCGGCAACACAAAAAGTAAGTCAAACTTCGTCAAGTGCATTTTTTAACTTCAAATGGTTACCAAATGCACGATAGAAATTGTTTTATGGTTAAAATATCAGATTAAAGAATTTAGTTACCACATCAGCCAAACTATTTGAATCAGGTACAATATATTTTGCCATAGCTATTGGCTAACTTCTCATTTACATTTACAAAATGAATCCTGCAAAATCAATCCTTCAGTTGCAAACAACTTAAAGTAGTATTGAAGACATTAAAATTTGTGTTCAAAGGAATGATTAGAAACATCACAAATGTCCATGGAAAAGAAATGAAATTAAAAATATCGTAAAAGGAAAAGAGCTAAATCAAATTCACGCGCGAGCATTGTTTACGTCTCTTGCCAGTTGCCATGTTACCTATTTCAAGCATTGGTCACAGTTGATGTACTTCATATTATAAGTTTAACACTTTAATTTTTTAGTGCAACTAATCTGTTGTATTGTCATAAAAATCTATATGAATCTAATAGAGCTTTAATTTTGATTTTATTTCAACTCTTCTACACTGAAACGCACGGATTTTTGTTTCTAATTAAAAACCTATAACCTTTCCTAGCATAATGAATATATATGGCAACACCTTTCACTCTTTTTAAGTTATGTAAATAAAAATATACTTGACAGAAAGTTGAATTGTAATCCATAAATAAATTATATTGAATGTTGACCTTACAGTCAGAAGAAAGAACCTTATTTCAACCCGTATTTGTAGAAAGAACCTTTTCCCTCCTATCGAACAGTTCAAATAGCTAGAATGTCAAAATCTCCTGTTTCCCTCAATAATTTTTTTGTGTTCAATTCCTCATTTTGTGATCGAGAAGATGATGTAAGTTCTGTAACTAAAAGTAAAAAAGCATTTCATTGATTTTTAATTAATTATCTATCCACTTTTTCAAAAGTAAAAGAAAATTTTAATTTGTCTGAAGTAGCCAGAAGAATTTTGAAAGTTACTAAAAGCCCATTCCAAAAGGTCAGGACTCAAAAATTTTAAAAGTGGCCACTTTGCATCTTACAAAACAAGTGCAACCTGGGAGAGGGGAATTCCGGGTGAGAACAGTAATGTTGGCAATCTTAGTGTGTTAATATAAATGTCAGGACTTGTGAACCCCGGTAAAATCTTAGGAGAGCTCACCCCATTTCAAAATCGCCAATTTGGCTTCCATCTCACAGAACGATACAAGCAGGGTTACGATCAAATCAGAATTACCAAGATGGTGTACTCAGTGCCAATAGGGTGGGGCTCTCCTAGGATCCAACCACTTGCGTGAATTTTTACCAATCGAGAAAAGAACATTTGCTTTTGTGATCAAATGTTAATAAACTTTGCAGAAGGAGGAGGATGTATTGAGAGATTCAAAAAAAGAGAACAGGGTTCAGATCCTTCCTAAAAAGACCTGACATGAACACTAAATCAAGGAAACACGATGGAACCGAAAATGTCACAGAAAAAAGAAACTGCAATTATTTTGTGCCATTCAGTGGAAAGCCGTAGAATTTCCAAGTATTAAATTTTTTTTGGCATGTCGGTTAAACGAGTTTTATTACTGATATGCTTAATTTTGAGTCAAGATATTTGTATCTATTTTCTCCGTAAATGCAATTTTCTTGCAATTTCAGTAATAAAAAATGCAGACCTCAGGGGTGACTTTTTGATATTTTTTCAAAATTAATGTCCACCACGAAACAATTAAAGTATATCATAAAACTTAAGAAAACAATATATATAATGTTATTCTCTTATTTGATTTTAATTACATGTTGGCTATTTTTTCATCCACTCTTCATATTCAAGTTTTGTCTCGCCTTTCTTTCATAAGTCTCTTTTTCTCTTGATTGGTATTTCTTTCAATAACTAGGTACATACTATTTTTGAGGTTTATTTTAATAAACATTTTAAGTGCCAACTTAGTGGTCTATGGATATAAAAATCTGTTGTAGAAAATATTTTAATGTTTATATGTTTAATAATTTTTTTGTATTTACAGGAATATCGTAAAGTTCTGTACTATTATCCAGATGACATTGATCTTAATACTAAAGCACGTGCTGTTGGATTATGTGAAGCTATAATTAAATTTACGGAGTAAGTAAACTCAATTCTTGAAAAGTGTTTATTATATTTAGTGTTCAGCAACTACTTATCAAAAAGTAGTTAACTACCAACCACTAACTTGTCTAACCAAAACTAGTTGCTAACTAGTAGTAAGCTACTTTTTTCTGAGACTAGTTGTAACTAGTAGTTAACTGTTCTCTAAAAGTAGTTAACTACTTTTAAGTATAATTCATTTGAATTTTCATTTTTAAGTTTGTCTTAATAATTAAGATTATTGGTTTCATCAAAGGAGGGGGAGATTAATAAAAAATAAGCAATCTTTTTGTTTTGCTTTGTAAAGAGATGGCGAGCGAAAATTGTATGTTCAGTCTGGATTTCATACTTTCTGTTTGTTCGATTGTTTTGAAAAGTTATGGTGAACATGGCATTTGAGTATGAACGCTAAACAAAAACATTTTATTTAAACAGATTATTCACAGGTTAATGGACAAATTGATTTGTAAAACATTACTATTTGTTTATTTCTTTTTCTTTGAGGCATAAAGAAATTAATTTGTTACGTTTCTATTTTTTTCTTGTTTTATTTAGTTTATTGTAAAATAAAGGGTGTTACCCTTAATATCAATTTAAAATTCTGCCTCTGCCCAACCCATATACATTAACAAAGTATCTTGGTAACATGCATGCTTTAAATTATATTCTTTCAAATTGTGTTGAAGGCTTGTGCTTTATGGTATCCCAAATGCATGCATGGTATTTGAATAGAGGTAAAGCTTCCTATAATGAAGATTTGGTCTTTAAATGAAACTTCATCGTGCATGTGATGATGCAGGTGCCATTTATTGACTAATATTAGAAAGCTTCTCCTTATTTGTGAATACAGCAATAAATATTACGATTTTTATGAGTACTTATATTATATAACATAACTACTTATATTATATAACATAATATAAAAAATACATTTGTGTGAGTAGTATTCATAAGCTAAAAATTTTAATAATTTGATGTTTAAAAAATAGTTTTTTTTTTTCAAAAAATAAGTTTAAAAATTTTTTTTTTGCGAAAGTAGTTGTAATTGATAAAGGTAGTTGTAATTAGTAGTTGGGAAAAAAGTAGTTTATCTAATAGTTAACTAGTTCAAAACAAAAGTAGTTACAACTAGTAGTTAAGTACTAGCTAGAACTTCTAGTTAAGTACTGCCGAACTGTAATTATATTCAGGGCGGGATGGCGAGATCCTCGCCCAAATTGCCCAGATCCCCTCTTAGAAAATAGGCCGGGTAGCCCAGTAGCAAAAATCACGCAGCTTGGCAGCTAGTGTTGCAGATTTATCTAAAAACTTGCAGATTAATATGTGAGACTTCAGGTTCAATTATAAGTAATGTGATGGAAACAAGACCAAGAGGCAATGATGGGTCATTGGAAGATATTGGCACATCAGATATGCGTGTATTTATTATGCTTAATGGTCCTGAAAGTAGATTTAAAAACATATTCTAAATTTTTAAAACCTTCCTTAATTGAAAAATATATGGGATTTCCTATTTTCAACAAGTATGTGTCCACATAGTTTGCTTTTAAACATGTTAACTTCAAAAGTAGTTAGTAGGGTTATTAATGACTCAGATAAATGTTGACCCTGTTTTCACAAAGTTATGATAAATTATTTTCAAATATTAAACTTTGTTGTATTGTATTTCCTTCATTTTCTCTTAGCTTGCATTAATTGCATGTTCAATTTTAGACTTAATTAATTTATTTATAAATTGAATAATTATAATATTTATTGTCGCTATGTATTATTGTTATATATAAACTATTTTAAAGTGCAGAGTTTGCTATTTTTTATGGTTGTAAATTTGGTTCCACCATCATTGTGTTGGAATTGTGTGAATTCCAAGTTTCTAGATAAATCTGCATCACTAGCTGCCAAGCTGCGCGATTTTTGCTACTGGGATACCCGGCCTATTTTCTAGGCGGGGATCTGCACAATCATTTAGTTCCACAGATAAATTTTGACTTCTGAAACTTGTGCTGCAGATTGATACAGAAAATTCTGCTGCCAGGCTGGGCAGAAATCTCCTGCCTGCAAAACATTTCAATGAAAATTTGCATTTTACCACTTGTATAGTAAAGTTACAAATATCATTATCCAAAAAAATAATTCCCCCTTAGAAAAAGCTTGGAGGGGAGTCTCCTGTCCACTTGAAGGTTTAAATTTTAACCCCTGATATTAGTTAGAATTTGTAAACTGATAGAACAGTATGAGTTTTATGTAAAGACTTCATCTTCCTCTTTTAACTGGAACAAAATGTATTGGCTGTTTAAATGAGTACAAATGATGTAAATGTTCAACGTACATGCTTTTTAAGTAAAAATGTACACACATGATGTAAAACTTTATATGATTTTCTTTTTTCTCCAAAAAAAAAGTAATTTGTAATATACTAAGAAGTGAAACAGTAGATTTTCATAGTTTCAAGAAAGGGTGATATTTTCCGGGATATTTTTTATTAGTGCGGATAATCTTCCTGTCCTTTTTTTTAGTTGGCATTATATTAATATAGAAGAAGCCATTGTTATCTTTAAGTTTTAAGCAACCCTATCTGATAAATTTAATTTTTTTATTGGGTATAGGCAGTGCTTCCCCCAGGCTTGGGCGGGAGGGCGCCGCGCCCTGCCTGCCCTCGGATTCGGGAAACGCGCCCATCTTGCCCTTTTGTTAGTGAAACTGCGCCCTTCTTGTAGAGCTCAGAACTCGCGATCGGCAGTCGCAAATGCGACCAATTTTCACGTTTCGGCGTCCGTGCCCTTTCCCGAACTCTAATTTCGACACGTGACCTTTTCCCAAATTCTCTTGTCCAGTAAAAATTAAATGAAGAAGAAAGAAATAGGAGTTAATTTTCGCGCCACACGGAAACTAGTTTTTCCTCCGATTTTTACCTCAAATTGCGTATTGTGTTTGAAATTTCAATCTTATTCCATCCTGGAATTATTTCGATTATCTTGAAAGTTGTAAGATATTTTTTGCATGCATAACCTCAAATCTGCTTATTTGTCATTTCATTTTAGCAATTAAAAACGAAAAAAAAAACTATAAAGATGAAACAGCCAAAATCGTGCACGTGCTTCGTCGAAAATTGGATTCTACGTTAGAGATTTTAATCCTTTTGCATCGGATACAAATTTCAATTATTTTCTAAATTAGAAGATATTTTTCACACTGCTTCCTTAAATCTGCTTATTTTGCATTTTATTTTAATAGTTTCTGGCGTTTTTCGTTTTTTGAACTTTGCCGATATTGAACACGTGTTTGTCGAAAATTGCGTTCATCACTATTATTCACCATTATTGTTTCATTTATTTACTTCAAATTTGATTTTAGTATTGACAGCTATTTACTTTTTAGAAAATACTAAATTTTGGATAAATAAGAAATTTTTAGAAAATTGTTAATTTACCTGGATTTAACTTCTATAAAAAACAATTATTGCAAACTGTTTGTTAAATAAACAATTATTGAAAAAAAGTAGTAGTATTATAAATTAAATAAGGAATTATTATTTTTTTTAGTTTAAATATTTTACAAAATAATAATAATGTGTGTATATTAAATAGAAAAAAAAAAGCCAGAGTAATTTTGCCAAGGTAGATAATTGTTCAATCAACTTTTAGTAGGAATTTAGGCATTGACAAGCAAGAGCAAAGGAGTGTTTTTTCAATTCTGAGAAAATTAAGTTCGAAAAGACGGCATTATAGGTTACATTGAAAGTCCATCCATATTTTTGGTACTAGATTTTGCACTGTTTGCTGTTCAGATTTTAATACATTGCATTGACAAATATGTTATTACATGTATTTATTTCAAGTATAATGATTAAACATTAGCTAAAAAATTAGTCCCAGTGGGACTAAATGTTCTTAAAATGTCTAACCCTAAAAACACCTGCAATTTCGTGCCGGAGAACCACATGGTTTACTTAAATGTAATTCAAACGCTCATCGCAATTGATACCAGTTTTGTCCTCTTAAAAACAATACACAGTTAAAGATTTTGCAGAAGTGCAATTTTTTTTTAAAAGTTTGGCTACCATTTTGTGGGGTTTTAGTAGCCATTGGCTACCAATCAAGTATTGGAGTTTTGAGGTATACCTTCTTGCCCTTTTGTTACTGGTGAACTTTTTGGGAACTCAACCGACAGAAGCCATTTATTCATACAAAAAAAATTTTCAGCAATTCTGAAAACTGAGAAAGTGAGTGGGGAAATATTTCCCTGCTTAAAAATACCCTTAGCTGTTGCATGTTTATTACCAATATCAAATGCAGAGGTGGAGAGGATTTTTTCACAAATAAATTGGTTTAACTGATAAAAGATCCAGTTTGAAAATGGAACATGTCAGTCAGCTAATGCTTCTAAATTGAATGGAAATTTAAACTCAAATGATGTTATTAAAAAATGGAAGGCTTTAATACGTAGAAGAATATATTTTTAAAAATATTTAATGTGTAAAATATATGTAAATAATGCATTTTATCAATATTATCAATTTCATTAAAACCCAGATTTTGATAGCCTTTATAATTTTGGGACTTTTTCTCTTTTAGGGCCGACAGGCTAGAGTTTTTTCGGGCACTTTTTGAGATTTTGGGGATTCTTTGTTTTACATCATTCATCATTTTATGGCTCTTTTTTGACTTTGGGTAACTTTTTGTGTGTAGCCTGAAACATCTTCCAATGATTCTGTGCTTGATTATATTGCACCTTTTAAAAACTCTCTATCTCATAAAATTCAGAACAGTAGATTCCCGATGACTGATAAGAAAAAAAAATCTTTTTTTCATCTCTATAAGGGACCCATTTGGGTCAAATATGTATTTATTCCATCTGTAGACATTGAGAAAACTAACCAAAATATAAGAGAGAGAGAGACTGCTCTTTCAAACAAGAAACTATTTACTATTCAAAATATGAAAAAGCATTTAATAATCCCAATCTAATGGTGCTTTCTAATTACTTCAAGAAAGAAATGTTTTAAAATGTATTAAAACTTTGCTTTCTAGTTACTTTAAGAAAGAAAAGTTTTAAAATGTATTAAATTTTGCGGGGGGAAAAGATGGCAACGTGTGAGGAATCCATATATTAGACATTTCCTTTTTCTCTCCTTATATTAATAAAAATTCATTTCAGTCTTTAATGAAAATGTATTGTATTAATTTTGCTTCTTTTAAATTTTTTTAAAAATTCTATTGTTATTTTAAGCTAAGCCATTGCTTTCAATTGGTATTCTTGATTAATTAAAATGGCATTTTCTGAAATTATACTTTTTTTAGGACATGTTAAAGATTTTAAAGGGTGTTTTCAGTGATCGTTTAGGTCAGGGGTCTCCAAACTTTCCAGCCTTAGGGCCATATTGATTACCCTACAACATAATTATTCAACATAAAAATAGATTACTTCAGTAAACTTAATTTAATTTGCTATAAAAAACAAATATGTTCTCTAGAAGGAGTTTTCTTTCAAGTACGCTAGCTCTCCGCGGGCCGGACAAAATCTGTCCGCGGGCCGGATGTGGCCCTCGGGCCGTAGTTTGGAGACCCCTGGTTTAGGTCATCAAAATCTGGGCTCTAATTATTATTACTGAAGCTTTAGTGTATCAAGAAAAGATATATTCTCATTTTCTTATTATTCCTCAGGAGTGATCAGATCTTCAGAAGTACTAGAATGAACAGAAACACTCTCATAAATTAGTAAAAATGTATAACTCAGAAAGTCCTAGCTAGATATTTTATTGAATTTAAAATCATTATTGGTTGATGTTGCCACGCAGAATTTTTTCATGCTTACTTCAAATATTGAAAACTATCTTGAAAATGAATACTGTCAAATTAGTTTATATATTTTTTCAATGTTCAGATTCACTGTGATGAAGTTGATGTTAGACTAAACTTAAGACTAAAATGTTAAATTATGGCAATAATAAAGTATTACTACGGGATGATTCATAAATGATGTCACGCTTCTAGGGGGAAGGGGGGGGCGGGAAATTGTGACGAAGTGTGACATTCTGCTTGTGCAACATATCGTAACACGTGACAAAGGCAGTCCAATATGGAAAAACGTGTGACATTTATGAAGGGCCCCTACTTCAAATTACATGTGTCCTTTATTTCGGTAAGATGCCCTAAATTTGGAAAAGTGCCTTTTTTTTTACAGTAGCACCCTGCCCTTTTTCAATCCTGGGGGAAAGTCTGGTATAGGTGAGACAAAATACTTAATAATGATAATAATTTCAGAACTTTTGGATCTTCTTCTTGTGAAGCACTACACACACAGAAAACAACACAAGTTTTCCTGCAACCAGAGAAGGAATTTTGGATGGTTATGGTATGTATTGCAATCGTTTTTTTTTTTTTCTCTTAAGCAACTCACCTTAATGAATATCAAATGCAAAAGGGAGGAAAGATGTAGATGTTGACTCATAGGGGTCACAGTGCCCTATATTTCCTAAATATTGGCAGAGTTCGCACTAGAGCGCGAGACCGCGAGATCCTCGCATATTTTTTTATTTTCTCGCATAAAAATTTTTACATTGCGAGAAATTCGTGCATTCTCCCCCCATACCCCCCCCCCCCCCCAGGAAACGATTTCGCATGGACCTCTATCTGTCCTACTACAGTAGAGTAGGTTAAAAGCAATTTCTTGCACCCGCGCCTGAAACACACCGGACCCTTTTTCTCTATCCATTCAGCGAAAATCGAGCAAACAATAACATGGGGGTGATCCAGAAATACAATGTCAAGCCTTTTGCATTGAAAAGAGAAATAACGAGCCTGCGGCTTCTGTGCTCCAGCCTCCCCCCGGAATAGCCGTTCGGCTGGTGTCTCCCCGGTTTCGCCGACAAAAAATTTCCTTCCCCCCTTTTTCCCTGTTCAAATTTCCCTTTTGAAATGTTGCGGGATTTCTAGGGATTTCAAGTCGGAAGCGGTGGGGACTGGTTCTTTGTCACTGTCCACTCTTTTCTTAATCCTTTTGTCCTTCTTTTTCTTTTCACCCCTTCTTATCAGTATGACTCACCGCAGGTGCAGAAGCACGTGGTGATTTGGATTTTATTTTGCCTTGATTTGTTCGGTTTTGCAACGAACTTATTTGATTTCTCTTTGAGCAACATGATACACACTGCAAAAAGGCTGCTGGGAAGAGCATGATACACACTGCCAAAAAATTTCAAATTTTTAAAATGATTAACTGTGGATTATGATCCACAAAAAATTCGGCGGTACGTTAATGTTTTTTAAAACTAATATTAATTATGTTTGTTTAAAATATAAAGTTGAAGTACAGATTTGAATTAAAACAACTATCTTTTGTTTAGTCCCCTAATTAAATTATATGTGTGAAGGAGGTGTTAGTAAACATTTGGGAAATGGGGGTAATATTCAAGCAATGAAAAGATTTTAAGGAAGCATTCAGATTTATAAATAATTTTATTTTGGACATTCAACGCTTGTTATTTTTAAATTAACTAGGCGTGCCGCCCGGCGTTGCACTGTTAGCCTTAACGCTAAAAACATTTTCGCTACATCTACAATTAATTTACTAAAGAAAAGTTTAATCTTTAGTACTCTTTTGAAAACTTACTTTGAGAGTAAAAGCGGGTGTTTTGAAACATCGTCGACCAGAAACGTTTAGTGTGTAGGAAATCACGTATCAACATGGCTGTGCATGTTGGGAGTGACGTAACTAGTCAGCCATGATTGGCCGAGGGGGTAGGCGGATATGCCACATGCCAACCTCTCATTGGTTGCTTTAGAACTCGGTCGACATTACGTTATGCTAATGAAGGTGTGTATTTAAGAGGAAGCTCTGGTCGACGGAAGCACTTCTTCTGTTTTTCTCAACCATGTTGTAACTTCATCAATTGAGCATTAAGTTATCGGCTCGTTGCTCGAAAGAGCCTTTGCTAATGTAGCGTTTGCTATAAAAGCCCGATTTTCGCGATGCTAGTCATATTTTAAAGTTACCAGTGATTTTTGGCTTCAGGTTATTTTAACAATGTTGTAGTTTTTTTTGAAGTTTAAATAAAAGTTATAGTTTTTACAAAGTCTTTATGAATCATTTATCTTCAAGATCGGGCAAGGTATACTTGACTCTTCCGCTAACTCTGCAATTATATTAGATTCATAGGATGCTACAAGTTGCAACTTTGTTATCCAATTTGAATGAACATGATATACTGTTATCATGCACGGGCTAAAACAAATAAAGAGAAAAATTCAGAAATAACGCTAATAGTCCATGTAGAATTTCTGAGAAGTACATATAAGGTCAAAAGTTCCTTGAATCCTAAGGATAATACTCCCAAAAAGTCGTTTTTGTTTTTGCAAATCCATTTTTTTGCTAAGCAACAATCCCTAAAAATGTTATGCTAAGCAATGGCCTTCACGCGAGCCTAAATAAGAGCAACAGTAACTAAAATCACAGATTAATTAAGTACAATGCTCCCAAAAAGTAGTTCTTTTTTTTTTCTTTTTCTTTTTTTTTGCGTTCGATTTTTGCTACGAAAACGTTGTACGCCCAGCGTTATGCGAGCTTAAATACAACACGACATTGAAATTACTTATTATCTATCCATACACAGACATACAGACACGGACCGATATTAATAATAGAGAAATTCAAAAAATTCACATTAGAATAAAGACAATTAATTATCCCATTCCATCCTTTTTCGATTTTACGCCATTTTTGTTTTATGCATTCAGAATAATTAACACAATCTTTAAATGTCTCCGTTAAAATACGAATAATCCACTTTTAACAAGTCGAGAAGTTTCAGAAGAGTTTGGCATTCATCATACAACTGCTGGATATCACATTAAATCTCTTGGGTTTGTGTTAAAGCAAAGTGTTTGGGTCCCACATGAGTTATATTTTCTTTAAAATACGACAGAACTTTCCCTCCAACTTAAAAGTTATCAGACCTTAGCTGTAATAAAATATTCTTGTTGAAAGTGCATCATTTAATGTCCTAAAAACCGGTGCCAATTTTTGTATGAATTACATTCTTAATTAATTTCCATTTCTTTTTTCCAACCTACTCCTAGCCTTGAAATAAGCATATTGCTGGGTATTTAGTAAGAATAGTAAATTATTTGTTTTAGCACGGTAAAAGTCTTTTAATTATTTGAAAATTTAAATAGAGAGAGATTAGGCAATTAATTTATGTCAAAATTATCTGTTTGAACTATTTATAGTCAAAAATTTTATTTTATTGCGTTTTATTTGTTTATATTTTTGAAATTGATTCTGCTTCATATTATAATTGTTTGAGGGGTGCTAGAAACCCAATTGAAACAACGAAAATTGAGTTTTTTGTGAAATTAGGCTTTCTACCTATTTGATAATGTTTTTCAAAACCCTTACAAACGCAAAAAGCATCATATTTTGGTAAACAAATATGGCTGCTAACAGAATTCTGGAAACGACAAACATTTAAAATAGTATTTTTGGACTCAACAGCATTTAGGAATAAACGGTGTATCTCTAGGGTTGCAAGTTTGTCGCGCCGCGAATTCCCGCGATGAATTTCGCGAATTTTAAAGCTTTTTCCTAAATTCCGCGAATTTTTCTTATTTTATTTTTTTGTAATTATTGACTAGCAAAATGTCCGATTTTTTAAAAATTTCGGAAATCAAGTATAAAATCTGAGCATCCAAAGTCTAAAAAGGCTCTGAACTTGCCCCAAGAAAAAATTCAAAATTATTTTTTTGAAAGCAGTAACAATAAACATAGATTTTGCCAACTAGACAAAAAAATTTTCTTGTATGCTGAGCTTCTGATCCTAGTTAATACAAGTATTTAAATGCTTTTAACGAAGGTAATAATCCTTCCATCTTTAATAATATCCCTATATTTTAGGATGAAAAATACCTTTCATTGTTGAAATGCTATATTTTGTTATATTTTTGTTCTTGGGAACATTTCGCGAAATTTGCGCGAAATTTCGTGCTCTTTTTTTCCGCGACAAACTTGCAACCCTATGTATCTCCAATTTCCCGCCGAACTATTGCCACTTAATATGAAATGACCCGGATGGAAATTTCTGTCGGCGAAACCGGTGATTAACCGACGATGTTTTTCCCTCTTTGAGGGAATTTGTCAACGAGTGGGGGAAGGAAATTTTAGTGTCGGCGAAACCGGGGATGAACCGTTCGGCTGTCATCGGCTCCTTCCTTGCCCCCTTTCTCTCCTTCCCGTCTTTTATTTTTTCCCCCTCACACCTTCCTTCGCCAATGAGCTCCCTCATCGCCATTTGCCCCCTCACACCGGGAAATAACGCCTACGGCGCTGCCCTATAAAGGTCAAAATTCGCGGTCGCCACGTGGCGACCTTGTTTGAAAAAGTGGCGATTCAAAAAATTAGGAGCGATCGCCACCTTTCCTTTTTTTTATTTTCTGAAGTAAATTCCTCCTTTTCAAATACCATTTATAGAATTTACAACTCTTGCTTCTTTCATGCATACAAGCAACCGAATTTCGGCCGATAGTCTTCATTTCCCCTTTAACAAGAAAAAAATGGCGAAATTTTTTTTCCGATTACGCTATTGTTTTTTCTTTTTGAATTCCTTCTCTCTGCCATATAAATCTTTTAAATATGGTAGGAAACAATTTAATCTTGTTGTATTTTTCATAGCTTTCATTTCACACTTACATTTTAGAACGGCCATTTTCGCTTAAACTTATAAAATCGGACTTAAGTGTCACGCCATTTTGAAAATGGTGTGAAAACTTTAAAAAAGTTTTGAAAAGAATATAAATAAAATGTACTGAACAAAACTAGAACTGGAAATATACACTTGTTTGAAAAAGTGGCGATTCAAAAATTTAGGAGCGATCGCCACCTGTCCTTTTTTTTTATTTTCTAAAGTAAATCCCTCCTTTTCATATACCATCTATAGAATTTACAACTCTTGCTTCTTTCATGCATACAAGCACAATAAAACGCATCAATTCGGCATTCAAGTAACCGAATTTCGGACAATAATCTTCATTTCCCCTTTAACAAGAAAGAAATGGCAAAAAAAAAATTTTGATTACGCTATTGTTTTTTCTTTTTAATTCCTTCTCTCTGCCATATAAATCTTTTAAATATAGTAGGAAACAATCTTAATCTTGATATTTTTTTCATAGCTTTCATTTTACTTACATTTTAGATCGGCCATTTTCGCTTAAACTTATAAAATCGGACTTGAGTGTCGCACCATTTTGAAAATGGTGTGAAAGCTTTAAAAAAAGTTTTGAAAAGAATAAAAATAAAATGTACTTGACAAAACCAGAACTGGAAATATACATTTTTTTATACTTGTATTCGAAAATGGTTCGTATTTGTGATCATGGTTTTTGTAAAAGGTTCGTTTCTGTAAGGGAGATTTTTGTTATCTGTTGCTTCTATGATGAAACAATTAAAATTTTGCATTTACATCTTTTGTGCTCTATAACATTAAACATGAAAAACTACATTGAAAAAATTCATATTCCCTTAATTTACCATCGCCAAGGAAGCAAGTTTTTTCTTTTTCCAATTTGAAAGTCATATACTTTTTTTTTTTTTTGAAGACTTGATAGTTTTAACAAAATATTATGTTTTCTTCACTGAAAATAAGACACATAAGGAATTGTAGTGCATTGATGCACCATTCACCGCCCCCCAATCCCCAATTTGCACTTTTACTTTATGACGCGTAGGTGGCCACAAAGTTAATCAAGTTTAGTGTCCACAGGCTCTTCCAAAATTTCTGAGTCTTGACCTTTACTACCCCAATCAATCACTCTAGAGAAAAGACAAATGCACCTCCCACTGCATAAACATTTATTGAAATGACCAGTTGAAATCTTTTCCTAGTAAGAACACTAAATAAGTGTATTCTATGTTCTGCAATATTGCAGAACATAGAATACACATGGTTGAAGAAATCGTGTTAATGGAAGACTTTGCGCATTCATTTACCATTCAGCGGGACACAGCGTTCTCTGCCGGAGCATTATGGATAAATATTTTATAAAAAGGTCATCAAGCGATGTGTATATGTGTTCTCTGCATTTTTCAGAAATCTCTCTTAAATTTTAGAAATCTCACTTTGTTTTTCAGGAAGGGTGAGAAATTCTCACTCATTTTTTTTCACTAATGAGAACCCTGATTGGAAAACCTCCTATTTTCCAATGTTTTCTCTCTTTTTATCCACATTTCCTATATTTTCCCAAAATCCGTAGATTTTTATTTCTAACTGCTTCCAATCAGCAATTCCGTAAGTAAAATCAATTTTAAATATGCTACAACCTGCTTCAAAGATCACTACCCCCTTGCATGCCCCCCCCCCCTGCATGTTGTAAATTTATTTGCATATACTTTATATATCTGGAATAAAAATTTGCATGTACATTTGCTATTTCTTTTCAGTAAAAATTCCTATGTTTTGGAAAGTGAATTTCTATATTTCCTACTCAGACCCGGACTGGCTCCCTCTGGGGCATTCGGGCAGGTATTGAAACGGGGCCAATTAGAGGAAAATTTTCCCCGTAAATTTTTTAAAGATTATGTGTCTGGAAACCGTCTTTTGCTTTGTTAGGGTCATATATAGTATTTAAACTGAAGCGATTTTTATATTAAATAAGAAAAAAAATCAAAACAGTGTTTTAAAGTTTCGCTTGACTAACTGTTTAGTACACCGAAATTTCAGTACCGGATCTTGGACTTTTCCGAGACGGTGCAAAACTTAAAAATGCCGCCCCCACCAACCAATTATTGTTGATATTTCATATCTTTTTATGCAATGGCCATTTTTTCCTTTGAGGATTTTCCCCTTTGGGGGGGCCACTGATGAATCCACACATTAGCTCAGCATTAGGAGGCCAGAGCCATATGAAGGGTCCCTCTTAACTGGAAATTCTTACAGTTGAAGGGGGTCCGGGGGTTTCTCCCCCGGGAAAAATTTTGAAAACTATATACAAACTGGTACAATTTGAGGCCTTAGGAGATGCTTTGGGACTAAACTTACTTTTGGGACTTAACTTTTAGAAAAAAAAAGCAAGCAACAGCTTTTTGAAATTTAAACGCTTTTACTCATAAAAATGATAATAAAAATTCAGAAAAAAATTGGCATATTTGTTTTAAATTCAGAGGGCAGGACCAGGACCCTCCCCTCCCCCTCCTTCTTACTAACGCGCATATCGAATAGCCAAGTGTTTGCCGTCTCAAACGACATTTACAAGCTCCCACGCTCCCACCTCTTCCCAAAAGGAGGCTTTGAAAGTTTCTAAAAGAAAAACCATTGGGTATTGTCTTCGCAGATCACGATTTATACGCATTTCACTACCACAAGGGGAGAAAACCTTGACTTTTTAAAATTAAATTTTTTAATTTTGACATTTCGAAATTTGCCGCCCCCTAACCTCAGTTTTAGAATTTCCAACAGTTTATACAAAAAAATAATTCTATTAATCGGTTTTAATCGTTAGAAAAATATGATGAATGATAAAATCAGAGCGCCGAATTAGGATTTTAATTCTCTTCCAAAAGTTAAATTTTCTTAATTAAATATTTTTTCTTTCTGTCTCCTTATTTTTTTTTCTTATTTTCTTTCTTTCTTTCTTTCTTTCTTTTTTTTTTTTTTTTTTTTGTGCATCACAGTTGAATTTGCCGCTTCCAGAAGTGCCGCCCAGGGCATGGGCCCCGGCTTGCCCCACCCTAGATCCACACTGCGAAATTTCATACTATTTTTATTACATCTCACTCACTTATTATATCTAAGCCAAGAGCACTGACTAAATAATAAACTACTATTTATTAAATTAACAAATTTTTTAAAGGAGTTTTCACTTGGGGGCCACTGATAAACCCTTAAAATTTTCAAAACTGTTTCCATGGCCAGGCCCGTTCAGCTGAACATTAGGGAGGATAGAGCCATATGAAGGGTACCCCTTAATTGGAAATATGCAAATCTGACTGGTGAAGGGAGTCCGTGAATTCTTCCCCGGGAAAATTTTGTAATATGCAAACTTTTGCATTTTGAGGCCTTAGGAGGCGCATTTGGGACAGCAAAAATATTAGGAAAAAAAAGAAGCAAATAAAAACTTTTTAAAGTTTAAAAGGTTTTATTCATAAAAAATTCATAAAAATGCAGAATAAAATTAGCATTTTTTAAAAAATACGGTCCCCCCCCCCCCCTTTTTACTAACGCTTAACGCTCATATGGAAGAGACACGTCTCTGCCTTCTCAAACGACGCTTGCAAGCTAACTCCCTCCCCGCCTTTTCCCGAAAGGATGCTTTGAAAGTTTGTAAAAGAAAAGTTCTTACATTGTTTGAGCATAGCATGATTCATATCTCACTATTACAAGGGCGAAAAAAACCTTGGCTTTTTTTTAAATTTCAATTTTTAAATTTTGGCATTGCAAAATTTGCCGCCCCCTTAAAACTGTCTTCCCAAGAGCCCTTGCCTGCCACAGAAACCAGCCGACTCATCGACGACGCAACTATTCAGTATAACTCAGTTTTAAAGCTTCCTACAGTTTATACAAATAAATACTTCTGTTAATCGGTTTTAATCGTTAGCAAAATAGCCGATGAATTATCAAATCGGAGTGCCGAACTAGGATTTTAATTCTCTTTCCAAAAGTTAAATTTTCAAAAATAAATATATATTTCTTTTTTTTTTTTTATTGTATTTTCTTTCTTCTTCGTTTTTTTTTTTGTGCATCACAGTTGAATATGCCTCCCCTCAGAAGTGCCGCCTGCCACCCGGGGTGTGGATCCCGGCTTCCCCCCCCCCCCCCTCCCAGATCCGGCACTGCCTAGCGAGCTTGGAAAATTACTTTCTCACGGCTCCTTAGTCAACTTGTGGTTATAACCTGTAATGTTCATGATGTTGTCTATCTATTCGTTCATAAATACCGTGCTTCACAAAGTATAAGAAATAAGATTTACCTTTTATTTTTTAGCAATTTTTAAGAAAAATGCCATTTTTAACACTTATTATTATATATTGCAAAAGGCAAAAATTAAAGAATTTTTTACTACTTTATAAAACCCAACTGCCCTTTAAAATACCAGAAAATCGTCATCTGACAATTATTAAAAATTTGAAATTGATTATGAGTGTAAAACGCGATTTCGGATCGGTTTGAGGCAATTTCCCACAGAAAGAAAAGCACATCTAATGCTCCGCAAAATACAGAATGTATATGTAAATGTATATTGTATGATTTTGAAGAAAAACAATCACAGAAGTAAAGTAAATAGGAACGCAAGGCCGTAGCCAGGATTTTCTTTTCAAGAAGAGGGGGCACCAAACATCAGGGCCGTTGCGATGTCAAACAAATGGGGGAGGGGAGGGTTGAAAATGGGAAAGTATATGTATATAGTAGAAATATATATAAAATTACATAATATTATCTATAAATGTGTGTCTCATTTCCCTGCACTAACGTCATAAGTCAAAAATTTACGATGCTTGAATTCGCAACTGTAGCCAACACTAGAGCTGCAAAGTACTGATAATTGTCGGTTTTCTCCCAGGGAATTTAAATGAAAGTCAGGCATTTTGAAAATTACCATTTTCAGTACCTTCTAAAAAGATTTCATGTCCAATTTCATGTCTAAAAAGATTTCATGTGAAGTGCCTCATTTAGCTAGTTTTGATTATACAGGCTCATACAAAGCAAGTCCAATTGGGTCATCAACCACTGTTATGTTAAAGTTTTAACAGTCTTAAAGCTTTTGTAAGATTGCGATAGTGAAGCATCCTGGGAAAAAGTGTAATGAAGCAGATGCAAATAGTTACGAAAAAATGAAAAATCTGTAAAAAAAAAAAATTCAGATAGAAAATTATTTTCCCCCCTCCTCGTTTGGGGGCCCTCGGCGATCGCCGACCAGCCGACCTGGCCAGTCCGGGCCTGTTCCTACTATATTTTGAAAAAATTTCACTTCAAGGCCTGGACCCGCCTTGGATATTTGCCAAGGGATCAATGCTTCTTCCCATGAAAAAACCTAAATAACGTTCATTTTTTTTTAGTTCTCACTTGATTTTTCCCAATTGTCTATTAGAACAAATCATTTTTTCTTTCTGGATATCTTACAAATAGTATTGTATACCACTTGAATAGTTGAAATTAAATTACTTTTCGTATGTAAAAATAACATTTTTCTATAAATCAGAGTTTCACATGTCTTCAGGAGCAAAGCGAAGCCTATCCTATATGGTTTGGTTAATCTTGGCTTACTTTTGTATATTATGTATTTAATATATGTCGCGCTTCATTGAGAATCTATTTGTTTGTTCTTAAAGTGACATGATGAGTTTCATATCATGGGAGAAGATAAGCACACATCACAAAAACCATACAAATAACGGAGAATATAAAATTGACCATGGACAAAATAATAAAGTTAGAAACGTTTGTTTAAACCCCCTCTCCACATTCTAATTAAATTAATGTCTATTGATTAGCGCAATGATGTAATACACTTTTATTACTCTTTGGGGGGGGGGGGGCGTAGTGCATTTACAGTGCGCAAAAGCTTTAACAGTTACTCTTGTGTACTGTAAAAGCACTTATTTTCACAAGGCTTAAATTTTCTCAAGCACTTCATAATCGCAAAAGTTTAAGCCTCGGGAAATTCTTTTTTCCCCCGCCTCAAATAACAAGTGTAGTGAAGGATACGACCTTTTCGCCACACAGTACCCCACTAGTCTCACAAAACCATTGGGAGACGAAAACCAACTGTTCTTCCGTACTTAGTTGTCACGGCTGCTTCAAAGGAGTTAACTGCTAATAAAAAATGCAGATTTTAATCTGTCCCTGTGGATAGTTTTTTCCCTGTCATTGAACAGCACTATAAAGTCTTTCGGCATTCTTTTCACCACCTTGTAAGGACCATCACACTGCGGTTGCAAGGACCGATAACAACCTAAGTTTTAATGCGGTATAGGTGTTCTCTGGTAGTTGACATAAAATATCAGTTGCATGAGACGATGTTTCTGCATTCAAAGACGCAACTAAGTGATCGAATCTCGTTTGCTCAACCGTTCCACCTGCCAGCATAAAACTAGCTTCAAGTTGCACAAAAAAAAAAACTTTGTATTATTTAGCCAAAAATTAGGTACTTTTTTCTTTTGCTTTATTCCTGCTGTGTAGCACACAGCAGGAATAATCATAATTTTCTCACAGTACCCTAGTTGTATCTATTCATGATATATGTGTATTCAGTGGTGTAGTCAAGGGGGGACCCTACCTTTTTATTTTAACAAGTTTCCCCTCACTTGTTTTGAATTTTAACATAAGCATACCCCACTTTTTGATGTTGGTATATGTAAGCGTCCCCCCATCTTTTTTCTAGGACTACACCACTGTGTGTATTATACATGTAGTGGCATATTAGTAAAATTTTGAGGAAAGCATTTGAAATGAGTGGTAAGAGCATGAAAACTGATTATAACTCATATTTGAAATTCATGAAAGTTCTTTAATTGTAAGCCTCAACTTTTCTGTTACAAAGAAGAATTGACATTGGGAGTTCCTCACAGCACCCATTGTCCTCACTATGGCACCCAGTTTGGAAACTACTGATGTAGCATGTAAATACCAGTTTTTTAATATGTACCCTATGTTATGAGAAATTCCGGAACTTTAACTTTTAAATTGCATCAAAAATCCTATCAATAACTTATAAACTCAAAATAAATATTGAAGCAGTTAAAAAAAAAAGAAAAAATAACAGTGATATTTAAATCAATAGAAATTATTAATTCTTAGGAAATAAAATGTATTAAATACTAACTTCTACATATAAATGCAACTGCTTATTCAATATACATCATTTCAAATTCAATGTTCATAATGAAAAATACTCATATTTTTTTCTTTTACTTGTTATTGTTTCAGACTCTAAATGTTCCTTGCCAGCAAAAAACTAGAGATGGTCAGCCATTCCTGGAATATTTCAGCGATGAAATACAAGATCATGTATATCAATCCCTTTTATTAAAAGCATATAGGATGTTTACTGTGAGTTATTAGCACCAATTCTAATGCATTAATAATTTAAGATTATTCTCAGTCTTTTGTGAGTGTAGTTTACAATTTTAAATTAGTGCATTGATTGAACTGGATGCTTTTCTGTTGACTACACATTGATAATTGTATGTACAGTGAGTATGCTAAGCTTGAAATTATAAAGGAATAGAAACTGAATCATGAACCACTTCAGCATCAAGGATGTATTGTACATAAGTAATTGCAATATATTTTATTTTAAATAACGTTTAGTTTCCAAGGTTGCTCCAGAGGAAATTCGAGTCCGTTTTCGGACCCTTCACAAAATTCCAACCAATCAAAACGTACCCTTTAAAAATTTTAAATCAATCAAAACGGACCCTTCACAAAATTCCAATCCATCAAAATGGACCCATCACAAAACTCCAAGCTCCAAAATCATACTTTACACCATTATTTATTATAAGAAGCAGCAAATAATATTAAAATTTGTCATCATTATATGTTTAAATTTTCAATTTTCACAAAAATCTTTTTAAAATTCGTAAAAAACGGACCCTGAAAAAAAATGCTGGAATAACCCCTGGTTTCATATTTTGGTTTTGTTACTTATAATAACTTCATATTATTACTTTATTTCATTAGTATTTCTTATATTTGATATATATTTATTTTTCATGTATTCATACTGAAAAAAATGCATTTACTTTCATTGTTTATATTACGAACTCCAAACATCTGGTTTTAGGTACGTGATGCTAAAATCTAATCTAGTGCCAAAAGGGTTAACTGAATTGAACACCTTCTTCAAAATATCAAAGCTTCTCAAAAAATTATTTTAATTATTTGCTTATTTATTGAAAAGCTTTTCATATTTTGATGAAGCTGTCCAATTATCAAGAGTTGAAGGAGTTAGGGATTTGAATTATTTTACCTGTATAAGTTAAATGTATTTGGAATTCCAATAATGCTGTGCAATGCTCCACTTTTGGCACTCTTCGAAACATTTTCCCGTTCTTTCAAGCAACTTTTGAGAGTATAATTTTGCTCTTAAATTCACGTTCGTAATTAATTTTGTAAATACTAAGAGCAGTTTAAGTCATGTATTTCACTTCTCAGAGGTTGCAAAGGTCCTGTATTTCCTATATTTTTTGAAAAAAGGTCTTATATGGTCTTGTATTTCAAATTTGTTCTATATTTTCAAACTTGTCCTATATTATTTTTGATTGTTTTGAAATATATATACTAAAAAAACCATACATTAACCTCATTGGATGCCATAAAGGCATCAAAGCCCATAAAGGGCTCATCAAATGGAGATTTTAAGCCCACCCAAATTCCTCAACCAGATTCCCCTGCCAGTTACCATAGTATTAAAAGAATTATTGCAGCCAAATTTAAAGCCAGATATCATGAAACTTTTAACAACTTAAACAGTGGGAAGACTTTGGATTCCTTGTTTTATAACCTCATGCCATTTGATCTGCCCAGACAGATGGGTGTAGCAAACTTTACCACATTAACCAGACATGATTATCATAGGAAACACCTACATAGATTTGGATTGGCACTCACCGATTTGCCCACTCTGCCTGACTGGTTCTGACATGAGCAGTGATTTGAATTGCTGTCCTAGATTTATGGACTTAGTAGCTGTAAATACTGCAAAGAATTTTATTCATTTTATTTGTTGTACTGTACTGGGCTGCCTGTCATAGAATAATGGTGGATATGCAAGGCGTAGGTTTAAAAAAAAAAAAAAAAAAAAAAACATTGACCTATTTGAGAATCTCATGTGTGTCAAAGTTCCTTTAACTGTCTTATTGTACAAAATGTGGTAGCCCCCCTCTCCTCCCCTACCCTTCTCACCTCTTTTACAGCATTCAATTTTCTATTTGCTATGTTTTAAAATTTTTATGTTTAAAATTTTTTTTAATTTGCTATGTTTTAAAAAAGCAAAATGTACATTTTGCCACTTGTGCGACAAAGTCTGCAAAGTCCATTCTTGTATTATTGCTAAAATTACAAATTTAAAATGATCTGTGAACGGTGCTTACCTTTTAAATAATTATTTATGTACTGTGTATTTCTAGTTGCTGAATGGTTCATTTCATGACATTGTGGAAAAAGAAAAGGACGGCATTTTAACCTTAAAGAAAAGCTTGTGTCAATTTTTTGATTCAGTGAGTATAAAGTACTTTTATTGATTTTATCTTTTTGAGTGTGTTGTGATATTGTTATTTCACACATTTTGTACTCAGTATCAACAGTGATAACTTGATACATATAAAAAAACAAGCAATAAATTAAGACATTTAAGCTTTTATCTTTAATAATGATGATGGAAAGTATTTTAATGCATCATCCATGAAAGTTTTTCTGTTTATCACATTCAAATGCTCATAACCAGTAAATATTTTTCCTAGCCACAAGTATTTTTTGGGTTGTTTTCCTCTTCAAGTGTAATAGCTGCATTAATATTTTGACAATCAATAATTAGAATTCTGTTGCTTTTTATTATTAAACTTTCATATTTATTCTTTGTTTAGAGATACAAATAGATTTTCAATAATATTATACTTTATTAAAATGATCAAAATATAGAGCACTAATTCATTTAAATTGACAATATTTTCATGAACTGCTCCTCCTGTTTGGATTTTATCCTCTAAATTTTCAGAAGTTAAAAAAATAAATAAATAAAACAATATGTTTTAGGATTGCAAAGAATTTGTCCCTCAGCTCACATAGACATATATATATATATTTGACAAGTGACAAATCAAAAGTTTCAAGAAAGAATAAAATATTTAATGTTAATTTTGTTTAAATTCGAAATTCAAAGGAGTCTCCCTATAATAAAATTATTTGGTTGCAGTGCAAAATTTACTTATAGAACAAAAAATGTTGTAAGAAGGTAAAAGCTTATTATTGTAAAGAACTATTTTGACCAACTTGGTGCTGAAAACCTGTAGATAAAATAAAGTTAATATAGCAAAAATTTGCCGACAAGTGTTTTGGGGCTACGAAGAACCCTTTTTTCAATGTAAAATAATGAACTTACGGATGAAAGACATCCAACTAAATTTTGTCTTTAGTGTAATTTCTTCTGTTCATAAACTGCCACTAGGCTTTAATAATGTTAGCATTTAAAGCTGATGATATTTTGGCTGTATCACTTTGCTGATCTTCAATTTCATTCTTTAAAAAGCTCAAAATCTCTTCATCTGTCGCTATTAAGCAGTTCACAGCTCTACATACATTTCCAAGAAAGCAAAAGTATTTTCAGTTATGTTTTCATTTAGTACTATGCTTCAGTTCCCCCCCCCCCCCCCCCCAAGTCTGTCAATTATACTTGGAAAAAATGTTATATTACAGAAGCTTTCATTTCATAACAATCATTCTCCTTTAAAAATTGTTATTAAGTTTTGTTTTTGCTGTCCCTAGAGTGCTCTTACAGGTTGATCCCAAACTGGACATAATTAAATGAAATTGCATAAAAATGAATCTTCCCTCAGAAAAGGAAAAAGGGAAAATTTCATCTACGGAGATTAACTTCATAATGCGGAAAATATTTTCATTTGCTGTTAAAGCCATAGAGTTTTACAAAATTAATAAGTTTAAATTTTGTTTTAGAGCTAAATTTGCAAAAGAAGTATTTCATTGTTGAGAGATTCTAGTATATCTTTCTATATATATTTTTAAATTTCTTTTGTTGGTTTTTTATATTCAAAAAATTTAGACTTTAGTAATTCATTTTCTAAAATTCTACCTTACTATTTTTAAGATGTTTGCCTGTGAAAAAGTATTTTTTTCTCTTCAGTGATTCTTATTTAATAAAGCAATTCTCCTTCAAATTGTTCCTTTTCTAATTTGTTTTTAATGAAATCTGCAAAATTCGTGATAATGATCTTTTGCAAGACTTTTGTCTACATGGCATGTTTATTATTTGAGCATGTCATGAAATAATTATGGATATCTAATAGGGATGTAACAAAATATGATTGGGCCCAATTCAATTTCCAACCATTTCTTCCAGGCTGAAGCGAAATATACAGCTATTTCTTTCAAGCCGAAGCCGAATTTGCCATTTCATCTAAGCGGAAACTGAATGTTTGGCTAATTTCTTAGGCTGAATAGAGATTATTAAAACAATTTAAAATTTATTGTAATTGAAAGTACAGTAAAAGCTCAACTATCCGGAATGATTGAGAAACGCCAAATTCGTCATACACAAATTTTCTGGACAGTTGAGTGCATAAGAATTTCATGTATTGAATGAAAACGATCACAAGAAATGGGAAAAGCAACATTCTAGTGTTAATGTTCCAAAATAAAAGCAATTATGGGCTATCGTGAACACGAACTTTCTTTATGAAAAACACAATTTGGAAAATGACGCTTTATAAAACTCGCAATCGCAAAAATGAGCAAATCTCATACGCAATTAAGTAAATTATGCATTTTGGGCATAAATAAATTCATTCACTGACTTTAGTTTTCTTTGAAAATGTTTATTTCCAACTTTCAAGTTATTTTTAAAACAGTATATTTTTATAAAATGGCGTCTCGTTCATGAATATTCAATTTTACACTTCTGAATTCTTTCTACACAGTTGTCATTTAGATTGAAGTATTTATCATAGCCGTTTAACAGTTTTTCTATGCCTTCTGCATACTCATTTGCCACCAGTCACTAAATTTCTCTTTCAGTTCATCATCATTTTCATAGTGGTTTTTGCCTGAAAAATTCTTCTGCCAAAAGAATTACGCCTAAAAAGTTTGGGAAAAGAAAATAATGAGTCGAAGTCTATGAGGCGGATGTCCAAAAACTTTACAGTTAATTGCGGAAACAAATCCTTCATCAACTGAGTTGAAGAAAACTTGTGTGTGCAAAACGAGGCGAGTGTGCAGTAGGCATAGAAAAACTGGTACAGATAATAGATAAAGGTAGTTAAGATATCAAAGTTTGTTCTAAAAATTTTTTATTTCATTACCTTGAATAAACATGTTAAGAGAAAAAATGTTCTTCACTTTTAGCCCCCCCCCCTTCATATATAATTATTTATATATATATATATTGAAGATTTTCTACGTGTTTGTATTAAATGTAGCAACATATGCAAGGTATGTTTGAAAACCATTAGCATAGTGTGCGTTATATGTTTTAAGTCTCATTTAAAAAATCTATCAGTAGTTGAGAAATCAGTTTGTTAGAAGGGAGATAACAAAGTTATATGTATCTGGATCACTACATACTTACAACATAGCAAAAAGGTTTTAAAAATCATATGTAGCCTCTACAGTCAAAAGTAAAGGGCAAGGTTTAAAATTTTTGGGTTCATTTCTAAAAATGTTTTTTTTTATGAACACAAATAATTAAAGAAAGTTAAACTCTCGTAGTATATATATATCGAGAACAAGCAAAATTTAAAAGTGCAATTGAACAAGAGTTTAAGTGCCACCCTTAGAAGTTGCCACTTGGACTGGCAATTATGTTTTTTTTATCACAAAAATGTTTTCCTCCATATCGAAAGAGTTTATTATCAAAATTTCAAGTGCAAGTGAGGAAAAGGTAAATGTGTCCCTTTTCAAAAAGGTGCCACCCAGAGCAACAGTTGTAATTTTTATAATAATTTTTTTAAAGCACTTTTACAAAAACAATCTTAATTTTTAATTTATATTTTTCATGTTAGGAAAATGTGTTCATGGAAATGCATTTATCTATTTAAAATGAGTTCATGGAAAAAATTTCTGCTCGAGAAGGACTGTTTGTGCTACACTGAAAACAATTGTTTTGAAATGTTTCTGTAAAATGAATAAAGATTGAATGTTAAGGCTATTCAAAATCTCTAAGGGAGATGACAGAATCAATCCCCCACATTAATCAACTAGTCACATTGTTCTGTGGCCAAGTTAATGTCCTTTCTAGCCACCTTCACTTTCAATCATAGTAGAGGACAGGGATGATGGGGGAAGTGATTGATGAGTTACACCTATATTTTGCTCTTCTTTACAAAAAAAAGTTAACACAGAGGAGCAATAGTACCTGATAAAAGATATTCTTTTCATTTTTTTCAAATTTTCTACTACTATTTGTTTTCCATTCCAGGACTTTTCCCTTTTTTCCCCTATTTTTGTGAGAAAAAAGACCCTAGCTCAAAACCCTTGTGTTTATATATTTTTAAAATTTAGTATTTAGAGAAAATGATGTGGTGTTTGACACTATCGTTGTCATGTTTTAGTTTTAAAACATATATTTGTTTGATTGTAGAAGAAAATTATGATATAATTTTTGCAGAATCTATTGATCTCTGAAAAACAAAGAACAAAATTGCAGTATAGGATGGTGAGAAGTACATCAAGTAGAACTTGAAGTAACTCTTTACAGTTGATGTGCATTTTGGATGAGAAACTTACTCTCAAATGACTATTATATAACTAATCCATAAATCAGATTCATCTTCAAGTCTTGAGAAATGTTTGTACGAGCTATTTAAAGAACATGTGTCAAAAGAACTGTCTTACCTACATCCAGAAAAACTCTCATGCACTTTTGTCCCCATTGTATTTACAAGCATTTATATTTCTTACAATATTGAAGTGCTATAATTGGGTGTTTTTATGTTTCGTTAGCAGGCAGGAAAATATTACATCTTGTTTTCATTTTTAGTATGTAAGTTCACCTTTTTTTTTTTGTCCATTGAAGCAAAAATATTCTGGTGTTAATATTCTAACTATGTTCTCATGCAAGCATTTTTATTAGCTTTTGCAAACATTGTATACTTTGTAAATATTTACTTTTGTGCCAACCACACACTTGAACAAAAGCAAGACTTGAATTTGCAAGGAAAATCACAAAAATTTTATATTCAAAATGGTCTTTCTTGCCTTGGTCTTTGTTCAAGTGTTCAATGCTTCATAAACTTCAGAATGTTACTACTATTTCTGTGTGTTAAAATTTTCAAAACTTGTAAGTATCTAAAGGTAATCTTTTTTTTATTTACATGCTTACAATTATAAAAGCATTTGCAATATTTAACAGTTAGAATATTCTGTTAACATGCACAGCCCACGTTATTTCTCACAAAGAGTAATAGAAGTAAACTGCAGCTTTTCTTATTAAAATCTGATACAAATTAAGTAGCTGTTATCTTGAACAGTTTTGTAATATTTTCACATACAATAAATGAAAATGAGCACAGATTTTTTCTAAAATCATAGTGAACTAAGAGTCAACTATTTTTCAGTACTTGATGAATTTAAAATCAAATGATGCCGATCTTCTTGACATTTTTCAAGGAATTCATTTTTTACCCCTTGAGCGATATTCCTTCCTCAAAATTCTGTGCTTTATTAATCAAGTGGAAGAAAAATTTAGGTAATATTTTTATATGTTTTAAAAATTTGTAAGTGCAAATATTTTATTTTGTTAATAAAATACATTTGTTATAAAAGTTGTATTTTCTTTTAAATCACACAGATAATTTTAGAAATGTTTTCGGAACAGACGAATCGGGACTTTTAACTTACCTTTTAAATTTTTTTACCATTTCACTTTTTACTTTCATTGTGATTCAAAGTTTATTAAAGTAAAGTAATGTTAATCCTGAAGCTGAAAATTCAGTGAAACTTTGTCTTTACTTTGTAAATATTTGGCCGTAGCACCATACTGCTCTTTCGCAGTTGACTGAATTGGGTAACACTGAGAGTATTTGCTTTACTTTTTTTGTAAGTGTAAGTAACCTCTCTGACACAGCCTCTGAATTCTAAAATGTAATTAAATCTGGAAAAAAAATACAAAAAACAAATTTTTCTGAACGAGGGACACTCATTTTTCCCGTATCAAAACCTTACTTTCAAATTTTTTATTTTTCAATCTTTATTTAATTACTTATTTTTGACTTTTCTTGATTTTTAACGATATTTTCATGATGCATTAAACCTTCTTTCATGTGTTGTTAATTTTTTAAAACTTTTACGGGAAAGTAGGCTAAAAACTTGCAAATTTTTTTAAATCATTTGTAAAAATTCAAAAATCTCTTAATTTTGTGTATTCTGTATCTGAACACAGAAACATCAAATGCCTGGGCTCTTTTTTTTTTTTTCCCGGCTCCAGGGCTCCTTTAGTATTTTTAATGATCTTTAATTATTTTTTTTTTCAATCTTTTAAATTTTTCATATTTAAAGTAAAAGAATGAAAAATTTAAGCTTTTATTGTCTTAATGATTCAACAAATACAGATTGGGCTCACTAATCTTATTTAGTTTTGTTTTTGTTTTTAATTGGTTAGTACAAATACAAAAGTGATGGTCAACAACTGCTTCTGCTTCACTGATGATGGAACCTTGTAAATGAGAGCTTGCGTGTTTATTCCCATGACCAAAATGAAGCACTTGACATTTCCCAACATTAAAAGACATACCCCACTTAATTGCCCACCTAGAAATTTGATTTAAATCCACTTGAAGCTGATTGATTTGTTCTTCCGTGTCAACAATTCCCATGAATTTGATATCATCAGCAAAAATATTGATGTTCCCACATACTCTGACAATATCATTCATAAAAATAATAAATAATTTAACGGCTCTAAAACTGAACCTTGTGGAACATCACTTAAAATATCAATCCACTGAGAATAATTGCCCTTAACTACTACTCTTTGTTTCCTCCCAGTCAGCCCATTTTTAATCCAAATTAAAGGTTCTCCACTAAAACCAATATAAGCAAATTTGTTATGAGCTTCATGTACAGAGTCCGGCAAAACCGGGAAAATCTTAGAAGCCAGGGAAAATTTTTAGGAGTCAGCTTTTCGTTTGCGAACTAGTCGTCACCTGAAAAACTAGTCGGCAAGGCATTTTTTTTAGTCTCCCGGGCGACCCGGCGCCCGGGATTTTTCGGACCCCGTTCATGTGGTATTTTATCGAACACCTTCTGGAAGTCATTATAAACAACACCAACGCACTTTTTGTTATCTAAAGCCAGGGGTGATTGTATTCTGGGTGTACTCCGGAAATCCGGGTTTTTGATATCCTCCCGTGTTTTAAAAATCGGAGTTGTTATTCTTCAAAATTGAAAATTTAGAGGATGGGAACAAAAAATACGCCGAAAACGGATAGACATTCCCTTTGTAGCAACCCTTTACGCAGCAAGGGTTGTAATGGCACCAACCATCTTTGTTCCGAACACGAACGATGCCTATACCACGTCCCATGCCAGATGACGATCACTCAAAGCGAAATCGTTCTGAAAAAAAGCCAAACAATTGACTTTGCCTACGGTGAGACCAGCTTCCCTTTTTTTGGTGAATATTTTAAACCATTTTATATTCCCCATATTAAATTAAAAAGTTAATTATGTCCCCCTTATTAATTTTTAAAAAAAGTCCAAAAATGAGACTCAAAATGCGATTGCAACCGCTTATCTAAAGAAGCAAGCAGTGAAAATTTGAAGATCACTCATTCTGCTCAATTTTCTCATCCATATTTGATGTTCTTAAGAGAGAGCAGAGCCCCCCCCCCCCCCCCCCGAAAATCGCGTTTTGGCTCAAATTTTCAGAAAAAACACATTTTGGAGCAGAATTTGGAAGCACTGCAGATATCTTTTTTCCTGAAGAAACTTCAATATTTTTTTCCCTCTTCCGTTCTTCTTCTTTTGCTATATGTGCAAGAATTATCCTTAGAATAATTGTTGCTGACTCGGAACAAAAGAGCGAATTACAGAAACGTTGAATGATTCACAGAACAAGATATCCGACTGCTTTTCTGAGTATTCCTTCTGGATGTGTAAACGCCAACACGAAAATTGGGCATGTTAGGCATAAATAGGCATAATCAGAGCCGCTAATAGGTAGTTGAAAATAAGCGATACCCATTTGTTATCTAAACTGTGTAAAACAAAATTTGGCATACTTCTAAAATTAAAAATAATAGTTTTTTTTTTAATCTTTAAAAATTCTGTTATTTTGGAAAAAAAATTCGGCGCCAAACCCCGGGGTTGGCGATGTTTACATTCCCGATGTAAAATAATTCCCGATAAAAGATAAAAGTAAATAAGGCTCCAGGACCTGATAATGTTTACCCTAAAGTTTTAGTAGAATGTGCAGAAGAATTAGTGGATGTTGGCTTACTATTTTCATATCTTCAAATAACTCGAGGACTGTGCCAGTGAATTGGAAGTAGGTAAACACAATACCGCTCTTCAAGAAAGGGTCCAAAACTATGGCAGGAAATTATAGGCCTGTGAGCCTTACTTCACAAATTGGTAAAATTTTTGAAACTCTGATGAAAATCAAGGTAGTGAATTTGCCAAAAGTGGTAATTTTTTTTTCTGGACTTTATTTTTATTTTTAAAAGAACAATAAAAAAACTTGAAGTTTTTTTTTTTTTTAGTTATTTTGACGATAAACATCACAAAAAGTTGAACTCATTTTCCAAACTTCATTTTTTTTGCAAACACATTTTTACGTCATTTTCCTGAAATCGGCGCTGAACTTCGAGTTATTTTCTCCACTTTTATTTTAAAAGCTGCAGATATTTGACAAATAAAAGAAAAAAAACTCTAAATAGAAAAAGTATTTCAATGCAAAAATTTGGCAAAAAATATATAGTCATATGAAATTCCTATTCATTATATTTACTATAAATTACAATTTATTTGCAAAAAATAAATTAATTAAATCTTATTAGTTTTTCTTATTAGGTAGAAGTAGGTAAGTAAAATATAAATTTTAATTTCAAAAGTTATTTTAAACATACCGTTGTAACTATATGTGTATAAAACCTGTCGTATAATTTATGATGCATAAAAAGTGACACCGACATAAAAAATTTGCAAACCAATTTTTCAGTTTTTTTTATTTTGTGTCGCAATCACCCTTGCTTGTCATAGAAGTGCAACAAATTAGTTGTACAGGACCGACCCTTCCTAAAACCAAAGTGAAAACCAGTCGACACTCTATTTGCCTCCAGGAAATTCACTACCTTGATTTTCATCAGAGTTTCAAAAATTTTACCAATTTGTGAAGTAAGGCTCACAGGCCTATAATTTCCTGCCATAGTTTTGGACCCTTTCTTGAAGAGCGGTATTGTGTTTACCTACTTCCAATTCACTGACACAGTCCTCGAGTTATTTGAAGATATGAAAATAGTAAGCCAACATCCACTAATTCTTCTGCACATTCTACTAAAACTTTAGGGTAAACATTATCAGGTCCTGGAGCCTTATTTACTTTTATCTTTTTCAAGTGAAATAACACATCATCCCTAGAAAATACAAAATCCTCTAGCTGTGTATTAGCTTGTGTTTCGCATATTTCAACCATTGAAATACAATTTGTTAAGTACTTAGGGAAAAAAATATTTAAAATATCAGCAATATCCCCATTAATTTGAATTAAGTTTTTGTTCTCATCCACTAATGGGCCTACCTGAGTATTACAAGCTTTCCCTGAATTACCATAATCAAAAAACATCTTAGGATTCCTTTCGATGCTATCTGCAAGCTTTTGTTCCCAATTCCCTATTCTTACTCAATACAAAATACTTTTCCAAAGCCTGACTAAGTGTGACATAATCAGCATTCCTGACGTTAGGTACTGAAATTTTAACCTTTGTAAGTATCGAAGTTGCTTCAAAGCCTAGTAGTATTGTGATCACTATATCCAATGTGATCCCCCTATACTCAACCCCTGAACAGGACTTCCAACATCACAAAAAACTAGATCCAAAATAGCACCATGCCTAGTCCCCTGGCTAACAACTTGATCCAAAAAAGTCACCAATCACTTTCAGAAAATCTTCTTCCCTACTATTGCTAGTGTAAAAACTATTCCAGTCTATGCCTGGGAAATTGAAATCCCCCATTATGATGACCGAGCCCTTACCAGACTTGTCCCTAATAGCACTACATCTCCTCGTCTTGATCCTGATTAACATTAAGCGGCCTGTAAACATTCCCGAAATGTAACTTCTTACCCTTTTTGCTCAGCAACTCCACCCAGACCATTTCAATATCCTTAGGCTTATTATTAATGGCCAATTCATTGCAAATAAAAGTGTTCTTAATATAGAATAAAACCCCCTCCACCTTTCTTACCCCGCCTGTCTTGCCTAAACAAATTATATCCAGCAATGCCCACTAAATCCTTGTCATCATCAGTAACCCATGTTTCCGTAATTCCAATAATATCCAACTCCTCACCTGCAATAACACTTGTTATATTCTTTTCTTCAGTTTTGTTTTGACTCATCTTCCAATTTAAAAGAGCATTTTATAATGATAAACAGTTTTGGGCACCCTCTTAGTTTGACTTCCTTCATTTTAAAAGTATTAATTTGTGCCCTAACTTATAGTAAAAACACTCTAAGTTTCAATTATTTCTGCAATTTGTAATCATGACAATTATGTGAACCAAATGATTCTATTGAACTGCAAAAGAAAAAAAAGCTTTTCATGCATTTTTCTTTTTGATAGTTTATTTAAATTCTTTTTTGACTGTTTGCTATATAATTTGAAATGAATTTTAAATACTTGATTGTTAAAAACAAGATTTTTTATCATCATTCGAACTTTGAAAAATTTCAATTTACACAGGTTTTCCTGATCTTCGAAATAATCTTTAATTTGAGAATAAATTTTAAAAACTATTCGAAAATTTTGAATGAAACCTTGCTAATAATTCCTGTTCTAGAGACAATTTTCTCTTCCAAATCTTGATTGAATTTGTCAAAGGATTGAAGACTAGTGTAGCATTCAAATCATTCAAATTTATTCATACAGATCTTTTTTTTTTTGCAACTTATTTGAGTAAGGGAGAAGAATGTCTCTTCAGCACATTCATAAATAGTTCCTTCCAACAGCATATGTATTGCTACGTTTTTTTTATAATGAAATAAGAGTTTTGAAAATAAGCGGCTAAATCTAGATCAATCATTTTGCGATTATAATGAGAGTATTTATTGTACTAAATTAAAATGTTAAATTTGCAATCAGCATTTTCTTTGGTGTTCTAAAATTTTCAGTTTCTTACCAACTCATACTAAAGTGTTTTTCTTTTAATGGCAGTTTAAAAATGTTTCAAGTATTCTATTATCTGAAATGCATTCTGCTTTGTTTTCTGTTTCCCAAAATCTGCAGTGTAAAGCAAACTTTAAATATTTTACGCAATTAATTAGTGTAAATTGAAGTCTGAATTTATATTTAATACTTCATTTGTATTTTCCCTTTACATTTATAATTTTCTTTTTCAGATGCATAAGATATTCAATATTTCTTTACAATGATCAACTAGTTTGGTAAGTGAATTTTGGATCTGGGATGTACATTTGGGAAGGTGACATCCGAGACTTCATTTTTAAACATAAACAGGCAAAAGTTTACAAAAGTTAAATAAAAAAGATTATTTAGAAAAACATTGCAGCTTAAGAGTAGCGGATCCTCGGAGGGAGATCGCCCCCCCCCCCCCCCAACACACAAGATCCGAGGGACACTAAGAGAAAAAATTTGTTTAAAAATAAATGAAAACTAAATCCTTGCTTCAAATCAACCAATGAACACAAATCTTACCGCTCCACGAACGGGGAAAGGAAACTATTCAGTTAGTTTGGTTGAAATACTGGTAAGCTGGGAGGGATTTCATAGGGACCTAGAGTAATTTACAGTAAATCAATGACTATCTTTTGATACCACTTTGAGATTCAAATTTTCAAAATCAGGTAGCAGTAAAAATAAATGCATTTCAAAATTTATGTGTACGCTTCCTATGCCAGTCTACAATTTTATTCTTTACTGGAAAAACAATTTACTTAAAAAAACATTTTAACTCTCTATTCGCATATGCAGATTTATTATTTTATTTTTTCTTTTACGTTAGCATTTTAAAATTCCATCATTGTAATATTGTTTTCGTGAACCCCCTTCTGCACTGAATCACTGGTTGGGGAAACTGTCTTAAGGTGTTTTGAAATCAGGCCATGTAAAGGAAATGATTTTATTAAGCGGTTTTCTCAGTTTAATAAATTTAGTTGGTTCTGTGGGGAGAAAATGCTTTCTTTTTTGTGTAATTTTCAGAACGTTGCCTTTTTACATGTGAAAAGTCTTTAATGTGACATAAAAATCATCATTGAAATGATAGACTTTACACATTTAAATGTCTTCACCAACAAAATTAAAAGTTGAAATAAAAATAAATAATATTTATAGCCATATAAATAACCAATATTCATAATCACATAAAGAATTTTATTATAATCATACAAATCAGAAACAGAAATTAGATTTGCGTTATCACATACTTTTTATAGAAAAAAGAAAAGCATTATGCATAAATAAGAGCAAATAGATGAGTATTTGAAAATATTTATATCCACAAAATTAACAAATATTGCAACAGTAAGTTTTATACATTTTATTTTGAATTAGAATTTTTTTTTTTTTTGATAATTCCTGTATTATACTGATTTTTAATTTTATTTTTAACTTTTTAAGGAGTGGTCTGGAACCTGATGATATGCAAATTTTATATCAGCATCTTTCTTCGGATCTTATTCCTTCATTTATTGATTCAGAATTGAAAGGTGGCATTTATTCTCCATCCAGAATGAGTCCAATGGGATCAGGTATGCATTTTGGACGGTAAGTAATTCATTGAACTATTATTTGTATCACTTGGTTTATTGCAATAATAAATTTGGGAATGTAATATAAATCTTTTCTATCCATTTCAATGTAGAGCTATCATTAGTGAATTGACATTACTATGTTACATTTATTCTAAATATTTATCTTGTACAAAAACAACTGATTGTTATCTATTCAATTTGTGAAAAAGCTTTTGATACAGAGTGCTTCTCTGAAAAATTTTGGCTGCTGGTTATTTGTTGAGCTGAATAGATGGCACAAGTTGTGTTAAATGGACAAGGCAGATCATCAAGAATCACAAGGTCGTTAACCATCTTTCCAATAACAATGATTCCTCAAACTCCTGTTTTTAAAAGTACTAATTACTTTTGCATTTAAAAGTCCTTTCAAAAATATCTTCATGTTTCCGAATAAACGGGGGGATCTCTCTCGCTGTTTAGTTTGTTGCTTCTGGATTAGATTCAAATCAAGTATGAATTATCTCAAAACATTGTTTAAGGGCCTTAAAATTCTCTAGTTGCAAATGCTAACTGATTTTAAATGTTTACTAGGGGGCCCGCCTATTGTTCGCCATTGCTCGTCAACACCTCAAACTGCCTTCCTTCAACTATGTACTCATATATAATCTTAAATTATCTGCCTTTAAACAGCATTCAACCTGCACAGACTAAACTTTACATTTCTTTCTTTTTTTTTTTTGAGAGAGAGAGAGAGTAATTTATATAATGCAGTTGACAATTGAGTTTACCAACTTTTTCCGCCTCAAATATTGTGATGAAATTATAGGTATTTAAGCAACATTTTAAGTTTTTTTTTAATATAAAAAATTAGCTGCACTAAGAGTTTCAGTCAATGTTTTGCAGTACTGTTCAGTTTTTCTTCCATCTTAAATGCTTTCCTTTTAGCGAAAAGAACTACAATTTAATAGGAATATTAAAGATACAGAACCTAGCTCCATTATGAATACCTATAACGTATGAGTACTGTAATTTCCGGAAGAAACACCACACCCCAGGAAAATGGCCTAAAAAAAATAATGCACACATACGCCATGTCGGCGTAAATGCCGCGGTCAAGAATGCTGCGTTACTGTGATTGTGAATCACCCATGGTATATTTCAAAGGATTGCTTGTGTCATTCAAATTTATGTTTTACATTTATAAAATTACCTTATTAAAAATTAAAATATTACTGTAGTTATATTAATAAAAAATTCACAAGTTGGAAACCACCAAAGTCATTACTATCGGTCTGGTGATTGCATAACAAATACTCTTGAAATTACTATGTACAGTAGAGTCTCGATGATCCGAGTCTCGACAGTTCGAGTTTCCCATAAATCCGAGCTAGCGAAAAAATATCGGCTTAGCTCCCAAATAATGCCCAACATCAGCAAAACTCGTGAAATAAATACCACATCTGGTTTTTATTGTTATTCGACGGTTCATGCGTAAAAATATCGAATTGGGCTACTTTTAACCATGACAGGTCACCAAAAATTTCATTAATTAGTAGGTTGCCTACATTTAGATCGATTTAAAATGGTGGCAAATTAAAAAATATAATTAACTTTCAATCATGTAACTGTATCTATGTACATTTTTCCTGTAAATGTACGATACTGAAATTTAAAATTTGCTTTACTCCCTTTTACTTAATTATAAAATATTATGATTTCTATAATTCGAGTTTTCGATTGTTCGAGGTAGCTCTGGTCCCGTTCACCTCGAATTATCAAGACTCAACTGTATCACAAAAAAAAAACCTAAAAATTTCAAAGTCTCGAGAATGTTTATTATCCTTCTTTAATAATGAAATTAATTCTAGCCGAAAATGTTCATTTAACGTATGAAACAATTTGAAACTCAAACGCATATCGGAGAGAGCGAGCAACAGAGATGGAGCACGGATATGAGGTGCCAAGCTGGCGAATTCCACCTATCAGTTACGCTCCGACACCATAAAAGCAGTCCTTGCTAACTTCTAAACACTTCCTTTGTAATCACCAAACGAAGAGAACTTATCCATTTTCTACGATATGATAAGCACAGGCTTTCCTTGCTGAAGTAATGGCGGGAACTTGAAATAATTTATTCTTATATTATCTTCTCAATTTTAATGCAATTCACTGACCACATCATCGTCATTGCCTTTGTTATAATTTTCATTCTTCATTTCTATGGAGGATTTCTGAATAATGATACAAAGCTCAAAACAGATGCTCCAAATACTGTACTGCTAAGTATGGTTATGTGAATTCGCCAGAGCAAGTGCCGAGGTCATTGCGACTTTTCTCCACCAGACCCCTACCTGCTAGCCGAGGCCTTAGAATTGCTTACGCACGGGGAGAGGTAGTGGGGTTTACATGCACATATCCCCAAGTATACATGGTGGTCTTCAGTGGGTATCGAACGCGCGACCTTCCAGGTGGAAGTCCGACGTGCTAACCACTAGGCTACCATGGCCCAGGTCATTGAGACTGGTTTGGAGACTTCCCAAGACAGCACAAGGAAAAATAGTCTGATATCAAACGGCTTTTTTTTTTTTTTGGTTGTATACGCTGCATCGGCAGAAACTCGGCATTATTGAAGAAATTTTAACTTTTAAACAAGTAAACGCAGTGCCTTTCTTCCAGAAATTACGGTACCTACTTCCCTACCCCCAATTGAAATTGTAATTCGTTTATTTATGTTTTATGACTCTTGGCTCTGATAAGGGATCATTCATAAATGATGTCACGCTTCGAGGGCTCGGAGGGGGTTCGTGAAATTGTGACAAAGTGTGATTAGAGGAGGGGGTAACACGAAGTGTGACATCCCTGCTTATGCAACATAGCGTGATGCGTGACAAAGGGGAGAGGGGGTCAAATATGTGGGGAGAACAGCGTGTGACATCATTTATGAACGCTCCCTGAAAAAAATTCATTGCATATTTTTACATTTTTATTAAAAAAAATCATATTTGGTGATAAAAGAAAATTAAAGAAAATTTTTCGTATTTATTGACTAAAGTAAAGATAAAGTGTTGTATATCAAGATACTTAAAGAAAGCAGGAAGAGAAAAAAGTACAGCAATTATGTTGTCACTCAAAAGAGCTGAAAAATTTATTGACTCAAAAGAGGCTAAAGGAAAGCCTAGACAAGAGGTTGCCAAAACTTATATGCAAATTCCGGGCGATTTTGTGTGGTTTTTACGAGAAATTAATATATTGATTTTTGTGTAAAAAATTCAATAACAGAAATATATTTTCCATGCTTTGAGCAAAGACAACTATTGCAATTGAACTGAATGCAGTATTGTCTGTTTTTTATTTATATGTTAATTATTATTATTATTTTCCTTTCTCATTATTTTCATTCACCTGTAAGTTTATTAGAACAATTCATTGATTAGGAAAAAAAATTCTGTTTAATGAAATTGATAGTGAATTAGTTTGAAATGTTCCAAGCTTGAGAAAGTTGAAATAGTAACTACTGTATAATCCCAAATAACACCTTCAGTCTTTTTTAAAGAGAACAAAGATACATTTTTAAATTGGGATGTGGGTCTTATGGAGGACTTAATATTGTAGTACAGTAGTTACTCTTATTATTGTTCCAACTATGATGGTTAGACTAGAGGGTCCCAAACTTTTCCAAGTCGGGGTATCTTTGGAAGAATTAGAATTTTTTCACGACACCCTAGTCACATATGTATCTGTGATATAAATATGAAAAATATTTGTATAATGTATATAGATTTAACATAAAAATTGAATAAGTAAGAAGTAGGAACTTAAAAAATAATCCTTATTACTCCGAGTAGAAACTCAAATTAACTTAAATTGTAACCTACCACTTTTGTCTTTTTCTTTTCTTAGCTACAAAAGAGATCAGGAGCACTTTGTGACACCTCTCATCTTTGGTTGTAGTACCTAGTTTGGGAACCACTGGTTTAGACCATAGTGTTGTGCATTGGGTTTTCTTTTTCACATCTCAAACTCCCAATGCACCTGCACTTGTTATGCAGTTGTCCCTCCTTAAAAATCGGTGTTTCACTACAGAAGGGGCAGATTAAAGATTCTTCCCTCATCTCAGGACGTCTAATTTCTGCGCACCTCCGACTGGTTTGGACACAGTTTTTGCACTTATTTATTCCTCTGCCTTAGAGTTGCATTCTCAATCTGTGGTTCCAGATAAAAATTTTCTGGTGAATTTTTACCAGTGATTAACAATGAATTCACAATTCATTTTTCGTCATTTACAATGAAAAAGAAAATTCAAAGTTGAGATGAAATTGGGTCATTTTTGAATATGTTTTTTGTAATTAGTACTACATTTCCCATGCAACCTAAATTGTATAAACAATTATAAGAGCATGGGTCATATTTGAGGAAAAATGGTATTTGGGATTATACAGTACTGGTTTCATTATAAATGCAAGTTTTGAAATAAATGGAATTTAAAAATTTCTGCAAAGATGCTTAAGGAATAAAATGGATACCTAAAGCAATTTTTAACACTCTCTATCACTCATAAACTTGGATTTATTTGATTATTTTGTATTTGAGATAATATTTTAAAAATATATATAATGCAGTATATACCTTCAAGATTTAAATTTTTTCAAGACAATCACTATGTAACCTACAGTCAACACTATGCTACAGAGGGTTAAGGAAAACTGTCAATCATATAAATATTGTTCTTTTCTTTTTATATGATTATGACATGCAGTTTAATAATGTTTTTAAATTTTATAATGAATCATAAGTGTATATTTAGCCCTTCAGAACTCTCATCAAAATGAGAAACCTGAGAATGTGTGAATGAGAATTTTCCTCACACTATCTATCTCTCTCAAAAAAATGATAGTAAATACAATATTTTCAACTAAAAAGCATTTTTATTTATTCAAAACACCAAATGTTACCCAAAATAATAATATTATTCAAAATATGTCATGCAGGTGTACTGTTTTTATGAAATATTACCTCAAGCAACTTAGGTACTTCATATTTGTAGGGTACGAAATGTTGTTCCTTATAACTAAGAAAAGATCGTATGTTTATTTTATAATTTTTATAAGAAGCATTTTTAGCCAGAGCCATTTGAACCAACAACTTTCCTCATGAAGTCACCCTCGAAAATAAAACAATTTTTCATTGTAAAGAACTTTAAATAATTCAATAACTATACTATGTAATTGATTTATTTATTTATTTTAGTCCATTTAGGTACATATCTGGTTTAATATTTAATGAAACAAAATAAGAAAAATAGTTCTTGATAAATCACACACGCATTCGCTTGATGAGAAAAACACTCACACTTTACTTCTCTAACAAGCAAATGCACCCGTCAACAGTCGCATATAGACTTAATGATTGTGAAACACATTGGGACTGTGAGAGAAGGTTATAAGAAGAAGCAAGACACAGCAGCACCTTCGCCTATGAAGTAGAATACCATATATACTTTTTCTTCTTGGTGTGAATATTTTGCTCATGGCACGAGTTCTGAAGGGTTAAAAAGTTTTTGACTCCTTAACCCTCCTGGAAACAGGGCCATACAATCTTAATGTTAAGCTTCAGAAACCAGTTTAAAATATTCATACTCCTATAAGAGCATTAAGTTTGCTTAAAAAATTCTTGAGCTAATATTCAAATTTGAGTTGCTTATTATGAAATTTAGAAATCAGATAATAAAATGATAATAAATAATAAAAAATACTTTGCTATATTCTTGTTTTTATACTTTGTAATTATGTAATCAATTTGGTGACTGTGTAGTGTGTTGCAATTATATTTTTTCTTTTGATTTTGAGTGTACTCATTAATAATAGATTCATGACTGGTCCTAAAACAATAGATGATGTTTCTGGACTGAAGAACACTCCCAAAATTTATTTGAATAGTGGAAAAATTGGTTGTTATCTTATATCCTATCGAGCCCTCAATGCTACATTTTGTCTTCTGTTGGATGGTAAGTTGTTAATTTTTCTATTTTTACAGCTTTTAAGTAACAGTGTCTAATTCTTAGCCAAAGATATAAAACGAAAAAAAAAAGAAGACATTTAGACATAAAATAACAACCTTCGTGATTCAGTGGTAGAATATCTACAGGCTTAATTTTTGCCATGCTTGTGTGTTTGTACTAAATTCACAAGAGAGAAGGGACAAAAAGTTGTGCAGGCACAAACTTTGCAACGCATTAATTGTAAAATGCAGAAATTGCTTAGCAACATGTAGTGTCAAAGTGTGGGTGCCAGTAAAAATCATTATTATACGGAGACAAAAAGAATGAAGTTTTGTTTTTTGTTGCTTCAATGTACCACCTCCCTTATTGTGTCATATGTGATTTGGGAATGTTTTTTCTCTTTTTTTTTGGGGGGGGGGGATAACTATCATTTTGTGAAATATTTTATTTTCAGTTGCATCAAGTTCAAGACACATTTATTTACTTGAGATGATTTTTGACTTCTTTCCAGAATTACGTTAATATATTTACACATTTTCTTGCATAAACATGTACATTATTCTGCTTGAATTTTATCTTTCTTTTTTTGAATTTCAAGATTTAACATCATTTTTGTTTATGACATTAATTTTGTTTTTTCTGGTTCCTCCTTTATTATTATTCTTTCCGTTTCTTTCCTCTTTTTTGTTTTTTAATTTTTGTAATAATTTTATTGAAATACAGTTACAATGCAATTTTTTGTCAGTTTACTTTGTTATTTTTATTTGTATTTTTTATTCATTTTCCTTTGTACATGTTTGTTATCTCACGACTTTTTAAAGAAATTGCATTTAAACTTGTTTCATTTTAACAGATACCTTTCCATTGCATTTGGAGCTTTTTAAAAGTTTAGATGCTGAAATAGGGCAACAGCTATCAAACTTGGCATCCGAAATTGGAGAACAATACTCCAAGACTATAACGAAGTTTGTAATTATTTAATATCTTTTGTATGATTTCAAAAATTGTTTGCTGCTGTTAAGATTTTTTTAATTTGTTCTGCCTGTACAACATTACGCATCAAATCTTCCATCAAGTATTTGTTCTGAACAATTTATTTTTTTTAATTCAAAAAATAAACTACTCATTAAATTTTCACCACAATAAAATAACAAGTATTGAAATACTTTCTACAACTGTATTTACTTGAATGTATGGGGTATTTTTTCAATCAAAGAGAGTGGAAGAAATACAAGAGTGTCTTAGTGTAATTAATTTTGATCCTGTACTGCACAAACTCAATCAGAATTTTCTCCTGTGTGATTGGTTAAAAAAGTCCTTACATGAATATATTAACATACTAAGATTGGCAACATGGCTTAAAACCATGGGTTCTGGAAGGATAACACTCAAACCTGATAATTCTGCACCCCAATGCACAGGGAGAAATGCTGTTCAGCATAGTCGCAGGTAGATTTTTGATTTTATGTGTATCAATGCTTTTGATACTTTTTGTGACAATTGAAGGATCCACTGGAAAAATGACCTAAGTCACATACAACTTTTTGAACTTAGCTTTATGTTTTATCGTAAATTATTTATTTTAAATGAATATAAATTATGTATTATGAATAGATGTATTATAAATTTTAATTTGGGTGTTACGGAAAAGTAGGTTCGTATAGTTAAAATTAACATTTATGCTATAAAATAATTGAATAAAACATAAAATCAAATTTCAAAAAGTAGTATGTGACTTAGGCCGTTTTTCCAGTGGACCCTTCAATTTCAAATCACTAACATTTTGTACCAAATATTGACTTATCATCATGGTCAGCGTGTAAACATGGTCAGAGTGTAAACATAAAACAATCCATTTTTTCAATTTAAAAAAAAATTTAGGTTTGTTCTTTTATTTAAATATAAAATGTCAAATATTTAAACTTGCAGCAATTTAGTATTTGTAAGAAAGAAGTTCACAAGGTATTTCTCTCTTTCCATTTTCTTTCTTTATATTTCAATTTTTACTTCCCTTTTCAGTCTATTTTTCACGTAAATTCTTCTCCAGTTAGAAATTTAATGCATGTTTTCCCCTTTGTGGACAGCGAATAAAGTTTTGTAACTTTAAGAAATCATTCCCTTAGTATCACAGTGTGGTCAGTTTTAAGTTTTGTGATGCATCAATTTTCAATTTGTTTAAATTTCAATATTTGTATGATAAAGAAGGCCGATGAAACGACAGAAATAAGCAATAACACTTGTAAAGAAATAATGACATACCCACTTGACAGCTGTATAGTTTCATTCCTTGACAAAAATTTCCACCCACAAAAAAAACAACTGAAATGTATGAGAAAGTAGTCAATGGTTACAATACTAAAATATCTTGATTCAATACTGGAGCATAATTTTTAAAAATGCAAGAAAATGCCGACCTCTATACAAAAGGGCAAGGAATATTATACCTAATTCTGTTGCAACGAGCCAATGAGAAGCAACGAAAATGAACAAACCTACGCAATGTGTGTTGAACAACTTAGGTTCAAGAGCCTGAAGCTGAACCAATCTGAACTATATTAGTTTTGTCACTATTACAAAGCAATGTTTTTGAAAAACATAGTGTAAGATATTTTTTAATTTAAAAAAACAGGCTTTAACACTTATTAGGCAACACAACTTTGCACAATAATTGTTTAATAGCATTGTATTAATTATGTTTGTGTAAGTATTACTGCCAGACCGCTTGCTCGCAACAATTTTTAATTTGAAAGCTCTTACACTAAAATATATTTATTAAGAATGCTTTTGTATTTTAAAAGAAAGAGATATTTTTACATTTTCGGATGTCAATATTTAGAATAGAATTTGACCAAGATATTTCTTTTTCGTTATTACATTACATTATTTTACTGAAAGAATACATTTTTATGTGGGCACTGAAATTTCTGTCACAGAACTCAGTTTATAGCCGTCTTTTTCAAATTGTACCACAGACTAATTTGGCTATTAAAATAAAGAAACTAATAAAATAATATTTGAAATGAAATAAAAATATGCATAAATATGTTGCTTGCATTAGTGACTTCTGGATATGTTAACCTAAAAAAAGCACTTTTAAAAAAGTAGAGCGAATTTACCACTTTGTTTTGAAATCAACAGCTCTTAAGTATCATTAAAACTTTCATTGTCCCCCCCCCCCCCTTTCTATTTAAAAGCAATCCATTCATGTACTGAACCCATTTTTTACTTGCATGGAATTTTGCCGAAATACGTTAGAAGAACTAGACCTAAGACCTGAATACTTTTGCAAGGAATGTTCTATTTGTGCTTTTCCGGTTTGAGTTTTTCATAGCTATTCATGTTGTGTCCGCCAAGATTGTTGAATAATGAATAAATGTCATTTTTCTAGCTAAATACTGATTTTTTTTTAGTTTAAATAATGAACAACAAGCAAAAGTCATGTATATGTATTTTAATCATATGAATTTGGCTGAGAAAACTACAATGCATGCTGATATGAAGAAATGTGGACATGCTCTTATATCAAGTGACATAATGAAATTGTTTGCTGATGTTTATTCTGATTTGTCAAAGTAAGTTTTATTTTTACATTTTTTATAATTAGCTAAATGTTTTTCAACATTATTAATTATTTGCAATTTGTGGTACATGTTCAAAAGGAGGAAAGATTTGTGCTGAGATTGTTTGAAGTCTTGTTCTTGGTGTAACAGCTCATTTGCTTTGTCAATATGTTTGGTTTTGGTTTGCTCTTTTGAACTTTGTTCAGAACATTTTACTGTAATAATGTCACGTATGTGTAAATCCTGCACCATTCAGAGAGATGTGTTCTGCAAAACACTACTCACTCTCAGTTGTATTTTTAAATGCATTTTTCGAGAAAATGCTTTCATTGTATAAAAATGCTGTTTTCACAATTGCAATCTTATTACCAAGCACCAGAAGTTGATGATAATTCTCATTTTTTAAAGCATTTTTCTATGTTTTGCACTATGTGAGCATCACTCACTTAATTTTCCATAGCTAATGTTACATCAGAAAAAGCTAAAGCTCATACAAGCATGTGAGCTAAAAATAACTAAGTGCTAAGTCAATAACATCACTGCATGATTGAGAAGAAATAAAAGCAGAAGTGCTTCTGTCCTAAATACCCAAGATCATTAACATAAAGCTATGTTGTCCGAGGTCTACAGTAATGAGGAATTGGCAGGTGGTGTATCCGCTCTCCTCCTTGGCCAATCACGGCAGACCAGTGATGTCACTCCGAACATGCACCAGTCATGTTGATGGCCCATGATTTACTACATGCAGCTGAATGTTTCTGATAGGCAGCATTTTAAATCTGTAAGCTTAAGGGGGTATTCTAGTCTAGAGGGCCAACATTTAGGTGCTTTTTAAAATGCTGTAAATAATAAACAATAAATGGTAAAGATTTTTATCATCGGGTTTTTTATCGGTTGTTTGTTTATGTTTAAAGAGCACAAAAAAAATTTAGTAAAAAGAAAAAGTCAAAATTCAAAAATGTACAGGCCCGTAAACTGGGGACCCCAAAAGGAAAAAGCTGCCCTCTGGTTGACACGATTCCACCCTCCTTGATGATTTGAAAACAAAAATCTTGATTATTTCTTAAAGGGGCCGTTCATAAATGATGTCATGCTTTTTTCCCATATATTTGACATCCCTCCCCCCTTTGTCACAATATGTCACACTTCAGCGGTGTGGTGTTAACCGTGCAATGTTGAAAATTAATTGAGTTGAAATTTATTCGCGGCACAAATTTGTGTTTTTACACCCCCCAGTTGGAATTAAGATTTCATTTATTTAATGTTTTTAGAATTTAGTTTCCCAGAAAATTTTGATTAGGCCGAAATAGTGGTAGCACATAATAATGTTTTTAATCGCGAAGTGCCACAATAATTCCCCAGATCAACGACTACCTTGAATGCGTTTACAGATTTACATGAAAAGAAAAAAATTTCGACTTACCCATTAGTTGCTGGTGTGTATATCGTTGTAAAAAAAATACGTAACAATTTTTCAGAAAAAAATAGCAAGGAATTTATTTTGGAGGGTCACATATTATAAAAAAAAACTATTAGGTGATCACCAAAAAGATAAAAATATTTTACTATGGTTCAAAAACAGAATGCATTAATTACTCATTATAAAAAAATGAACATAGGGATAATATTGTACATCTTGACCTGGCGTACAGTTGCCATTATTGAAAGGTGGTGAATAAAAAGCGGATGTTCAGATGATGAAACTTTTAAAAAAAAGGCTTGGAAGCCGAACGAAGGTGAAAACTCCTCGCACTCATCACTGGTTAGGATACTCAGGGATACTTTGTAGCCATGCGAATGAGACTGATTTTTCAGCTGTGATTTAAAAACCGCAAGCCGCTCGGCTCAGATATCATAATGATGCGACGTCACCCAGGATTGGGAGTCGCTAGGCGGAAAAAGGTTGGGGCATCGATGAAAGAGTCGTTAATTCGAGAGATTATATAAAATTTTAAATAAATTTAAAATATGGCGACTTGGCAACAGCTGCGCGCCAGCATCCATCCATGTCTCCAACAATATCACTCGCGCTACAGGAGCGCACAGGGCCGATGACTCTACGGCACGGATTTCACAGCGACACTCTCTCGTTTTTCGTCACTTTCTCCTCACGCAATTTCTCCGATGGCAACGGCGCACGTCACGTGCGCCAATGAGAGCGCAGGAGGAATTTTGGCGGGAACCAATCAAGCGTGACTCGCGAATTCTGAATCGAAACCGAAGATAGGCATCACTATGACGCATCAAAAACAACCTGATAAGATCTTCCAGACAGGATGTTCGAAGATGGACGACACTTTCGTTGAAAACAAGATGGCTATTTGGTAAAAAAAATGGTAATTTGGAAAAAGGAATGAAAAAGATTTATATTAAAAAAGTTTAGCATGGTAAAAGAATTTACGAATCGGTAATTAAAACAAGCAAAATTTTGATGTAAATGAATTTAGTGCCAAAAAAATACCGATTTCGTGGAAAATAAAATAATTTGGAATAATTTAATTGAAAGGAAGCATTACATAAAAAATAGAAATTAGAAAAATAAAAATAAATTAATTAATAATGAAAAAAAATATTTTAAATAGAAAAAAAATGTGATGCAATATCACATACACCGGCAAAACGAAGGAAAAAAAAAAGAAATGGGAAGTCCAGTAGCCAACTTTTTTTCAACGGGTCTACATCAAAAAAATTTTACACATGACTGTAAGCATACCACATTGCATAACATGAATACATACATAACAAAACTATTGAAAACCAAATATTCCCTCCAAAATTTAAAAAAGAAAAAAAATAAGGTAAGCCGAAACAGAATATAGTGTTTCTCATGAAAATGCATTGCAAAATCCCCACCAAAAACAAAACTTCAAAAAATTTCAAATTAGATACAGAGAATGCAATTGTATCTGTACATTTACACACATCAACCTTCATACCTAACTAGTATGCAACAGAAAAAATTTACATAAAATTTACTACACACAAAAAAAACTACAACAAATTTGCCCTAATGGCTAACGCACATATTATCAATGCACATTGAAAAAAATTATGTCATAACACATTTTTATGACAAATATCACATGTTACCAATTTCCTAAAGCAACACATAACATAAAAAAATTTGCCAGCAATTATTTGGCATTCTGTACCATATGGCGATCTACCAATATAATGTTCTCTTTCATTAAAAGTTCATCATTGCTTGGCTGAAAAAAAAATTTACTGTATGCTCGCATAGAGCCAGTAAATTGACTTGTTAGTCTGATCATTAACAGACTATTTCGCTTCGTGACATAATTGAGGTAATTACATATTTTTTGTAATCGTCTGCAGACATAATCAGAGTGATCCATGGAAATTTTTGACACAGTCTTGTAATTCTTGGTACACAATATAAGACAGCGTCCTGTCATACATTTGAAAAGTGAAAAAAATTTGAATACACAGTAAAAGTTGACATATATAAAAAAAGAGCAGATCAGCAAGTAATTTGTTTGACAGAAATCATCTCAAGGTTCCACAAATGGCCATAAAACGAAGAATGAAAAAAAAAATGTATAGGGTGAAAAATTTTAAAAACAAATACATGAAAAGAAAAATTTTAAAAAAATTTACGTAAATATATAAAACTAGAAGTATTTTAGAGCACAAAGCAAGTTGCAAAAAGATTCCGGAATTACAATCACGACCAGCACGATTGCCTTTCGCAAGAGCAAGCACACCAAAAACATTAGAATTACTAATTACGAGAGCGGAGAAAATAACGTGTCTGCTGTGGAGGATTAACTGGTGATTCAACAGATATTAATTTGCTATTACGAGATGGTGCGTGACGCAAACGATTAATATGTATGACAAAAGGTTGTGCAGTATCGTCGCCCAAAAGTTTGATTTCATAATTAACTTCGCCTAACTTTTTGATTACAGAATAAGGACCCGAAAATCTGGGTTTAAAAGTGTCCGAAGACTTAACATAAACAATATCTCCTGATTTTAAATTTCGAATACGTGATGAAGGCAATTGCCTATTATTTTGCTGAATTTGTTTACGTTCTAATGAGGAATAAGCTTCCGAATAAATTAAGCGAAGATCCTGCAAAACATTTTGTACATAATGGGAAGTATCAAGAAAACGAGGTTGAACATCATTATCAAAAGTATCAAAAAATAGGGATAGTTCCCTTCCATAATGCAACATATTAGGTGTAAAACCAGTTGATGAATGGGTAGTCCCATTATAGATAGACATATGCACCATAACTGCTACTTCTATAGAGACATTTTGTTCTAATAACGACAAAAGGGAAGATTTTATTGCACCATTAATGCGTTCAGAGATGGCATTCGCTTCAGGGTGAGCACGAGAAGAGTGCTGGATTGTCACACCCAAAGCTTTGTTTAATGAATGAAACACATCACTGTTGAATTGCGTACCCAAATCAGAAAGAAGATATGACATTCTGCCATGATGAGAAATATAATTCAACATATGCTTTACAATGGTATTGGCAGTAATATTTTTGAGAGGGTACAGAACCACATGACGTGAAAAATGATCCACCACTGTCAAAAGGTGACCATATTGTTTTATTGGCCCGAGAAGGTCTATGGAAACAAACTGGGCCAGACGTCTTGGGATCCAGACATTCTGGAAGGGTGCGGGCTTGATAGAATATGGTTTCAATCTGAGACAAACATCACAGGACAGAACATAATTTGCCAAATTTCGGTACATTCCTACCCAGAAGAACTTACTGACTAAAATTTCATAGGTCTTCTTTATACCAGTGTGAGAAACATGACAAATTTTTAGCACTTTAGGTTTTAAAGAGTCTGGCACTACAATAGTTGGAGAACTGGATTTGTTACGTACGTGCATTAACAAATTGGTTGAAGGACAAACAAAAAAATCTTTAAACTTGCGAGCATTTGCAAGATTTGGTTTTCGCAACCCAGCAATAGCTTCCTGAATAAATTGATCCTTCGATTGTTCTTTGAAAAATGTTTCTATTGAAATTTCATTAGGTGAGTCAGTAATTGAACACACATACCCTGTTGAAGTGGGAGTACTATTCTCATTAGGTGAGTTACTTGTAGAGGCAACAGATATCTGATTATTTAAATCAACAAAAGGAAGAATCAATTTATCCTGTGAATTTTGATTTATTGCAGAGTCATGAAGATTAGGATCAGGACTGCGTGAAAAAAAATCTGCAAGCACATTTTGGGATCCAGGGACATATTCATATTTAAAAGTATAAGTGCTGATTTCCAACAACCATCGGGTAATAATATCTGCAGGTGAAGTGACCTTTTTGTAGTGAAGCAACGGCTTACTATCTGTCATTAAGACAAAGGAACGATTAAAGAGATAAGTCTTAAATGCAGTTATCCCCTTATAAATGGCATACAATTCAAGTTTAATAGCTGGATAATTACGTTCAGAAGATGACAGAGCTTTGCTAAAATAAGATACTGGTTTGAGAACCCCATCATGCATTTGCAATAATACAGCAGAAATACCTTCTTTACTTGCATCAGTATTTAAATAAAATTTTTCATCCCATTTTGGAAGAATGACAAAAGGTTGGTTGAAAAATATTGACTGTAGTTTATCAAAGGCTTGCTGATGAATATCTTCCCACAAGAAAGGTTTATTCTTAGACGTTAGTTGAGTTAAAACATGAGTACATTCAGCATACTTAGGAATTAAATGACGGTAAAATCCACATAAACCCAAAAATTTCTTTACTTGGCGTACAGTACGAGGAGGAGCAAATTTTGTTATTTTGGCGATATTGGAAGTAATAGGCCGAATTAATTTATGAGAAATATGAAAACCCAGATAATCTATTTCAGTTTGGAAAAATACACATTTTGATGGAGATAAGGTCAGGTTATGCTTACTCAGCACAGAAAAAATAGATTTGAGCTTCAGGACCATTTCGTCAAAAGATGAAGCTCCAATTAAAAAGTTGTCCTGATAAGCATGTATACCATCAATACCTTGAGCATTAAGTTCATCAATAATTAAATCAACAAGAGCTTGAAATGAATTGGAACTTATTTTCAATCCAAAAGGAAGGCGGTCATTAGCAAAAGAGCCAAATTCAGTTGAAAAAGTTAAAATATCCTGAAGATGTTCAGGTAAAAGGATTTGCCAATAGGCAGAGTGCAAGTCTAAAACACTGTAAAACTGGTATTTGGACACTTCATTAATCAAGGTAGATATTTTGGGAAGTGGATAGGTAGAATTTTCAATAACAGAATTTAGTAACCTTAAATCTAATGCCATTCTATATTTAGGTGGTTCCTCAGGTTTGGTAGGATCCCCCTTTTTTCGAACCATAAGCATTGGACAACTCCAGTGGCTGACATTCCGATGAATAATATTTGCTTCCACTAATTCATTTAATTCCTCTTTAACTTGCCCTTTTAATGCTTGTGGAATTTCAAAAGGTAAAGCTTTAATAGGATTAGAGTTTCTTAATGTAATATTTGGAGTTACCAAATCAGTACACCCCAATGCTTTTACAGATTTACTAAAAACAGAAAAATTTTGCATTAATATGGGTAACAGAGTCTCTTTTTGATTTTCAGTCAAATGGGATAAATTGAAATCAGACATTTGAAGTTCTTGCTGTCTGAGCTTTAGAGTTTCATCAGAAGCAATAATTTGATGACAAAATTTTGTACCCCCCATATCAACAGAATCATTTTGTTGATCATCAACAATTTCATAATTGGCTGTGATGTCTCCCATTTTCATACCCTTATTCAAATGCAAAGGATTTTGCCCAATATTTCTAATAATGGAGGAAAATTTACTATTAATAACTTTATGAACTGCTGGATGAATTTCACAAGTGAAATCAACAATGCTAGGAGTGAAAAAAATTTCAGAAGAATTTATGGGAATTTGAGAGACATTAAATTTGGCTATTGCAGTTTCACCTGGAGGAACAATTAATTTATTTTGGAGATGAACAGAAAAAGTTTCAACAGAATTAACAGACTTAATGTTAGCAAAATGCTGAGAAAGATCTGTTTGCGACATCAGGGGTGCTTTGAAATTGTCAAAAGAAGCACTTCCTGTTTTTGAATTAATTACAACATTAAATTTACTGATGAAATCATAACCAAGAATTGCTGAAAAAGAAGTAGGAGCAAAATCTGCTACATAAAATGGATGCTTAAAAAAATGTTTACCAATTTTAAAGGATATTTCCGCACAAGCAGAAAATGATAAATTTGAATTAACAGTGCGAATAGTCACTGACCGAGATAGAAAACGACATTTGGTCAGGGTTTTAATCTCGTTGAATACATATTTAGGCAATAAACAAATACTAGACCCAGAATCTAAAAGCATAGGATATTCTACATGTGCAATAGAAACATTTAATATTGGTAAATCATGATTTGGGAAAACATTATAGTTGAGTTCAACTTTTGGGTGCTTTGGTTTTGAAAAATCCTGTAAAAATTCTCTAATTGTTGTGGTATCTATAGAACCATTTAAATATTTGTCAATATCAGGCTTAAAAGTAGTTAACAATTGATAATAAAGTTAACTTAATTTTAAAAGTGGAGATAAATGTTTTAGGCATTAAGGCTAATATTTATTTTAAATTTACCCCAACTATGTCTGAATTGAAAAAGTTTTTCAAGATACAAAACCTTACTTTCACCATATTTGATAATGTAAAAAGACATATAATTACTCAGAGCAATTAAGATTCTGTCATTAAAGAAAGTAAAGTTGTCAAAACACATGTTTACCAGTTATTGCTATAATGTTTTTACTATTTCATTTTATTTATTTATTCCTGTTAGAATGTCATTTAATGATGTTGCTGTTAAAATTTTTCAAATGTTTTGATGGAATTTTGACCTCAGATCTTAAGTGCATTTTTTCAATTTTAATTTCTATTTTCGGCCCTTTTTGGTGTGTCTTTAGAGCAATTTTAGGGATTTTTAAAATTGTCAACTTCCTGGCCCTGCTTATTTATTACATATGATATTTTTAAGGCAATAGAGAGTATTTTGATCAAGATTCATTTGCATCAAAAATTTTATTGAAAATGATTTTTCACAATTTATTTTTTCGGACTTTTAACATCTTTGAAAAGAACTAAAACCTGCAAATATGTTCTATAATTTCTTGAAGAAACGCTGCCTTATTTACGTGTTTAAAAGTTGAAACTTCTTAAGTGCAGCGTTTCTGTCAATGCAAGATATACAACCAAAAATAAACGCCATTTGACATTGGACAATTTTTTCTGGTGCTGAAAGTCTCCAAACCGGTCTCAATGAACTGGGATGGCATTTGCTCGGCCAAATTTATGCAACTATACTTAACAGTATAAAGGCCCAGTATTTGTAGCATCAGTTTTGAGTTTTGTATTGTCATTCAGACATCATCCACAGAAATAAAGGATGAAGATTATAACAAAGGCAACAACAATGATGTGAAGATAATGATAACGAAAATAAATTATTTCAAGTTCCCGCCATTACTGTGCCATTGCATGAACATGCCTGCGCTTGTGTTATCAGAGGAAATGCCTTATCATTGCATAAGTATGTGCAGTTTGGTGATTGCAAAGGAAGTGTTTAGGAGTTAGCGAGGACTGCTTCATAATTTTGTGCAGAAAATTGTTTTATGCATTATATGTAATAAAAATTAATAAAAATCTGCATTCTATGCAATTTTAGAAGTTTCAAAATCTTTTGAAGTTTGGCCAAAATGACTTTCTTAAAATATTAAAGATGTGTTTTTCTTTAATTTATGTTAATTTATGAATCTTCAATTTTAGAATGAAGGATTTTGGGGAAATAATGGGTAAAACTGTTAGTGATTGCTGGATTGCTGGCAAATTATCTGATGAACGAGAATTATATGTTGTTTTACAACAAAAGAATGCTAATATTGTTGAAGTGAATGGTAAAGTATATTTTCTTGCTTGGTAATTTAACTATTTAGATTCAGACTTTTTGACATTTTTCAGGATATGCTTTTTAAATTTATTTGTGAATTATTTTCTTCTTTTTTTTTTGCTCTAAGTAATTTGTAATTTATAAAATTGAATTGTTAATTATAAAAACAATATTAAATATCTTGAAAAATTTATTGAGCCACATCAATTTTTAAGGTAATTAGAGCAAAAATGGTTTTAAACAAAACTAAACCTTAATAGCTAAAACATAAATAAAATATTAAAAGGTTATTTTTATGAGTCTTTTGTGAACTAGTCTTGTTATTTCTTTGTTTATTATGTGCCCACATTTGCAGTTCATCAACTTCAGGGTGTAAAACTGGTCAGTACAAGTCGGTGTTTTTTTGCAAAATTCTTAGGCAATTCATTTAAAGAGACAAAAAACGCAAATCATTTCCTTTCCTTTTCCTCAAAAATCTTTTCTTTCCCCTTCACTAGAAGCTTAAACAAACAGATCCTCCCCTTCCCTAAAACAAAAATGCATGCAATAAATTTCTAACAATACAAGATAATTTTTGCCAGATTTCTACTTTGAAACGAAAATAATCAACCATTTTGTGCACTTATGCTTAGTCAAGCAGCCAGAGCATAAAGTGCTCTTATAGCTTGTTGGGAGACATGCAGCTATAAGTGAAATCCAAACTCCGAGAACGTGATCGGAATAACTGCTATACTGATCAACGTCCCTGCCCTTCCTGGGATTCGTGCCCGGACTCTTGGTAAAATCTTCCTTGCTTTATGAAAACCCTTTGCTTTTTTTATGTTACTGTGTTTATTAGATGGGTATGAATATCTTGCTTAATGGCAAAACTAGTTCTTTTTCCTCTGAAATTGGTACTTAAACTGTTGGTTTATTAATTATTTCATAAACCAGTGTGCTCTGCCAGCACAACCAAAAAACAAGGCCTAAAGTCTCAAGCGTAATCTCATGGTGATGTCACCACAAATTGATACATCTCTTTTAAATATTTCATTATTGTATTCAAACCAAAGTAGTTTTAAAAACTTGGTCAGTATTTTATCAATTTTGGTAAAGTCAGTATTTTAATCCTTCTAACCAGTTTTACCTCCTGCAACTTTGGCCTTCATTCATTTCAGTAGACAGAATTAGAACCTAATCTCTTTAACCCATTCCCTGCTACACCTATTTCCAATGCAAATTTTAATGAGATACTATTTTCTTGCATCACATGTCCTAAATAACATGCAAATGCAAAGAAAAAAAATTACTTGTTATTTGGAGGAAGTTATGAAATGGATCATTCATTATTCTAAAGGATATTATTGGCTCATTATTTTTAAACTTTAAAAAAAAGGAAAATAAAACAAATATCTCGACGAAATATGCTTTTTTATTAAAAAGCAGAATTTGCTAATTGAATTTCAAAAACATTTTTCTCATTACCTGTTATGAGCTTTATGATTTAATCAAAATTTAAAACTTCAGATCATCTTCCTTTAAAATTTAGCAAAAAAAATCACAGATAGGGAAAAAAATAAAAATATTTTGTAAAATAAAGCTGCTTTATTTACAGAAATACAGTCAAATTAAAAAGTTTTATAATTTAATGTGTGTAAAAAAAAGGAATGGTGCAAACACAAACCTTGACCAAGGAATGAATTAGGTGGAAAAATTTACTATTTGATGTATAAAAACTCATTATCTATTTTTCTCTTAATAAAGTGTCTGATATTTTTTCAAAAGAATTGTTTAACCCCTTAACGCATTTGCCTGTGTCTCACACGAATGAAAGAAGTTACTGGAAAATTTGACCATGCCCGTGCGTTGTTTTATTTCCAATGCCCGTCTGAGATCCGTTCACTTTGTTCGTATAATATTTTTTCTCTATGTAACTTTTACCCCCCCCCCCCCCCCCACAACCTGAAATTGCAAAGGATAACTTACACTATATTAGTTTTTCAGAAAAAAAAACTCGTGCTTTAAGTTAATATTTTTTACTATATATTTTTCAAACTTTTCTATTTAAGGCTGTTAACATTGGTCAAAGCCTTGCACGTAAAACACAAAAGCTGTCGCTGAATCTGCTTTTCCCCATTATAATCTACTTAGGGAAAAAAGAACCAAAAATTACTTTGCTTAACATATATATAGTATGTTTTTATGGGTTTGTTGAACTTTTAACAGTTGACTTAACTCCTTGAAGAAACAGAGGAATTTATTTGCAAGTTATTTACAGTATGTGCAGTTCTTGAGCACAGAAAAATATCACAAGGTTCACACATCACCGTAAAACCAAGGGTAATCTCATAATTACTTCTCAAATATGAATAGAATCAAGCAATAAGCTCACCGCACAATGGCTCAGCCTGACATGCACTCACAAAAGACTAAAAACTGAACTGAACTTCTGGCCAGAGCTCCCTATGTAACATCTCGGATCACGCGACATATATAATCCAGAAAATTCTAGCAAAAACTAGGATTATCTATCACGATCGGAAAGTCGCCAAGCTTGGCGAGAAACAACAAAATAAAAATCTCAAAACACAGGTTCATAACAATGTATATATTTTAGTATGTATGCATATCAGCAATTCTTTTAATGACAATATGATGTGTAAATGGTTTAGTTCAATATAATTTTTTCATTTTTATGTTTAAAAAAAAATAATGAATGTACAAAATCTTAACCCAAAGTATTTTTTATTTTATCAGTGAGGCTATACTTTCAAAATTAAATTTTTTCCTTTGAACCTTTTTAATCTTATCACTTTCTGTTACAGAGGAATTAAAGAAGCTTAGTACTTCACAGTTTCAAAGCATCTTCATCATGGACTAATCTTTAATTTAAAAAAAAAAAAGTGATCCTATTGATGACAATGATTGTGATACATTCATGTAAATATCTAAGTACATATTTGTGAATATATGTATGTATGTATATAGAAAGGATAAGATGGTATATATATATAATATTGATAAATAAATAGATTATTATTGACACTTTCTGTGCCCGTTGTTCCTTATTTTATTTATTGTAGAATTCATAAATTAAAGAATTTCCTTTAATTTAAGTAATTTTTCATTAACAAACATGTTTATATATACAAGCTAAATACCCATCATTTATTGGCTGAATTTTTTTAAAGAGAAATTTAGAATAGTCAAATAAAGGAAGAGAAATAATATATCCAACAAAAAATTTCACTTCTGATTAACAATTTATTTAAATGTTGCAAAATGTTTGTAATAACCCTTTATCTACCAAATGATAAAATTAAAATACTAATTGCAGTTTATTTATTTTTAAGGGCTCATAAAGAAAAAGAAGTAATTAAAACAACACATCTTTTAATAATATACTAATTAAAGTTAACTTTAAAAAATGCTGAAGTAACGTTTATGCACTTCCATCACAAAATTATTTTGTTTTAATTGAAAAGATGAAACACTATAATTGCTTTTTATTTTTTAAGAATTCCATGTCCCTTTTTGAACCTGGGACTGAGGAGGAGGGAAATGTTCTCCAACAGGTCGGATTTTGCATGCGTATATCCCCAACCCCAGAACTTTTAAAAAGGCAATATCCTAAATAACCACTATAGGCTATTCAGCTTCCATCAGAATGATACGTCAGAAATTAAAAATTGTCCGCATAAAATAAAGCGAAAAAAATGGCGGTTTGTCAATCATTTGAGAAAAAATAATTTTGAGCTATAGCCATGGCTATGACAAAAAGTGCCTATAGCTCCTGTTCTAGTGAACTTAGAATTTTGACACGGAAAGCCCTGCCGAGAGCCAGAACGGGACCCATTTCGGTCTTGTCCTCGCCCTTCCCTCCGCCCCATTTCATAAAAATTTTAAAAACTATATATAAACCTAATTAACATTATTAATTGACAATTAACCTTATGAAGTGACGCGAGAAATATAGACCATAGAGACATTTTACTCTTTGCACTGCTCCGATCCATGCCTGTGATTTCTAATGGTTGGACCTTAATACCGATACCGCCGTGACTTTGTGTGGTATCTACCTTACCCACAGTGTGGCAACGCAATCTTTTCAATGGATATGCTTCAAACTTTCGTCCAATTTGACAGATAGAACAATACAATGCCGTAGACTATTACAATACAAAAAGTGAAATTAGGGGGCCTCAGTGGCTGAGCTGTCAAATCGACTGGTTCCGTTGCCTCCCTGCGCGGAGTGAAAGAGGCGTGGGTTGGATTCCCACCTTTTCCTGGGTGTATTTCCTTCTTTGTATATTAAAATCTGTTGTGCTGTCTTGTTCTATCTGTCATATTAGACGAGAGTTTGAGGCATAGCCTTGAGAATAGCAAATAAACTCGAATATTTATGTGACCTGAAATGGTAGTAAACAAACAAACAAGTGAAATTATTAGAATACACCTAGGGGACAGGACGAGAATCGAACCCATCACCTCTTCAATGCGAGCAGGCATACATCAGCACTAACTGTCCGTTAGATCTATTTTTTATCTATTTCATGCTCAACTTTTATTTAATTTAAAATTTATGGCAAGTCTCCGTTCTAACAGACGATGGCAGGTCCAGGGTCCAGCCATTGAGGTGGATGTCGCAGTATCGCTCAGGTAGCACTCCAGTTAGGGATGAGAAAGGGTAGGGAAAAGAAGGGGGAAATCACTTAAGAACAATGATTGGCTGGTATTTGCACTACAACAGTTTCCCTTTAGTTCAAGTTTTTACAGAGGCAAAGCGCAAAGATTGCAATCCTCTGATTTTGTCTGATGCAACAAGCATCTAAATAGAATAGAATAGAATAGAATTTGCACTAAAAGTGATTGCGTTATTTTTAGAGTTCAGACACAATGGCAATAGACGACGAACGCATAATTTTGCAGTGGTCTACCTCTGACGTCACTAGAATAGGTGGAGCTACGTGGCTATGTTGTGTTGCTGTGACATCACAACAATAATAGGTGCAGCTGTAGTGTCTTATTATCAAGCCAGAATAACAAAAACAATAAACATAAAACCAACAACAAAAACAAAAAACGAAAAAGATGAATGAATCACCGAGTATAACGAGGAGTACAGCAACAAGTTCACTCCTTTGAAGTAGCTCCACCCACTTCTCTGACATCAGAAGGAACCGCTACACCGCTAACCGTGACGTAATTGGTAGATCGTTGCAGAATTATCCGTTCGTGTATAGACGCTTCTAGGGATGGAAGTTTTAGTTCACTTTGAGGAACTAGTTCCTTTTATTCCTTTGATTCTTCGGAACTAGTTCTAGGAACTAGTTCCTAGAACTAGTTCCATCAGACCTAAAGAAGAAAAACTTTCCTCCGTGTTTTTATCTATTTATTTATTCTTTTTTTTTTTGGGGGGGGGGAGGGGGTGAGAGTATTGCAGAACCTAAATGTATCTCAGTATATGTATATCACACGCATAGATATGCATTTACATATATATGCGCAGGTGTGTAGGAGAGGGGGGGCTCAGGGGGCTTAAGCCCCCCATTAGAAATCAGAAAATTTTCATTTTAATGCCAAATGCGATAAAGCTGCATTCAAAGCTGCTAGTTTGTTTTACATTAATCAAATATAATGTATAGTTAAATCAACGAAACTGCATAAGAATTTTGATCATTTTGTGAAAACTATGAATCTATTTTAATACTCTACAAAATTATTCATTTATTAGTGATTTTTTTGTAATTAATATTAATAATAATGAGTGAATACTAATTACTTTTAAATTTTTAGTGGTTGGTTTTTCTTTAAAATAATTTTGAGCATTTGGAAAAGAAATTGGGTGAGCCTCCCCCCCCCCCCCCCCGTGATTTTTAAATTACTACGCTCCTGTATGTGTGTGCATTTTTGCGTTTATAATATACAGTTGAACTTGGTTATAGCTAGTAACATCGTTTATAGTGACAACTCTGTTAAAATGTCAAGAAATTGCAGTCCCTTCATTCGCCCGTGAATAGCAATAATGCTTGGTGCTCGCTTAACCTTCACTTGGGAAACAGGGTTTCACTGTATATATTATTAAAAATTAAGCTTTTATTTCATTCAGAATAAAGCGCTTTAATCGAATAAGCAAAAATAACTTCTTTCATCACTTTTTCTGTAATTTAACAATAAGCTTTCTTTTTTGAGTATACGCTGGGCATTTCATTTTAGAATATGTTTTATGATAAATTTATAATGATGTTTAAAATTTTTATTTCTGTACTTAAATTTTTTTCATAGCTGAAAGACCCCCCACCCGAATTCGTGTTGATTGGCATTCATTCTGAATGTAGGATTTAAGAACACCATTTGTGTTGCCTACATACTTTTTTACTTCATAAAAATATCGTATTTTTGAGCGTGTTTCTCCCAATAATAGAAATTAGTACTCGTATTTATTAATTGACATAATAAGCAATGGCTGCAGCAACATTTCTTACTTAATCAAAAGTCATTTTTTTATTAAAAAAAAAACTGTGTTTTAATTTTGCCTTTACTGGAAATTAAGAAATATGAATAAGTTAATAGAAAATTAAATGATCGCAACTTTTTTTAGATCCAATAGAATATTTACTTTCTCGAAACAATATACAAACAACATAAAATACAGAAGACACTTTCTGGAACTGCAAACAATCCGGATACATTGAAGCCGCCTACTGCTGTGGAGAAAAAAAAGAATAATGTGAAAAATAAGAAATAACCCAGTAAAAAACATATCCTTTCAACAAAGGAAAGAAAGAAATGGAAACGTTTCAAGATGTTCCTGATGTGTTTCTGTGTTTGATTTTATCAAAATTAAACGTGTAATATATGTTAATGCAAAAATGAAATTAGATAATGTCTTGATGCGTCATTTGCAAAACTAAATAGATTAAATATTCTTTCTTTTTTTTTTTCGAGATAAAACTTGTTTGCTATTTAAAAAGATGCAGTTAATATTTATGACCAATGCGCCCCTAAGAACGACGCGCCCTGAGGCGGGCACCTCACCGCCTCAGCCTACCGACGGCCCTGTAATCAATTCTTGAAAACTTTTACAAGAAATTAAAAACGAAAAGATCAGTGCGTTGAAGTTACGAATCAGAGTTGATGTATAAAATTTATACAAATTAAATACCCAATGTTTTTGGAAACAAATAAGAATATATACAAGTACAATACTGTTTGCAGGAAGAATTTTGATTGCAACACAAAAATTAATAAATGAGATATGTTAATTAAACTGATTTCGAAATACTTATATATGTTTCATGACAGCCATTCCCCATTCATCATATTACTCTTATACAAATGAAACATTCTCTTACCACCTCATCAAAAGATTAAACATCAAGTTCCGAAGTATGAGGCAAATTAATTTCACGCTTTTAAAAACATGTTGAAAGAACAATTTTCTGAAGCCATTAAATAAAAAACAGATATGAAACACTTTTTTTTTCTTTCATTTTTTTTTTGGGGGGGGGGGGAATCGAATAGTGACAAAAATAGCAAATTTGCATTTATTTTTCAATATTCATACTGAAGTACGATATGGATTTTTGCCTAAAGAAAACTAAAAATCCCATTATATTAAGTGAAAACCAATCGTCTAAAATTAAAAAAATAATAATAACAGGAGTAAAATAATAGTTTTTTTAAACCGTAGAATATATACAAGTACAGTACTGTTAGTAATAAATGATAAATGCTAATTAAAAATGATTTCGAAATAATTATATATAAACATATATAATTATTTCGAAATCATTTACGAGATACACGAGAGCCATTTCCCATTCATCATATTACTCTTATACAAATGAAACATTTCCCTACCACCTCATCAAAAGATTACATAGCAAATTCCGAAGTATGAGAAAAAATAATTTCATACTTTAAAAAACATATTGAAAGAACGAATTTTCTGAAGCCATTAAATAGATGAAGAGATTTGTGAACACGTTTTTACTTTTTGGGGGGAGGGGAGGGAGGGAGGAATCGAATAGTGACAAAAAATAGCAAATTTGCATTCATCAAATTAAATTAAAACCAAACGCCAAAAATGGAAAAAAAAAAAATAATAATAGGAGTAAAATAATAATAATAATAAAAATAATAACGTTTAAACTGAAAAAGAAAAAAAAGTGCGTGGAATTTAAGATAATGCATACGCGTATAGAAAATTAAAAGATCACAATTTTTAAAAACAATATAGAGCATTACTTTCTCAAAATATATTATCAGTATACAAATTTTGATTATTGTTACATGAAAAGAACCGAGCAATATTTTAAATTATTTGAACTGAAATTATTATTAGCTCTGCTGTAAATCTTAAGAATAAAAGCGTGCTTACTATTAATTATGGTGCAAATCATTTCCAATTGTGATGCAAAAACAGCATTTCGGTTACTTTTTTTGAGCTCAGTCTGCTTCTCTTTTCACTTAAAAATTGCCCAGCTTTTGAGAAGATGCGCTCGCATGGGACAGAGGTTCCTACAAGGCACAATCTTCTTTTTGTTATTGCATACAGTCTGGGATAAATATTTTTTCTGTCCTTCCACCACAATAGTGGATTCTCCATTCGTCGAAGGATCGGCTCTTGCAAGAATTTATCCACTTCCGCTATTGCAGCAGCTGACGGATTGATGGTAGCCATCACTGAAGATGAAACAATTTCATCAAATTCCTCCCAAAGTGAAGAGGATGCTCCATTTGAATTTGGAGCATTTGAACATTGTGATGTGGCCGGTTCATCTGTGCCGACTGATATGGACGCTGCTTTTCTTTTCAGCACTTCAATTGCTTGGCTGCATCTATTAGAGCTTAAAAAGCCGTACTTTTTGAATCTAGGATCCAGTAGAGTTGCTTGGGCAGTCAGTTCATCTTTTTCTACATCCCCAAGACGAGTTTCCAAGTTCTCCTTCATCTTTCTTGCCACTTTTAAAATTGGTTCGCTAGTTTCCTCGTTGCATAATTTTAATAGGTGTCTGAACATTGCGCGATGGAAGAGAATTATTTTTGATGCTGAAACGCTTTTTTCAGTAGAAATTTCTACTGTTACGTCTTTAAATAACTTCAATATCTCCATTAGTTTCGCTACAACGTGCCACTCTTCCTCGGAAAGGGTAGATAATTTGACTTGAAGCACTGCAATGGTGGCGACTACTGCATCTTTTACGTGGAGCATTCTTTCCAACATATCATATGTTGAATTCCACCTCGTAGAAACATCCTTTATCAACTTCAGCTTCGGCAAATTCATTTGTTGCTGAATTTCCGTTAACTTCATTGTGGCCTTTGGGCTTCTTTTAAAAAATTCGACGATACCCTTTACTTTGTCCAATGTGTCTTTTATCTCGCGCAGGCCTGACTGCACGATTAAGTTTACCGTGTGGGCAAAGCACGGGATATGACGCCACTTGCACAGGCGTATGGCTCCCACCACGTTTGCCGCATTGTCCGTCACAGCTGCAACAATATAATTAAAATTTGCCACTCTTCGACGACGTTCTTTAAAAAAGCTGCAATGTTTTCTGAAGTGTGGCTGTTCGAAAATGTAGAGCAGTCCAGCAATTTTGACTGCAAATTGTCCTCTTTATCCAAAAAGTGTGCAGTTACAGCAACAAAGCTTTCATTATTTATGGAAGTCCATCCATCTGTGGTGAGGCACACAGCTGTCGCTTCTTTTAATTTTTCATTCACTTTTTCTTTTTCTTCAAAGTACATTTTCGGAATTAAAGTAGTTGAGATGGTTTTCCTGCTCGGGAGACTGTACCCAGGAGCCAGCATTTCAAATAATTTTTTAAATTCTTCCTCTTCTACAATGCAAAATGGGTGAAATCCTTTCACTACCATTTTCACCAGTTGTTCATCAATTTTTTTTGTTTTTTGTAGAAACACTGGCTTGCTGACATAGTCCGTAATTTTCTGTTGGGCAGAGGCAGGAGCTGAACAGGGCATTTCTTCTGGCATTTCTGACGTCGAAGGGCAATCCAGATTCATGATTGACTCATCTGTATCTGCTATGTTATTACTATCCACACTTGCAGTTAATAGTTTATTAATTTTCCCTGTAGTTTTTGTCTGCCTAGACAATGACAGTGTGGGATGCCTGCGATTTAAATGGCGTATCAAATTACCCTGCGATCCGCCTTTCACACTCAAAATTTGAGCGCAAAGGGAACATTTTGCCATGTTATTGGGAAGTTCCGCAAAATAGAGCCAAATTTCACTTCTTTTCCTAGTAGCCATGAGGAATCTATAAATTTGAGCAGTAAGGCTAACAATCCGAAGCTTATGTGCTATCCGAAGGAGATATTTTTGAGTACTGACTGAGAGACCAGAACATCATACCTTTTTATTCGTGTGAAAATTTTAGAGAACATAAAGTGTTTTACCTTTTCAATAATCAAATAAAGAAACGAAAATTACTTCAAGAAATGGTTTATCCCAAGCATACGTTTTTGTGCTCTTGATGAACTGAACACATATGCTTTACTTCTATTTAAAACCCTATCCCAATTATGAACTCCCCAAAACGTAAGATAAACGCTTGCTGCACTCCTAATAATACTAGCTTCCAAAGTATCCCCTTTGTTGGTATCAGAGTAAATTTACTCAAGCATCATATATTTCTTTCAAACAGCAGGCCGCAGACCATTTTCAGGGGACTCTTTTGTGACAATTAGCCGTTTGACAGGTGATAAGTTACTGGACCTCCTCTTTCTTTCAGAACGAAATGGTCAGCCCGAACCCCATGCGAAGTTTGTTTTGTTGTGTCGTTAACTCCCACTGCTGCTAATACTCTTCTTTCATACAATAGAGGAGCTATATGACGGGAGAGCAAATAAAGCTTTATTTATTTGTAATTTATTTTTTTGTTAGTATAATTTGATTTTATTTTTTTCGGGAATTAAAAAAAGAACGAAGCAATGTATGTATATAGATATTTATGTGTGTGTGTGTGTGCGTTATATGTATATTACATACATACATGTGTGTACATATCGCTTAAAACCAAACTAAGAGCTTTTGGGGGGAGGGATGATCATCAAAGTGAGAAGACATTGGACTATATTTCCTGTTTTATAAAAATGAAGCACTAATTTGCTTACTTTATTTGATGAGTAGAAAATTTTTGATTTGGTATAACAAAAAGTATTTTTTGAAGAAATAAGTATAGCGAAATTCGCTGAAACTTCCGATTTCGAATTGGGGCTACAGCCTCCCATCTTGCTACGTGCCTGATATTTATATTTTGTTCCATTATGAAAGAAAGTGAACTTTATTTAATGCAAATTTTTAAAAGTCTAATATTTGTCTTTTACCTCTTGGGATTGTTTAAAAAATTTTTAACTTTTAATCCGTTACTTCTATGAAAAGAACAATTCATAAGTAACATTGGTTCTAATTCACGAAGTGCTTTTTTGCTTGTTGAGCTTAGCGCTTTTTTCCTCCAAAATATTATTTATGATCTATATGTACCAACAGCATGAGAGTGAAAAGATTAAACTTTTCTTAAAAGGCCTATTTATTACGGTGTTCGAAAACTGACAATTTTTTTCTCTTTTGTTTTGGTTAAAAAAACCCAGAAGATTTTTTTTTCTTTGTGTGCTATTACATCACATTGTTATATAAGGGATCATTCATAAATGATGTCACGCTTCGAGGGGGGAGGGGAGTTCGGGAAATTGTGACAAACTGTGACAAGGGTAGGGGAGGGGGTAACAAGAAGTGTGACATCATGCATAATGCAATTTAATTGCCTTTTCTGGTGATATAAAGACCAAGAACAACAGTCAGAGACAACTTCAACAGACCTTTTACGGCTACAACCTTAACGTAAAACGGCAGCAAAAAAGCGAGTGAGCCGTTGAGCAGAAAACAATACAGAGTATATATAGACTTCTTCAAGAAACAGCTTTAACTGTAACATGTACTCTACTGATGTGTACATGTAAAATTAGATATTTGTATGTATGTAACGTCATTTTTTCATTTCATAATATGTACAGTAAATGCCTTTCTTTTTCATCTTTGACAACATTTTCATTCAATTCAAATCATGTTTCCCTCTCGATTTGGACAGAGTCCGTGTTATACGAGTTTTCGATTATCCGAGGTATCCTCGGTCCACATTACCTGGCATAATCGAAGCTCTACTGTACCATTACATTACAGAAGAATTTTAATAACCTTATTTTCGTATCACACAATACTTAATGATTTCTGTGTGTAATTATAGTACACCGCTTTTAAATTACGCAGTGTTAAATAGGATGGTAGCAGATGAATGTGAAAAAGGTGCTGATGAGACTGTTATTATTTCAGTTAAATTTTAATTTTTAGTCTATTTATATTATTTCTTCTCGGAATGTTTCTAGCACGTTGAAAAATGTTTTCTTTTGCTGGTAAAATATTTTGAGTTATCAATTAAATTTTTTGTATTCGCGAATTCACCTAAAGCAGTTTTGAAATCCATATTAATAATTAAAAAATACAAAAAAGTTTTTTTTTTTCAAATATTTTATCCACTCTCCACCACAACATATTTCTTATTATGTTTGAAGGGAAATGTTAAATGTAAAGTAAGGGCAGATTTTTTTTTTAATTTTTATTTTTAATTTAAAGAAAAAACCTTTTGTACTAAATTATGCTAATAAAGTGAAATGTACTGATTACTCCTGAGCAAACCAACCATTTAAAATTTTACTATTGGCAATAGTTAAAAACATTTCCAGAAATTTCTAGATAGGATAAACGATTAACTTGACAAATTTTCTTTTTTTCCAGTTGAACCTTCAGTGGCATCGCAACAGTACCGGATCGTTTAGTCTTCCGTGTTAGGGAAAAACTTAAAAATGCCGCCCCCCATCCAATTATTGTACATATTCCATATAACATTGATGCGCTTGCCATTTTTTGTAGGATTTCCTCACGCCCATAACTTTAGGCTATTAATAACACCCATAACGAAGAGGCACGTGACTGCCTTCTCAAACGACACTTACAAGCTCCCCCCCCCCCCCTTGTTCTCAAAAGGATGCTTTTAAAATTGGTAAAAGAAAAAAAATTGTATTAATTGAGCATGATATGATTTATATTTCACTATCACAAGCTTGCCCCCCCCCCCCTTCCCAAAAGGAGGCATTGATAATTTGTAAAAGAGAAACTATTGTACTGTTTGATCATAGCATGTTTTACATTTCACTACTATAAGGGGAAAAACCTTGATTTTTTTAAAATTTAAATTTTGGCACTGAAAATTGCCACTCCCTAAAACTGCCTCCTTAGAAGCACTTGTCTGCCACAGAAGCCGGCCGACTGATCAACGACGCAACACATTCAGTATTCTTCAATTTTAGAGTTTCCAACAGCTTATACAAATAAATAATTCTATTAATCGGTTTAAAGCATTACCAAAATAGGCGATCAATCATCAAATCGGAGCGTCGAACTAAGATTTTCTCTCTTTGTAAAAGTTAAATTTTCCTAATTTTTTTTTTCTTTTCTTTTTTTCTCTTTCTTTCTTTTTCTTGGTGCATCAGTTGAATTTGCCACTCCCGCAGAAGTGCCACCCGGGGCATGGGCCCCGGCTCCCCCCCCCCCCCTCCCTCTAGATCTGGCACTGAATCGCAACTAAAAATTTCTCCTGGGACGGAGGCACTATAGAGGAGGTTTGCTCCTTACATGTACCCATATTACTTAGGTCTTAGATATTGCTTAGAACTAGGGTACATAGGGTTCCTTTGTACATTAAAAAAGATCTTCATAATTTTAAGATTAGCTTTAAACTAAACACTTCTATTTCTGATTCCCCAAAATATTTTTTAAAAACCTTTTGTTTATTTAAATGGAAGTTATTGAATTTATATTTTGTTGCACAAAATATGGAAAAGAAGAACGTTTAAGTGATTGAAGGGGGAGAAAAATGAAAGAAAAGAAAATAAAACCAAAGAACAGAAATAAGAATAAGATTTCGGTATTCTTTTGGTTATTATTATTATTGAGAGGAGAATTTTCCTTTTAACCGTCAGAGGATTTTGGTGGGAGGGCAATACTATTATCTTTTAAATTTTCTGCTATATCAAATGCAATTTAAAAATACTACAATGGGTTTGCCGTTTATAATAATAATAATGATAATTAATTCGCATTTCAATCATATAAGCAAAATTTGGATAATTTATATTTTATTGCACAAAATAAGAAAACAGATTTTTTTTTTGTGTGTATTTAAAAAAACAGAAAAATCTATGTTGTAAATGTTTAATTATTAAAGAATAAAAAACATGTAACTCGTAAAAGATATTTTTTTTCTTTTACTGATAAGACATTATAAGAATCCTCCCCCCCCCCCCCCACCAAAAAAAAGTCATAGTTCAATTTTGACTACCTATATAAAGAAATGCTATTTTCCTGAAACAAATAGCATACTGTAACTTTTTACAATAAGCAAGGCGTTACTTTAAGTAGTTAAATAAATCCAAAAGCGCCTCTCTCTTAAGCTCATTGTAAAACTAAATGACAGATATAATGTCTTCCAACAAAATTGAACCAAATAAATCTGAGAAATAATATCCTCAAAAGAACTAAAGTAAAGTGTCGCTCGGAACTAAAAAGGGAAAGAGTACTAAAACGACAATTAGGACCACTGAGTCTGCTTCGAACCGGAATAAAAACATGGAAGCAGTTCCATCGGACCGATATCATCCGCAGGGAATGAAGGAATAGAAATCCGGACCTAGTTCGTCTAGTTCCAGCGGACCCTCACCGGAAATAGTTCGGAATAACTTCCGGAACGATAGCATGGAACTAAACTCGGAACTAGTTCCATCGGACCAAGTTTCTTCCCCACCGGAAATAGTTCGGAATAACTTCCGGAATGATAACGTCAGGCATGGAATTAAACTCGGAACTAGGGATGGAAGTTTTAGTTCACTTTGAGGAACTAGTTCCTTTTATTCCTTTGATTCTTCAGAACTAGTTCCAGGAACTAGTTCCATCGGACCTAAAGAAGAAAAACTTTCCTCCGTGTTTTTATCTATTTATTTATTCTTTTTTTTTGGGGGGGGGGGGGGTGAGAGTATTGCAGAACCTAAATGTATCTCAGTATATGTATATCACATGCATAGATATGCATTTACATATATATGCGCAGGTGTGTAGGAGAGGGGGGGCTCAGGGGGCTTAAGCCCCCCATTAGAAATCAGAAAATTTTCATTTTAATGCCAAATGCGATAAAGCTGCATTCAAAGCTGCTAGTTTGTTTTATATTAATCAAATATAATGTATAGTTAAATCAACGAAACTGCATAAGAATTTTGATCATTTTGTGAAAACTATGAATCTATTTTAATACTCTACAAAATTATTCATTTATTAGTGATTTTTTTGTAATTAATATTAATAATAATGAGTGAATACTAATTACTTTTAAATTTTTAGTGGTTGGTTTTTCTTTAAAATAATTTTGAGCATTTGGGAAAGAAATTGGGTGAGCCTCCCCCCCCCCCCCCCCCCGTGATTTTTAAATTACTACGCTCCTGTATGTGTGTGCATTTTTGCGTTTATAATATACAGTTGAACTTGCTTATAGCTAGTAACATCGTTTATAGTGACAACTCTGTTAAAATGTCAAGAAATTGCAGTCCCTTCATTCGCCCGTGAATAGCAATAATGCTTGGTGCTCGCTTAACCTTCACTTGGGAAACAGGGTTTCACTGTATATATTATTAAAAATTAAGCTTTTATTTCATTCAGAATAAAGCGCTTTAATCGAATAAGCAAAAATAACTTCTTTCATCACTTTTTCTGTAATTTAACAATAAGCTTTCTTTTTTGAGTATACGCTGGGCATTTCATTTTAGAATATGTTTTATGATAAATTTATAATGATGTTTAAAATTTTTATTTCTGTACTTAAATTTTTTTCATAGCTGAAAGACCCCCACCCGAATTCGTGTTGATTGGCATTCATTCTGAATGTAGGATTTAAGAACACCATTTGTGTTGCCTACATACTTTTTTACTTCATAAAAATATCGTATTTTTGAGCGTGTTTCTCCCAATAATAGAAATTAGTACTCGTATTTATTAATTGACATAATAAGCAATGGCTGCAGCAACATTTCTTACTTAATCAAAAGTCATTTTTTTATTAAAAAAAAAACTGTGTTTTAATTTTGCCTTTACTAGAAATTAAGAAATATGAATAAGTTAATAGAAAATTAAATGATCGCAACTTTTTTTAGATCCAATAGAATATTTACTTTCTCGAAACAATATACAAACAACATAAAATACAGAAGACACTTTCTGGAACTGCAAACAATCCGGATACATTGAAGCCGCCTACTGCTGTGGAGAAAAAAAAAGAATAATGTGAAAAATAAGAAATAACCCAGTAAAAAACATATCCTTTCAACAAAGGAAAGAAAGAAATGAAAACGTTTCATGATGTTCCTGATGTGTTTCTGTGTTTGATTTTATCAAAATTAAACGTGTAATATATGTTAATGCAAAAATGAAATTAGATAAAGTCTTGATGCGTCATTTGCAAAACTAAATAGATTAAATATTCTTTCTTTTTTTTTTCGAGATAAAACTTGTTTGCTATTTAAAAAGATGCAGTTAATATTTATGACCAATGCGCCCCTAAGAACGACGCGCCCTGAGGCGGGCACCTCACCGCCTCAGCCTACCGCCGGCCCTGTAATCAATTCTTGAAAACTTTTACAAGAAATTAAAAACGAAAAGATCAGTGCGTTGAAGTTACGAATCAGAGTTGATGTATAAAATTTATACAAATTAAATACCCAAAGTTTTTGGAAACAAATAAGAATATATACAAGTACAATACTGTTTGCAGGAAGAATTTTGATTGCAACACAAAAATTAATAAATGAGATATGTTAATTAAACTGATTTCGAAATACTTATATATGTTTCATGACAGCCATTCCCCATTCATCATATTACTCTTATACAAATGAAACATTCTCTTACCACCTCATCAAAAGATTAAACATCAAGTTCCGAAGTATGAGGCAAATTAATTTCACGCTTTTAAAAACATGTTGAAAGAACAATTTTCTGAAGCCATTAAATAAAAAACAGATATGAAACACTTTTTTTTTCTTTCATTTTTTTTTTTGGGGGGGGGGGGGAATCGAATAGTGACAAAAATAGCAAATTTGCATTTATTTTTCAATATTCATACTGAAGTACGATATGGATTTTTGCCTAAAGAAAACTAAAAATCCCATTATATTAAGTGAAAACCAATCGTCTAAAATTAAAAAAATAATAATAACAGGAGTAAAATAATAGTTTTTTTAAACCGTAGAATATATACAAGTACAGTACTGTTAGTAATAAATGATAAATGCTAATTAAAAATGATTTCGAAATAATTATATATAAACATATATAATTATTTCGAAATCATTTACGAGATACACGAGAGCCATTTCCCATTCATCATATTACTCTTATACAAATGAAACATTTCCCTACCACCTCATCAAAAGATTACGTAGCAAATTCCGAAGTATGAGAAAAAATAATTTCATACTTTAAAAAACATATTGAAAGAATTTTCTGAAGCCATTAAATAGATGAAGAGATTTGTGAACACGTTTTTACTTTTTGGGGGGAGGGGAGGGAGGAAGGAATCGAATAGTGACAAAAAATAGCAAATTTGCATTCATCAAATTAAATTAAAACCAAACGCCAAAAATGGAAAAAAAAAAAATAATAGGAGTAAAATAATAATAATAATAAAAATAATAACGTTTAAACTGAAAAAGAAAAAAAAGTGCGTGGAATTTAAGATAATGCATACGCGTATAGAAAATTAAAAGATCACAATTTTTAAAAACAATATAGAGCATTACTTTCTCAAAATATATTATCAGTATACAAATTTTAATTATTGTTACATGAAAAGAACCGAGCAATATTTTAAATTATTTGAACTGAAATTATTATTAGCTCTGCTGTAAATCTTAAGAATAAAAGCGTGCTTACTATTAATTATGGTGCAAATCATTTCCAATTGTGATGCAAAAACAGCATTTCGGTTACTTTTTTTGAGCTCAGTCTGCTTCTCTTTTCACTTAAAAATTGCCCAGCTTTTGAGAAGATGCGCTCGCATGAGACAGAGGTTCCTACAAGGCACAATCTTCTTTTTGTTATTGCATACAGTCTGGGATAAATATTTTTTCTGTCCTTCCACCACAATAGTGGATTCTCCATTCGTCGAAGGATCGGCTCTTGCAAGAATTTATCCACTTCCGCTATTGCAGCAGCTGACGGATTGATGGTAGCCATCACTGAAGATGAAACAATTTCATCAAATTCCTCCCAAAGTGAAGAGGATGCTCCATTTGAATTTGGAGCATTTGAACATTGTGATGTGGCCGGTTCATCTGTGCCTACTGATATGGACGCTGCTTTTCTTTTCAGCACTTCAATTGCTTGGCTGCATCTATTAGAGCTTAAAAAGCCGTACTTTTTGAATCTAGGATCCAGTAGAGTTGCTTGGGCAGTCAGTTCATCTTTTTCTACATCCCCAAGACGAGTTTCCAAGTTCTCCTTCATCTTTCTTGCCACTTTTAAAATTGGTTCGCTAGTTTCCTCGTTGCATAATTTTAATAGGTGTCTGAACATTGCGCGATGGAAGAGAATTATTTTTGATGCTGAAACGCTTTTTTCAGTAGAAATTTCTACTGTTACGTCTTTAAATAACTTCAATATCTCCATTAGTTTCGCTACAACGTGCCACTCTTCCTCGGAAAGGGTAGATAATTTGACTTGAAGCACTGCAATGGTGGCGACTACTGCATCTTTTACGTGGAGCATTCTTTCCAACATATCATATGTTGAATTCCACCTCGTAGAAACATCCTTTATCAACTTCAGCTTCGGCAAATTCATTTGTTGCTGAATTTCCGTTAACTTCATTGTGGCCTTTGGGCTTCTTTTAAAAAATTCGACGATACCCTTTACTTTGTCCAATGTGTCTTTTATCTCGCGCAGGCCTGACTGCACGATTAAGTTTACCGTGTGGGCAAAGCACGGGATATGACGCCACTTGCACAGGCGTATGGCTCCCACCACGTTTGCCGCATTGTCCGTCACAGCTGCAACAATATAATTAGAAATTTGCCACTCTTCGACGACGTTCTTTAAAAAAGCTGCAATGTTTTCTGAAGTGTGGCTGTTCGAAAATGTAGAGCAGTCCAGCAATTTTGACTGCAAATTGTCCTCTTTATCCAAAAAGTGTGCAGTTACAGCAACAAAGCTTTCATTATTTATGGAAGTCCATCCATCTGTGGTGAGGCACACAGCTGTCGCTTCTTTTAATTTTTCATTCACTTTTTCTTTTTCTTCAAAGTACATTTTCGGAATTAAAGTAGTTGAGATGGTTTTCCTGCTCGGGAGACTGTACCCAGGAGCCAGCATTTCAAATAATTTTTTAAATTCTTCCTCTTCTACAATGCAAAATGGGTGAAATCCTTTCACTACCATTTTCACCAGTTGTTCATCAATTTTTTTTGTTTTTTGTAGAGACACTGGCTTGCTGACATAGTCCGTAATTTTCTGTTGGGCAGAGGCAGGAGCTGAACAGGGCATTTCTTCTGGCATTTCTGACGTCGAAGGGCAATCCAGATTCATGATTGACTCATCTGTATCTGCTATGTTATTACTATTCACACTTGCAGTTAATAGTTTATTAATTTTCCCTGTAGTTTTTGTCTGCCTAGACAATGACAGTGTGGGATGCCTGCGATTTAAATGGCGTATCAAATTACCCTGCGATCCGCCTTTCACACTCAAAATTTGAGCGCAAAGGGAACATTTTGCCATGTTATTGGGAAGTTCCGCAAAATAGAGCCAAATTTCACTTCTTTTCCTAGTAGCAATGAGGAATCTATAAACTTGAGCAGTAAGGCTAACAATCCGAAGCTTATGTGCTATCCGACGGAGATATTTTTGAGTACTGACTGAGAGACCAGAACATCATACCTTTTTATTCGTGTGAAAATTTTAGAGAACATAAAGTGTTTTACCTTTTCAATAATCAAATAAAGAAGCGAAAATTACTTCAAGAAATGGTTTATCCCAAGCATACGTTTTTGTGCTCTTGATGAACTGAACACATATGCTTTACTTCTATTTAAAACCCTATCCCAATTATGAACTCCCCAAAACGTAAGATAAACGCTTGCTGCACTCCTAATAATACTAGCTTCCAAAGTATCCCCTTTGTTGGTATCAGAGTAAATTTACTCAAGCATCATATATTTCTTTCAAACAGCAGGCCGCAGACCATTTTCAGGGGACTCTTTTGTGACAATTAGCCGTTTGACAGGTGATAAGTTACTGGACCTCCTCTTTCTTTCAGAACGAAATGGTCAGCCCGAACCCCATGCGAAGTTTGTTTTGTTGTGTCGTTAACTCCCTCTGCTGCTAATACTCTTCTTTCATACAATAGAGGAGCTATATGACGGGAGAGCAAATAAAGCTTTATTTATTTGTAATTTATTTTTTTGTTAGTATAATTTGATTTTATTTTTTTCGGGAATTAAAAAAAGAACGAAGCAATGTATGTATATAGATATTTATGTGTGTGTGTGTGTGCGTTATATGTATATTACATACATACATGTGTGTACATATCGCTTAAAACCAAACTAAGAGCTTTTGGGGGGAGGGATGATCATCAAAGTGAGAAGACATTGGACTATATTTCCTGTTTTATAAAAATGAAGCACTAATTTGCTTACTTTATTTGATGAGTAGAAAATTTTTGATTTGGTATAACAAAAAGTATTTTTTGAAGAAATAAGTATAGCGAAATTCGCTGAAACTTCCGATTTCGAATTGGGGCTACAGCCTCCCATCTTGCTACGTGCCTGATATTTATATTTTGTTCCATTATGAAAGAAAGTGAACTTTATTTAATGCAAATTTTTAAAAGTCTAATATTTGTCTTTTACCTCTTGGGATTGTTTAAAAAATTTTTAACTTTTAATCCGTTACTTCTATGAAAAGAACAATTCATAAGTAACATTGGTTCTAATTCACGAAGTGCTTTTTTGCTTGTTGAGCTTAGCGCTTTTTTCCTCCAAAATATTATTTATGATCTATATGTACCAACAGCATGAGAGTGAAAAGATTAAACTTTTCTTAAAAGGCCTATTTATTACGGTGTTCGAAAACTGACAATTTTTTTCTCTTTTGTTTTGGTTAAAAAAACCCAGAAGATTTTTTTTTCTTTGTGTGCTATTACATCACATTGTTATATAAGGGATCATTCATAAATGATGTCACGCTTCGAGGGGGGAGGGGAGTTCGGGAAATTGTGACAAACTGTGACAAGGGTAGGGGAGGGGGTAACAAGAAGTGTGACATCATGCATAATGCAATTTAATTGCCTTTTCTGGTGATATAAAGACCAAGAACAACAGTCAGAGACAACTTCAACAGACCTTTTACGGCTACAACCTTAACGTAAAACGGCAGCAAAAAAGCGAGTGAGCCGTTGAACAGAAAACAATACAGAGTATATATAGACTTCTTCAAGAAACAGCTTTAACTGTAACATGTACTCTACTGATGTGTACATGTAAAATTAGATATTTGTATGTATGTAACGTCATTTTTTCATTTCATAATATGTACAGTAAATGCCTTTCTTTTTCATCTTTGACAACATTTTCATTCAATTCAAATCATGTTTCCCTCTCGATTTGGACAGAGTCCGTGTTATACGAGTTTTCGATTATCCGAGGTATCCTCGGTCCACATTACCTGGCATAATCGAAGCTCTACTGTACCATTACATTACAGAAGAATTTTAATAACCTTATTTTCGTATCACACAATACTTAATGATTTCTGTGTGTAATTATAGTACACCGCTTTTAAATTACGCAGTGTTAAATAGGATGGTAGCAGATGAATGTGAAAAAGGTGCTGATGAGACTGTTATTATTTCAGTTAAATTTTAATTTTTAGTCTATTTATATTATTTCTTCTCGGAATGTTTCTAGCACGTTGAAAAATGTTTTCTTTTGCTGGTAAAATATTTTGAGTTATCAATTAAATTTTTTGTATTCGCGAATTCACCTAAAGCAGTTTTGAAATCCATATTAATAATTAAAAAATACAAAAAAGTTTTTTTTTTCAAATATTTTATCCACTCTCCACCACAACATATTTCTTATTATGTTTGAAGGGAAATGTTAAATGTAAAGTAAGGGCAGATTTTTTTTTTAATTTTTATTTTTAATTTAAAGAAAAAACCTTTTGTACTAAATTATGCTAATAAAGTGAAATGTACTGATTACTCCTGAGCAAACCAACCATTTAAAATTTTACTATTGGCAATAGTTAAAAACATTTCCAGAAATTTCTAGATAGGATAAACGATTAACTTGACAAATTTTCTTTTTTTCCAGTTGAACCTTCAGTGGCATCGCAACAGTACCGGATCGTTTAGTCTTCCGTGTTAGGGAAAAACTTAAAAATGCCGCCCCCTATCCAATTATTGTACATATTCCATATAACATTGATGCGCTTGCCATTTTTTGTAGGATTTCCTCACGCCCATAACTTTAGGCTATTAATAACACCCATAACGAAGAGGCACGTGACTGCCTTCTCAAACGACACTTACAAGCTCCCCCCCCCCCCTTGTTCTCAAAAGGATGCTTTTAAAATTGGTAAAAGAAAAAAAATTGTATTAATTGAGCATGATATGATTTATATTTCACTATCACAAGCTTGCCCCCCCCCCCCCTTCCCAAAAGGAGGCATTGATAATTCGTAAAAGAGAAACTATTGTACTGTTTGATCATAGCATGTTTTACATTTCACTACTATAAGGGGAAAAACCTTGATTTTTTTAAAATTTAAATTTTGGCACTGAAAATTGCCACTCCCTAAAACTGCCTCCTTAGAAGCACTTGTCTGCCACAGAAGCCGGCCGACTGATCAACGACGCAACACATTCAGTATTCTTCAATTTTAGAGTTTCCAACAGCTTATACAAATAAATAATTCTATTAATCGGTTTAAAGCATTACCAAAATAGGCGATCAATCATCAAATCGGAGCGTCGAACTAAGATTTTCTCTCTTTGTAAAAGTTAAATTTTCCTAATTTTTTTTTTCTTTTCTTTTTTTCTCTTTCTTTCTTTTTCTTGGTGCATCAGTTGAATTTGCCACTCCCGCAGAAGTGCCACCCGGGGCATGGGCCCCGGCTCCCCCCCCCCCCTCCCTCTAGATCTGGCACTGAATCGCAACTAAAAATTTCTCCTGGGACGGAGGCACTATAGAGGAGGTTTGCTCCTTACATGTACCCATATTACTTAGGTCTTAGATATTGCTTAGAACTAGGGTACATAGGGTTCCTTTGTACATTAAAAAAGATCTTCATAATTTTAAGATTAGCTTTAAACTAAACACTTCTATTTCTGATTCCCCAAAATATTTTTTAAAAACCTTTTGTTTATTTAAATGGAAGTTATTTAATTTATATTTTGTTGCACAAAATATGGAAAAGAAGAACGTTTAAGTGATTGAAGGGGGAGAAAAATGAAAGAAAAGAAAATAAAACCAAAGAACAGAAATAAGAATAAGATTTCAGTATTCTTTTGGTTATTATTATTATTGAGAGGAGAATTTTCCTTTTAACCGTCAGAGGATTTTGGTGGGAGGGCAATACTATTATCTTTTAAATTTTCTGCTATATCAAATGCAATTTAAAAATACTACAATGGGTTTGCCGTTTATAATAATAATAATGATAATTAATTCGCATTTCAATCATATAAGCAAAATTTGGATAATTTATATTTTATTGCACAAAATATGAAAACAGATTTTTTTTTGTGTGTATTTAAAAAAACAGAAAAATCTATGTTGTAAATGTTTAATTATTAAAGAATAAAAAACATGTAACTCGTAAAAGATATTTTTTTCCTTTTACTGATAAGACATTATAAGAATCTCCCCCCCCCCCCCCACCAAAAAAAAGTCATAGTTCAATTTTGACTACCTATATAAAGAAATGCTATTTTCCTGAAACAAATAGCATACTGTAACTTTTTACAATAAGCAAGGCGTTACTTTAAGTAGTTAAATAAATCCAAAAGCGCCTCTCTCTTAAGCTCATTGTAAAACTAAATGACAGATATAATGTCTTCCAACAAAATTGAACCAAATAAATCTGAGAAATAATATCCTCAAAAGAACTAAAGTAAAGTGTCGCTCGGAACTAAAAAGGGAAAGAGTACTAAAACGACAATTAGGACCACTGAGTCTGCTTCGAACCGGAATAAAAACATGGAAGCAGTTCCATCGGACCGATATCATCCGCAGGGAATGAAGGAATAGAAATCCGGACCTAGTTCGTCTAGTTCCAGCGGACCCTCACCGGAAATAGTTCGGAATAACTTCCGGAACGATAGCATGGAACTAAACTCGGAACTAGTTCCATCGGACCAAGTTTCTTCCCCACCGGAAATAGTTCGGAATAACTTCCGGAACGATAACGTCAGGCATGGAACTAAACTCGGAACTAGTTCCATTTGCGGATTGGGCCCTTCGGATCGGGTCCGATCGGAATAAGCCATCCCTACTCGGAACTAGTTCCATTTGCGGATTGGGTCCATCGGATCGGGTCCGATCGGAATAAGCCATCCCTCACGCTTCCAACCTTCCAACAACAAAAGAGAAAAACGCGGCGAAATTAGAAATGTGTTTATGTATGTAAGCGGCGTTGTTCAAGATTGTATATTTCCGAGTAGGTAGAAACAGTAATTTTCAAATGAGAGGCAGATGATCTTTTCTCTACTTCTAAAGTTTTGTGAAATATTGTTCAGGTTGTCACTACAAACATTGACATAGATATAATAATGTTTATATGTATGAGTCTTCCAGTTCATTAACTACTATTTGGGTAAAATCTATTTACTTTTACGCTGTTTTGTTTTTATTTATTTTTTTTTTTTTGAGCAAAAATTTTAAACATGGACTACTTATTGTGAATTAAATTAATTATGAATTATGGTTTGATAATTTTCGCCAATTTCGTAGATTCACGTCTGCAAAAGTTGCAAAAGAGTGTCTACAGATCACAAAAGTGCCAAAATAGTCAATTTGGAAATCGATCACGAAGTTAACGAAGAAATCACGAAAATTGATATTTATTAGTTATAAGCCCTACTTTAGCGAACATGCTATTTAAATCTAATAACATTGTTTTCTTTATGTTTAATTTGGCGAGCGAAAAATGTAGGGCGTATAACCGATAAGAACCCGAAACTTGTTCATCCAACAGGACAGACCCCAGAAGACATTGGATATCTGGTAGTTGACCGATTTTTCAACATCCGGAGTCCGGCCACTGCACAAAATATAAGATTATCTAGAGTGTCAAATTGGAATTTTAAAAATGTAATTGACATGTTTTTTGAAGATACATGTGAATGAGAAACTTACTACAGATTTCGAAGCTGTGAGAGTTTTATAAATGTCCAGAATTTATAGGTTTAATACATCAGAGTTGGGTATCTGGTACAGATCTGTCTGCCAAATCCTGCATAATCAATGTCTGATGTATCACCAAATGGTAATGAAAATGTAAAGAAATTTTCATTTTTGAAATTCTGTAGACAACCTGTAGGGGAGAGTGTTGTACCTTAGGACACTTTTCACATTTTAATTTTTAACTTCAAAAATTAAAATTAGATTTAAAGTCTGAAGACACTATTTAAATACACCAACATTCTCCTCTATAATATATTTTTTCAAATTCAAACAGTTTAAAAATAAAAAAATGCCAGCCATTTTAAGTAGTAACTGAAAACTGTCCCAAGGTACAACACCCTGCTGTACCTTGGGGGGACATACTTCGTGATTCATGCAACAGTCATATACATAACCAATTTTATACGAAAAATCAAAAACTTAATTTTTTTAAAGCACTAAATTAAGAAGATACATTACGATTTTCATTATAGCAACCTTCTAGCTTGGTTTCACAGTAAAATGATGTAGTCTGAAAGTGTTGATGGACACTACAACATTGACAAATTCGTAACATTATTGAACTAAAATATAACATCATATTCTAACAATTCTTGTATTTGAAAGACTGCATTTGATTAGAATATCTCTTTATACTAAAATATATCCAAATTATTAAGAACCATGTGTATGTTGTACCTTGAGACATATCCCAAGGTACAACACGGTTTACTGTCCCAGGGTACAATCATCACATGGTTTAAATAAAATCAAAATGGTGGTCAATCAAAATGCAGTATCATCACTTTCTCCTAACCAAAGCATTTAAAATTCTTCTGTTCAATATCCCATTAAAATTCAGTAGAATAGTTTTACAAATGCTATTTCAGTAAATGAAATTAGAATGAGAAAGATATTTACTTTTGAGTGATGAATATTTCTTTCTCTCACCAAGTCATCAATTCAGTGCTTATAATGCTGCCTTTTACTGTGACGCTATCTGCTGGTTAAGGTCACAATTAGAAATTAAAAAAATGTTAATGTTGCCAATAGGTTTTTAGAAATTGCCAATGTCCCAAGGTACAAGCGTCCCAAGGTATACAACACTCTCCCCTAACGCACTCTCATTTTTTAACACTGAAAAATAAAATAAATTGCTATGTGAAAGGTGGCATTTTTTTCTAATTTCACAAATAAAAAGTGAAAAGTAACTGTAAGATTGATAAGGCAATAATATTTTAACCAAAAAACTTTATGTTACAGTGTACAGATCTTTAAAAAGTTTAAAATTTAGAATAATGGCCTCTGTTATTAAGAACTGATGGTTGTGGAACTTTTTTTATAGCAACAAATAGATTATCAGATGAAATCTCTTCCTTTTCAGGCCAATTGCAATAAGTACAATTTAAGTGTGTGTACTTTAAAGTAATTTCATTTCATTTTTTAAAATTATTTATTGTTGCAACTGTGGAATAATATAATGTGTTACTCAACTGTTTCTTGCTATTGGGGGAACGGTTCAACAAAATCTCTGATTGCAAAGTCATTTTGTCTGATTTCAATTTGAGGATAGGTCAGCTGTGTTTACTAAATTGGGAATTTCCTTGCAAATTATTTAATTTTTTCACCAACACTATTACTTTAATTTTTTGTAAGACTGACCTTGCAGTTTTTCCCATCAACCAATGATTACTGGCAAATATTTACAAATGGTGTCTTGTCTGTAGCCCAATGATAGACAAAGTTTTATCCCATCTGGAAAGTAACACTGACTTATATTTGATCATTTCAGATGAAATATAACGGGATTGAATTCCAGATATATGCTTTGAAGATATTGAAAAAAATTATTTGCTAAATTTATTGTTAATTTTTTGGTTTTCAAAATGCAGTATAGGACCTCAAATCCCGAATGCTCGTGGTCGCGATCTTTCTGGATTTCGGAATTTTCTGGATTTTGGGTGCTCATTCAAAACAGTTTGTAAGTAGCATCAGAGCCCTTATAATTTGCTCTAGAACTTTTTGTCAGCATCTTGCTCATTTATAGCATTTTTATTATCGTATATACTCGGCTATAAGTCGAAAAAGTTAGCACAAAAAAAAAAAGTGGAAAGGCTTACATTCGAGGCAATGTATCGAAACATCTAGACTTTTCCTGATGTTATTTCAACCTCTTTAATTAAACAATAAAAGAAAAGAATTCTATCAAATTTTGCTGTGATTTTATATTCTCCAACCGCTAAATTTGTAGTAAAAGATCAGACTATCGGGAAAATGCGAGAAACGCAGATTTTCAATTTCGCGAATATTCTGTATCACGCGAAAATTAGAGCTCATTTAAAAAAAAAAAAAAAAATACAAGAAAACTACAAAAAATTTTAAAAAGCGAAATTTAATGATTTTATTTCAAAATTAAAGCAACAATTAAGAAACTAATCGCAAAAACAAATCCTTTTCAGAAAATCGCGAAATAATTTTTTTGAAATCCAATCTTAAACATGTTCATTACATTTTATTTTCCTTCTCTTTAAAACGTCTATTTCGAAAAAACGATGCAAAACTTCCCGATTTTGTTTCAAAGCAACAATCAATAGAAACTCTAATCGCAAAATCGAACCCTTTTCAGAAAATTGCGAAATAATTTTTTTGAAAACAGCACATTTCCGATCTTAAACATGTTCATTGCACTTTATTTTAATTCTCTTTAAAGCGCCTATTTCTAAAAAAACGATGCAAGACATTTCCCAAATTTTTCTTTTGAAAACAAAAGTTGTTTTTATTTTTTTTTTTTATTTTTCAACTACTGATTTTTTTGTGAAAAAGTTCCAGATTTCGGGATTCCGAAATTGGGGTCCCATACTGTATATTAGGGTGGTGCTTATTTTTCGAAGTTTTAAATTTTCAACCTCTTACCCTCTAAATTTGTTTCATTACTCCAAAAAATGATTATGATAAAATTTTATCACCAGCAAACAATATTTAGAGTAGACCGTGAGCCGAAACTCAGAAACCCTTTATAAATCAACTTTCGTTTGCCAATCTTCGTAACTATATAATTTGAATTTGATTGGCTTCAGAACTTAATAATCAAATGAATTTATTGATGTTCACCAAAAAACACATGCACATAATTTTAAAACAAGCTTAATAATTACGAACTATATCGTAATTGCCTAATCACACCTTTCTGTCAAATTCTGCCTCTAGGTGGCATTAACTTACAACTTTTGCAACATCAATTTTCTAATACATGCATCGTAGTTTTTATTTCAACATAAATTAATAATATTAAACATAATACTAATATTAATAAACAAAGAAATGAGTTAAACTAATGATTTAAAATTCTTTATATCATAATAAAAACCAAAACATTGTATTCATCCGCCGAATGAATTCTACTGTAAACATTGAAATGAAAGCAGACAGTACGTTCATTCAACAACAAAACAAGAACACAAACATTTATGATATGGAGATTTCTAATTTAAGTAATAAATAAAGATTGAGATAAATTACAAGCAATTTCTGTGGGAAAACATGTAATGCAATACTACATACAAATAACTTTACTTTTATTTTTAAATTACAGATTAATAAGACCAATGCACAATACAAACTGCTTACTGCTTCCTAATCATTAAACATGAAATGAGACCAAAAAAAAATTCTTCTGAAGTCATCTAAATGTACGACATTTGTTTTTCATAATACTTAAAAATATGTCAAATAATTTTTTAAAGTTCAAATATAAAACAATATTGCTGAATTACTGCAGGTGATTGTATTTAATTTTTAAGACAAATATATTTTAAGGGAGAGTTAAGTTTAAACGATTTAGATAATATAAAAAAAAAATATTGTTAGTTATTATTTTATACCTTTAAACTAGTTACCTACTTATTTTTTATTAAATTATACTAGTGAAATGTATATATAGTTAAAGATAATGACTTACTTTTGGATGGCAATACAATGAACTCCATTAATTGCTAATATTTTTCTTGGAGTTTTCTAATATTTAAAAACAAATAACTACTATTAAAAATAATAAGCATATAAATCAGGGGTAAAATATTGTTGTTACATATATTGAATATTTTTTGGTTTTTCTTTCTGCCAAATGTAAGTTTCATGTCCTAATTTACTCTGAAAGTAATATGAGGTATACGCAAGCACATTAATCTAGTATGTTCACTCTTCTCAAAAAACTATGTTGAGGCAAGGAATTTGTCAAATATAGATTCTTAATGTAAATCTCATCAATCATTTTGAATTTTTAAATAAAAGATGAAAAATTTGCGAGAATATAGATCTTCTCAAAACTGTCAATTGAATTCTCTGAATCATAATCAGACTTGCTACATTCTGTAACATCATTGTCACCTTCAACATTTGAGTTTTCTTGAATTTTGTTCCCGCAACATTCATTACATTTGCACATGTCACTGCAGGACAAATTTCTTAACCGGCAACTACATTTATGAGTTAAACAGGCAGTTTTTTTGCAACTGCATGCTACTTGTTTAATTAAAAAATCAGGCAGTGGAGGAATAGTATTCCATTGTATTTCCAAAATTCCATTATTAATAATCCAAACACTTTCTGTTGGACTTGATGCTTTTATGTAATTTTTATTACAGTTTTTCAACAAACATGCTTGGTAATTTGACCGTTTAATATGCAATAATAGTGAATCCTGGTTTGGTGGAAGAGAAATTCCCACATCTAATTTTGTCTTGAATAATAATTCTCTTACATCATTTACTCTTTTGTATTTTGGCTGTCCATACAGTTCACATGTAAAATGTTCAAGTATTTCTATGACATCCAAAGGTACATTAAAAGATAAGCCCATTTTCTGAAATGTTGAAACATAAGAAGAATTATTTTGCATTAACTTAAATGCTTTGATTTTTCCTTTTCCTTTGAAAGAACTGCAGCTGTCGCATCCTGTAAAACAGTGCAACCCTATTAAAGCATGTGAAATGTTATGTCCCAATTTATTGTAAATTGATGAAACATCCAGAACTGTTGGATATGTAGAAATACCTGGTAGTACATAAATATTTGATGTTATGTAACTGCACATAGCAATGCACAACACAATGACATCAGTATCACAACATTTTATCAAAATTGAATCAGCAAATTTTGAGGCATAAAATGCATGTAGCAGAATTCTGGTATCTGCTTCTTCTTGGTCACTATTTAACTCTATTATTTCCGAACATTGAAGTTTCTTTTCCAAAGGAGTAAGCTGATGACACATATTTTTGTGAGTTATTATGATGCTAATATTTTGAAAAATACAGGATTCTGTTTTATTCCACTGTTCAAATAAAAACTCTATCAGACTTTCCGTATTTTTTCCAACTGAAAGAAATTTCTTGAACTGGTTAGGTATTCTTTGCTCAGAATTTATTATGCGTATTACAACTGCATCCTCTTTGCCTTTCCGCCTGTTTCTCTCACAATTTTTAATGCTATGTTCAGGATATGTATCTGTTACAAAATGAACTGTATTAACATGGTGATATATTGCTAGATTAATAAGCTTTTCTAAAGAAGATAAAGCAAATTTTCCAAAGGACTGTGCTGTACTTTTTTGTTGTTGTAAAAATGCCATTCCATCTATAACAAGAACTTTTTTGCCAGAGATGTCATCAAGAGTTGTTATGTGTTCTATTGAACTTAAAATATTATGGATTAGAGCTGCTTTGTTTGTTTTAGCTAAAGTTCCATCTTCATTTGAAATAGCAGGTGGATAGTCACTTAAGTTAAATGACATAATCTCGTTCATATTTACTGTGGATGATTGGCCCGTTGTAATTAAATTAATTAGTAATTTTGTGGATGTTTTAAAAGTTTTTGAAGCTTGCAATTTCTTTTTTTCTGTTATGGTACTTGAAAATGTTAAAAGATTATTTCTTTTTAGAGGAGTAAAAATGTCTTGCTTACTGTGAATTTTATGTTGGTAGTCCTTGTAACATTTTCCCCCAATATCTTTTGCAGTCTCAAGATGCTTTTGAATATTTTCACTTGCAAGTACCCCAGTTGTTATGTTTACTAATCCACCTTCTTCATATGCAAATGGATTAACCATTGAGTCAACTGTAGAAATAATGCGATGAACTGATTTTTCCTCTTTTCTAATATGTGCTTCGCATAGATCGTTCTTAATTTTGGTCTCGCATTTTTTACCAGAGAGTTGCTCACAGGATTCACTTATTTGAGCTCTTAAGTGATGAGATAACATCCATCGATGAACAGCACCAGGATTCCTTGTAAGTCCAATTAGGCCCCCTTTTGTTTTTGAATCTCTATTTGCAGTTTGTTCTATAACTTGATCAAAAGGTACACCTGAAAAGCCAAAATCAATCTGTCTTTGAGCCACAAACCCACCAGTTAACATATTAGCATGTATATCAGGATGTGTTATCTCTAAATTGATCATTTTTAAGAAATATATAGGTAGATATCTGGAATAATTCACCTTATCATATGCAAAAAACCAAGGAATCATTTCCTCAACTGTCTCCAAATGTAATTTCCAATCGCCTGTTCTTGTTGCACGAATAAATCTTAGAAGACAAGAAACTATTTCAAGATACGTAACCCAGAAGAAGAATGTTGGGTTTATTTTACAGTTTGTCACAACAAACTCATTATATGAATTCATTATATCAGAGAAATTTGTAGGCACAGTGCTCATATTTAAATTTCCGTCAGAAAATAATTTACAAAATTGTTTTGAAACAGACTGAACTTCAGCACAAAATTCTTCTGTCATCGATTGTAAAAATGCATTCCATAACATTCTACTGAAGGCTTCAAACAAAAACTTGTGAGTACGTAAACTTCTGTTATAATGTTTTCCTGAAATCACACCATCTACAGATCCTGCTGCAACAATCTCTGATTCTATAATAATATTCATTAAGCCCACATCTTTGAAGCGCTTTCCTATGATACCGAGAAAAGCCATAATAGTGTGAATTCTCCCATACGAACTACCAAACGTTGTTTGAATATGTCACTATTCCATCTAATTTTTTGAATTTTTGAATAGATCGCTTGATCAAACACCAGAACTATATTATCAATTTCTAACTTGTCAGCAATTTCGATACTTTTTGAAAGAATTGTATATATTGTGGACATTTCAGTTGGATTAGCTTCAATAACAGGCAAATATTTAATGCTACTTAAAGGAATATTATTTGGATACATCTTTATATTAAAACCAGTCCATCCAGGGAAAATATCAGTATTTACATAAAATATATACATTATCCATATTTTTGGCCAAGTAAGGTTGCTCGGCATCTTCAATTTTCGATAAGACAAAATCATTAAGAATGCCTGGGGTTTTTTTAACATAATATTCTAAAGTGTTTGCTGGTGGTGGTTCAAATGTTCTTTTACCAGATTTCAAACCTTTCTTAGGACCACTTATATTTGTCGGGAGATTGTTTTTTTGAATGATGATGCCGTTTGTATGGTGGGTAGTTTCATGTCCACTTCGCGTTTCTTCACGAAAATCTATGTTATCCCATACCAACGTGGTAAATTGCTTCTTTTCCATACCCATTGGCAGATTATTGCATAGATCCAGTTGCATTTCTGCAAGAGCAGTATCATACTCTAATATAGCTGTATGTGATATGCAATGACCTAACCCATTTATTATATTTGTCAATTTTGCAGAACCTGTAATATGTCGAATAGCCATAGCAAGGGAATAATGTTTAGGTGTTGCTTTTCTGCCTTTAGAAGAAAAGTAAATAATATCCTGAGCAATTGATTGAATTTTCTTTTTTTTTTGATTCAGGAATTTGTACAAAATTATTCATGTCAACTTCATCAGTTTCACCTGAGCACCAGGCAAGAAAGTTAAACAACAAAACTGGTATCATGTCCATTACAGTGCTGTCATTTAAGTCTTCTGCAGTAGGTGGCCAAATGCAATTTATTGGAGGTGATTCACTAATAATTTTTTTCAGATATAGTGCAGATTTATACAAATTGCATCTTGCTTCCTCGTCAAAATGGTTATCAGTTGGTAATATTTCCATACTATCAATTTCAGATGCTGATAGTATTCTTATGTTGATTGATATTTATAACTGTGATTGCAGATGGATTGTTAGAATTGCAAAGGACTAGTTCCGATAAATTCCTTTGTTTTGGCTTGACAAAATTAATTGGGGAAAGTCTTTTACCAGCCATCGTTTCAACTGTCGGTTACTTATTGTTTCCATTTCATCAAATAACTTAGGATCATTTTTCATTATGATATCTACAAGGCATTTATTTAATTTGTTCATGTGCATGATTTCACAATTTGAAATTATTTTGCTTTCAATTACAGTTTTACAAAATGTTTTGTAATGTATATAGCATGGGTTTGTATCACAATTTTCAATAGTGTCTTGATTTTTTAGGATCCTTGTATATGATAAAAAGCAGCTTTTATGATATTTCAACTCTTTAGCAATGCAATCTACATCTCGAATTTTACATAATAGTTTTTCATCAGTTTTCAAAGTTGCTGATTTTAATAATGCATCACTTGCATTGTATGTCTGGCACCAAACAAGATTTTCTTTTTTTCTTTTCCTATCAAATTGGTACACATAATGGTCTTTTTCACAAATTATGCAAATGTTTGGAAAAAGGGAAGCATATGCGCGGCAGGTGGAACGATTTGAACGTTTTCGTTTATAAGTAGCATTTTCAGTTCCTATATTCACACCACCAATCCTTTGCTCTGCCTTTTGGATTCTAACTTTATCGGTGAAACGCATGTAACATTTCCTGTGGTAATAAACAGTATACGCTTCACCATCTTTCAATAAACAGTCTAGTTTAGAGGCCACAATCTGTTCTTTGCCATCCAAATTAATCCACTGTTGAACGCAATTTATGATCCTACTTATGCTTTTATCGCTACTTTCAATTAAGTTTTCGTCATAAGACGAATCAGTCACTACGTGCAAGCCACAAGTTTTAAAACTTGCCATATTTGACTTTAATTAAGTCATATTTGAGACAGAATGAACAAATTTTTAGCTATACGTTACTTGTTTGTTTACATTAGCACGATCGCAGCCGGCTCTCGCATGCGTAGTAATACAATGTTGTCGTTTTAATTTATAACCGAAGTTCTTAAAAAACTTACCTTCAATGCAATACTTTTCAAATTAATTTTAGTTTCGATCTAATTATTAATAATACACTATGATTTTTCAAATTAAGACATAGTTTTGCATGTTTGAAAATTAAAAATTACACGATCAGCGCTACCTACTGGCAGAAACAGAGTCTGAGTAGTGATTAGGTAGAAATAATATAGTTCCCGCTTTTTTTCTATTGAAAAAATTAATGTGCAGCTTTCCGTTGGTGAACATTACGTTTTTAAAACTAGTGATGTATGAATTTCACGATCCCATAAAGTTTGAATAGTTGTCATAATTGGTAAACGAACTTAAGGATTTAAAAAATTGGCTCACAGTCTAAAGGTAGCTCAAAGAGGGTAAAATTTCATAATTGAACGAGATTTTGCGATTTTTTGAATTTTTAAGCAAGATAAAAATGATGATTTGGAATTATGTCTAATTTATGTAATTATATTAAAAAGTAACTACTCTATGAATAAGTAAAAGCTAAACATTTGTAAATTGTATAGCTATAATAAGGTAGTTTTCTTGATAAAATATACAGTATTCAAGTCGACCTCATAGGTGGCAAGAACTGTCTAAACCAGTGATCGCCAAACTTATGGAACCAATGAGCAATAATACCTTTTCCAAATTTTACTATGAGTTATTCTTACCCCCCACCCTCCCCATAGTAAAGAAAGGAAGAAAAAAACAGGGCAAAAAAAGTTAGAAACTTTTCAATTCTCAGTTATTTTATATATGCGAGTGGGCAGCTACACTTTTCATGTACTATATATTTATGTCAGCAAAATATTCCTTATTTTCTGTCTCAGCCATGAGCTATCAATGCGAATATAAACAAAATATGGCAATTCAACAGTTGTTGGTGTAATTATCTGCAAATTAACCATATGAGTACCACTACAATCTACTAAAGATTTTCGTACAAGTTACTTGTAGCTGGCATTTTACGGTTTGATGACTACTGGTCTAAACCATGGGTGGGGAACCTTTTGGCTGTGAAAGGAGACCCATTAAATATGTTGCTCGGGGTTAGCTGGTATCCTATGTGTAATACACATGATGTAACATACACAGGCTAGCAGCAAACCGCTAACATATATTAGGCAGCATGCCATTACCAGATTAGTACTAAAAAAGAACACACAAATGAATTGAAGGTTAGTTTTTCCCCTTAGCTTCATCAATTTTTATTTTTATTGTTACTTCTGCCCTCAAAGCAAGTGGCTCAAAGATTCAGATTTACCCAATTCATTAAACTCAAAACTTTTAACGCCTTACTTATCCTTTACAAATTACATTGAAACTATCTAGTATGCTCATTGCACTGTGCTGAAAATCAAGTAGCATCAATATTATAAATACTGTATAATAGTCATATATTAATATTTTGTTTGGTCTAATTCAGTTAGATATAATGCAGTTGGGATTAAATAGTGTTAGTGAAGCAATACTTTGTTTATTTCTTTTTTTTTTTAATTTCTGATGCTCTCAAATTTTATTTGTGTGACCTTTTTCACCACCTGCCAAGTTCACTATGTCATTTCAGAGCAAAATTGTTCCGTACTTCTAGTTTAGACTAGTCATTACCAAACCGTAAATCGCCAGCTACAATTAACTGACGAGGAAATCTATGATAGATCGAGGAAATCTTTGATAGATCGTGGTTATACTTGGGTGGTTAATCTGCCCATAATTATACTAACAACTGTTAGTGGATTTTCCATATTTCATCAATATTTGCATTGAAAGTTTATGGCTCAGAGGGAAAATGGAGAATATTTTTTTGGCATAAATCAATGAAAAAGCAGTAACGCCAATATAGTAGACCTCTCGTCTCCGTTCTGGCAAATATAAATAAATAACTGAGAATTGAAAAGTTTCTTACTTTTTTAACCTGGTCTTTCTTTACTAAAGGGAGGGAGGGTAAGAATAACTCATAGTAAAATTTGGAAAAGGTATTCTTGCTCAGTGGCTCCATAAGTTTGGCACTCACTGGATTAGACAGTTGTTGCCACCTATGAAGTAGACTTGGATACTGTATATTTTGTCAAGAAAACTACTTTATTATAGCTATGCAATTTGCAAATGTTTAATTTTTACTTATTCATAGAGAAGTTACTTTTTAATATAATTACATAAATTAAACATAATTGCAAATCATAATTTTTATCTTGCTTAAAAATTCAAAAAATCACAAAATCTCGTTCAATTATCAAACTTAACCCTCTTTGAGCTACCTCTAAATATTGTTTGCTGGTGATAAAATGTTATCATAATCATTTTTTAGTATAATGGAACAAATTTAGAGGGTAAGAGGTTGAAAATTTAACACTTCGAAAAATAAGCACCACCCTACTGTATATGTTATGTTAAAAATGATTTTAACATAATTTGAAAGTAGAATTTTTTTAGCACTTCCCATTGGAAATGGTGAATAAATCAGTAAAATAGTATTAGGATAGTAATCACCATAGGTGGCATGGTGAAATAAAAAATATCAACTATAGTAATTTTTTTAGTGTAGTACATTTTGTGAAAAAAAGTTTTTGGATACTTTTTGATTATTCATTTCTTAAAAATAAAGTTTTGCTTTGTTTTAAAAATATTTCATGCAGTTTAGTTAAGAATATATTATAAATCATATTTTTAAACATACATTCTGAAGTATTAAATTTAAATTAATGAGACAAGCCTTATTAGAAGACTATGAATGTTATACTTTCAAGATATGTTATTTTTAAACTATAAAAAGATCTGATGCATTTTACATTGGAGGAGAAATTTCTAAAAGGAAAATCACTAACCACTTTGTATATGATATCTGTCCTGCTTTATTTCAGTTGTAATCTTTTGTCATATAGAAATCATTGGGGGGGGGGGGGGGGATGCAATGTTTATGAAAAATTGGTTTGCCTATTAAATTAATCCTGTTATTTTTTCTTAGTGAAATGGCTTATAGCAAAGTCTTAAAATTTCATAAGACATGGAACAGTTGCCGAAAAATCAACAGTGTGTTTCTTCGTTTGGAAAGTAGTCAATTTTGCCCTTTCAATTTATCCAATCATGAACATTTAAAAAGTAAGTATTTTTTTATTGCTAAAAAAATATTTTTTTAAGTGACAATTAAATGAGATATATTTAAATTTTGCTTAGATATTATAATAATTCTATTTATACTATACAACTTCATTCAGGATGTATATAAAAATCAATAAATAAACATTGGTATAGCAAAGAATAAGGTGTGTTTATAGATGTAAAATACCCAGGTATTTTACAAGTTAGGGTGAATAGCCAAAATTCATAAATACCTGGGTATTTATGAAAAATTCAATTTAAAATTTAATGAATGTGTTTTCTTTTTAGATTTACAGAATTATATACATTTAACCCATTCCCTGATCAAGGCGAAAGGCATTTCCGCGCCCGTCGCAGATAAGGAACAGGGTTTCTTTTCAGTACATTCACAGTAGCACATTTTTCCTCATTTTGCTACGGTCATTTTAACGTTTTTGCTGCATAGCATTAATTCGAAAATTTATCCGTTTTTCGGCGAATTTTATTTATTCGTTTTTCTGAATCAATTTAAAGTATAGAAATTAATGCACATATTTTTACATTATACCAGTATATTTCTGCAATCTTTAATTGCTGTAGCAATTAAATTTACAAAGTAAAAATGAGAAAGGGGAAAAAAGGATATACAGTAGAGCGCCGATTATCCGGACTGGTCGGGAGCGAGGTAGATCCGGTTAAAGAAATATCCGGATAATTGGATTGCCAACTTTAAATCACATATACTGCTAGTTTTTTTAGGCAACTTCCCTTCATATTTCTTCCAGGCTTAAGACTAGCATTTGTAGTAGTGCTTATTTTATCACCTTACAAATGGCGTGTTTGACATTGCATCGCTGGTTTTTTAATAATTGACACAGTTGATGTACAAATGCCATATTCAAAGGCTATGTTGGGGACCAATCATAAATTATGCCGCGCTTTTTTTTAGAGGGCAAAATAAGCGGTCGCCACTCGCCACAGGGCGACTAGATGAAAAAAAATGGCGACTAAAATATTTCCTAACGATCGCCACTTTTTTCTCCCCTTAAAAATTTCCAAGAAGTACACTGCTAGGTTCAAAAACTTGTGCTTTCACTTTCCCATCTTATTGCAGTACTGAACCCCAAATTCGCCATGCTCGGGACCGGTGCTAGGTCGGATTTCGAACTTTGCCGAATTTCGGAACCCGACCCAAAATGGCGGACTTACAGGACCAAAAATGGCGGATTTACGTAAACATCGAAGTTAATATGCGCATTTTTACTTCAAATTGCTCTGTTTTCTTAAATGGTAGCAAATAAGATACCTTTTTTTTTCTTGAGAAGGTAATACAGTATGGGACCTCAAATCCGGGACGCTCGGGACCATGATCATTTCGGATTTCAGAATTTTCCGGATGTTGGGTCCTCATTCTAAAATTTTGTAAGCAACATCATAGCACATATAATTTGCTCTGGAAGTTTTTATTAGCATTTTGCTCCTGTATAGCACTTTTTATTACCTCATATACTCGCCTATAAGTCGCGAAATTTAGCACAAAAAACGAAGTTGGAGTCTGCTTACATTCGAGGCAAAACATCGAAAAATCTATACTGTTCCCGATATTATTTTAACCTCTGATTAATCAATAAAAGAAAAGAATTCCGTCGAATTCTGATAGGATTTTATATGCACTAGCCACTTACTAAGGACTTTAAATTTCAGTAAAAAATCAGCCTATCGGGAAAATGCGAGAAACACCGAATTTCAATTTCGCGAACGTTCTGTATCGCCCGAAATTTAGAGCTCATTTTGCAAAAATAAATATAATGAAACTACAAGAAATAAAAAGTTGATGATATTTACTCAGAATTAAAGCAACAATTAAACTCTAATCGCAAAAACGAACCCTTTTCAGAAAATAGCGAAATAACTTTTTGAAAACTGCACATCTCCGATCTTCAACATGTTCATTACATTTTATTTTTCTTCTTTTTCCAAAAAACAGGTGCAAAATATTTCCCGCTTTTTTTTTGTTTTCAAAAAACAAAAGCTATTTTTTTTCCAACTGCCGATTTTTAAAAAAAGTTCCCGATTTTTGGTTTTTTGGATTTCGGGACTCCGAATTTGGGGTCCTATACTGTATAAGTAAATCCATGTATTGATATATTTTTACCAAACAAAAAAATAACTTATTCATATATTTTAATAAAATGCTTCAAATTACAATTCAGCAAAAATAAACCATACCCACATGGTAGTTTACCATTTCACTAATCACCTGCAATTGCATGAAAAATTAAATAGTGCTATATCTGTAAAATATTAGCAGAGAAGACAAACCAAAACGCCTGACATTTGTACAAATTGCAAGGATGCTGTGTGCCATTTATGACCACAGAGAAACAAATTGACAAATACAGAAAGTTTTCTTTTTAAGGGAATACAACTTGGAAAACAGAATTTTTAAGAACTTTAGTATATATTTTTATAGAGAAAAAAGATACTTAACAACGCGTAAAAAAACTATTTTCACTTTTTAACATAGGGTTTTCTGGTTTTATCTTGGTTTCCTGAGTTTAGTTCATATAAATCAGAAACATATCTACCAGGATTGCTGCTTCTATTTGAATCAAAATTTACTGGTGTTTGTTAATTTAACAGCTTCTTAGATTAATATTATTCTGAATTTACATTAAAAAAATCGGAAAAAGTGCCGAATTTTAGGATTTTTCGAATTTGGGGTTCGATACTGTATTTCACAAAAGCAATCAGTTTTGTCTTGTACCATCCCGTACGCCCTCCCAAAAACCCATATGAGATATTTATCGTTTATCATAGTTTTCTGTAATTACACTTCGTTCATAAGTTGTATATTAATATATAATTTCATTTGCTTTAAGTATTGAAAAAAATCCCTTAATATTAAAAACAAAATGTGCTAAGTTTTTATCAACTGTTTCAGTGCGGTAAGCAATATTTTGTACAATGATCTTTCATTTTTGCATAAGTTAATGTATGTACAATGCTTTTTAATAATTGGGAGAAAAGGGAAAATATTTTTCCTGAGGGTCAAAGTAAGATTGTAAACTTTGTGAGATCCTCTTTAAAAAAATTAATTTTTTAAATTTTATATTTTTATTTTAATAACTTAAAAAAAGGTACTTAATTTTATAAATATTAGCACATTTAATTGGGTTATTTAATTTTATATAATTACTAATCGTTACAAAAAAGTTTAAAACAGCGTTGTGCATTTTTCACCGAGAAAAGTGGCCACTGCTTCGAAAAAAGTGGCCAGTACAAAATCTTCCTCTACTGGCCACTGGCCACTAGTGAAATTTCCCAGTGTTGCCCTCTAGCTTTTTTCCCATATATTTGCCCCCCTCCCCCCCTTTGTTACAATATGTTCCCCTTTGTCACATGTCATACTATGTTGCATAATGCAGGAAGTCGCACTTCTTTTTACCCCCTCCCCTTGTCACACTTTGTTGCAGTTTCACGAACCTCCCCCCCCCCCCCCCCGAAGCGTGACATCATTTATGAATGATCCCTTGTTTCCATTTTCTCCTTTTTTCAATCTTTTCACAATTTCTATTTTTTTGTCAAAAGATAACACTATTCTTTTGCGCTTCTCACCCAGTCATGTTTAAAATACACCTTCTACACTTACATATCGCAATCAGAAAAATGTGGGTTCCCTTATTTTTGTGTGTCACGTGTCCAGTATGAAAGCGCACAACCACGTGATCATTTTGCGAGGTGCAGGGTCTATCTTTTATTTAAGTGACTTTCTCAAAACAGTTTTCCTGGAAATTTAGTTAAGCATAAATAATTTTACTGCACCCCTTGACAGTGAATGCAGTACTTCCACTATTTTTCTTCTGTTAGTTTCAATACTTTACCTCCGCTCTAATGCCTCAAAAAAGAATCTTAATCCTTTTGTTCAGTTCCTTCAGTAGGTACAATTCCCCATGCTAATTGTAACTGAATCGAACATACCTGAGCGGAAGGGGTGGGGAGTGATCCCTCTTTCTTGGAACGCCAAAAGGCAAAGGAAGGTGGTTTGTGACCTCCAATCTAAAGGTCTGAACTTTAGTGTTTTAAAAAATATATATATATATATATTTGCGGAGCACAGGGGGAAAAAACGCATGATCCCTGACCGATCCGGTTGATTGGACATCCGGATAAGCGGCGCTCTACTGTATAAAAAAACGAAAAGCAATCAGTTTTTTGAAGCTTAATTTATTTTACACTTAAATGCATTTCTTTTATTTATTAACGCTATTAATCATACAATATTAATTAACTATATTTATTTCTTTTTATAAATTCAGTTTTATTTAACTTTGTTCTTTGTAAAAATACATTTCTATGTTTGCATAGCTTTCACAAAGCAAATTTACACATTTGGGTTTCTATTAAAATGTTAAGATAATTTTTGTTATCACACATGGACAGTTTACATTATTTTTCACATTTAGGAAATTTCTTCTATTAAATAAACAATTAATAATAATAATATGTTAGTTTTAGATAACTTCTCTGGAATGGCTTTTTGGGGACACAATGCATATTTTGATGGATTTTGCAGTATATACATCCAATTTGTAAGGTCCATATCAGTTTATTCATCAAAGTCATTCAGAGTCTTTTAATATTCTTGTTTTGTGTGGTATATCTCAAAACAAGGAATAGCGCACAAACCAACGTCGCAGTCTTTACACATCTTTCGAACATCTTCTTGAATTCTTTTAAAATTGTCTGCTCTTTTGTTGGCACATATGACGCATCTCCTTCTCGGTTCCATCTTACACAAGGTAGGTGGTACATATGTCATAAAGTGCCTTCCAGTCAAACGCAAAATATTCCCCTTTGAAGATATTCTTGCTTGAACTATGGTCTTAGCATCTGGATTGTGATAATTTTCAATTAATCTTTCCGCAAGCAATACCCGAAAATCTAAAAATTCTAAAAACTTGCGATTGTTTTTGTGGTAAAAAATGTAGCTATTAAAAATAGAAATATCGAGTAGGTGGCGAAAAATTTTCTTATAATATTTCTTTTGCCCTTTCCTCATTGAGGAATAGTATGAGAGTCTTTGGTCACATTTATCGACTCCTCCCATGTTCGCATTATAGTCGACAATAACTGATGGTTTATGAATATATTTTCCTCTTTTTTTCAACATTTTTTTGACTGGAGTCATGAATTGTTGAAAGCATGCATACATCTTTTTTGTCTTTCCATTTAAGCGCTAAAATTTTTCCTTTCTGAAAAGCTATTTTTTCTCCTTTCTTTAAATTGGAAAATTTTAGTTCTGAAGGTAAATTTTTTCAGTTCTTTTTTACCGTACCGTACGCATCTGTTTTGTTATGGATTAATTCTTCTAGCAATTCAGGAGACGTGTAATAATTATCAGTTATTACGCAATATCCTTGATTTAAAAGAGGCTTCATTAAAGTCAAAACATATTTAGCAGCTAAATTATGATTGTATTCCTCATCGAATAATGTTGTTTTCCCAACATACACAGTTAGCTTCCAAACATATCCTGTTGATGTTTCAGATAAAACAAAAAATTTCACTCCAAACCTGGCCCTCTTGGTAGGAGTAAATTGGACCCATGACAACCTTCCTCGGAATTTCATTAAGGACTCGTAAATCGAAATGTCTCTTTCTGGTATGTACACAGAAGAAAACTTTTTACTGAGGTGCTCAAAAACTGGCCAAACTTTCCTAAGTTTTGGTTCAGGAAATTCTTCTGCAGCATTATTATTTGCGAAATGTAAAAATTTCATTAAGAGATAATACCTACTTTCAGGAATTAAGTTTCTAAAGAAAGGTATTTCAATCGATGGTTTTCTGGTCCAAAATAAGCTTTCTTATTGGCTTTTGTAGAATACCCTGGATAATAAAAATTGCAAAGAGCACTCTTATTTCTTCAGGGGAAGTTAGTTTCCATTTATTTGCTTGGGAGTGGGGCTTTAAATTAACATCCTTTAAATATCCGTCGGCATATCCGTTTGTTTCATGTGCAATATGTTCTCCAATATCATCACTGAAAAAAATGTTGAAATATTCTAGTGGATCAGCTACATTTCCAACATGTTCTTTTAAGCCAGGACTACCCAGGAATGGAAATCAAGGTGGAGGTTGAGTGGAGTCATTTGCGTTGATTTTGCACCAATCCCTCACATTTAATAAGTTATCACTTGAATCTGAATCTGAGTCACTAAAGGAATCATTTAGTTCAGTGTCATCTGAGTCCCATCTACTATTTTCTTCATCCGATGAATCAATTAACAATGAATCGTCCATATTTTCTAATATCAAAATGTTGCAAATCAAAAATTAAAAATATAAACTATATTTTCAAACCGTTATTAAACGCAATATTCTTTCACTGATTCCTGGCAAAGAGTAAAGAGCAATCCTTAAGAGTGGCTTCTTAAATGGTAAGTGACGATATATGCTGATGACTTTCGATGCATAAAAGCCAAAAAACGATCAACTAACAAAGAGAAAAATTTTTGTTTTTGTTCATTTTATCTTAAATGTCGGAAACGTATTCCCAGCTTTGAATATACCGAAATGCGGTGGGAAAATTTTAAAAGATATGGTGGTTACAAAAGATCAAAACGGAACAGCAATCCCACATTTACGGAAAGCATACTGTCATTGAAGCAAAAGCACAAAACGCCTTCCAGTACTAATCCCAAAGATACAGCACCTAACAAACGGAGAAATAGAAAGAATTGGTTTCGCATTCCTAAAGAGCACTTTTCGGAAATGGTTCAGCACTGTTGGCACTGTCTTTTCAATACGCAGTGTATAGAGAGGGATATGTGCGGTTTCCACAAAAAGGCGCCAGTTCCTTCCAGTCTCAACTATTGTAAAAGCAGATTTTATTACTGCCATTTTTTCGGAATGTTTGACAGGGTTCCCACGGCCTTAAAAAGTCCCTAAAAAGGCCTTAAATTTAGAAATTGATTTAGGGGCCCCTAAAAGGCCTTATTTTCTTCCAAAAACTCTCAAAAGGCCCTAATTTTTATTTTTGAGGCTATAAATTTATTTCCTCTCTTCCTTTTCCAACTCAGAAGTCATAGTCATGGAACTCTGCTGATTCATTCATGACATGGATTTTTCAAAACTGGTAAATGGGATGAAAATCTACATGTATTGATATATATATGTATATTTTTACATCTGCACAGTGGCAAACTTGAATGGATTTTCTATTCTAAGTGAATTTTCATTTGATGTTACAATGTTCTGGACTATTACAAATTATCTCAGAAGCTAAGTGGTCACAGAGAAATCAAGGATACCATGAAATTGCTTGAGAATTCTTATGTGAATTATTCTTAAAAAAAGAATGTGAAGAAACATACCTACAGTCGGCATTTTTTCCCTTATCTTTAACTTAACCCAAACTTTCAAAGATCATGTTGATAATTATTAGTATTCATTATTGCAGCCTTATTAAAATGCAGTGCTTCAAATATTTTTAAAATAATCTGCCTTCAGAAAGAACATTGATTCAAGACATTGCTTATGCTTGCTTTATAATGGTTTAAAAGCTTGTTTTTATGAGGAAAAGACGCATTTATTTCAAGTCATTTCTGAGCAGATAAAGTGTGATTTAAGGCAATAAACGGATACATCTTCAGTTGGATGCTTTTACCTAGAAGTGCACTTCTTCTGCATTAAAAAAGGGGTTCGTTGCAGCCTCAAAATCTTTGTAAAATTTGCGTAATATATGTTGTTTTTACTCTTTCAAAATTTTTAGCTGCATGGATTTACGTGTATAAAAGGCATAATCATAAGGCATAGCATATTATTTGGATAATACACTGCGGCACTACAGATTATGTGCTGAGAAATGGTGTTGGAGGCAAAATAAAATCTGGTTGTGGTTTATAGATTGAAAAGTTAGCTAAGCATAATACTTATAACTCTGAAGAAAATATAACTATTAAAGGAATAAATCTTTAAATTTAAGAGAAAATTTGAAAAAGTTGACTCATGTAAAAGATTTAATTCAGTGAGATGTTCATGTTGTTGCTTCATCATCATTCTGAGGAAAGCATTTATTTATAACAATGAATTGATCGTGCATAAAGATGCATTAAATGTACATTAAAATCCATTGGAGGAAATAAAATTAGTTCCTTAGTTGTGATAGCAAAGTTTTAATGTCATTTCCAGAATTGTTCTTATTATTTTTTAAAAGTTAATTTCAGTGTTGAACATTCACATATACGATATCATTCTTATTCCTTCAAAGAAAGTCATTCTAAATGTTATATGTAATGGGGCCCTAGAAAAGTTACATGTGGCCTTGAAAAGGCCCTAAAAAGGCCTTAAATTTGACTTAGAGATGAGAGTGGGAACCCTGTTTGATCTACTTCAGCAAAAAACAAAGAATCGATGCCGAAAACTGAAACCAGAAAATGTGATCTTATATCTCACTTTATGAATTTGATAATTACTTTAAGAGAACGAACAAATAAATAATATTATATTTAAAAAAAAACATCAAGAAACTAGATATCTTAAGTTCATTATAATATCTCATATAAGTAATAAACAATGACTACCCGGAGTAGTTAAGGGAAAAAAAGGGGGAGGAAGGAGATATTTCGATTCGTACTATCTCGTGCATTGCAAAAAAACTATTCTATTCAGGAAATATATTTAGTCTCAAATTTAAATGTCTCAATAAGTTATGCATGAAATATAATTAATCGACTCAAACAGAAACAGAATAGATTTTGTTTTTTCTAATTTATTATAACATGTGTTTGTGCAACTTCATCTTTGTCAAAACATTATAAGTAATTCTGTAAAAATTGTAGAGCATGTTAGATTTCTAAAAAGCGCTATTTTAAAGGCTGTCATGTGCGTAATCTTTTTATTACATTAAAAAAAAAGAGATAAGCATGATTATTTTAAAATTGATTTTTTATGCACAACATTTAAACAAAGCATACGGATTAGTATAATTTTTTATTCATATGGCGGAAAATACTCCGATAGGTTTCATTGAAACCATTTTACAGCTATTAATGAATATCCACCGAAAAGTGTTGTCTAACATACAATAAATTATCCCATTTTATTATTAAAAGCTACACAGTAAGCGACAGGAGATTTTGAATCCATATTTTAGAAAGTATCAATTTACAAATTCTGATCAAAATAAAATGAAATAATAAAAGGAATAAAGCAAAATAAATTTTAACGTTTGTAAATTATTTTTATTATTAAATTAAGCTGGAAAATATTAGTGAAAAGGGGGCCATAAACAAAAGCGCCCTATAAACAATAGGAAAAACTTTAGCTTGATATAGCTTCAAAGTGGAATTCACAGTAAGAAAATATTTCCAATTTTCTTGCGTTTAAATACTTAATGGTGAGAAAGTAAAAAAACACATTGCCGGAATACATAGACAGATCACCTAGGAGAAACTTAAGGGATTCAACGGTGCAATTATCCACAATAAAATAGACAAAGATATAAAGAATCTTGACATTTTAAAGGATGCTCCGTCAGCTGCGGATTAAAATGCTGCTGCACTCTATTCTCCAAAGGCCAACACAGAAGCGCAATAAAAGGGTTTGCCCCTGGAGGGAGCGCCGACACATGTTCGGCCGAAGCAAGCATTGCAAGAAATCGTCTGACAAGAAGGGGTCGTCCAAACCAGTTCGGAACACTTTTCTTTGAACGATTCCTTATCGGCAGCAACAACTTTGGCACACAAAGAGCGGCGGACTCCTTATCGGCCAAACCAGAGAATGGGTTAAGACACAAATAAATTTTGCATACATTCATAATAGCTAATTTGTTATTTACTAAAAATAAAAATTCATTCTATTGAACTTACTAGTGTAATCCTTTTTAGTAGCTATTCTTTATTTGAGAGCAGTTTAGTCTTCACAAATTCACATTTTAGCTCATAATTCCAAACTTTATTTTCTATAGCTTAGTTTAGCTGCAGAATGTTTAGCTGCAGAATGAAGATATTGATTTACATTTCAATAATGTTCCTCTTCAAACAAGTAAATTTTTAAGTTTGTGTTCAGTTAATTTTTTAAATAAAATAACTGAATATACTTTTCTCCACCAGACCCCTACCTGATAGCCGAGGCCTTAGGATTGCTTACGCACGGGGAGAGGTAGTGGGGTCTACGGATTTTACATGCACATATCCCCAAGTATACAAGGTGGTCTTCAGTGGGTATCGAACGCACGACCTTCCAGGTGGAAGTCCGACGTGCTAACCACTAGGTTACCACGGCCCATAACTGAATATACTAACTTAAAAATATGTATTTTAGGTAATACATATAAATTTTATAAAGTATTGAAATTGAAAATGCTAAAAATATTGTTAGAGTAATGAATATTAATTGTGCAACCAAAATAAAACAACTAACAATGTATAAGGCGTTTATATCCTTTGCTCCCCCCCCCCCCCCCCCCAGAAAAATTCAAAATGACAAGCGTGCATTTGAATATATATTGTTTAAATTATTTTCTTCAGAGGTGAAGGAATGCCAAACCTTTTCTGGATAAGTGTGCCAGTTAAATTATGGTTCATTATTTTTAAGTGTCCAGTGTGACACTTATTATTTTCCTTTTTAAAAATGATCTTTAATCCATTTTCGCTTTCGCAAAGTAGCCGCTATTGTCTAGGTATTTTTTATTTTCTTTTGTTAAAATGTGGTTTTCAGCAAATGTGAGTGAATACAAGTAATTTAATATGCAGGTGTGGGCGTGCCACTGAAATGTCACTGGCACACATGAGCGTGCCATTAGGTTTGCCATCTTTGGATTATTGCTTTTGCATCTGACAAACCTTTTATTTATGTGTTATTACTTTAATTTGGTCCAGTGACCCGGATGATTTTTTGCAGATGAATTAATTGAATGATTAAATTTTGTAATCTAAGTTGCATTTTTCTATTGAGTTATAGAGGTGCAGTATTATGAACACATTCTTACAGTATCCAACTTTTAAAATAGAGTTTGCATTTTTGCTTGCCTAACTGACCAGAAAATATGAAATTGATTTTCCTGTATTGTTCAGATTTGCTTATGTGCGGATGCTGTGGATTATTGGAGTTTCTGGATTTTCTAAAATAAAAAATCCATCAAGCTGAGCTAAAACTCTAGGGTTCCGCCAGTGTTTCATCTCTAAAGTAATTCAAAACATTTTTCGGTAAAAGAAAAAGACAGACTTTAAAAGAACATTTTTTTAAATCCTACATTTTCTTCACTGTTTAGGGTAAAAGATAAAAAATGTCTAAATTCAGAATTCTTTTTTCAATATTTTGAAGTTTGTTTCTGAAAAATTGAACTTAGTATTATTTTGTCAAATATTTGTTTACAGGAGAATATTTTTTAAAAATAATGCGTGCATTTAATTTTTTTCTAATAAAATCTGGAAACATAAAGTTTGCTTATTTTCCATTCTAAAATTATTCAGTATTTCTTTTCTTGTTCATGTTTACATCATGTTTTTTATTTTTTGCAGCTCCATTCATTACAAGTTCTGCAAGTTTTAATCATTCTAGCATAGCATCTATACCATTTGAAAATAAGTAAGCATATTTAAATATTAAGATCACCCCCCACACTTTCTTCTTTTGAAAATCAAAATATATTATAAGTTTTTTTTTTTTTTTTACTAGCTTTTTTTAACCTTAGTAATAGTGAGTAGAAATCTCTCTCACTTTCTAATGCCAGTAATAACAAGTATAATAATGCATAAATGCTTTCAATTATATTTGATAAATAACAGAATGAAGATTAAAATTTCAAATTTTCAGATAAGTCCGTGAATATTAAGTGACATTGAATTGACTAAAATTATACCCATCTATATTTTTAGTAACCATATTTTATTAATCATGGTTTTTTCAAAACCAGTTAGTGAAATAGTGGTTTTATGGTAACTTGGTAACATTTAAAAAACCATGGATGAACTTCAGATTACACTCATCAACACTGAAGTCGTTGCACAATCATAAGAGTGACTTGGTCTGAATATGAATTCAATAAATGAAGTAAAAATGATACATGGCGGTTGGCCATGCCTAATTGCAAAATATATCATGTTTGAAAAATTGCCAGGTATTCAGTGGCGTGTGATTATTTTTGTATATAATGGAGATTTTTATTTCTTGTGATGGGGGTTTTGGTTTTGACTTCCAGTTGACTTCAGGGAAATTATTATAAATTCTAAATTAGTCGAATGCCAATTATATTACATCCCAAAAGTTTTATTTCTTATCCATTTTAGTCTGTTTTGATACCTTCTTGTTGTTCCTATGTAATAGCTTTACACATATCCTTAGTTAGTCTAAAAAATTTAAGCTGTTCTGTTGCTAAAGATGCAAGTTCTTGTTTCATGAATCTATGCTAGTTCAAACACACTGATCAAAAGCTTAGATTTTTTAAACAAAGTAACATGCCATTCCTCAATACTATGTTTTCTTACAAACTATTGTACATCCCTTTTCAACCTATTTATTTTTTATTTATAAAGTGGTTATCAAATGAAATTTCTTGATTTAAATATATTTTATATTCTTAATTTTTTATTCTCTAGAATTTTCCTGTTTGTTGCTGATATGATCATTGACGGTAGTGTTTGTTATGATAAATTCATTGGCACAACATAGCAATAAAAGTTTAGGGGATATTTTTCGGTTTGTCAGCAACCCAAACTTTGGCAAATAGCATTGTCGATGCACATATACTTCAAAATCAAAGTAACAAAACACAAAAATTGTAATTGCATATGTACTGGTACAACGCCATTGAAAAAGAATCAAGAGCATCAGTTTTAACCTCTTTAAACTCCAGAACTAAGCACAAACAATTTTGACGCAATTTTTTTGTTCTCTGATTTAAAAAATGATTACAAAACAAAATTACTAAAAAAAATTTTTTTTTAATTTAAATTAATAATTTGTTTAAATAATGCCCAATTTCCATGTTTAAAACGAAGTAAACTATCTGTTGATTAATTTCAATTGGGTGTTTTAGCTTTCAAATTGCACAAACAGTAGTTAATAAACAGTATTTTAAAATGTACCCAATTGGGTACACTTGATGAAGAGGATAAGAATAGCTGCAATCAACATAGAATTTAGAGTTACTTCTACATGTTGACAAATGTTCCATCACAGGGTATATTACTGAGAAGTACTGAAATCTGTAGCATGACAAAATTAGAAGACCAATGTTAGTTTTCTTTTATTTTATTTTTATGCATTTATTTAGTAACTTCTGTAAAGGATTGTTTGTTAGACAATCTAACCAACATTATCAAGGAATGGTTGTTTACAACACACATTAATTTTTGTTAATTTTGATGTTTTAGAAATGTGAAATAGTTCTAATTTTAATGGGTCCTCGTGAAAAAAAAAGAGAGGTTAGTATTGTTGGTGTAGGTTCAGGGTCGCCAACCTTAAAGAAACAATTTGAAAAGCATCTACGGTGATCTTGCTGAGTATTTTGCAATTTTGAGGAGCAATTAAATAATGTGTATCAAAAGAAATAAATAAAATAAAACTTCCACACTAAGGCATCTAAACTTAAACATCAATTGTTTTGCTTCAAATCAGCATGGTGAGGTGAACTTTAAACTCTGATTAGCCACACACCATCATTCTCAAATGCTACCTCCTTCCCTCCTCTTTCTTCCATGAAAGGAAGTTCCATTCTTTGAACTGCAAGAAGAAAACGTGGGTCAGCAAAAAGCCTGATGAGAAACATATGGCACAAGGGAGGGGAGGAGAGGCATTTGTGCAATTGTTTTAAAGCAGGGCAAAATAACTTGTTTGCAGAGTTACACTTTTGTGGAGAAACTTCGCAAAATGAGCAGTTGGCTACCGTCTAGGTTTTTTTTATTATTATTATTTGTTCCTCTCTTTCTTCAGTTTGACATGATGCATTTAAAACCTGTGCAGTGCCTGCTCACCTGCCACTAAATAAATAAGCTAAAACATGTGTACAGGGCATTAATGATAGATTTGGTATTGGAGAAATATAATTGCATCTTAAAGCAAAAAAAAAAAAAAAAACTCAGATAGAATGGTTGGTAAATGAACAGTAAGAGAATTTTTTTTTTCTTAATTGATGGAGTTGTGGCTGCATCAGAAAAGCAGTTTGCCCTGAACGCAGAAATCAGAATTTAAAACATTTATGAGTTGACTGGTATTTGAGCAAAAGAATATGGATGACTACAATCATGTTTAGTAGGCTTATTACTTTGAATAAGCAGTTCTTACAGATGTACCCCTTTTACGCATATTTTTGCTCCACAGGTACCCACTATAGAAACGGTTTTACCGTGTTTATGTTCTTTCTTATCCTGTATAGTATAGATTGTTTGTGCGTGTTGTTAACTTTTTAAAATCTTATACAATTGTAATATTCTTCTACAGAATTGCTTGTAAGAGTAAGCATCATTCATTGCAAGACAAAGAGCTATCATTGAAATTACTTTTTACTCTGGAGCAAGGCTTTTTCCTTGATGACTTAGCTGAATGTGATTTGAAGTCAACTTTTCTGAGATTGGGTCTTAAAGTATGTATTTATTTTGTTTTGGTGACTAAAAATGTTTCTAGTTTGATAGTAAAAAAACTGATTCTCTGATTTGACTGACTGTTTGATTTCTTGAAAAACTGATATGGAGTTGCAGCTAATGATGTTCAAAATTTTAGTCATGTAAATACAGTGGAACCCTGCTATTCGTACAGAATTTGTTCCCGGAGGCAGCTTGAATGGCGAGTTGTATGAATGGCGAATTATTTTTTCACATAAGATACAATGTAAATTGGATTAATCTGTTCCAGATGCACAGATGGTTGCTTATTTAAACCTATGAAAAACAAATGTACAGTACCGAACATGAAATTATAGATTAATAAAAATTTAACTGCACTTTACTTGTACTGAGGTGAGCTGTTGGCATAAGTGGAATGTTGAGAGGAGGAAGGGAAATGGTTGGTAGTCCATTGGTTGGTAGTTGTGAGTCCCCTTCCATAAAAACATCAGGTAACATCCCTTCAGGTGTTTTCTTCCTTTCTGCTGTTCTTTCTTTTTGCACTAGAAGAATCTTGGGTTTCTTTCTGTAAAAACCTGTCCAATGATGTCTGCCTTTGACAATTGTTCAGAATTTTTTTTAAATGGTCAATAATATTGTCGTTGAACAAGTTAATGCTGTTGACCACAGCAGTGTTGGGATGTCATTTTTCCACCACTTTCTGTGTTTTCTCGCAGAGGTAACACAGCTCTTTAATTGTTGCGAAGGAAATGGTTTCCTTATTACTTTCCTCCCCTGAAGAAGAAAGTTCTTCAACTTCTTCCCCTTGCTGCCCACTTAGAAAGTGAAAATTGTCAGTAAAATCTCAAAAAGTATTAAAACTTTTTTAAAAAAATCCAAAATGTCAAACAAATTATTTCCAGATGAGTTCAAAATGAGCATAATTTCTCAATTTTTTTCTTAAAAAGCCAAACTGGCAACCTGGCTGTCCCCTGGCGCTGTACGAATCGCGGGACAAGTATGAATGGCGAGTTGAATTTTACTTGAACAAGTTGTGCGAATAGTGAGGCAGATGAAAGGTATGATTCCACTGTATAATATATAGACATTAATATGCACTATGACAAAACTTCCTTTGTGGAAAAAGTCCAAAGAAACTTGTGTTCTCTTTGAAAAGCAAATACGATGAAACCTCCTGTGGTTGGCATATGACACCATATGTTTGATATTTTATTTTCGGTGAACCTAAAATAACTTTATTTAAGAGATTTCGTAAAAATTGGTTACCGAATGCATCACACACAGGTAAAAATTTTTTTAAAACAGCATTGATAGTAGCATCCAAAACGTTAATTATCCAAAGCTGCCAAGTGCTCCGATTTTATCGGAGTTTACCCGATTTTTTTTACGTACTCCGAAAACCCGATAAGTTACAGAAAACTCCGATTTTTCAAGCACTTTGCAATATACTTTTCGTTTAAAAAAAATCAAAGTTTTCGTCTGAAATGCAGGCATGAGAGTCTTCCGATTTTTATCAGTAAAAAAAATCCGACTTTAACCGTGGTCGCCACTCGCCAACTGCCTGTTAAAACGTTTTAAATGGAGACCAAAAATTTCATTGCCGATCGCCACGTTGGCGATCAGGTTGTGCCAGATTGCTATATTTGTACCAAATATTCTATTTATTCTAAAAAATAGCTTAATATTTTTACTTAATACACTTTAACTTGTGTGCTAAAGAGAAAATAATGAGAAATATCTGAAACCGAAAACAGATGGAAAAAGATTGCAGCACGATTGCGGTAAAACGCTAATATCGCGCATGACACATGGACATCAAAGAAACATAAAACTCAGCTAAAAATACAATGTTTTCAACATGTAAAAGGTAAACACGATTTTTTTTTTTTCATTTAAATTAAATAAAATGCTTAATGCTTTTAGCATTGAAAATTTAAGAAATAAAATCCGCAAAATGGCGCCTTTAATAATTCTTCCCGATCCCCACGATAATTCATTCAAAACAATTATCACACTCAGATGAAAAAGAAAAAGTATTTTTTGGAAGTTGTAAGTGATTTTAAGTTATGTTACCCAAAAGCAGCAATTTTACTTTTTATTAAATGTATTCTTAAAACTTGAAACTGCTAATTTTGTTTTTGGCCTGTAGGATTTATTTTTGGGAAAACGCTAAGTTTTTAAATGAATTAACACTTAATTGCATAATTAACCAAGGACAAGATTGTTTTTCATAGTTTGACGACTTTAATATTTGCTGAAGTCAATACAGGAGTAAGCATATATTGCTGAAAATAATTTAAAAAAAAAAAAAACGACTTACACAAACTTGATGCAAGACTGAATTAAATTTAATGCTCAGAAAATAGCTAGCATTTCACTAATACTAATACACTTGTTCATCAAAAACTTTAAATAAGTAGGTAAATATTTTTATGAATAAGTTACACTAAAATTGTTCTAATGTGTGTATGTATTGTCGTACATCATTGTAGTGTATTTATGAGAAGTAATTGCATTTTTATTTCATATTTAAAAATTAAAAACGGTAATTACTGCTTTGTAATGTACCTGAATGATATAGCTTTTCCCCTTTCCATACATAAAAGAAATCATGATTTTTTTCCCCAGTATATCTGCTTTGCTATGTTATTCAATGTAGAATGTTTAAATTAAATTGAGTTCTTATAATTTGACAGTGTATGAAAAAAAAAATCTTTTAGTAGTTCTGTAACCAGATGGTAGTTCAAAAATATGAAAAAAATTACAACTTTTCATGCTCCTATTTTTTGCCTCTACTGCTCCTATTTTTCAAGTCTTGAGGTTGGCAGCTCTGATTATCTCTAAACAGTATGAAACAGTTACTAAGCAATTTCCTACTGAGGTTATAGGAAACTAGTATTAAATCCTTATGATTTGAAGAAATGTGAGCAATAATAAAGGAATCAAGTGCTCTCCATATGGCTTGATCGTAGTCCAATGCAATTAATTTCTTTTAAGGGAAATATTCTCGGGCAGAACTCAACTGATAGGTTTACTTGATTGTTTGTGGTATGTATATTTCAGGTGCACTAATGTCAGACCAACAAGTTGGTCACTTCTTTTCTTTTTTTTGTCTTTTTTTTTTCTTGTCTCCCTTTTTTGCACCAAGTCATTTTTGAAAAAAAAGTCTCATTTTGTAGACTCATTTGTCTCAAAAGTCTCATTTGTCCTTTTTAATGTATTGTCATCCTTTCTTCAGTTCTTCAAAAACATTGAAGGAAAATTTATCAACGTTGTGCTTCTAACTTTTCCTATAAAGAAAAGATTTTTTTTTTTTTTTGGAATTTTAATTTAGACATCAGGATTTTAGAATCATTGAATAACAAATTTTGATTTTATGCCGCACAGAACTTTGGAATGTTTGCTGAAAAATCTTGGAAAATCACTTTGTTCATGCCTGCACAAAATCATTGAACCTGTACCATCAGATGTTGCCACCTTTGTTACCCCAGTTATCAAATATTTTTAGCTCTAACAGTGCTTTATGTAATTTGATGGATTAGAGTGAAGGAAAATAAACCAATTGGAACGTGGGATGACCAATTGGAATGCATTTTTTGTTGGCACTGTACATGTAAATTTTTCTATTTTTTCTATGACTCATTTTTATGGTTTTCCACAGGGTCTTGGTGTTCAGTTTTTTCGAAAATATAATGCAAAGCTTTCTGCTGATAAGAATTCCTTATTATTTCCATTTGATGATCTAAGTAAGGAATTTGCTGCCATACAGACATATATTTATACCAGTGACTTAATTGATGAAAAATTGATTTCATACACAACTGAAAAGTAAGTTCAATATTTGAAAACATTTTTGAATTTAATTTGAATTAAGTTTTTTCAATTTAGTGTTACTGTGCTTTTAGTAAATCTTTACCATTTTGTCTTGCTGGTTTAATTCATACCACTTTGAGACAGAATAGAATACTTATTAGGTACGAAAGAATCTGATTAAAAAAAATATTAGGATGGCATTGTTGATCAGGGGTGTTTGCAAACAGGTGGAGTAAGTGGGGATTTAAAAAATGCATCATCGATTGCCACTCCTGCACAATCACTTTTCGGCATATTCTACTGTAGTCGTTTTTTCCCCTTCCCTCACCATTCAGAACTTCCCCATACCTGTTAGAATGACATGGAGGGATGAATTTTCTCCCCACTGCTGGAGATTGGAAGGGGGAGAAATTCAGCTGCAGTGAATGGTCCAGTTGCATTTTGAACCCTGCCAGCAGAGATGATCCCTCCCCTCCAAAGCTTAAGTAATATTTTGTAATGTGGAAGAAATCAAGTTATTGTATGAATAGCTTAATTTAAGTGATTGTAGTAATTTAATAAACTCTTTTAAACATTTTATATTAACATTAAGTAACTGTTTACACTAATACTTTTTAAAAATTTCTAAGAAATTTATTAGCTGAAGTTTGAAAATATCAACTATTAGTTTGGCATTTAAAGTAAAGTTTTACAGTACATTATGGTACAGTTTAGTTTTGAACTCAGTTCCAGAAAATTTATGTACCCAAGACTATAGGTGAAAATTAACGGTTGCCACTAGCCACGAGGCAATTAAAGTAGTAAGTGGGGATTTAAAAAATGCATCATCGATTGCCACTCCTGCACAATCACTTTTCGGCATATTCTACTGTAGTCGTTTTTTTCCCTTCCCTCACCATTCAGAACTTCCCCATACCTGTTAGAATGACATGGAGGGATGAATTTTCTCCCCACTGCTGGAGATTGGAAGGGGGAGAAATTCAGCTGCAGTGAATGGTCCAGTTGCATTTTGAACCCTGCCAGCAGAGATTGGAGCTCGACCCAACAAGCGTTGTCGTTTCACGTGTTTTGAAAGAATGTCTGATCAGCGATATCGCGGTGGAAAACACAAAATAAAAGAGAATTCATTTCTTATAAAACAGAAATTAGAGAGACTTTGCAAAACATTTTATGTTTTGCAAAATTGAGCATTAGTTTACTTATTTCAAGGGTTTATTTCTAAGAAAAAGGATAAGGAAAATTAAATTCCATTGTATTTATACATAATAATAGGCATTTTTGGTCTTCTGTAATTAAAAAATATTTTTCTACTGATATTTTATTTTTATAAAAATAAAAATTTTAAATAAGATCAAACTTTATTTTACTTATCAAAACCGTAAAACATCATTTTTTGTTTAATTAGAATGTTATGAGGAGAGCCATACTCCTAGGAATCATCTTTTGTGCATTCCCCACTCCCCGTTTATTGTCTTTCAAGACACTACAACTTTGGATCTTCATCAGCAAAAAACAAAACAAAACGAGCTTGCGGACTCGGTCGGTTGGTGCGGAATTCAAAATATCCACATGCAAAATGTCTACATTTTTGACCCTCTCCTGGTCCCACTACTTTACTAACTGCTTCATTTTCATTCTGTAAACGTTTTATGTATTTTTATCTATTTATTAGAAGATTGGAACAATTTTAATGCACTTTTAAAGATAAATTAAAAATTCATTTTCTAATTCTTATTACGAGCAAATCACCTTTTTTTTCTTGGAAATATGCCAGTATTGAACACATGCTTTGCCAAAAATTTCATGTCGCATTTCAACTTTCAACATCTTGTAGACATTTAAATCATTTCAACTGCTTGCTTGATTATCCCGAGAAAACTCGGGATAGCGAAGCAGAATTTGTCAGTATGCTTTGTTTTATCACGGTTTTACTCGGCCTGGAGGAAATGAAAGGAAATATTCAGTTTTGATTGGCAGTTTACCAAGTTTTGTTGGTTTTGCAGTTTCTTTTGGCGGGACTGGTTACATGTTTTCCCTATTGTATAGTATGCGTTGCTGTGGCCTGGAGGAAGTAAAAGGAAATATTCAGCTTTGATTAGCAGTTTGCCAAGTTTTGTTGGTTTGCTGTGTTTACCCTTGTTTAAAAAACTATTATACAAAGACCAATATTTAACTTTTTTCCATTTAACCGAGATAACTCGGGATAGTAAACTAATATTAAATACTTTTACACCTGTAAAAGAAATAAAAATTCAACTTAAAACCTACATATTTTGTTTTGTTAAGTTTCCTTGTATTTAATAATAAAATTAAAAAGTGTGATGAATTTTTGCAATTTTTTTCAAAAAAATTTGTAAGGGAAGCGATTAAAAGTTTGAAATAATTTTGGCATGTGCTAATTCAAATCTGCATATTTTTGTTTTATTTCAATAATTTATTTGTTTTCTGAACAGTTTTAGAGTTAGTTTTCAATCCTTAGTAGCAATTTTAAAAAGTGGTCACTAACAAAACTGAGCCTATTGGCCACTGGCTAATAACTAACTTTCTCAGTTTTCACCTATACCTAAGACTACACTCTTGATGTATAAAATGTTAGTCTCTATCCGACTAAGTTGCTGACATAGTGATTATTTTCCAATTATTGACAGAATATGGTTGTTAGGAATTCACAAACATTTAAAAATAGGATTGAATCTCATCCCAGGGAAATCTTTGTGGACATATTTTGAGTCCTTTAAAACAGGGGAGTAATTAAATTCACTACCTGTTAAGAGTTCTGCCAAAAACAAGCAATCAAAGGTAGACAGTTTAATCATGCTTGCTCGTCAAGGTCAGAAGCACTTTCATGTTGATAGCCTAAAAGTAACCCTGAAGTGCACTGTATTTTGTATTGATCTAATTGTTAATATTTCTCAATGGAAACCATAATTTTTATTGATTTTTCTCATCTGAATTAGCAAACTTTAAGAACTTATGTCTTCAGAACAGACGATCAAGGGCAAATTACTTATGTGTTAAAAATTTTTTTTTTCACTCTGCTCTTTTGATTGTTGCTTGTTTGAATTTTTTCATTTTACACTAAGGTGTAGTTTCCTTGTCTAAGTCTGTCATGATCATCTGTCGAAAATTAATATAAAAGTGATTTTAAAGGAAAATGCTATGTGTTAATAATTAATTTAAAAAAAAAAAAAACAATGATATTCTTAATATAAAATATGTGATTCTATTTTGTTGCAGGCAGAAAGAATCATTGCTTTTTGGATGGTCTCTAATTAGTCCAAGTGAAAGACAGCTTGTTGTAACATCTCATCCATTGGATGCTATAACAGTAAATCAAGAAACTGATATACCTGCTTTATCTTTATCTCATAAATTTAAAAACTTTGTGCCAGAAGTAAGTTTGATATTATAAAATTCAGTTGCATCCATTTAATTGTTAATCATTGCAATTGAAATAATTAATATATGCTTATTATGCAGTTATATTAATAAGCACACCCTTGTTCAATTAATTGCAACAATATTTGTGTTTTGTATAATTAAACAACATTTTGTTCATATACCATAAGTTGTGAAACTTTTCATAATAGCCTAGCTACAGCTAAATGTGTGTATGTGTGAGTAATGAGACCTCCAGAAAGTTAAAAAAGTGGTATTTAACTAAAATCTTGAGTTTCCACTTTCCAGTAATTTACAAATTCACTAAATCTACAAATGATCTAAAAGCTTAAAAAATGTTTTAAATCCTAAGGAAGTATAAACTCTGTTTTTAAGGAGAGCAGTAATATTTGAAATGTTTTTTTCAATTTGATTCCACAATGTAATAATGGTATTCAAAAAATTAAATCAAAATAATACCAAAAAAATTTGTACACACTTTAGAGAATAATGTTACATATTTTTGAAAAGAAAATTTTAATTCCTTTTAAAGATGCAAATAGATTGCGCACTTCACTTCAAAGATGCTGAAAACGTAATAGAAAAAATTGAAGGGGAAAAGTTCTCTTTTCATTAGAATAAATTTTTCCCATTTAGAATATATATAATTGATAACACTGCCTATGTACGCTACACATCCATCTTTAATATAATATTTATAAGTCAAAAAAATAAATATATATATAAATAAATAAATAATAATAATTATTATTATTTTCTCATCGATTTTTTTAAATCTCACTGCAAACGTTTCCCACCCATGCTATTTTCAGGGAAAAGATCCAAGAAATATGTGTGGGAATCTTGCTGCCCCACCCATAATTTTAGCGCCTGATACATATTGTGTCATAATTTTTTGAATTTTGTTTTAGTGTTTTTATATGCAAATAATTGATGCTAAATGTCAATTGTGTTAAAGTTTACTCACAGAAACATTTTTAATTGTATTGCTACAGTGGAACTCCGTTATAATACAAGGATAGGGAGAAATATTGTGCCTTCACATTATAATATATGCAAGGTATATTGAAACTTGTTTTTTACTGGACCTAACTATAATGACAGTATTACAATACAGTAAATTGCTGATATAGATGTTGAATTCAGTGTCATTAGAAGTTTCATTGAAAGCACATCACAAAGAGTGAATGGGGGATACTTTTAAAAATTGCAGAAAAGTGCAAATGCGCGCACACACTCACATTAAAAAAAAATCTAATCATAGTATAAGAACTATAAAAACTCGGACAGGAGGATAAGTAATGTACATTTTCTTATGACAAGATGAACTTGGAAGTCAGTAGATATACATAAAAAAATTAATTGTTAAAGACTATTTAGATTCCTTGCATTAAGCAGTGTTTTTAAATATATTTTTAATAACAGTAGACTCATGGCATTTGCAGTGTAACCGGTTTCATGGTATACAAAGGGACAGTTTAACTGGGTTCTACTGCATAAGTAATTCGTTATAAAATGATCCATTCATATGCATTTTACAATAAACTATACAAAGTTTTTAAAATGTATTTGTAGGTCCTTTATGCCCTGAAAAAATTTGTTAAAGTCATTTTCTGGTTACATCCATCCTTACATAACTGTGATAATCATAAAATCATTGGTCACTATCTTGGGAAATCTGCATATTTTATAAGGTAATTAATGTATATGATGGTTGCTAAATAAATTTTTGATTTAGAAATATTGTATAAAAGAATTTGTTTCCTAGTACATGTTCAAGAATCTTTATAATTTAATGAATGCTCCAGACATATGGATGCATAGATTTTTTCATTTTGTGCATTTTTATGTTTTTTTAGCATAACCTCTTCACATACCAACCTTTATGATTTTTTCATAATTTTTACGAAAATTGACGAGATTTTATGATTTTATGCTCATATTTTTTCTTTAAATATAGCACTGGTATGGATCTTAAAAAAAAGTATAATTTTGGGAGACTATCTTTTTTCAAGATGTTTTTGTAGTAGTAAATAAAATATTTTTCTCTCCAAATTTGCTGTAAATCTATTTATTTTTTACATCCTGCATAAGAAAATAGAATAGTTAAGGAGTGTTTGGCATATTTCAGTTGTTTTGTTATACCAGTGTATAAAACTAAAAAATGTGTGACCATTAATTACGCCGGAAAAAGACCGACCAGGAATTATCCAATATGAACCTACTTTTATTCATGGAAAACCACATTGCAGAAAGTAAGTAAATAAATAAAATAAACTTTCAAGGCTATATAGCGCTTACTTTCCGAAAATCGATGATTTCCAAAAAGAAATAACAAGTGTCACACTGGACACCTTAAAATAATGAACCATAATTTAACTGGCCCACTTATCAAAAAAGGTTTGCTATCCTTGGCTTAGAGTGTACTCCTATTCCGAACCACTAGGATAAAATTGAAATAAGTCATATACCAAACAATATTTCCTTTCAATTCAGCCATACACTCAAAAGATGGAAACCTAAGCCCATAGTGAGGGAGCATTTTGCTTGTTGCTCTACCTTGGCCACAAGAGTATCAGTGATTTTCAAAGTGTACCTCCATCAAAGTTCTGGAAGTTCTTGGTCTGTGCCCCTTTTATGTCAAAGAAAGGAGGCAATTTTTTCTTGTAATAAAATGGAATTGCAAGGGCAGCTTAATTTTATAAAAAATTCAAGAAGAGAAGGAGTCTTACAAAGGGCAGGAAAAGTGCATTTATATTGGGGAAAAAGGGCAAGGTGGACTCTTTAAAAAAACACCTAGAGAGAACACTATGTATATATATGTGTGTGTTGTGTATACATTAAAAAAATCAACCTTTTTAAATCACTTATAATTTTTTTTAAAAATTATACTTATGTACAGGACCACCGATAATCATTGTGCTTTAGAGTGCCTTCAAAATGGCATAGAATTAAAACAAATACTTGCAGAAGCTTACCCTCTTTATGATGAAGGACTGGAGACCTATGATTCTTGTACTGACATTGTAAAAGAAGAATTGAAAGATCATGAAAAGAATGCTGGTGTAAAAGTAAGCTTTTTATTATTGAATGTTTTGAAGTGTTCTCATACTTAAATGCAGTGCAGTAGTTAATAATTTTCTTAAAATTTATTTTTTATATTGTTCTATCCCCTTTTTATATTATAGTAGCTCAGTTGTAGTCAAAATCATTTGTTCCAAATTGCCTTTGTTTCACACTAAAATTATCTCATTTTTTTACTGTCTTCTCTTCTATATTCAAAATACATTGAAGAAAGTATTTGATTCATGATACTTTTAAAATTTTGATGGAATGACACATTTCAAACTGTTCCGAACCCATTTCATCCATTTTTATATGTCTGCCTGTTTGTGGTCGTTTTTTTTTTTTTTTTTTTTTTTTTTTTTTTTTTTTTTTTTTTGTGCCCACACTAACTCAAAATGTAATACAATACAGAATTTCTTATTCGGGAACCAAAAAACCAGGAATATTTTTGTGAATTTCCCGCCATTTTTGAAAAATTTACGTTTTTTTGCCCATTTAATAAAAATACGAATTTTTTGAAAATACCTTTAAAAATATGCATTTTTTCGTTACAAGTTACATATTCAGTGTTTATAAGTCGAGTAATTTAGTCTTAAAACGATGTTTTTTTAGGGGAGGGAGCATAAACTTACTTGCAAAAGAAAATTAAAAATAATTTCTCAAACGAAACTTGAGAAAACCTGATGCTTTCTCTATTTTATTTCAATAATTAAACACAAAAGAAATATGTATTTAGATTCTTATACATTTATTTAATTGTCTGGTAAATTTTGAAGAAGAATTGCAACAAAAGTCGGACTATATGAAAGTTAGGAAAATTTCTTAATACTGCAGATTTGCAAATTTTCCGTAATAGCTGATCGTGTGAAAATTAGAGCTTGTTTATTTTGGTTTATAAATTTTTTGATTTATTTAAAAGCTGCAATGAGGTAATAAGAATTTAAAATTGATATTAAGGCAACGAAAATTGCAACTGTGAAAATGAATTCTTTATTAAAATCGAGTTCGCAAAACCGAAGTTGTTGCACACTACTATGAAATTTGCGTGTATCTGCATGTAAACATGCTTCTTAAAAAAAAAAGGATCTCTAAACTGAACTTTGGGAATATTCTAGAATGTGGCTGGAACAGAATCTTTTAATAGGTAGAAACCATCATTGACGATGCAAATAAGACGTCAGATTTGGAAATCATTCAAATGGTGCTACACCCGAACCATGACAAAGAGCAAGGTAGAGATGAAGACGAAAATAATGAAATTTTGCCTGCTATATCTAACGAACTTTGCTTTGAATTAACTCAAGAACTCATGGCAGGAATGGAACACAAATCTTTTATGGACGAAACACACATAATGGCTGTTCAAAAAATTGTTTTTACAGCAAAATCCTAATTTTCACCAACTGAAACTTTATGAAATTTTTAAAAAATAAATACTATTTATATATTTGAATCATTTCTGTCATTTTCATTCCCCCCTTTCGTTTTGACTTGTGAATGTTTTTGATTTTTATCTTTTAAAGTTCTTTTCTTTCAATATTTCTTAATTTAAAAGTATTTCTTTACCATTTTCTACTTATTTTGAAGTATTATCATTTGTTATTGTAATTTGGGTTCGATAAACCTCCGAAGATCGGCATTTTTTAACGATCCAAAAAAACGGGAAACTCTTATCCGGGATAGGGATGGTCCCGAGCATGCCAGATAAGAAGTTCTGTACTGTACATGAAATTGAACAAAATTTGGTACATACAATAGATCCTGATTAGTTTTTGGCGTGAATCCCTTCAAGATGGGTGAGGAAATGGAAGTTTTTTCTTGTTTTTGGAACCGATATATCTAAGAAAGTAACAGCAGAATTCAAACAAAAATTGGTATACAAGTGAAGCTTAATAGAAACAGCTGCTGTTAAAATTTTGGCATCACTCACTGCAAGGAGAGGGGAGTAATTGGAAGGGTTTTTTTTTTTTTTTTTTTGTGGGTGCTCCAACTCGGATCGTAATGCATGGAAGCAAACAAAATTTAATATGCTTGGTGAACCCTGATGGAAGATGGGAAGTGATTAGTTTTTGGCTCGAATCCCTTCAAGTGAGATGGAGCAGTGGAACGTTTTATCATTTATCGCGAATGCTATATCTCAAGAAGTAATTGAGGAATCCAAACAAAAATTGGTGTACATGTGGACCTTAATGGAAACAGTTGCTGTTTAAATTTTGACACCATTTGCTGAAAGGGGAGTGGAGTAATCGGATGTTTTTCTCTTTTAGCCTGACAATATCTCAAGAAGTAATGCTAGGTTTTAAATAAAAAATAGTATACAGTTGGACCTAATTGAAGCAGGTTTTGATTCATATTTTTTCACTAATCATTCGAAAGGGGATGACACAATCACGCAATCGAACATTTTCTCTTTTAGCATATATCTCAACAAGTAATGCAAGGATTTAAACAAAAATTGCTAGGCTGGTGTACCTCAATGGGGTGGATTAGGATCTTGCACCATTCGTTCCAAGGGAGCAGTACCCATTGGCAATTTTGAAGCGAGTTCATATGAATTTGCTCTGCCGCGACCCCTGGTTATGTATATTTCTTTTCTTATCCGCTAGTTCAGCATCAACCTGCAGTTCTTAAACTCCTATTAATTCGTTATATAAATGATTCCTCATTTAGCTTGATTTGCCAACTTCACTTGGCTTGATTTGCTAAAACTTCTTAAGATTTCGTGATTATTTATCAATCAATTTTTATTATGTTTCGCACATTTTTATTTTGTAGTATCTGTTAAATTATCTCTTTCACAACCTTGTAATTTCAAATGAAACAAAAATTTCTCTATCTGTTGTGGTTTTTTTTTATTCTATTGAGTATTTTTTAGTAATATGAGTATTTTGGAGCCCATTGTTGCTAAACGATGTTTTCTATTTATAGTGGAAGAGATTTTCTGCTCTAAATGAATTGTTGAAAGGCCATCGTAAAGGAGAATTGACTATTTTTTCCGGTCAAACAGGGACGGGTAAAACCACTTTCATGAGTGAATATTCATTAGATTTATGCTTGCAAGGGGTAAGTTATCATTACTGTCATTGTGCCACATTTAGAGATGAAAAAGTATCAGTGATAATTTTTAAAAGAATGATTCAAGAATATTCTTTTTAAAACTAGTAACGGTAATGACATTATCTTACACATTTTATGCGTCTATCAATAAATTGAAAAGGTTTTAACAACTATTATATATAAAAATGGACTTTAATGCAAATGTAGTGCATTGGTAAAACAGCTGTTTCTTTTAGATTTTTCTAGAAGCAAAAGTAGCTATTTTCAAGCAATTTCAATTAAAGCATTGGATGGATATGCTTTAGATTAAATCTTTTCATTCTTCATTAATTGTTTTTAAAACTGTTCTGCTTTTTGTTAAGATCAAATTTCAGTGTCTTAAACATTGTTCTTAATATGCTCAATACTTGAAAGCACTTTTAAAATCAAAATAATAAATTAACTATTTGTAAGAAAATTGAGAAAAAAAAAAAACTTGTTTTAAATTTATCAGGATGATGTTTTAAAATCTAAGAGGAATATATTGCCATTGCCCACAGAAGAAAGGAGGAAATTGGGGATTGTAGTGCATAGCATAAAAGTTCTAAAGTTAAACAAGAAGTTCCGTCTAGAACTATACGAGCCTACTTTCCCGTATACACCAAATTCAAATTTATAATCTAGCTATCTCTTTCTCTCTCTTTATTATTTATCTTTAGTTCTAATTATTGAAAATATACCTTTTTCAACGGATAATACATATTCATTCACTCACTCATTCATTCTTTCATTTATTCAGCCATGCATTTATTCATTCATTCGTTACCTCATTCAAGTGTTTATTCATTCATTTACGCATTCATGTATTTATTCACTCATTTATTTATATTTTCATTTATTCAATAATTTATTCATTCATTCTTTTCCTCATTCATTTATTCATTGATTTATTCTTTCACTCTTTCATTTATTCATTCATTCATTATTTCACTCATTGAGTCACTGAGAAATATCCTTGAAAATCCCGATCAAAAAATTTTATAGCAAAATAGGCTCGTACGTTCTGGATAAACTTTCTATTTCTACATGTTCTACGTTATAAGACCTTTCCGATAAAGTTTGTTCCAAGCAAATCGGTCCGTTAGATCAGGAATTATATAGGATTGAAATTTCCCCGTAGGCGGTATGTTAATTTTTTTTGAACTGTTCAAAAATGAACAAAAACTGTTCAAATCAATATTTCACGCCGAGAACTCCTTTCAATAAGCTTGCAATAGGAACTTGGCTCTTGTGCCCAGAGTTTACAGAATTTGCTTCAATTTTGTCCATAGGCGCTAATGTTAAAATTTTTTGAACTGTTCAAAATTGAACAAAAAATTGTTCAAATCAAAAAGTGAAATGTAGAAATGAGATGTCCTCGCCGAGATCTTTCGAATGCAAAAAGAATTTTTCCAATCGGACAATTCGTTCAAAAGTTATTAGGGGGGGACAGACCGACAGACAGACAGACCGACAGACACACTTTTTCCCCATCTCAATACCCTACTTTCAAATTTTTTATTTTTCAATCTTTATTTAATTACTTCACTTATTTTTGACTTTTCTTGATTTTTAACGATATTTTCACGATACATTAAGCCTTCTTTCATGCTTTATTATTATTTTTTTTTACTTTTACGGGAAAGTAGGCTAAAAATCAGACATTGTTTCAAAGAGATCTGTACTCTATGATATGGTTTGTTCATAGACAGAATCACATTATATGTTCTCAGGGCCTGAGCCAAAGGAAATTCGGGTCTGTTTTTGGACCCTTCATAAAATTCAAATTAATCAAAACAGACCCCTCACAAAATCAAATCAATCAAAACAGACTTTCACAAAATTCCAAGCTTCCAAATCGTACTTTTCACACCATTACTTATTACAGAAGCGGCACATAATAATAAAATTTTTCATCACTATATGTTTAAATTTTCACAAAATTATTTGATTTTTCACAAAAATCTCTCTAAAATTCACAAAAAAAAAAAAAAAAATGGACCCTGTTGAAAAATACTGGATTGACCCCTGGTTCTGTGAAGAGGATGGAAGTGTTAAAACTTGTTCTAAAGTACTTAAAGATTTTTTTCTATATATATATATATATATATATATATGTGTGTGTGTGTTCTGTTGTGAAAATCTAATGTAGCTTTGTTAGTATTAGCTACCCTCTGTGTGGGTCTGATATTGCTTACAATTAAAAGTTAGATATTTATTTTTATTTAATTGTTCTAAAACTAAATGTAATATTGGTTAGAAAATTCTTTTTCACTGGAGCTTAACTGGTACCATTGTTATTGGCAGCTATGTGACAAACTCATGCTGTTATGTTTTTGCCATTTTGTGACGGTTATCTGCCATGACACGTCAGTATTACGTCACTGCATGTCATGGCAAAATTTTTCTCTTAATTTACATAGATGACAATTTTATTTTTACAAAGAATCAGGTGTTAATTAAAAATGAAATTAAGTTAGTTTTTGACATTAAGGAACTTGGAAAAAAGAAAAAACTCCTAGGGATTGAATTTTTGGAGGAAAAAAAGAGATTTTCATCCACCAAAATTCCTATGTGAGAAAAGTACAGTAGAACCTCGGTTATCCGAGCCCCGATTAACCGAGTTCCGGGTTAACCGAGGTACATTTTCCCTTGAAAAAAAAAATTTTTGGCTGCCGATGGCACCGTTACCAGCTACAACAATTGCGTAAAAAAGCGGCAAAGAAGCGAACGAGTTTTGTTACACAGAAAACAATATATATGCATTAACTTCTTCAAGAAACAACTTTAACTAGAACATGTACTCTAATAATGTGTACATATAAAATTAGATATTTGTATGTAAGGGTCATTCCATATCAAATCATCCAGCCACAAATGAAAATGAAACCCATGGTCTCAGATTCTTATGATTTTTTTTTTTATTTGTTCATTTTACTATCACGATTACCCCTGTAAATTTTTCTGTTGCTATCTTTAATACTTTTTGAGATATCAATTTTCTAAAATGTGTTTAAAGGGACGTCTTCGCTTTGCGGACAAATTTTGGGCTAGCGACATAGTTCAAGCAAAAAATTCATAACTTTGCCAATTCTCATAATATCACAAACCTTTTTTCACTAAAATGTTCAGAGTAACTTACAGAATTAGAAAAAATGCATTTAAACAAATATCTATTAAATGGTGCAGTTAGAATTGGCCCAAACTTGGATTTTCTAAATATTTTGAAGAAAAAACATGAAATTTTAGAAGAGCAATAAAACTAAAAGGCGCTGCAGTAATCAAAATATATTTTTTTAAATAATAATCCTCTGAGTATAAATAAAAAGATTCTGAAATAAAATTGGTGGCTTTTTTACTGAAAATATATTTAATTTCACAGTAAAGAATTAAAAAGTATGTACACAATAGCTTTCACAACATTACATTTAAGTTTATAATTTAATGTTTATAAAGTTTAAAAAAAAAGCATAAAATTGAGAAAGAAAAAAAGAGGTCATTGAATCATGATTTTTTACAAAGTCTCTAAACATAATGCAAGCATTTCCTATTTACACCTGTGACATACCAAATGACCAAAAGTAATTTTTATTTTTTAGCTATTTTAAATTAAATTTTGTGTGTGACAATGACAATACCATTTTTATTGTCCCTGAGTTTTAAAATGTTTTTGCACTGGAGATCGATTGAAGTAATCTCCTTCTGCAGAAAATAACAAATTCTACCTGATGCTTTTGTAATTGGAGGATTGACACAAGAAATCACATTGCTTATGGGAATACAGCAAACATCTTCTTTTGTGGGCCAGTAAAAAGATGCAGCTGGTCCATGGGGATGCATGATTGAAACTTTAACGTCACCTTCATCTTCGTGTTTTGATATAACTAATCCAAAAAACCATTGGTTGTCATAAATGCAGGCAATGTAATTGTGTACACCAATATCAAACATCTTCACTGATGTATTTTGTTCTGAAAAATTAAAGACTGTGTAAAAGTGTTGGTCAAAACTTACATGTTTTGTTGCAATTGAGTCTTCAAATATAGGCTGAAAATGGTGAAAACTATGTGTTCCAGGAACAGTTTTGGTTTTGGAGAAACAAGTCTGTAGTTCTTTACGTGCTTCTATAAGTGTTTCTTTTTGTACTAGTGTGAAATTTATGTTTTCAATTTTTGTGCATTGTTAATAGTATTACCAGGAGTCATTTGGAGACTAGCTTTTGTTACAGTACATTTGATGGCGCCGCCAATACCATCACAAGGAGACTTCCCATGGCTGGTGGCAAAGAAACACCATTGAGCTTTTAGTTTAAAATCACTTTCATGAAGACACAAATTGAGAAAATTTTTGCAATTTTTGTACTGCGCAGCACACCTATCGCTATAGTACGTCACACTTCTCACAGCTGGAAAATTATTTTTTAAGTGCTCCACGAGAATTTTTTGTGTTTCATGAACAAATGCTACATCATGTTCCAAGTCATCAGACACTATACACAAACTAGAAACTATTAACTCATTATTGTTTTCTTTACGTGTATATATTATTACTGGATGAAGAGAGCAGCTATCATTTGTCCAATGGTATCCTTGGGCTTCATTTTGCAAGACAAACGAGTAATTTTCACTGAAATCCATTAGAACAATGGCTTTATCCAATTTGATATTACTTTTGATTTTTTTAAAATATCTAGCTTGAGATTTAGCTATGAAGGAGTGAGGCATTAGTTTTTCTAGACTTTCAATTAGAATTTCCAAATATTCTACGAAGGTAACCGTGAACTGCACCTGTTGAGTTCTGTCAATGGAAATCCAAGCAGAATAAGTTACTTCATCATCAGGATCCCACTGTTCAAATTTCTGCATGATAACAGGTTTAAGATTGTCACATGAAGGGCAGATTGAACATCGCCGTAACATACAATCTCTTCTTTCTTTTGAGCAAACTAACTTCTCCATGAGTTCATTGTAGTTTTCCTCAATTGAACAAGCATGCAACAACAGCGAAACATTTTCATGAATCGTACAAACACAAACAAAATGTGTCCCAGCTATACCTGCTAATACACACCATTTAGGTCTAAGCATGCAGAACTTGGACAACCCAATTTTAATGTCCGGGTGATCTAACTTGAAAGCAGAATACAGCTCATTTAGATTTCCAAGCAGTAACACTTTTTGCATGTGTACATTTTTTGAAACACTTACTTTATCTTTAGTACCTGGCATGACTCTAGAATATTCTTCATTTTGGTAAAAGTTTTTCACAAGCATAATTATGTTTTCAGAAAGTGGATGGCCTTTTCTTGGATCAGGCAGTGCAATTATGCCTTTATCTTTTAGGAGGTCTTTTGCTTTTCGGGCAGTGTATTCAATGACATTGAATACTTCGCTTTTTTTTTTTTTCTGCTCCATGAAGCAGGAGCTAAGGTTAAAATTTGTACTTTTTCTCTCTGTGAAGTTGTAACATCAAGCTTTTCTTTCATTAGTTCTATTAATCTGTTCAGATCATTTGCTTTTTGTTCAATATCTTTTACCACTGTAAGTGGAAGTTCATCATCTGTCGGAATTTCCTTTTCTAAAACTTTGCTTACTTTAAATTTTGGTGTATTAGTAATAGATTCAACTTTTCTCTTGGCATAACTTGATTTCCTGTGTGGTGCTATCCCATGAAGTTTCAATGGTGATTCTCCTAAATTTTCCAGAGATGAATTTAGTTCTTCTAACGTTTGTTATTTGGAAGTAGATGCTTCTAAGATGTTCATTTCTTCACTGTCACTGATCATTTCTTCCTCTTGCAATAAAGTACTATGTTTGTTTACTTTATCTCTACAGACATTTCATATTTTCTGCCCATGTACCGATTTTACACAATTTTGTATGCTGTTAATTTTTTGGGAAATTTCCAAACTTATTACTCGTAAAGATTTTGATATTTTTTTCTTGTGAGATTTGAATGAGTCCACACAGAAATTTTGGTAGATTTTAAACTCTTTTAAGAAAAATGCTCTATGATGCTCACAGACAGTAATTAATTCATTTAAACACACTCCACTTCTCAGACTTAGTAAATTAACTTCTGATTGGTCCAATGACATAACACTAATCAGATTCTTCTTTTGTGTGTAACTCAATGCATGACATTCAGTTTGGTTTCCTTTTCCAATACTACACAGTTCAGAAAGATTTGCAGACATTTTCGAGATATAAACTGTTATGTTCTAAATTTTGAGAAGAAACTTTTCAGAATAACACTAACACAGAAACAACTCCCACATACTACAATAAAACGTCCTTTAGTTACCACTGTAAAGAACCAAAAATGAGGGTTCAGCACAATTGTAAAGCATCACAAGTAGTCAAATGAAATGTAAAAAATAACTAAAGAATCTTCTGAGGCTCTTTTAAATACTGAATCATATTCTTCCGATTGTCCTGGAACTTTCCAGAATTCTTTTTTGATTGGTTTGAAACCTTTCAAAACTATAGAGTCATTCCATTTCAAATCAGGCAGGCAGGTCTGAAACTTGTCACATGACCCTCACAGATTTTTTTGAAAAAATTACAGTAGTTACAACTAAGGGACATATAAAATATCCCAAAAGGATTTTGCAAAAAAAAATTTATTTCTCTAGTTACGGACATTTAAAATTTGGGACAAAGTTGGCCATTTTCAGAAAATCGGCAAAACACTCACTTTTAAATTGGCCACTGTTTCAAAAGTTTTTAACCGATTCGAATAATTTTTTTCCATAAATAATGAAGGGATGGTATTTTATTTAGACACTAATTTTAAAAATTTAGTTGGCTTCATTGATAAAGAAAAAAAAGTGTTTCTGAAGTGAAAAAATAGTGTTTGTTCCGACTTCAGGATTTTTTTCTTATGAAAGAAATTTATTTTTGACAAAACAGAGGTGGCGATCTAAAGTGCTGTTATGGAAGTTTTGTATCAAATTTTATTGTAAGCCTGAGATGCATATCCTCTCAGAATTTAAATTTTTAAATTTGAAAATGTTCAAAAATTACGATTTTTGAAGTGTGATTACTCAAAAAAGCCATTTTTTAAAAATCTGAAAATCTGCTCATGTGTTGCCCTTAAGGTGCTTAATGAGCTGCTATCAATTATATTGTGTATTTTTGCCCCAGATATTTTATATGATTTTTCAAAAATGGCCTTTTGTGCGTTTCTCAAAAAAGCCAGAAATTCAAACTCGTTCTTATTTAATCACTTTAATATAATATTTAATTAATATTTATTAAGAAATATACTGTATTGTTACACAATTACTACAGATAAATTGTACTTTACCTTCTTAGAACTTAAATAGCTCCTAGCACAAAGCGTAGCTACTGTGATTTAATGCATGTTATTGTGTTCAATCCAATTACTAGTTTTAAACTCGCACAGTTTACATCAAATATGTTACAGCACTGATATACATAGTTTTAAACGCATGTGAAATCATGTACTTAAAGCAAAATAAGTAGAATCAAGTTCTTGAATCATCTTCTACTCGTTATTACCAAAATGCAAAGACTAGGAGGGTTCAGATGGTGTTATATTTCTTGTGGTATTATATTCTGGCTATTGAAATATTTGTTCTAGATTATCTGTGTACAAATTATTCAATAGTGTCCCTTAACCATCGGTGATACATTCTTAATTTGCCCCATTCAATAATTCTCATTCACACTTTCAATAAATTTTCCTATTTAGAAATCATGCATTGAGTTATATTTGTTTAAGAGGCTGTTAGGTTTCTAACTGTTTTCCACTTCTTGTTTGCTCATGTGTCCCATGTAAGCATTACTATTTTAGGGATTTTTACTATTCAGCAGTATTGTAGGATAGCCAATAATGTTTTGATTGTATTCCTACAATAAATTTTACATTTGCTGTTGTTTGGTATTTGATATAAAGCATGTAAGTTTAAAACTAGTAATTGGATTGAACACAATAACATGCATTAAATCACAGTAGCTACGCTTTGTGCTAGGAGCTATTTAAGTTCTAAGAAGGTAAAGTACAATTTATCTAGTAATTTGTAACAATACAGTATATTTCTTAATAAATATTAATTAAATATTATATTAAAGTGATTAAATAAGAACGAGTTTGAATTTCTGGCTTTTTTGAGAAACGCACAAAAGGCCATTTTTGAAAAATCATATAAAATATCTGGGGCAAAAATACACAATATAATTGATAGCAGCTCATTAAGCACCTTAAGGGCAACACATGAGCAGATTTTCAGATTTTTAAAAAATGGCTTTTTTGAGTAATCACACTTCAAAAATCGTAATTTTTGAACATTTTCAAATTTAAAAATTTAAATTCTGAGAGGATATGCATCTCAGGCTTACAATAAAATTTGATACAAAACTTCCATAACAGCACTTTAGATCGCCACCTCTGTTTTGTCAAAAATAAATTTCTTTCATAAGAAAAAAATCCTGAAGTCGGAACAAACACTATTTTTTCACTTCAGAAACACTTTTTTTTCTTTATCAATGAAGCCAACTAAATTTTTAAAATTAGTGTCTAAATAAAATACCATCCCTTCATTATTTATGGAAAAAAATTATTCGAATCGGTTAAAAACTTTTGAAACAGTGGCCAATTTAAAAGTGAGTGTTTTGCCAATTTTCTGAAAATGGCCAACTTTGTCCCAAATTTTAAATGTCCGTAACTAGAGAAATAAATTTTTTTTTGCAAAATCCTTTTGGGATATTTTATATGTCCCTTAGTTGTAACTACTGTAATTTTTTCAAAAAAATCGGTGAGGGTCATGTGACACCCTCTGCCTGATCTGAAATGGAATGGCTCATATTATGCCAGATGGTGTTTTTGTCTACACTACTATAAACAACTCTTAAAGAGCAGGTGTTTCTGTTTCCATATGGCTCTGTTTTCTTATTCATTCATTTGCAGGCTGTCTCTCCCCTTCCTCCACATCTTCATGGGAGCTTTTATTTAAGATTCAAAACATTAAAAAAAAAAAGCAATGGTGATTTTTTTTGTTTATTTTACATAGATTATGGACATATACTTCTTTTTCTGCAGCAGCAGGGAATCTTTACTAGTAGTTTTTCTTCTATTTTTTTTTACTTTTAAAACATAAAATGAGTCAAAAAAGTACAAATTTTGTTTTTGTGCCTATTAATAAAAATTTTGAGGATTACTAAAAAAATAATAATACTTTGTCACACAGAAAAATTTATGGGTGAAAATGAAAATGTTTGATATTGGTGTACACATCTACATTGCCTGTATTTATGACAACTAGTGGGAAGATGGTAAAGTTAAAGTTTCATTTATGCATCCCCATCAGCTGCATTTTTTTACTGCCCCACAAAAGATGTTTGTTGTATTCTCATAAACAATGTGGTTTCTTGTGTCAATCCTCCAATTAAAAAAGCATCAGGTAGAATGTATTATTTTCTGCAGAAGGACATTACTTTAATCGATCTCCAGTGCAAAAACGTTTTAAAACAGACACAAGGACAATAAAAAAGGTATTGTAACACACAAATTTTTATTTAAAATAGTTTTATTTAAAAAATGAAAGTTACTTTTGGTCATTTTGTATGTCACAGGTGTAAATAGGAAATGCCTGCATTATGTTTAGCTACTTTGTAAAAAATCATGATTCGATGACCTCTTTTTTCTTTCTCAATTTTATGCTTTTTTAAAAACTTTATAAACATTAAATTATGAACTTATTTCTTGTAAAAATTATCTTATTTTGCATTATATTGTCTGTAATTTATTATTTTAAAGCAATTAGTATTTTATAATAAGAAGGGAAACTTGTAATGTTGTGAAAGCTATTGTGTACATACTTTTTAATTGTTTACTGTGAAATTAAATATATTGGCAGTAAAAAAGCCACCAATTTTATTTCATAACCTTTTAATTTATACTCGGAGGATTATTATTTAAAAAAAACTTTTGATTACTGCAGCGCCTTTTAGTTTTATTGCTGATTTAAAATTTCATGTTTTTTCTTCAAAATATTTAGGAGATCCAAGTTTGGGCCAATGCTAACTGCACCATTTAACAGATATTTGTTTAAAAGCATTTTTTTCTAATTCTGTAAGTTATTCTGAACATTTAAGTGAAAAAAGTTTTGTGATATCATGAAAATTGGCAAAGTTATGAATTTTTTGCTTGAACTACATCGCTAGCAAAAAATTTGTCCGTAAAGCGAAGACGTCCCTTTGAACGCATTTTAGAAAATTAATATCTCGAAAAGTATTAAAGTTAGCAACAAAAAAAATTACAGCGGTAATCACGATAGCAGGGCTCCCACGGCTGCGCCAAACTGCGCCAAAACGATTTTTCTGCTACATGTTGCTACAAAATGCGTTTTTTTCGCAAAATTTGCGCCAAATAGCGATTTTCGGGGGGAAAAATCGAAAAAATTTTAGATATTATATTTTTTTAACCTTAAAATCGACATCATTCGATACATTTTTCCTTTAGTTAACAAATTTTTTACCTTTGAAGCAGTTTATTAATAAATATTAGCTCTACCCTCTCTTAAGAACATCAAATATGGATGAGAAATTTGAGCAGAATGAGTGATGTATCCCACGCTTGTAGAAGAAACAGTGATACGATTTCTAATGTTTTGTAGTATTATAGAAAGAAAAATCGTTCCTCTTATCATTATTTATATTGAACATTTTATTTGGTAAATTTTTCTCGAAATGGATAAAAAAATTTAATTTCATTTAACGTGAAAAAAATTAACTTGGCGATTTCCTCAGTGCACTTTGTTTTCTAATGTTTAGGAAATACTAATCAATGTGAAAAATCAATAACAGAACAGATGTTAAAAAGATTGCTGCTCCATTATACCAATTTTTTCAAATTCCTTAAGCCTACTTTCCACGTGCAAGCAAAGGAGCGCATACGTTCTACAATCTTTTTGCATCCTATACAAAAATTGGATTTTTTTTTCATTTCAACTGTTTACAATGTTTCTTCTCAAAGTAAATAAATAAAATGTATATTTATTTTAAATAAAAACATTGTTTGAAAATATATATTTGTTCCCGAAAGTGTTTAAAGTAGACTTTCAAACGCTGTAAAATTAAACATTGAATTTCAGCTTTTTTTCTTTTCTCATTACTCTTTAAGCACTGTAATCTATATCATATAACCACAAGCAATTCAAAAACATAAATATAAAGAACAAAATAAGCAAAAAAATTAGTTAAGTTTGAAATTCATTAAAAAAAAGCCTGTATATCTTAATGAATTGATGATCTTTAGCAAATATGTTAAGTACTATTATTAAAAGAAATAGAAATTTTGTTGTGGATGAACGACCTCGTAAAATTACACTTGCTTAAAGTTTCAATTTTTTTAACTAGATTTGAAAGTTATGAAATTATCACGCATTTCCTCTTCCTTTTAATTCAATTTAGCTTCTTTAACATCCAATGGCTGTAACCCTAGAACTCTTGAAATTTAATTGTAACTATTACACAATTTTTGAAAGATGTAAAGATAAATTGTTGGAAAAAAGTAAATAAATCATTAGACATTAAATTATCAAAATATAATAAGAAATACATTTTGCCTTTCTATTACAGAACTGAAATATAATTTAGTTCTTGAATTTTCTTGCTGCAAAATTATGAAACTCAGCAATTTACTTTTAGTGCCATTAATTACTTCCAAAGCATCTAAGTGAGCATTTAGGATTGAAATTTAAAGGAAAATTTTTTAATCAGAAAAATAATAAGTATTACTACAGATAGAAAATAGGATCGACTTCAAATATATTTTTTGATAAAATATGAAATTATATTTAATTCATTCAAAATTTTACTGTTACTATAATCACAATGATTATACCTAAATAAGTACCATTTAAAAAACAAATTTTAATTAATGATAAATAGTTTTAAATAGTTGAACCTTTCGTATTAGTTAGTTTTTGCTTATTTTCTTGAAAGAATAGTGTTTTAGCCAGGGTTCACACTAGGGAAAAATACTAGGTGGGATTTCCCACCTACTGGAAATCCCACCACCAAAATTTTAAGTGGGATTTTAAAAATTTAAGTGGGAACCTTTCTTTTTGTTTCTGTCTTTAAAAATATTACTAAATTTCGAAGATCATGATCCAATACAAACCATGTAATAAAAGATGATTATCTAAGCTATGCTCAGCAAAGAAAGAATAAACATCAATAAGGTTCACACAAAACGGATCCTACACAAAATTCGCGATCGCAAAGAATGGGTGCTTTATAAAATGTTAAGCATGAAAAAGATCCTCTGGTATTTTGGTTATTTAACCAACATTTTTTGATGTGTGATTTTTATAAAAACATCCTAAAAAAATAGTTTAATATTTCCTCTATTTTTTCTGATCATATGTCATTTTATCTGTTGATGTTTTTCAGTAAAAACAGTATATTTTAGAAACCAGCATTCTCTTGTAACCTTGTGACCAAGGTAGATTCCCTTTTTTCACTCCTTTTTTAAAAATTTTTGTCCTCTGTGATTATAATGAATGAAGATAAGTCTGCATTCACAAAGGGCTTAAATTGTTCAATAATCCCAAGGAATGAAGAAGTCAATCTTTCCCCCATGTTATTATAATATGATAAATAGGGTTCCTAGGTTCATCTTTTCATTAATGAGGATAAGATGGCAGTTGAAAATTAACATACTCCATTTAGTTTGTATTTTTAGTTTAGAATATAGTTTCGTTTCACGATGTTTTGAACGTGTGTCCGCTAGTTGCGGGAACAGCGCGCAAACGAAGCTTTTTTTTGAGTGGGATTTCAAAAAATACTGCGGGAATCGCGCAGCCTAGTGCGAACCCTGGTTTTAGCTATTAAACAAAAAAGAGAGAATGCAATGATTTTTGAAAAGAAGAAAATTTTAAGCTTTCTTCCAGCTATTCTTAACTATTAGAAGAAGAAAAAAAACAACAAAACATTTTTTAAAATAATCTGTTTCTTGAGAAAAGTATTGAAAATTACCCTTATAAGGGTTATAGTTTAATTAGTCTTACTTTTTGAATAGGTTATAAATAATTTCTTAAGAAATATAAAAATAATCCAGTTTTTGAAGGATGACTGACGTTTACATTTCCTATCATTTTGAAGACTTGAAACTGCTCTTACCCTTGATGTATGAAAATGACATTGCTTTATAACAGCCAATATTCAAAAAATAAAGACAAAAATCCTCCAAAAATGGTAGAAATTTGATATTTTCGGCTCCTAAACTGATACAAAAGTCGATTTCTTCTGCTCCAAACTGATACAAAAGTTAAAATTCTTCTGCTCCAAACTGCTACAAAAAGGACATTTTACCTGCTCCGAAAGCTGCTACAAATTCTGTTAAGGCGGTGGGAGCCCTGCAATAGTAAAATGAACAAATAAAAAAAAAAATCATAAAAATCTGAGACCATGGGTTTCATACCCTGGATGAATTGGTATGGATTGACCCGTATGTAATGTCATTTTTTCATTTCCTAATATTGTACGGTAAATGTCTTTTTTTTTTTTTACATCTTTGACGACATTTTCATTCATTTCAACCCACGTTTCCCCCTCAATTTGGACATAGTCCGTGTTATCCGAGTTTTCGATTATCCGAGGTATCCTCTGTCCACATTAGCTCAGATAATCAAGGCTCTACTGTATGTGAAATGTTTTTAGAATTTAATTTTCCTATTTAAACCCTTCCAATTGCTAAAGGCACAACCCTTTTGAAGGACAATTGTCCAAAGAATGATTTTCTAGTTCACGAAGTGGAGAAGTTGCCATATAGGAATTTATTAGAATGTCTGTCATATATTGCAGGAAAATCTCATCCCAACATTTCTTATGCTGTAAATATTTTTTCTCAGTTCCAGGCTAAGCCTGGAAGAAAACATTAGAATTTTTTATCAAGACTTTGTGTACTTAAAATATACAAGCACATATAAGTAAAGTTTAAGTTGCATTAATAAAATAGTTATCCAGGGATACTGTGATTCTGATTTTTGCTAACTGCAAAGATAGGTTTTCTAAGGGAGGACCTATTATTTTTATAGATCAAATTCCAATAGATAGGAGGACTTTTAAACATAAATGTGTAGTGTTGTCCACAATGGCAGCAGAATACATCTCTTTGGGTGAAACTGCAAATGGTTTGGTCAAAGAGAATTCTTGATGAAATAAGAATTAAGAATGGAAGGCTTCACTTTTGACAATTTCATCGCCCGTTGTGATCACACAGCAACTATAGATTTTTCAAACTCTCCTATTTAAAACTAGAACTAAGCACGTTGACATCCGTTATCATTTTATTAAAAACCTTATTGGGCAAAAAGTTTTTTCAATAGAGTATGTTAGGACAGATTTAAATCCTACTGATATTTTTACAAAACCATTATCACATAATAGGTTGAAGAATTGGTGTAACAATTTTACAAGGACAAATATACATGCTATTTTGAAAGTTTTTAATGTATGTTTAAAGGCATAGTATGAGGCGTAAATGTTATATCGCATTTTCATTGTGTTTGCATTAGATTGTCTCCAAGAGGGAGAACTTGTTGGGCTAAAAGCCTTAATTTTGAAGCCTTTATTATTAAGTGCCAGTAAAATTATGGTACATTATTTTCAAGTGTCCAGTGTACCACTTATCTTTATTTTTAAAAATCATCATTAAAGGTAATCCCTTTTCCCAAGGTGGTCACTAGTCTAGTAGTTGTTTTTTTTTTCTTTTATTTAATTTAATTTATTTTTTTGAAATGTGGTTTTGAGTGAATATGACTGAATAAAAGTAATTTAATATGCGCCAGCGTACGTGCCAGTGCAATGTATCTTGCTACCAATTGGCATGTGTGCCGTAGGTTCACCATCTTTGGATTATGCAGTATCAATGCCAAATAAACTAAAATACAAAGAACACAGTGCTGCTGCTTGTTGAATTAAATGGCAATTCAAAATTAAATCTGTGACTGTCCATGGTTGTAACAAAACTTGGGACAAACATCAAAAAAGTAAAATCTATAAGAATTTTAAAATAAATAAAACAAATGTCCTTTCCTCCATTTCTGCACTTTAAAAAGTGAATTCATATTAATATATAGGTTGACTGTAAATTGATACATTACTTTTCAGTAACTTCATGTATGTGTGTGGGGGGGGGGGGGAAGGCCTGTTCTTCACCAGGTAAAATGGTGAACCTGGTGTCCTCTTCCCCAATTTTCGATCACTCTACACCTATGTTCAGAAATGAATTATTTTGAGGCCACTGTTTGTAAAATTCATGTATCCTTCAATTTGCCTTTGCCGCACTTTGCCGAAAGTCAACCTCCTACTGTGGTAATCCTGTTATTTTTGGTTCATTTAATTATTGTTTTCGCTGTTAATTTGAGTTGTGTTTCTTTATTTCTTGAATTTTGTTATCCTCCCTCTTTTTTAGCAATACCTCTGAAATCCATGGTCCGGACATTCTGAATTACCGACCAGTCCGGATTTTCAAGGTTATAGACTACGTTGAACTTTACCCCTTTTACTCTCTTGTGGATTGCTGTGTTTTTTTTAGTAGTTAATTACTGTTTTAAAAAATATTTTATTTTTTTATTTACTTATTTTTTAAAGCTGTTTTTTTTTACAAGTTCATATTTTTACTGAAATTTGTGTTTCGCAAGACATTTTTCCTCTCATTTTATTTTTTTTCTTTCTTAAAAAAATAATCAGTCATGTTGATTTTCTCTTTTAATTTCTACAATATATATTTCCTTTTCTACCTTTTCTTATTTTCTCTTCAAAATAATTCCCAATAAGAAGATAAAAACCTCAAAAAGGGCTACAATATACTGATTTTTTTTTTGCTACACAATTGCTTTCATGAACAGAATATTCCCCTTTTTGCTTTTTACCTGCTCTAAAGGGTATGTTTTCATGCTCTAAAACAATAGTTTAGATGATCATTTGGATCCAAACTCTAATTGTTTTGCTCCAGCTTGTTCCAAAACTATTTATTTTCTGGCCCAAAACAGTAGTTTGGCTGACTTTTTTGTTCAAATCCATAATTATTTTTTTTTTTTCTGACCCAAAACGTAAATTTTCCTGCTCCAAAATGTAAAATTTTCTGCTTCATGCTGTTCCAAACAATTAATTTTCCTGCTCTTACTGCTCCAAAACGTAAATCTTCCTTCTCCAAAGCAGCATTGGGATGCTCCAAAGTGGTGTTCATGCTGTCCCATCCTTATTTGTATTTAAAAACCAGTATGATTTCATTACTTCGGATAATTTTTTTTGTAATTATTTCTTCTCTGAAGTAATGAAAAAAAAAAATTAATGGCTAATTAGATTTTTCTTATTAAAAAAAACTTTTGTTTATTTTATCTACTGATAGACAGTGCATTTTCTTTTGGAATCATTTTAGCTTGTGAAGGCTATCTTTAACACTGTCAGGTTTGATGTTAATTTTTTTTCTCAGGTTGTTCTTTGCATCATTTGAAATTGGAACAGAAATTCTTAGCTCAATAATTTCTTTATGGGCCATCTGTTAAAAAGCAGAAATTTATTTGCCTGCATCAATGCATTGATATGGTGTAAAAAGATACCTCAAAAGTTCATTTGTCAATGTCATCTTAATTTGTTTGTTATCCATTTGCACAATGCTTTGCTCTTAAAATATTTTGACTTCAATCAAACCTTTATGTTTTCAACAGTTGGCATAATTTCTGGTGCAGCTTCATCTTTTGCTTTTTTTGTCATGCAAATTGAATCTTTCATAGCGAAAAGAAAAAAAAAAAAACTTTTTCTGATAAGTTCAAGCTGAAATGTCAAGTAGCCTAGGCATCAGAGGGCGAAAAACCAATATGAGGTGCATTATCTATTACCCTTACATTTATACACATACACCATGAAACATTTATAAGAAAAAAAAGGTAGGGGAATTATGGAATGGAGATGCAAATTTCCATAAAAATTCTTTTCTGATGGTCATTGCTCAAATAGATGTACAAACCTGTAAGGTTAACCACCTTTGTTAGTAGACCACCTTTGTCAGGAACATAATTAGATTTTCACCCTTTACCTCACCCTCTATATATGACCACCTGCCTAAGTTGACCACTAAATCGCAGCACTGCAAGTTTTCAACTTACACAGGTTTCACTGTATTACGTTGAAGTTTGTATGTGGAATATTCTCTTAAGACACCAATGTGCTGATTGAACGGGTTTTGCACTTTTCTGGGGATATACTAATTTTTTTTTTAATATTTCATATTTGAAACAATTTTTTAAAAAAAGTAAATATAAAAAATATTTAAAATTATAGCATCAGCCCAGACGTGTCAGTATTGGTTATGTCTCAAAGTGAAGAAAAATGCAACCCACATTACAAAAGCAGAAAATTGTAAATTATCAACAAGTATAAGTAAGGCATTGGGCTATATGCAGGGCTCGTGATTTTTTTGATTTTTTTAAAAAAATTAAAAAAATCGGATTTTTTAAATTTAAATCGGATTTTTTTTATTTTTTTAAAAAGACCCTAAATTATTTGGATATTTATTATGTTACATTCATAGAAACAATATGACATCTTAATCAATATGCAAAAACACACTTTAAGCTATTTTCAGAGCAATAAATATTTTTTAATAATAATAATGATAACCAAATTTTAATACAAATGCATGACTCAAATGAAACGTAACCCTACCAGGAATAATAGTACATGCATAAGTACAGAGAATATGAACATATTTAATCTGAATTATTTTGCTGTTGAAAACTGCAAAAAAAGTACCCAATTAAGTTTTACATTGAATGTACTTTAATCATTTTTCAATTTTATAAATAAAAAAGCATGAAATATTTTTACCCATTTCGAAAAATCATATGCTCACACCATTACTGAAAACTGCAACTTTTTGTTTTAATCAAATATCTTTATTGAAAACTTCTGTGATAAAATAATATTTTAAAAGGAAAAAACCTTAAGCTATTAGGGGACATGGATGAAACTTTAAGGATAAATTCTAAATTCTAACAATTGTTGTTTTAAACACTATCATTCTGAATTATTTATTGTGTGGCATTGATTTAATGGATCTAAAATACTATTTTTAAGATTAAAAAACACAGAATGGTTCATGATTATGTATTATGAATTGTAATTTGAATGATTGAATGAATGATGCTTTGCTGTTAAGCTGCTTGAAGAATATTGTAAAATTAAAAAAAAAAAAATTGTCAAATTAAAAGAATAGTTATTAATTCCAACCTTATGAAATATGTTATGCACACAGCCAAATGGACCTAGGAAGTTTTGTTTGAAACAGTAGTTGAAATTGCAACATATTTCACTTTTACAACACTTCCTAACATAGTAAAATCAATGATTTTTTTGGAAAAAAATCACTTGATTTAAATCAATGATTTTTTTAAAAAAATCACTTGATTTAAATCGTGATTTAAATCAAGCTGATTTAAATCAACGAACCCTGGCTATATGTTTTGGTACAAAGTTAGAGAATTTGATTGTCTTATATGGTCCTTCTCGGTTAAAGGGCTGACATCTGCAAGTTTTCCAAATTGTGGCCAACATGTCTTTTTACAAATAATAAAATGGGCGCCCCTCTTTAAATTTAATAAAATTGTCCCCCCCCCCCCCCCCATTTTAGCAATGTAACCTCTCTTTGCAATGCAACTGGTAAGAAAAAAACATTGAAAATTTCATGCGTGTGTTTTGGAATTATTACGAACTCCTTTGCAGTGCAAATGAATGGAGCTATACTATCAAAAAAATAGTTTTCTTGTTGTATAGGTGCACTTTCACAAGAAAAGAAGTGGATCTTTGCAATTCCAAAACATGTGTTACACACTTTTGTTTAAAATTTGTCCCTTATGTTGGTTTTGTTCAAGTATTAGAGCTTTCAGGAATAGTATTTTAAATTTAGGCATATGTTATTCATAGTTTAATTATTTGCGGAATACCTTATCAAGCAGTTACTTCCATTGATGTTATATTCATTTCATGAAATGGAAACGTGCAAAGATTTTTGAAACATATAATCAAAATTTATTAGGTCATATAGTTAATGTTTGTAATAATTTTATATATGCACTTTACCTTTCAATGCAAAATTAAATAATATTTACATTTTAGCTTCCAACTTTATGGGCCAGTTTTGAAATAACGAACACAAGACTAATGAAAACTATGTTGTTTCAGCTTTCTCAGTAAGTTTTTTTTTTTTGGAAATTATTATGATTTATTTTGCTTGATATGAAGTTAAGTTTAGCAATAATTTTTCAGCATGAAATTGCACTTTATATGTGGTGTTTATAGATATCTTTTTCATCATTTAGGGCAATAAAATTTTTATATATTCAAATTCATTAACCTCTTTTTATGGATGGGATTTTTAAAAATTAATTAAAAATCAATAATTGGTTTTCTAAATCTGCAGTTGATGAATTTTAGAGCTTTTTTATTGTCTTAACCATATTTAGCTGTCTTAGGCATATTTAATAGGTCGAAACTTCCCTATTCATTTACTGGAATTTATGATATGGGCTAGACTATTTCGACATGTGTAGTGTGCATGTGCTTTTTATTTGAAAACCAAGAAAGAAAGAATTAGAAACATAGTATGTTTTACCTTCATTGCATTGCGCTGTTAATGGGATTATAACCTAGGGCGACAGCACTCTGAGCGGGACAGAATAACTTTTTAAAATTAATACCAAAAAGTGAAAAATATTGAAAGTGGGGGGGGGGGGATTTTCTACAGAGAAAGGAAAGAGGAAATGGGTATATTTAATTCGTATCATCAGTAAAAAGCAACAAAATACTAAACACATGTATAAATACATAATATACTAAAAATCAGGTGGGCATGACTTAACCGACATAATTGACAAATGTGTTGTGATCTACCTTTGAAATTTTTTGTTTGATGGTTAGAGGAGAGATAGGAATAACATATTTTTTGAAAAAAAAAATATTTAAATTGATTATTATTATTAAATGTGGCATAAAAAATTACACAACAACAATCATACATGTGCATACAAATTCAAAGAGATCAATAAACATTTGCAGCAATTGGCGTTAAAATTTTATGTTGTGAAATATATATATCAAAAAGATGACCTTAAAAAAATCTTTTGTGAGCAACCAGTGTTTGCTGTTTTTTTTAGATAAGAAAAGTGTAAAGAAACTGCTGTGCAGTATGATAGTTGTCTGATAACTTACACAAATTTTGTAGAAATCATTCTTGCAATCAACCTGTTGCCACCCCTGATGGATGGATAGTTAGACATGTCTTCTCCAAATGATTTCTGTTGTATTTATGCTGATATAATATGTTGATAAAATAGGCAACTATTTTATTTATAACATTGTTGCTGTTAACAAGATTAAATTTCACTTGTGTATATATACCGTGGTTGATCCAGCATTTATACGAGTCCGTTTTTTGTGAATTTTAAAAAGATTTTTGTGGAAAATCAAACAATTTTGTAGAGATAGAAATTGCAAATTTAAACATACTGATAAAAAAAATTATAATTTTTTACCTGAATTTTGTAAAGGGTCTGTTTTGATTGACTGGAATGTTTTGAAGGGTCCGTTGGGTGAATTTGAATTTTGTAAAGGGTCCATTTGGGTGAATTTGAATTTTGTAAAGGGTCCATTTGGGTAAATTGGAATTTTGTAAAGGGTCCATTTGGATGAATTGGAATTTTGTAAAGAGTCCATTTGGGTGAATTGGAATTTTGTGAAGGGTTCGAGAAAAGACCTGAATTTCTTCTGGTGCGATCCCTAATATAAATGCACTAAATTAAACAAAGCATAAAAAATTGTAAACAGCAAAATGTCAAATTATATCACAGGACTTCATAATGGCAACTGTGCTAATATAAACATGACTTAAAACTTTTAGCTTCAGCTAAATTGCATTTAATTCTTGCCTTGCAACTCAGAAATATACTCCACAGTTCAGACTAATATTTCAACTATTTGACATTTATAGCCTTCATCTGAAGTAAAATTTAAGCTATGTATTGAATTAGAAAAATTGACAAAAGCTGAATCGATTTCAGATCTGAATATTTTTTCAATATCATAACCAATACATGAAAAAGTATACTTTACTTTCATCTGCACTTTCAGAAAGATTCAAGGAGAAAACTTCATTTGTGTGGCAATGCATAGTGTGAATGTTAGGACACGCATGTCAGAGTGGATATGGGTTGTGAAAATCTTTGAAATGTTGAAATGGTGAAAACTTATACTCCTTATATTATTTTTTCCTAAAGATTTCCTTAGTAGATGAAATTTGATTTTCTACTAAGTTCTGTAGCGTTAGATTGGTTGAAAACTCGAATGTCATTGGTAGAGATTTGCAAATGATACCTCAACTGAATGTCGATACTGCTGCAGAAAAAGTTTCTAGAATCACACAACTTCGACAATACTGTAGATTCTCAAACTGGAATGATTGATAAATGACTTGTCCCAGATAATCAAATCATACAAGTGAAAATTTTTGAAAAAAAAAAAAAAAAAAGGTATGGTATGGAGTGTAAAATGGATATGCAATAGGACATTGGGACATTCACAATTGAATCAATACAAAAAAAAAAGAGAATGAACATAAATTTTAATGTTATTTAGCTTTACAATTAGTGCAAAAAAAAAGAAATGTTGTTTACCTCGTTTTGCGAAGAATAAAATGATAAATTATGTTTTCATTTTTCTTTTACACATTGACAAATTTCACTGCTCAAAGTTCTCAACATTTTGTCAGCAAGTGTACTTTTATCTTCTTGTTCTAAAATAATTAAATAACTGATAGAAATAATAGCCTTATTTTATTTTCAACACTTATCTAGATATACTTATACAATCTCAATCTTCTTAATTATGTGATCATAATTCTTATTCCTTTTTATGTATTTTACTTTTTCCAATTGTTAGTTACTTATTAGCAGAAAGTTGTGCAGTACAAACTAAACAACATTATGCCATTTAAATAATATGAGTTTACGGTATCTATTTGCTTCAGTTTTGAATTCATATGGTACTAATTACATTTTAAAATCAATTTTGAATCTATATGAATGCCAAACTTTTTCCAGGTGTGGATTAGATGATCTTTTAAAAGCACATGATTTTTGGTCAAATGAGTTTCGTAAACTACGAATGTTCTTTCTGAAGTTTCATGGCTCTCGTTCTTTAAAAAAAATATTAAAGGTTTGTTTTTCTATCCCCTTTTATGTTGTGCGTTTTTATCTTTGGAGAAAATTATTATTAATTTATTTATCTTGCTTCAGGATGCTATTATGACTAAAATGTTCATTATTATGAATAATTTCATGTAACTGCAGAATTTATATTTTGAATAAGCATGAGTATAAATATTTTTATAGTGAAATAATTTAACTAAGAATTAGTCATATTTCTCTTTAACTATGTTTATGAACCGACATTCTTTAAAGCACTGAATAGTCATTGATTATTTTGCATTCTGTTAGATATTTTAGGTGTCGACATTTTTGAAAAGATTTACACATACTCTTCATGCAAGAAATGAAAATTAATTCTTTCACGTAACAGGATTTTTTTCCCTTCCCAGTTCAAACAAAGATATCATTTGAAATGATATCATTTCTTTCTCTTTCAAAAAAAAAAAAAGAACTCAATGGTAATAGAATTATGTTAATTTTGAAGCTGATAAATTTCCAAAAATACTTTCCCCACTTAAAAGTTGACTTTTTTCTTTATGTATTAGTCACATGCAGGCTTGGAGTCGATTACAAAGAAACGTAATCGATTACGATTACAAAGGGAGAAATTGAGAGATTATGATTTCGATTACGGTTGTAATCCTTTGCCAAAAAGTAATTACGATTACGGAAGCAATTACAGTCGTTGAAAAATGTAATCGATTACGATTATGACATCCGATTACGATTTTGATTACGATTAGATTAGCATAAAATTATCCGATATTATGCATACCACTCTCATTTTTACAATAGTGTCGCAAATCAAAAAGTTATCTCTTATTAAATCAAAAATTTAATTAAAAATCATAACTGAAATGATGATGAATGCAATTATAATGAAATAATTTCAACATCACAGTTCTGGAATTATGACGTCGTTGCAGAAATGAAAATTTGTAATATATATATATATATATATATATATATATAATCAGGAAAGGCACATTCAGTATTTTTCGAATATTTAAAACTCATTTGAGGGATAACTACATTGATCGTATTTTGTATATAAGCAAAGACGATGCACTAAATGTATATATAATGCATAAGTGATTTACCTGGTTCATTGTTATTTTGTGTGCATACAATCAAAATTTAGTTGGCCGCAATTTCTGAAAATGTAGTATATTTCTCCATTGTATTTATTTTCTAGTTTAAATTGTGCAAATATTTTACATAACACCAATTAGTTTACTGAAAATAATAATTTTGTATGATTCTTTATGAAATCACTTATAAGATGGGTATGAATTGCACGGGATAACAAAATATTCAGATAGTGTAAGAGATAAATAATCTTTTGAAAATAAATGCTGCATTTTAGAACAATTTCAAAAAATTTGAACATGAACATTCAAATAACTCTTAGCAAAATTAGAAATCGTTAAAAAGTAATATGAAGAATAATTATAATACGAATGACTATAATATTTTAAACAATTGGGAGAATGTCTGAACATAAATCACTTTTTCTTTTACATACCTATTAATTAAAAAGAATATTAGCAATAAAATATAAATAAATTTAAGATTTAAATGTATGTACTTTTTTAAATATTCGAAGAACATATTTAAAAAAATAATAATAATCACACGTACCAGGGTTAAGATTTCATGCATCTTAAGAATAGAGCATCATGTAACGCCAGCTCCTAAATTGCTGAAGTGTAAATGTGCTATTCTTTAGAAAAATTCTTCACTTCGGCCGTTAAAGAAAGGCGAAAACGCAAAAGGCATTTCGTATCTCTGTATGTGTGTAGGTGATAGTACTCTTTCCACTAGATTTTCAGGGGGCAGTCTGCTTCGATTATTGAACGGGACCCACGCGGAGAGAAGAAAGGGACACTCTCTTTTACTCGCGGTGATCCCGTCCAGACTCTCGCCTATTACCCAACCGTTTGAATATGTTTTGAAGGGGTAATTAAGGAAGCAAAATGACCAATGCATTTCAGGGTCTTGGTCCTTCTATAAACACCTTCCCCTCTCTTATCTACCCCGAAATCTTTGACTTGCGGACAGATTACCGCTCTTTTATCGAAACTGGACGACGCGAGGAGACCGGAGAACACCCCCCCCCCCCCCCCCCCGTGAGAGCCCCAAGGCGGTGCGAGTGACATATCCACTCTCTTTCTTCTCGGGCTCTCCAGCCATTCCCCGTGGAGAGTGGAGCCGCAATTAAGAATTCTGAGAGACCGCAACAAGTAGGACAACAAGCGTCTCTAGCAGACTATTATATGGTCCTGCCAAGAAGGCTCTGCGACCGCCCCACAGAACCTTTTATATTATGATCGCCCGTAGGTTACAGACCGCTTAGGATAGGACTTCAGTACACAGCTTCAATCCTTTTTCTTGTAACCTTATCTCTTCTATCCAATGGTAGAGCTAAAAATTTCAGCTTTCAGCAGGTCAAGATTACACGATTGCAGGACCAGCAGATTACGGATTTTTTCCTTAAGATTACGATTAAAATTACGGGAGAAAAAGGATTACGGGATTACACAATTTCGATTATGATTATGAGAATATGCCATCGTCAGATTACGATTACGATTACGATTTTGTCAAAATGTAATCAATTACAGCCGATTACGATTACGTAATTGCGATTACTCCAAGCCTGGTCACATGCATAGGCCTGTGCACTGGTGTCACCAGTAGTACTGTCATACTGCCATTAGCTCATAAAATTGAACTCTAATAAGAATGCTGCCCTTTTTTTGTATTTTAGATACATCAATTCTTTACCTCAGATGCCTTAAAGATGCTTCTTTTTACTACGTTCTTTAAAATTTTCTGTGTGTGGCACTTGGAATCTCCATTTCTTGAACATAATCTACACCCTCCTCCCCACGCAGCAGTCCCAAGAATAAAGTTCTATGCACCACCTATCATCACACATTAATTTTGCAACAAATAAAGTTCCTGAAATACTTTTCCCTCATAAAAGGCACAGTTCTTTTCTTCACATATTTACTGTGTTATGTTCATTATTTGACACTGTTCTTACAATTCAAAAAGCCTTTGCGTTAGCTCTATCGTTCTCCTAAACAAGGGAGAGCTACTGCCAATGATGGAAGCAAATCGTCCCATTGTTTGGTTCCATCAATGGCGTTAGCAATTTGCATCTTAAACTTCATTTTCAGGGTCGTTGGATGAAAAAATGAGTAAAATATTGCATGTAACTTCAAAAGCAAATTTTACATGGTGTGTTTTTAATATAACTGCTTGAAAAATTAATGAAATTATTTTTCAGGTCTGATTAGATTTTGTCTTTATCATTTATTTTTAGGCAAAATAATTTTCAAGGTGCTGAATACAGGGTTGATTTGGACAAAGTTAAAAGTATTTTTTCCCTTTCCAAAAAAGCTCCTCATATTTTTTAATTAAAAAGAAAATACAACAGTAGTTGCAAGCAATGAATATTATTTTTTAAGTGAAAATCAATAAAAAAAAAAAAAAAATCTTATCAAATAAAATATTTAACAGCCTTCAGAGATCATTTCACCTGAGCATATATGAGCTCTTCCTTATTTAAATGTTGAAATTATTACGACAAGTAAGTGGGGAGGACTTGTAAAAAAAAGAGCAAGAATCTTCATTGAAACTCAAATAAAGGAAGACTTATTTAGGCAAAATAAAATCATTAAGCAAGACTTTGAAAATGTAAAGAAAGATGTTTGAAAGTTTTGGCAGTTAACAAGGCAATAATGGTCAACAAATAGAATGTTGCAAATTCATCAGTTCAGTATCTCTTTGATGAGAATGATTTAATTAATTGAGACACACTGCTAGAGAAAACGCTATATCACAAAGATTTTGTACTATTAAAAATGCAGATACGGTTTTTGTATTTAGCATAGCAGAACACTGTCTTCTACTGTCTATTGAAGGAATGAAATTAGAATTTCTCCCGTTCTACTATAATCCTTCCTTATATATAGGCTTTCTTTTTTTTTTGCATCTAAGGTGAGTTGATTCAAAAAATTTTATTTTTGTGACTCGCTTGTTTTTTTAGTTTATCATCACTAATATCAACTAGACTACAGAAGTAATTTCATTTATTTCTATTTTCTCAGACTATGGCAAATGCTGTCATTATATATAACATCGAACATGTAGTCATTGACAATCTTCAGTTCATGATGAATATGGAAGACTATGGCTCATCAATTGATCAGCTTAGAAGACAAGACCAGATATTTTCAGCTTTTAGAGAGTTTGCTACAAAATGGAATTGCCATGTTACTTTAGTGATACATCCTCGCAAAGTGAGTAAAATAAGTTTGATGTTTCTTGTTTCTTTGTGAGTCTGCTCTTTTGTTTTCTGTTGCAGTGTTATAAAGGCCTTTTTTTTGGGGGGGGGGATTTTTATATTATCTTTATATATGTAATACGACTGTATGTTTCTAAATAGCATAAAGATATTGGCCCACTAAAGTAATTTTAATAGAGTGATTCATGAGGAAGGTTTAAGTATATAATTTGTGTAAATTGGTTGAAATATAACAGAAATATAATTTAAAAACCTCATATTTCAAACCATTTTCATTGTTCATTTTTTTTTATTATTGCCATTTTGAATTACTTTGGCCCAAATCTATGAAAGAAATATTTATCTGTATATTTCCATTTTCAATTGTTACTGTGAAAGAAATGTTTTTTTAAAAAATCAAACCACTTTTACGCACACAATTCACTTAAAATTTTACTTGAAGCGTATTTTGATATTGTTAGAATGTAGTGAAAATTGCACATGTCACAGCATTAGAGATAAGCAAAGAAATCAGATACCATATGGTCTATTGGCTTTTTTTTAAAGTATGTTTTAATGAGGTAAGAGTGAATCCATTATAACGACATTTCTATGTGATATTAATATTTATTACAGCAAAAATCAAACACTTTATTCAATGAACATGGAGGAAGGAGGAACGACTGATTACTTTAGTTTTATTACAGCTTTTTCCCGGTCAACGACGAGCACGTCAGTTATAATTATTATATACTTATATGTATAATACGACTGTAGATTTTTAAATGGCATAAAGACTTTTGGCCTTGTTTAACAAAACCTCGAAAATGTGATTTCCTAACCTTATGCAAAGAGTTAGATGTTGATGTTCCACCAAATAAGTAAAGTGTCTGGGCTTGGGAAATTTATTAAAGAGTATTAATGAAATTATAGCCGCCAAGATCTTCGACAAACTGAAAATTTCAATCAAGCATCTAATTCATATACTAAAAGGGAAGCAAATTTTAATGTTATTAAATTATTACTGAAATTCATTAATGGGCATTTATATGTCCCCCTATTCAAATATATTTTGTGGTGAAAAAATGTACATTTTTTTTTCTACATTTCTGAATCTTCCTCAACCAGGGCAATGCCGGGTACTTCATCTAGTTGTTTAGCACAATAGTTATGTGGTACCAGCAATAATGTAAAAGTCATAGATACTAAACTGTTACATACAATTTTAATTTTATGTAAAGAATTTAATTAATATACAGTAAAACTCAGTTAAGATGTTCTTTTCTTTCGACCCTAGACATTTCCTACACTACTCAATGTAAAATCCACCTGTTAACACGTTTTGTTCTTACGCAGTGCTTTGGGATAAGACCCTCCAACAAAAAATTAGTCCAGCGATATTTGAGAGACATGGAGTGTAGTAACTCAACTAAAGTCAATGTTTTTGATTCCATTTATTACATCAGCTCTCCTTGGGATGAAATTAAACAAGACATAATAATAAACTGCATTCGGAAAGCTGCGAACAAGCTGACAACTCAGGTCTAGAAATTGAGAACTTGCAATCAAATTTTCCTTATTATGCAAACAGTTGGACTGTGGATGAAATGATTGTGGAGAATGAGAAAGAGGAGGATGACAAACAAGAAAACGACGAGGAACCTTCACCAAACCCAGTTACTAAGGTTCTTGCAATACTTGGGGACCTGCAAAAAGTACTTTCCTCTTTGGAACATGCTGAAGAATTGTTGAGCTATGCCAACAAAATTGAAAATTTTCTTGCTGTGGCACACATCTAGAATCTTAAACTAACTAAAATAGATACCTTTTCTTTCCCAGAACATCAGAAAAGTAAGAACATTTTAATAAGTGTATAATATGCATTGAACAATATTTATATAGTAAATTCTTTATGTAGTTTATGGATGATGAGCAATTTAGATATTTTTTTATCTTTAAGAACTTAGCTTTCTTTTTCCCAATTCACCCATAAGACGCTTTTTCGAGCTAGTCCCTTCAATAGTGTCTTAAACAAGTTTTACTGTATCTTTCATTTATCACAATTTTTAGACTTGCACAATTGTCCCGATAACATTTATTAAACATTTTTACTCGATGTTCGGTAGCAGTTCTCCTTCTTGATTAAAGTAATAAATAAATAAAATAATAGCACAGCATGTCCAAAAACAATTTGTCATTCTAAAAATGAATGACAAAAATACTAACAGGTGAAATAGAATACCGTTTGCTGCAAAAGTACAGAAATCTTTAAAAAAATTTCTGGTATCGCACACCTATTTCTGATGTATTTGTTTTGAAGGAAAGAATACAATTAGCAATCCTCACTGTTACACCGCAAATGTTGAAAAACCCTTGGAGGAAAATATAGTGCAGGCTTGACATTCTTTGTGCTATTATCAGAGCTGACGTACAGCTACATTGAAGGCGCTGTAAAAAACTTAGATTTCTCCTTTTTTTTTTTTTTTTTTTTTTTTTAGCAAACTGCATTTCATTTCACCTATTATTGATATTTAATGTTTTGAATAATAAAGATTTTTCTTGCTGTAGTAAATATAAAATAAAAGAATGTTAATAATAATTTGTTCTGGACATTCTATTAAGGAACCAGAATATTCAGAACTGAATACTAACTCAATAGCTGGCACCGCTAAAGCCTCTCAAGAAGCTGACAATATACTTATCCTGCAAACAACAAAAACTCGACAATATCTACAGGTATTGTAGTATTTCTTTAAGTTTTGCTGTACATCTTTGATTATTTTTTATGATAGAATCACCCCCTCCCCCCCCCAAAAAAAAAGATATTTCTCTACTATTAGCAGCTATTTTGCAATATGTATTGCTGTGATTAATTCATCTCATTTACATAAATCAGGTGTTAAAATCCAAATCAGAATGGCAGGATTCTCACCAAAACACATATAGACCGAGTGCATGCCACGTGCACCCTGGTGCTTGTGCTGTTTTATTTACATCTTTAAGTTTATTAAAGCATTCCAAAGTTTAAGTACTGTTAAGGAAATTGACGAAAGCAATTGTAAAGAGTTTGAATAAAATAGTGGGGGCGAGGGCACATCAGAAGAAAAATTTTAAAATGCGAGACAACAAAAAAAGTTGTAATGCTATTGGAGGGTAGTGTCTTTTCACTCTTAAGAATTTTGCCTTCATTAATTATCTTTATTTAAATATAATTATAATATGGCTTAAATTAGTGTTTTTAAATTTGACAGATTGGTTAAGAATATGGGTAAAATATAATTATTTCAAGAAATGTAATTATTCCTAGAGTAAATTAGTACAATTTGAATGGATAATAATTAAAAGATATTGTATATGTATTACACAAGTGATTCTCGACCACTGTGTTACAGCTGCCAATACATAAAAGATGTTATCAGATAAATTATTGATAGTTCAATAAATGTAATCTTCCTAATGTTGACTGGCAAAACCAATGCACATGACTGTTACAGTTCTGAACCAGTTCTGTATTTAACCTAAATGAAGTTTTACACTTGTCAGTTTTTTTTTATAGTTATATTTTTGTAGTCTCTCCCTTAATGCGTACATAGGTATAGCTCACAACTTATACATTCACTTTCACAAAAGGCAGTACCACTGTCTATCAAACACTTAAAATGTTCATTAATTTTTGTCAAATTACTATTGTATATATTATAGGTACATGAACCAAGTAAGCTTCTTTGAAATGTCTTATTTTCATAGGTGGTCTAAAGTAGGTAGGGTGAAGTGGGATAAGTGCACATAAAAAAACATAGACTTGCAAGTTTACATGAAACACTAATACTTCTGTTTTTGAAAAGTGCAAATAATATATTATTGTTTTAGTATCATGATATTCTTCTTTTATTTTCAATTCAAAGAAAATATTTCAGGTTTAAATATTTTTTATTATAGAATGTATATATGACATGAGAATTGATCCTTCAGTTTTCTTTATGCTGTCACAATTCAAATTTCAATTCATACATTTATCAAACAATTTACTTTGAGGAGATTTTTTTAAATTAAGAATGCCCTTTAAATTATTTTTAGGTTACCAAAAATCGATTTGATGGCCACAAAGGATGTGTTATTCTAGAATTTAATAGGAATAATCAAACATTTAGTGTAAAGAAAATAAGTTCTAAAACAAAAGAAGATGTACAGTAGCCTTTCTTTTCATGGTAGTCATAGTAGTTTGTATTTAGTTAAACTTGCATTTTGCCTGTGATATTTTGTTTTCATACAAAGCATTTGTATTCTTAATGAGAAAAATATTTGTACAATTAATAAATGGATGGTTTTTTATAAGGTTCAGTCTCATTATAAACAATTTTCTATCAAAGAAACTTAACACACAATTGTATATATATTATGTAAACGTATTTGGTGAAAATGTTGTTGATATAACAATAATTCAAGCTAATACTATTACATAGCTGTGGCTTGGTGCAAGGCTTACCATTGTCAATGTGTCTAATATTCAGATAATTGACGTTGGCTTCAGCAGGAAAATTCTTATAATTACTCTGAATTAAATACCTTCTGAAATAACATGGATTGCAAAATTTTGATATCTTTGCTAAAAAATGTCTGATATTAAAAGAAAAATCCATGTTGCTTATACTTTTACCATTTATTTTATTTATTTGTTTTTTTAAGGCATGGATAATGAAAGCATCATTTTTTTCTTATTACTAATTATTTAAAAATATCATTTGTATTTTAATATTTCAGCATATACATAAACGGGGCGGAAAATTAAAAATTCAGTTTCGTATCAGGTCAATGACAATTTTGTATAAGAATTATCAGTTTTGTATCTGTACAATTCAGAATTTTAGCAGAACGCTGCTGGAGTATAAATGAAGACTGCTAACTACTGATTTGTTTAACTAAAAAAAAATATCTTTGCATCAGACAATTGCATCAAATAAAGGTACTTTTACAGAACAAATTACTGCACTCAAAACTCAAAAAGAAAATGTATTTTTAACTAGCAGGGAGCAAAATTTAAGTTTTTCTTTATTATATAAAGAAAATCATGCCATAATGCTGTGAAAAGATTTTGCTTTTGTGAAAAGCAGGATTTTTTTTGAAAGCGTTTTACTTGCTAAGCTACAACAATAAAGTTGTTGAACAAACAAAGTAGGTTCATTTAGCACTAGATGGCAGTTCTTTTTTTTATTTATTGTATGGTCTATTTTTATATTAAGGGAAGGAAAGCTCTCTTGAAAAGAAAAGTCCACATTGGGGGGGGGGGGGGGGAGATAATATAGAACTAGAACTCTATCTATGGAAATTTTTCAATACTGAAGTTCTAAATATAGTTTCTGGCTTTCTTTGATCATGTTAAAAGGTAGAGGGGAAGGGAGGTTATGACCAGAGTTGTCGACTTTGCAAAGTGAAAAATCAGAATATTTTCAATACATAAAATACCATTTTAACCTATTCTGCTGGATGCAGGAAAGTTCCAAATGCTCAAATTAGGAGTTCTCTCATTAAAAAGACCAATAAATAACAGCTTTTTTTTGCGGGAGGGAGGGTAATTAAAATTTTCTAACTATAAATTTTAAAGGCCACAAGGTATATTTTCTGGTTAACAAGGTAAACAATATGTAATACATATCCAATTTTTTTCCAATGCAAGCTAGGCCTGACACAATACTTCTGATATGCTCAAAACCAGTTACTTATATAAATTAGTTCTACAGCACTATTGTACCCAACTAAATATTAGAAATAATATTATTTACTTTATAACAGTGTGTTCTTGATTACATAGTCCTCCCCAGCAAAACAGATGGGGGAAAAACAATGATCATAATGTGACGAGCTACAGTCAAACAGAAAGTTAAAAAAAAAAAACAATGCTGATAAAAATTCATGTGTTAAAACTGTATATATAGTAGCACCAGACTTTGCTCTTTTTTTTTTTTCAAATGTAGGTTTGAGTTTCTGTTTATGGATTCTTGAAATAGTTTTCATCTCAATTTATATCCTTAGACTTTTAATTGCACTAGAGTACTTTTTAATTGCTCTAAAGTTTTAAGCTGAAAGGGGACCTTAATTTGACAATATTTTAAATTTTATAAAAATTTCATCCAATCACTCTTCTGCTTATTTTCTATTTTGTCAGAAGTCATAGAGATTTACTCCTGTATAAACTTAAGGAACCATCCATAAATGATGTCACGCTTTTTCCCCATATATTTGACACCCCTCCCTCCTTTGTCACAAAGTGTTACACTTCAGCAGCCCGTCCCCCCTTTGTCACATGCCACGCTATGTTGCATAAGCATGATGTCACACTTCTTGTCACAATTTCATGAACCCCCTTCCCTCCCCTCGAAGTATGACATCATTTATGAAGGATCCCTAAATAGACATCAAAATCGAGTTAAAATACAAAAATATTGTTTCAACTTCAAAAAACTTAATTTATTTTAAAAACAAATGAAAAATTAAAATATCAATTGCACATTTCTTTAAAAGATAGGAAAGATATATTTTCTATTCCAAATTGTTGTGTGTTATGTAGAAGACTAAACCAGTTTAGCCTACAATGAGCAAGTAAAAGCGAGCTTGTTTCATGAAGTGATCCAAAGAAACTGTTCCGAGGATAGTTGAGTGAGCAGGGGCGATTAGCACCTTAGTATTTCAAAAAAATATATGCTTGTGTACTTAAAATATATGCTTGTGTGGTATTTACATATGCTTCAGCCAACAGCAAAATTAAACAATAACTTATATTGTCAGGATATTTTATTTACTAATGACTAATTCACAAATGTTTTAAATGTTCATCATTTTTCGATCATTAGACTTTTATTCTAGTCAGTGTCTATGATTCAAAAATCAAAAGTATTACCAGTTCTGGAATTCACCTAATGTAAATAATGACAGCTTGCGTAATTTTTTGAAAATTAACAATCATTAGTTGATGTATATAATTGCTGTTACAGCAAAGTGAAAGTCAAAGAAATTCAAGTAATGATACTTACCATAGTAAAAATTACTTTTTAATAGGTGCTATTTCAACCAGGACCCATGTGTATAATTGTTTGAGGACTATATCTAAGCGTTTATATTTTAGGTTACTTAAGCCATCATTATTAAATCTTGATCTTCCTTCATATAACTTTTCAAATCTAGGAAGGGGATAAAAAAATTAATCACAATAACATTCAAACAAAGAAAAAAAAATGATCACTTTAATATTTAACTATTACCAAAATAAATTGCAAAATGTACCATTGATCATACCATATCAATATTTTCAGTGAAACAAAGTTAAAATGTCATTCAACGGACTGCTCTATTGTTGATGCTAAAGCCAAATGATATTCTTCTAGACAATCAATATTAATTTTTATGGGCAAATGAAGGGACTAAAATTTCTGGACTTACAAACAAAATTATCATTATAAATGAAGTCACTATAATCAAGTTCAACCGAATATTCAACCCCATATTTAAGGCATGTGCACACCTGTAGGAGTAATTTTCCAGCGTTCTAAACCCTACATTTTTCACACATTAACTGAAGGAGTGATCCTTTTCATTAAATCTATTAACCGCTTGCTTTCTCAAAATATGCACCAAGAAGACAAAATTTGGCAAGAACAGAGACCTCATTTTTAAGTAGAACTAAAATAAAGTTGACTTATTCATTGAAGTCAATGTGCTGCAGAGTGGTCAGTTTTGTAACTATAGAAATATATACTAACTTATAGAGACAATTGTTTTGAATTGGAGATCAACTCAAATTTGATCTTTTGACTTGTTGCTACTTTCTAGGGTGTAATATCATAAACAAAGGATTACTTTCATGAAAATGTTTCTTCGAAACAAAAATAATACTTATATGTCAGTTAAATTATAATACATACTAATAATTCAATATTTTAAGATACTAATTTTTTTTTTTATGTGAAGGACTTTCACTCTATACCTATGAGGATTAGGCTCATTCTTTTCATGTTTCAGCATAGTGTACCTGGCAAGTTGTGCTGGATACCTAAAAATTTTAAGTCCATGAAACTTTAACCTAAAAAAAAAGTAAATATGAAGCATATTGGACAACTATAATTCTTATTGCTGTCAGCATCTTTAAAAGAAATATTACTTTATCAGAATAAAAGTTGATTGAATCTTGATTAAGAAAAAGTACAAGTGTTAGGGATCATTCTTAAATGATGTCACGCTTCGAGGGGGGGAGGGGGTTCGGGAAATTGTGACAAAGTGTGACGAGGGGAGAGGTAACAAGAAGTGTGACATCACGAATTATGCAACATAGCGTGACGTGTGACAAGGGGGGGAGGGGGTTCAAATATATGGGGAAAAAGCGTGACGTCATTTATGAACGGCCCCTTACATGAAGGTCAATCTATTTTTGTACTTTACATTTGTTTGAAAACTTTGATTTGATAATTATATATATTAAGTATTTTTATTTGAAGGAAGTTATATTGAAAACTGAAGAATGAAAATCATACAGAATAGTATTTTTATTTTAAACTTGAAATACTATCATTGAGTTCACAAGTTTTGATTACCATAAAACTTATTTTTTATGGACAAAATTTGTTTTGAAAATGCAAAATAATTTTATGAGATTGAATATTTATTTTGTTTAACTCTAGACAAACTAATCAACCAAAATATGCTTTGAAATAAAACTAATGTAACAAATCTATTAAAGAGACGTATTTTTACCTATTAGCCATGTCATCATCTTCACCACCCCAACCCCAAAATTCATTTGAAAAACCATCTACTGTTTCCATGTCCTTTTTTGTCATGGCACATACTCCACCAAATAAACCTTTATATGGTAACCTAAAATAAAATACACAAAAAGATTATGTAATACATACGTAACAAAAAAAGATAATGAAAAATTATGCTTTTTTGGTATTATTAATTTACAAATACAGTTTGTTGGAAAGATACACCAACACCGTTCAACAGTACAACACCATTTATGTTTTTCAAGGGACATATAAAGCAAAAAAAAAAACATAAAACAGATCTACAAAAGTATTAGCATTTTGGTAATAAATAGTAATAAGAATAACTCCAGATTCTCCATTGAGTTTTGCACACATTAATGTCTTGTCTTGATTAAAAACTAGTGAAGCCATTCTGAGAAAAATGGTGCATCACATTCAGCCTCTTTAAAATTTGTTTTCCTTTTTCCTTAAGCAAAGGACCACTCATGGGGGTTTTAAACCACTGTAAAAGCACTTTTTCTAAATCAACTAATTTTTTGCTATAGCTCAAAATTATTTTGAAGTTTTGGACTTACTTTGATGATGTTTTACTCAAAGATCTTGTACTTATGAAAATATATTATTGGCAGTTTTTCACAGCCTCCGAGTTTTCTTCAATTGCTCCACGAAATGACCTTGGGCCTGATGTATGTGTGTGGATGATGGATCCATTTTTCAACAAAACTGTACATAGCATATCAGTACTAGAAAGGTATTTTTGAACATCATAGAAAGAATATTTATGCATTCACTAGTGATACTTGGTTATAAACATCCAAGGCTGTAGCCAGAAATTTTTTTCGGGGAGGGGGGGGGGCGGCCCTGACTTTGAAACACTTATGTTGATCTAAGTTTCAGGCAGGAATATATGCTACATAGCGAAAAATTTCGGATTTTGGCGGGGGCGGGCCCGTCGCCCCCCCCCCCCCCCCCACCCCTCTGGATACGGCCTTGTAAACATTCAAATGTATCAAAAGTATATAAGAAAGATTTGTTTGATTTAATGAGAGTGTCTCATGGGAACCGAGCAATAACTTCAAATTAGCAAGCGAGTTAAAATATACAGAGCCGACTGCGTATATTTCTGTGTGTGCAAGCATGTGATGCATAAAGTAACGACATTACCTATATTTCATCTGATTTATTGCTACAGACATGTGTCTTGGCTGCTCTGGACAAGAATAAAAATTTCTGTCATCTTCAGGTATCAAATCAACATCATGGAAAATAAAACACTCATAATGATATTGGTTTAATGCTTCAACATATCCTATGTTCATCAGCATTCCTCTGTTGAATTTAGAATCATCTGACTATAAATATATAAATATATATATTAAATATATTTTATACTTGATCATCAATCACAAAGACTAATGAACAAATTTGTTTTAACACAATGTTAAAAATTCTGTTTAAGTAAAACTAGTATTAAGACTGCACAAAAATAATTGGAACATATAAAAATGTGGAAGGTTAACAATGACAAATTTTTGTTTCATGCACAGATACTAGGCCTAATTTTGTTCAGAAACTTATAGCAGTAGTAGGTAAGTTCTTGTGTGTAAAAACCATTTCATAGCTCTAATTAAAATAAGTTGGACACTACTAGTTAATGTTGAACTGGAGAACCTGTTGAAGAAAAGTGAGGAGTGAACAGAAAAGCCCCTGAAGTATTAATTAGAAAAAACAACTAGAAAAAATTTATCTTAAATTTATAAAAACATCAGCATTGTGAAAAATAAAAATTGAAGCAACTGTACAATCATTTAGGTTACTTTGAACCACATCATATTTCTAAGTATATTTGACTTAATTTTAAAATTAAGAGTAGAAAACTGATTTTAAAACCTGTTTAGCCTAGAGCCACTACAGGATTTACCTTAGTTTAGCCGAGTGCAGCACTGCACTTTCTAGTTTCTTTTTTTAGTCAAATATACTAAAAGATTTAACGTGGTTCAAAGTTACCCTTAATGACTAGACTTGTTTTGTGGATAAAGTATATAACGAAGTTTCGAAAAAAACTGCCAGCAAAGCTATGGACAAAGTTAATTTTGTTAAGTAGCTGCAAAAATATATATATATTTATAAAGCACTTTAATACATGTATTTTAATTATCCATCTACTGATGTTTACAGCATGCTTGCTATTTGACCAAAAAATGAAATCCTGTATTGTAAACCTTTCAATTTTTTATTTTCAATATTTATTGAATCGATTAAAATAATGACACTTTTTATTATTGTTAGTATTATTAAACACATGTTTGTGAAAATTGCAACACCATGAAGGACTTACACGAGTGAGCTGAAATTTTCAGGAAATGCAAAGTAGCGCATGATATGCAAATGATTTTATTTAAATGATTAAATTTGAGCGCATGTTTCTACACAGAAGAGGATTCTCTATTTTCTTCCAGATATTAGAAGGGTTTCATTAGGAAAAAAAGGTTGGAAACCACTAGCCCAAACAGTGGCGACCAGGATTCGTGATTTTTTAAATTTAAATCAGATTTTTTTTATTTAAATCGGATTTTTTTGATTTTTTAAAAAAGACCTTAAATATTTTGAATATTTAATATGTTACATTCATAAAAGCAATATGTGATGTTATTCAATATGCAAAAACACACTTTAAGCTATTTTCACAGCCATAAATATTTTTTAATACTAATAATGATAAACAAATTTTAATACAAATGCATGACTCAAATGAAACTTAACCCTACCAGGAATAATAATACACTCATAAGTACAGAGAAAATAAAACAAATTTAATTTGAATTATTTTGTTGTTGAAAGCTGAAAAAATAACAATTGTGTGTACTTAATTTTTACATCGAGTGTAGTTTAATGATTTTTCTATTTTATAAATGAAAAAGCCTGAAATATTTTTACCCGTTTAATAAAATCATATGCTCACTCGATTACTAAAAACTGAAACTTTTTGTTTTAATCAAATATCTTTATTGAAAACTTCTATGATAAGAAAATATTTTATAAAGAAAAAAACTTTAAGCTATTAGGGGACATGGATGAAACTTTAAGATACATATTCTAAATTCTAACGATTGTTGTTTTAAACACCATCATTCTGAATTACTTATTGTGTGGCATTTATTAAATTGCTCTAAAATACTATTTTTAAGATAAAAAAACACAGAATGGCTCATGTTTATTATCAATTCTGATTTGAATGATTAAATGAATTATGCTTTGCTGTTAAGATGCTTGAAGAATAATTGTAAAATTTAAAAAATAGTAATTAGTTCTTAACTTATGAAAAATGTTATGCACACAGACAGATGGACCTAGGAAGTTTTGTTTGAAACAGTGGTTGTAATTGCAACATATTTCATTTACACAACACTTTCTAACATTGTAAAATCATTGATTTTTTTTTTTTTTTTTTGAAAAAAATCACTTGATTTAAATCAACGAACCCTGGTGGCAACCATTATGACTGATTATGAGCATTCATGCATTTAATTAGACGTTCGTCTCTCTTTGTCTGTGCAGTATTAAAGTCTAGAATAAAGACTTGTAGAGAAACTATGCAAATGTTTAAAAATTTTGATGTTTTTTGAATTGGAGAATTCATTTTTCTCATATAAGTACATCTGGCATTATACTTTAACCTACAAAATATTTCTATTCTGTATATTTTTTGAGTTTTATCTATTCATAATGAATAGTAATAACAATAACTCCCCAGATTATAAATATTTGAATAGCATTTGATCCCTTATTTTATATTGGTTCATAACAAAATTGTTTATATTATTTTATTTTATAGTTTTTGTATAAAACTATGAACTATGCAATAAAACAAGTATGTTTTTGTTCTTTTGTTTTTTTGAAAAATTGCTTATACTGGCATTAGGCATTACTACCAGTATTCTGGTATCCTGATTAATAATGAATTAGTAATGTTATTACTATTATTCATAATGAATAGTAATAACAATAACTTCCCAGATTATAAATATTTGAATTGCAATTGATCCCTTATTTTATATTTGTTCATAACAAATTTGTTTGTTATTTTATGCATTTTTATATAAAACTATGAACTATGCATTAAAACAAATAGGTTTTTGCTCTTTTTTTTTTTTGGGAAAAATTTCTGATACTGGCAATAACACCAGTATTCTGGTATCATGATTTAAAAAATACTGGTATTGTACTTTTTGTCGGTTTTGCGAACGCTAGTCATGGTTGCACTGCCCAAAATAAGAATTTTAATATAAAACTTCAAATGCTTTTGCATTTTTTGTATACCAAATTCAAGGATTGAAAATAATACTAAAACATACAGGAAAGAGATAAATTCGACACAATAAAAATTTGCTTGCATGCTTTATTTTGTAACTTTTAATATTCAATAAACTCATTAAATCAAAAAGAAATACCTGTTCAATAACATATATTCCATAATCCAACATTTGCCTTTGCAATACAGGATGCAAATTGTGGAGAAAAATTCTCAGATGTTCTTCTCTATCTCTGTAAGGAATTATTAAGGCAACTTTACTTCTAGATATACATGTAGGTGGTTTATATCGTCCACCAAAATCTAAATTGGAAAACATTTTCCCAAGTTCTTCAAATGATGGAGCGTTAGTAAGAACTTTTAATCTGGCCACTAAAATAGAATTTAATAATTATTGTCAAGTTAAACATTTTCAATTCATTCAAAATAACTGAATGAGTAGTAAGCATCAGTGGTGTAGCCAAAGGGACAGTTCCCAAGCTTAGACCCCTTTTGAAGTCCCTAAGCCAAAGCGACAGTTCCTAAGCTTAGACCCCTTTTGAAGCTATTAAATTTCAAAAATGAACAATTATTCTCGCGTTTTAAAGCTGTTTTTCACCCTCTTAAGCAATTTTATGCACGTATTTTATACTATGTAAAATTAAAATTAATTTGAAAAATAAACTTTGACAACCCCCCCCCCCCCCCCCCCCTTTAAGAATTTCTTCCAATGCCGTGAGCAATTCCGTGAGTGTTCCGTGAGCAATTCAGTGAAAGTTAAATGTACTTAAATTTTTAGTTATGCAAGATGTTGATTCGATTGAGGAAATTTTTATACAGAAAGCATACTGTTTTAAACAATTCAAATTCCAGGCAAGTCTTGAAATTAAGAAAACTTGCTATACTTGACTACTGGGCAAACGTAACCAGAAGCATTTATTACTTGCAATGGGGTGAATAATTTTTTATGAGAGCATTTGATCTTTACCAGAGCAAAAAGTCTATTTTGTTCCTTCACCGTAGAGGCAAAGAGGAAAATAAACTTCCCTGCTGACCTCATACCTGAAAGGAAATAGGATAATAAAATCTGGTTGAAAAAAGGTATACTGAAACATCATAAAGATGCATCTCTTTAAAATCTTTTTTTTAACTTTAGAAAAATGAAATCTTTTGCTCAATAAGACTGGTTCGTCATTGACTATGTTCACAATGGACCTTAAATGAAATTTTATGCTATCAAATAAAAAAGACTGCATCTTATTCTTATTATTGAAATTAAAAAGATCTAAAGGTATCTTGAGAAGCAAAGGAAATTTTGCAAACAGCTTATCTATGATACATTTAATTATATAAGCATTGATATGTATCATATTGGTGGGTTTAAATCAAGTTATTTCTATTTTAAATTGAACAATGAAGCAACTAATGCATCATTTTTATGAAATGATTTAGAAAATGTGAAAATAAAATGCCCTTATGAAACAAGTTTACTAAATAATTCTATAAAGAACACCAGAAATATTCCATTTTGAAATCTTAATTTAAAATTTTCAAAAATTACATGCATCTGGACACAAAAAATGCTTTTTGTGTTCAAATTCACACACACACAAAAAAAATATCCAAGTTTGGTATCTTATTTTAATTTACGAATAGAGGGACTGTGAATTAGCAAAGAAATCTACTTACACAGGTAGGTAAAAATCAATTGAATTCCTAAGATTTTTACTTAATTCGTAATGCACTTTTTGGTACTTATCTGTTATGTGCCCTACCTTGGCAAGTTTTAGAAATGTTGCCAACATGCTATTTAAATCTAATAAAATTGCTTTGTTCATATTTCCTTTGGCGATGTTTGGCGAGCAAAAAGAGGTAGGATGTATAGATAAGTATTTAATTTTGGTCACCTTACCTTAAGACCCATATTGCTTGCCCATAGTCATGTGGGGGATACCAGTTTAACAAAATTTTAAAAACAAAATTCTGTTTTTAGTTATTAGATGCACTCAGACAGCATACAAGTAAATTTAAACATGCTATATTTTACCACTTAAGATTTTAACAAAAAAAATTATTACCAAGATTGGGAGGAACTGGTGGACACAGATTTCTAACTTTCATACTTGCAGTATTAACTGTAATCTGTATTTCATCACTTTGAGTTTTGTTCAAAAAAATAGCAGTCTTAATTTTTGAACTTATTGTACTGTTTGTAACTAAGCTATTACCATACATTAATGAATGACTAAGTTTTCCAGCTTTAACATTATTTACACTATAATTGTCATTCATCAGAGAACGAGAGATCCAAGTCAGTCCGGGGGATATGTCTTGATTAATAGATCGTTTGTATATAATACCATCAATAGAATACTTTATGACCATCAGAAGTATAATCAACAGTAAAATCCCAGTTTTCCATGCACGAAAAGGACAGGAATAGATATTAGAGCTTGCTCCAACTGTGCACATTTCAAATTCGATTGCAGTTTTTATAAAGAGTAAAAATAATATACATCAGTTTGGTAAACAGTTTGAACTAAGCAAATTGTTAGTTTTTGCAATTATATTTATGGTTTTTTATGTATAAGTTTATACTTCTCGGCAAAGACGCAGCACACATAGCCATTCATTTTTGTAGAGGAATGGTACGTGAAAATAAGAAGGGAAAAACCTTAATTAAAACACTAGGAAATAATAACGTCAATATAATTCACAAAGGGAAAATAATTTGAAATGCAGATTGAGAATTCTGCAAGGATTCTCTGTCATGTTTATATTTACAATCCATTCCGCGTACAATAATAAGTCAGTTTAGTTGTGTTATTTGATGATTTTATTTTTAAAAAATATGCTTCTCTTTCACGAAAATACAATTATAGATGCAAATTGATTTTCTAGAAATAATATTTTAATTTAAAAAGGGAACTAAATGACGAAAAATCACGTGACCCAGGAAACATGATGTGATTGGTAGGGATTGGGCAGTGGATTGTTCCATTTTTATTGCAGGTGGGGAAAGGAAGAAAATACAGTATGGGACCTCAAATCCGGAACGCTCGGGACCGCGATCTTTCCGGATTTCGGAATTTTACGGATTTTGGGTCCTCATTCAAAAAATTTTGTAAGTAGCATCAGAGCCCATATAATTTGCTCTGGAACATTTTATTAGCATTTTGCTCCTTTATAGCATTTTTATTATCGTATATACTCGCCTAAAAGTCGCGAAATTTAGCAGAAAAAATGAAGTTGGAGTAGGCTTACATCTGAGGCAAAGTATCGAAACATCTAGATTTTCCCCGATGTTATTTTAACCTCTTTAATTAAACAATAAAAGAAAAGAATTCTGTCTGATTTTGATTTTATATGCTCTAGCCACTAAATTGTAGTAAAAGATCAGATAATCGGGAAAATGCGAGAAAAGCCGATTTTCAATTTCGCGAATGTTCTGCATCGCGCGAAAATTAGAGCTCATTTTTAAAAATGAATATAAGAAAACTACAAGAAATTTAAAAAAGAGCAAAATTTAATGATATTAACTCAGAATTAAAGCAACAATTAAGAAAAACTAATCGCAAAACGAACCCTTTTCAGAAAATCGCGAAATATTTTTTTTGAAAACAGCACATTTCCGATCTTAAACATGCTCATTACATTTTATTTTCCTTCTCTTTAAAACGCCTATTTCCAAAAAAAAAAAAAGATGAAAAACATTTCCCATTTTTTTTTTTCAAAGCTACAATTAATAGAAATTCTAATCGCAAAAACAATCCCTTTTCAAAAAATTGCGAATTTTTTAATTTTTTTTGAAAACGGCACATTTCTGATCTCAAACATGTTCATTACTTTTTATTTTCCTTCTCTTTAAAACACCCATTTCCAAAAAAAAAACGGCAGAACATTTCCTGATTTTTTTCTCAAAAAAACAAAAACTGCTTTTTTTCACCTGCCGATTTTTTTTTCGAAAAAGTTCCGGATTTTGGGTTTTCCGGATTTCGGGATTCCGAAATTGGGGTCCCGTACTGTATCAACGCCTCTTGAGCTTTATGCTCTATGTTAGATTTGCTTGCGATGGCTGAGCGCCTTGCCTATATCAACACTTTCATATTGCATTTGAAATCTACTAGCGCCATCTACTAACTTCAGTTAAAAATTGTCATTTTTAAACTAGTTTTCCGATAAAAGCAGAAAAAAAAAAAACAAAACAAATTATAATAATAAAAAGCATGAAAGAAGTCTTAATGTATCGTAAAAACATCGTTAAAAATAAAGAAACGTCAAAAAAAAAAAGTGAAGTAAATAAAGATTGAAGAATAAAGAATTTGAAAGTAGTGTTTTGAGATGGGGAAAATGTTTGTCTGTCTCCCCCCCCCGCCCCCCCCGCATTATTCTTGAACGAATTGTCCGATTCGAAAAATTCTTTTTGCATTCGAAAGATCACGCCGAGAATATCTCATTGACCATATACTTTACTTTTTGATTTGAACAATTTTTCGTTCAATTTTGAACAGTTCAAAAAAAAAATTAACATTAGCGCCTATGGGCAAAAATGAAGCAAATTTGGGCACAAGATTCAAGTTCCTATGAGCAAACTTAATGGAAGAAGCTCTCGGCGTGGAATATTGACTTGAGCAATTTTTGTTCATTTTTGAACAGTTAAAAAAAAAAAAAACTTATATTAGTGCCTACGGGGAATTTTTAATCCCAAATAAGTCCTGATCTAACCGACGGATTTTCTTGCAATAAACGTTATCGGAAAGATGTTACGATGTAGAACATGTACAAATACGAAGTTCAACAATAACTGAACGAGCCTATTTTCCTATGAAATTTTTTGACGGCATTTTTAAGGATATTTCTCAATGAATAAATGAAGAAGTGAAAAAATGAATAAATGAAAGAATGAATGAGTGAGTGAATGAATGAATATGTATTATCCGTTGAGAAATATTTGAGGAAATTAAGAACTAAAGCTAAATGAGAAAGAGATAGCTATATGTTTATTGTGTCTTCTTAAAACCTTCTTCTAATAGTTTTTTTTATTCATCCAGTGTCAAACTTCTTCATTTGGTACATTGCTTTTCTTCTTATTATTTTACTTCACACCTTATTTATTATAATAGTTAATGCTCGGAAACATGTTTATTTCTTTGAATGCAATGAATTGTTACACATTGCTCTGAATTCAGGTTTTTTGTATCAATATATATAAGTTCTGAAGAATGTAATGTGTAGGACTTCGCCACACTTTTTTGTTACACATTAAGCTACAATTAATGAATTATATTAAAGTAATGTAGTAATGACTTAACTTTGCTTAGTATTTAATTATTATATTGCACAAAAATTTATGTTTGTAATGTAAGATTCTTAAATAAGCTTTTACAACATTATGTCAATGATGCCGTGATTTTTCAGGATTTTTTTTCCTCCGGAGTCACATGTCTGAATAATTTAAACTTTGTGCTTAAAAGTCTCATATCAATCTTGATATGAATAAATATGCAGGTTTTTTTTGTGTCCAATGTCTAGAGGCAAAGTGCACATTTGTGACCTTTTTCTGTAAGTCTCAAGAATATATGTTACACAAAGGAAAGAAAATAACTTTTAAAAATGCAGCAAGGCAACCTTTCATCCTCGAAATGTTTGTTTTCTAGTGATTTTAAGAAATATTGCCGGTCTTTGTATAGTAACACGTAACCATGTAAGGACCCCTTCCCCCCACCAGAAGAAAATTCTGGTTGTTCAGCTGTTCGAAGGTACCGTATTTTCGGGAGTATGCGCCGCTGTCGCGAATATGCATTCAAGAAAAAAATTTTAGCGTATCCGCCGCACCCGTCGTATGTCAAAATTTTAGTTATAGCACAATTAGGTAAAGAAAAGTAGAATAAATTAAATATTTTAAAGGTTATCTTTTTTGTAATAATCACCTATACTTTATTTGTATTTTTTCCTTGGAGGAGACATCATTTTCGAAGTGGCGCTCCACGTTTTTTTTAAGTGGTCATTGCCATTGGGCTCGCTTTTTACAAGTAGGTCGCATCCACTAATAGAAAACAGCAGATTTAACCAGAAAAGAACAGCAAATTTAACCACCAAAATCGCTCTCCTCGCTGATCGACTGAAAAAGGTTGCATAGCTCAGGGCTTTCTGTGCTCCAATCGTCCGATCGGGAGGCCTACTAATCTCGCAACATAAACAAAGCCGCCATGTTGCATTCAAAACTTCGCGATCGGATCGTTTTTCTCCATTAAAACACGGCGAACGTTAAAGAATCATTTACTCGCCTTAGTTTTCGCACTTTTTTCAGTACTAAAAAAAAGGAGGTGCAAAAAATATGATTTTTTTAAAAATATTCAATCATCTGTTCTAGAAAAGAATTTGGAGCAATAAATAGGCGGCTGTCGTTTAGGTGAACACAAGCATGAAAAATATTTTTATTTAGTTTTCGGAAACAGTCTTAAATGAAAACCATGTATTTTGTTGAGAGAATATTGTTATACATTTTAAAGACAAGGGTTTTTTAGTCCAATATAGTGTGAATGAGCTGTTGAAAATAATTGCATTATTATGCTCATATTACCAAAAAAAAGAAAGGCTATATGTCTATGTACTATATTTTAACATAAATAAATAAATAAATAAAAATTACCAGTAATTACTATCACATAAGTTTTTTAAAAAGCACATTGCAATCTGATGTATATTTTTAAAAAAAATAAACACTTGCAATGTCATTTTTTAAATGAACTGCATGCTTAAAATTTTGTGTTAGTTTTTTTTTTTTTTTTAAATATAGATTTAATTTTTTTTTTTAAATTTACATTTATTTAAAAACACATTATGATGCACAAAGTTTTGGTCTAGTTTCAATTACATACAAAACCAAAATAGAAACAAATAATAAAAAAAATATTGAACCAAAGCAAAAAGCTTTTAGCTTTAAATTTATTTTGTTGTTATGACAAGCACAATTTCATTTTGATATTACATTTCTTTTTCTTTAACGTCAATATTGTTTCATATGAGTCACATCTTTCAAAACTTTTTGTAGTTCTAGACAAATGTAGAATTTTGTTAAAAAAACTGAACCGCCCCCTCTGGTGGGTACCTTTGTCACATTATGATACAACAAAATGTTGGTCAAGTTTCAGTTACATACTAAATCAAAATAGAAACAATAAAAAAAATCTTGAACCAAAGCAAAAAGCTTAGCTTTAAATTTATTTTGCTGTTATGACAAGAACAATTTCATTTTGATATAACATTTCTTCTTCTCTAACGTCAATATTGTTTCATATATAAAATTTAATTTTTGAGTCACATCTTTTAAAACTTTTTGTAGTTCCAGACAAATGTAGAATTTTATTAAAAAACTGAACCTCCCCCCCCCCCCCCCAAATCCTCCCGCCCCCTCTGGTGGGTACCTTCGTCACATTATGATACACAAAATGTTGGTCAAGTTTCAGTTACATACTAAACTAAAATAGAAACAAATAATAAAAAAAATCTTGAACCAAAGCAAAAAGCTTAGCTTTAAATTTATTTTGTTGTTATGACAAGCACAATTTCATTTTGATATTACATTTCTTCTTCTTTAACGTCAATATTGTTTCATATATAAAATTTAATTTTTGAGTCACATCTTTTAAAACTTTTTATAGTTCCATACAAATGTAGAATTTTATTAAAAAAAAACTGAACCCCCCCCCCCAAATCCCCCCCTCCCCCTCTGGTGGATACCTTCGTCACATTATGATACACAAAATGTTGGTCAAGTTTCAGTTACATACTAAACCAAAATAGAAACAAATAATAAAAAAAAATCTTGAACCAAAGCAAAAAGCTTAGCTTTAAATTTATATTGTTGTTATGACAAGCAGAATTTCATTTTAATATAACATTTCTTCTTCATTAACGTCAATATTGTTTCATATATATAAGATTTAATTTTTGAGTCACATCTTTTACAACCTGTTGTAAAAGGGGGCTCGAACTTACCTCGCTGTCGAATAGAGCGCCATCTAGTGGAGGCTTACTTTCGGGTACAGAAAAAGCGCTGGAGGACAATGGCGAACGGCACACTATCTATTCTAGCCACTGTTCTGTGGACCATTGCTGTGGACTCGTCCGACAGCGGGAGCGCGCCGCTCGCCGCCATTGAAGCACGTGGACACTTTCTCCGCCTTCACTTCCCATGGAATGAAAATGATGTGGGGCCATATAGTGAAGCGTTTTTAATACATTTGAAAAATAATTTCTTTTTTTTAAACTTAAAAAAAGAAAAAAGATCGTGTGCGCTGCACCCGTTGTAAGCACCGCATCGGCAATTTTTTTACTTTTTTTTTCTCATATGCGCCGCGGCGCATATTCCCGAAAATACAACACTTGCTCAATATGGACTAAAATACTAACTGCATGTTGCGGTATCCTCTTCACTCGTTTTAAAATTACTTTTTTAGAAAAATCATCGGGAAAAAAATGGTCTTGTAACTTAGATCTTTGTATTAAATAAGACAGTAATAATGCTTCAATAATCAGAAGTAATCGTCCTTAAAATGAGACTGGAAATGAATACTTGTCATGTAAACACACAATGGTTGATTTTTTACTTGTAATATCTACGCATATAATTTTGAACTTCTAGACTTAAGAAACTCTAAAATTAAGAAGAGGTGTACACTGTATAATTAAAAACATTAGGTTGATTTTTTTGTCAAATTTAACGATTGTTTTATGGTACTTGAAAAACAATTGCTAAATTTTTTACATGTTTTTTAATTATTGAATGAAATAGAAAGAACTGTTATTTATTTAATTTGTAACAATATATAATGAGTATTTGAAAGGAAAAAAAAAAACCTAAATGCTAAAGATGATCTAAAATTTCAAAACATTTTAAATTATATGCAAAAAAATGAAAAAAAATATTTCTAAAACAAGATTATTAATGAGACTAATATTTAACAATGACAATAAAAAAACTGACATAATTACTAAAACTTTTAAAGGCAAAAAAAAAATTATTATTATTATTTTTTTAATTCTTTAAATTTTCGGAGGAATTGAGAAAATTACGTTTTTAGGCAAGTCCTTTACTACAACAGTTAAAACGTAAGATAGATTTAAAATAATGGTAAGCTCAAAGTTATTGATTTCCAAGAGGAAGAATCCGATAGTAAGCGAGAGATAGGAAGTTTTGCCGAAGCCGATGCAATCAGATTTCGATATGAGTAACAAGAAATTCCGCCTAGAACTATACGAGCCTACTTTCCTGTATACACCAAATTCAAATTTATAATCTAGCTATCTCTTTCTCATTTAACTATAGTTTTTAATTATTTTAAATATTACCTTTTTCAACATATAATACATATTCATTCACTCACTCATTCGTTCTTTCATTTATTCATTGAGAAATATCCTTAATAATCCCGATAAAAAAATATTCATAGGAAAATAGGCTCGCTCAGTTCTTGTTGAACTTCGTATCTGTACATGTTCTACAGCGTAATATCTTTCCGATAAAGTTTGTTGCAAGCAAATCCGTCGGTTAGATCAGGATTTATATGGGATTGAAATTTCCCGTAGCTGCTAATGTTAATTTGGTACCTTTCCATTATCATGGCGCAAATCTCGCCAAGCAGGCTTTTTGGCGACAGCGCACGAAAAAGATTACGAGCGGCGATATTCCGTTTGGGATTGGCTGCATCATTATTGTCGAATTTATCGCCTGCGCCGAGATAATGGAAAAATGACGCTTTTCTTTTCTTCTTCTTTTTTTTTAACTGTTCAAAAATGAACAAATATTGATTCAAATCAATATTTTACGCCAAAAGCTTCTTCCAGTAAGCTTGCTCATAGGAATTTGGATGTTGTGCCCAGAGTTTACATAAATTGCTTCACTTTTGTCCATACCCATACAGCACAAGATGGTCCTCAGGATGTCCTGAGTACTCTTGTCAAGTCCTGAGGGGTGGTCCCAAGGATGTCCTTAATTCCCAATTCGAGAACCTCAGGACGACCTCTGACCTGAAAAATGTCCCGCCTAGTGACCGCCCTGATAACGTCCTCAGAGCGACCTGAGGCATTAAACGCACGGCAACTCGAGGACGAACGGGATTTTGGGGACATAGTTAGGACTTGAGGAACCTTATGAGGATAGTCACAGGACTTCTAGGACATCCTAAGAATAATGACAGGATTCTTTGTCGTCCCCAGTCGATCCCAAGAACATCGTCAGAACTAAAATATTCCCCACCTAATCCTAACGCGCGACCACTCGGGACAACTTCGGATTTTTAGGACAAAGTTAGGACTTGGAGAACTTTATGAGGAAAGTCAGAGGACTTCTAGGACCTCCTATGAACAATGACAGGATCCTTCGATGTTCCCAATCCATCCTGAGAACACTGTCACAATCAATACTTAGCACCTAATACTGTCTTGAGTTCATCACTAAGACTCGTAGCACCCTGCCAGGACATACTTTGAACAATGACAGGATGAATGCCGTACCCAGCTCATTGCAATGCGTTATTGAAATTTATATAAACCAGAAAACCAGCAGACAAGTAAAATACAACTAATTGACAGGCATGACTGGTCAGTCCCATTGTTAGTTAAGAGCCTCAGCTTCTTTACAAATAAAGGATGCAAATAAGCAAACACTAAGCACTTGCTTTCCACGTAAGTGCAACAATGGAACAAGGAGTCATGACATAAATTTTTGTTTTATACTTGTGACAGCATTTTTTCTTGTTTATCTGAAAAAATTTCAAAACCATAACAATTATAAAAATAATTTAACTTTGTGCAACTAAACAATAATAATAAAATTACACGTTGATTTAAAGCACAAATGAGCAAAAAAATGCAGACATATGTTTCGGGATTGCTTGGAATCCCTTTTTCAATGCGACAGGGAGCTTCTAGATGCAAAACATCCAAATGAAGCAGACAGAACAAGAAAAACAAAGCTTATATAGCCTAAGAATTATCTGTAAACCAATGAGAATAAAGGCAGCGTGAAGTGGAAGTAGAAGTTATTTTTATTTCAATTTTATTCCTTGTATTTTATTTTATTATTTTTGCAATTTTTATGCATGCTGTCGTCTTTTTTGCTTTATTTTTATTGTTATTCCTTTTTACTTCCTGTACTTTCAACTGGATTCGTTTGTTGCTCTTATTGGTGTCTTCCTGCTACTTCTACTTCCACTTCACGCTGCCTTTATTCTCATTGGTTTACAGATAATTCTTAGGCTATATAAGCTTTGTTTTTCATGTTCTGTCTGCTTCATTTGGATGTTTTGCATCTAGAAGCTCCCTGTCGCATTGAAAAAGGGATTCCAAGCAATCCCGAAACATATGTCTGCATTTTTTTGCTCATTTGTGCTTTAAATCAACGTGTAATTTTATTATCATAACAATTATATTCAAATTTTCACAAAATACTTCATGCAATATGTACTTAAATTGACTTTTGGGGGGGGGGGGGGGGGGGATTTTACCAATTTACTCTCCCTGCCCCCTTTTTTTTGTTGTTAAAGGAATTACTTGACCTTCATGTTAGTATTAATAAAATAAATGTTAGTTTTTGTTATTTCTGATAGTGAATAGCAGATTTTACATTATTTTGTTGTGGTCAATTGAGATTTGTATCAAATATTTATGCAACTTAAGAATTTTCATTTAAATAAAATAGAATTTTACAAAAGATTTTTAATTGAATGAAATAAAATTTTAGAAAAAAAAACAATATTAATAATAAAATAAATAAAACAAATATTCAAATTAAAAAAGTGCATTTAGATATGTTCCGAGTTAAAACATAAAATGTTTGAACGACAATAAAAAAAATCAGCATTTGAAATTCGACTTTCAATATTACGGTTAATATTAATAAATCTGAAAACATACTTTTAATAAGACCATTCAAAACAAATGCAAATGGTTTATGAAAAAAATTTATTTGAAAATATAACAAAAAATACATTGCAAGTCATACATAAATTTAATCTCTTTCTTTGTTTCAAGCAGTACTTTCAGTAAACATCATTTTAACATTTCCTAAAAAGAAAGAAGTTATGAATAAAACTTAATTTACAAGAACATTGTTTTTTTTTTTCTCTGAGCACCAATGTGGATAAAGTTTTACATAAATGAAACTTACATCAAAGAGAAGCATGATTTATGCATTATTTTTGAATAATAATAAATAAAATAGTAAATACAGTGGCACAAACTTTTTTTTTTTTATGGAGGATTGTTCCTAAAGTTTTTCCTTGAAAAACACAAGCAATAAAAAGTACAATTACATAATTTGCATGTTGTGCATTGAAACCGTTCCCCCCCCCCCCCCCTTTAATTTTTTTTTTTTTTTTACTATAGGTGTTACAGCACAACGGTAACCATTTCATTCTAAAACAATATTTTTCAAGCAGCGTTACTGATAAATACCAAACAAGAGCCCGTGATCGAACACGCGCCCCTCCCCTCTTTTCCCGCAAATTTCCTTTACGTAAAAATACCGATTAATCGTGCTGCCCGCCCTTCAAACTTGGATTGTCATTGAAATTATAAAGTAGAAATAAAAAAAATAATTTCAAAAATAGCGAAAACCAGAGATGCCACTCTAATCTTAAGGTTTTCAGTAGTAACTTGAATGATTTTCAGTAATTTTCAGCGCTTATCAGTAGTTTATAATACCGGAGAAACGTGGATGCAAAAACTACTCAATATTCAACCTAAAAGCAAAATATTTGACTCAGCTGAACCATGGTGGCAAAAGAATCCAAGGGAAAAAAAAACCCTGATCACTCTCTGATTGGGTTCCAAAAATTTCCCTGACGTTATAATTAAATTGTGAGTTACACAGCGTCATTGCCATGTGTAATGACAGTTTCACAGAGGTGAAACCAGAAAAAATATTTAGGGAGTGTGACACTACTTTTCCAAGTGAACTTTGTACAATTCCCTTTTTTTCAGTGAAGGCTCAGGGGTGATAGTAGTAAGGATTTGCATTTCCTGAACTTTCAAAACAATTTCCTGAACCTCGAATTTTTTTCATTGGTACTGTATTTTCTGGCATATAAGACGAAATGTAATTTATCTAGTTAAAATTTATGAAAACTACTTAATTCAGACAGAAATGGAAAAAAGAACTTATTTTAACAGGGGTCGCAATGGAAAATCTATAAAATATAGGACAAAAGGAAAATGGTGCAAAGAGGGGAAACTATTTTAATGAATGTGTGGATTATTAAAAGAAATACAATTTCCTCTAAAAATCATCAAAATGATGAAGAAAACATTACGAAAATTATTTACTGCATTTAATAAGACTGCAAGAAATTAAAACCCAAAAGCTCTTTTTTTATTGATTCAGAATAAAAGCAACAATTAACAATCTAACAGCAAACACGAACCCTTTACGAAAATCGCGATCGCAAAAATGAAACTCCACATCATAGCTACAAATTTCCAATTGGAATTACAATTCATCCCCCTTTTAAAAACCTTTTTGTTTAAAAATTCGCAGCAAAAATGTTCCCGATTTATCTCTGAAAGGTCGACTTACACGCGAGTTTCTGTTTATTTGTCTGAAAGTTGGGGGTTCTGCTTACATGCGAATCGACTTACACGCAAGTATATAAGGTAAGATATTGATAAAAATAAAAAGGAATTTTATTTACTTACTTCATAATTAAATTTTAAAAAGGGTTAAAATTGAAAAAATACGATTCATGTACAGGATGCAGAAAGATCGCGTAAAGAAAAGAACGCATACGTTTTCTTGCGTGCATGTGGAAAGGCCCACGATATTTTAAAGAATTGCACAAATCAATTAAGAAATACGCACTGCTTCAATTAAAAGCAAAAAAACCAAAATGCGGGCGGAAAATTTAGGGTCAAGAAGCAAAATAAAATTTCCGGAACTTCCGGAAATTTCAGACATTTTTTTTGCCGTTTTCCAGAACTCTACCACCCCTGGAGGAGAAAATAACTTAATTTTCTAAGTAATATAATCTGCAACTGCTGAAAGTTTTAAATCTAAAGTTTTTTTTTTTTAAAGAATGAAGATCATCCCCCCCCCCCCCCCATCATTATTTTATACTTAAATTACTTTATTTTCTCAAGATGCATATTGTTCCTGTATTGAGTAAAGAAAAATTTTAAAAATTCCAGATCATCACACGCGAGGAGGGGGGGGAGCATGGCTCTCTGCGCCCCGACAGAATAATGCACAGAACCAAACCCCGAAGTCGGCACGCTGGGGAACGGTGTTAGGCCGAATTTTGGACACAACCAAAAGTGGCGGATTCTCGGAAACAAACGCTGGCACGCGTTCTTTTACGTAAGATTGCAATGCCTTCTTCTCAAACACAAAAACAGTGACCTCTTTATTGCTTAATCAGAGAAAGAGCGCTTTCAACCCCAACGGGAAATCGGCAATCGAGCTCACCACGAGCAACGGAAGGAAATTTCGCCGACAAAACTCCGGACGCTTGTCGGTTTGAATAATTTTCCCTGATATTTGGAGAAAATTTAAATATTCCCTGATATTTTTCAAAACATAAAACTTCCCTGAGAATTCCCTGATTTCCCGGTTATGTTTCCACCCAATAAGATTATTTTTCAATATAAAATACAAATTTAATTTCTAACTGAATTCGTTAATTAATTTAGGACCAAATAGTTAATAATCAAACGAGCAAATGATGTACACAACGAAGAATGCAATAAGCAACTGCTAATGCTAAAAGGCTAAAAACACGTGTCATGTCCTGAAAGCGAAAAAATCCGAACTTTGCCCGAACTGTCTCGCCAAAGAACAGGGTTGCTGCAAATATTGCTCCACGCTGGGAAAAATTTCGGTTAGAACTGGAATTCTGAGCTTTCTACCGTCGCCAATTTCCTATTGTTCGCAGCTCTAAATTACCACGAATCGTCAGTAAGCTCTCGTTTTGGCAACTGTTGGTGAATCTTTTTTTTATATGCGCGCCAAGCGCGAAAAGAACTCGGCTAAAATATTTTATTTTCCGTAGAAAAAAAAAGCGCTTTCCGTAGTCCGTAGTCAACTTCAAATTTTTGTATTTTTCCGTAGATACTACGGAGAATCCGTAGCGTTCGGCATCTCTGGAAAACGATTCTTGTGCAAAAAACGCTATTGCAAAAACTGGCCATTCCTGAATATGAGTAGGTAAATTGCTCATTAACGATCTTAAATGCAATCACAAAATATTGTTTGCATTGTATTAATTACAGCTTTCATGCTGTGTTTTAAAACTATATTTTCCAAATGTCGCGAAACATAGTCATTGGGATGCGTATAGACATGCAAGAATGTTCAATTTCACAAGTTACAATAACAATATCCAATCTGAAATAAAGACGAAAAAAAAAAAAGTTAAAAAAATTCTTAGTCGGAAATTTAAGTACACCAAAAAATGAAGGATGAGGCCAGGGAAGGGGAATAAATCACCGGAACAAATCTTTTGGACCTGTCTTTCTAGCTTCTGCTGATATTTTTCCTTGCTATTGTTTATATTTATGATTATTTAATTTATTATTATGGAGGAAAACATGTGAACAGAGGTTAAAAGCAAAGCTATGCATTTAGTGTAATCAAAATTTGTTTGCCACTTTTTTTTTTAGGATCGATTGGAACGAATTTTAATTACATGATCATGAATGAGTAATAGACAAACCTTTACTTTGTTTTACCTACTTTCCATTAAATTGGGGGGGGAGGGGATGAGGCATAAAATTGGAACGTTTTTTCACTTGTATCGCTTGCGCCCCCCCCCCCCCCGTATTTTCGCGAATTTCGGCAAAATTTAGGAGGGCGATAATTTGGTATTTCACTACAGAGATTTTTATTTTAAAAGAGTTCAAGTATTCAAAACCAGCACTTTCAAACTATTCAGGATTTCAGTAAATTGTTTTTTGAATAAAAAAATTATTAAAACACATACATACACATATATATGAACAGTTGTTCTTGTTATAAGGACATTGTTTATAGTGGCAACTCTGTCATAACATCAAGGAACCCCCTCCCGTTTAAGTCTCTTCAAACACTCATAAACAGTAATAATCACTTATACTGTCACTTCGCTATAGCAGCAAAAAATTATATGTCATAATTCTCGTTCCACAATCCAGGTTAAATGCACACTTGCTTGGTGGTAGGGATATGAAAATTAATAATTTAATAAACAAAGAGCAAAATAAAGCATGCATTTATCATCCCATTTAAGGTATTTTCACAGCTATTTAATTTATTGCAAAAAAATTAAATTTTCTTTAAGAACTAAGGAACAAACTAGTTTTTCTTTTTCTGCGATTGCTTTATTAAAATGAATTTTAAAATTTGGAATTATAATAGAATTGAATCTAAAGATTTATACCTTTCCAGTTTTTTCAGTAGGCGACACTGACTTTCAGCTTCTTTTTTACCAGATGCATGCCATCCCCCCCACCAGATATTTTCATAACTTTAAGAAAAAACTCAAAATTGGCCACTAATATGTATACTTGCAAAGCTACAGCATCATGTACAATGCTGAAATTGGTAGGGTAAGAGAAACAGAATAATACATATAAATATGGTCATTTCATTCATTAATATACCTGCAATTTTGTGATACATGTACTTGCATTTCTTTACTTGAAAAATTCTATTATTGCAAATTGCTTTGTAAACAAATTGGTTGCTCAAAAATTAACCCCTACCCTCTCCCAGGGAAAAAAAAGAACAGTTGTTAAGTTATACCAGTTGATATTTTATGATAAGTAGAAGTAAAAGGAATGTGTTGCAAGCTATATATTTGAGAAAGCCGACACTTCACTAGAGATGGGAATGGTTGGAAAAAAAAACCGGAAATTTTGGGGAAAAAACAGGTTTTTGTTCAGTTTTTTTTAGGAAAGGATTTATTTCCACCCGGCAAAATTGAAAATTTTGAAATTTCTAGTATAAAATAATACATTCAGAAATTTATAATAGTCACATTCCAATGTTTTTTCTTTGAATATTTTATATTTTTAATTATTTTTCTTTAAATATTTCATATATTTAAATATAACATAACACAAAGTTTCCCTTTTGTACAAGAAAAAATGACAGGGATATTTAATTTCAAAGCTTGGAATTCTTTCACATTTTCTCGGACTTTATTAAGGGGTCGGTTAAAAAATCTGAATGAAATATTCATTGAATAATGAATAGAATGAATACTTCATTGAAATTTTTTAACCAACCCCTTAATGCAGGGGGGTTCACTAAAAAATTGAGCACTGCTTTTCACTAAAAAATCGTGAAAAAATGCCAAACATTTAAACTAAATATCTTTATTTTTGTCATACAGAAGGGAAACATTTTGTGTTATGTTCCTTAGGATGGGCGTCAACTTTTACTTAATATGACTATAAAGACTGGGGACTGTATAAAAAGTTAGTTTCTGTAATTTCACAAAATTGATTTTTTAAATTAAAAAATGCTATTATCATAAATGCTTACAATTTTTAAACATTTTTATAACTGTGCGTATATATTTGAGAACCAACGGTTGCAGAGATAAAAGCCTCTTAAGGACTTTGCTTTGCACCCTGTATATATACATACACATATAAATGCATGTAATAAACTTTGGAGAAAAAAAAAACTAAGCAACTTTCTGTAAAAAAAAATTAGTTGATAATTTACAAAAGTTACATATGCTAAAATCTACTTGCTATATATACTAATATTTTAATTATTGAAGTTGTAATAAATAAAATATTATAAAGAAAAAATTATTGATAATTTTATGATTTACAAAGTCAAACTTACAGTTACAAAGATATAATGAAAAAACATTTACATTTTTTTTTTCAATAGAAACACCCCCGATCCTGAAAACTATTTTTAAAAAATCTACTTTCACTTGTAAAAAAATCAATTTTTCCATTTTTTTCAGAAAAAAAAAACTTTTTTTTCCACCACCTCAAAATTTCCTGGGAAATTTTACATCCCTACACTTCACTGAAATTAACTGAAAGCTCTGGCTTGCAGAATTAGAACAATTTATTTCCATATTTCTACTGCCTATTTAAAACTGATAAGGCGATTATTTTTTATTAGTTCTGTTTGAACACATATATTTCTCGGTCAGAATCATGAAAGTGAGTAACGTTTTATTACATTTTTAATGTAACCTAAGTTAATGGGGTAAAAAAAAAGTCCAACTTGGTTTGTTTTTACAATTATTGTTATTTTTATTATTTTTTTTAGTGCGTTATTGCAGCAGGATTGTTTGTTTGCCTCATGAGTGCTACTGTAGCTAAAACTTAGAATTGTATTAAAATATTTGTTAGCTAATAATAAAAGAAACGGTTCCCTAATTAAACCTTCCCCGTTATTTCTTATACCTGCAGTGGCGACATTTAACTTCTAAGAAAAAACATTTTTATTTAAAGTTATATCCTTTATTTAAGAAACAACACTCCCGAGATAAACAGCTATTCAAATACTTTAAAAAATACATAAATATTAATAGCACTATCGCTTATTACAGAGCATTTAAGATAAATTATACAGGATTTATAAAATTTATTATTGATAAGGATTAATTTACAGAATGTTTAATGATGGTACCACCTATGAGGAAAACTATCACTTGTTAAGACACTTTTTGAAATATCTAAAATATTAATAAATTAAGTTGAGAATAATTACCTGTTCATAATGCAGTAAATTATAAGGAATTCATATCTAGACAAGTTTTTATGTTTGTTTCAGCAATAATTTTCAGATTATGTAATACCAATCTATCAATAAATTAGAAAATCACCCATAACAAGAAATAGCAAAAACAATAATGTTTCTGCTGCAATTGATAGGTGAGAGAAAAAATAATAATAAAAGTAAATATAGTTGCTCAATTAATACCTGCATTTTTGTGAGAAATCCATGCATCACTTCATTATAGATGTAGGCAGCGCAAAAGGCTTTTAAAATGTCAGCTGAAAGAAAAAAAATATATATATATTTTACAAATAAGAAAATTCAAACAGAGATGACACCTTGCTTAAAGTTATACAGGTGCAACAAGTTTAGAAATATAAATATATGCACTGAAAACATGCTTCGAATAAACCCCTCTTCTCTTCTCGCTACATGCCCATCTTTACTCATACAACTTCAAAACATATCATTTTAATTTAAGATAAATTTAACATCCACCCCCCCCCCCCCCCATAAAGAGCATAGTTTCCCAACAATCACTACTTAATGAAATACATAAAACATGTTTACCTCCTTTTTGATAAGAATCTTCAAACATGTTAAAGCTGGAGCTACGTCAATCTTCATCTTAATTCCAGCTTAAAAGAGAAAAACTAATGTCAGATGCAATAACTTATCAAATAATTTACATAAAAAAATAGTATATTACTCAGAGTTCAGTTTTGCCTTGGAAATGTTATAATTGCAAGTAACAAATTGCAAGCACTATTAATAAATTTTAATTTAAAGCAACATGTTCAGTTCTTATGTAAAAGCTATTCTACAATATTTAAGCTTCTAAAATTAAATGGCTATAAAAAAATTATCAAAGAAATGCTGTCAAATCTCTCCAGAGTTAATTTATCACTGCTAGATGAAAAAAATATCTTACACCAAAAAAAAAAAATAAAATACTTCAGTGTATCAATATTTGTGATTAAAAATTTATGTAAACAAATGCTTACAAAATAATAACGCTGACAATCTATTTTAGTGTTAGTAATTTCACATTTCAGTTTCATCAGAAGAAATAAATATATAAATAAAAATAAAATGAATGTGTGGCAGCTTGTTCAATTTAATTTTCAGCTACTAGAAACGTTTTATAAAAATGGTTTGAAATTTACCATAAAGAAATAAGGGTAGTTAACAGTGACTAAGCAAAAATTAAATGTCCAGAAAATTGCAGAAGTAATCAGTATTGCTTGTGACAAGAAAAATCAAACATGTTCGTTATATAGCAAAAAAAAAGGGGGGGGGGACACAAGAGTTTAACTTAAAATCAGTATGAAAACAGTCTAAACAAACCCTGAAATTTCAACAAATTTTGATGCTTTGCGTAACAATTAATCAATCATAATGGCTTGGTATAACTAAATTATCGTAGCCTTATTTCATTTCACATAATTTAACTTTAAAAAGCTTTGAGATAGATCTCATAGACTATAAAGGAGAGATATTCGCATCAACAAGAATTACACAAAATACACTTACCGTTACCATTCGTAAAAAGACATAAGCAAACCATGGAGGTCAGGCGGTATTTTCCCGCCTTTCTATTATTGCCTCAGGCAATCGTCTTTCTTCGGTTGGGGAGGGAGGAGGGAAGAATTCTATGCAAAGTGCGCTCGGAGTCTCTGTCGTTTTGCTTCTTTCTTTATTTCTTCTAGAATTTCTTTTTAAAATTTCGGTGGTTTTTTCTTTCTTTTTTTCCAGGAAATTATTATTTTTTTCCTGTTGGATTTTATCGTCGATTTCCACATGAGTAGTTTCAAGCCTATTTTATATTTTTCTGTGCAATTAAAATTCATATATTTTTAAAACTAGAGAAAATCTTTTTTATGATTGATAATGCTTTTGGCATGATAGTAACTTTAAGAAGTCATACGAGGAAGCCCAGACTCCTTATTTCCCAAACAAAGGTTTAATGTCTCGAAAAACGAGACGTCCTGGACGAGGACATCCTGAGAATGTTCGATTAGAACATTCCGTGGATTGTCATTTCATAACAACCTGGGGATATCCTAGCTCAGTCCTGATGATCCTGAGGATCTAGCAGGACCCTCAGGATCAAATTAGGACGTCCGGAGGTCGTCGTGTGCTGTATGGGTAGGCGCTAATGTTAACATTTTTTGAACTGTTCAAAATTGAACAAAAAATTGTTCAAATCATGAAGGAAATGAGATGTCCTCGCCGAGACCTTTCGAATGCAAAAAAAAGTTTTCGAATCGGACAATTCGTTCAAAAGTTATTAGGGGGAGGGGGGCAGACAGACCGACCGATACACTTTTCCCCCATCTCAAAACCCTACTTTCAAAATTTTTCTTTTTCATTCTTTATTTAATTACTTAACTTATTTTTGACTTTTCTTGATTTCTAACAATATTTTCACGATAAATTAAGCCTTCTTTCATGCTTTATTATTATTTTTTTTTACTTTTACGGCTTAACGGGAAAGTCGGCTAAAAAATGGAGATTGACCCTTGAAAACGCAAAAAACGAACAAAATGCGTAAATTTTACTAGCAATTTGCAAAACTTGGCGGGTATGTACACAGCTACTTTCAAAAATTTTCATAGGGAAAAAAAGAGAAGTCTTCCAAAATTACGAATTTTCGCAGAAACGAAATTTTTTATTTCCAAAATTACCGAACCAGCCCAGGGCAGCTTTTACTAAGGAAACTGGACAACTAGTAATGCGAAACTGAGCAATGAAATGTTTTGATAAACCAATAGTTATACAGGCAAAAATATATAAAAGATATTGATGGAAAAGAAAGAAAATTTACAAAATTTAGATACAATGTATATATATAAAATATGTGAACTTTGAATTATTTTTTTTTATATACAATTACTTTAAAGGTGCAAATTGGTGTTTGCCACTCGCCAACCATTGAGCAATGTCGCCAACTGGTTATCAAAAAATTTTAAATGGTGACCAAATATTTCATTGCCGATCGTCACGTTAGCGACCAAAATTGTCTCCATTAGCTAGATCAGCTAGATCAAGGAGGAAAACATTTGCACCATAATATCGATGCAAATACAAAATTTATCCTTCAAAATAACTTAATACTTTTGCTGAATACCAATTACAGTAAAACGATAATGTATTGCGCATGACACCCCTATTAGCAAAACATCTTGCAACAACCTTGATAGACCTTGGTAAACTGACAGGTTCAATATGAACTTCTTAAATACTGTTGAAAGGTTGCATAAATGTTGATATAACAATACTGCAATAACAGCATGTATGCAACATGGTAATTACCTTTAAATAACAATATTGATATTATATTACATCATCAACACTGTATAAGTGTTATCTGCATCAATATTACAAAAAATAGTTCAAATCAACATTGATTCAATGCTGTTGTCGTCTGGGTAAGGAACAGCCAATGGAAAGCTGTTGAGCTGCGCATGCGTTGGGGTAGAAAGAATTTTACCCATCGTTCCAATCGGCGGCGTGTCTCTCCTCACCCTCACACGTGGTGTCTCGTTTGTTGGTTGTTCAACAATAAAGAGTAGTGTAGGGAAATATTGTTTTCAGTAATTATGTATGCATTATCTCATTTATTAATGTAACCCAGGACAGTAGATGTGTGGTTATCTACTGAGAAGACTATGAAAAAATAATGGAAGCATAACGCAAACGCGGCATGATGGTCTAGTGTACATCACGTGTCGAATAAAATGAGAACAATGCAATATTTAAAAAAAAAAAGGCACCTTGATTTTATACTGTCATGTCAGTATATACTGTCGGTGACAAGGTGAATGCAATATTGCAAAAATAAGACACCTTGATTTTTATACTGACAAAGCACTGTTATATCAGTGTATACTGTCGGTGACAAGATGGATGCAATATTCCGAAAGTAAGGCACCTTGCTTTTATACTGTCATATCAGTATTTACTGTCGGGGACATGGTGAATGCAATATTACAAAAATAACGCACATTGATGTTATACTGACAAAGCACTGTCATATCAGTGTTTACTGCCGGTGGCAAGGTGAATGCAATATTGCAAAAATAAGGCACCTTGATTTTACACTGACATTACACTGCATACACCTTGACAGTCAATCTTGTGGCAGCCTGCAGGCAGTATAAATGGAGTAACGTAACAATGTTGAGGCAGTATGTATGCAAGATTATCCATGCTGATATATCAACCTTTATGCAATACTGTGGCAGCATATTTTGCTTGCTGCAATCAAACTAAGCAAAAAATACATTATTTTCCATGTATCAAGTGAGGTTATTGTGAACATTTCAAGTTCAAGAAATGCTTTTAGCTTTGAAAAATTAAAAAATTTCTAGTTTTTCAACTATTTTTTTTTTTGAACTAAGTTTCTCTGTTTACATCGGGTTGTAATGTTTACATGTAATGTCGGGTAGTAATGTGTACTGTTTACATCGAGAGAGTTGACTATTATGAACAATATGTTTTCAGTGATGCCGCAAGACTTCGGAAACTACGGGTATAGTGTCTAGACACTATTTGTCTAGACCATTCTAGACACGATACTACGGGTCCCTGGGACCCGGGACTTCCAAACTTACGGGTTACTTTTTCAAAAAAGCGGGTCCCTATCCATAAAATAGCATATCAGGATTTTAAAGATATCAGGGGTGGTAGCAGAAAGGATTTACAAGTAGGAGAAAAAGGACAGTTCTACAACAGCAGGCGGATTGCGGATCGTGCAAGTGCAAGAGGGCGTGGTCAATCCGCCTGCCGAGTGGGGTTGAGTAGTAGGGTTTCCTCGTAATCTTTTACGAGGGTTTTTGAACGGAGTTGAGTTGTTTTACTTGTTCTCTGAAGTTTCGTTTTTTCGAAGTGGCAACACCGATTTAGTTTTGGTTTTGATTAAATTTATATTTTAGGGTATGGCAATGGTTCTACCGTATGTTGTGGTTTCCATGACAACGTATTTTTACGAAGAGCCTCCTAGTGGCGAAAAACAATAATTATTATTTTTTTGGACTTAGTCGTTTTCTGAAGTTATTTTTGATTTCCAACTTAGGTTTTCACAAATGGCAACATGTTTTTAGTTTTAATTCCAAGGTTTGAAACGCTCATGGCGTCACCTAGTGAGAGAAATTATTTTTTGAACTTAGTCGTTTTCCGGTGTTATTTTTAATTTCTAACTTTGGTTTTTCACATTAATTTTTTTTTATTTCAAGAGTTGAAGCACTCATGCTGCCGTCTAGCGAGAGAAAAATTATTTTTGGACATAGAATATTTTACTTCATGAAAGTGAAATTAATTTAATTTAATTTTAAGTTGATGGTCCCACCACCATCCCGATGTGACTTTTAATCACACCCCATCAACTTTTTGTACTCGTTCATTTCATTTGGTCGTTTCAAAACAATTGTAAATATTCAAGCAATTACACATAACGGAAAAAATTGACCCTAGAAGTGGAAAAAATATAAAAGTATCATGCAGTGAGACTTCACTTCTACAGTCAATTTGTTTTTTAGAATACATAACCACATAATTTAGACTGCATTAGATGAATAATCTATTAAAACAAATATTGTATCATTGAATTCAATCTGCAAACCAAGAGAACGTTTCATAGACTCTAGTTGTTGAATAAAATAAGTCTCAAACGGAGACTTAACTTCTACAGTCAGTGAAACACTATAATATCTCACATACGTGAAAATCATCTATTAGAATCTGAAATGAAACACGCAAATTTTTTCCTCATGATATTGAAATTCACACATCTCAGAACTTTTAAGTTGTAAAACCCATTCGAGAAAGCTGTGAATGCTATGTTTTTTCCCCCCTTTCATTGTATTAAATTTAACTGTTATGTTCTAGCGAGAATTAATTATTTCCATCAGAATTAAATTTCACAATTTTTAATCAACTTATGGTATTAATTTAATCTTAATAATGTATTAATATCAACTATCTCTTAATTTTGAACATATTTTATTTTTACACTTGTAATTCTTCCCCTAAAATGTCAAAGACTGGATTAAATGAGAACTGATCAAATCTCTTCTTGAGAAAGTGTAGATTTAATGTGAACCAATCAAGTCAATTCCCGAAACTTACTAAATTTATGCCAAAGCTAATTATAGAAAAGTTTAAGACTTTGAAAATGTGCATCAGTAGGTTTATACAAACATATTTAGTGATACTTTTACGAAAAGAGGTGTTTTATTCTATACTTAAACATGGGTTTACATTCATTTTACAGTTTTCTATGAATACAAATCAATGAATTTATATCAACTAAGACTATATTTACATTATAGATAATCATCCTTTAATCCATATTACACCGCTAGATTTTTCACAAGTTTAAGAGTTTGCATAAAATAATAGAAGTTAGAACATGTTCAGCAACTCGATTTTGTATAGAATGTTTTATATATTCCAGTATATTTATTTTATTTGTTTTTAATTTAGCTTTTTCACACACATTTTAACGTTTCAAACGACTACAATCTCAGAGATTATTGTAGCAATATGAATCATGATTAAAGAAACTTTAAAAAAAGTAGTCAAGAACATATTACTAAATTTGTAACTGTAAAGCAGCTTAACAACACGATTGATATATAATACATTTAACGAACATTTCAGCTATTCAAAACTTTGTCTTTAACATTTAACGAATTTTGCATTTATTCAAAGAGTTATTTATTTTCAAAACTCTGTCTTTAACACAGTTTTTATAATTTACACAGAATAATACAACCGAGAAAAAACATTTAAGAAACTATTTGCAGCGCGACTTTCATATATTGGAAATGTTTATTACTAAAGTACGAAGAAACTTTACGTTTTAAATTTCATATTTTGAAAAAGTCTATTACTACTTACCTACATGCAAACATGGAATCTCTACTTTAAGACTAAGCTCGTATGGATATAGACCATATAGACCCTAACTTAAATACAGAAATGTCTAAATCGTACCAAACATGAGGTACAGAATATGAAAAAGTTAGAAATGTTAAGATCGAAGACTTACATTACTAACTGAAATAAAGAAACTCAACTTTCAACTAGCTCTGCAAAACTAAAATTCTTCTAATAAAAATTGAAAAGTACCATCTATACAAGACGGTGAAACTTGGATTCGTCTAGTAAAACTTGTCATAAAAAGTATAAAAATACTTAAATTTACTAAAAACAAAAGTTTTCTATAACAAAATGTTTAAAATTAACACGAAAAATGTAGAAGTACTTAGCACAAACTGCTAAAACTGAGAAACTTCATAAATGTAGAAGATATAAGAAAAAACGTAGAGAAAATGAAGACAAAAGAAAAATTCACCAATACATATCAAAAATAAAGCTAACTGAGATATACAAACGTATGTGAAAGTAAGATCGGAGAAGGCCTAATCGCGATAAAACTTGCTGTAGAAGTGATTAAACTCTGAAGGATATTTCATTTCGGAAAAAAAAAATTAGAAGAAACTTTGAAAATATTTTGAAAATAAAAGCAGAGAGCTCGAGAGAAAAAAATAGCCTCCGTCTTCATTCAAGTCTCAGAAAGAAGTGACACAAATCATAATTAAAATCCGAATTCGTTAAAAGTGTGACGTAGTAAAAATTATCAGTTAGAATCAATGAGTGTATTCAAAATGATATCTTGACAATTGTCCAATGAAAATCAGTATACGTGATGGAATAGGATTTTATCAACTTTCCAGAGAAGGTCATATACCGAGTGTGATTTCACTCTTTAATCTCAGTGAGTAACTGATATTACCCTGAATCATAGATAATGTTAACCTTGGAAAAGCTCTGACTTCATATCGAGGTCACAGCACCCCTTCTATGGTTCGGGGCAGCGATAAGACGTTTCCCCACGATCGAGTCATTTCAACTTGCTACTTCATCGAATGCGGTTAGAGCGTATCGCCAAAAACTCAATCTTTAAAATATTTTTTTACGACTCACACAGAACTTATAATTTACAAAGATTTTATGATATACAACCGAGAAAAATATTTAACAAAACTATTTCCAACACGAGTTTCATACATTGAAAAGGTTTATTAGCAAAGTTCGAAGAAAATTTTAAGACTATTTACACTGCAAATTTCATGTTTTGAGAAAATCTATTACTAACATACAAACTTGGAATCTTTACTTTGTTCACACCTTTAATATTATAATCAAGCATATAACACATTAAACGGACATTTCATCTATTCAAACGCTTTCAAAACTTACTCTTTAACATTTAACGTATCTTTCATTTATTCAAAGAGTTATTTATTTTCAAAACTCAATCTTTAACACAATTTTTATAATTTACACAGAGTTTATGATACACGACTGAGAAAAATATTTAACAAAACTATTTCCAACGCGTCTTTCACACATTGAAAAGATTTATTACCAAAGTTCGAAGAAAACTCTAAAGCTATTTAAGATGCAAATTTCATATTTTGAAAAAAAAAAAAAAAAAAAGTCGATTACTTACGTACAAACTTGAAATCTTTACTATGAAATTAAGATCACATGCAACATAATAAGTCCAACTTAAATACAGAATTGGTTAAAATCGTAACAACAAAGTACAGAAAATTTAAAAAAAAGTTAGAAACGATATACTCAAACACTTACTAACTGAAATAAAGAAACATGGTTTTCAACTACTACCATTGCAAAACTGAGATTCACCTATTAAAATAAACTATAAAAAATATAAAAGTACTGCATACAAACAATCAATATTTAGAACAATAATTTGAAAATTGTATCAAACTGTATAGTACACAGTACAAAAGCCTATAAAAATTATTAATTATAAAACTTTAATCACAAGTAAAACTTGAAATGAAAATGTAAAAAGTACTTAACATAGAAAAATAAAAGTGTTTTCTTCTTGCGAAGGGTTAAAACTTAACACGAAAATGGAAAAGTAATGTAAGAACAATGAATGAAAAAGACGAAACCAAAAAAAAAAAAAAAAAAAATAGAATACAGAACTAATAAACAAAATGCTTAATTAAGTGTACAAACATTACAGTAGTAAAACGGAAATGTAAAATGTTAACTGTAGATTGCAAAAGTACTAAGTACAACACGTCAAAAAAAAAAAAAACTTTGATTATTTCAGTAAAATTAAATATTAAACCAAAGGGGTAAAACGTCATATAAACTTTTAAAAAAAATTGAAAACTTTGAAGAACCAAAACGCAAAAACTTAGAAACAGAAAAGCTTATAAACTTTGCACTTTAGAATTGTCTCACTTATTTACACACACATTTATTTACAAACTTTGAAACTTGACTTTAAAACATGAAAACCTCGAAACAGGAAAACTTGCATGGGATACTCAAATAAACAAATACATAAACAAATGCTTATTATTTGTAGAAACTTAAGCGAGACTCTACTTTAAAAATTTTTAAAACATACAAATACATATACACACATGCAATATATGGGCTTTTACCTAGAGAAAACATCTCTATGACACCTGGAGATCTCATTCAAAGCTTCGGCATTTGGGGTTTTTTTTAATAACCCAGGTGCCAGCCCCTTCCCCAAACTCCACTCTGAAATCATCGATCTCCAACATTTAAATGACAAAGAAATTATTTTAAATGTAATAATGATCTTAAATTACTCACACTTTTGATATTTTTGAATAAAGAAACCACTAGAAAGTCGACTAAAGTCATTGATCATTTTTTCCAGAGCAAATTAATTTTCGTAAGTTAAATACCAAATTATCATTTACGAACATTCTATTTTCTATGGTAACATTTCTTAATTTTATTAATATTAGATAATTTTTATTTGGCAGCTAAAGGTGCATATTTTGCAGTTAGAACTTCTACACTAATAATGCGATCAAGTACCCAACCAGAACCAAGTTGTATAAACTCTTCCAAAGCATTTTCAACTTGAGAGATGCTATCATTCAAGTGATCGGATATACTTTCTTTGATAAGTTCAATTTGCATTGTACTTCCGAAATAAGATATGATATGCTCTTCATCTTCATCATTATCATCATTATAATTTCCTACATGACGCGTCATCTCGGCTTTCATTACTATACGCCACTTAATAGCTCTTTTCTCATCCATTTCATCGACCAACAATTGATGAATTTGCGGCCTTAATTCTTGAAAGCACATTTTAAAGTCCTTCGAATTTTCAGGACTTGGAGTTACGAAATCCGTAGCAAAAACCCCTAATGCAGTTCGACGATTAGGTCTCCCTCTTTTAGGAACAGGTTTCATATTAACAGCCTTTGCTTTTAAGGAACTATGATTGACACGAATGTGTTGCAGTAGGTTAGATTTCTGTGTAAAAACATTTTCGCACTCCCCGCATGAATAGCTTCTGCCATGAATGTTCATGTGTCTCTTCATAATATCCTCCCTCTTAAACTTTTTATGGCATTCAGAACATTCATACATTGTGGAATTATGCATCTTCAAATGACGATTCATGGTAGAATTCCATTTGAAGGATTTCCCACATTCTTTACAAATAAACGCAGACTCGTGACTCTTGAGGTGTCGATTCAACTGCTTTCGTCCATCTAATGATATACCACACTTCTCACACTTAAATGAAGAATGCGTCTTCAAATGTCTTCTTAGTGTAGAGCTCCGCAGGAAGGAATTACACTTTGAGCAACTTCAAGTTTGTATTTGTACTAAATGACTTCACACATGTAGCACAAACCTAGGAAAGAAATTGCGAAAAAAAAAAGAAAAAAAAAACTTTAAGAATAATTTTTAAAAAATTTAATCATTTTTTTCTTTAAATATCACATCTATGAAATTACAATTGCATAGCAATTTAAATATATTAAAATATTTACCTACAAAATGAAACACACATACACACACAAATCTATGAAATATAAAAAAAAACATCTTGATAACGTTAAATAAAATTAAACATCAATAAATTTTCTCATTAATATATCATTTTCCAAAGGACTTCAACCTCGTTACAAAATCATTAAAAGGAAATCAATACAATATCCTTTTAAATCAGAACTTACATATGATGGGACACTGTCTTTCACTGTAGCATCACTACTCATCATACTCGAATGTTCACTTCGATTTTTCATCAGAAATTCAAATGATGCTCAACAATTCACTAAAATACTGCACAGACTCAGAAATCCACTCGATGTGAACACGACAAAGTCAGAACCACAAATGACCCTTTAAGGTAATCATCGCAAATGTATATGCACAAAGACAGGATTAATCCAAAGAAGAGAATCAACCAATGAAAATGCAGAATTAGGTTTTGGGGAGAGTCAATGAAATTGAGGGGTTTCCGTATGTATTTTGACATTGTTTTAAGTGCATTAAGAGCACTTAAAACAATGCATCATTAGTGTAGAAGTTCTAACTGCTAAATATGCACCTTTAGCTGCCAAATAAAAATTATCTAATATTAATAAAATTAAGAAATGTTACCATAGAAAATAGAATGTTCGTAAATGATAATTTGGTATTTAACTTACGAAAATTAATTTACTCTGGAAAAATGATCAATGACTTTAGTCGACTTTCTAGTGGTTTCTTTATTCAAAAATATCAAAAGTGTGAGTAATTTAAGATCATTATTACATTTAAAATAATTTCTTTGTCATTTAAATGTTGGAGATCGATGATTTCAGAGTGGAGTTTGGGGAAGGGGCTGGCACCTGGGTTATTAAAAAAAACCCCAAATGCCGAAGCTTTGAATGAGATCTCCAGGTGTCATAGAGATGTTTTCTCTAGGTAAAAGCCCATATATTGCATGTGTGTATATGTATTTGTATGTTTTAAAAATTTTTAAAGTAGAGTCTCGCTTAAGTTTCTACAAATAATAAGCATTTGTTTATGTATTTGTTTATTTGAGTATCCCATGCAAGTTTTCCTGTTTCGAGGTTTTCATGTTTTAAAGTCAAGTTTCAAAGTTTGTAAATAAATGTGTGTGTAAATAAGTGAGACAATTCTAAAGTGCAAAGTTTATAAGCTTTTCTGTTTCTAAGTTTTTGCGTTTCGGTTCTTCAAAGTTTTCAATTTTTTTTAAAAGTTAATATGACGTTTTACCCCTTTGGTTTAATGTTTAATTTTACTGAAATAATCAAAGTTTTTTTTTTTTTTTTTTGACGTGTTGTACTTAGTACTTTTGCAATCTACAGTTAACATTTTACATTTCCGTTTTACTACTGTAATGTTTGTACACTTAATTAAGCATTTTGTTTATTAGTTCTGTATTCTATTTTTTTTTTTTTTTTGGTTTCGTCTTTTTCATTCATTGTTCTTACATTACTTTTCCATTTTCGTGTTAAGTTTTAACCCTTCGCAAGAAGAAAACACTTTTATTTTTCTATGTTAAGTACTTTTTACATTTTCATTTCAAGTTTTACTTGTGATTAAAGTTTTATAATTAATAATTTTTATAGGCTTTTGTACTGTGTACTATACAGTTTGATACAATTTTCAAATTATTGTTCTAAATATTGATTGTTTGTATGCAGTACTTTTATATTTTTTATAGTTTATTTTAATAGGTGAATCTCAGTTTTGCAATGGTAGTAGTTGAAAACCATGTTTCTTTATTTCAGTTAGTAAGTCTTTGAGTATATAGTTTCTAACTTTTTTTTAAATTTTCTGTACTTTATGTTGTTACGATTTTAACCAATTCTGTATTTAAGTTGGACTTATTATGTTGCATGTGATCTTAATTTCATAGTAAAGATTTCAAGTTTGTACGTAAGTAATCGACTTTTTTTTTTTTTCAAAATATGAAATTTGCATCTTAAATAGCTTTAGAGTTTTCTTCGAACTTTGGTAATAAATCTTTTCAATGTGTGAAAGACGCGTTGGAAATAGTTTTGTTAAATATTTTTCTCAGTCGTGTATCATAAACTCTGTGTAAATTATAAAAATTGTGTTAAAGATTGAGTTTTGAAAATAAATAACTCTTTGAATAAATGAAAGATACGTTAAATGTTAAAGAGTAAGTTTTGAAAGCGTTTGAATAGATGAAATGTCCGTTTAATGTGTTATATGCTTGATTATAATATTAAAGGTGTGAACAAAGTAAAGATTCCAAGTTTGTATGTTAGTAATAGATTTTCTCAAAACATGAAATTTGCAGTGTAAATAGTCTTAAAATTTTCTTCGAACTTTGCTAATAAACCTTTTCAATGTATGAAACTCGTGTTGGAAATAGTTTTGTTAAATATTTTTCTCGGTTGTATATCATAAAATCTTTGTAAATTATAAGTTCTGTGTGAGTCGTAAAAAAATATTTTAAAGATTGAGTTTTTGGCGATACGCTCTAACCGCATTCGATGAAGTAGCAAGTTGAAATGACTCGATCGTGGGGAAACGTCTTATCGCTGCCCCGAACCATAGAAGGGGTGCTGTGACCTCGATATGAAGTCAGAGCTTCTCCAAGGTTAACATTATCTATGATTCAGGGTAATATCAGTTACTCACTGAGATTAAAGAGTGAAATCACACTCGGTATATGACCTTCTCTGGAAAGTTGATAAAATCCTATTCCATCACGTATACTGATTTTCATTGGACAATTGTCAAGATATCATTTTGAATACACTCATTGATTCTAACTGATTAATTTTAACTACGTCACACTTTTAACGAATTCGGATTTTAATTATGATTTGTGTCACTTCTTTCTGAGACTTGAATGAAGACGGAGGCTATTTTTTTCTCTCGAGCTCTCTGCTTTTATTTTCAAAATATTTTCAAAGTTTCTTCTAATTTTTTTTTTCCGAAATGAAATATCCTTCAGAGTTTAATCACTTCTACAGCAAGTTTTATCGCGATTAGGCCTTCTCCGATCTTACTTTCACATACGTTTGTATATCTCAGTTAGCTTTATTTTTGATATGTATTGGTGAATTTTTCTTTTGTCTTCATTTTCTCTACGTTTTTTCTTATATCTTCTACATTTATGAAGTTTCTCAGTTTTAGCAGTTTGTGCTAAGTACTTCTACATTTTTCGTGTTAATTTTAAACATTTTGTTATAGAAAACTTTTGTTTTTAGTAAATTTAAGTATTTTTATACTTTTTATGACAAGTTTTACTAGACGAATCCAAGTTTCACCGTCTTGTATAGATGGTACTTTTCAATTTTTATTAGAAGAATCTTAGTTTTGCAGAGCTAGTTGAAAGTTGAGTTTCTTTATTTCAGTTAGTAATGTAAGTCTTCGATCTTAACATTTCTAACTTTTTCATATTCTGTACCTCATGTTTGGTACGATTTAGACATTTCTGTATTTAAGTTAGGGTCTATATGGTCTATATCCATACGAGCTTAGTCTTAAAGTAGAGATTCCATGTTTGCATGTAGGTAAGTAGTAATAGACTTTTTCAAAATATGAAATTTAAAACGTAAAGTTTCTTCGTACTTTAGTAATAAACATTTCCAATATATGAAAGTCGCGCTGCAAATAGTTTCTTAAATGTTTTTTCTCGGTTGTATTATTCTGTGTAAATTATAAAAACTGTGTTAAAGACAGAGTTTTGAAAATAAATAACTCTTTGAATAAATGCAAAATTCGTTAAATGTTAAAGACAAAGTTTTGAATAGCTGAAATGTTCGTTAAATGTATTATATATCAATCGTGTTGTTAAGCTGCTTTACAGTTACAAATTTAGTAATATGTTCTTGACTACTTTTTTTAAAGTTTCTTTAATCATGATTCATATTGCTACAATAATCTCTGAGATTGTAGTCGTTTGAAACGTTAAAATGTGTGTGAAAAAGCTAAATTAAAAACAAATAAAATAAATATACTGGAATATATAAAACATTCTATACAAAATCGAGTTGCTGAACATGTTCTAACTTCTATTATTTTATGCAAACTCTTAAACTTGTGAAAAATCTAGCGGTGTAATATGGATTAAAGGATGATTATCTATAATGTAAATATAGTCTTAGTTGATATAAATTCATTGATTTGTATTCATAGAAAACTGTAAAATGAATGTAAACCCATGTTTAAGTATAGAATAAAACACCTCTTTTCGTAAAAGTATCACTAAATATGTTTGTATAAACCTACTGATGCACATTTTCAAAGTCTTAAACTTTTCTATAATTAGCTTTGGCATAAATTTAGTAAGTTTCGGGAATTGACTTGATTGGTTCACATTAAATCTACACTTTCTCAAGAAGAGATTTGATCAGTTCTCATTTAATCCAGTCTTTGACATTTTAGGGGAAGAATTACAAGTGTAAAAATAAAATATGTTCAAAATTAAGAGATAGTTGATATTAATACATTATTAAGATTAAATTAATACCATAAGTTGATTAAAAATTGTGAAATTTAATTCTGATGGAAATAATTAATTCTCGCTAGAACATAACAGTTAAATTTAATACAATGAAAGGGGGGAAAAAACATAGCATTCACAGCTTTCTCGAATGGGTTTTACAACTTAAAAGTTCTGAGATGTGTGAATTTCAATATCATGAGGAAAAAATTTGCGTGTTTCATTTCAGATTCTAATAGATGATTTTCACGTATGTGAGATATTATAGTGTTTCACTGACTGTAGAAGTTAAGTCTCCGTTTGAGACTTATTTTATTCAACAACTAGAGTCTATGAAACGTTCTCTTGGTTTGCAGATTGAATTCAATGATACAATATTTGTTTTAATAGATTATTCATCTAATGCAGTCTAAATTATGTGGTTATGTATTCTAAAAAACAAATTGACTGTAGAAGTGAAGTCTCACTGCATGATACTTTTATATTTTTTCCACTTCTAGGGTCAATTTTTTCCGTTATGTGTAATTGCTTGAATATTTACAATTGTTTTGAAACGACCAAATGAAATGAACGAGTACAAAAAGTTGATGGGGTGTGATTAAAAGTCACATCGGGATGGTGGTGGGACCATCAACTTAAAATTAAATTAAATTAATTTCACTTTCATGAAGTAAAATATTCTATGTCCAAAAATAATTTTTCTCTCGCTAGACGGCAGCATGAGTGCTTCAACTCTTGAAATAAAAAAAAATTAATGTGAAAAACCAAAGTTAGAAATTAAAAATAACACCGGAAAACGACTAAGTTCAAAAAATAATTTCTCTCACTAGGTGACGCCATGAGCGTTTCAAACCTTGGAATTAAAACTAAAAACATGTTGCCATTTGTGAAAACCTAAGTTGGAAATCAAAAATAACTTCAGAAAACGACTAAGTCCAAAAAAATAATAATTATTGTTTTTCGCCACTAGGAGGCTCTTCGTAAAAATACGTTGTCATGGAAACCACAACATACGGTAGAACCATTGCCATACCCTAAAATATAAATTTAATCAAAACCAAAACTAAATCGGTGTTGCCACTTCGAAAAAACGAAACTTCAGAGAACAAGTAAAACAACTCAACTCCGTTCAAAAACCCTCGTAAAAGATTACGAGGAAATCCTACTACTCAACCCCACTCGGCAGGCGGATTGACCACGCCCTCTTGCACTTGCACGATCCGCAATCCGCCTGCTGTTGTAGAACTGTCCTTTTTCTCCTACTTTTACATTTCCTGAGCTTTAAAAAAATAAATAAATATTGAACCTTTATTTTTTTTTCAATAGGTACTGTATTGTCAGGCATATAGACAATATGTGATTTATTTGGTTGTACTTTATGAAAAATACTTGAATCAGACAGAAATGGATAAAAGTACTTATTTTAACAACGGTTGCAATGGAAAATGTATAAAACATAGGACGAACAGAAAAATTGTTTAAAAATAGTGTATTATTTTAATAAAACGTGTGGATTATTAAAAGAAATAATACAATATCATCTAAATAATCATCAGAATGATAAAGAAAAGGTATTAAAATTATTTACATGCGTTTAATTCACCTCTTTTGCACACTTCAGTTAATTATTTTCTGCAACAATTATGGGTTTTGTTGCTTCAATATCTTGCCCCAAATTCCTGCTTCAATATCTTGCACCTGTGAAACAATATTTTTCGTTTTAATACTGCTTGCAGTCTTTTGTTTTCTTCCTCTCCTATGCAAAAAGTGCAGAAAACGCCAAAATTCGGATTCGCGAATTTGGCGTAATTGATCGAATGGAAATTAAGAGCTTGTTTTAAAAAAATAAATCAAATAATACTGCAAGAAATTAAGGCGCTCAAACTTATTTTTATCAATTCAGAAAAAAAGAAACTATTACCAAAAAACGTAACTGCAAAAACGAGCAATTTACAAAACGCGATCTCAAAAATGAAACTACATATTTCAGATTGTAATTACATTTCATTTCCCTTGTTTTTAAATCATTTATATCTAAAAATCAGAGGCAGAAATGTTCCAGATTTTTCTCTGAAAGCAGAGAGGTTGACTTACACGAGGGTTTCTCTTTATTTGTCTGACAGTTGGGGAGTTCGACTTACATGCGAATCGACCAAGTATATACGGTAAGGTTTTGATAAAAATAAGAAGATATTATTTTATTTGTTTACTTCCTTTAATTAAACCTAAAAAATAATTGAAATGAAAAAAATATGATCCCCGTAAGGATGCAGAAAGATTACGCAAAGAACGGAACGCATGCGTTTCTTTGCTTGCAAATGGAAATTAGGCCTACGTAATTTTAAAGTATGGCTGCAATTAACCAAGAAATACACTCAATATTGCTGCAATTGAAAGGGAAAAAACCAAACTGAGGGCGAAAAATTTCCGGTATTTTCAGAACTCTACCACTCTTGAGACATAAATGAAAAATAAACCTTTTATGTCAAGAATTTTTTTTCTAATGCAATTAGCAATTGCTTCAATAACAATTCGACCAAGAATTAAAACCAAATCCCATATTTAAAAGCTAAAAACCAAGCGATTGATTTTTTGTCGAATGCCAAATTCGCGAATTTTCTGCCATGTCGATTACATGGACAGTATCACTTTCTTTAAATAGTGAATGCAATGAGGCTATAACAAATTAAATAAAAAAATTGTATTGATTATTTTAATTCAAAATAAAAGCTAAGCAACAAACGTAATCGCGAAAACGAAACGTTTTTATACCAGATTAAAAAAAAAAAAAAAACTGCATATTTCCGAATTTATTAAACGACAGGTTTATTATACCCTTAAATAAATCTTTGGGCATTTAATCTGCGAATTGTTCCGTAGAAATCAGTTATGTTTAGACCCACCTGTTTCCCCTACCTAAGCCGCGGCAACAGTGAACAGTGAAGTACAAGGAAGGAAACGGGCGTCAATGTGAGATGGCGCCGTTTCCCCACTCTCTCTACATATAAAAAAAGCTGCGAAAGAAAAATGCAGGTCAAAGATGACCAAAAAATATTCTCGAGCAGCGATTTTATATATTTTACTTGATTATTTTTTTCCCTTCGATAAAAATCTCGCGTCCCCGGGGACGCATAATATTTTTTTTTTTTTTTTCGCATCCCCACCTCCGATTTTTGCGTATTTTATTTGATGCGCTATGCGGCGTCCGCGACATCGCTGTGCCAACCGTAACCATCCAATACCAACCGTATTGGAACTAAAGCCTATCAAGCTTTTGTAAGCAGCTCAGTATAAACAATTCAACAAATTGCGATGGGGACTTGTATCTTATTCAAATACACCCTGAAAAAGAATTTTTTCGAAGGTTTTTGCAAGTAATAGCAGACTGGATTGCATCTGAAAACGACGACCATGTGTTACATGAATTCAGTGACATTATCAAAAAATGATTTGATTATAATCAGGGGTGCCACTCTTCAAAAATTTTTAGACTGAACTTTTCACCATGCAATAAATGTAATAGCCAAATCACGTATTTTTTTTTTTTTTTTACAAATATGCGGATTTTTTTAAAGATACACACATATTTGAATGTACCAATATTTTGTTCAAAAAAGCCGAAATTCTTGCTTTCTGATGTAAAAATATCATTCAATATATTTAACCAAACAGTTTCTCAGGGAGAGAAAAAGAAGCGCACAATATATTTTAATCTTTTCGGCAGTGATGGCGCTAGACTTCGAAAACTAGAGCTATAAAATTCCGACAGTTGAAGGGGGTCCGGGATTTTTCCCCGGGAAAATTTTGAAAACTATATGCAAAATAGTACATTTTGAGGCCTTTGGACACACATTTGGAATTGCAGAAGTATTAGGAAAAAAAAAAAAAGAAGCGTAATAGAAATATTTTTAAAATTTAAACGCTTTTACTCATAAAAATGCAGTACAAAATTGGCATTTTTCTTTTATCCAGGGGGCAGGACCCCACATTTTTTCTAACGCCCATATCGAAGAGCCTTGTGTCTGCCTTCTCGAACGACACTTACAAGCTCACCCCTCTCTTCCCAAAAGGATGCTTTGAAAATTTGTAAAAGAAAAACTATTGGTACCATTTGAGCATATGATGTAATAAATATATGAATGAGTAAATAAATGAATAAAGACATGAATGCATACGGTATTTCATGATTACAAGGGGGGAGGGAACTTGACTTTTTAAAATTTAAATTCTAAAACTTTGACATTGCGAAATTTTCTGCCCCCTACTTAAAGTTTTAGAGTTTCCAACAGTTAATACAAATAAATAATTATATTCATTGATTTTAATCATTAGCAAAATAAGCTGATCAATCATGAAATCGGTGCGTCGATCTAGGATTTTAATTTTCTTCCAAAAGTTAAATTCTCTTAATTATTTTTCTTTTCTTTTCTTTCTTCTTCTTCGCCTTTTTTTCTATTTTGTGCATCAGCTGATTTTGCCACCCCCCAAAAGTGCCGCCCGGGGCGCGGGCCCCGGCTTGCCCCGCCCTAGATCCGGCACTGCATATCATGGTTTTAAAGATATCAGGGGTGGTAGCAGTAAAGATTTGCATTTCCTGATATTTCAAAAAAAAAAAAAAATCCTGATCCTTGATTCTTTTTAATAGGTACTAAGGTACTGTAATGTCAGATATATAAGACGAAATGTGATTGTACTTTTAAGGCTGTACTTTATGAAAAATACTGGGATCAAACAGAAATGGATAAAACTACTTATTTTAACTAGGGGTCGCAATGGAAAATGTAGAAAATATAGGACAAACAGAAAAAGAGTTTAAAAAAATCGTGTACTATTTTAATAAAATATGTGGATTATTAAACGAAATAATGCAATAGCATCCAAATAATCATCAGAATGTTAGAGAAACGTTATTAAAATTATTTACATGCATTTAATACATCTATTTTGCTCACTTTAGTTTATTATTTCCTGCATCATTCCCGGCTTTTGCTGCTTCGCGATTTTGCGTAATTGATCGAGTGGAGCTTTTAACAAAAATAAATTAATTGTAATATTGCGAGAAATTAAAGCGCAGAAACTTATTTTTATTAATCTATATATATAACAAGAAGTTCCGTCTAGAACTATACGAGCCTACTTTCCCGTATACACCAAATTCAAATTTATAATCTAGCTATCTCTTTCTCCTTTAGCTTTAGTTCTTAATTATTTCAAATATACCTTTTTCAACGGATAATACATATTCATTCACTCATTCATTCTTTCCTTTATTCAGCCATTCATTCATTCATTCATTCGTTTACTCATTCATGTCTTTATTCATTTATTTACTCATTCATATATTTATTCCCTCATTTATTCATTCTTCTCCTCATTCATTTATTCATTCTTTCACTCCTTCATTTATTCATTAATTCATGCTTTCACTCATTCATTTATTCATTGAGAAATATCCTTAAAAATCCCGATAAAAATTTTTTATAGGAAAATAGGCTCGTTAGTTCAGGGGGAACTTTCTATTTGCACATGTTCTACGTTATAAGAGCTTTCCGATAAAGTTTGTTCCAAGCAAATCGGTCCGTTAGGTCAGGATTTATATAGGATTGAAATTTCCCCGTAAGCGCTATGTTAATTTTTTGAACTGTTCAAAAATGAACAAAAACTGTTCAAATTGATATTTCACGCCAAGAGATTCTTCCAGTAAGCTTGTTCATTGGAACATGGATCTTGTACCCAGAGTTTACATAATTTGCTTCATTTTCGCCCATAGGCGCTAATGTTAAATTTTTTTGAACTGTTCAAAATTGAACGAAAAATTGTTCAAATCAAAAAGTAAATATGGAAATGAGATGTTCTCGCCAAGATCTTTCGAATGCAAAAAGAATTTTTCGAATCGGACTATTCGTTCAAAAGTTATTGGGGGGGGGGGGGGGGACAGACCGACAGACACACATTTTCTTCATCTCAAAACCGTACTTTCAAATTTTTTATTTTTCAATCTTTATTTAATTACTTCACTTGTTTTTGACTTTTCTTTATTTTTAACGATATTTTTACGATACATTAAGCCTTCTTTCATGCTTTATTATTATTTTTTTTACTTTTACGGGAAAGTAGGCTAAAAATGAATGTATGTGTGTTATGCATTACTACACCATTCATCCGATCGCCTTGAAACTTTGGGAAGTTGTTGAGTACACTCCTGCGAAGGTTTCTGAAGAAAATCCTACAGGTAGTTCTTTTTTTATTCCAATTTTAATCAATTGTCCAAATAAATTCCCCATATGGGAGTGAAAAAAACCTTGCACATATTAATGTAATATATCGATCGAAAGCGCTAATTTTTTTGCACAAGATGATATTTTTTCTAGGCCAATAAGAACGCCAGGTATAAGCTTTATAGTGCGATTTCTTAAGGCTTACCTTGGTCCAAAAATAATAATTAGCAGTTTCCTCAACTCCGGGTTACTAACAAATAGTGTTAGCTTAATTTCAATATAAAACTTATTTTTCAAAATAGAGAGACATCAGTTTAGTTTTCAACGGAAAAACAATAATAAAGCATACCTTCGATTTAACGTTTTTCTCAAATTAGCAATAGGTTTTAAATTCGAGATTGAACTTGATAAAAGTATTGTTTCCCTGATTTAACGATTTCCTTGATTTACAATAGCATTTAAATATCGCCAGAATAGGAATACGTTTGGTTTATAGTAGATTTCAAATAACGTGGCGAATATGACACGCTACAATTTGACTTTTTAATTAGTCATTGGTGATAAATCGGAACACACTAATGAAATTGTGCTTACGTTTTTTAGGTACGGTTAATATTCAGCACGAGCAGCCCCGTGCGGGTACCGCTAGGTTTCAATATGAAACTTATTTTTCAGAATAGTCCAGTTTAATAAAGATAAAACAATAATAATACATATTTTCGATTTAAAGTTTTTCTTAAATTAGCATTAATTTTTAAATTCGAGATTGAACTTGATAAAAGTTCCGTCTCCCCGATTTTACGATTTCCTTGATTTAGCAATAGCATTTAAATAAATATCGCCTCGAAAATTTTACGGACGTATAGTTTATTCTAGACTACAAAATACGTGGCGAATGACGACACGCTTTAATTTGACTTTTTTAATTAGGCGTTGATGATAAACTGGCGATAAAGAATACTAACAAAACTGTGCATACGTTTTTTAGGTACGGTTTACAGTATCATTTAACTATAAATATTATCACCTACTATTTCATCTCTATGGTACTGCTAGCAAAGCTTCATTTCATTATAAAACTTATCTTTCGGTTAGCGAGATAACAGTTCACCATGGCTGGGAAATAAAATAAATATGATATTGCAATTTCATTCTTGCAATCAATCTAAGATCATCGCCAAGACTAAGACTCTTTCCAGATGAAAAGTAACGCAACAAATGACGCCGTGCTACAATTTGGCAGTTTTAAATACCCTCTGGTGACAAATCTGACCCTACTGATGGAATTGTTCCCAAGTTTTCTTAATTGATCCTTCTACATGTTATATCACTTTTTCAAGCATTGACAATGTCTAATGTGTTGTTTTTTTTGACAAATAAACACACGATGTTTTTCAAACAATGCAGGCTTTATGCCGCAGGCGATTTTTTTTATACTCTTAGCAAGGACAGCGCCGTAGTTGACGTTTTTAAAATTCAGCCCGGGCAACGCCGTGCTGGCACCGCTAGTTTCGAATAAAAGCAACAATTAACAAGAGACATAACTGCAAAAACGAACCCCTTACAAAAATCGCAATCGCAAATTGAAACTATACATTTCCGATTGTCATTGCATTTCATTTCCCTTCATTTTAAATACTTTGTGTCTAAAAATCCGCAGCAAAAACGTTCCCGATATTTCTCTGAAAGTATGGAGGTCGACTTGCACGAGGGTTTCCGTTTATTTGTCTGAAAGTTGGAGGTTCGGCTTACATGCGAATCTACTCATACGCAAGTATAAACGGTAAAATTTTGATAAAAATAAGAACATTTTTTATTTGTTTACTTCTTAATTAAACCTACAAAATAAGTGAAATGAAAAAAATACTATTCCCGTAAAGGATGCAGAAAGATTACGCAAAAAGGAGCGCATGCGTTTCTTTGCTTGCACATGGAAATGAAGCCCACGTAAGTTTTAAAGTATTGCTCCAATTAACCAAGAAATACATATTGTTGCAATTGAAAGGGAAAAAATAAAATTAGGGTAAACAATTCAGGGAGATTGAGCAAAAAAATTTCTGATATTTGTGGAACTCTACCATTCCTGAGATATAAATGAAAAATAAACCTTTTATGACAAGAAATTTTTTTCCAATGCAATTAGCAATTGATTCAAATAACAATTCGACCAAGAATTAAAACAAAAATCCCATATTTAAAAGCTAAAAATCAAGTCATTGACTTTTAGACGAGTGCTAGATTCGCGAAGTTTCCGCAATGTAGATTACACGAACTGTGTAGCATTCTTTGTCTAAATAGTGAATGCAATAAGGCACAAAATTAAAAAAGAAAATTTTGTTTATTATTTTAATTCAAAATAAAAGCTCAGCAAAAATCGTAATCGCGAAAACGAACACTTTACGAAAATTCTCAATCGCGAAAACGAAATCTTTTCATACCAGCAGATTAAAAAAAAAACGCATATTTCCGATTTTATTAAACATCAGGCTGATTATATCCTTAAATAAATCTTTGGGCATTACTTAATAAGCCGCGACAGCGCAAGCTAGCGCCGTTTTCCCACCTTCTTCATATAAAAAAAGCTACAAGAAAAATTCGGGTCAAAGACGAGCAAAAAGTAATTTTGCGTATCGATTTTTTATACATTTTACTCGATAATTTTTTTTTTTATCCCGCGGTGAAAATCACGCGTAATTAGGACACAAATTGCAGTAAAAATTGCAGGGCAGTATTTAAAGGTCATACGAAATGAGCCTTTTCTATGAGACAGGAATTGAAGTTACGCAAAAAAAAAAAAAGGTTGATAATTTTTGGATCGGTTAATTTCATTTTTTCTCTATTATTATTTCTCGTTAACTTGTGTCATAATTACCTTGGTTGTCAAGAATCTGCTTAAGGCTGAAAATGATGCCCTCTAGTGCGATATTTATGCTATTTTTATTTGTCATTACTTTGTTAATATTATATGAAATATTATCAAAGCAGTGACAAAGTATTAAGTGTTATTGTTGTTTTGCATGTTTATATTGCTTATGCGGCACTCGTTTATTTTCAATTTTTAGTTGATCCAAATTGGTTAAAAATAGTAATTCCGAAACATTTTTTTTTTTAATTTATTTAGTTTTTAGTAACGCAGTAATAAATATTAATTAAATAAAAAGTTCCCAATTTTTTGAAAGTAATGAGGTAATTCTTGTCCTTCTTATTACAACTTTTGTTGCGTCTAAAAAATTAAAACGTTTTGTGAGGAGATTACACGTTGTGTTAAGTACTAGGTTAACTCTCATAGTGATAATTTTCAGTCGCAATCTATTTAAAGAAACCTTGAAAAACATATTTAAAACACTCATCAATGAACTGAGAAAGACTTAATCTGTTGGGGACCGTCCATAAATGATGTCACACTTTTCTCCTATATAGTTGACCCCCTCCCCCTTCCTTTGTCACATGCCACGCTATGTTGCATAATCATGATGTCACACTTTCTTTGTTACCGTCTTCCCTCCCCCCTTGTCACAATTTCAAGAACTCTCCCTCCCCCCTCGAAGCGTGACATACCTTATGAATGATCCCTTGAAGGTATGTCAACCACTCTGTAAAACCTTTTGCCCGAAAATACATGACAATCTGCTGGAAATCATTTATCTGGGGTGTGGCGTAAAATTACAGAGAGCTAAAAAAAAAAAAAAACAGAAAATGACAAAGTCTTTAAAAAAGGAAATTACATAAAATAAAAAAGAGAACATTCTGTAAATTAAAAGCAACAGATAATGTGCCGTAGTAGTGGCGCCCTCTGTGAATACGCTGAATTAGCATTTCTGGGTCACACAGTCGAAGATGAGTTCAGTTGTAGTGATTCCTGTGCCTTAGACTATAGATGCCTCCGAATTAGGGCCCCCGAGGGCTAGGCCGATACCTCCGAGACTAGGAACAAGCCTACCAACGGGTTGCCATGAGCGCCGATGACGTAGGGAAGGTAGGCCCATGGAAAACGGTGGGGAAACGATGCAAGGTAACCAGTTTTCAGAAAAATCCAAACCGAATTCAAGGAGCCAACCATGGCGATATTTGGAAGCTTAGGCATGCGCAATGCCGATACCTTCGGCACTGCGCATACTTTCCTCAGCTCTTTGGCGTGAGATTTCTCAGATGAGAACTACAATTTGTTTACAAACACGTGCATATTTCTGAACTAGCTATGTAAAATTGATCATAAAAATGAATGCTACCACTAATGTATAGTGATTGAAAATGGTTTATAAATGTGTTGTGCCCAACTGCCGCGGCAATTACACTGCAAAAGGGCCAAAAGTTTCCACATTTGGATTTCCAAAGAGTGAACAGCTTCGAAAGAAATGGATTGCTGCTATTCCCAGAGACTTTGAAATCACAAAAAATTCCAGAGTAAGTACTTTTTCGTACATTATTATAATTCTTTGAAATTTATTATTTTTTTTCTCTGTTCTTAATCAGGAAAAGAGTCCTATAATTTGTTTTCTGAAATTATAGTTCAGTTATATTAAAAGTTTTCGTTATGGCTCAAAATAGAGTTTATTTAATTAGTGATCATAATAGGTCAATACGCGAACATTGTTTCTACTCTTCGTCTTTTCTTCCAGTGCGTATTGTGTATTTAATACTTGACATCATTAATAATGAACTTCACATGCACTATATTTTATCTAAATTAAATGATTTTAGTGCATAAAATTCGGTTAATGCCAGTTGTAAAATTACAAATGAATCATATTAAGTAATAATAATATAATAAATTAAAGCTGAACACTAAATTAATGCAAATATTTCTCGTATTCATTATGTTTAAAATGTATGCAAAACTATTCTCATAATAATTAATGCATAATTAATTTTATTTTACTCTGTTAATCAATCTGGAGGACAGTTGTGTATTATAATGCAACTAAACCAGTAAGATTACTGCCACTGCTGTTAAACTATTGCTATTATTCCAAAATGTATATTTATTACATGAAAATAGAGCAACTTAATAAGCAAGTATTATATTGAACATGTTTACTATATTTTACCTTAGTGTGTATTGAATATTAGATATGATTAAAGTAATATAGTTCATGTTTATATTATCTAGATTAATTGTATCTATGCTTAAAATTTAGTTTATTACCATTTAGAAAAAAAATGTTAATCAAATTAAGGAAAAATTTATTGAAGACAAGATTATGAATTAATTACCAAAAACTTATGTTCATTGCATTTAAATGTATGCAAACTTTAAAAGTTTAATAAATTAAAAAATACAACCCCAATGAAAAATAATTGCTTTCTTTCAGGTTTGTGAGGTTCATTTCAATGATAACGACATCAGAAGAGCTGTAGAATTTGATTGTGAAAAAACGGGAAGGAAAATAGTTGTGCCATTGGAACAGCCAAGACTGTGCAAGGATGCTGTACCATCTATTTTTCCTGGATTCCCCGAGTATATGTCAACTTCAAAACCAGTAAGAGAAGAACCCGAGGCCAAGAGAAAAAGAATTGAACTGTCACAATTAGAAAATGTTTTAGCGGACAGTTTACAAACATATGAAGAAGATAAGTTAAAGTGTAAAGTGGACTCATTACATGAACTGAAAGAAAAAATCACTTTGATTGATTTAAAAGATGGATTCAATCCTGCGAGTATCGACAATAATTTTTCATTTGTTAAAGTAATAATAACCGATGACATTCCAAAATATATAAATGTAATTATTGATATAAATCTATCTGTAAATGTTTTCATTGATCAAATGAAATTGAAAAAACTAAATGAAATGGAATTTCCCATTGTTGTTAATAACGTACAACAAATTTCGAATATTTTATGTTCTTTGAATCAGAATGTAATGACTAATCAATCAAAAAGCAATGAAATTCAAAACTTAATTAACTCTGTCACTCTCTATTTGTCTAAATTAGAAAATTTATGCACTGAAAATGAGAAATTATGCATTAACTTTATTAAAGAACAAGTATCTTTACTGTTTAATTCTAAGAATCAAAACAGATACAAAGCAGATTTTTTAATATTTTCTTCATTATTGTTGTCAATATCTCCCCATGCTTATAACTTTTTGAGAAATAGTGGTTTAGTTACTTTACCTCATCATTCAACAGTGAAAAAATTATTTGCTGCTTATAATATAAACCCTAAAAATGAAAATAATGATCACAATTTTTTATCTTATATTAGGCAAAAATTTGATTGCTTATCTGATAAAGATAAAGCAGTCACTATTATGATGGATGAAGTTCATCTAAAACCATTTTTTGATTTTAAGGGGGGGGGGGGATATTTTGGGGGCATCATATAATTGCTCTGAAGCTGCTAATTCAGCTTATGTTTTTATGATACAGAGTGTTCAATCGAATTATAAAGATGTGGTGGCAATAATGCCAGTAAAAACTGTTAATGCTGACATGCTGCATGAATTTCTCAGCAAAGTGCTGATTGGTCTCGAAACGATAGGTTTTCATACATTTTGTGTCATAAGTGACAATAATTCCATAAACCAAAGAGCAATGTCTAAGTTCTCAACACCTAATAAGGTTCAAGTTATTTATTCACACCCATGTGATAGTAAAAGAAAATTATTTTTTATGATTGATAGTGTCCATATTATTAAATGTGTTAGGAACAATTGGCTCAACCAAAAAAATGTTAATTCGTGCATGTTTTATCCTGAGTTTCCTTTGGAAAATATTGATACAAATCAGAATGAACGGCTAAAGACAGCCTCATTTCAATCTATACGAGTTAGAAAGAAATAATTTACTCAAATATGCAAATTCATTAAACACCAAATCTCTATTTCCTTCTAACATAGAAAGACAAAACGTTAAACTTGCTTTAAACATATTTAATATTCAATTAGTTGGGGCAATAGATTCACTTAATGAAAAATGCAATACCATAGATTTAAAATCAACATCTGAATATATCAAAATTTTTGTCAATTGGTGGGATATTATGAATGTGCGATCAGTGATGAAAGGATTTCACAAGAGGAATATGTATCAACATCCCCTTAAATTAAATAGCCCTTTGTTTCAACACTTAAGTAAATTTCTTAAATGGTTGACAGTGTGGAAGGAAACTGCTTCAGATACCGGAAGGTTAACGCAGGAAAGTTTTCTTGCTTTATCCTTAACAACACAGGGCATTCAAGAGGTTTGTCGGTATTGCACCGAAGAATTAGGCATGGCATTCATACTACCTGGTAAATTTCAGACTGACAGCTTGGAAGCCAGGTTTGGTAAGTATCGACAATTAGCTGGTGGCCAGTATGATATTTCAGTTACGCAACTGTTTGAAACTGAAATGAAGCTCAGGCTTCAATCAACGTTGCCAATGATTTTGAAGTCAAACTTGTTTGGCAATCTTTCTGTCGATTTAAAGAATTCTACGGAAGATGATAGGGAGTTTTTTCATAAGTCTGTAGCAACTAATAAGTTTGCAATTAAAGTAACAGAAACAGACCTAAAACAGTCAGAGGAAATAACACCAGTAATTGTTTATATTGCTGGTTATGCAGTGCATTCGACATTAAAATTTTTAAAAGATTGTCCTTCATGTAGATCGTTATTGTCTCGAAATGAGGACATTCATTTCCATGAGAGCAAAATTTTAATCCATCATCAAGATCGAGGAGGTTTAAAGTATCCTACAGATGATGTAATTACTGTTGCTTTTTACTGCTACATAGCAATTTCAAAATTATTGTCAGATTTTGAAGAAAACTTTTTACAAGTTCAGAATCAAAGAGCTGTTGCATTATGTGTGATTAAAAATATTTTACAAACTGAGGAAAAGCACTTAAATTTTGATTACTGTGATAATAAACATTCTGCAGTAGTTATTTTGCACTGCATGGTAAAAAAGTTCATTAATATTTTATTAAATGACTACTGCAAGTTAAAAAATGACAGCATATCTTATACCTCTCATTCAAAAGCGAAGGAGAGAAAATTAAAAACTTTAATGAAATCAAAAAATCAAAATTTATGCTAAAATTTAGAATATAATTAAATATAATATATAATACTTTAATTTAAATACATTATAATTTTCTGAGTGTAATTTATCTAAGGCAATGGAGATAAGTTTAAAATGTTAAGTCGATCCTCTACATTCTGTTCCTGTGCATTGAAAAGTTTTGATCTTTATTTGTCTATTTAATTTTCTTCTTCAAAAATTCGTATAAGGAATTAACCAAATTCTTATGTAACGTTTTAGAGAATCATACTAATTTTCGCTATACTTCTGATGGTAAGCGGAAATCCAATCCGTTCTTATCGTGAAACTTTAATAATTCAATAAAGTTTGGTTTTGTTTTGAATTGAGCAGGTGTTCAACATCATCCCCATCTCTCACAATGTGAACTTGAATTGTGTATACCTTTTATAATTTAATTATGTTAAAATAACTAGAACATTCATAACTGGTCTTAGTATTGCAAAAAAACGTGAAGATGCTATTAAAATTGTTTCTTAATTAATAAAAATTTAAAGATCATGATGGTAATATTTAAAATGCATCTCATTGAAGGTCTTGTAATAAAAACTGTGATTGTGTTTCATATTCATGTCTTATTTTTTGCATTAAATTTTGTTATTGAGTAAACTATTTATTTGCTGTCTAAATTAATTTCTATCAATTTGAATTTATCACTTCCAACACTCATAAGCTTATTTTACTTGCTTGTATTGTGTATACCTTTTATAATTTCATTCTGTTAAAATAACTAGAACATTCATACCTGGTCTTAGTATTGAAAAAAGATGTGAAGATGCTATTAAAATAATACATATCAATATTTGTAGTAATATTTTATAATTTAACATGACCACAATACTAAAAATGAAGCCTTGAAAAAAGGCTTTTAATATCTGGTGTACTAGATAATATAAAGGGAAATTAATAATTATGTTTTCTGAATTAATAAAATTGAAAGATCATGATGGCAATATTTAAAATGCATCTCATGAAAAGTTTTATTATAAAAACTGATTGTTTCATATTCATGTTTCATTTTTTGTATTGAATTTGTTATTCAATAAACTATTTATTTGCTGTCTAAATTCGTTTCTATCAAATTGAATTTATCACTTCCAACACTCATAAGTTTATTTTAGTTGCTTGTATTGTGTATACCCTAACATCAATAATTTTATGCACAAATAACGAACGTAATAAGTTTTAATGTAGGCAGAAACTTACAAGAATTTTTATGAATATTAGCCATTTATATTGTTTTTTTTTATTGCTTACTCACAAATGCAATATTGAAAACAGGCCGTACATAAAATGTGAAGGATTTATACTTTTAGTCTCGGATGTATTTAAGTACGTCATAATAATTATGAATTAATGACATTTAACTAATTTTAAGTTAAAGTGCACTTTTTCTCTGCAAAGTTAAATATTTACTTTTACTGAATGAAATATTTTAATTTATTGTTAGTATATTACAAGAGAGGAAAAACAAGATATTGAAAGAAAAATCGGCGATTTTTATATTGCAATGGTAAAAGTTAAAATGAAAAGTTTCAGACGAGCGAACTGAAGGACAGAACTCGGAAAGCGATCGGCCTAACTGCATGAGTCATGCTTTCCCCGTGCTGCGGCTTGTTCCCAGTCTCGGAGGTATCGTACGCTGATTGGCCAAAGGAGAAAACCGTCCAGAAAACGAAGAACTTGGACTTCTTTCCGTAGGAATAACATTGCGCGCAAAATATCGTCTTAGAAAACAAAGGATTCCTCTTAAAATAAGGGAAGTCATACAATTTGGTTTTTAGTTTTATATTCTTTGATGTGTTCTTTAACCACATCTCGCCTTAAACAGATGAAATTTTCCACAGTAATTATGAAAGATCGTTTTGATGTACTAGGCTTGTGTTCAGTGTCTCGTTTTTTGGATCCTAAACTATGTTTTTTTGACTTTACTGGTTAATCAATGGATTTTAGGATGTGCATTATTATAATAACTTACTTTTTTCCTTAAATACAGTGTGTTTTTTGTATGCTAATATTATTTTTGATGCTGTATTCTCCGATACATGACAGAAGCATGCTTTGGCGACATTTGATGTTAAACGCTCGCCAAACAGGTTACTATACTCAATGCTAAAAAGCTTGAAGTCGATTGAGTTGGCCCACCCCACGGAAGCAAATTCGAAAATTAAAAGTATCTACAATATGCACCCGCTTTGCACCCAAGTTTAACGTTTTGCACCCTTAACCGAAAAATGTCATAAGCGATTTAATTCGGGGGGAGGGGTGGAGCTTAAGTTAGCCCCCTCCCCACTAAATTTTGAACTGCGGAAATTTTTTCAACAACCCTCGCTATGCACCTGTTTTTTACCCTTCATACACAAAGTTTCACGTTTTTCACCACAAACCGAAAGGTGTTATAAGCGATTTAAAAAGGGGGCGTTACTCGAAGCGCGGCAGCTAACCCCCTCTGCGTTAAATTTTAAAGTAAGAAAAAATTTGGCGTGACCCACGTTATGCACCCGATTTACCCCCCTCATACACAAAGTTTGACGTTTTGCACCCTAAACCGAAAAATGTTATAAGCGATTTAATTCGGGGGGGGGGGGGGGGGGACGGAAGCTTAAGTTAGATTTGATTATTATTGTTAAATATTACAGTCTCATTAATAACCTTGTTTTAAAAATATTTCTTTTCCTTTTTTTGCATATGCATAATTTAAAATGTTTTAAAATTTTAGATCATTTTTAGCATTAAGGTTTTTTTTCCCTTTCAAGTAATGATTGTATATTGTTGAAAAATAAATAAATAACAGTTCTTTCTATTTCCATTCAATATATAATTAAAACACATGTGAAAAAATTAGGAATTGTTTTTAAAATACCGTAAAACAATCATTAACATCGACAAAAAAAAATTCACCCAACGTTTTTAATTGTAAGCCTCTTTTTAATTTTAGAGTTTCACAAGTCTATAGTGTAGTTCAAAATTATATGCATATATACAAATAAAAAATCAACCATTGTGTGTTTAAATCACAAGTGTGTTCACTGTGTATTCTTAATCTTGTTCTTCTCATAATTTCTTTATTCATCCAGTGTCAAACTTATTTTTTCCTTAAAATGTTGCTCCTTTATGCTCTTCGTATAATACTTTGGTACATTGCTTTTTTATATTTTTTTATCTTCACACCTTATTCATTAATAGTTAATGCTCTGGCACATGTTTATTTCTTCAAAAAATGCAATGAATTTTTATACATTGCTCTGCATTCAGACTTTTTGTATCAATATAAGTTCTGAAGAATGCAATGTAGGACTTCCACACTTTTTTTTTTGTTAGACATTAAGCTCCAGTTAATGAATTATATTAAAGTAATAACTTGACTTTGCTTAGTATTTAATGCATAATAATTTATGTTCGTAATATAAGGTATTTTAATAAACTTTTATAACATTATGTCGTGATTTTTGAGTAATTTTCCCCCAATGAGTCACATGTCTGTATTGTTTTCGGTTACTTTCCTAGGCATATGGGCTACTTAAAAATCAGTTAAGCTTGTTTCCATTGATTAATTACTTAACACTGTTCCTACATAAAAATGATTTGTAAAATTTTTATTAGAAATAAAAACTATAGTGATTTCTTAGCCTGCATCATCTTTCTGCAAACACACATAATTCTGCGCTGGTTTAAGGAGTAAAATGTCTAGAGTAACAGTATCCACTCTTTAAATTATGATATAGCTAATATAAAAGTTAATTTAAAACAAGAAGAAAACTTTATTGTAAATAATTATACTTTCTACTATTCTAACATGATACTTTTTTTAAAGTATATGTATTCTTATTACGTGTAAATATATTTTGCATATATTACTTGATTGGGACCCATAACTTAAGCAGGTTAAGTTTGCATACATGTTTGCATCAAATACTACTATCTTAAATATATTTAGATTGAAAAAAAAGTATGATTTAAAATTAAAAAATCCTATACTAAACTATATTAAAACCAAATAATACATAAGCAGCATAAGTGAGCATTAACGAGACTTCCTTTTTTATAACTGGTCCTAGCTGAACTGTTCCCGCCAAGTGAGCGATACTTGGGCCAAATGCGGATGACGTGGCCAAAGCGAGTTGGACGGTTTTTGCTGCGCTAAAGTATGCGCAGACACCCATCTGAGGCTCTTGACGTCTCTCTCCCAGTATAAAGGCTCTCTACTTACGTCCACTTTCCTTGTTCTTTTTCACAAGACACATGATTTTTTTTTTTTTTTTAATGTTTTCTTCCTTTTATGTGAATTAATAAATGCTTCTGTTCCAATTATCAATCGTAATCGGCATCATCGAAAATGTGGAGTAAATTAAAAACAATTTTTAAAAAATTGCCGATATGGGTAATTTAAAATTTTTTTAAAAATACCGAATTTTCGGTATTACAATGCGGAAAAACACCGGAGTTCTGGTGTATAACCGGAATACAATCACCTTTGGTTCATTGTTTTATAATTTTGATAACAATCCAAGTTGAGGGGTTTGTCCTCGCATTCAATTTTTCGATCCAGATTTTTTTAAAGGGTTCGTTTTTTCAAAAGCAATTTTTGTTGATTGTTTGCTTTCGTTCTTTCTTTCTAATTTCAATAACAATTCAAGGTGACGGGGGTGAATATTCAGTATTTTTTCAAGCCACAATTTTTATTTTACAACTTTTTTTTAAACCAATAATTTGCGAGACGGAAAGTTCCGTTTGGATCATCGTAAAAAGACGGATTTCCGTCTCCAGGACGGAAGATTGGCAGCCCTGATTATAATGCACCAGGGCTCGAAAAATCTTTAAAATTTTACATGCCCAGAAGTTGTTTTATTGCATATTACTAAAAACATTTGAATTTGTCATATAGACAAAAAATTGAATCAGACAAAAATATAAATTAACAGCTTTATATCTGAACCAAGATTAATTTTAATGTTAATCTAATCATTAAAAAATTACATTACAAATGAATATTACCTAATAATTCGTTACAAGTCAAAATTTTCCAAATTTAAATTGCATTACCAATTTTATTGTTGACATGCACGTCCGTCAACGTGTAAATTTTTACTTTCGCAAAGAATACAGTCTTTTCAATAAAATACAAAATTAACCTTTTGGAAAGAAATATTTTATTAAAAACTCACAGACCCTGCCGAGCATATAAGGGGGAAAATTCCTGCCCGATTGGAATTTTTTCATGCCCCGGGCAATATAATTTTCGAGCCCTGTAATGAGCAATAACTTCATTTATATTGCAGTCCATCTGAAACAGATGTTATGTGTATGTGGCCTGAGGAAAAAAGGAAAGTTGAATAGGTCTAATTTATATTGATTTGTAATGGCTTCATTAATTGAAAAAAAATTTGCTTTGGAAAAAATATATTTATTAAAATAAGATACAATAACATACTTTTTAGGCATAACATTAATGGTAATATTAAAAAGATTTATTCAAAACAGATGCTATTTTATTAATGTTGCTTGTTGATAAAGCACAGTCAGATATGCGATGAATCATAACTTCACCAGATGAAACCTAAAAAAAGAAAAAAATCATTAATATTTATATTTTTATATTAAACAAGGAGTGGGGCAGAGTTGCAGTTTTAATTAATTTGGAAACACAATTAATTTGGCATCAGCCGATTATATTTAAATCAATCGTAATCAACCAATTTGCTTATCAGTGCATCAAAAAGACTGCTTTAAAAACATAAAAATTATTACTTACTTTTGATAGTAACCTTTTTACTTCAGTAACATCATTTGCAAGAAGTTGTGATGAATCTTCTATTAAAGATAAATCTTTATGAAGTTTGTTTTTTGGATAATATTTTCTGATCAAACTGATCTTCTTCACATGTGTTCGAATAGCATCATTCAGCTGGGCTTTGTTCACAGACTGAGTGCATGATGTTGTCAAAGCATTCACAACTACTCTTATTTTTTGATCAAGATTTGTTGCCTTTGCTATATCACTTTGAAGCTAAAAATTAAATGATACAATATAATTTGTTCTTAATAATGCAGAAATAATACTTGATTAGCTAAAAAACAAACAAAAATCCTTAATTATGTAAGAGATATAATTAATGAAAAATGATTTTGAATAATATTGTTAAGGAGATTTTATTCTTACTTTCAGGAATAAATCTCCAAATAAAAGTCTTGAGTAATGATTGCAGATTACATACAATGTACTACAGTATAGCAGAGCAAAAGTTAGTGGGTGCAGACAGCATTATTTCAAATTACAGAAAGGGACTTTCAGCAATTTAAGAGGGATAGAACATGTAAAATAAAACTTAGTTATAATATCATTCAAGGGTCTGGCAGCAGAAACTAGTAAAGAGCAATAGAATATCTAAATCACCAAATATATTGAAGCATAAACATTTCTAAGAAAATGCTATAACAAAAATTATTTAAAATTATACTAAATGTTTTTCCAGAATAAGAACAAATGTTCAACTGAGCTCAATAAATTTTTGGCCCAATCTTTCAAAAAGAGTTGGTCTTTTAAAATTTCAAAAAACATTTACTATATTTCTTCATTTAATATATGAGGCAGTGAGAAGCAAAAGGATGTAAGTGACCAAAAACGATTCCAAGTAAAACACGTTCAAAGTTTGGATCTTATAGGAGCTTCAATGTTAAGTTTTTTCTAAATCACGTTGGGGTAAAGCATGTTACAGCTATCACTTACATATCTTGCCACAATATAGAATGGTGATGACCCTATCATTTGCACTAGTTATCTCCAAATTTTCCATCAGGGTGTGTAGCAAATTCTTTCAATGAAAAATAAGCACTTTTAAGCACTCAAAAAAAAAAAAAAAAAAAATTTTAAGCACTCAAAAAAAGATAATTTTCAGGTATGCACATTATACCCCCCCCCCCCCATTGCTAAAAATTCTCAATAAATATAACATAAAATTAAAATTACAACATAAGAGCAAAAAAAAAAATATATATATATATATATATATATATAATAAAAAATAAATAAATAAATAAAATAAAAAATGTAATTACATACCTGCTTAATATAAAGAAAAAACTCGTTTCTGACAAAGAGCTTAATTCTTTATTTTAGAAGCCACCAATGAAAGATAAACCTTTTATGGCAAGAATTTCTTTTCAATTGATTCAATAACAATTTGATGAAGAATTAAAACCAAAATCCCATATCTAAAAGCCAAAAACCAAGTGATTAATTCTTGGCCAAATGTCAGATTCGCGAATTTTTCGGAATATCGATTACATGGACAGTATAGGGGATGCAGTAAGGCTATAATAAATTAACTACGAAAATATTATTTATTATTTTAATTCAAAATAAAAGCTAAGAAAAAATCTTAATCGCGAAAACGAAGGCTTTACGGAAATTCGCGGTCGCAAAAACGAAACCTTTTCACACCACAGTATTAAAAAAATATACACTCATATTTCCGACCTTATTAAACATCAAGTTGATTATATCTTTAAAGAAATCTTTGTGCATTGAATCTACGTATTGTTCACAAAAGAAAAGAAATCAGTTCCGTTCAGAGCCGCTGCAACCGAGAAGCTCAGGAATGGAAACGGGCATCAATGTGAGCTAGCGCCGTTTCCCTATTCGCTCTTCATCTAAAAAAAGCTGAAAGAACATGCAAAAATATTTTTGCATTTCAATTTTTATAGATTTTACTTGATTTTTTTTTCGCAATTAAAATTACGCACTCCGGGTTATGAGTAATTTGATAGAAGATGTGCAGCCTATCTGCTGTCTCTCATTTTCTGATAACTCATTATTATTTAATCAACTATTTAAGAACATATTGTATTAGTTATTAATTCAGCAGCAGCACGGCATTTGGATCGGGCGGTTTGAGTAAGTGAACCCATTTACCCGAAAATCACTAAATGGCAGTACATCAATTAAATATCCAGTAACTTAAGAGTACCTCTAGTCTCCGCGAGCGGAGCAAAAAGGGTGCCAATCAGCTATTGGCTGGATGGGGCGTGCTGAGGCGCGGGGGCATCTGGTTTTGGAAGAAGACTGATGGAAAGTATTCAGAGTGCCGATGGACGTAGACGGCATATTTTCCCGGCTCACAAGAGTAGGGTTTTTGAGCTTTTAATATTTTTTTGGACTAGCTTTTTTTTTTTTTTTTTTTTTTTAAATAAAGTTAGGGAAACAACATAAGACAAAGAAAGAGGAGAAAAGGAGACATAAAACACAAAGAACGAGCGTAAGGCCAAGACAAGAACATGAAGAAGCGCAGCGAGAACAGGAGCCCGCCCTTAGGACAGGTCAAGCTGCGGGTTTGGGAGGGGGTTATGAGCCGTACTGAGTGAGTCATAGCTGAGGTGCATAGTGTGGTGGGTTAGTTATTAATTTACTTTCATTTTATTTTTATACTTATTTAATTTATTCCTAGCGATGCATAAATTACTAGGTAACGTTTGCTCGCTAGGCTGCAGTGCTGTATGAAGGATTATGTAAATTTTTTTGTTTGCGTCTTTCAGCACGTGGCTGGGTGGTGCTTAACGTAAGTTTCCCAGCGTGCCTCATTATGTAAATGACAAGGCTTATATAAGCACGTGCTTGCCTGCATCAGGAATCAGTTGAGTAGGGGATTCAGTTGGTAGGTAGTAAAACGTACGACACTCACTCTGCTTATTAATTGTATTAGACCAGTATGGTCAAACCCAGCAACCATTCTTCTTCGCTTCTCGCGGAATTCATGGCGACATTCGGCGGTAGAATGAATAAATATCGTTTTGCATAAGAGGAAATAAGAACTTCTTACAAACATGGATGAAAAATAAGCACTTTTAAAAGCTTTTAAAATCAAATACAAAAACAAGCACTATTAAGCACTTTTAAAAACCGCTACGCACCCTGTCTATTTTGTCACTTACACCCCTTTGCTTCTAAGGGCTTCATATGGGCTATGGCAAGGTTATAATGCAAACACAAGAATGCTGGATGTGACAAATTCTATATACGGAAAAATTCTGTTCTCTGTGCTTCATATGCAGTAGATCAGTAGAGTGTGGATTATCTAAAAGTTAATTCGCTAACTCCCAATTATTTGAACCCCTTGCTCTCTTATCTTTCTTTTTTTTTCTGAAGAAAAATTTGTTTATTCCTCTTAAAAAAACATTGAAACAAAGCACACACAATTTTTAAACACATCGGAGTAAACAGCTGCCAGTCTTAAGATTGGATAAAGCGTAAAGAAAAATTGCATAGGCTTTTTTTTAAAAATCTACTTATTTGCTACTAAACTTGACAAAATCATGCACCTACTGCATAAAAAAAAAAGGTTGTTCATAGGTAAAAAAATATATCTTTCCATTATTTTGGTATAATTATGAATATTTCTTAAGTTGCCTGTCCAATTATTCAAACTTTTGCTTATCTGAACTTGATCCGATCCCGACAGGTTTGGATGATCGGCAATCTACTGTACTTTCATACCAGCTTCAGTTTGTAAAGATGATGCAAAATGCAAGTGAATGTGCACATTTTATACATACAGATGTGGGACATTTCTCACTGATAAGAAATCTTAATCTGAAGAATGACTTTCTGGGTAGATTCAAGGGTAGAACCATTATAAGCAGCAAAAACTATATGCACGCTGTAGAGCAACAAGCACTTCCCCCTTTGATTTTAATTTGCAGAACAGACTAATGCCTAATGCTTTAAAAATTTTTATGGCAATGAGTACTTGCTAATCATTATGAATCAAGGTTGATCAGTTGTGTTATTCTCAATTTGAAACAGTAGAATTTCTCTTTTGATGTTGCATCAAAGCAAGATGGTACTGTCTCACATGCAATTTCTATTTAACTGTCAATACCAAGTCAAAAAAAAAAAATCTGCTTTTTTTTAGTGACAAAAAACTAAAAACTAGGTGTTGACTGCCATCTGTAAGTTTCAAAATTTTTTTCATTGTAGCCTGAACACATACTTTATATTTGCTTTTAAAATTTTATTGCATTCCCTAAAACAATACGCTTGACAGGAGAGTACTTGCAAAATATTGCCATTTTAACAAAGTAATCAACCTGTACAATACCTTTGTTGCTTCTCCTGGTATTAATGACTGAACATAATCATGAAGAACATCAATTTCAGTCACACTGGGATCAAAGTCTTTGTTTATGACACTTATGATTTCAGTTGATCCAGAAAGAAGTGTCAAGCTTCTAGTGTTTTTTTCCTCTTGAAGAAACATTTCAAAAGCAAGACATCCACTTAAATTTAAGTATCCAATGAGATGAACTGGCTGATCAGTCGCCCTTCTAATTTCCTAATAATGTTACAATAAATAAAGATTACTATGAATAATGCACTGAATAAAACAATTTGTAGTTAAACACACATGTTTAATGTAAATAATGTTCCCTAAAAGACCACTTTCCAACCTTTTTAATAATGTAACCCCTCTTTAAACGGCAAAAAAAGCTTTGGCCTTCTTTCCCACAAAAGAAGAAGAAAAAAAAGAACATGAAAGATGGCTTAATGTATTGTAAAAATATCATTAAAATGAAGTAAAGCAGAAAAAAAATGAAGTAATTAAAGATTTAAACGTAAAAAAAAAAAATACGGTAGGGTGTTGAGGCAGAGAAGATGAGTGTTTGTCAGTCGGTCTGTCGCTCCCCACCGCCAATAATTTTTAAGGGAATTGTCCGATTCAAAATTAATTTTTTTCCTTCAAAAGATCTCGGCGAGGACATCTCATTTCCATTTTTTATTTTTCGATTTGCACAATTTTTCGTTACATTTTGAACACTGTAACAGAAATAAAAACAAAAATATTATAAAATAAATTTGTTATTCAGTGTTGCTCACTACAATATAATCACATAAATCTTTTTTAAAAATTGAAAATTGTTCGATTGTTTGTTTATCGATTGATTCAAAAGATGTTCCAAAAAAAAAATAAATAAAGTTAAATAAGTCAAAAAAAAAATATCAATTGTTTGTTAAAATAAAATTTTTGGAAAGGTATGCTTAATTCCATTTTGTCAAAAACTTCTAATGTTAGAGCTTATGGGGAAATTTGAAGCAAATTATATTAACCCTGGACATAAGATCCAAGTTCCTTTGAGAAAGCTCATTCGAAAGAGCTCTTGACGTGAAATATTTTTTTGATTTGACCAATTTTTTTTTTCAATTTTGAACAGTTTAAAAAATTTAACATAAGCTTCTACAGAGAAATTTGAATCCTATATAAATTCTGATCTAACAGACAAATTTGCTTGGAACAAACTCTATCGGAAGGTTTTTATGACGTAGAACATGACGTAACGAAGTTCATCTAGAAACAAATGAGCCTATTTCCTCATTCCTAAAAATTTATTTATAACAAATTTTTTTATTTTAATTTTTATGGGGATTTCTAAATGAATAAATGAATGAGTGAATGAATATGTATTAACCATTGAAGAAGGTTTATTACAAGTAACTAAGAGCTAAAGCTAAATGAGAAAGAGAGAGATAGCTAGATTATGAATTTGACGTTGGTGCATATGGGAAAGTGGGCTGGTATAGTTCTAGATGGAACTTGTTATATATTTACAAAAAAAAAAAAAAAAAAAAAGAAGCAAAGAGCCTTGTGATTTTCTTAATACAATATTTTATTTGTATAATACTGAATTTTGTAACAATTCAATATAATTTCAAATACTTCATTTAATACAAGAATGTTTCATATATGGATATTTTAAAACAGATTATGACCCCATTATACCTAAATGCACAATGGGGGCCTTAATACTTTCTTTTTTTTTTTGCCCCAAGAGTCCCAAGCACCCGGTCCAGAAACAATAACCTAAACTCATAGTTTTCTTCAACCAACTTCAGAAGCAAAAACTGTTTCACATTATCTAACAAAATACAAAATGTTGTCATAAAATATACTGTATCATTGCAGGCGTTCATACTCATTCCTATTTTTTTTTAGAATGGTTAATTCATTTATGTATAATGCTTTCTCTAAAGTAAGTATCATTAAACAAATTTCAGAAATAAAAGCAAAAATATCATAAAATAAATTTGTTATTCAGTGTTGCTCACTAGAATATATTCACATAGCATAAAACTTTTTTAAAAATTGAAAGTTGTTTGATTGATTATAAAGATGTTCCGAAAAGAAAAAAAAAGTTATATAACAGTCAAAAAAAAAAAAACATCAATTGTTTGTTAGAAATAAATTTTTGGAAAGGTATGCTTAATTCCATTTTGTCTACATAGTAAGAAAATATACTTTCCTTTTAACAAATATAAAACTTCTGAAATTTATTAGAAAAATTTGCCTTCATTATAAGGAATTTTAATTTAAGCAAACAATTTGGTTTTTAAAAAGCAATACTGAGCTTGAAATTACAAAACTTACTTTATGAGAAGTTTTATAAGTTTAAATTTTGATATAATATAATAAATATGCCAAAGAAGTTCCACTCACTTTTAAATAAAATGCAGCTACAGTTTCCAAATTGTTCATAGGAATGTCTTTGCACCAAACTAATGCAAAAACTGGATTTGAGAGGACTTTTCCTAACTCGGACAAGTTCGAAATAGATGCATCGTCAATATTCACAATAAATACTGGAGTTCCATTTGAGGAAGTATTGAGTGGGACAATTGGATGGTCATAACAAATATATTCAGGTAATTTTATGGTTGAAGTTGTTAGTAAAGCAGATGCTTTATCATTTTTGTTTGCACTCTCACTTTCAGCTTTCTCAATGATTACTTTTATATCATTAATTTTGAGATCTTGAATTTCTTGCATTGTCAGGGAAATATCATAAGTGGTTTCTAACAGATGTTTAACTTCAATACCAATCATTGAATCGAGTCCCATTTCTCCCAAACTACGATAAAGATTGAATTCAGAAGGATCACTCAAACCTGAAATGAAAAGATAAAAAAAAGCAATTTAAAAAGTAATTTCTTAACAGAGTTTGTCAGATTAATCAGTCCCAGCAAGCCTGAGATTGGTGGCTTATCCAATGTGGTTTAAGCACAAGTGATGCTTGATATATAAGGACCAGACTTGACTGCATTTTCACTCTGAAGAAGCCTTAAACATGTCGGGGGAAACGACAGATAGAATTGGTTGGAAATATATTATGACGGCCTATAAGCCCAGAAAATATTATGCTTGGTTTGTAATCTTATGTTTTCTTTTTCCTCCAATCTGATGCATTTTTGGTGCATGGGAGACAATGATGTACAATGAAGTGCTCTTGCAATAAATAAACAAATAAAATAAAATTCTTTATAACTTTCATAATCATAGTCATATTTTAGCAAAAATAATTTTTGATAACATTTCCCATACATAGTCAACTGTTTCATTATTCTTAAATTTATAATTTATTTATATTTGACCCCAGGGGCTGTGTTTTTCCAAAGCCGGATTTTTATAAATGTAATGAAAATCATTTTTCAAAACTTATCCCCAAAATTCATTATTACTACAGTTGTTACTACTTATGACTAGTACGATTAGGAGCAAATTATCAGTAGTTTTGGATGTGATGTTTCTTCCCTTCCATTCAAACTGGAAAATTATGCAATTTTGCTAGAGCACAGAAACTCATTTCAATTATTTTATGGGAAGGTAAATCAAAGATATTCTTTTTAGGCAGGGAGAACAAAATTAGAGAAATAAAATATGTTACAGGGAAAAAAATGAACATTATTAAAATAAATTTTCACTTCAGTGATTCCATACAGTAAGGGAAAAATATGGAGTTTCTCCTTTCTTTACATATATACTATATACATAAATATACACAGTAAAATCTCCACAATGTGTTTCTCATGGAACCATTCATTTTGAACAATATATAATATCGAGAAAATGTGCGTCTTCTCAAATGATGTCGGTAAAATGATTGTCAATAAAGCTAATATTACATTCTTTAATAATTGCTCTCAGCATGTACATTTAATTTATGCATGGTTAATTTTAGTAAAAATAGTTTCTTCCTGTAAAGTGTAAAAGAGGCATCTGACCAAATCAACAATAAACTTCTATTTTTAGCAAAAGACTAATAAAAGTTGGAAAATTTAAAAAATGCTTTTGAAATGACATAAATGATGCATAATTATTCTAAGCCTACTTACCAAATATCTTGGCTAACTGATGTAGAGTATCTACCTGACCATGTTTTTTCTTTGAAGCATCAGCTATAACATAGCTACTCAATACAGGGTAATCTAGTTGGCAAAATGTGTCCAGTGTATCTAAACAAGATTTCACACTTTGAGCACATACACCTGCAATCCTGGCATCCTCTCCCATATGCCTATGTACAACACCAACTTCTCCAATAATACCCCACTGAATTGCTAAACCTGAAAATAAAAACATTAAAATAAGTCATTAGAAGTAATATTCAAAAAAAAAAAAAATCTATTAAATTTAAATATTATTTTTAAGGACTAGCCATATTTATTTTGGAAACATTTTATTTTTAAACACTGTTCAGAGCAGAGAAACAAAAAAAAATAAAAAATACAGAATTTTTAGGAATAATGTCTGTTACCAATTTGCATGGATAACTTTTTGATAAAAGATTATCATGTGAATTTTCATCTAAAAATTTCAAATGGAAATAAATAAATAATAAAATTTAAAAAAATTATAAGTAAATAATAGAACTAACTAAAAAAATAGTAATATAATTAAGTAAATAACTAAATAGAAAGAAAAAACAAGAAGACTTACCATGTAATCCTGCATGTTTCCTCTGTTCACAAATTCTTTCCATAACTGAATTTGCATAACCATAGTTTGTTTGACCAGCATTACCTTTCCCACAACTTATTGATGAAAAGCAAACGAAATAATCAAGAGAAGGACACATATGCCTGGATAACTCATCTAAATTTCGGGTTGCAACTGCCTTTGGTAAACATACTTCTTTAAAGTTATCAGCTGTCTGATTTTCTAGGAAAGCATCTTTCAAAACCTAATGGAAATTTAAAAAATATATATGCATGCTTATGATAAACATTTTACAAAGCATCAAGTGCAGTTTAATACAAAATATGAAAATGACAAAAAAGGAACTTTTCAACAGAAATAGCAGGTAATTACATACACTAAGCCATCTTAAGTTATAAATTTGAAAACGATGTGCTGCCTAAATAACAAGAAATCACAAAGTCGTCATTTTTAAAAAGTGGATGCTCTGGACAGAAAATGAGTTATGCCTCTCTTTCTGAGCTAAACAGCAAGCCAATTTCCTTCATCTTAAAATCACATCCTAAAATTCAAAATAATCTTAAAAAAGTTTTTTAGTCATCTTCAACAAGATGCTCCCTGACTTCACAACTTAGAATCCCTTATGAATTCCAAGTGCGGAATAATAAAAGCAAATTGTTCCATTGCTTGTTTCTTCTAGATCACAATTGTACATTTCTTTTTTTTTCCCAAGTGTGTTCAAAATCAAGTACACTTTGAAGGCTTTTTGTTCTATTTTTAGCAAAGATCTAGTCAAAATTCATGTGCATTGCATTATTCACTTTGTCATTTATAAAAGTACACTTTGAACACAAACAGCTCAGCAGAGAGAGAGAGAGAAAAGAAAAAAAAAAAAATTAAAAAAAATCCTCTGAGGATTAATGTATAGAACTTCAAACAGTGAAGATATATAAGTTTAATTTTAAAGGCTTTCATTTTCATTTTAAAGGCCTTTTTAAGAACTCTTAATTTTTTAAAAGCAAATAAGGTCTTTATAAAGGTTTCTTAAAAAGAGTGGGAAGCCTATAGTAAGTCAAAAACTTAAATATATATATAAGAGAAATAATGTAACAAAGTGAGAATAAGAAATTTTTTTATCAAGGGCAAAGAAAGACTGGTTTTTTAGGATTTTGAATTCATACTAATGTAATATGGGGACAATAAAATAAAGTATATTTAGATAAAAACAAAAACCCAAGAAAAAATGAAAGGTTTGTTTTAGAAAAGTACTATTTGCAACTTAGTTTTTATCAAAAATAAATTAACCCAACACATAGAATATTTAATACCTTTGCGAACTTACCACAGCCGAATTGAAAATTCCACCAACTGGGCCTATTTTTGCAGCTTCTTGCAACAACACTTTAGCTTGTTCTTTTATAGATGCATTTAAAGTAGAGACAGAAACATTGTAGCCTTCATTCTTCCACCGCCTGAGGCATAGGTTATGGTAAGGTGTTCTCGCCCCATATCTTGATGTGAGTACAATGTTTCTGGCTCCCCTCCTTGTAAGCCACTTAGTTAGCTCAATACCGAATCCACCAAGACCACCAATGATGATGTAAACTTTATGAGAGTAAAAATATGTCATTGGGATTGCTGGAAGTTTTAAAGTTTTAGGTATGGAATTTTTTGCTGCTTCTTCATTACGAATCTGAAAATAAAAATTAATTTTAACTACTCAGTTTTTTTTCACTAAAAAAGCTTCAAGCATGATGTAATTATTTTATACAAGAAATACAACCTGAAAATACAAAACGATAATCACATGTTGAAGAGATTAAATCAAATTTCATTTTCTTGCTACTATAGTAGGGAATGTATTAATGGGTGGAAAAAGTTTGAATGGGTGGAAAAGTTAAACTTTGTTCTCGAGAAAACGTAATGTCTAAGTAATCCTAAGTCCTTCTGGCAATGTAATTACTAGCAATTCTAACTAATAAATAAACATAGCTTCACATTATGGTTTAAAAACAAGGCATATAAACTAAACTATGACTTTTTATGCATTTTCTAATAATTTGAATGCTAATATTGATGAACAAAATTGCAAAAAAAAAAAAAAAAAATGCATACACATGATTTAAGATTGCAAGAAAACCCTTTTTTATCATCACAGAAAATGTTCTGAACTTAAAACAAGCACCTTTGGTGATTACTGCTTATGATTCGAAAATCAAGAACTTTTCTGCATTGAAAAAAGAGGTTCCTTTTAACTCCAAAACACATGTATGCACTTATTTATTTATTTTTTGTTGTTGAAATTTTGTGTTTGACATTTAATAATACTTTATCATTAAATAATACTGTCACTCCATTTCGATAATGTGCAACTTTTAAAAGATTGAAAATTTCAAAATTAAAAAACAGGTTAAAGAACTAAGATGTATAAAGAGTAGTAAATTGTAAGTAGAAAAAAGAAAAGTCTAATTCCGGAAATGAGGGGAGTTATGTTAGGGTTTTCTATATTGTGTGGCATTGTAAAGATGACAGGTAGAATGAAGGTTACCAAGAGCTGGTATGAAGAATGCTTTGAAGGAAAGACCACAGAAAAACTAAATTACCTTTAAAAGAACTTTACCAATATGTGTTCCACTCGCCATGTACCTAAATGCAGCTTCAACCTCATTTTTCTCAAAAACTGTTCTTTTTAAAGGTTTTACTACACCATTTTTTATACCTTCTTTAATTAATTGTGAAAGTTGATGTAATGTATTTTGTGACGACTTTTCATTATCAAACAACTGATCCAGGAAGACTCCATGAAATGAAATATTTTTTAAAAACAGTTTAAGACCTGGAAAGACAAAATGATCATATAAATTCAACTGTTCATAATTATGTGGCCCCCTATTTAAAATAAATAAAACTTTTAACATGATACATTTGGTTTAAAGGTAAACTTTACAATTTTAGATTGTAAACACATAATGATATTTACAATTTATTGCAATACCTGTTAAAAGGCAACACACAAACTGAAATAAAGTGAGAGAAAGAAGAAAGGGGGAGGGGGCTCAACAAGAGCAAGCACTGCGACCAGACGTCCTACTGTACAAACCTCAAACAAAAAGTCTTTAAAAAAGACCAGTGGGTGAAGTGAAGTTCAGCAAGCACTTAAAGTCACGAGTCTCCCAAGGTTTGATTTACATATGACCAAAGTGCTCAAACCTACATGCAGAAAATACTTCAAGACGTGAGTAACAGACTCCTCATTATAAAGGCAACCCTTTCAGGTTGGCCATTACTGGTGGCCATAATAGCAAGATGTCGTTTTAAGGTACGGTGACTAGAAACCAATTTAGCTAAAAATATAATAAAATATGATGTTCATCTGTCTGTTTGTTTTTCTGTGGTGTAAGTCCCATAAAATGGTAAGGCTAAGAAATATGAATTTTGGTATACAGATGTAGTTTTTGCTGAAAAATTGTGCATTTCAGGACAAACTTTCAATAAATAAACTTAAAAAAAAGCCTTTTGTTTTATATGATTGTGAGTATTTTTTTATCCCCACGCAACAAACTAAAAATGTAAGAGTAATATATATATGTATTTATTTGACTGAAAAATCTAATTTTAAACTAATGAGAACTTTTTTTTTTGTAAATTGAACAATATTTAAAAACACTAGTCGACCCGTGCGGAATTCCGCACTAATTTGGGAAAAATGACATTATGAAGAAGAACGGAAAAACTAAAAGGGTGTTGGTACAAAAGAAGACACGTAATTGAATACATCAGTACAAATAGCTGTTAATTTTTTTCCCCTCACTATTATTTAGATATTCGAAATAATAAAATAATCACAACAATCATGATAATTATTTTCATTATTACTATACATAGCATTAAAATACAATAACGAAACAGTTCCATTACTTAAAATATAGTTACGGTTGGTTGGTTAGACTCTACACATTCATTATAGAAATGAATGTATGGCTAAAGATTGAATATGTTTAACACACAGATGCAGCTAAAACTGTCCAGTTTTCTACGCAATAAAAAACAGAAGAGTTTCTTGTTTGTACACTTGATAACAGATGGCACCATCATACACAACACCAATTTGGCATCCATTAAAGGACCGCTTCTTAGATGATTTTGAATCTCAAATTTAAGAGAAGTGGTACATTTTTAGACCGCGGGTCTATTCGTCATTAGCCGGCACGATAAGCTTTAAAATGAGGGGTAAATCATGGAATTTGATAAAGGAATAAGGAAGATCTTGCACAGCGACAAAAAACAGGCTAGAGAAACAATATATAAAGATGGTTTAAAAAGTTTTTTTTTTGTAAAATTCTGTTTTTATTAATCCATTTAATAACAATTTAAAGCCTTTTATTTGTAAATTTTATATAGTATGACCAAAATATTTCTCTCAATTCAAGATTATTCAGTTCCCTACCCTCCCCAAAAAATGCAGTAATTTATTTTTACACATTTTAAATGTCTACAAGATTAAAATTTCAATCAGTGGTTCCCATTTTCCAGTTGAAAAAGTTTGCACTTTCCCCTTAAAACCATTGGTTGACTAGCTGTGAAGAAAAAACAATGGTTAACTAAAGTCACAGCAGTGGTGTCATTCTTTTTTGTCACTCTTTCTTTCACTTTTTAAAAAGTGATAGACGGTTGCAGGAACAAAAGTGGAATGTAAGACATGTGTTTTCTGGTGTTGCTCGGCAAGCCGTTTGTTAAATTCTTTAAGAATTTATTCGAGTTTGTAGTAACTTTAGATTCAGTGTTCAGTTTAGATTCAACATTTGAGTTTGATTCCTTATGAATTTTGAAAGTGGGTAGTGCTCTAAGAATTTTTTTAAGAATAAAGATAAAACAACAGTCATTCAGTGTATCAATTTGAAATCAAGATAAAATAACATAAAAGTAAAATTTGTACAAAAATATTACAAAGCTGCTGGTCAAAGGGTTTCTTAGTTTAAAGTATTCACTAATTTTATTTTTTCCAATACATGCATGGAGCACCCTGTGGCATGATTGCTTGTTTATTTGAAACTGACAGAATTGAAATTAACAGCGTAACAGAGCAAACTGGTTGACTGAAAGCAGCTAGTTTTAATTACATTCTTATGGACCTCTCAAATAAATACTTGTGTTACACATTTAATTGCTGCATAATTCTGAAATATACCTAAAAAAGAAAGCTATTTTTCATCTCAAATAAGTTTTTTCCCCTTAAAATTTTAACTTACAAATAGTAAACATAGTTAATTGAAGATGTACACATTACAATCACAATATAATTAACAAATTTATAGGCAAAAATTTATAGGAAAAATAAAAAGCAAATTTTTTAAATTTATGGCAAAATAACTCTTTTAAGCTTGTAAAAGCTTTGCATATGATTTTGACTATTGACTTTCTGAAAATTTTAAATATAAGATTGGCTATTTAATCAAAAGTATTTTCTGTAATTACTATTAAAAATGAATAAAAAACTATTGTAAATTGACAAGCTATCTAATTCAACAATTAATAAGTAACTATTGAAGAATAAAAAATTTCTAACTAGGAAGAAAGATGTATTGCTCAGAAAATGAAAGACAAAATTGTTTTCAAAATATAATTTATGAAATGCACAGAACATACAAGTTTAAGAAGAAGACTAATCCATGCAACTGTTCAATTTAGACTGTACATAAACTATTATATTAAGCAAAATAAGGAGCGTAATTAAACTATTATATTAAGCCATACAAGAAAAAGCTGCCATACCTAGAGAATGATCCAAGGCTAAGTCATACTTTCCAATTTCAATAAATCTGCCATGTTTAGCAACACACTGGATACTTGCTTGAAATTTTTCATCAGCAAGAGAATTCAAAACAACATTCACACCTTAAAAAAAAGATGTATTTTTTAGGCTCAAATTACAAAATCTGCATAAAAAATTACTAAATAAGTACGTAAAGAATTAGAAACAAAATATGCACACAATTTCTAAAAAGAATTTCAGTAATAAATTCTCCAGGTTATTTTTCGATTAAAGTAATCTCAATTTGAAATCAGCTTTGTTCATTTAAACATGATTTCAGTTTGATAAGACAGCCTTTCTGCCAAAATAAAGCAAAATTCTTGAAAATTTCTATAATAATAGTTAAAGGAAGAATATTTTATTTTCTGTGAGTTTCCTAACATATATTTACAATTTATTAAAATGTTTTAGACGATTAAAAATTTCCAGTTGCCAGCACATACCTGTAAAAAACATTTTGCTGCTTTGAGTGCTATTACAGAGAGAAAGCATGCAGATCATTCAAATGAGATCACTTTGATGCTCAATCTTTTTCAAACTATTATTAGTTATCCACTTGCAAAGTCTTTTGGGGGGAATACTAACTCTATAAGCAAATTTTAAAAACATAATGCATTAATTTCAATATAGTCTTGCTTTTCACAGCCTTTGCAATAAACCACCAAATCTATCAAACAGCCAGGCGGAGCCCAAATGAATGATTTAATAAGCAGTTTAAAGTTGGAGTTAATTTTGGTCCTATTTTTACATAGTAGTTTAAAGTTGGCAATAATTTTGATACCGTTTTAATAACGGGGTCTGTGAAAATCAAATAGCCCCTACATATTAAATGTAATACAGTTAAATAGAAACCAGTGACAACGAATAGTCACTGGCATGAATGCCAGTTTTTCAGAAATCAGAAATATTATTATGAGAAAAGAAACTGCATTTCATATATCAACATACCATTCGCACAATTAACAATTGGATAGATACCTTTTCCTCCTGTATTTTGCATTATCAAATCCTTAAACGATGTATTTCTAGAGCAACCTATGTTCTGAGGCTTTATTTCAGGAAACATTTGTTGAAGATAATTTTTCTTTTGTTCATTGCCTGTTTGGAAAAATATTGCAATGTGATATAAAATGCCATTAAAAAAGAAATACTTTTTACTAAAATAAGTAAACTTAAAGTCTGTAAAATAAAAAAAAGAATGGGGAACAAAAGAATAACTTAAGATTTATTCAATGCATCAATTTGAAATTGAGATTAAATTACATAAAAGTAAAATTTGAACAAAAATATTGAATGGCAGCAATCATTATCTTAACATAAGTTATGACTGGTGTTTCACAAGGTTTAGTTTTACTTTGTCATGCTTTCACTACAATAATTAACTTCAACATGACACATGTACATTCCTTTATACTGGAATAAAACGATATTTATTAGTTGTTTAAAGTGGCTTTAAAGCCAATTCAATGATTGATCTTGAAAAATATTTCCTGCTTGATAAAAGATGTTTTTATTTATTTTTTAAAAAATAAGCTTTATTTACTTATTATTTTAAATTATTTAATTACATAATTCAAAAGAAAATACTTACCTACAGTAACAAATACTTCACAATGCAAGCTTAATGCAATGTTGATTGCAGCTAAACCTATACCACCAGTTCCTGAGTGAATTAAGATACTTTCTCCTGGTTGAAGTTTTGCACGGATAAACAAAGCATAAAAACAAGTAGCATAAACAACTGGCACTGTGGCAGCTTCCTCTAATGTCCAATGATCAGGAACTTCAAATGTTAGCAGAGGATGAAGAGTAGTTGCTGTAGCCATGCCTCTGGAGCCACAAACACCAGCAACTCTTTTACCAAAAATATTTCTTCCTGACAGTTCAAACCCCAATACACATTCATCATCTTCCAAAACATCTAACCAAAACATAAAACCATTAAAATGTCTTTAAAACCCATAAGCACCAATAAATGCCATATCTGTGTAGACATAGACCAAAAATTGATGTCACTAAGAAAGTATAGATTACAATTAAAAATTCAGTTCTGCAACAATGAAAATAATATAAAATAGCAAAAAGCAATACATACATACCATATATATAGATATATATATATGTATATATAATTATACATATATATACACTACAATACATTGAAAATGCAATACCAAGAAGAAGTAAGCAGAAAATTATTAAAATTTCAGGACAGAAGCACCTCACCGAGTTATGCAAATGACTCAGTGAGGGGAAATGCACAGCTCTCCAGCACACGTTGAATAATTCATAAAGGAAGGAACCTGCAGACTGGGCAATTTTCATTCCATTTTTTCTGCTCCTAAAATCATTGCAGAAATTTCATTCTTGTCTCAGCAGACGTGTGTAGGAAATAATGCCAAGCCGCTGCCGATGAAGGCAGTTCCAGCAGACTGACTATTTTGCGAGCGGAAGCAAAGCCGCCAAGCTTGAAATGACAAAGCTGCATTAGAGGTTAAGTCAGGGTTGACAAATTTATCTAGGATTAGCTATTTTGGCTATTTTTGCTCACATAGTTTTGAAATATTTTAAAGCATTGGCCAAACCAAACCGTTGTTTATTTTTACATTTCCTAAAGCATTAAATAATTTTTAAGTCATGCATCCATTTCTACTCAAAATAATATACAAATCCTAAAAATTAAAGTAAAAGATGAAGCATCAATTAAAAAATAATGTAATATTCATGATAAATTACATGAATGGAAAGAAGTTGTGATAAATATTGGAGCATATAATAGAAATTTACTGTTAAAATTTTCAACTAAAATTTTCAGAGAACTATTGAAGAGCAACACCTAATTATGTGTAATATATTTTGTTACTGATTTTTCTTTTAAAAAATAAATGTTCAGAAGCTAGATAAGCTTTCGGAACAATATTTAGTTAAGCAAAACAAAGCTTTTACTTTTAGTTACAAATGGTAGGAGGGGATGGGGGAGGATCAAGATTGCATTGATTAAGAGCTGCTAGCTTTGTATGAATTTTCTAAATAATAATCATAAAATAATTCTAGTTGTTTAACAGTAAAAACTTTCAGCAATAGAAGGTGACTTGAATCAAAAAGATGAATTTTAAGTTTGAATGCATAAACAATGATATTTTAGAAATATTTCTGAAGCAAAAAGATTTTTTTAGAATAGAGTGTAGTTTAAAAACATGGTACAGGAATTTTGGACCATATTTACACTGTACGAAATTAATATTAAATTACCATAATGAAACAAAATACCTTTGGACGTTCCAATAGATAGTTTCCCAGTGGCTAACATAACATCCTTGAAATTAATAGCAGAATAGTATATATGTACCAAAGAAGATTCAGGAGGTGCGATATATTTCAGAGCTGATTCCATCCACTGGAAAGAAGACAGGTCTCCATATTTAGTGCAGTTTATAAAACTGTGATCAACTTCTCGCACTTGTTTGCCTGAAACAAACACAAAGCAAATAAGCTGGTTGAATACATCAGCAGTTTAAAATAGCAATAAATAATTCTGAAGATGGAAATTTTCATCTTTAGAAAAAGAGGTCATTGTTTCAAGCTTTTCATATCTCAGGCTAATCTTGAAATTAGGAAAAATTGCTACTTCAATAGGGTTGTAGGCCGTTGAAATAGTTTACCAGAGGCAACTGTTAGTTGCAGTGGGGTAAAAACTTCCAAGAAGGCTCTTGATGTTCATTGGGGATAGTTAATTTGACTAGGACCAGCCTAGCTGGGCCCTGTGCCTGTTGCTGGTCGTCACTTTTGTATTTGTATTTGAATCTTTAATAACTGGGTAAGAAGCATCACAGTTGTGCTGTCAAATACTTCTTAGAGGAAAGATGTAAATATAAATTACATTCAGAAGATGAGTAGTAGAATGCCATGCACTTTCTAGATTATAATGTGAATGCAATTCTAATACATAAAATGCTTAAAAATCGAAAGAAAGGAATGAGAGGCATACATGATTACCAGGATAAAAGATTATTTTATTTGCACTTTTAACATCAAGAAGCATAGATTAAAAGCAATTATATAATAAGAATATGAAAAAGAAAAGGTAATAAATTCAAGCAAGTTAAAAAGCACACAGCAATCAAGAAAAGATAAACCCCTTTAGGAGAGATGCGCATGGATTACAGAAAGGGACTTGGCAGGCAAACTTTTTTTTAAGGCCAAAGCATTCCCCCCCCCCCCCCGCCAAGTCAAACACATGTTAAATTTCATAAAGAAACATGTGTTTTATAATAATGCATAAAAAGTCCCTTTTATTTTACATAAAAGTACAACCATTTTAAAACAAGTGGTAGGGTATATTTTAATCAAATTTAAAATTTCTAATTAAAGTACTTCATATTTAATATTAAACAATAAAAATATACCGTATTTTCACTTAACGTTATAAAATATTTCAATAGTATTGTAATAATTAACTTCAAAGTGGTATGTAAAATCATAAAGCATGGATGAATGCAAAGAATACAATAACACAATTTACATTCATATTCAGTGCCTAGTATTTTCTTTCACTTAGGACAAACCATGCATATTGTTCCAAGTTTTTACTGTACAAGTTTTTTCCCTGAGCACAATTTCAGAAAATGATGATTACTCAACCTCAATGGATTTGTTTGTGGTGATTTTATTACATTTTGCTTTACCACTTTAAGCTGCACAAATGAAATCAAGCATCACAAAATAGTTGTCAGAACATCTCTTATATTATAAAATTCCATCTCAAGTAAGAGCAGACATTATAAGTAACCACTTAAAAATGAGTTACTTAGCATATGTTTCTTTATACACTTGTTAGTATATGTTCCTGTTTACACAAGGGAAAACCCAATGATAAAATGAATTTGTTTTTGATTTTAACTGCTGAACTTCAGGAATGTTATCAGTTTTTGTACGAGTACTTCTTATTTATAAAGATTTAGTTTGAAAATAATGGAGTTTTCAATTGTGTTGCAATTTCTACAAGAATAAGAAAACTGTTGAAGGAACTTTTTTTTTTTAATGTTTCTTAGCTGTTTCCCTCTTTCCCCTCACAGAAACTTTGGAGAAACCACTTTTCAGGAAGCAATAATTAATTTAATATAGTAAGGTAAGTAAATGCCTTATTATAATTAAGTAAGGTATTTTTCATTTGCACAGGTTGGCAAACTAAGTAAAAGGGTGTATCATTTCAAATATGAATTTTTATCATAAATAATTTCCAAATAAACAAACAAACAAAAGAAAAATTAAAACTGCACTTTAAGATAAGTTTAATGTCACCTTTATCTATCTTGATATGTCTGAAAGAACCCCAGCAATTGTCTTTCCAAACATTCATCAACAAATTTTTCTTTAAAATTTCACTGTAGAATGGCTCTTCTAAACTAAATGCTGGCAATTTGGTTTTCGAAAATGGATCAGCTATGAAAAGGCACCTGGATTTGATAATCAAAACAATTACAAATTAACAAAAGAAATATAAAGCATAATTTAATGCTCTAATATAGTAGTATTAGAAATCATCACAATAACTTCAGAATTAGTAAAAATATAACAAGAAGAAAAATTACTTTAAGTGTTGAGATCAGTTTATATGATGAAATTATAGAGCAAAATGCTAACTAGCTGATCAGAAACGTTGCATTAACTAACCAATTAGTTTTTTCTTTTATTTATTTTTTTCTTTTTGTTTTAAACTATGTGGTTAAAAAAACAAATCCCTTAAGTGGCATACAAAATCTAATTTCATTTAGTTTGATACCTTGAAATTAAAACTTCTGACTTTCCTGCAAAGTCAGAATGCCGTATTTACCTGGTACAAATAAGGAGAAAATATTGGCCTTCACTAAAAAATATTTCTTCAGAAATTTGATATTATATTCCCTACTGTCCATTGGCCAAATAAGGATAATTGATTTTTTAAAAATCGAAATTATGGGGTTGATACTTAGAAACTAACTTAGACAGGGTGTCTACAAATTCTCAAAAATGAAATTCCGAGACTTTTTCACGATCTTTTCGGTACTTTTCCGTGACCGTTTAGCGACACATAAAATACCGATTCTGCCATATATCCAATATCCGGTGTCACTTGCATGATGTATAAGTACCGGATATACAGCTTTCAAAAATGTAGCAAGTTTGTAATTCACATATATTTTCAAAACATGTTAATTAATTAAGTTTTAAAATCAAGTTTGACATGGTGCATAACAGGATATTTCGTGCAGTGATCAGATCGGATCCCGGATATCTAAAAATATGTTGGATACCAGATATTCGATGCCATCTGGAGGGACCGATGGATAGAAAATTTTTGTGACCTATTCCTGACTTTTGTGACTTTTTATTTACTTTCGTGACCAATTCCCAAATTCATGACTTTTGTGACCTGTAAACACCCTGTTAGATCTATGGTATTTAATATGAACTTTTCAGAAAGTATTTATTGAAATGCACAATGAAAATTTCAGTACATTCATATTTTACTAGGACCAGCCTAGTTGCACACAGAACCTGTTGCGGTCATCACTTTTGTATTTGCATTCTCAGTAAAATCAAAATATTGTTAAAAATTTCCCCAGATTTCAATAACTGCCTGACTCCCTTGTATATAACATATATAATATATGTTTATAATATGAAACGTACAATATAAATCATGTTGTTTTAATTTTTTTCGAATACTGCACTTCTAACGAGTATGCACATAATATCAATTAAAAAATTTACATTAATTATTTTTGAAATGTAGTGTAAAAAGCTCAAATTTAAATGAAAAGTAATTTTCATATTTTGCAAATCTTCAAACTTCAGTGAGTTGCAAACGGTACCATATTTATGTTTAACAATCTCAAAATGTATCATTTAAAGAACACTACAAAAATAAAAATAACTTTTAAATCATACCTAATTTTGTCACCATTTGGTTCTTGCCTTAAACATTTGACCATTCCAATTATTCCATTATCAGGAGAATTCTCAGAGACTAACCATACCCTGTCATATGTTTTATCTTGCAGAGAAGATTGTAGATCATTAAGCCATTGGTTTCCATTATCTTCTAAAATGTGTATTATCTTACTTGCCTTTGGTGAAACTGAGGGACGTAACAAATATAAAGAACAGCCAAGAGAATCTACAATTTTATTAACAGCAACTAAATTCTCCAGTTTAAAGACATTTTCAACTGTGGATGCTTGTTGAACTGGAATTTCTTCATTGCAAAGTGAACATAAGAAAGATTCAGCAGATAAAAGTTGATTTTTAACAAACATTATGATGAATCCATCTTCATCAATTATAGAAACCAACAACTTTAACTGATTTCGTAAATCAGTTATAGAACCGCAAAAGAAAGAACTAATAACTATATTTTGATTTTTATCTTCAGCAATAGAAATAAGGTCTGAAAAAGGCTTCAATTTTATATCATAGGGTTCAAGTTCTTCTATACTTTCATTAGAGGACACCAGTGTTTTATTTTTAAATTTTAAATCTAAATACTTTTGAACCGACTCAGAAAGATGAGGCAGAACTGGTGTAAAACCTTCATGTATTTCTAAAACACTGAGTTTTTTAATGCTATTTTCTGAAATTACATCAAATATAACTCTGAGGCAATTATCATTTAACAGAACATAATTCAATATATCACTTCCTAGATTTTTCACATAATGATAGAATATTTCTTTCATATTTTTCATTGGATTGTTTTTAAAATTTAATTTTGATATTTGCCGGAGTGTATATAATAAACTATGTTTCATGGGCTGCTCATTGAAATCAATATCATTTCCATTATCTACAAAACTTTGAGACAGTTGCACTTTTTTGCCTGTCATTTTTGCTATTTCCTTCATAATGGAATTGCAGGTATTCATGTAATGTAACTGCTTTTCCTGTAAACAATAAAATTTGGGGGGATTTATGTATGGAATAAATGTATATTTTTCTAGTGTAGGTAAATTTGCAGAAGACAAATGCTGAGGAGCAGGATCTACATTCAATTCTGTAATTTCTATACCTGAAGAACGACATCTTTTGCTGAAACGATTGAAATTAACTGGAAATCCTGGGGAGAGAAAAAAAAAACTCAATTTAGTATATTGCATAAACAGCAATAGTATCATTTTAAGATTGGGGGACAAATCTAACCCTGATAGGAAAGAACATATCAGTAACTCATAATCATGGAACTTGCTAGACAGGAAGGACGGCAATCATTACTTTTCCTTCGTATTAAAATGAAATGCGCAGTACTGAAGCATAAATTACACAAGAAGAAAAATACAAAGAGCTGAAGAAATTACTTAAAAGGTTAAGCTTACATTTTTAAAATTAAAAAAAAAAGACTTTCAAATTTTTTGAAGTATCTTTTATGAACTATAGACTTTCTGACTGAACTATAGTCTTTCTTATAGTCTTATGAAGAGTCTTTTATGAACTATAAGACACACAAAGTAAGTAAAAAAGCAACAAATTTAAGCACAAAATTAAAATACAAAAGTAGACACATTTCAGAATTACATGGAATTCCTTTTTCAATGCAAGCAAGAAAGGAGCAAGAAAAGCAAAGACCCTACAAGAGTCCTGCCAAATGAGAGGATTCCCCTAAATTCCTTTTGTTGCACAAAAGGTAAACTTTTATGCTTACTATAAGACACACTTTTTACTTTGAGAAATAGACCCTAAAATTCAGGTGTAAAATTATATTTGAAACAGATTTTAAAATGTCCAGTGCTTTATTTAAAATTTCGGTCAGTCTCAAAAATGGTTGTATAAATATGCCCCAGGAAGCCTATTGCTATCTGGTAATATTGGATTTAACTGCACCAATGCAGCAAACATGAGTTTCCAGGATTTACAAGCATGCTTAAAACACAGACACACAAAATGTCAATGTTAAAAATGAGTTTTATCAGAAAATTTGCTCTAAAATTAAGATGAATAATAAATACACTCTGTAACATTCTGTAAAATGCAGTATCATGCATTATATGCATTTTTCTACTTCTAAAAAATAATACAAATTAAACATATGCCCTTAAACCCCTCCACTTACCGGAAAATTCTGAAACAATGGGTCTATCCAAATGGCTTTTACTTTGTATTTTATTACTTCACAAAGGTTTTATCACTTTTATTTAAGTTTAGATAGAGCCAAATAATAGTGATAATAAAAATTGCGTATGTAAATCCCAAGCTGATTTGTTTATTTGGAATAATTTTGCAAAAAGCACATTTTGTATCCTATATTTACTGTTCAATTACAAAAAAAAGAAAAAGAAAAAAATGGAAAGAAAAAGAAGTTGTTAGATTTAACAATGTGGAAAAATAGCTTACGAGTACAAGAGCTAGACTTTTCAAATTTTGATCAATTTTATAATGATCTTTATTTTTTATAATCATTATTGGAAGGTGTTAGCATATTTCTTATAAAATGCATAACACAAATTTACCTCTGACATCTGTATATTTAGGATTTCTTAAATGCTCTTTCAAAACTTTTGGATCAATTTTAAAAGACAAAGCTCCAGTTGGCAAAGGAAAGAATCTGCATTCGTTGATAAGTCCAAAAAATAAAAGAAGTGCATCAAGAAAAGGTATCCATTTTTCATTCCAAGATATAAGACCTTCTGTTCCTAAAGGAGGGAACAAAGAAATTAATATTATTTAATAATAAAGTATTTAAAATTCATAACATTTTACTATGCTAAATTTTCACAATAAGTTTGCCACTTTGGCTATTTGGGAAAAAAAAAATAGCAAAAAAAGTTTAGCAAATAATTTAAACAATTTGAACTTTTATTTATTTATTCATTTTGGCTCAATAATTACTTATGATGTTTGCACATTTCATTAATTTTGCATCACTTAACTTCATTTATAAGTTCATATCCAACAAACTTTTAAACTAAATTATGAGTAAAATTGAAATTTCAAACACTGAATAAGGTATATATTTGAACATTAAAAAAAAAAAAAAAAAAAAAAAAATACTATTTACCATCAATATTCATTTCCACAAGCTCTCTGAAACAAGGTCCATATTGATATCCATATATTTTCAATTCATTATATATATCTTCTCCATTTATCAAGGAAGCAAAATCTCTACTCTTCAACAGAGGTTCGGGATCATCAAAGGAAATGCTTTTTGGTTGGTAAATTTTACCACTTGAAACAATGGAATTGCCTTCAATTATTTCAAAGTTTCCGGACATATCTAATATTGTAACTCGGAACGTTATTTTTCCTAGAATGACAGAAAAATTTAGTTAGATTTGAAGAATTAAGATCAAATTTTTTTCAAAAATTATGCAGTTTCCAAATACAATAGTCTTGAAAACTCTGCATGAGATAACTAGGCAGTCCAGATAGGCCTGTCATTTAGGCGATCAGAGAGGGGGTCAATCCCCCCCATGGGTGATTTTCATTGGCAAACAATTTTCAGAACTTGACATAAAATTTTAAGAACATGTATGCTCGATGAATTTAAAATAAAAATCAGTATAATGTATAATTAGAAAAACAGCCCCCGCCCCCCAACACATAATAATAATAGCTCTTACACATTTTTAAAAATTAGTTAATTAAAAAGTTATCTCTATGCAAAAGTACGTAATATAAATATAGTTTCACTGAGAGATAGTTTTAAAAATCAAAACCTCTTTTGTGAACACTTTTCTTTTATGGACAAATATTTTTGTACCACTGATGTCCGCTATAGAGGGGTTGTACTGTATATATATGTGTGTGTGTGTATATATATATATACATTCACAGAATATATCGTGGGCATACAGGTAAAACTGACCAAGTCAAATTTTCTTATTCTTGGCAAGACGACTTTAAAGTTTTTTAACTTCAAATTTTTCCATAAATAATTATCTGTACTATATTTTACCTTTTAGTCTTGTTATTAGTTGATTTTGAGAATTAGACTTGGCCACTTTTACCTGTCATAGACAATCCAAAAAAGTTCGACTTGATAATATAATACGAAAAATGAAAATTTTTGACTTGGTCAGTTTTACTTGTATGCCCAGTGCCCACGATATGCAAAACAAAAGTTACTTAGTTTATCAAATGTCACAACTCATATAATATCTGATGTAATACTGAAATCCATTCAGTTAACTTCTTTCAAGTTAAATATAATAAAGATTTAAAAATATGATAAAGGGTTTTTGTGATATAATGACTACCTAAGCTTTTTTTCTTAAAACTATCATACTTAAAATAATAGCTTACTAAGCCAATGTTCTTAAAATCAATATTTATTATCATACTTTTTTCAACATTACTTTTGCAAATACAGTAAAACCCCGTTATACTATGCCTCAGTAAACAGTAGTGGATATACAGCAAAATCGAATATACAGCAGTGACTTTCATGTCCCCCGACGTTTAAACCACCCTTTATCATTTCCATTTGTAGGTGATTCCTTATTTACCACTGTAAATAAAGCCAGCCCGAGCACACAACTATTCTAGCCAAAGAGTTCCCATCCATAGAGATGAGATATCCTACTATTTCCCCTCTATGCTCCCATCCTCCCCACCACACACACTAACAGATAAAACCCCCTATTGTGATAGGCCTGATGCACACCTTTTTCACGATTTTTCTCTCTTTCAACCTAGGACACTATATAGCTTGATTTCAAAATCGGGTGCAATCGCTCCAACTTGTTTCTCTAGACATGGGGGAGCTCAATCTGTCAGGAACTGTTCAGTTCAATGCTTAACTATTCCATTTTCAGAAGTTTAGTTATGTGTGTGTAACTTCTTTTATAGTGCTATAAACCTTTGTATTCCATGTTCTTTAGCATTGCTAAAAAGTAAACATATACTCCAGTGTACGCAGGCTTAAAGCATTGTTTATTTAAGAAGTGCGTTCCTCCCCTTCCAAATCTAAGTTTTTCTAGAGACCTCTCCCCCTTCACAATCCCATGTTGATAGCATAAAGATATTTTTAAGCCCCTTTTTTTCTCGGGACACAGTTGGTTTATAACTTCTTGCTTCATAGACTGATTGCGCAGTTGAGATGTGTGCTTCTTGCACGGAAATTACAGTGAATAAAATGGCAGCAAAGAAGAAAAGAAAAAAATATACTATAGAAGACAAGTTATGAGTAATTGATCAAGTTAAAAATGATGCAACAAAAGTGAGTATTATTTCGTGAATATGGTTCCGCGGTGTAGTTTCATTATACCGCGGTTATGTTATAACGTGGGTGCCAAACATGTCCTTCGACACCCGCGTTTTAATGGGGTTTTACTGTGTATACAGGATGGGGGGAAATTAATGACCCCGTTTTGAGAGGGTATAAAAAAAACTAATACAATTTGAGAATTAAAACTGTTTTCATTTTGATCTGTATATAATGCCATTTTTTAACATTAAGTTTTGATTACCATTTCACCAAGGTGACGGCCTTTAACAGCAATACACTGATTCAATCTATTTCTCAAGTTTTAGGAAACATTTCTGCACATTTCAAGGGGTATGGCAGATTTTTCCTCTGTCTTTCAGCTCTTCTAAAGTATGGGGGCAATGTTTCAAACTTTTTGCCTTCAAATAACCCCAGAGAAAAAGGCTTCCGCTAGGGACCATAGCATAATGCAAAATATTGAAATGCACATGAAGAGGCTCTCTGCGTGGAAGAATAGACAGCATCAGTGTATTGCTGCTAAAGGGCTCCACCTTGCAGAAGAGGTAATCAAAACTTAATGTTAAAAAAATGGGATTATATACAGATAAAAATAAAAAAAGCTTTAAGTCCCAAATTGTATTAGTTTTTTTTATACCCTCTCAAAACCAGGTCATTACTTCCACCCATGGGTGATTCTGAGCAAGAAAAACTCAGCATGAAATTTTCGGAAAACAATTACAAATTTAAAATAAAATTATGTAAATAGGTGTCCACTTAAGGTAGCATATGTTAAAATATCTTCTAACTTTTTAAAACATTTCAAATATTTATAGGATGCAAAAGGACTAATGAATTCCCAGCGAAGCACGTGTTCGATGTTGGCATGCTTTCAAAATTTTACTTATACTTTACAGAAATTAAGAAAATTCAATTAAAATATTAGAGATCTTTGAAAGTTCATGAAAATTTATCCCCGAGTTCATGGTGTAGTTGAAAGAAAATCTCGCAATTAGGAATTTTGATTAATGCATGATCGACGATGGGGGGAGGGTGGCAGCTAAAAATCTCCTCTTTTCACATAGTAAAAGATGCAATGAATGGTTGCAAAGCGATAATATTGGTGGCCAAGAATTTTGCTCCTAAATGTAAACACTAAGCTTAATTTTAAAACATTGGGAAATTATTAAGAACAATTTTCAAAAATCGGGAGAAAAAAACCAAAAACGAAAGATCTGGAGATTGGGGGAAAAGCGTAGTCTTCTTTAATAATTGGGATATTTGGAAACTCTATATCATCAAACAAGTCTCAAGGTTAATTGAAAAATTTTCCGAAAACCAAATTACCTTTCAATTTTTGGACCAGGTTCTCAAAAATTTTCGGAAATTTCTGATCACCCCTGTTTCCGCCCCACCCTGTACAATATCCACAAAATCAAACATTTCCAGAAAAGGAACTGAAATGTGATTAGTTGCAGAGATCAGGGCCAGCCCTAGGGCAAGGCAGCTGCCTTGGGCCTCGCGCTTGGGCAAGTCTTGATTGTGTTGCTGTATTTTTTTTTAATTTTGAAATTTGGTCAATATAAAAATTGTCAAGTAGTTTACCGGGCCGAACAGGACTGTTTTCTTTCAAACCCGAATGTTGTTTTCGTCGTAAAAGACGAACCTTTCGAAAAACTACAAGGGGGAGGGCGAGGTGATGAGGTTTTTGTATGAGTATAGGACAAAGCAGAGAGAAACAATGGTCGAAAGAGGAATGTTGTGCAATAATATAACTTGGGGCAAGGGGGAAGGGTTCTTACGGAACAAAGCTGTAATTTCTTGGTAGATAAATAAGTTTTAGAAAAACATTTCACTTTAAATGCAAATAGAGACATTGATGGAATGATACTTGCCGAGAATTCGAAATACTTAAATCAATTATCCTTAAATCAATTGTGGGAGATGCAATTAAAATGTTAGAATTACTTATGCAAATGTAATAGATCCGAAAATTTTCCTAACACATATGTTGCATTAAGAATTTTGCTTATTATACCTGTCACAGTTGCATCTGGGGAAAGAAGTTTCTCTAAAAACATTTTTGCGCACAGCAATAACTGAGGACAGACTCATCAATTTGGCTATAGTAAGCATTGAAAACGAGATTGCAGCAAACTAATATCGGAATTTGGATCACTTAAAGCACATAAAACTCTTTAACATGTGGACATTCATAAATGAAAAAAAATCTTTACAAAAGGAATGTTAAAACAAAACATTTTTGCTGAAACATAAAACAACTAATATATTTATACATTTCTTTGTTCATTGTTATTCCATTTTATATATTTGTTTTCATTGTTATTTATTCTCATAATTCTTTTCTTCTTCTGTTAATACATCGTCGCTTGAAAAGAATAGTGACACAACTCAAAAAATACCGAAAGTGAGATTTTTAATTGATAATACTTTTAAAAAATTGATTTTTCATATGGAGCAAAAAACTAAGCCGTAGATAGCAAGTTGCCCGTAGATAGCATAAGTATTTTTTCAGAATGAAAATAAAATGCCATTTTTTATAAAAATTTGTTGAACAGAGGCATAACTCATGTTGTGTTTCGACTGCTGCATGGGTAAGTACTACCAATTTTATTGAAAAAAGGCACAACTCAGATTAGGTCCTCAGTGATATAGTCCCTTATAGAGCAATAGAGACCCATTTTGTGTTGTGTCTGTTTTGCTGTTAATGTAGGATTTTTTCATAAAATTTTATAATGGACAATAGAGACATATTTGGAGTTGTGTCTGTATTGATTTTAATGTTACAATTTTTTTAAGACCTTTTCAGGGTTATTACACTATTCCTCAAATTGTTGTTTCAGAAAAATTGATGTTTTTATTCGAAAGAGACACAACGCAAAGTCTCCTAAATTTGATTACAATTTCTAGGAACCCTAAAAGGCTAGCACAAAAACTGCAAGAAATAAACAAAAGCAATAGTATTAACCCTTTTTAAGGGGCATTACAATAATTAGAAATCGTTATGAATGAAACAGCAATAAATTACATATTGCAACAATTTAAAAACTGGTCTCCTGAAAAAGTTGCTTTTTTGAGTAGTATTACTATTCTTTTCAAGCAACGACATGTGCATTAGCAAAATATTTTCTGAAATGATTCAAATAGTAATACTTCTCTGCAGGATCTACATGATTTCCAAAGTCATGCGGAAATTTTCTTGAAGAAGCTGCAAAAGATGGGGGGGGGGGGGGGGGGGGGGCTCGCGGACACGCTTTTGCCTTGGGCCTCGCAAACTCTAGGGCCGGGCCTGGCAGAGATTATGGCTCAATTCTGATCTGCTTGACCAAACAACAGGTTTCTTTGGAGTAGAAAATAGAATTAAGGTCTTAAAAATATCTCACAGATTCTACATAGTAAGGTCATTGGTCCTCCAATTACTACAGAGCCCCATGTCAAAACACGCCCCCTTCCATTTTTGTCAAGCTTAGGAAGGACTTAGTGATATAGTCGAAGTAGACGATAAGGGTCCCCAGTTTCTTCTCGACACAAGCATTTCCCCACTTTTTGATTTCAATAACTTATGTTAATATTTTTTTAACCATCCCTCCACCTTTTTTTCCCACAACTATAGTAAACTAAATAGGTATATAAGAATAAGTTTCAATCTTCTCTTTCATTTGGTTCTCCTACCGGCACGGACCATATTGTTGTGATACCCCCTAGCAGCACAGCGGTGCAGTACTGAAAAAAAAGTTGGGGGGACGCGTATGCATACGAAGATAAGCAATTGATACACTTTTGACAAAGTGTCAAAAGTGAGGAGACACTTATGTTAAAATGTAAAAAAATGGGGGGGGGGGGGGAAAGCTTGTATTGAAATAAAAGGTAGGTGGACGCCTCCCCCCTTGACTACACCACTGCTCTAGCATGCATCACATGGAGGCCATAAGTGATGTTTTAACCCACATTAGGCAGGTTACTGCTCTCTGATACTACCAACAGTTTTCATATCACTTCTTCCTCCATAGTACCAGTTTTACAGAAGCATCACAAATTGGGTATACAAAGAGAATGCTAATTTAAGGCTGAAGAAATATGGTCATGTGAAAAACCACTCTCTAAAACCAATAAGTAGTAATTTAATGTCTTACCATACTACTTGGATAATAAAATACAAATGATAGGCAGCAAATCAAATCATACTGATGCATTCTCAGGGGTCGATCTAACATTTGTTAGCAGGGTCCGTTTTCTGTGAATTTTAAAGAGATTTTTGTGAAAAATCAACTAATTTTGTGGAAATTGAAATGTAGAGTCATAAAAAACTTCAGGGCAATTTGCTGCTTTTTTAATAAATGATGCTGTAAAAGTACAATTTAGAAGCTTGCAATTTTGTGAAGGGTCCGTTTTGATTGATTTGAATTTTGAGAAGGGTTCTGTTTTGGTTAATTAGAATTTTGTGAAGGGTCCGTTTCGATTAATTGGAATTTTGTAAAACGTCCGAAAATGGATCCAAATTTTCTCTGGTGCGACCCCTGATTCTAGTGACCTAATCAATACAGTGCCTATGCAAAGTTTCAATATTGAGGTTTGAGATGACAGGTTTGCAAAAACTGTTCATTGAAAGAAATATTTTATAAACACACGATTCTAACATCAATTAAATAGATGGAAATTTTTTAAAATATAATTTAACATATTTTTTTTTTGTTCAACATTCAATTATTAGTCAGAACACATAATGAACATTCTTTGCATTTTTATTGGCAAGACAAACAAGTGACTAAACTGATTTTTAAGCGCATGCTTCATACATTTAGGTAAAAATAAAAGACTTACTTGATTGGTTCAAAATAGTAGCTTTATGTATTTTAAAGTTTTCAATTACAAAAGGAATTTCCTCAAATGGTCGATTTAACTTGCTAGCCAATGCTTGCCATGCAAGAACTACATATCCTGTGGCAGGGAATAAAGCTTTTCCATTTATGCAGTGATCCATCAGGTAGTTATGTGCATCTTCAAGGTCAAAGCTTTGTGAATATTCACTTGTTTGAGCAGTCCACTTAGGCACATACCATTTCTGAGAATAATTCCATTTAATTAAATCAGAAATCATTGGGATACTTCTAGGAACTGGGAATTTTACTGCAGGATATAGTTTTTCTATTTTAGGATTCAACCCTTCAACGTAAAGCCTAAATTTAAAAAAGAATAAGAATTAAAAAAGTGTCAATATTAACTGCATTAAAGAAAAAACATGATACATCATTGAAAAAAAAAATCTTTAGAAAATGACTTTAGTCATATAACCTTGGTCACAAAAAATGCAGCACATGGCTTTAACCCTTAATTACTTGTGCTGATGTATTTTGTACACCATTGCAGCTTTAACTGCTGTTATTTTATTTCTGCTTAAATGATAAAATTTTCCCCACAATTAACCTACAGATGACTCATGCTGAGTGTTGTATGAAGGTTTTAGTTTTCATTCATTTGACTCAAAGAAATTGAGTGATGTTTTGCCTGTTTGGTGAATGGAAAGCACCACACATGAAAGTCTGTTTTGATCTCTGTGTCATCTGTACTAGGGCAAGAAATAGTATAACTACAACTTAAGGGTTAAAACCTACTATAAAGTGTTCATACAACATGTTTCTTTGCAAAGAACATAACACAAAAGTTTTCAAGCATAAAAATTGCACTTTTCAAAACAATAAAGAATGCAACAAGGAATAAGTACTAGTTTTTTTCTTTTGTATGTTAATGAAAAATTAAAGATGTCTTATGCATATTTTAAATGTTTTTTTTTTAAAATTATTGTTACATAGTTATTGCATTTAACTTAAGTCTAATCTTACAAAATAACAAATTTCTTTTTACAGTCTCAATCTGTCTGTTTCCCATTTCTGTTTGTTTCTTGTTTAAGAAGATCCATAGGAGAGACCTGCATTGATTCCCAAAAGCAGAACCAATATGTGGCAGGTAATGCATTGGCTACTCAGGAAATATATACATACCCATAGCCGTTTAGGAATTAACTGGGTGAGGAAGGACACAGCTAACATTTAGGAAACGGCAAAATAAAAAAGGCATATGCTTATTTAAAAAAAAACATTAAAATTTAGTGTAGCGTGGATAAATCCTTGAAAGAAACATCAATACAGCTACTGGAAATTTAATGGGAAAAAATAAATAAATAATCTCGCATGCTATTGTAGTCTTCTGAATTCAGATAATTGGTTTCAGGGGAAATAAAAATTAAGTGTACTTACTTTCCCAGTGATTGCATTAAGAACTTTATATTGTTTTCATCATTTCTCTTCATAAGCCCAATGTATGAAGCATCTGCACCAATGACTCTCTTAAGTATAGATTGCAGCAGAAAATGAGGTCCAATTTCTATCGTAATTGCATTTGAAGGAATTTTTTTGATAGCTTCACTAAAAAGAACAGGAGACATCAAATTATGAACAAAATATTCAGCTCCTGCTATTTGACAATCTTCTTTTTCCCACTCTTTCTCAGGATAACTGGAACTTATCCAACGTTCAGTTCTTGGTTTTGGAGTTGGTATCAGCTGTAATAAATCTGTTATTAATTCTCAATAATTATTGAAAAAATAAAAGGCGGGAAAATGATTTTTATAAAAGCTAGAACTATATTAAGAATTTCTAATATTAGCTTGCAAAATCAGCATGAGAATTGAACTTTATAGTTTTTCTTTGCGATAAGTATTAATTTGAAGAGTATTTTTTATGCAATCCCCACAGCAATGTGTGGCAGAATTGGTGTGGAGATTGCATGCTTTGGTGGTTTCCAACTTATGAATTTTTTATTAATATAACTACAGTAATATTTCAATTTTTAATAAGGTAATTTTATAAATTAAAAACATTAATTTAAATGACACAAGCAACCCTTTGAAATATAGCATGAGTGGCTCCCGGTAATGCTAATGCAGCATTCTTGATCATGGCACTTATGCTGATGCGGCGTATCTGTGCATTTTAATTTTTTTCTAGGCCATTTTTGTTGGGAGCAGCATTTGCGCTGATGTGGCGTCTCTTCTGGAAATTACGGTAATTGTTTACTTAATTTTAAGCAGGTCTAAAGCATCAATGAAAATATACTTGATTGGAAAGCCTTGATTAAAAGCAATATAACAGAAAAAATTGTATATAAAGCTGAAAATGTGCATCATAATACAGTTGGCAATGTAAATACATAGAGATGAGATAGTACGTATAGGACGCAAGTAACCAGTTTCTCCTCGAAAAACACACACGCCAGAGTTAACCACAGATCACGTGGAATTTGGCCTGGTCGGGTGTGCAGTATTTGGCGAAGATCGTGCATCCTCGAGCACAAGTATTTCCCCTCTGTTATTCTTGCTGCTTACTCTTCGCGCATAGGATGCGTCACTTTTTTTACAGCGGTTTCCTTCTTGCAAATATTCATGAACTACATTTTCAATTAAATCTATTGAAAAAAATCTTAGCAGTTATATTTTAATGAGCAATTTATAATAAAAGTATGCGTTCGGTTTGAAATTCGTCAGCTTTTCTGATAGTTTTAAGGAACCTGTACCTAAAATAATCCAATGAAAGTTTGGTTTTTATTTATTACTCTTGATTTTTTTAGAATTTGATTTTATTTTTGCCTTTTGGCACACAAGATGTTCTGAACTTGAAAGAATTTTTCGTTTTTTAGCTTGTGCACGTATGCAGTGTGGAAATGGGAGGGGGGGGGGGGGGGGGGTGAGTTGACCTAAAAATATAATTTAGTATTTTTATTTTAAATTCAATATGCATGGGACAGTAAATGGGTGACATGTAAGTTCACCTAATTATATAATTTAAAATTTTTATTTTAAATTCAATATGCATGGGACAGTAAATGAGTGACATGTAAGTTCACCTAATTATATAATTTAAAATTTTTATTTTAAATTCAATATGCATGCCTTTTTAGAAAATCTTGTATAAATTCGGATTTTTTAAGAATCATTCACAAATACAAACGCTTTGAAAACATGAGTAATTAATAAAATTTTATTTATTATTTTATGAAAAAGAAAAAAGTGTGGTAAAATACTTTTCAAAACGCAGTACAAAAAATATCAGTTTAAAGTTATTTATGAAAGCTTAGATAGAAAGCTTAGGGATCATTCATAAATGACGTCACACTTCGAGGAGGGAGAGGGTTCATGAAATTGTGACAAAGTGTGAGAAGGGGAGGTGGTAGTGAGAAATGTGACATCCCTGCTTTTGCAACATAGCGTGACATGTGACAAAAGGGGGAAAGGGCCCGTTGAAGTGTGACATTTTGCGACAAAGGGTGGAGAGGGGCCAGATATGTGGGGAAAAAGCGTGACATCATTTATGAACGGTCCCTAAGTATAAACTCATATTACACAAACTGCACAAAATATTCAGGTAAATATCAACACCCTGATAAAAATGGTACTGTTGAATTTTAGTAATCTATACTTTTTATTCTCACTTAAAAAATATTATTTAGATTTAAATAAGTTTAACAAATTATCAACAGGTAAAAAAAATTACCAAAGGTCAGTAAAACAGATTTTAAAACAGTCAATCACAATTAAACACAAATTATTTTTTAGCATATTCTCATGTTATTGTTTTGGTTTTAAAACCCCACCCATCTTAATTGCAAGCAGAAGAAACTTTACATAAAATATTTTAGTTAAACAGTGAAAATTTAGTCCTTAAAACATTTTTTCACTAGGAGATAACTTTAAAACTTTAATAAAGCATTAATTGAGCTACATAACCCCAGAAGCTAATATGATATTCCTTTCAAATTTGTTTGGAAGATGTGCTTAAACAGCTGTTTTGAAATGACTATTCTGTACTAGGGGATCATTCATAAATGATGTCATGCTTCGAGGGGGTAGGGGATTCGTTAAATTGTGACAAAGTGTGATGAGGGGAGGGGGGTAACGAGAAGTGTGGTATCCCTGCTTATGCAACATAGCGTGACATGTGACAAAGAGGGAGAGGGGGTTCGTTGAAGTGTGACATTTTGTGACAAAGGGGGGAAGGGGGTCAAACATGTGGGGAAAAAGCGTGACATCATTTATAAACGGTCCCTAGACTGTTTAGTAAAAATAAAAAAAAATAAATAAAAGAAAGAATTTTAGTTTACTTAAAATTTTAAAATAATGAAATTATGTTAAAATTATAATTTTTTCTTTAAAAAGGTTATGTTTTAACAGCTACCCTGATTTTACTAAATTTTTACCTGGCCTTAATTACACATACAGCATCAAACAACCAAACAAAACGTCATAATTTTTCTTTAATCATTAATTGTAATGATATACCCTATTACTAATGAAACATTTAAAAATTAACATATAAACTACCCTAGTTACTAATTTAGAAATATCAATTAACACTCACTCATGGGATAATATAAAGTTTTATTGGCAATTTAAAGAACCATAACGTGAAACAAAGCTGTTCTGTTTGCTAATATGTTGGCGACAAAATAGTTCACCAAGAGAAACAGACAAGAGCATCAAGGCTTTTTGCAATAAAAACTGAATAAATATCGAAGCATTACATTTATTGGATACTTAATTAAGGCAAACAATCAATGCCAGTATGAAACACATAACTAATTACTAACTAATCACAATTGAACAAGTATTATTAAGTATTTCTGTGAAACAGAGCAAAAATATCATCACATGGGTGAGTGTTGAAGCATTTAAAAATCATTGTTTAAAGAAAAAAAAGTAAATATAATTGTCGCCTTTGCCTATGAAATGATACAGGACTATCCTTGGAATATTTCTCTTGACATCCAAAGGCGCAGCAACAATGTACCATGATTAAAAATCCATATCAGTTAATAAAATTAGCCGATTGCAATCCACGGAGTACAGATTTAAATGCTGTACATAGCAGACAACTCGAAATCGGTCCACACACCAAGTGATTTCATCTTGGGCACATCAGACGGGTTGCTTCATGACCTCTACCCCTACTATTTCACCTCTATGTGTAAATACTGGCAGCAATATAATCTTACACAATTATTTCAATTAATTCATGGTTGTTTTGTTTTTGTAATTATTTTCATTAGATATAAATAATTTAAAATTCACTTTATGAGTTATTATTTATTTTTTTTAACATCTAGTCCTTTCCTATCTATAATAATTATTTAATTCAATGACAGTAGAGATTTTTAGTTGGCAGAGAAATTAAATGGAACAGAATATCCAAAATAGTAAATGCATACTTCATTGAGGGCAGACTTGAGTGCTGCAGCAGCTGGCCAAACAAGTTGAGAATGGAAAGCATATCCGTAAGCATTAACAACTTTTGCAAACACATTCTCTTCCTTTAATTTATTAACAAAGCTCTCTACATTTTTCTTCTGCCCACTAATAGTTACTGAATCATCTGCATTATGACAAGCAGGGTAAACATTCTCAGGGCACCTTTTCTTTGCATCTTCCCAAGAGAGACCTTCAGAAAGTGAAATATATTTTGCATTAATATTTGAATGTTAAGACCAAATAAATATATATATATATGGTATAATTTAAAAGGAACTAAAAAATGTTAAAATAAAAATGATAACTGATCATTTTATTTTGAAATTTTTTAGTTTTTAAATTATTTCATATTTTTCTTGTACTTGTTCATTGCAGCATAGGTGCAAAAATTTACAAAAGCTGTTTTGGATTTTTAGGGGATTGTTTATGGGAATTATATTTTTATCGCATTTGTGTGTTGATTTACACATTTACTAATTCATAAGCAACTTTGAGACGACTGGGTCTTTGCTGGGCATTTTAGATTTTTGTGGGTTTTAACTTTTTCCTTTCTTTCCTTTATGAATATATCAAAAAATTTGCCTCCAGTACAAGAGGGCTACAACTTAGAATTGACTATTTTTCTGGAGAGGCATTTGAAATTTTAACCATAATTTTAAAATCTAGTTTCCCCTCTAATTCATTTATCAGAGATTAAATAATATTTTGAATAGTTATAATCTTATGTGGGCATTATTGCTCTTAAACGTGTAGAATTTTTTACAAAAATTATGGAATTCTCACTTCAGTTCCAATTATCATGTGAATTATCTTAAAAGAGTATAAAACAAAGTCGCTTCCCGTGTCTGTACGCTGAGATCTTTGAAACTACACAACGATTTTAATGCGGTTTTCATCAATAGACAGAGTGATTCAAGAGAACGAATTATAGACCCGTTAGAAAACAATACGACAGGTAGTTCTTTTTTTATTCGAATTTTACGCAAATTTCCCCATAAATTCCCCAATATGAGGGTGACAAAAACCTTGCACATATTAACGTAATATATTGATCGAAAGTGCTAAATTTTTTGCACAAGATGAAATTTGTTCGAAGTTTCTAAGTCAATAAGAACGTTAGTTATAAGCTTTTTAGTTTGAATTTTTAAGGCTTACTATGACCCAAAAATAATATTTAGCAGTTTCCTCAACTCCGGGTGAATAGTGTTAGCTTAGTTTCAATATAAAACTTATTTTTCAAAATAGTTCAGTTTAATAAAGATAAAACAATAACAAAGCATATTTTCAATTTAAAGTTTTTCTCAAATGAGCAATAATTTTTAAATTCGAGATTGAACTTGATAAAAGTTCCGTCTCCCCGATTTTACCATTTCCTTGATTTAGCAATAGCTATTTAAATAAATATCGCCTTGAAAAGTTTACGGACGTAAAGTTTATTCTAGACTTCAAATAACATGGCGAATGACGACACGCTACAATTTGACTTTTTTAACTAGGCGTTGTTGATAAACTGGCGATAAAGAATACTAACAAAATTGTGTATACGTCTTTTAGGTATGGTTTACAGTATCATTTAAATATAAATATTATCACCTACGATTTCATCTCTATGGTACCGCTAGCGAAGCTTCATTTCGTTATGAAAATTATGTTTCGGTTAGCGAGACAACAGTTCACCATGGCTGGAAAATAAAATTCATATGATATTGCAATTTCATTCTTGCAATCAATCTAAGATCATCGCCAAGACTCATTCCAGATGAATAGTAACGCAACAAATGACGCCATGCTACAATTTGACAGTTTTAATTACCCTCTGGTGACAAATCTGACCCTACTGATGGAATTGTTCCTAAGTTTTCTTAATTGATTCTTCTACATGTTATATTACTTTTCAAGCGTTGACAATGTCCAATTTTTTTTTTGACAAATAGACACACGATGTTTTTCAAACACTGCAGGCTTTATGCTGCAGGTGACTTTTTTAATACTCTTAGCAAGGACAGCGCTGTAGGCGACGTTTTAAAAATTCAACCCGGGCAACGCCGTGCGGGCACCGCTAGTCTCAAATAAATTAAAAAGTAATACAAATAGAAACTTGTCCTTTTTTTCACAAAAAATACAGTTAAGCATACTTAATTCTGAAATCACTGCCATTTTCACTTTTAAAAAAAAATTCTGATTCTTTTACACTGAAAGAGCAAAATATTCGCTAGCACAAATATTTTCTTGCTTCTATGAAAAGTTACCAGGGTTGTTTGGTTTAAACCCCCACGTAGGTTTAAACCAAATGTTTTTTTTTTATAAAAACACTTGGTTTAAACCAAACATTTTTTCATTTATTAATTTCATTATTAAAAATTGCAAAATCCTATTTATGTAGAAATTACAAGCACAGCACTTGGTAAATAATGAATTTGTAAATTAACCAATTTTTTTTTCTTTTAATCAGTACAAATTTTTCTTATCTTCTATCTACATATCAGACTATTTGGGTTTTTCTAAAATTAGCTTGGAAAAAAAAATCATATTCTAAAAGTTAAATGATATTGCAATTCCTGGAGTTAAAGGACATAACCTAACCCATTTGCAGCCTGGAAAAGGCTTCAAAATTAGTTTTATTTAAAGCTTTTCTACTTAAAAAGAAATATGGTCTTACTTTTATAAAATTGTTTTTACAAATATATTTAATAAGGAAAAATAAAATTTGTATTTAACAAAATAAAAATAATGGTGATAATTTCTAAGCCAATGTTGCTGATTTGTATAAGTGTTATCATTGCTAAATCCAGAAAGTGATTATTTTTATTACTTTTAAAGAAAATATATATATATATAATAAGAGACTTGTAATCATTAGTTCATATTACTGATATTGTAAATCAGCACACATTATTTTTAATACATTTTTCATTTTTGCTTATTTTTTATTGGGCAAGTTTTGTGTTGCTTAAGTGGTATGTGTGGAGCCATGCCTTTGTTTCGATCCTTCATTTTATTGTTATCCGCGTTATTGTTGAATTTGCCATGCCGCCGTAGCTGAACCGCAATCTTATCCCCACGAGAGTTTCGTGTGTGCCAAGATCGGCCCGGCTCCATTGCAGTATTGCTTAAGGTGGAAGGAAGCAGTGAGGGTGGAGAAGGTCGGTTACCTCCAAAGAATGGGGTTAGCTATGAATCAGCATGTTACAAGAATGTGAATTTCCCTGGTCTGCAAAGTGTTTGATTGTTGGCTCTCAGTCACCGCGCCATTCTGGGTTTTAGTGTTTCTTTTAAATAAATTAGTGACTTTGTTTCATTCTGTGTTTTGAATGAATGCTTTGAATTTATGCCAGTGACTGTGGTAAGAATCTCCTTAGGTAGGATCTCCCTTTATTTCAACACACAAATATAGATAAGAAGACCATCTTTTGAAAAATAATTTAGAATTGCAGCAATAGGATTTGGTAAAAAATCAGACTGCTTTGACCTTGTGACTGCTGTTTTGTAGCCATAACAAAAATAAACATTATTTTAACATACCAACAGCTGCCATTGCACCAGATGCCAGTTTTGCACTTTCAACAGCTTTACCTCTCCAGTATGCAGAAAGTATAGTTTGTTCTGCTGTACAGCATCCATCTGCATAAGCACAAACTAGTTCGCCTGTGCTATGACCAACTATGCCATCAGGATTTATTTCAATATACCTTAGGAGATCAATTAATGCAATCTACAATAAAAAAAATAAAAGAAAAGTGAGAAAAGTAATAATTACAATATTATCAAACACCAATCTTATATATATATATATATATATATATATATATACACTTGACTAGTAAATAATTTACTTACAGGACTTTTCTATTCTTTTCAAATTTTGTTTTAAAAAAATCAATACTTATATAGTGAGATGCCATGGCAACAATATCCAAGGACAAAGAAACTATTTCTTGTAACAGAATTTTTGCTATAACAGAATATACAGTATCCTAATGTTTTTGAAAACAGGGCTGAACATATATTTTGTTATAATGAATATTTCAATGCAGTGGTATCTTTTAACAAGATTTCATTACATGGGGATTACATTTACAATTAACTTTACACCTAACATTCATTGAATGTGGGTAAACATAATAAAATTTAAAAAGCTCTCCTCTTCCTTTATAAATTAAAAAAAACCCCTATATCATTATAGTTTGAAAATAATGGCACAGAGCAAAAATAAATTCAATATTATGTTCTGAAAGGATTGTTTGAAATTCACCGATGATGCTTTCATTTTAAACACATCTTTTTTACACATTTTAAATACATGCCAACTCTATTTAAGAGAATGATAGAGGAAAAATTAATGTCATTGTAACAAAACTCCTTAAAAAGACATTATTTCATCTTTACCAAATAAGTGAAGAATATGTTATGAGCTTCCTTAGAAATAAATGCATCATAAAGAGCAGGGCCAGCCCCATCAATGTGCAAAGTGTACAAAATACAAGGGCGCCAGCATGTTGGGGGCCCCTCAGCGTCAGAGCAAAAAAACCAATAATAATCCCTGTTTTACACAATTAATTCAACAATTCTAGTTGTCTAACATAGGCAGACCCAATGATAGTGACTCCTCCCAGATACTCCATCTTTCAAGTGAAAGAGCTTAGCGTCAAAATTCACTTGTGACGTTGGTACTACACCCTCTGTGGTGCTTGATGGAGAAGGTTAGATGGTACCAATCCCTGTGAAACGCACTAGGTTTGCAATTACCAGAAGCCAACAGCAGCCCATTAGAAAAAAAATAACTTATTTGTTTCATGTATGTAATTATTAAAGTTTTTAAAATAATTGAAAACGCAATAAAATTATACACAATTGAATTTACAGTATTTTGGTTTGTATGATGAAAGAGGGCTAAAGGCGACTATTGTATAAAGTCGAAGGGCGCCGAATACCGTCCGGACGGCCCTGATAAACAGGCTTACAAAAAGAATTTCAGTATGCTTTACTCACCAATATTTAACTAAAATAACATAAAATCTTTATTCTAACATTTGCCACTAAAATTTCAGTAAAAATATTGAAATAAATTTTTTACATTAACTAAAAAAGCATATGTAATTAAAACTATTCTGAAAATTACATGCAAATTATGTGGACACAAGTGAAGTGTTAGTAATTTTTAACTTTCTTGAATCATGCTCTAGGTACAATCCATGTCGATTCAGGCAGGGGGGTACCTTCATAGTCTCAGAAGTTTTTGAATTTCGCATATGTTAAAATATAGAACTATGTGAGTTACAGGTATGTTTTTGTTTTGCTCAAAAAAATTCCTGGCCCGAGATACTGGCCACCAAAGATGGCGCCTTCGGCGCAATTTTTCACTTGCGATTTTCGACAAAAACTTTCAAGTGCTCTATTTCCTGAATGGTGCAAGATATTTTGATGCGGTTTGTTTTATTTGAAAGATAACTATATTCTGTTTAAGATAAAAGGCTAAATTTTAAAATACCTATTTAACTTTTTTTTCTGCAGCCTTTTGAAAAATTTTAATTTTTTTACTGTTGGTTAATACCATTAAGTACTACATTCCCTGAAAAGGAGAGCTTCCACTTTTGCGTTCAACGGTTTTTACAAGCAATTTAAGATTTTGCCATATATTTCATCAGTTTTGTTAACAACATAGTCATATATTGGTCTCATTAAGTCAAAATTACATTAATTTAATTTTCTTTGACATGACATTTAATTCTTAAACAATTATATTATAGCAAAAAAATCATGACTTTTTTTTAATTTAAAAAAAATTTGTTTTTTAATTTAAAACCAGATTGCTTAGCATAACCATAAACACAACTTAAGATTGACATTCTGAGTAAAATGCAATGAATATAATATTTAAGTGAAAATAAGAATTTTACATTGAAAAGTGTATATTTATGCTAAAAATTTAGAAAAATAATGCAATACACTGTTCTTTCAACCCAATACGCTTGTGTAAGAAAAATTAATTACTGCACATTCACCAGGTTGTTAGCAAGTAACGTAAATATATGTATAACAACCATTAAAATTATTTATGTAAATAATTTATTCATAATCACAAATTGATTAATAATTTAATTTATTTTTATATAACACATACATTTGCCATAAAGTAATTTGAAAAAGAAAACAAGTGTGGCAATCTTTTCTACCCCAAGGTTATTTTTTGAGCTTGTTGTGAACAAACGCAAATGTAGAAAACTTTAGTTCAATTGCTGCTGAAATGAGCACCTGAATTATTTTTGTTTGTTTATTACCCATGATTTATTTTATAGCAGTTACAATTTCCCACACTCAAATGTTGACATAGATTGCAATTTCTTTTTCAAATTAAATTCCACAAAAAGGAAGTGCACAAATTATGAACTTCAAGCCATACTTCATAGTTCAGTGTTTTCTTTAACCAAATTTAATTGGCTCTTAAACCACTTATTTTATATTTTAGGGTTAGAGATTGCTAAAAAAAAGAAAGAAAGATGTCAATGCATGTTCATATTTTTTTAAAGAAAGTATTGTATAGTTACTTTATCTTGCTGATTTAGGTTATTTTCTAGCTTTTTCTGAATACTTGTAATAGCTTCGGCTAATTTAGTTATGTTTTTCAAATTATTTAAAGCAGTTAATATTGGTTTTAATTGATTAGGCAGATCCTCAACATTCCATTGCCCCATTGAAAATATTTTGATATTTATTTCGCTATTAAATTTCAATTTCCTTCTTTAAATACCTGCATAAAAACTAGCCAATTGCTTATGTAACGTTATGGAATGATATATTAAATTCCATTGTAGCTGTGAAGGTAAGATGAATGCCATTTCGTTACTATTAGGACAACATAATTAATGAAATTATTTTTTCTTGTTTTGAATTGAGAAGATGTTTATTGTCCCCATACCTCAAAACTCATAATGCTATCTGAAATTAGTAATAAATGCTTTAACATTTTGTTTGATGTACTTTTTGTTAGAACTATTTAGGTAAATCAAAGTTTTTTTTTTTTTTATTTGGAAAAAAAATCATTTGCTTTAAATTATGTACAGCCTGATATATATTAGAAATATCTTTTCAAAAATGAAAAATAGGGAAAGAAAAAAACACTAATATTTTACAACCAAAAACATATTAAAGCTTACAATATATGGACATGTTACAAAACATACCATTTCCCAAAATTATGTGGTAAGTTATAGATAAAGCAATTAGTGGTGTTTCGTGCATGTGCTTTGTTTTTGTTATGTTCCTTATGAAAGAAAAGGAAGAAAAATGCAAAGTGATTGAATCCTAAATTGACCCCCCCCCCCCCTAGTAGTATTCCTCATATTTTTTCTAAACATCAATAGCAAGATATGAAAATCAAATATAAAAAGCTATGTTTTACTGAATAACATATATATTAAAATTAACAACTAATAGATTTGAACTCTAGCTAGGAAAAAATGAGAAAATGATATTTAAAAAAAAAATAAAGGAAATCAATAAATATTTTAAAGTAGCGGGCAGTACGATTGGGCAATGTATGTCTATATGTTTGTCTACTGGTAAATTTCTTTGGTGGGAAGGGGGACATGTTTCTAATATTTATTAAGAAAATTAAATTAATATAATTTTGACTTAATGAGACCAATATATGACTATGTTGTTAACAAAACTGAGGAAATATATGGCAAAATCTTAAATTGCTTGTAAAAACCGTTAAACGCAAAAGTGGAAGCTCTCCTTTTCAGGGAATGTAGTACTTAATGGTATTAACCCACAGTAAAAAAATAAAAATTTTTGAAATTGGCTTTTTTGAGAAAAAAAATAAAAAAGGTTTAAAAAAAAAACTTTCAAAAGGCTGCAGCAATAAAAGTTAAAAAGATATTTTAAAATTTAGCCTTTTATCTTAAACAGAATATAGTTGTCTTTCAAATAAAAAAAACCACATCAAAATATCTTGCACCGTTCGGGAAATAGAGCACTTGAAAGTTTTTGTCGAAAATTGCAAGTGAAAAATTGCGCCGAAGGCGCCATCTTTGGCGGCCTGTATCTCGGGCAAGGAATTGTTTTGAGCAAAACAAAAACATACCTGTAACTCACATAGTGCTATATTTTAACGTATGTGAAATTCAAAAACTTCTGAGACTATGAAAGTAAGATTTTATTTTTACCTGCCTGAATTGAAACGGACTATGCCTCTACTACCTTCAGTAGATTTTAACTTATACTATGGTATACTTAATGATACATAATTAAAAAGTAGATAGACTAGATGAACTGATTTAGTATATAGGGAAAGTGGCAGTTACAGTGCAATTTTGTGTATTACATAAAAGATTATTAAAATAAAAGTTACAGTTATGTAAATTTGTAAGTATGCAACAGCTGTATAAATTATTCATTTGGAAAATTGTACACAATATGCTTTCGCATTCTGCTTTGCTTTGGACCTTTTCAGAATGTAAAATTCGCCACTTGCTATTCATGATTTTAGATGCTGTGAATTGCATAATACTTATGTATGAAGTTCTTCTAAGAATATTCAAAATTGTTGCATTTTTCTTCACAATTGAAGTTTATTATGAACACTCCTAAACAAGGCTGACCAACAACTGGTCCATAACGACATCTGGCATGCAACTAGTTAGGCTAGTTGAAAAAAAAAAGCATAAATATACAAAACCTCTGCTTGAGGATTTGAGATTGGAACACATTGACACTGTTATATAGTTCATGGAGGCAGCAATTTGTCAATGAAAAAATGTGCAAATAACTTGTTCTTCTCCATTAATGTTTTTAAAACTAAAATTACTACAAGGGAAAGGCTTATCTACATTTGATAAGTACATAAATGTTATTGTTCAGGAGGATAGTTAAGTGATTTTTCATAGCAATTTCATAATAAAGCTCACTAAAATTCCAATCTTACAATAAAAATAATTCTTTCAAATAGTAAATCGTATCTGTATCTGTCAAGAATAAACCTCTTGTTACAACTAAATATATATATTTTTTGTGTTTTTTTAACCCGCAAGCCTGACCTATGGTCAAGTTGTGAATATTTCACTCTGCTCATTGATGAAAAAAGTTATCTACCTAATCTGGAATCTCCTGAATTTTGCTTAACACAGAAGTTTTAATTTAATAGTAATAAAATAAAAGATTCAGTCTATAGTTGGTTTTTAGCAAATTATTCAATGATACCAGGGGTCAATCCAGCATTTTTAACAGGGTACTGTTTTTATAAATTTTATAAAGATTTTTGTGAGAAATCGAATCATTTCGTGAAAACTCAAAATTTAAACATATAGTGATAAAATTTACTATTATTTACTGATAAATAATTCTGTAAAAAGTTTGATTTGGTAGCTTGGAATTTTGTAGAGGGTTCGCTTTGATTGATTAGAATTTTGTGAAGGGTTCGCTTTGATTGATTGGAATTTTGTGAAGGGTCCGTTTTTATTAATTAAAACTTTTTGAAGGGTCCGACAGCAGACCCGAATTGCCTCCTTCAAACTCTGGAAGCCTTTATGAAATGTAAAACATTTCTTTATGTACCTGAATAGCAGTGATAGAAACAAATGCTGGTGTAATATTTCTATCGATTTCCAAATAATTTTTATCCTTCCTCAGGATAGTCAGCAGATCTATTCCAAATTGCTTTAACACTTCAGCAGACTTCATCATTGACCGAGCAAAAACATCGATTTCCATGAGCTCCAATCCCATTCCAGACCACTGGCACCCCATTCCCGTCATCACAAACCAGATTTCTTTTTTGTCACTGAGTGAGTGCTGAAAAGAGTAGAATTAAATTTAAAAGGTTGGAGATATTTTAATGTCTTTAAATAATTTAACTATGAGTTGTGGAGACAAAAGGATTCAACAAGATCTCAAGTTTTGCATATACCACCTATTCTGACATATAACGCACTCTGAATGCAGAAATAAGCTCAAAATTATAAGTGCACATTATCTGCTGGGCATAAAAATTATAGATTTAAAACTAACAGGGGAGCATAAAAACAATATGAATTTTTTAATTGCACCTAAATGATTTTATTTTATAAAAAATGACACAAGAAACTTAGTTTTTATCTCTGATCCATAAGCAAACAATCATGTTCAGTTTAGGGATGCACAGATAAGCAATTTGGCAATTACCGATAGCTGATTAATTGGGAGAAGATAATTCACCAATGAATTATAATGTTTCTTTTTAATACTACAATTTCTCTATCACAATTTTTTCCCCTCAATTTTTCAGTTTTGAGGACTAGTTAAAAATTTGCTTACTGCTGCGAATAGTACTTTATTTTTCTCCTTTTCCATATTTTATAAAAAGGTGTTACAACCAAAAAATGAAGATCCATTTTTACAGTAGAAATCAGTGAAAGAAAATTTCACATTGAATTACAACAACTTATTGAAAAGGAGTCCTGGTAATACTGAAATACTTAAGTTTTTGTATTACAATTTAAAAGTACTGGGATTTTGTTTTTCATAATAATGTCATGTTAGCATCAATTATGATCATGATTTTTTTTAGATTTATTTCATTCACAGAGCTTTTGTACACTTTCGGAAACAAATTGTCTCTTAATTATGCTGCTGAATTTATCTAACAAATGGTACTTTTCAGGATCAATTAAATCTGCCATTGCCTGCAAAAAGTTAAAGTGTGCTTTTTTATGGCACTAGAAAATTAGTTTATATTACAGCTTGTTAAATATATTGATTACCTTAACAAATATGACTGCACTTTTGTATCTACTGCACCAGAATTTAATGTTTCTATTGACAAGCTGAATTTAAAAGGCTGTTTTTGTCTGTGTCCATTCACTTAACAAATCCCCACCATGTGATGGATCAGAACTAGATTTGGTACATTGATTAATCAGCAAAAGGAAGTGATAACCTGGCAAACTTTCTAAATACAAACCCATTTTCTGGTTATTTAAAAAAATTATTTTCATGCTAACAGCAAGCAATCAACTATCACTAAAGATTTACAGTCATATGTCACCAATTAATCACCAATATGAGCCAAAGTGAAGTGACAAATGATTTTAAAAAGCTCTTCTTTGAAAAAAAAAAAAAAAAAGAAACTAAAATGTGCCAAAGATATCCATTAATCATGAGTGTAAGCACTTAATATAAAAGAAACAATTTAAAAAAAAATGATTTTTAGTTTTTTTGTTTTTGTTTTTTTGAACAATTGACAAACATGCATTGTTCTTTTTCCCCCAGTATTGTTATATGTCTTGGATGTTATTGGGTACATTCACATCAGCGGTATACGTTCACATGCTAATAAATGATATAATTATGCAAACAGATATATTAACTCATAACACTTACTTTTGCTTCAGTAACAGGTTCTACTAAGTTATCAAGTAGTGCATAGCCTCTAAATGGTTTTAATATAGTTGGTGTAAATGATAATTTGTGAAGCAAGGCAAAAAATTCAGCTGGTAAATTGGGATTATCTTTCAAGAATTGAAATAAAAATAAAATTGCTGCTTCAGTTGTTGCTGAATATAATGCCAATTTTGGTAGAATTGAAGGTTGACAGTTGTTTACTTCTGTAATGGGGTTTTGTTTCAAGATGACATTAACAAGAGACCCACCAAAGCCAAATGAATTCACAACAATATATGGAGAGGGTAATGATACTGGTTCCATTACAACTTGTAATTGTCCATTTAATAAGCTTTCACAGGCAGGATTTGGAGTTTTGTATCTGATGTTTGGTGGAACTTTTCCAGTTTCTAAAGCTATGACGGATTTTATGATCCCACACAAACCTATAAAAGACACATGTATAATTGATCACAAGAATATTGCTTTTATCATTAGTTAATAATTGAAAAAACAAAAAACATAGATGCTACAATAAAAGAATAAAATAATAAAAATTAAACATAAAAAATACTTAAAATAAATTAAAGTTGCATTATATTTTCATTATTAGAACTGTGTTGATTTTCAAACTTGGGGACAACAGGTAATATTCTTCGAATTCAGAGCACTTAGACAAATTAATAAAATAATCTGACAATTTTAAATCTGCAAATGAAAAATTAAGGACAAATACAGTAGAACCTAAGTACCTCAAACCTGCTTATCTAGAAAACCTGACTGTCAAAATTGTTTAATTTCCCAGCATTTGTAACATAACTTCAATTTCTTCCCCTGCGGGTCATTCCATATCAAATCATCCATCCACAAATGAAAATGAAACCCATGGTCTCAGATTCTTATGATTTTTTTTTTATTTCTTCATTTTACTATCACGATTACCCCTGTACATTTTTCTGTTGCTATCTTTAATACTTTTTGAGACATGAATTTTCTAAAATGTGTTTAAAGGGACATCTTCGCTTTGCGGACAAATTTTGTGCTAGCGACATAGTTCAAGCAAAAAATTCATAACTTTGCCAATTCTCATAATATCACAAAACTTTTTTCACTAAAATGTTCAGAGTAACTAATAGAATTAGAAAAAATGCATTTAAACAAATATCTATTAAATGGTGCAGTTAGAATTGGCCCAAACTTGGATTTTCTAAATATTTTGAAGAAAAAACATGAAATTTTAAAACAGCAATAACACTAAAAGGCGCTGCAGTAATCAAAATATTTTTTTTAAATAATAATCCTCTGAGTATAAATAAAAAGGTTCTGAAATAAAATTGGTGGCTTTTTTACTGAAAATATATTTAATTTCACAGTAAAGAATTAAAAAGTATGTACACAATAGCTTTCACAACATTACAAGTTTCGCTTCTTATTATAAAATACTAATTGCTTTAAAATAATAAATTACAGACAATATAATGCAAAATAAGATAATTTTTACAAGAAATAAGTTCATAATTTAATGTTTATAAAGTTTTAAAAAAAGCATAAAATTGAGAAAGAAAAAAAGAGGTCATTGAATCATGATTTTTTACAAAGTATCTAAACATAATGCAGGCATTTCCTATTTACACCTGTGACATACCAAATGACCAAAAGTAATTTTTATTTTTTAACTATTTTAAATTAAATTTTGTGTGTGACAATACCTTTTTTATTGTCCCTGAGTCTGTTTTAAAATGTTTTTGCACTGGAGATTGATTGAAGTAATCTCCTTCTGCAGAAAATAATAAATTCTACCTGATGCTTTTGTAATTGGAGGATTGACACAAGAAATCACATTGCTTATGGGAATACAGCAAACATCTTCTTTTGTGGGCCAGTAAAAAGATGCACCTGATCCAAGGGGATGCATGAATGAAACTTTAACGTCACCTCATCTTCGTGCTTTGATATAACTAATCCAAAAAACCATTGGTTGTCATAAATGCAGGCAATGTAATTGTGTACATCAATATCAAACATCTTCATTGATGTATTTTGTTCTGAAAAATTAAAGACTGTGCAAAAGTGTTGGTCAAAACTTACACATTTTGTTGCAATTGAGTCTTCAGATATAGGCTGAAAATGGTGGAAACTACGTGTTCCAGGAACAGTTTTGGCTTTGGAGAAACGAGTCTGTAGTTCTTTATGTGCTTCTATAAGTGTTTCTTTTTTTACCAGTGTGAAATTTATGTTTTCAATATTTGTCGAGCAAAAATTGAAGAATTTTTGTGCATTGTTAATAGCATTACCAGGAGCCATTTGGAGACTAGCCTTTGTTATAGTACGTTTGACGGTGCCGCCAATACCATCACAAGGAGACTTCTCATGGCTGGTGGCAAAGAAACACCATGGAGCTTTTAGTTTAAAATCACTTTCATGAAGACACAAATTGAGAAAATTTTTGCAATTTTTGTAAAGCGCAGCACACCCATCGCTATAGTACGTCACACTTCTCACAGCTGGAAAATTATTTTTTAAGTGCTCCACGAGAATTTTTTGTGTTTCATGAACAAATGCTATATCGTGTTCTAAGTCATCAGACACTATACACAAACTAGAAACTATTAACTCATTATTGTTTTCTTTACGTGTATATATTATTACTAGATGAAGAGAGCAGCTATCATTTGTCCAATGGTATCCTTGGGCTTCATTTTGAAAGACAAAAGTCATACCAAATGACCAAAAGTAACTCATTTTTTAAATAAAACTATTTTAAATAAAAATTTGTGTGTTACAATACCTTTTTTATTGTCCTTGTGTCTGTTTTAAAAAGTTTTTGCATTGGAGATCGATTGAAGTAATGTCCTTCTGCAGAAAATAATACATTCTACCTGATGCTTTTTTAATTGGAGGATTGACACAAGAAATCACATTGCTTATGGGAATACAACAAACATCTTTTGTAGGCCAGTAAAAAAAATGCAGCTGATGGGGATGCATAAATGAAACTTTAACCTTACCTTCATCTTCCCACTAGTTGTCATAAATACAGGCAATGTAGATGTGTACACCAATATCAAACATTTTCATTTTCACCCATAAATTTTTCTGTGTGACAAAGTATTATTATTTTTTTAGTAATCCTTAAAATTTTTATTAATAGGCACAAAAACAAAATTTCTACTTTTTTGACTCATTTTATGTTTTAAAAGTAAAAAAAAAAAAAAAATAGAAGAAAAACTACTAGTAAAGATTCCCTGCTGCTGCAGAAAAAGAAGTATATGTCCATAATCTATGTAAAATAAACAAAAAAATCATCATCTTTCCTTTTTTTTTTAATGTTTTGAATCTTAAATAAAAGCTCCCATGAAGATGTGGAGGAAGGGGAGAGACAGCCTGCAAATGAATGAATAAGAAAACAGAGCCATATGGAAACAGAAACACCTGCTCTTTAAGAGTTGTTTATAGTAGTGTAGACAAAAACACCATCTGGCATAATATAGTTTTGAAAGGTTTTTAACCAATCAAAAAAGAATTCTGGAAAGTTCCAGGACAATCAGGAAGAATATGATTCAGTATTTAAAAGAGCCTCAGAAGATTCTTTAGTTATTTTTTACATTTCATTTGACTACTCGTGATGCTTTACAATTGTGCTGAACCCTCATTTTTGGTTCTTTACAGTGGTAACTAAAGGACGTTTTATTGTAGTATATGGGAGTTGTTTCTGTGTTAGTGTTATTCTGAAAAGTTTCTTCTCAAAATTTAGAACATAACAGTTTATATCTTGAAAATGTCCGCAAATCTTTCTGAACTGTGTAGTATTGGAAAAGGAAACCAAACTGAATGTCATGCATTGAGTTACACACAAAAGAAGAATCTGATTAGTGTTATGTCATTGGACCAATCAGAAGTTAATTTATTAAGTCTGAGAAGTGGAGTGTGTTTAAATGAATTAATTACTGTCTGTGAGCATCATAAAGCATTTTTCTTAAAAAAGTTTGAAATCTACCAAAATTTCAGTGTGGACCCATTCAAATCTCACAAGAAAAAAATATCAAAATCTTTACGAGTAATAAGTTTGCAATTTTCCCAAAAAATTAACAGCATACAAAATTGTGTAAAATCGGTACCTGGGCAGAAAATATGAAATGTCTGTAGAGATAAAGTAAACAAACATAGTACTTTATTGCAAGAGGAAGAAATGATCAGTGACAGTGAAGAAATGAACATCTTAGAAGCATCTACTTCCAAATAACAAACGTTAGAAGAACTAAATTCATCTCTGGAAAATTTAGGAGAATCACCATTGAAACTTCATGGGATAGCACCACACAGGAAATCAAGTTATGCCAAGAGAAAAGTTGAATCTATTACTAATACACCAAAATTTAAAGTAAGCAAAGTTTTAGAAAAGGAAATTCCGACAGATGATGAACTTCCACTTACAGTGGTAAAAGATATTGAGCAAAAAGCAAATGATCTGAACAGATTAATAGAACTAATGAAAGAAAAGCTTGATGTTACAACTTCACAGAGAGAAAAAGTACAAATTTTAACCTTAGCTCCTGCTTCATGGAGCAGAAAAAAAAAAAAGCGAAGTATTCAATGTCATTGAATACACTGCCCGAAAAGCAAAAGACCTCCAAAAAGATAAAGGCATAATTGCACTGCCTGATCCAAGAAAAGGCCATCCACTTTCTGAAAACATAATTATGCTTGTGAAAAACTTTTACCAAAATGAAGAATATTCTAGAGTCATGCCAGGTACTAAAGATAAAGTAAGTGTTTCAAAAAATGTACACATGCAAAAAGTGTTACTGCTTGGAAATCTAAATGAGCTGTATTCTGCTTTCAAGTTAGATCACCCGGACATTAAAATTGGGTTGTCCAAGTTCTGCATGCTTAGACCTAAATGGTGTGTATTAGCAAGTACAGCTGAGACACATTTTGTTTGTGTTTGTACAATTCATGAAAATGTTTCGCTGTTGTTGCATGCTTGTTCAGTTCAGGAAAACTACAATGAACTCATGGAGAAGTTAGTTTGCTCAAAAGAAAGAAGAGATTGTATGTTACAGCGTTTTACGTTGTTCTAAAACTTTGCTTACTTTAAATTTTGGTGTATTAGTAATAGATTCAACTTTTCTCTTGGCATAACTTGATTTCCTGTGTGGTGCTATCCCATGAAGTTTCAATGGTGATTCTCCTAAATTTTCCAGAGATGAATTTAGTTCTTCTAACGTTTGTTATTTGGAAGTAGATGCTTCTAAGATGTTCATTTCTTCACTGTCACTGATCATTTCTTCCTCTTGCAATAAAGTACTATGTTTGTTTACTTTATCTCTACAGACATTTCATATTTTCTGCCCAGGTACCGATTTTACACAATTTTGTATGCTGTTAATTTTTTGGGAAAATTGCAAACTTATTACTCGTAAAGATTTTGATATTTTTTTCTTGTGAGATTTGAATGGGTCCACACTGAAATTTTGGTAGATTTCAAACTTTTTTAAGAAAAATGCTTTATGATGCTCACAGACAGTAATTAATTCATTTAAACACACTCCACTTCTCAGACTTAATAAATTAACTTCTGATTGGTCCAATGACATAACACTAATCAGATTCTTCTTTTGTGTGTAACTCAATGCATGACATTCAGTTTGGTTTCCTTTTCCAATACTACACAGTTCAGAAAGATTTGCGGACATTTTCAAGATATAAACTGTTATGTTCTAAATTTTGAGAAGAAACTTTTCAGAATAACACTAACACAGAAACAACTCCCATATACTACAATAAAACGTCCTTTAGTTACCACTGTAAAGAACCAAAAATGAGGGTTCAGCATAATTGTAAAGCATCACGAGTAGTCAAATGAAATGTAAAAAATAACTAAAGAATCTTCTGAGGCTCTTTTAAATACTGAATCATATTCTTCCTGATTGTCCTGGAACTTTCCGGAATTCTTTTTTGATTGGTTAAAAACCTTTCAAAACTATATTATGCCAGATGGTGTTTTTGTCTACATTACTATAAACAACCCTTAAAGAGCAGGTGTTTCTGTCTCCATATGGCTCTGTTTTCTTATTCATTCATTTGCAGGCTGTCTCTCCCCTTCCTCCACATCTTCATGGCAGCTTTTATTTAAGATTCAAAACATTAAAAAAAAAAAAGCAGACATGGTGATTTTTTTGTTTATTTTACATAGATTATGGACATATACTTCTTTTTCTGCAGCAGCAGGGAATCTTTACCAGTAGTTTTTCTTCTATTTTTTTTTTTTACTTTTAAAACATAAAAAGAGTCAAAAAAGTACAAATTTTGTTTTTGTGCCTATTAATAAAAATTTTAAGGATTACTAAAAAAATAATAATACTTTGTCACACAGAAAAATTTATGGGTGAAAATGAAAATGTTTGATATTGGTGTATACATCTACATTGCCTGTATTTATGACAACTAGTGGGAAGATGAAGGTAAGGTTAAAGTTTCATTTATGCATCCCCATCAGCTGCATTTTTTTTACTGGCCTACAAAAGATGTTTGTTGTATTCCCATAAGCAATGTGATTTCTTGTGTCAATCCTCCAATTAAAAAAGCATCAGGTAGAATGTATTATTTTCTGCAGAAGGACATTACTTCAATCGATCTCCAATGCAAAAACATTTTAAAACAGACACAAGGACAATAAAAAAGGTATTGTAACACACAAATTTTTATTTAAAATAGTTTTATTTAAAAAATGAGTTACTTTTGGTCATTTGGTATGACTTTTGTCTTTCAAAATGAAGCCCAAGGATACCATTGGACAAATGATAGCTGCTCTCTTCATCTAGTAATAATATATACACGTAAAGAAAACAATAATGAGTTAATAGTTTCTAGTTTGTGTATAGTGTCTGATGACTTGGAACATAATGTAGCATTTGTTCATGAAACACAAAAAATTCTCGTGGAGCACTTTAAAAATAATTTTCCAGCTGTGAGAAGTGTGACGTACTATAGCGATAAGTGTGCTGCGCAGTACAAAAATTGTAAAATTTTTCTCAATTTGCGTCTTCATGAAAGTGATTTTAAATTAAAAGCTCAATGGTGTTTCTTTGCCACCAGCCATGGGAAGTCTCCTTGTGATGGTATTGGCGGGGTACCGTCAAACGTACTGTAACAAAAGCTAGTCTCCAAATGACTCCTGGTAATGCTATTAACAATGCACAAAAATTCTTCGATTTTTGCTCGACAAATATTGAAAACATAAATTTCACACTGGTAAAAAAAGAAACACTTATAGAAGCACGTAAAGAACTACAGACTCATTTCTCCAAAGCCAAAACTGTTCCTGGAACACGTAGTTTCCACCATTTTCAACCTATATCTGAAGACTCAATTGCAACAAAACGTGTAAGTTTTGACCAACACTTTTGCAGTCTTTAATTTTTCAGAACAAAACACATCAGTGAAGATGTTTGATATTGGTGTACACAATTACATTGCCTGCATTTATGACAACCAATAGTTTTTTGGATTTGTTATATCAAAACACGAAGATGAAGGTGACGTTAAAGTTTCATTCGTACATCCCCATGGACCAGGTGCATCTTTTTACTGGCCCACAAAAGAAGATGTTTGCTGTATTCCCATAAGCAATGTGATTTCCTGTGTCAATCCTCCAATTACAAAAGCATCAGTTAGAATTTATTATTTTCTGCAGAAGGAGATTACTTCAATCAATCTCCAGTGCAAAAACATTTTAAAACAGACTCAGGGACAATAAAAAAGGTATTGTCACACACAAAATTTAATTTAAAATAGTTAAAAAATAAAAATTACTTTTGGTCATTTGGTATGTCACAGGTGTAAATAGGAAATGCCTGCATTATGTTTAGATACTTTGTAAAAAATCATGATTCAATGACCTCTTTTTTCTTTCTCAATTTTATGGTTTTTTAAAAACTTTATAAACATTAAATTATGAACTTATTTCTTGTAAAAATTATCTTATTTTGCATTATATTGTCTGTAATTTATTATTTTAAAGCAATTAGTATTTTATAATAAGAAGTGAAACTTGTAATGTTGTGAAAGCTATTGTGTACATACTTTTTAATTCTTTACTGTGAAATTAAATATATTGGCAGTAAAAAAGCCACCTATTTTATTTCAGAACCTTTTAATTTATACTCAGAGGATTATTATTTTTAAAAAAATATTTTGATTACTGCAGCACCTTTTAGTTTTATTGCTGTTTTAAAATTTCATGTTTTTTCTTCAAAATATTTAGGAGATCCAATTTTGGGCCAATAGTAACTGCACCATTTAATATATATTTGTTTAAAAGCATTTTTTTCTAATTCTGTAAGTTATTCTGAACATTTTAGTGAAAAAAGTTTTGTAATATTATGAAAATTGGCAAAGTTATGAATTTTTTGCTTGAACTACATCGCTAGCAAAAAATTTGTCCATAAAGCGAAGACGTCCCTTTGAACGCATTTTAGAAAATTAATATCTCAAAAAGTATTAAAGATAGCATCAAAAAAATTTACAGCGGTAATAACGATAGTAAAATGAACAAATAAAAAAAAAATCATAAAAATCTGAGACCATGGGTTTTATACCCTGGATGAATTGGTATGGATTGACCCCTGCTTATCTGGAATAAACTTCCCCAAAACTAAATTTTGGCACACTGTCGCTTTGAAATTTTAGGTCTAGTGATCTATGTGATGCAGAAATTAAAAAGAAAAACATTCCTAGACATTTTATGGATGATGATTTAAATGTATACATAAAATGTTCTAATCAACCTAATCATTAAAATTTTTTGAATCAGTAAGAAAAAAGAGGAATGAAGAAATGATTTAAAAAGACTGTACTAAAATATACATTAAAAGTTGTAACAAATACAAATGCAGCAGAGTCCCAACCATGGATATCCCAAGCTATATATATGTGTACCTGAGATCCATAATATCTTAAGTCTATTTTTCGAGTTTTTGCAATGAAGTTAAACAACAAACATTTTTAGTACTATAAGACTAGACTTTTAAGTACGAACCTAAGAACAAAGATGTCTGATGGGTGCTTTAAAAGTTCAGAACCCTCATGCAGCAAGAGACTTTCGTCGGTACTCTGCATGTACAAATTTAGAGGGTAAGAGGTTGAAAATTTAAAACTTCGAAAAATAAGCACCACCCTAATTGTACATTAAGTAAACCGGGAAAAACTCGAAAAATGGACTTAAGATACTATGGCTCTCTAGGTACAGATATATACTTCATGTTGTACTACATGTATATATACTAGAGATAGAACGAAGCTTCGGCCTGGCCGAATAATAAGCTGTGATTCGGCCTATACCAATTTATGTTGAGAATATTCTTTTACAATTATTATAACATATCGTCTTTTAATTTATTTAAAATTGTACCCTATAATAAAACATGTTAGAAATTTATATTTAATTTAAAAGATTATGTGTATATATGGTTGGTGTTCCGTTGTAACCACAAACCATTCAAAAATTAATAAGTTACATTAGATCATAATTGATATTTAGATGAATAACTATATGAATATCAGGACAGTTTTTTTCCTTCCTCTCTTATGAAGCAAACTATAGAATGAAGAAATTCCACACCTGGGTAACATAGGGGGGGGGGGGGGGGTGCATTTCGCTATGTTAAAAAGTTATATTCAGAGCTACAGAATAAGTTTGTCCTACCACAATTTTCAAGGAAACAAAACAACAGCAACAATAAACGTTTCTATGTAAAATGTGTGATTTTTTTTCACTATGTTAAGAAGTAAAAAATAGGTGAAGTGAAAGTGATTTTAAAAAAATAACATAATAATAAATAACTAAATAATAATAAACTTATATAATACTATTTTAATAATATAATACTAATTTAAATAATAAATAACTTATATAATACTAGTAAGCCCAGCGATCATACGAAATGACCGCTGTTGTAGATATTATAAATTGTAATTAAAATTATTTGTGCAAAGGTGTCTGCTAATTCAAACTGAAGTACCCAGGTCAGGCGGCGAGGACGCTCCTTTGTTTACTGCCCCACACTACTATATATTTATTTATTATATAATCAAATTTTTTGTGAAAAATATATATTTATCATCGAAAGAACTTGTTGAAAATTTTATTATGCTTTTCAAAACATAAGTTTTAACGAAACTGGGAAAAAGGAGCGCTGCCACCCTAATAAGAAAAATATAAAAAGCGCAGACCATAAATAAATAAATTAAAAAGAAAGAAAGGATTAATTTAAATTTGAGTATGCATTAATTTTTAAAGGAGATTGCAAATACAGTGAAGCCTCACTCAATATGCTAGAGAAACATTTTGATTAGTACATTTGTTACAACAATGGCAACTGCATTGATTTGTTTGTTCACACGGCAACTGTAATTATATTGTTGGAAACCAGGGCAAAAATAAAATAAAACTGGTCAAAGAAATCATTGAAAATTTTTTAAAAATTTATTTAAAAAAAACTAATTGAGTTACAACTTTCATTTTTGCAGTGATGAGTTTCTCGCGTTGTAAACATTAACCGTGCCGAATGTGGGCCCGATCGTTAAAACGGCCTGGGGTTCTATAGCGGATAGACAGACAGATCGACAGACAGAATAAGCCACTTATATATAAGAAGTACTTTAATTTAAAAAATCTACATTTTATTTTACTACACGTTTACAATAGGTACTAAAAAGAAAAGGCCTATGCCATAACTCTTATTATGCAAAATAAACATTGATATAAAAATATGAAGAAAAAGTTTCAGCCAAGACTTTTGAAAACTGACGGTACATGGCAGTTGAGAGTTTAAGCAAATGACGGTTTAGCAGGGTTTAATTGTATATTAGGGATGTAGTGACTATTTGGCACATTTATAAGCGACTCTGGCTCCCACTCCTGTACCCCAAAATCAGCCAGACTCCAGTCCCACTTTTAGCTACAAAACTAATATTCAAGAACTTTCAAAGATCATGAGAATTCTGTGGGAGTTACAGATCACACAAGAAATAAGGAGAGATGACATCATTTTTCTACAATTGAAATTTGGATTCAAAGAAAAAGATTGTAATAGTAAAAAAGGTACCCCTCTCCCCCCTTATTTTGGTTGCTATTATATATTAGTTTATAGACATATTTATGCCGTTTTTTGCTGTAAAACAAGATTTATACTAGTATAAATATCGTACTATAGGAAAAATCTTGTCTGAATACCACAATTGTACTAATAATTTTACAGCAAAAAGTGAATTTTCTTTGGGACTGCTATCGTACTTTCCCCGTTGTGAAAAGGGTAATATCTTCTGCTTACATTGCTTACTTTTTTAGCTTTAAACTTTAATTTTGACCAAACACGTCCAAGTACAATTAAATCAATTCATGCAGAGAAAAATTTACACTTTTTGCAGAAGGGTAACATTTTATTAAAATCTGATGGTCGCCTCAAGTTTCTTACATTTTATGCAAGTAATAGTAACATTTATTGAAATGAACAGTAACCCTTTCAAGAAAATGTTTCCTAGAACAACAACTAGTTACACTAAACATGTTTCACACTGTTGAAAATTTTACTAATTTATAAAAAAGCGAAAAAGCTGTACTAATATAATTTTCAAGGAAATTAAATATACCTGAAGCAGCTTCTGTATGTCCAATGTTGCTCTTGATTGTGCCAACATATAGAGGCTTTCCTTTATCTTTACCAAATACCTCAGCCACTGCATTAAGTTCTATTGGATCACCAACAGCAGTACCAGTACCATGCGCTTCAACGTAAGAAATATCAGAGACATTCACTCCAGCTTCGTTTAAGGTTGCACGAAAAAGTTTTACTTCTTCTTTAAAAGATGGAACATATACACCTGGATGGGATAAAAAAATTATTGTAAAAAAAGAGTCTACAAAAATATATCAAGTCAAAAAAAGTTGGTCAGCACAAAATCAGAAAAACATTTTCAAATTAAACAATTCTACAGTTGCAGTCGAACCTGTCTATCTCAAATTTCACGGGTAGGGAAAAAAATTCGAGATAAAGAGCTTTTGAGATACAGAGGTTTTGATAAAACTATTAAAATTTGCAATTGAAAGAAAGTCTATATGTTGTAGGTTCAAAATCTTCTGTATTGGTTTTATTAAGCATTTTACTACAACATTATACTAACTTTTTTATACTCGTATAAATAACATCGACAATAAAGAAATCGTATTCATCATACCTTTTTGCAAGTCTTTCAAAAAACAAGACAAGTACTACTACTTTCTTGAGCAAGTACAAGAAAAATAGTCTTTTAGTGTTTTTTTTGTTGTCTGGTTGTTTTGGACTCGATTATACTTTTGAGGGTAGCGATCGCTGTAAGTCCACCTTGCCTGAAATTTTCCTGAAATTCGAAGAAAGTTGTTAATGTTTCAATAGCCTTCTCTACTTTTTTACAGTGACTTTCGTGACATCTTTATTTTCCTCAACCTCATCATCTTCTTCCGAATCACCTTTTACGTTCTCTACGATTTCCGCATCATTTTTGTTTGCTGCTGAAAGGTTACTCGGCTTCGAATTCGAAAATGGCAGTAAAACCAGAATTCGAGATATAGAGGTTTTTTTTTTTTGGGGGGGGGGGGGGATTTCGAGATAAACATGGAAAATACATTGAATTTAGGGTATAAATGCAGGGAAAATATAAAATTTCGAGATAGGGAGGTTTTCGAGAAACACAGGTTCGACTGTATTAATTTTTAAAAAAAGGCATCATTAATAAGCATTTTATCTGATTGGGGTATAGAGAGGAAGGTGCTGGTTTTAAACAATTACTGATTTTGATTTTTGTTTGAAGATACATTGGACCTGAGACAACTATTATAGTACAGACCTGTCCATTCAACTATTTTCCAATGCAGTAATTCTCCGCAATTTCTACTCCATGCATAGCGCCATCTCTTATTGAAATGTTTCTTTTTTATTCCACACATTCTATTTATTTCATGGTTTTGAAGCAAAAGTACAGTTGTAACAAATTTTATAAATCTCACAATTTTTCTTAATTAGGAGCTTAATTGGAAGCAATACTTAGCCTTATTTGAAAGCAATACTTACAAAAGTTATTAGGGAAATGATTTTCCTACATTTAGCTTTCCTTAGGCTTGTTAAATGGTTATTTTGGTTTATAAGAGCTTCTAAAACTGAAATCTTCACAACTAAGCAGTAATTTTTAATACTATCCCTCAACTGAAATTCAAAACCATGGAAAATGAAACATAAACAAAACAGCACTCTTTGAGGCTCAATGCGTAGCGACCTCTAGCGATTATAGACGGACTGGCAATATTATCAAATGGACGGGTCTTTATTATAACAGATGTTTTGATTGCACCAATAATAATTTCTTCCTATCCAAAATTACAGGGTGGCTATCAGGATTTGTTGATTTTAATCGAGTGATTTTTTAAAAAAAATCATTAAAAAAAATTTCTAAAAATTGATTTTAGTATTAGAAAATGTTGTTTTAAATGTAAAATGTGTTGCATTTACAACCTCTATTTCAAGCAAAACTTCATAGTGTGTGTGTGTATTATATATTTCATAACTTTAGAATTAATTATTATTATTATTTTTTAAATTTTACAAAATTATTCTTACTCTTCAGATCTCTTAACATCAAAGCATAATTTATTGAACAATTCATTGTAATCATGAGCCACTTAATGTGTTTTAATTTTAATAATAGTATTTTAGTTCTACTTAATGAATACCATACAATAAATAACTCAGGATGTTAAAATTTAAAACAAAGTTGTTTAGAATTTAGAATATGTATCCTTAAAGATATTTCCTTCATGCTCTATAATAGCTTAAGGTTTTTTTCTTGCGAAATATTTCTTTATCTTAGAAATTTTCAATAAAGATATCTGATTAAAACAAATACTTTCAGTTTTAAGTAATGGATGGAGTGAACAATGATTTTATTAAATAGGCAAATTAAACAATATTTCAAGTTGTTATTTCATCTATAAAATAGAAAAATGAATAAACTGCACTTAATGTAAAATTAAGTGAACACAAATATATGTTTGATTTTTTTTTTCAGCTTTCAACAGCAAAAGAAATCAGATTTATTTTTTTCATTTTTTACTATAGTAGTTGAGTGTACGGTTATTCTTGGTAGGGTTAAATTTCATTTGAATCATGCATTCATACTAAAGATGTGTTCATTTTTATTATCATTAAAAAATATCTCCTGCATTATAAGTGTTACATGATAAATATCCAAAGCCTTTAAGGAATGCTTACAAAAAATTCAATTTAAACCAAAAAAATCTGATTTAAATAAAAAAATCCATTTTTTTTTCATTTAAAAAAAAATATTAAAAAAATCATGATACAGAATCCCTGAAGCAAAATTCCCCGACTTTTCCCCGATTTCTAGAGATTTTTTCAGAAAATTTCCCTGATAGAATATTTGTAACAGGTGAAGCATTTCTCTTAATTTTGCTTTTATTTCATTAAATTTTATGCTAATCAACATAAATAATTAATAAATATTTGATGGGTGAAAGAGAAACTGCATGAAAAAAGAATGTGAACCATGCATAACTTTCAAATCTCTTTTATGAAATGCTTAAATTTTATAATGAAAATTATGCATTTTTTAAAGATTAAAAAAGCATTTATTTCTATTAGGAAATACCAAACTCCAGAAAAGACATTTGATCACAAAGAATAAAGATTTTAAGATTAATGTTTGTATGTTGAAAATTGAACTGTACACAAGAAATAGGTAAATCTCTTAATCTACAGCATGAGGATTTACATCCAAGATTTTACATGCGTACTGAATAACAAATGAAATAAATGTTTTTTGTTTTAATATATATTTATTTTGTTATAATTATATTTATTCATCTGCAGTTAATTGATGATATTTGTTCTTCATGAGCACAATCGATTTATATGATGAATGAATGTGTTTAATTGAAAATTTTTTATTGCCATGATGAAGCCAAAGCTTGTGGATAAGTAATTATACTTGTTTTCTGACTTTTTCAAATTTAAGCATATTATTTAAGTTTCATTCTTTATTTCAAGTATTTTAAACATTCAGAAGAATTATGCATGCACTAAAAAATTGAAAAGAAAAATAAACTTGAGAGGTTATCTTTGACCATTCGAAAGTTAGACACAAAGATTGAGAAATTTCATTTAAAGATTTCAAATTAAAGTTTTAATTTTTAAAAAAAGAGATTTTATGTGTTTACCTTTTGACAAAGCATAAGAAACATTGAAAAGTTGAAAATTCTACTTTCCCATCAAGATGCAAAAAGATTGCATTTTTGATATGTGGGCGACGAATGTTTGAAAAACCGCAAATGAAAGAACTTTTCTGAGTAAAATAACTTTAGAATTGAATTTTAAAAAGGGAACGATGATTAATATTAATGATTACAGATGAAATCATTGGAACTTCAGGATAAATCAAAAGTAAAGAAAAAATCCCTGATTTTTGTAAATTTTTGCAAATTTCCCCAGCTTTTTCCTAGATTCTCCCAGAACATTTGAATTCCCTGATATTTCCCTAATCTCCTTAATTTCCCGGTTCTGTCGCCACCCTGAATAAATTTGCAGATGTGTCACTAGGAGTATTGCTGCTGCTTCATTTGAGAACAAGGCTTCTGCCTAAGAAAGGGAGCAGGCGCTTCTGCGGTTGGCCAAAATGAAATAATTAAAACAGTACAACAGAAGCGTCAAACTCATATTGAGAAAAAAAAACCAAACAATTTACTTCTGCTCTTAACACTATGAAGGCTTTCAACCCTTTATCTACTGACGGTACTTATAAGTACCACCATTTTCTATAAACTCCATCCCAGCAACCATTTTTACCAATATTCTGATGGTACTTTGCCGGGACAGTCTTTAAATTCCCCTTTGTCAGGATACATATCAGCAAGGGTTCTATAAAGAGTATTTTAGCGAGGAAAGGAACATAGATAGTTTTGAAACCGATGCTGTGTTTTGAACTTCCATTTTGTTCAGATTGCTCCCTTAGAGTTTCACTTCAGAAAAGCAGTAAAATTCAAGTCACTGATTTTTTTAATGTGTTAGTTAAGAACTTAGAAAACTATTCGATCAAATATTTTGATTAAAAAGTGTATGTAATTAATTTCACAGGGTAAATATTCTGTGGCACTAATTAGCTGTAAAGAAATAAATACCTATAGAATGAGCATTTTATTTATGTAAATCCCTTAATTTTCAATGTAAATACCTAAAACTATTTCTGTAAAAAAAAAAATTACTGCAGCTCATAATGCGGTAGATAAATGGTTAATTACAAAAATGAAAAAAAATTAAGTAAAAGTATAATTACGAAAAAATACAAATAATTTCTGCACAAAATATTACTATTGGGATTAATTTTTTTGTACTTAAAAACGAATGTCACCTTCGGGCACATATCCAGCTGCAGAATGTTTTACGTGAACAACAGTTGCATATGCTCTCCGAGCAGTAGAAGCTTTCTGAAGAAATACTGCATTAACTGCTTCAGTTCTCGTCATTCCATCAGCTGAAAAGTAAACAAGTAAAAATGAGAAGAAGAATAATGATTTGTAAATTAGTTTATTTACCAGCGAAATTTTTAAAAATTCAATATGATTTATCTTTTAATGGAACTGATGTGATATGATACCCCTTGGCGACTTTTTCATTGGCTCCAAGAAACCATTGCCAAAGATTGGATTTTTATGTTGCCAAAACTTCAACAGGGTTCGTACGCTTTTGGCAAAACCAAAAATAAGGACTTTTTAAGGACCTACAAAAAATTTTAAGGACCTCACAAATTTTTCGATATATACAAACTGTTATGTTTATTTCAAAAGGAAGCATTATTGAAAGAGGAAATTGATTTAACATCGTATTTTTATTAGGAACACAACACCAACACTTTTATTGAGCTCTCTTTGACTTGTTGCTTCTCTGATGTTTAATACAGTCAGGGAGTTAAATAATTATTGGAGCTAGTAATAACAGAAGCACACTGCACAAGCATTGATCATATATAAGCTAATTATCATGATATGAAAAATTATCAAAAATAGTTAGTGCTACAAAATACAAGTTAAATGAAAAACAATTTAAATACAAAAAATTGTTAAAGAAAACGTCGCACTTTGTCCTGAAAATTTGTGTTTAATTTAGAATTTTTTTATTTTACTTAACTTATGTTGCCAGCATCTCAATTTAGGCTTACTTAAATTTTTATCTCTGCCATAAATAATTCTGTGACCTAAAACTTACCCTTTGACTTTTTGCTTTTCTGATGTTTAATACAGTCAGGGAGTTAAATAATTATTGGAGCTAGTAATAACAGAAGCACACTGCACAAGCATTGATCATATATAAGCTAATCATCATGATATGAAGAACTATCAAAAATAGTTAGTGCTATAAAATACAAGTTAAATGAAAAACAATTTAAATACAAAAAATTGTTAAAGAAAACGTCGCACTTTGTCTTGAAAATTTGTGTTTAATTTAGAATTTTTTCATTTTACTTAACTTATGTTGCCAGCATCTCAATTTAGGCTTACTTAAATTTTTATCTCTGCCATAAATAATTCTTTAAAATTATTTAGAAGAGCTTGCAAAAATTCAGAAAAAACTTTTTCAACTAGAGAAAAATATTTCATTTTGGAAACAACATACAAATAAAAAAAATGGAGCTTATTCGCTTAAAACTTTGTACATTACCCTCAAATAGTAACTACCAAAAATTTAACAAAACTAAAGTTTCAAAAAATTGAACAATTTTTTAAAATAAAAAATGAAACAAGCAGACTACAGGCTGTAAATACTAAAACAACTGTCAACTTTTTAAATAATTGATATATTTACAGGATGCAAAAAGATAGAAGTCTCAAAAGCTGCGTGCAATTTTCGGGGAAGCACATGCCAGATGTTAGCAACTTTCCGAAAAATAGGTTCTTACATTTTCGCGTTATAAGATATGAAAATTCATGTAAATTAATACATGTCTTTTTAAAAAGTTTCTTGAAAAATTTTCTTGTTTTGTAGTACAATCCCTTTAGATAAAAATACATGTACAACAGCTTGAAAAATCGGATCTTTTTGGAAAAAATCGAATTTTCGAAGTTCACAAATAAAAACAGAAAAACTAAGGGAAAACGGAGCATTTGGCAACTACGGTGTATAGGTTTAAGAAGAGGTCGATTCCTTCAATTTACTGCAAATTAAGAAATTTCACGAGATACAAATTTTGATTAAGGCAGCAAAATATCCATAATCTCCCACACAACAAAACCCCACAGCGAACGATCGCAAAGCCAAATTGGTCAATAAAAATTTATTAAATATTAAAACATTGCTTTAAAACAAATTTTCGATACGGGAATTTATTTGATCTAAAAAAAAAAAAACAATGGGGGAACAAACTGTTTAGCGAAAGATCAGCTGAAAAGTGAGCGGGAGAATTGGCAACTCCGTGCTTATTATAGTGTATAAATAAGCTATAATCATACATGCGATTGGTCAAACACAAAAAAAAGGTGAAAGTTTTTTTTTTGCCTATATATTGGTTAAATGTATCTCTTTTATTGAGCTAGATGTGAACAATATGCTTCTTTGAAGTATTCCCTCCCTCCTTAAATTAAAAAAAAAGTTTCAAAAGCAATATTTATTTACTGATTACTTGTTAACAGCTGCTCCTACTTGCTTTATTGATAATTGTTTAGAACGTATTTAGATTTAGTAACAATTTTCATGCAAAAAAATATTTATTTGCTTTGTAACTAAACTTAATAAATAGTATCGAATCCCAAATTTGAAATCCCAAAATTCGGCCCTTTTTCGAAAATTCCCGATTTTTGTTTATTAAATTTTTTTCTCTAGTCCTAATAAGTCCGTTTTTCAAATTTTATTTATTTTTCCTTTCTCCTTTAAAAGCAAAATGAGGGAACTTGTGTGATTTGTTTTTCTGTGTGGTCTTAAATGGTGCCCAGTTACGGGGCACCTTTGCATTTTGTACAAATGCTTGGTCTTTTGATTCGACTTCTCTACTAGTTTTTTAATATTTTTTTTTAGATGTAGCTCGATTTTCTTTTCATACAATTGCAGGAAATAGCAAATTGGGAACTGCCATGTGGGTGGGTACAAGTTCATTTTAACTGAATTGGGTGCTGTAGTTTGAAGCATTTCATCAAAATCCATAAACATTTTCTTTTTTCTTTTGTAAAAATATATAACACATCAATTTACTTATTTTCAAAAAAAAAAAAAAAAAAAAGCAGAACATAACAAGAGTTGATTATTTTTCTACCAGTTGAAAAAGCACTGCAATTTGTAGTAAAAATTCAATGATGTTAATGTAAATCCGCCATCTTTGTTCCTGTTAATCAATCGTTTAGGGTCTGTGCGAAAGCCGCGATAGTACCGGACCCGAGCAAACCAAATTGGGGTTCTATTAAGTAGTTGAAATGAAAGAAGCTTGATTCTTGTGAAGAGTACAAAAGATAGCAAAACAAATAGAGCGCAAGGGTACCTTCTTACTTTAACAACAACAAAAAAAATTAAAATAAAATAAGCACCTGGAATAAAAAAATAAGGACTATTTAAGGACTTTTTAAGGCCTTAAAAATGAAAATGAACATTAAGGACTTTCTAAGGACCGTTAAGGACCGTACGAACCCTGTTCAAATAGAATACATCACTCTTGGCAATGATTTTTATCGCTAACAATGTCACATCATACACATAACGACCATGTCAAGAAAATTTTTTGAAAAACACTAAAATTCAAAAAATTACAAATTATAACTTACACAAAACAGCAACACCAACTATGTAAAGCACATATAGCATTTTTCAACAGCAATTCAAAACATTAACGGATTGAAAATTACTCGAAAAATTTAGGTATTTAAATTACTAACACTAAAACTAGAGTAAAAACCCTTACTTGAAAGATCACGTATTTTATGCACAATAATGACTATTGCAATTAATCATCACTACATAAAATGATATGCATTATTTGATGAAAAACATAGTAAATTTATCATGCCATGCAATACAAAACCAATGTTTAATGAAGCTATCTGAATTTTAAAATACCAAACTCCATAACAAATTTTATAACGTTCATCAATGTATATTTTACATTGATGAACAAATGGACACCTACTTTAACAAAACTAGCAATGCCACTAATTACAACAGCAAATATTTTAGAAGAATTGATAAATTATTTTTTTTAACCTTACAAACACATAAGATAACCAAATAATAAATTTAGAAAAATAAAGAATTTACTTTACTAATTTTGCTCTTCAATATTAATTCTGAATCATTGCAAACTTTCAATCCAATGTGACAGACTGGTACGGAAAAAAACACTTTATTTTTCATTCCTTTTAGGTACAATTAACCAAATTTAGGCACTTCTCAACCTATAATATTACTCGCAATTCCTTTAGCACGAACACTAGATGCCCATTCCGAGCTCATTTTGAAAATGGCATGTCAACAAACTGAAATGAATTAATTGATTTCCTGGTGCCATAATAGAAATCAATTGAACTGAATTAATGTACTTTAACACTTTGACCTTCTTCTTTAGCAATATGAATGACCTCCACCAACTTTACATACAAAAGAATACTACTTATGAGTAAAAAAAACATTTCCCAAAAGTACAAACATCACATTCACAATAACGCCTCTCTCACTGGTCTATCATGCGCTGAGGGTTGCTACAAATTACGCCAACTCAACAACAGCAATGAAGCTGGATTACCACAGAAACAAAAACATATCGCCAATCGAAAATCTTTACAAATTAGAGTACTATCTCAAATATTGCCAAAGGGGGATTAAACTACAGGATAGCCCTTTTCATTGCTTGACCATCCACAACTATCAAAATACACAACCACACACAATGATGAAAGATAACATCTACGTCAACTCAAAGACTATTACTACAAAGGTATTTCAGCTGAAACAAAAATGAATATCTTAGATAGAGAAATAAATCATAGGACTAAAATATAATTTTAATAACAGGGTTCGTACGCTTTTGGCAAAACCAAAAATAAGGACTTTCTAAGGACTTTTTAAGGACCTACAAAAAATTTTAAGGACCTCACAAATTTTTCGAAATATACAAACTGTTATGTTTATTTCAAAAGGAAGCATTATTGAAAGAGGAAATTGATTTAACATCGTATTTTTATTAGGAACACAACACAAACACTTTTACGGGGTTCTCTTTGACTTGTTGCTTTTTTAATGTCCAGTACCGTCAGGGAGTTAAATAATTATTGGAGCTAGTAATAAGAAGCACACAGCACAAGTATTAATCATATATAAGCAAATTATCATGACATGAAAAATTATCAAAAATAGTTAGTGCTATAAAATACAAATTAAATGAAAAGCAACTTAAATACAAAAAATTGCTAAAGAAAACGTTGCACTTTGTCTCGAAAATTTGTGTTTAATTTAGAATTTTTTTCATTTTACTTAACTTATGTTGCCAGCAGCTAGTACAATAGACCTCTGGTCGCAGTGCTTGGCCGTTTCTGCCCCCCTTTCCCTCATTTCATATGTTGCCAGCATCTCAATTTAGGCTTACTTAAATTTTATCTCTGCCATAAATAATTCTTTAAAATTATTTAGAAGAGCTTGCAAAAATTCAGAAAAAACTTTTTCAACTTGAGAAAAATATTTCATTTTGGAAACAACATACAAATAAAAAATGGAGCTTATTCGCTTAAAACTTTGTACATTACCCTCAAATAGTAACTACCAAAATTTAACTAAAATAAAGTTTCAAAAAATTAAACAATTTTTTAAAATAAAAAATAAAACTGTCAACTTTCTAAATAATTGATATATTTACAGGATGCAAAAAGATAGAAGTCTTAAAAGCTGCGTGCAATTTTCGGCAAAGCACATGCTAGATGTTAGCAAGTTTCCGAAAAATAGGATTTTACATTTTCGCTTTATAAAATATGAAAATTCATGTAAATTAATACATGCATTTTTAAAAAGTTTCTTGAAACATTTTCTTGTTTTGTAGTATAATCCCTTTCGATAAAAATACTTGTACATCAGCTGGAAAAACCGGATCTTTTTGCAAAAAATTGAATTTTCTAAGTTTTCAAATAAAAACAGAAAAACTAGGGGGAAACGGGGCGTTTGGCAACTACGGTGTATAGGTTTAAGAAGAGGTCGATTCCTTCAATTTAGTGCAAATTAAGAAAGTCCACAAGATACAAATTTTGATTAAGGCAGCAAAATATCCATCATCTCCCACACAACAAAACCCCCCAGCGAACGATCGCAAAGCCAAATTGGTCAATAAAAATTTACTAAATATTAAAACATTGCTTTAAAACAAATTTTCGATACAAGAATTTATTTGATCTAAAAAAAAAAAAAAAACAATTGGAGAACAAACTGTTTAGCAAAAGATCAGCTGAAAAGTGATCGGGAGAGTTGGCAACTCAGCGCTTATTATAGTGTAAGAGACAAGAAAAATGATAATAAAAATAAATCATTCTTTTACTTTTACCAGTATAAATAAGCTATAATCATATATGCGATTGGTCAAACGCAAAAAAAGCTGAAAGTTTTTTTTTTTTTTTGCCTACATATTAGTTAAATGTATCTCTTTTATTGAGCTAGATGTGAACAATATGCTTCTTTGAAGTATTCCCTCCCTCCTTAAATTAAAAAAAAAAGTTTCAAAAGCAATATTTATTTACTGATTACTTGTTGACAGCTGCTCCTACTTGCTTTATTGATAATTGTTTAGAACGTATTTAGATTTAGTAACAATTTTCAAGCAAGAAACTATTTATTTGCTTTGTAACTAAACTTAATAAATAGTATCGAATCCCAAATTTGAAATCCCGAAATTCGGCCCTTTTTCGAAAATTCCCGATTTTTGTTTATTAAATTTTTTCCTCTAGTCATTAAAAGTCTGTTTTTCAAATTTTATTCATTTTTCTTTTCTCTTTTGAAAGCAAAATGAGGGAACTTGTGTGATTTGTTTTTCTGTGTGGTCTTAAATGGTGCCCAGTTACGGGGCACCTTTGCATTTTGTACAAATGCTTGGTCTTTTGATTCGACTTCTCTACTAGTTTTTTAATATTTTTTTTTAGATGTAGCTCGATTTTCTTTTCATACAATTGCAGGAAATAGCAAATTGGGAACTGCCATGTGGGTGGGTACAAGTTCATTTTAACTGAATTGGGTGCTGTAGTTTGAAGCATTTCATCAAAATCCATAAACATTTTCTTTTTTCTTTTGTAAAAATATATAACACATCAATTTACTTATTTTAAAAAAAAAAAAAAAAAAAAAAGCAGAACATAACAAGAGTTGATTATTTTTCTACCAGTTGAAAAAGCACTGCAATTTGTAGTAAAAATTCAATGATGTTAATGTAAATCCGCCATCTTTGTTCCTGTTAATCAATCGTTTAGGGTCTGTGCGAAAGCCGCGATAGTACCGGACCCGAGCAAACCAAATTGGGGTTCTATTAAGTAGTTGAAATGAAAGAAGCTTGATTCTTGTGAAGAGTACAAAAGATAGCAAAACAAATAGAGCGCAAGGGTACCTTCTTACTTTAACAACAACAAAAAAAATTAAAATAAAATAAGCACCTGGAATAAAAAAATAAGGACTATTTAAGGACTTTTTAAGGCCTTAAAAATGAAAATGAACATTAAGGACTTTCTAAGGACCGTTAAGGACCGTACGAACCCTGTTCAAATAGAATACATCACTCTTGGCAATGATTTTTATCGCTAACAATGTCACATCATACACATAACGACCATGTCAAGAAAATTTTTTGAAAAACACTAAAATTCAAAAAATTACAAATTATAACTTACACAAAACAGCAACACCAACTATGTAAAGCACATATAGCATTTTTCAACAGCAATTCAAAACATTAACGGATTGAAAATTACTCGAAAAATTTAGGTATTTAAATTACTAACACTAAAACTAGAGTAAAAACCCTTACTTGAAAGATCACGTATTTTATGCACAATAATGACTATTGCAATTAATCATCACTACATAAAATGATATGCATTATTTGATGAAAAACATAGTAAATTTATCATGCCATGCAATACAAAACCAATGTTTAATGAAGCTATCTGAATTTTAAAATACCAAACTCCATAACAAATTTTATAACGTTCATCAATGTATATTTTACATTGATGAACAAATGGACACCTACTTTAACAAAACTAGCAATGCCACTAATTACAACAGCAAATATTTTAGAAGAATTGATAAATTATTTTTTTTAACCTTACAAACACATAAGATAACCAAATAATAAATTTAGAAAAATAAAGAATTTACTTTACTAATTTTGCTCTTCAATATTAATTCTGAATCATTGCAAACTTTCAATCCAATGTGACAGACTGGTACGGAAAAAAACACTTTATTTTTCATTCCTTTTAGGTACAATTAACCAAATTTAGGCACTTCTCAACCTATAATATTACTCGCAATTCCTTTAGCACGAACACTAGATGCCCATTCCGAGCTCATTTTGAAAATGGCATGTCAACAAACTGAAATGAATTAATTGATTTCCTGGTGCCATAATAGAAATCAATTGAACTGAATTAATGTACTTTAACACTTTGACCTTCTTCTTTAGCAATATGAATGACCTCCACCAACTTTACATACAAAAGAATACTACTTATGAGTAAAAAAAACATTTCCCAAAAGTACAAACATCACATTCACAATAACGCCTCTCTCACTGGTCTATCATGCGCTGAGGGTTGCTACAAATTACGCCAACTCAACAACAGCAATGAAGCTGGATTACCACAGAAACAAAAACATATCGCCAATCGAAAATCTTTACAAATTAGAGTACTATCTCAAATATTGCCAAAGGGGGATTAAACTACAGGATAGCCCTTTTCATTGCTTGACCATCCACAACTATCAAAATACACAACCACACACAATGATGAAAGATAACATCTACGTCAACTCAAAGACTATTACTACAAAGGTATTTCAGCTGAAACAAAAATGAATATCTTAGATAGAGAAATAAATCATAGGACTAAAATATAATTTTAATAACAGGGTTCGTACGCTTTTGGCAAAACCAAAAATAAGGACTTTCTAAGGACTTTTTAAGGACCTACAAAAAATTTTAAGGACCTCACAAATTTTTCGAAATATACAAACTGTTATGTTTATTTCAAAAGGAAGCATTATTGAAAGAGGAAATTGATTTAACATCGTATTTTTATTAGGAACACAACACAAACACTTTTACGGGGTTCTCTTTGACTTGTTGCTTTTTTAATGTCCAGTACCGTCAGGGAGTTAAATAATTATTGGAGCTAGTAATAAGAAGCACACAGCACAAGTATTAATCATATATAAGCAAATTATCATGACATGAAAAATTATCAAAAATAGTTAGTGCTATAAAATACAAATTAAATGAAAAGCAACTTAAATACAAAAAATTGCTAAAGAAAACGTTGCACTTTGTCTCGAAAATTTGTGTTTAATTTAGAATTTTTTTCATTTTACTTAACTTATGTTGCCAGCAGCTAGTACAATAGACCTCTGGTCGCAGTGCTTGGCCGTTTCTGCCCCCCTTTCCCTCATTTCATATGTTGCCAGCATCTCAATTTAGGCTTACTTAAATTTTATCTCTGCCATAAATAATTCTTTAAAATTATTTAGAAGAGCTTGCAAAAATTCAGAAAAAACTTTTTCAACTTGAGAAAAATATTTCATTTTGGAAACAACATACAAATAAAAAATGGAGCTTATTCGCTTAAAACTTTGTACATTACCCTCAAATAGTAACTACCAAAATTTAACTAAAATAAAGTTTCAAAAAATTAAACAATTTTTTAAAATAAAAAATAAAACTGTCAACTTTCTAAATAATTGATATATTTACAGGATGCAAAAAGATAGAAGTCTTAAAAGCTGCGTGCAATTTTCGGCAAAGCACATGCTAGATGTTAGCAAGTTTCCGAAAAATAGGATTTTACATTTTCGCTTTATAAAATATGAAAATTCATGTAAATTAATACATGCATTTTTAAAAAGTTTCTTGAAACATTTTCTTGTTTTGTAGTATAATCCCTTTCGATAAAAATACTTGTACATCAGCTGGAAAAACCGGATCTTTTTGCAAAAAATTGAATTTTCTAAGTTTTCAAATAAAAACAGAAAAACTAGGGGGAAACGGGGCGTTTGGCAACTACGGTGTATAGGTTTAAGAAGAGGTCGATTCCTTCAATTTAGTGCAAATTAAGAAAGTCCACAAGATACAAATTTTGATTAAGGCAGCAAAATATCCATCATCTCCCACACAACAAAACCCCCCAGCGAACGATCGCAAAGCCAAATTGGTCAATAAAAATTTACTAAATATTAAAACATTGCTTTAAAACAAATTTTCGATACAAGAATTTATTTGATCTAAAAAAAAAAAAAAAACAATTGGAGAACAAACTGTTTAGCAAAAGATCAGCTGAAAAGTGATCGGGAGAGTTGGCAACTCAGCGCTTATTATAGTGTAAGAGACAAGAAAAATGATAATAAAAATAAATCATTCTTTTACTTTTACCAGTATAAATAAGCTATAATCATATATGCGATTGGTCAAACGCAAAAAAAGCTGAAAGTTTTTTTTTTTTTTTGCCTACATATTAGTTAAATGTATCTCTTTTATTGAGCTAGATGTGAACAATATGCTTCTTTGAAGTATTCCCTCCCTCCTTAAATTAAAAAAAAAAGTTTCAAAAGCAATATTTATTTACTGATTACTTGTTGACAGCTGCTCCTACTTGCTTTATTGATAATTGTTTAGAACGTATTTAGATTTAGTAACAATTTTCAAGCAAGAAACTATTTATTTGCTTTGTAACTAAACTTAATAAATAGTATCGAATCCCAAATTTGAAATCCCGAAATTCGGCCCTTTTTCGAAAATTCCCGATTTTTGTTTATTAAATTTTTTCCTCTAGTCATTAAAAGTCTGTTTTTCAAATTTTATTCATTTTTCTTTTCTCTTTTGAAAGCAAAATGAGGGAACTTGTGTGATTTGTTTTTCTGTGTGGTCTTAAATGGTGCCCAGTTACGGGGCACCTTTGCATTTTGTACAAATGCTTGGTCTTTTGATTCGACTTCTCTACTAGTTTTTTAATATTTTTTTTTAGATGTAGCTCGATTTTCTTTTCATACAATTGCAGGAAATAGCAAATTGGGAACTGCCATGTGGGTGGGTACAAGTTCATTTTAACTGAATTGGGTGCTGTAGTTTGAAGCATTTCATCAAAATCCATAAACATTTTCTTTTTTCTTTTGTAAAAATATATAACACATCAATTTACTTATTTTCAAAAAAAAAAAAAAAAAAAAGCAGAACATAACAAGAGTTGATTATTTTTCTACCAGTTGAAAAAGCACTGCAATTTGTAGTAAAAATTCAATGATGTTAATGTAAATCCGCCATCTTTGTTCCTGTTAATCAATCGTTTAGGGTCTGTGCGAAAGCCGCGATAGTACCGGACCCGAGCAAACCAAATTGGGGTTCTATTAAGTAGTTGAAATGAAAGAAGCTTGATTCTTGTGAAGAGTACAAAAGATAGCAAAACAAATAGAGCGCAAGGGTACCTTCTTACTTTAACAACAACAAAAAAAATTAAAATAAAATAAGCACCTGGAATAAAAAAATAAGGACTATTTAAGGACTTTTTAAGGCCTTAAAAATGAAAATGAACATTAAGGACTTTCTAAGGACCGTTAAGGACCGTACGAACCCTGTTCAAATAGAATACATCACTCTTGGCAATGATTTTTATCGCTAACAATGTCACATCATACACATAACGACCATGTCAAGAAAATTTTTTGAAAAACACTAAAATTCAAAAAATTACAAATTATAACTTACACAAAACAGCAACACCAACTATGTAAAGCACATATAGCATTTTTCAACAGCAATTCAAAACATTAACGGATTGAAAATTACTCGAAAAATTTAGGTATTTAAATTACTAACACTAAAACTAGAGTAAAAACCCTTACTTGAAAGATCACGTATTTTATGCACAATAATGACTATTGCAATTAATCATCACTACATAAAATGATATGCATTATTTGATGAAAAACATAGTAAATTTATCATGCCATGCAATACAAAACCAATGTTTAATGAAGCTATCTGAATTTTAAAATACCAAACTCCATAACAAATTTTATAACGTTCATCAATGTATATTTTACATTGATGAACAAATGGACACCTACTTTAACAAAACTAGCAATGCCACTAATTACAACAGCAAATATTTTAGAAGAATTGATAAATTATTTTTTTTAACCTTACAAACACATAAGATAACCAAATAATAAATTTAGAAAAATAAAGAATTTACTTTACTAATTTTGCTCTTCAATATTAATTCTGAATCATTGCAAACTTTCAATCCAATGTGACAGACTGGTACGGAAAAAAACACTTTATTTTTCATTCCTTTTAGGTACAATTAACCAAATTTAGGCACTTCTCAACCTATAATATTACTCGCAATTCCTTTAGCACGAACACTAGATGCCCATTCCGAGCTCATTTTGAAAATGGCATGTCAACAAACTGAAATGAATTAATTGATTTCCTGGTGCCATAATAGAAATCAATTGAACTGAATTAATGTACTTTAACACTTTGACCTTCTTCTTTAGCAATATGAATGACCTCCACCAACTTTACATACAAAAGAATACTACTTATGAGTAAAAAAAACATTTCCCAAAAGTACAAACATCACATTCACAATAACGCCTCTCTCACTGGTCTATCATGCGCTGAGGGTTGCTACAAATTACGCCAACTCAACAACAGCAATGAAGCTGGATTACCACAGAAACAAAAACATATCGCCAATCGAAAATCTTTACAAATTAGAGTACTATCTCAAATATTGCCAAAGGGGGATTAAACTACAGGATAGCCCTTTTCATTGCTTGACCATCCACAACTATCAAAATACACAACCACACACAATGATGAAAGATAACATCTACGTCAACTCAAAGACTATTACTACAAAGGTATTTCAGCTGAAACAAAAATGAATATCTTAGATAGAGAAATAAATCATAGGACTAAAATATAATTTTAATAACAGGGTTCGTACGCTTTTGGCAAAACCAAAAATAAGGACTTTCTAAGGACTTTTTAAGGACCTACAAAAAATTTTAAGGACCTCACAAATTTTTCGAAATATACAAACTGTTATGTTTATTTCAAAAGGAAGCATTATTGAAAGAGGAAATTGATTTAACATCGTATTTTTATTAGGAACACAACACAAACACTTTTACGGGGTTCTCTTTGACTTGTTGCTTTTTTAATGTCCAGTACCGTCAGGGAGTTAAATAATTATTGGAGCTAGTAATAAGAAGCACACAGCACAAGTATTAATCATATATAAGCAAATTATCATGACATGAAAAATTATCAAAAATAGTTAGTGCTATAAAATACAAATTAAATGAAAAGCAACTTAAATACAAAAAATTGCTAAAGAAAACGTTGCACTTTGTCTCGAAAATTTGTGTTTAATTTAGAATTTTTTTCATTTTACTTAACTTATGTTGCCAGCAGCTAGTACAATAGACCTCTGGTCGCAGTGCTTGGCCGTTTCTGCCCCCCTTTCCCTCATTTCATATGTTGCCAGCATCTCAATTTAGGCTTACTTAAATTTTATCTCTGCCATAAATAATTCTTTAAAATTATTTAGAAGAGCTTGCAAAAATTCAGAAAAAACTTTTTCAACTTGAGAAAAATATTTCATTTTGGAAACAACATACAAATAAAAAATGGAGCTTATTCGCTTAAAACTTTGTACATTACCCTCAAATAGTAACTACCAAAATTTAACTAAAATAAAGTTTCAAAAAATTAAACAATTTTTTAAAATAAAAAATAAAACTGTCAACTTTCTAAATAATTGATATATTTACAGGATGCAAAAAGATAGAAGTCTTAAAAGCTGCGTGCAATTTTCGGCAAAGCACATGCTAGATGTTAGCAAGTTTCCGAAAAATAGGATTTTACATTTTCGCTTTATAAAATATGAAAATTCATGTAAATTAATACATGCATTTTTAAAAAGTTTCTTGAAACATTTTCTTGTTTTGTAGTATAATCCCTTTCGATAAAAATACTTGTACATCAGCTGGAAAAACCGGATCTTTTTGCAAAAAATTGAATTTTCTAAGTTTTCAAATAAAAACAGAAAAACTAGGGGGAAACGGGGCGTTTGGCAACTACGGTGTATAGGTTTAAGAAGAGGTCGATTCCTTCAATTTAGTGCAAATTAAGAAAGTCCACAAGATACAAATTTTGATTAAGGCAGCAAAATATCCATCATCTCCCACACAACAAAACCCCCCAGCGAACGATCGCAAAGCCAAATTGGTCAATAAAAATTTACTAAATATTAAAACATTGCTTTAAAACAAATTTTCGATACAAGAATTTATTTGATCTAAAAAAAAAAAAAAAACAATTGGAGAACAAACTGTTTAGCAAAAGATCAGCTGAAAAGTGATCGGGAGAGTTGGCAACACAGCGCTTATTATAGTGTAAGAGACAAGAAAAATGATAATAAAAATAAATCATTCTTTTACTTTTACCAGTATAAATAAGCTATAATCATATATGCGATTGGTCAAACGCAAAAAAAGCTGAAAGTTTTTTTTTTTTTTGCCTACATATTAGTTAAATGTATCTCTTTTATTGAGCTAGATGTGAACAATATGCTTCTTTGAAGTATTCCCTCCCTCCTTAAATTAAAAAAAAAAGTTTCAAAAGCAATATTTATTTACTGATTACTTGTTGACAGCTGCTCCTACTTGCTTTATTGATAATTGTTTAGAACGTATTTAGATTTAGTAACAATTTTCAAGCAAGAAACTATTTATTTGCTTTGTAACTAAACTTAATAAATAGTATCGAATCCCAAATTTGAAATCCCGAAATTCGGCCCTTTTTCGAAAATTCCCGATTTTTGTTTATTAAATTTTTTCCTCTAGTCATTAAAAGTCTGTTTTTCAAATTTTATTCATTTTTCTTTTCTCTTTTGAAAGCAAAATGAGGGAACTTGTGTGATTTGTTTTTCTGTGTGGTCTTAAATGGTGCCCAGTTACGGGGCACCATTGCAATTTGGACAAATGCTTGGTCTTTTGATTCGACTTCTCTACTAATTTTTTAATATTTTTTTTTAGATGTAGCTCGATTTTCTTTTCATACAATTGCAGGAAATAGCAAATTTGGAACTGCCATGTGGGTGGGTACAAGTTCATTTTAACTGAATTGGGTGCTGTAGTTTGAAGCATTTCATCAAAATCCATAAACATTTTCTTTTTTCTTTTGTAAAAATATATAACACATCAATTTACTTATTTTCAAAAAAAAAAAAAAAAAAAAGCAGAACATAACAAGAGTTGATTATTTTTCTACCAGTTGAAAAAGCACTGCAATTTGTAGTAAAAATTCAATGATGTTAATGTAAATCCGCCATCTTTGTTCCTGTTAATCAGTCCTTTAGGGTCTGTGCGAAAGCCGCGATAGTACCGGACCCGAGCAAACCAAATTGGGGTTCTATTAAGTAGTTGAAATGAAAGAAGTTTGATTCTTGTGAAGAGTACAAAAGATAGCAAAACAAATAGAGCGCAAGGGTACCTTCTTACTTTAACAAAAAAAAAAAATAAGCACCTGGAATAAAAAATAAGGACTATTTAAGGACTTTTTAAGGCCTTAAAAATGAAAATGAACATTGAGGACTTTCTAAGGACCTTTAAGGACCGTACGAACCCTGAATAAGATACTATTGAAGTGCCTTTTAATACTGCAATGATAGTTAACATTTCATTACGGAATATTTTTTGAAACATAAGAACAAAGGTTTTCAGGGACAGCATAAATAGCATAATCATTTTGTCTTATAGGCTATGCACAACCAAGCTGTTTCTGGCTAACATTTTGTTTAGACGCCTCAGGCTTCTTCAGAGCACAAATTAATTCAAAAGAGAATTAAATTGTGCTCTAAAGAAACCTAAGGCATATCAGGTAAAATTTTTACTAGAAACATCCTGGAAGGACCACAACCTATAAGCACAAAAAATAATTCTGACAAAGGGCTTATTAGGGGGGGGGGGGGGGCTCAGAAGAAATTCAAAAAGCACTAATTTGAATTTTTGAATGGAACCTTGTATCTTACCTTCGAAGATGATTGAATTTTGTGCTAACTTTCCCTTCAATTAGTCAATCGGTAAGACTTCGTACAGCAAACATACAAGTAAAACAGATAAACAAACAAACATATATGTAAAAAAACATAGAACACAAATGAGCTCTTTTATACTATACATAAACAATACTCTTGATCACAAGATTCAAAAGTAAAAGTAAGAATAAACTTTTTTGACAATGTCTTATTGTTACATTAAATACCAAACTGCGTTTTATCAAAGTATACTGTAAAAATGTAAACAAAATATTTACTTTCAGCATCAAATGGAATGCTGTTTCCAGTAGAGGACACTATGCCACTTTTCATATAATAATATGTATAAGCTGGAGATAAACATAACTGAACTCCACTAACTACAGCTGCATCTATTATTCCATTTTTAATATCCTGAAATGCCGACCACAAAGCAACAGCAGACGATGAACAAGCTGTATCTAATGTAAAACTTGGTCCTAAGATTAAATAAAAACGATAAGGTTCTTCAAGTATACGCTAAAATAATTCATCAGTTTGAAAAATTCTTAATTTTCAAATGCTAAGAGGAAAAAACATGAATTTTAAACATTAATAAGCTGATGAATTTCACAATAAATCATAAATAGTAAAATGCAGCAGATTATCATCAGAAACAGGAATCACAAATGTCCTGTACGTAGCAAAATTTTAATATTTTTTAAATGCAAAACTATAGGCTCTAGGTCTCATAAAACGTACTAAAAAATTTTGTAACACTTTTCATAAATATTTTTAGTTAAAAAACATAAGCACTTCAAACTTTTGCTCTAAAACATCCTGCACAAAGCACAAAAAAACTGGGAAATGACATTTTTATTTCAAAAATCATTTGGTTCTAGTCTTGAAATAATATGGAAAACAGGACCCTTTAACCCCTTGAAGCACAAGTTTTTTTCAGAAAAACTGACACAAAATGATTGTGTTATTTTTTTTAACAGAAAATAAATATATAGATATAATATAAATTGTTTTGGAAATTTCAGTTGTAGGGAGGGACTAGAGAGCGGGGGGTTGGGGTAAAAGTTATATAAAAAATCATTATACAAACAAAAGTGCAAATGGATCTCAAAGGGGCATAGAAATAAAATAACAAGATCACACGAAGTGAGATACGAGTATGTGCAAATTTGCCAGTAACTTTCGCCCACGTCAGACACGGGCAAATGCGTTAAGTGGTTAATATCAAGTTGGACCCCTATTTTTTTAAACCATTGTCAAACTACACTAGAGACTCCCTACAGCAAATTTCTCTCTAAGACGAAATTCTTAATTGCAATGTTAAATAACATTCAAATACACATTCTCTATACAACAAACTTTTTCTGAAGTTTATCTTTTTGATTTTAGTCATTTTTGAAGAAAGTTGATAATTCCAGAGCAATAAATTCGGTTACAAAGTAACATAAAATTGCAGAATTTTCAAGTAAAACTAACATAAGTATATGTACATTTCTCGTTGAATTTAGACAATTCATTCTCTCATAGGCACTTGTGTCCTGTCAATCTCTTCCCCATATTCTAGAGAAAAATTTTTTTGTAAATTTTCTGCCAGTTGAGTTTATAGTTGAAAATCAAATAAAGCACAAAAAGAAATAAAGTAACTGAAATTATTAATAATAAATTGCTATACTTACTGCCACTTCGATTTCAAAAAATCTGTTCACTGAAAATATAATTATACCTATATTTTAAATATGCTGACATAAAAAGTGAAAGAAGCCTTTTTTTCCTATCGTTCTGAAGATTTTGCCTTTTGGATCATTCTGCTTCAGGAGTGAAATAAAAGCTCACAAAATACATTACGTTTCACGTCAATGTTTGCATTCGATTTGACAATCAGTATTAAGTACGAAACATGCATTATTCTAGATTGAATCATTTTACAATAATAATGTTGTTTATCGAAATAAATGAGAATTTTGTCTGTCTGCAAGTTAACCACAATCTACAGGTATAAAGAGTGATCGTCATTTCTTAAGCCAATAAAGTAAAGTTACTCTATAAATGGTTTAAATTCAAATTCTTTCCGATTATCTTATAACAAAGCTTTGGAGAAAGGTTACGTATTAACAATTAATGACTGTAATGCCATTACAAGTCATTAAAATATTATTTAAAATTGAATAATAATACCGAGTTGACAAATTGTTTTAAATGGAAAGCGCCGTTTTGTAGTAGTAGTTGAAGTTACTTGCCGATTTTGTATAGGGATTGAGGGGAGTTGCAAAGTAAGGAAAGAAAAACACAGAAATCTAGCCGCGGTTGCAAATTTGAGTCAAATATTAAAAATGTTTCCCTGCATTCTCGTGGGAACGTATTTTATTACTAAATTCAATTAACTTTCACCAATACAGAAAAAAATAATAAAAGTTTTTTCTAATATTCAAATTTGTTCTTTTTTTATTCCAATTTATAGCCGAAAATTGCATAAAAAGTCCTTTTCTATTGGAAAAAATTATCGCATCCTTTCAAGCTTGATACCATTCAAAAGCGAGTAAAAAACTGTCCCAGAAAGAGTTTTGCTCATTGTGCTAAAATGAGAAGCTTCTAAATTAACTAGAAAAGAAGTTATAAGCGTTTTTCTCTGTAGTTTGCAATTATTTTTTTAAGGTAATTAACTTTAATTTTATTTTCTCCAAAAGAGTGATTGCTTTTTATTTCATTTGAGTTGTTACCAATTTGTCTACATGTATATTTGCTAAATAAAATTCTCTTCACAATGTTTTCAGCATTTCGAAGCCAATTTTTAGCCTACTTTCCCGTAAAAGTAAAAAAAATATATATATTAAAGCATGAAAGAAAGCTTAATGTATCGTGAAAATATCGTTAAAAATCAAGAAAAGTGAAAAATAAGTTAAGTAATTAAATAAAGATTGAAAAATAAAAAAATTGAAAGTAGGGTTTTGAGATGGGGAAAAAGTGTGTCTGTCGGTCTGTCTGCCTGTCGGTCTCTCTCTCTGTCGGTCTGCCCCCCCCCCCCAATAACTTTTGAACGAATAGTTCGATTCAAAAAATTCGTTTTGCATTCGAAAGATCTCAGAAAGGACATCTCATTTCCATATTTTACTTTACGAAATGAACAATTTTTGTTTAATTTTTAACAGTTCAAAAAATTTTAACATTAGCGTATGGGAAAAGTGAAGCAAATTATGTAAACTCTGGGCATAAGAGTCGAGTTCTTATGAACAAGATTATTAAAAGAAGTTCTCGAAGGAAAATATTTTTTCAGTTGAACAATTTTTTTTCCATTTTTGAACAGTTCAAAAAAATTAACGGTACATTTTCCTTTATCCCGACGCAGGCGATAAACTCGCCAATAATGATGCAACCAACTCCAAACGGAATACCTCCGCTGGTAACCTTTTGCGTGTTTTGTTGCCTTGGCGAGATTTGCGTCGGGATAAAGGTATTCATTTTGAAACAGTTCAAAAAAAAAAAAAAAAAAAAGAAGATTAACATTAGCGCCTACGGGGAAATTTTAAAATCCTTTATAAATCACGATCTAACAGACCGATTTGCTTCTTGGAACAAAATTTATCGGAAAGATGTTTGGCCGCAGAACGTGTACAGATACGAAGCTAAACCAGAACGGAACGAGCCTATTTTCTTATGAAATTTTTTTATCGGGATCTTTAAGGATATTTTCGAATGAATAAATGAATGATTAAATGATTAAATGAATGAGTGAAGGAATAAACGAATAAATGAGTGAATAAATCAATGAATAAATAATAAAATAAATAAATGAGTGTATGAAGTGAAAAATAAATAAATGAGTGAATAAATACATAAATGAGACAAAAGAAGAATAAATAAACGAATGACTATGACTGAATAAATGAAAGAACGAGTGAGTGAATGAATATGTATTAACCGTTTAAAAGGTATATTTGAAGTAATTAAGAACTAAAGTTAAATGAGGAAGAGAGAGAAAGAGAGAGTTAGCTAGATTATAAATTTCAAGTTGGTGAATACGGGAAAGTAGGCTCGTATAGTTCTAGAAGACGAAACTTCTTGTTAATTTATCTTTTTCTTTTCTTGGCTTTTGATTCTTCTTTTTAACGAATTAAAATTTATTTCCTGCGTTTTTAGCATTTTGAGGAGCAGCCGATTTTTAATTAACTAATTTCTTTTTTTGGATTTTGATTCTTTCTTTTTAAACGAATTAAAATTTATTTCCTGCGGCTCGATCGATAGCTTTATTTTGGTTTCCTGTTTCCTTGACATCTATTTTATGGGGCCATTCTACATACTGTATACTGTACATGGTTATCATGTCAGCGATTTTTGTAACTCCAAATTATTATTACTATATATATTTTTATTTTTTCTCTCCGGTGAATTAGCGCATATGTTGTTTGCCTATTTGAGCTCGGATGAAAGTTTTTTTCCACTTTCAAAAAAGTTTTGCTTGCTGCTGTTAGTTTCTGCTAGCTACAAAATTTCGTCTTTCTGTTTTACTGTCAATGAATAATAGATAAAAATTACGCAAGCTAAAAATTCTTCAATTTAAACTATTCTAATGGATTATAATCGTCCTTTCTGTGTGCGTACTTGAACTAAACAAACAAAATGCGTTTTTATTTAAAAATATTTTCTTTCTCGTTTCATTTCTGTTCTTTTTTCTTTTTTTAGCCTACTTTCCCGTAAAAGTAAAAAATAATAATAATAAAGCATGAAAGAAGGCTTAATGTATCGTGAAAATATCGTTAAAAATCAAGAAAAGTCAAAAATAAGTGAAGTAATTAAATAAAGATCGAAAAATAAAAAATTTGAAAGTAGGGTATTGAGATGGGGAAAAAGTGTGTCTGTCGGTCTGTCGGTCTGTCTGTCTGTCGGTCTGTCTGTCGGTCTGTCTGTCTGTCTGTCTGTCTGTCGGTCTGTCTGTCGGTCTGTCTGTCTGTCGGTCTGTCGGTCTGTCCCCCCCTAATAACTTTTGAACGAATTGTCCGATTGGAAAAATTCTTTTTGCATTCGAAAGATCTCGGCGAGGACATCTCATTTCTATATTTTACTTTTTGATTTGAACAATTTTTTGTTCAATTTTGAACAGTTCAAAAAATTTTAACATTAGCGCCTATGGACAAAATTGAAGCAAATTCTGTAAACTCTGGGCACAAGAGCCAAGTTCCTATTGAAAGCTTATTGAAAGGAGTTCTCGGCGTGAAATATTGATTTGAACAGTTTTTGTTCATTTTTGAACAGTTCAAAAAATTAACACAGAGCTTACGGGGAAATTTCAACCCTATATAAATCCTGATCTAACGGACCGATTTGCTTGGAACAAACTTTATCGGAAAGCTCTTATAACGTAGAACATGTAGAAATAGAAAGTTTATCCAGAACTTACGAGCCTATTTTGCTATGAAATTTTTTGATCGGGATTTTCAAGGATATTTCTCAGTGACTCAATGAGTGAAATAATGAATGAATGAATCAATGAAAGAGTGAAAGAATAAATCAATGAATAAATGAATGAGGAAAAGAATGAATGAATAAATTATTGAATAAATGAAAATATAAATAAATGAGTGAATAAATACATGACTGCGTAAATGAATGAATAAACACTTGAATGAGGTAACGAATGAATGAATAAATGCATGGCTGAATAAATGAAAGAATGAATGAGTGAGTGAATGAATATGTATTATCCGTTGAAAAAGGTATATTTTCAATAATTAGAACTAAAGATAAATAAGAAAGAGAGAGAAAGAGATAGCTAGATTATAAATTTGAATTTGGTGTATACGGGAAAGTAGGCTCGTATAGTTCTAGACGGAACTTCTTGTTTACCGTGTATTTTTTGTAAAAAAAAAGTTGCTTAAATGTGTCGGATCGCGGGTTGATAGCTGTGGGTGGTTAATTTAATTAATTATAGACGTCCACGGCAAATTAATTTTTATTTCTGTTGAATGCTATACATTTTAATAAAATAATACAAATTGTACATTAAAAAGTTACCACTGTGTATATAAAGGCGAAGGCGTCTTTTTACTTTATAACACGGGCATAGCCGTGCGGTACCGCTAGTATACAATACAATGAAATAAAATTAACAAACAAATAAATAGACACATAAAATGAAAAAAAAAAGAAAGAAAGAAAATTCAAATGCATCGTTTCTTAATTTCTCTCACACACGGCACTAAGGCTTGTGTAACTATAATGTAAAGAATATTGTACAGGATCGGCCAATGTCGGCTGACGAGCAAATTCTATACATTATTTCTTTACGGACTATAAATGCTTAAAATGCTGAAAAATGCTTTTGACCTTAATTTAAGCATTACGGTCGACTTAAACCGTTGAACCCCTGATTTTCAATAGTTTGGTTTTAATGAGCCATATTCTGGAAATGAATAATTTGCAAATAATAACGACAATATCATCAATAGCAACGAAAAAGCGTTTGTAAAAGGAGATACCATAGGGAAGAGATCCAGCAATCAAAGCACAAAAATTTTAGTAAAGCTTTAACTTTAAATAAAAGAATGAATTCCAAAAGGCAGTTTGATTGTAAAAATAAATATAGATAAAAATAAAAATAATCTTGGATCTTAAATCCTTTTCAAGACTGACACCTCTGAACTCCCAATAAAGGAAAGGAAACAATAAATGGATCTATCAATCCGGCATTCAATTGTAACTGAAACTTAGTGAAGTTGATAATATTTTTACTTATCGCCGCGAACAAGAAATTTTGGATTCAATATTTACTATGGCGATTTGGACTTGGTTCTTTAACATCCTAAAAAATACTTACATATTTATAGTTTATACATAACTTCAGTAGTACTAGCTTAACGCGCGTAGTGCGCTCTAGAACCTACTTTTCAGAATTAAGAACTATAAATAATGAAAGTCAAAATATAATGTTTATAGAGTTGAGAATTTTCTGTTAGAATTGTATGACAAACTGGCAAGTTCAGTAGTGTTGAAAGTAGTTATCTGAGTGAAACGTTCTTATTTGATCACTTTGGGAAATAAGAATGGTGCTCGTTTAACAATGTTTTTATGTTTAATGTAACTAATCATATTTATAGTAATCTATGACTATATTAACACCTACATAGATGTATTAATTTAGTTTTTAGCCAATGATTTTGATGGGGCTGACTAGGTGTGCGCAGAACATTTTAGTATTGAAGGTACCACGGCACAGGGAGTGTACAGTCCCTTGATTACGGGCTTTTGAGGTCTTTGGAATTAATGACTCTAAAGCGCAAACGTTTTCCCGATTTGGTTTGCGAGAAAAAAATTTTTACGAGCCCATGGAGCTACAATAAATTAAGAAATTAGTTGCTTACCATGAAAATCACCTATGAATGAAAATCGGTTTGCATTCATTGTACGTAGACATCCAACAGCAAAATTTTTTTTCTCAAGATCTCCAGCTCCATGGTATATGAACATATCTCTTCCGTCTTGATTCGCAATCGCGTGATAAACGCCTATGTTCGAGCCTTTTAAATCATATGGATCATAACCTAATAAATAAATAAATAATAATAAGGAAAATAATAAATACATGAAAGCAATTTGATTAGACAAAAGTTCATTTTGATTTCTTTTTAAAAGGAGTTTTAACCCTATAATTCCCAACTCCACCTTAAGGCGGACGACGATAACAAAATTTGGGCATTAGAGGGTTAAAAGTGAGTGACAACTAATGATGAAAAAATGGAGAACATTAGAAGAAATACCGCCGAAATGAAACTGTGTTGAGGAAAAAGGACCATGAAAACATATATTTAAAGGAACGGAAGTCGGATTCTTGCCTATAATAGCCCCGTTAAACTCAGGAGCAGCGCATCCATTCTTCCCCGCTTCCCGCGAGAACTCTTACGAATAGCTAAGAATAAGAAATTTTAAAACAACTGGTATCAAGCACCCCACCTTTTTCTTAAAAAATATGAATAGTTTGTTCATTTTATTCTGATTATTTTAAGCTTATTCAAAAAAATAAGGTTATATAAGAAAACATAAAAATAAGGCTTAGTTTTGTAGGACATTCCATTGCCACTGAACATATCTTTTTAGTCAAAGATTATTCTTAACTTTTTAGTTCATATTGCTACAAAACCGTACTTTTTGTAGTTCTTTAAACTATAATTTTATTCAAATTATAGTAGTTGCGTTTAGTGTGTGTGTGTGTTATTGGTTTTTGGACCTTACCAGCGTGACGTCACGAGAGTGTATGAGCGGCACGCGGCTGACAAAGCTCGGACTCCCCCCCCCCTCCCCCCGTACATCAACGCATGTATTTTTTATTCTATATGAGCTCTTCTTTTATGTACAAAAGGCGCTTTTCTGTCACAAATGCTCGAAGCATAGAACAAAGCGTTCATTTAGTTCAAAATTGTTTAGTTCTTCTGCTTAATTCGTATTTTTCAGATTTTAATTTTTCTGATGCGTACCGCATCAAAAAATCGGTGAAAATTCGTATTTTCTTCCTTTTATCCATTTTCTCACTGCTCTGAAAATCAAATGTTAAGTGTGTACAAAGCTTGCGCATGTTCAGAATGCATGCAGATGCTACTTATTATGAGATAAAGCGCTATTCTACATTTAATAACGCCAATCATTAACACTGAATGCCGAACGTAAACATCACCTACCGCAGAGCGCATACAAATTAAATACCTAGTTGCCGCACGCTAAAAAAAAAAAAAAAAAGGAATAAAATCATTTGATGAAAGATTTAATTTATTCAGAAATCAGAATTTCATAAATGTTTTGATTTTTACGGAGGAGAAGCGAAAATACTGATACTTTAATTGAAAAAAAAAAAAAAAAAAACTTTTTACTAATATTTCTTCAACAAAATATAACGTATGTTTTATGTTACATTAATGTTATAATTTTTATGCATAATATTTATGATAATAAAGCACTAGTAAATTTGTTTTAAACATATGTGAATCAAAAGTTACTTTAAATCACTTGTGTATTTCTTTCTTTTCTCTTTAGTTGTATAAAGTTTTCTCTAATTATGTTCTATGAATTTTAGCAATATTTTTTGCTATTATATTAAAACTTACTTTACAATAATAGGACTTTAACTGAATGTTAACGAACTCATACTAACTTCTGAAAGCGGAAAATTCAACTCCTTAACATGGCAAATGATAGCCAAAAATTGCTTCTTTAGCCTACTTTCCCGTAAAAGTAAAAAAAAATAATAATAAAGCATGAAAGAAGGCTTAATGGTATCGTGAAAATATCGTTAGAAATCAAGAAAAGTCAAAAATAAATTAAGTAATTAAATAAAGATTGAAAAATAAAAAATTTGAAAGTAGGGTTTTGAGATGGGGGAAAATGTGTGTCTGTCGGTCTGTCGGTCTGTCTGTCCGTCGGTCTGTCGGTCTGTCTGTCGGTCTGTCCCCCCCCCTAATAACTTTTGAACGAATTGTCCGATTCGAAAAATTCTTTTTGCATTCGAAAGATCTCGGTGAGGGCATCTAATTTCCATATTTTATTTTTTGATTTGAACAATTTTTTGTTCAATTTTGAACAGTTCAAAAAATTTTAACATTAGCGCCTATGGGCGAAAATGAAGCAAATTATGTAAACTCTGGGTACAAGATCCAAGTTCCAATGAAGAAGCTCACTGGAAGAAGTTCTTGGCGTGAAATATTGATTTGAACAATTTTTGTTCATTTTTGAACAGTTCAAAAAAAAAAATTAACATACTGCCTACGGGGAAATTTCAATCCTATATAAATCCTGATCTAACTGGCCGATTTGCTTGGAACAAACTTTATCGGAAAGCCCTTATGACGTAGACCATGTACAGATAAAAAGTTCATCCAGAACTAACGAGCCTATTTTCTTATGAAACTTTTTGATCGGGATTTTCAAGAATATTTTTGAATTAATGAAAGATTAAATGAATAAACAAAATAATGAATGAATAAATGAGTGAATAAATACATGAATGACTGAATAAATGAATGATTGAACGAATCTGTATTAACCGTTGAAAAAGGCATATTTGAAGCAATTAAGAACTAAAGCTAAACGAGAAAGAGAGAGAGATAGCTAGATTATAAATTTGAAGCTGGTGTATACGGGAAAGTAGGCTCGTATAGTTCTAGACGGAACTTCTTATTAGAACTTCAACTTTGAAATATTTTTGGGGGAAAATCACTAAAATTCTTGACATCACTAAAAACAAACCCTAAAATTGCGTTTTTAGGACTTCTTCAAAAAAATTTCTGGTGGAGATTTGCCCGACTTCCCTCCTCCCGCCCCTACCGTCACTAAAGATAGCATAAGTATATGATACTCGTACTTGTATTTTTCTAAGAGTTTGGAGAAAAATCAGAGAACTAAGTGAAAAATGCTAGTAATGATCGTAATTCATATTTTATTAAACATTTATGAAAATACTTCAATTGTAACCATAGCAATTTCCTCGAAAAAAAGATTTAATATTATGAGCACTTCGCTGCACCCCTCATCTATCAGTGTGGCACTCCAAGGTGCTGCGGCACGCAGTTTGCTGACTTAGGTGGTCTTTTTTAATCTTCAAATTTTCATAGTTGGTGCCTTCTCTACTAATACATATCATTCAACTTCTTAACAAACTTCAATGAATGGGAGATCGGACAGTAATATTGTACATCTACCTTATAAATAACTCAAAATTAAATGTTACCTGAATCTATAATGGCTTCGTAGCACACTTCAATTGTTTTCCTTTGAGAAGGATCCATGAACTGTGTACATGCTGATGGAATACCAAAGAACTCACTATCCAGTCTGTCAACATCATTTACTGTACCCGAAGAACTAAAAGGAAGATCGTGAGCACCTGAAAAATAGTAGGGGGGGGGGGGAAGGGGGGTTAATAAAAATAAGGTAAATAACTTTTCTTCTGACAAATTATTTTTTTCGCAATCAAGAACTGCAGTTAGGGTTTTGTTTCTTCAATTTTACGTTCAGGAACATAAATATTGATTTTCGACAAAAATATTAACTTGTATAGTACATGTAAGTAAATGCCTAATTAAAACAACTAAAATTTAGCAAAATCTCATCCCAGAATGTTGATAAGAACAATTTTTGAGCGCCTACTCTTACATATTGTCTTCTCTTGTTCAAAAATATACGGTAATAGGTGTAAAGAATGACATTTACTTATATCAAATAGTGTTCTTATATTTAAAAATAATAATTTGCACAAGATTATATCAATACAAAACGTTATTTAACTTTAGATAAATGTAAGTTAAGAATACAACGATATTTTACGATTATGGTAAAAAATTTGAAACGCGAATCATTCCACGTCAAATCAACAAATATCCAGATTTTGTCACTATCTCAGATTTTCTTGAAATCTGGCACAGATATATCTGGTATAGACATGGGAAAATATGAAATTTTACCGCTATATGTGACTTGTTTTTGATTTAGAGCTGCAAAATTCTCAAAAAAAGTGACTTACAACAGAAAATGGCTATGTTTTGAGCTACTACAAAACTTTTCTTTGTTCGGTGTGCCTTTGGATATTTGGATTGTTAAGTGAAATACTTGTGTGAGAGATCCTTTCACAGCATTTTAATTTGTCTTTCCAATGATATGACACATTATTCATTTAAAAAAATTTAAAACATTTTCTGAAAATCTAATTTAACATTGAAAATTTCTTTTTTTCTCAAAGTACATAACTACAGATTTTCAAATTGATTTTATGTATAATCAATAGCGTTGTAGATTACATGATAAAATACCATGATACGATAATAATGGCTTCATATTAAAAAAATTGTAAATAAATATTTTAAACATTGACATCTATGGTAAAAGTTAAGTTCCAAAAGAGGACGGTTATCCATTCAAACCTTATGCATGTTTTTTGCTTGTTTGTAGGCTTGTTTGTCCGGCGATAACTTCTCACTGGATAAACCGATTTTGAGGATTCTTTTTTTAATCGATCGATGAGGGTCTCCCATAGGTCCCGTACCTTCATTTGACCATATTCGATAATTAAAAAAAAGAGTTATGGGTGGAAATTTAGTCATTTTTTTTTCATCCATAACATTTTACTAAATGAACCGATTTCTAAATGAACTTTAATATCATGCTTCGATTTGCCTACAATTGTTCTTTAGAAAGAACGTTATGGGTGAAAAATAAGTATTTTTATTTTAATTGGAAATTCTTGGCTTGATATTCTTTGTTGGGCAAACTATTAATAAATATAAAACTTGCTGTTAAAAAAAGGTTCCTGCTATTAAGCAGTAATATTAGAAGCAATTATAAAAAGAGTTTGAGTGAAGGCTTCTCTGAAACAAAAATTACATCCATTCAGTTAGTTTACTGTAGGGACTTTTTCATATTAACAAATGATTACTTTTTACTGCCAATCACTCAAAGTCGGTGTGCCTTTGGATATTTTTCTTTTTTTAATAGAGTACTCATATAAAAAATGGTTTTAGACTAAAAAGAACAAAAGTAAATAATTTTTAAGAAAAGAGAAAATAATTCCGACTTCAAAGCAGAACAAGTAAAAATTGCGCTTAAAAATTAAAAATAAATTCATTCTTTAAACATAATCGATACGACTTTTAAACATAATTTTTGAAGTCGGTGCAAAACTAGGAGCAAGAATGCTTGGGAACTAAACACTGGGAGTTCCGTGTCAGATCGACCACTTGACCGGAACTTCTGCTTCTAAACCCCAGAGCCCTTGGTCTCGAAAACTGGGATGTGCACAGTAGGCCATGTCCCCCAAAAGGACTGGTACGCCACTGAGTTTTTTTTTTTTTGTTTTTTTTAAAGCAAAAATATGATGGATAAAATCCTTTGTAATCTTGAGTCAATTACAAATATGGCCCAGAGTTTGCAACAGTTCCAATATAAAGTAACACATGATGTAATAGTAATAAATTACTATTATAATTTGCGCCTACTCTAAAATTATGTTTAAAAGTCATATCGATGTTGTTTAAAGAATGGATTTATTTTTTACTTTTTACCACACTTTTTAATTGTTCTGCTTTAAACTCAGTTACATGTATATTATTTTTTCCTAGAATTATTTTATGAATTTATAAATTGTGTTTGTTTTTCAAAAGTTCGTACATAACTTTAATATGAGAAACCTTATCCCAACACGATATTTTATACACATAAATAATATGTATCGTTATTAAAAATTTAAAAATCGTTTTCCTTTCGTTATAACATTTTAAATTACGTGGCTAGAACGAATGCGTCAGATACTGTAGAACGGTTTTTTTTGGGTAGTAGCAGTACTGCTGCAGTGAAGCAAACTTATAGGTATAAGTTAACGCAGCGTTTCCCAACCGGTGGTTCGCGAACTCTTAGGGGATCGTAGGGTATAGATAGGGGGTTCGCGAAAATAATATTGCAATGGCGTAATTTTTATTGCTGACGTAAAAGAAAAGATGAAGCAATAAATTTACATACGTATTAGGATGGAGTGTAAAAATGATCTTTTTAAATAAATTGTTTTCCCGATAATGCAGCTGCGGCTGACGTAGGAAGCATTCGTTTGAAATGTACATATTTCTACTGCTACGTAATATCGAAAATTTGAATCTCTAAGTGGTGTCGAAAGTTATTCATTGATTTATTTTAAAATTTAAACATTTTTTTTCTCTTTATTTTTTCTCGCTAGCACGAAGAAAATGTCAGAAATATGATTTTTTTAAATTATTACGGCTATTTATATATATATATATACCTCAAAGTGGAAACGGAAGATATTTATTCAATGATTTTAAATTTTGTACTCACATTTATCACACTTTATTTCCAACTTTTGAAAATTTTGTATATTTCAACCCGAAAGTGGAACAGAGTGATATTCATTGATTGATTCAAAAATTTGTACGTATATTTCTCACACCGTCCCATAACTTTTTCGCCCTATCGGGAAAATAGTTTTTAACGATATTTTTCGCGAATACATATTTTTAGTGCCCTATTAATTAGTCAAAAAGAACAAATAATAAAAGGTAATTTCAGTATTTACTTAAACTTAAGATATTTGGCAATTATATATTTATTTCTTGTTACGAACTATTGTACAATATGGAAAATAAATGTACTAACAAATTTTATATTTTTGTTACACGTTACTACAGAAGGGGGTTCGCCATTTTCTTTTGGATCTTGGAAGGGGCTCGCAAAGAAAAAAAGGTTGGGAACCACTGAATTAATGAATTTTGTTTCTTTACGGCGAATGTCAATGGTGATTTAAATCATTTCGGAATTTATATATTGGTCGAAGGGGATTTTATTCGGAATTTATATATTGCTTCCAGATTGCTATCTCTTGCCAACCCCCGGAACGCAAGAAGTTCCGTAGGAATCGCTTCACGACGCAAGCTCGTTGCGCTCGCTCACTGATAGTACTACATTCTCGTAGCCTAACAGGCGTTTCTTCAACAATGTTCACTTGACTACAATACACGCTTTCCCTTCTTAGGTAAGAAATATATTTAATAGAAATATGAAGGACACAATACACCTAGTTCCGTTATGAGTACCTACGATGCATGGATACCTGCCCCGATGTATGAATATCTACCCCCTACTGCACTTGAAATTGCATATAAAATAAGGAAGGAATAAGCCCACTTGAAAATCTGAAGTAAAGAGAAAGGTATGCTGAGGACAAAAATGTAAGGAATATAAGAATTTATTTATTTTCATTATTCTTGGTGACCGACATGCAAACATTAAGTACTTAACCATTTTATTGCGTATGCTCAGGGCTCGATTTACATTTTGAATCACTATAGGCACAACTCATGTTTGGGGGCCCCTCACGCAACAAAATTTTTTTAAACATAACATTCAGTATGTGTTTGTAAAACTTTCCAGTCACACCAAAATTTGGGGTCCCCCAAAGCGCAAAAACCAATTTGTTTTTCAAATGTCAAAGAGTCAGACTAACATTTGGGAGCCCCCAACGTGCAAAATGATTTTGTTTTTAAATTACAAAATGTTTGAATAAAAGCTGGGGGCCCCAAAGTGTAAAATCGATTTTGTCTTTCAAATTTCAAATTGTCAGACCAAAATTTATGGACCCCCAAAGTGAAAATTAATTGTGGTTTTAAACTAGTTTAATAATAAAAATTTTTTGTGAAGCAACAGAACACTAACAGTTTGCTTTTGAAAGGTGCTATCTATATATATATTTCATTTAGCGTGGACCAGTTACGATTAAATTTTGGGACGATACGAAACTGACATCATGCAAAAACCAAGCTATGGTAAAAAGATTTTTAAAAATTTGTTTAATGATTACAAAGAGACGGAACATAATATTTGTATTTATTGTCGCAACTTACGGGCTTTAACAAATTTATTTCTATTTCTTACAAAGTATTTCCGTTCATAACTCAATTTTTAATTTCCGATTCTTCGGAGTGGCAACACCTTAGTTCGTTTATGTCGTCGAGCATCTTTATATCTTAGCGATCTTTTCTTAAGCCTTTCGAATTTTACAGCTTTTTTTGCGATTTTAAAATGGTTAATTTTTGGTCCGCAGATGTTCTGCGGAGATCAGCTAGTTTTTAAATATTTTTCTAAAAAAATTTAAATTACAAAAAAAGTAATAATAACCAAAATTAGGGGGCCCTTCAAAGTCTGGGCAATAGGCCCAGGCCTCACGGGCCTAATGGTAAATAAGGTCCTGCGTATACTAACGTTTTATAAAGAAGTTTTTATATTTAGGGACAAAAAAAAAAAAAAAAAAAAGCTGCAAAAATGTTTTCATATTTAGCGATTAAAATATTGATGACTAGCTGACATGCCCGGCTTTGCGCGGGATAATATTGCATCATTCGCAGGCTAAGTGACGCATGTCCAAAATTCTGCTGTAAATATGTAAGGAAAAATTTTCTTAAAAAATCCAAGAATAGGAGATTGGCAAAAGGCCTTAAAAACGTTATTTAAACAGTAAAAACTATCAAAAAACACGATTGCATTAAAACGAACAGCCTAGAAAAACTCTTTTTAGACCAAGAATAACAGTCCATAAAAATCCACATTAAAATGCCAACAACAGTTCATAAAATTGCCATTAGAGTAATTGCAACAGTAACTAAAATGCGCACATCCAGAGAGATAATTGTGCCAAAATGATATCAAGAGTTCATAAAAATCGTAATTACAATATCTACCACAATACATCTAAAAATTCCCATCAGAATAAGAGCTGTATTCTGTTTTAAAATATCCATCAGATGAAGAACAACTGTCCCTGAATATTTCTGCTACAATAAAGAAAAAATTCCTTAAAACATTTCAATTCTTTCATTCTTTCCTAAACATTTCAATAAAGACAACTATTCCTAAACATCCCTAATAGAATAAGGACATTAGTATCAAAAAATCTCCATTAGAATAAAGACGTCAGTGACTAAAAATACCCATTAAACTACTGACCTTCAAGATGTATTGTTCCTAAAATTACCAACAGTCCATCTTAAATTCCCCATCAAAATAAGCACAGTGCCTATTAATCCCGCCAGCAAAATCGTCAAAGGATTTCCTGAACATTCAATTAAATAGCAGTTTCATAAAATACGGATAAATACGAAAGAAAGGAAAGCATTATTTCCAAAAGCAAATGCACATTTAAGTTAGAAAATGTTTAGTACTGAACCAATCCTGACGTGTGAAATTTAAATTGATAGAAAATAACTAAATTATGTCCAAATAATGCCAAATAGACAGTAAAAAAAATTAAGTAAATGTTTTATAAAATAAATCCGTTGAGTAAAATATGGAAAAAAAAATCAACCTCCAGATAAAGTAATTGAAAATCGTCTGCAGTTTATAATCCACAAAATATGCATAAAAATGAAATGAATTTTTAGAATTTGTTTCGTTGATAAAACGGACACTCTACCATAAAAAATAATATGTTTCATGAAATTGTTGAACTGGTACCATAATACTAAATCACCAAAAAACAAAGAATAATCAATCTCAAGCAGTAATTAAAAATCGTCTGCAGTATGCTAAAAAATGAAATGATTTTTTGGAATTTGTTTCGCTCATAAAACGGCATGAATAAAGATAAAATAGCATTTTTTCAATCTTACATTAACAAAAATCATCTAGTTGGCGACAAAAGTACTATTTATTTTGGCGAAAACACGCAATTTGAGCAGATAAATTCAGAGGTAAGCCTTGCTTTAAAGTTCGAAAACTACTTCAAGCGAATACTGCGCGTGTTCTATTTGTTCTACGAACTGCAGAAAGAGATCATATTGTGCAGTTTTTTAAGGGCATTCAAATGCTGAAAAAAAATAATACGTGGGACGTTTCTTCGATGAGATAAACCCAAATCAACAGTTTTGCTTAAAATTGGAATAAAAGAAGAACAAATTCGAATTTTCGGAAAAACGCTTCGAGGTGCACGAGGACCTGGTCCAAGGTACCTGTAACCAAAATTTCGTACTCTTAGACCGTTCCATCTCGCCAGGCGGCGATCGACAGACAGACACACACACACACACACACACACAAACTTTTGGTTTTATTTATATAGATGTGATTGTAGTCACATACATATTGCTAGAACAAAAATGCGAAGTAAGCATTTATGATGAGAGGATTTTTTTTAAGTACGCATTCCATTATGGAAACACCGAAGCCCTAACTAATGAAAACTGTCGTATTCAAAGTAAAAGAAATGTAATTTTTTCCTTGGCGGAAATAAATAAATAAGTCAAATAAGAATGAGCAAAAATTGAAAAGCAAACACATAAAAAATTTCTAAGTCTTAGCTATTGAAATATTCGCAAAATTGTTGCCTTTCGATATATGTAACCCTAAAAGTAATTCAAACAAAGCAGAGAGAATAGAAAAGCATAACTATCGTGTTGCCAAACAAGATAACGGCAAAATTAATTTAAACAAAACAGGATGAAGAAAAGGTGGCCTAACCAAGGTTTTGCCAATGGCCGGCGTAGAATAGCGCAGACGTAGTTATGCGTGTCGTAATAGGCGACTAAAATAGCAATATCCGATCCGGGTGACGTAAGGCCAACTTTGTAGTTGGACTGTGGCCTCAGGTCGGTAAAGCAGGTAGGCAACGCTCTGCCAGCCCAGCCCTTTATGGCCGGTGCTGGTTGTCAAGTGTCTAGAGCAGTGGTGCGCAAACTATTTTCATTTGCGACTCCCTAATTTGTGTAAAATTTTGTTGCGACCCCTGGATAAGGAGTAGAAATTTTGTTTAGTCGTCAACGGAGGGATAGACAGTAGAAGTTTTGTTTAATCGTCAACGGAGTTAAATTGAAATTCTTTCTTGGATTTGTTATTACAAGGTGTTTTTAAAAGAGTGTCGTGACGTCATCGATTGAAATAACGCCTTTTTAAAATATCGCAGCAAACTTATAAACCATCATAAAAATGTTATAAAAGTTGTAACACCATAAAAATCAGTTAAGGAATCAACAAATAATTTTATGAAACTGCTTTATTAATGCATATGGGTAAAAAAAAATTTTTTAATGAATAAAATAATTTTTATAAAAAAACAGAACCGACTTCAAATTATAAAAAGTGAAAAATAAATTCAGTTTTCAAACAACATCGATGTGACTTTTAAACATAGTTTTAGAAGTCGGTGCAAAATTAGGATAGATAAAATCTTTTGTAATCATGAATCAATTACAAATATATATATTTACGCAGAATTAGCAAGAGTTCCAATATGAAGTAACACATGGTATCATGGTAATTAGACTCATAATTTTGCACCGACTTCTAAAACTATGTTTAAAAGTCACATCGATGTTGTTTGAAAACTGAATTTATTTTTCACTTTTTAGCGCAATTTATAATTTGAAGTCGGTTCTGTTTTTTTATAAAAATTATTTTATTTTATTCTTTTTAGTGTAAATACATTTTACTCTTTTTTAAAAAAAATCCATATCAAAGGGCAAAACTTCTTTGAATTAATGGCTCTAAAACTAATCATTTGTATGATAAATTCCCTTTTGATGTCGATTTTAGCAAACAAACTGATTGGATTTATTTTTGCCACAGAGAAGCCTTCAGTCAAACTCGTGCTGTACTTTCGTTTAATATTATAGCCCATGACAACAAACATGTTTTTAACAATGACTTTTATATTTATTAATAGATTGCTCAACAAAGAACAATCAAGCCAAGCCTTTCCAATAAAAATAAAAAAATACTTATTTTTCACCCATAACGTTTCTTCTAAAAAACAAATGTCATCAAATTGATTTGCAATATTCGAGCTAGACGACGCTCTATCGATTAAAGCAAAAATCAGCAAAATCATAAAAATACTTTTTAACCGACTTCACAAAGGAAGGAGGTTATACATTCATATTGTATGTATGTCGTTTTTTTTTTTTTTTTTTTTTTTTTGTCCACTCATAACTTCTTACCGGATGAACCGATTTTCATGATTTTTTTTAATCGATCGAGGGTGGTTTCCCATAGGTCCCATACTTCGGTTTGACCATAATCGATAATTAGAATAAAAGTTCTGGGCTGAAATGTGGTTTTTTTTTTTTTTGCTTTTTCATCTATAACTTTTGACTAAATGAACCGATTTTGATTATTTTTTCTTTGATCGATTGAGGGTCGTCTAACTCAAATATTGCACATCAGTTTGACTACATCTATTTTTCAGAAAAACCGTTATGGGTGAAAAATAAGTATTTTTTTCCTTTTAATTGGAAAGGCTAGGCTCGATTTTTCTTTGTTGGGAAAGTTGTTAATAAAAATGAAACTCATTGTTAAAAAAGAGTTTGTTGCCATTAAGATGTAATATTAAAAGCAATTATAACAAGAAATAGACTGAAGGCGTCTCTGAAGAAGAAATTAAATCCAATCAATTTGCTTGCTCTAGTGGCCCTTTAAAATCGATTTTAAAAAGAAATTTATTTTACAAACGGTTAGTTTTTAGTGTCATTCCCTCAAAGGTTTTCCCTTTGATATGTATGTATTAAAAATCGAGTATTTATATAAAAATTTATTTACACTAAAAAGAATGAAATAAAATAATTTTTGGAAAAAAAAATAGAACCGACTTCAAACTATAAATTGCGCTAAAAAGTAAAAAATAATATTATTCTTTAAACAACTTCGATACGACTTTTAAACATAATTTTTGAAGTCGGTGCAAAATTATGATGGATTTTGATGCATGATTCCTTTTGTAACTATGAACCAATTACAAATATAAATATCGTAGAGTTTGCAAAAGTTTCAGTGTAAAATAACGCATGGTGTAATTATAATTTGACTGCCATAATTTTGCACCGACTTCAAAATCATGTTTAAAAGTCGTATCGAAATTGTTTAAAGAATAATATTATTTTTTACTTTTTAGCGCAATTTATAGTTTGAAGTCAGTTTTATTTTTTTCCAAAAATTATTTTATTAAAAACTTTACATCATAAGAAGTCAATGTGAAGTATATGCTTGAAAAGAGCTCATGATCGCTTCTGTGTAAGGATCTGTATTTGAAAATTACAAGCCGTAAGTCATCCTCTGGATCCAATCGAGATCGATATAATGTTTAATAGAAATTATAGAAACCAATTTTGAAAAGCCGGTTTCACATCAGTAGGCTGATGAAAACTAAATCCGCATATTGCCCGCCTTTCTTTTCAAATCGGCATATTCATTTCCAATCATGATTTTTTGTCATGTCAGAGACAAGGCCGTATCCAGAGATTTTTTTCGGGGGGCGGGGGCCTGACTTCAGCATACTTCTGTTAAGGAAAGTTTTAGGGAGGAATATATGATACAATGCGAAAAATTTCGGAATTTCGAGGGGGGTCGAACCCTCCCGAAATCTCTGGATACGGCCTTGTCAGAGAGTTAAATTGCTTACGCAGTGTTTCGTCGCTTGAAACATCAATTAACTGTTCTTTTTCATTTAAAGGGATATTGGAATTAATAATATCAAACGAAAATGGAACGCGGATCGAACCTAATTCATTTTCTGGAAATTTTTCGTATTTTCGTAAAGTTTTCAACCAATTTTATAAAATAACGGGAATTGATGTCTTTAAATAACAAGATTTAGTAAATTCTGAAAAGCACGGAAACATGTCCGTGTTGTTTTGGTTTAATTCCCCTTGCCAGAGTATCTGCTTATTTTTAGAAGCTTCAATTTTACTGTTTAAAATGTTTTCACCCTCTCCCTGTAGACTTATATTCAGATCGTTCGGTTTTTCGGAAGTATCAAGCATGTACCTGAGTTTTCCGAGTCAACCTTTATTAATAAATAAACGTGCAAATATTGTTTCTTTTCCACCAAAAATATGTAAACTTCGTTTCTCAAATCGAAAATTCGTCGCAATATTTTGCCGTGTGAGAGCCATCTGACTTCGGTATGTAGTAATAATGTCTCATACACAGAACCCATCTCATTAAAGAGTAGTGAAAAGAGACGACTGTTTTGGCTGTTGCTTTTAATGTAATTAATTACAATAACAATATTATTTAATAGCTTGTGCAACTCTTCATTGATGTTTTTTGCAACTTGCCTATGTGTCATGAAATGGTTGAATACTATATGGGGAGCAATTTTCATTATTAACCCCCTTAACCCTATGAATGTTAATCTAGCTGTTAATGCTGCAGCACCCTCGGTGCAAACCACTACACGGTGGGTCATTTTCCTCAAAATATACACTAATAATTTCAAATATTTTCTTTCCAGTTGCTCTCTCTTTTAACCTTTTATAAAACGAAAAATCTTCTGATATGTCTTCCGAAAACCTTTCGATATGTCCGCTCTTGAAAATGAATAATTGTTGATCTTTCATAAATTTGAATTTCTTTAAATTTGGCGACCCCCAAAAAATTTCTCGCGACCCCTCCTGGGGTCGGGATTTCCGGTTTGCGCACCGCTGATCTAGAGAGTTTGTGGAAAGTTCGAGGAGGACAGCGCTGCAGTCGCACCCCCTTCTACTGGGAGGTAGTCCGGGAAGGCCATCGATGCTATATACGGTATGGCTGCAGTTAGCATTGAGTACCTAAATTAGGGCTGATTTTAGGCATTATGTAAGAGAAATTAAAATAAGAGGATTATGTTAAAAAAATGTCCAGACATTATTCAGAGTTGTCAATTCTTGTTAAATTATGTCATCAGCATTTTTTGTGTACCACATTTGTTAGTTTTGTCATTATTTCAAACAGATTTTTTTTTTTTAGTCTTCAAGTTCAAAAAATATATTTTAGGATTCAAAATTTGCCTTATTATCATTTCGCCGTATGCAATTTCTATACTGTGAAAAATTTGGTGGTATATGTTACACAAAAACTGGAGCGAATGATCCTGTTGCAAAGGATGGTGCTTAATTTTACTACATTTTGGTGAATTGCGATCCAAGTAAGTTCCAACCTATAGTGAAACGAAACAACAACTCATGCAGTCAGCATATCGGCAGCATATTTTGGCGAACATACTACAAAAAATTTTTACGCGTAAAACGAAGCGGTAAATTCTAAATTTAACGAATAAAGTTTGTCCCTATGTTGCAGGATTTTATAATTTAAAGTTCTTAAGAAGTAATAAATAAAAGAAAACACGCATTGGCGCAGAATATATTCAACATATATTCTTTGCTAAAGAAAGAGAATGCGATGAATGTAATGTTTTAATATTCGTGGAATATGCTTTTCTAGAAACAACACAAGAAAATTAGCATTTAAAATTTTTTTGTTACAATGCTCATTTTATTTAAAAATACCGCTTGAGTATGAGGTGGTAAGAAACGTATTAGTGTAAGTCGCATTTATTTTAAACTTTAGTAGCTCAGGCCAAGGCCCGAATTCGGTCAGTTCCCGTACTGTCCAGCCAACTCGGGAAACAGCCAATATCGCCTCACAATGACCGGCAAATGTCGATCTTTCCTTGATTTCGGTGTTTGGCCAGCCAGTTCGTCAAATGGCATGGGGCGATCGGCCAAAGTCGGAAGAAAAAGGTCATGAGCGGATTTTGGGTGTACATAAGTAATGATAATCACATTTTGGCCGCTACAGAGAATCGCAGGGCTTTCCGGAGTCAAGTCCAAGAAGGTACAGTGGCCTTAGGTGGGCTGTCGTCTGAAGGGAGAGGTTTTAGTGCGTAAGAATCTTACAGTACCGGGAACCTCCTGGTCTCTTATGAAGATTTCCTCTCCTTCGGCGGAAACAACAACAGCAACGAGAAGAAAGATACCCTGAATTAGTTTAATACAAAAAGTGATCAATACCATCCCTTGTTACAACAAGATGAACTTTTATGACATTTCGAATATGACGCAGCAGTTTGCATCAGCATAACGAACGTTGTCCAAGCATTTCTCGGCACTTCAAGAAGTAGCAGGCCAAAATAGCACATATGCTAGTCATTTCCAGTGCATTGGACATTGGTCGCACGCCACGGCCAAAGTGCGATATTACCTGCCAATTTGGAAACTGACTGAAGTTCAAGCTTTGGCCGTAACAAAGTAAATTCAATTTTCCATAATATGGGATTCCATCCACCATTATTTACAGTAAACTAAAGAATGCTTCAAAAATTCATCAACTGATGACACCATTAGCTTTTTTCTTATTCAATTCTGTAATGGAAATACACTATTTTTATCAAAATATTAATCACTTGACTTACACCATTACGTTTATCACCACCTCATATGTCTAATTAAGAAAAGTGACTCACCTTTCTCGTAACGTTCATCAGTAGGTATGACGAGGTTCCTTTTCTCGAACAATGCTTCTTTCAGCTGTCCAACGTTGTCAACAGCTGGAAATCTGCCGGCAACTCCGCTGATGACAATATCGTCTGGAGAGAAGCCCCCGGAGCAATATTCATGGTGATCAGCTTCGGGATTCATTTCGACGCTGATGACAAAGAATCATGAAATGAACTGGAAAGAAAAGATTCAATGAAAAGTCATTTAATGAAAAGAAAAGAAGAAATCAAGGAAAACTTTCAAATAAATTTTAAGACAGCGCGATAAGTTGAAAAGGAAAGTATATCAGTGAGCATCGAATGGTCCCCTTCTCTCACTTATTATGTCTATCGTAAAAATTTCCTTTAACCATAATTTTAAGCATGGTAAGCGAGTTAAAACTTATGTATTTGAGACTTTTCTTTTTAATGTAAAAAACAAACAAACAAGAGTCAGTGAACTTATTAAAGATGTGAATAGATCTGCACATCGTTATATTAAATTACAATGCCATCGGGGTTAGCATAAAGTGCTCAGAATAAAATTTCGATAGTTTAAAGCTTTTGTAATCATAATCAATCACAAATACAAATGGCAGACAGTTTTCAACAGTTCCTAGAAAAAGTAAGCAACATATAATATAAGGTACTTTGTCAAAATTTTGCGCCGACTTCAAAAATTATGCTTTAAAGTTGTGTCGATGTTGTTTAAAGAATGAATTATTTTTTTGCTTTTTAGCGCAATATAATTTGAAATCGGTTCTATTTCTCTCCCCAAAAATTTTTTTCTACAGTTTGCGAATAAAATACTGCACAGCAACAGCAGCAAGGAAAAGTTTAAGTTTCCAGTTTACTCAAGGCCCAAATCAATCTTTCGTCAACCACTTTTTGGATAGCTAAATGTAGAAAATGTAAAAAATACTAATATTATAAAACTGTAGAGTTTGCTTGCTTGAACGCTCTAATCTCAGGAACTACTGGTCCGATTTGAAAAATTCTTTCAGTGTTAGATAGCTCAGTTATCGAGGAAGGCTATAGGCTATATATCATCACGCCAAGACTGGAGCGGAGTTCCGAAAATTGCATAAAACAGTCCTTTCTATCGGAAGAAATTATCGCATCCTTTCGAGTTTGATACCATTAAAAGCGCGTAAAAAACTACTTTAGGAAGAGTTTTTCGCTTCGCACTAAAATTGGAAGCCCCTAAATTAACTAGAAAAGAAGTTATAAGAGTTTTTCCCTGCAGTTTGAAATTATATTTTCACGATAATTAACTTTGACTCAGATGATAACCGTTTTACTTTATTTGCAATGTTGCATCGTTTCAATAATTGTTACAGTTGCCGTGAACAAACAAATCAATGCAGTTGCCATTGCTAAACAATTCAAATATAATAATAATCAATGTTTCTAGCATTTTGATGAGGCATCGCTGTATTTCCGATCTCCGTTAAATTAATGTACGCGAATATAGTTCTTCTTTATTATTTTTAAACAATAGGATAGTAGTTTGTTTTTGTAATTAGATCGTCATTAGTTTAGTTAAATTTTGTGTGATTTTTAAGTACAGTACATTGTTCTTAGGTTAGTTACAATTTGTGTAGTTTGTTATTGTTCTTTATGCTTAGAAAACGACTGTAGTGTATAGTTGCGTCTATATGCTGGGCTTTCCAGCCAGAGTTTACAAAATATTTACCGCCCAGAAATTGGCGCCTAAAAGTGGGCGTTTGATTGCTCACTTTGAAAACAAAATGTTTTATAGCACCAAAATGTTCCGGTTTTTAAGCCATCGTCGCCTCAACTCTATTTAATTTTGTGTAGGACTTCTGCCGCCCAAAAGTACGCCTTTTAAAATATTCGCCCTCTTGATCAGGCCATCAGTTCTCACACATACACATCAAAATTTTCACGCGAACAAAGTCGCGGGGAACAGCTAGTACATTATAAATGAAGCTTTACTTTTGTTAAAATAGGGTTGGTAGATACAGTATATAATATCCTAACGCAAAATTCCGAAGGTGGGTTAATTTTCAATCCTTAACAGAATTTTGAATTTTTTTAGGCCAAAAAATAAGTCTGAACTTTCAATGAATTTCAACAATAATTCAAGTTTGCATGAATACTTGTGCAGAAATTAATTCAAAACTAAAGAAGAGCAAAAGGTGAAAATTTTCTTAGAAACTGGTGAACATACCACTTACACCTTTAATTTTTTTAGCAGGATGTAGTGCTTTACATAAGAAAATTGCTCTTTTATGTATTGTTTTACTTTCCATAGAAGAAACTAGAGAGAGAGAGAGTAGAATAAACTAGCGAGTTTATCGAAGCAGCAAATGCTGGAGGGAGTTCTGACCTCAATGACCCCCAATCAAACATCAAAAGTAAATGAAACGAAACTCAGTTTTTATACTATTTTAAATTGAAAGTTGGCATTGGTTTAAAATTAAAAAAAGAAATTAAACAAAAAACAAAATAAAAAAAACCTTACCAGAGATTATATCCAACGAAGCCAAAGCCCTCTCACAGCAGAGTCAACACTGTTTTGAGGAAAGTGATTATATATATGTTGCCAAAGATTGCCTGTAATGAGCAGTTAATGCTTTTCAACAGGCGTTGTTCGCTTCCAGAAGAAATTAATGCTAGGCTACGTAAAATGACGTGACCTACCTGATGCTTTGCTTCAGGAAATACGGATCATACGATGAACGATGAAGCCCAGGAAGTAAAATATTGAATGAGGAGCAATTCTAAATGTAAAATGTGTTTGTTTTGTGTGAAAATATAGCAATGGATAGCTGTATCTGAAAGCATAAGTAACAGTCAAAGAAAAAGAAGAATCGCATAACTGTTACGTTGAGGCCAGGGTTGGCAACTTAAAAAACTGCAAATACGGGAGAGCTGGGATGCAGTGGCGTAACTAAGAGGGGAGGGGGGGTGCGGTCCGCCCCGGGCGGAGCGTTTTTGGAGGGCGGCAAAAGATTCGGATTGCCCTTCCCAAGTTCGCCCCAGTATGCACTCTTTTTTCAGTTCTTTTCGTCGCAAGCAAGGCAAAGTTTTCCTAATGACAATGCATTTTTAAGAAGTTCCATTAAACAACAGTTAATTCGCGCTCAAAGTCACTTCAGAATATAACCTCCTAGTTTGTTGTTTTTTTCATTCCAAAGAATTCCTGCAAGCGACAAAGACCGCCTGAAGTCCGCTTTTATTGTACCCCCTAGGTAGACTTTTTGTTCCCGCAATAAAGGCCATGTTTCTTGGGATGACTCCCAGAGCGGACGAGGGTCAACTGCACTCCCCATAATACCTGTCAATCAAAAAAGGGGTGAACTGCACTGTCCGATATTTTTATCAGTGGTCGATCTGCACTACTGTGTCCGTAGGGAGGTGGAAACACCTGCTCCTTGGCTCAAGCTTGAATAAGACGGATCGTCCGCCATCTTGGGCTACATTTCCTGAGCTTTGCTTCATCACGATTGTGGCTTCGTTTCATTAATATATGATTATGATTAGATTCTCGAAGGTTACCTTTAAGAGTAAGCAATAAGAAGGTTACGTTTAAGGAAAGTTTAAGAGTAACAAAGCATAAGTTTTCGTTTTTAACTTTTACCCATAAAACATACTCTTGTTAATAAAACTTTATTGTACAAAGGTATTTTTATTTCACTCATTTTTTACCCCAAACATTTCAGATATGCGATTTTTATTTAGAAGGATGAATTATCAAAATAATATCAGTTACTATACTAACCAATCAAGTATCTTAATTAAACAACGCATTCGATGTAACAAAATACATAAAAAATCGTTAATATATTTTACAATGAAAACGAATGTAGGTAATACATTTTCATGTTACAAATAGGGATGTAACGAATAGTGGTTTGGCTGAATAATAAATAAAAAATCGGTAATATGTTTTACAATGAAAACGAATGTAGTTAATACATTTTTAATACAAGTGGGTTAGCTTTTTTTTTCTTTCAAATTAATTTGAATACTTATTTATTTAACTTATTTCTGATTTTTGAGCAATGTATTTTTACAATGCATTTAAGATATCCTTCAGAGTTCTTATTTTTTTAACTTTTACGAAAAAGTGGCCAAAAATGGCTGCACATAAGTTATAAGAACTGGCGTTTCCTGGTATTTTAAGAAATCGAAGGGGGAAACTTCCGGTGCAATTCCGACATTTTTTCCGGAGGCATGCCAGTGCAGCTCGGACATAGAGATAAGATCACAGCAGTGCAGTTGGGATGCCCCGCCCATCTAGCAGTGCAGTTGACCTATACCCCCCAGGGCTTAGACCATATGGTAATGGCTTATGGCAGGGGTCCCTAACCCTATGCCCGCGGGCACCATGGCGCCCGTCGATCGGTTTAGGTGCGCCCGCTGCTTGTACCCAAGGATAAAATATTTCAGTTTTCCATTTTAAACAAGAGAACATTTAAAATCTAGAGTATATGAATATAGGAGCATATAAATATGAATAATCTATAATGATAAATAACAATGAATATCATAAAATCAAAATATAGATTACGACTTACAGATGAACACCTTGACGATTATAAGACAAATAATCAAAATGCTTTGTACTAAAATGTAAGTCCAAAGATAGAACAACGTGAAAAGCACAAATTCAATTGTTTTATCTTTGGACTTACCTTGGCGATCGCTTGCGAGCAGGAATTTCATCATATTCTCCCAATTATGAAGCGCTGGCCAGTGAAATGCAATGCAAAGGTCACATTGACTGTATTTTATATATTTTATAAATAATTTTAATACTTCGTATACTTTGCAAGCAATTTAGTAAGCATTTATTTTACACATGACTATTAATACTAATGATATTAATATGTTAAATTAATTTTTGAAATTAAACTTTTTGTGCATTATATGAAATGTGTATTATTAACTATGTCCACCAACTATAAATTTATCTTGAAAAAATAAATGGTGCCCGCCGTTCGATCGCTATTCTGGTATGTGCTCTTAGGTCCAAAAAGGTTGAGGACCCCTGGTTTATGGTCTTACGTCCCAGAGGGACAGTAGAAGTTCTTCGCTGTCTATTCTCAAGACCCTGGCATTTTCTGGACTTATTCGACGCCCCCGGCTCCAATGCAAAGTGAACAAATATCATTGTCACTTAAAGATAAATGACTGGGTTCTTTAAAACTTCTACTGGTCCCAGTCCTCGTCCTTCATTTTCGTTTTATCGATTCAGAGTGACATTAGCCAAGGTCCAGTTCAGTCCCAGTCTGTTTTTCTTCTACGAAAATCGTGATCCAGCGCAAGGAAAGAAAATTTTGAATAAACTCCTCAGAGATAAAACAGAGGCAACCAATTTCTCCTCTAAAAGGAGGCAACAGGCAAGTTATATTATAATATTTATTTAGTTCTTTTTTTCTTTCTTTCTTCAAGGAGTAATTCGTATTTCGAGCAAAAACGTATATGATTCATTCATTTACATACCTTCTTTTGTTTTCCCATTTAAAAATTAACAGCACATTAAGTCTTAGCAATTAACAGAGGTTTTCAAACTGGGCGCCACGTCACCCTGAGGTGCCAAAGCGAGAGATAGAGACGCAGTGCCGCCCACACAGGGTGCCCACCAGAAGGGGTTCATGGCGCAGACTGCGCCATTAAAATTTGAGGTGGGTCATCGTTTTTTGGGGAGGGCTTCATACCTGTTTAGCGAGGCACACCATCGTTCGAAGGGGGAACCCTATTATATTAAATACGCTTGTTACATCAAAGCTTTGCTTTAAATTGAACAAACAATTACAGTAGTTACAATTAAAGTACTTTTGCTAACTTAAAATGCAAGTTATAATCCTTATTTTTATGTTATTACCGGTTTTTCTGTATCCTCTTTTTCTTCGGAACCGCACAAATATACAATTATATATATGTATCTATATATATATATATATATATATATATATATATATATATAGGGCCTATTGGCGTTGATAAAAGTTTCTTGTAACCGTTAAACTACTGCAACTGTAGAAAAAAAGCAGCGAGAGAGAAAAATTTATCTGTAATAATAGATGGGTATCCGCAAAAACAGGAGTTTTTTTTCGTCCTTGATGTTTTCTCATTATCTCTCAACATAAATAGTTAACAGTTAACTATAGGGTAACTTTAATTATATTACACGCTTTAGAATCTGCCTTACTTTTAAATTATTTCTAAATTAAGGTTTTCAAAAATATATAACACAATTTATCTCAATATAGCACAATAGCTTAACAAAAAAGTGGGGTAGCCAATCGAACATGATGATAGCATTCAACCAAACTTTTTTATTCTGATTTATAGCAGTCAATTGATTTTTTTTTAAATTTTGAACTTGATTTTGAAAAACAAACTAATTTTGAAAAAGTTGAGCACTGACTGCTTTTCCGATGCAGACTTCAAAAATATGTCTTTCTTTAAAGATTTAATAAATGTGTGTTTATCCAACACCAAATTTATTAATAATTTCCAGTAATCCCTCAGCGAGTTTTTTTTTTTTCAACTGAAGAATATAACTCAGGCGCTTAGAATTCAAAGTCATTTTCAGCACACTTGTAGTACTTACAGATTTTGCTGTTAGCTCGTGCTTTATATTGGCTGTTACCACATAAAAACACTTTTTAAACGATGCTTCTAAGACGCAGAATTTATCCAGAACAACAGCAGAGGAGCCGGGGGGGGGGGGGTGAGATAGCCGAAAAAAGGAAACTAGATAATAAAAATTAATTATGTTGTAAAACCTAAAACATTTTATATAAAAATGACGAGAAATAAAATTTTTAAGTAATGTTTATATTAATTTGCTTTCTTAACAGCTCGTGTAATTAATTTGAAACTTAGATTTCCCGATATTTAATGATTTACTTCTCGAATTTTATTTGTTTTCTCCCGAAATAGTGCTTGAAATTTATCTAGTCCATAACAAAATAATGTTCGTTTCAGTAATTGGAGATGTCCGTAAGAGCAGGGGAATCCAACCTTTCACACTTTGGGGAACCCTTTAAGCTTACCGTTTTCTTGAGGGAATATCTTGATCAAAGATCAGACAAAATAGGATATCAAAGCTTTATCCTTCTCAAATTAAATATATATATATATATTGTTGCATCTGGCTTTTATCACAAAACAAACATCTTAATAAGATAATGGATGGTAATGTAGCTAATAAGGTTTTTTTTAATACATGAGGCTCAATTTTTTCTGCGGGGAAATTAAAAACCGTCCGCGTAATAAGAGGAGAGTTCGTTAGAAGGGGCTATTTTCGTTATAGCAAATTATTAGCTATATATTTTCGTTTTAATTACATTTCGTTAGAAGCTTATTTTTTAATGCATATAAAGGAAATAAGTAACTAAGAAATGTTGATAATGATGCAACAAAACTCATTTTTATGATATAATATTTTTCAAAAAGCAACATACTCTCGGCAACATTTCGTTTCTAATTTTCGATAACATTGTTAGAGCAAAAAATATTTATAGCATAGTTCATTATACAAACAATTATCCTTTAGCTAGATACTTCATTTAAATTTAAAAAGAAATGAACTGCTTTTTTTTTTAATAAGGGGAAAAAACACTGCAAAATGTCTCCTCTACAACAAAATCTTCATCATAGAATGAACCGTTATTTGTTTAATCAAGTGAAGTAAATTTTTTCTCTTGTCTACGTTCTATTTCTCACTTATTTGAATTAAGCTAAATATAAGTACTTAAATTAAAATACAAATAAATTTTGCTACAATAAAAAAAAATAAAAAACTTTCATTCGAAAGCTTTTAATAAATTTCTCATTCGCTCAGCAAAATGTAAAGAAGAATTTCCTATACTGTCATGATATATCAGCTTAATAGTTTATTATTAACAAGACTGATAGAAAACTGTTCTTGGCATTTCCGATTTAACTGAGGCAAGTGTGGATGGATCGAAGGGGGTTTACAGGTGTCATACCTTCCTCTTGAAATGACCAAACCATACGAACCTGAAACTACGTTTTGAGACCTCTAAAATTTTCTGGGCAGTGTCCGAATCCCCTAATGTCACCAAATATAAATTGAAATTACGGTTTTGGGCATCAATTTCGATGAATTTCCAGAGAAAAGTACCTGAACTCCTCTTATCTAGTCTAAAATTACGCGTGTTAGATTTCAATTTCGAAATATTTCTAGGGTCGTACCCCAAATTCTTGTTTTTCCCAAAGTCATGAAAATAGCCTAATATAGCATTTGTAAGGCTTAAATTTCGAAAAATTTTCGGGGGAGGGCCCCAGAACCCCCCTATTGTGCGTCAGTGTTACCTTACAAAGTTTATACTGTTTTTCCGAATGCAGTGCCCACCTCTAGTAAGTTCCCTGCTTAATAAAATCAGCCGCTTATAAAATCAGATTTAAAGAAACGGATTCACATCAATGTGAAACCTTTGTTAAGCCACCGCTTTTAAAAATAAAGATTTCAGATACTTTAATCTATTGATCGCATGAAAGGAATCGAAGTCATTAGGAGTTTTTCATACCAAAACATGTATGAGTTGTGATGCTTAATCTTTTCTTTTTGGGACCATACCCCTTTATTTCACATTCAGCAATATTTAACTGATTAACAGAGTGATCATATTTTCAAATCAGATGAGATGTGCGTGTATGTACACGTGAAAAAAAAAATGGTATCACCAATCGCATAACCCCGCCCCCCCCCCCGGTTCCTGACTTCAGACGACTTAGTTATCGGCACATTAAAGGGGCGGCACTTTCATTATTCGCCCCGGGCGCCACTACGGCTAGTTACGCCACTGCTGGGGTGCACCAACGGGGGCGGGGGATGAAACCTAGGAATATCAATTCCCCTAGGAGGTATCGGGTATTCGGTATCTGACCGCTTTTTAACTATGAGGAGTCCGATTTGGCCACTGCAACTGCACAAAAAATCCGGTTATCCGGTATGTTAAACAGGATTAAATTAAAAAATTATTACGTTTTTGGAGCATGTGGGATGTATAAAAAATATGTGAACTTACATGTTTCAAGCATTAGAGCAGATATCTAGTAAGGACCCGTCTGGTAAAGACAAGGGTCACCAGATATCCAATATCTGGCAAATTAATATCCTTGCAAGAATACGGGACTTTGCCGTTCTGTGTTCAAGTTCCCCGGAGCGCGGGACACTTCTTCAAAACACGGGACTGTCTCCAGTGCCGGATCAAGCCATTTGGGGGGCCCTAAGTGGTAGATCCTTTTGGGGCCCTCACACACAAGTCAAAAATTGAAGTAAAAAAAGACAATTTATAAACAAATTTAAAAAAAGCAAATATTAAAAATATTTACTTTTAGTTACACATTAATATAAAATTTTATTTATAGTTACAAATCAGGGATAGATTTGCATCCGGTAGCTTATTTGGGGGCCCCCTGAAGTTTCATGGAACCCACCATCGCCGTATAGTCGTCGTCGATAGGCTTACCTATAGTCTCCAAAGAAAGAGAAAAATTACCACTCCCTTGATGGACTTTTTAACCGACTTCACAAAGGAAGGAGATTTGTACATTCAGATTGTATGTATATGTCGTTTTTTTTTTTTTTTGTTTGTTTGTCCACTCATAACTTCTTACCGGATGAACCGATTTTCATGATTTTTTTTAATCGATCGAGGGTGGTTTCCCATACGTCCCATACCTTGGTTGACCATATTCGATAATTAGGAAAAAAATTATGGGCTGCAATGTGGTCATTTTTTTGCTTTTTCATCCATAACTTTTGACTAAATGAACCGATTTTGATTATTTTTGCTTTGATCGATAGAGGGTCGTCTAACTCAAATATCTCGCATCAGTTTGACTACATCTGTTTTTTAGAAAAAACGTTATGGGTGAAAAATTACTATTTTTCCATTTTAATTGGAAAACCTGGGCTCGATTTTTCTTTGTTGGAAAAGTTGTTAATAAAAATGAAACTCATTGTTAAAAAAGAGTTTGTTGCCATTAAGATGTCATATTAAAAGCAATTATAACAAGAAATAGACTGAAGGTTTCTCTGAAGAAGAAATTAAATCCAATCAGTTTGCTTGCTCTAGTGACTCTTTAAAGTCGATTTTAAAACGAAATTTATCTTTCAAACGGTTAGTTTTTAGTGTCATTCCCTCAAAGGCTTCCCCTTTGATATGTATGTTATAAAAATAGAGTATTTATATAAAAATGCATTTACACTAAAAAGAATGAAATAAAATAATTTTTGGAAAAAAAATAGAACCGACTTCAAACTATAAATTGCGCTAAGAAGTAAAAAATAATATTATTCTTTAAACAACTTCGATACGACTTTTAAACATAATTTTTGAAGTCGGTGCAAAATTATGATGGATTTTGATGCATGATTCCTTTTGTAACTATGAACCAATTACAAATATAAATAGCGTAGAGTTTGCAACAGTTTCAGTGTAAAATAACGCATGGTGTAATTATAATTGGACTGTCATCATTTTGCACCGACTTCAAAAATTATGTTTAAAAGTCGTATCGAAGTTGTTTAAAGAATAATATTATATTTACTTTTTAACGCAATTTATAGTTTGAAGTCGGTTCTATTTTTTTTCCAAAAACTATTTTTAAGTCGTTTGGTTGACGAGTTGAAATTTCTTTACGGAAAATCGACAGAAAATGTTTTAAATAAAAATATTTATAAATGAAAACCTGTTATGAAAAATAAACTAAAAGGTGAAACTTCAGGAGCCCCTTTAGTCGCCTGGGGCCCCCAGCGGCCGCTTAGTCCGCTTACCGTTAGATCCGCCATTGACTGTCTCGTAAAATCTGGGACGTTTGGAAACCCTTTGGTTCCTTCTCTTTTTTTTTAAACAGCCTAATAAATCAGTATTTTCCCACCAGCGTTACGCGCAACATTGCTCAGGGTTCCACATGGAAATCAAGTCTTGATTGTTTTAGTTTTTTCTAAAGCATTAGCGCACACCGGATTTTGCTTTGGAAGGGGACCAAGGTCAGGTTTAGGGATGCATCGGTTATTGATTTAGCCGGATATTGGATATCCGGTGTCCCTCGTCCGACGGATCCATGTCGAATATCCGGCTTTGATGAATGTTATCTGTTAATTCTATACATATTTTTAAGTATCCCAAAGCTTCCTAGTCCGTTGTAAGTTTTTAATTTACATACATCTTAAAAATATGCTAATTATTAAATTTAAAAAATGAAATTTTCGTTTGAGAGGAAATCTTTAAGTCTGCGTCTCCTCTAAAATATTCTACCGGATGTCTATCTTGACCGTATGGCCAGCGCTTCCCAAAGATTGGGTAGCTAGTTGAATTTAGTGCGTTTTATGACCCCTTCCATCTGCTATGTGTGTTCATATGTCTGCCTGTACTTTTATATTAATGCGTGTATTACAAGTGAATTTATATTCGTTAGAGCAGCTTGTAGGGTGGTGGAGTGGTAAAGCTTTTTCCGCCTTACCACTACGCCATCTTACTTAGTTTCTTACGCCCAAGGCTCAATCTAAATATATATATATATATATATTTTTTTTAAAGTATATTGTGCAATTTTAATATTTTTCATATACATCTGTATTATATTCAGATCTTTAAAAAATATCTAGAACTGAAAAAAAAAAAAAAAAATGAAAATTTCAAAATCCACAGTAACTTTTTGTGATCAAGTCCGACATTTCGCCTTTTTCGGGGCTTGTATATAATGTAATATACAAGGTATATTCTCCTTGTATATTACATTAAAAAAACAAAAAATAACATGAAAATTCATAAAAATTCATTATATTCTCAAAGCTAGGGTGGGGGGGGGGGGAATTGCCCCCTCCCGACCCTGCTAATTGTCTGGCCTGTTTGTAATAGTTTTATTTGATGCAGAAAAGAAGTATGCACATAATGATGTATCGGAAACCGTGTAAACATATAAAAAATATGCCGATCAATACATTGAAGGAAGAAATATTATAAGCGAATATTTTTTGCCGTAGAATACAAGAAGAATAGGTGGGTTCCGCTTGAACTTCCGAGCTCTAATCACAACAAATAAGGAAGAAAGTAATTAATCTATTTTCCGCTTATACTTTTCATGAGCAAATTACGGTTTGAGCTTTATTACTAAACGATTATTTTGAAGTAGCAATGGATACCAGTAATAGATTTGCCTACACACGGGGAAAACTGTATAATACATTTTATATTACTTTAAGCTGAGAAAATAAGAGATAACGCAATTAACAATTTAAATTTCAGATGTGACGACTGAAGAAATACCACCGTCTAATGTATCCGCCCCCCCCCCCAAAAAATAAATAAATAAGTAAAGGTTTTCTTTTTCAAAAGAATCTATTCTCTTTATAAATTTTTTGTGTAACGCCCAAATCAGCCCTTAGATATAACATTTGGCAACCCTTTGATTAGGCTTTTCGTCAGCCTATTTTGTTCAAACTAAACTAATTTTGCATTTAATTATATTTTAAATACAATGGAAAGTATTGCGTGATCTTTCTTATATGTATATGTTTCATTAGAGAAATATTTATTTACTAATCTTGCAATTCAGTTTTTTTTTAAAGTCACTTTTAAGGTTTATTTAAAATAACCTCATCTCTTTTTACTAACAATCTAAAAAAAATAATCAAAAACTAAGTTTCGGAAGAAAGCAAAATAAGCAAAAAAAAAAAAAAATTAAGGACAGAAATTCCGAAGTTGCCTATCGGGAGATTTACCGCTAACTGCACCAAAGTATTGAGCTTCCGTAATTCCAGCAAAAAGTTCATAAAATTGTACGTCCGCTGTGTTATTGTATGCATTAATCTTAAAAAACAAAATTCAAAGTTTGTAGTTATGTGTGTACTGAGTACCGTTTAATGCCAGATGGTTTAGAATAATACATACGGGATTCATTTCCTAACAAAAATGACACCAGAAAAGAGGATGGGAAATTGCTTGAAAGCCTTGAAGAGAGATAACGCGAAGCAAGATATAAAACGCTACAGACGTATGGTATAGATCAGTGGTTCCCAAAGTTGACTGGGCTCCGACCCATCTAACAAAAATTTACAATTTTGTGGGACCCACCTCTTAGCTGTCTTACAGAAAAGAGGGCATAAATATTGGTAGTGCTAAGATGCCCTAGTGGCGAGTTGTGGAACTACTTGCTGTCTTACTTGTTCTAATTGAAATTTAAGGAAAAAATAGTGTTACCAATATGAATGAAAGACTATTGAAATAAGAAACAAACTTGAATATTTTTTTTATTACTTAAATACCTACACCTGCAAGGTCTTTTTTACAAAGTTATTTCAATGGGAAGGATGTATTTGTTTCTTATTTCTTTCCATTAAAGTTTTAGCATCAAGTTCAATTTTAGTTACTTTTATGCGAAGACTTCCTATTTTTTTTTAAATTCATCTCTACAGGAGCGGGGGCCCACTAAGTTTCTAAGTCAATACGAACGCGAGTTATAAGCTTTTTAGTTCGATTTGTTAAGGCTTACCTTGATCCTAAAATAATAATTTGCAGTTTCCTCAACTCCGGGTGAATAGTGTTAGCTTAATTTCAATATAAAACTTACTTTTCAAAATAGAGAGACATCAGTTTAGTTCTCAGCGGAAAAACAATAATAAAGCATACCTTCGATTTAACGTTTTTCTCAAATTAGCAATAAGTTTTAAATTCGAGATTGAACTGGATAAAAATATTGTCTCCCCAATTTAATTGGTTTAGCAATAGCATTTAAATAAATATCGCCAGAAAAGGAATACGTATGTTTATTCTAGATTTCAAATAACGTGGCGAATGACAACACGCTACAATTTGACTTTTTTAATTTGTCGTTGGCGAAATCGGCGATAAAGAGTACTAACGAAGTTTTTTTTTTTTAATTACTAGATCAATAGACAACATGCACCATGGCCAAAGCCATACAACATGTATACACAAACGAAAACAAATAAATTCAACAAAACCAGATTAATCCAAGTGCACAAAAACAAAAAACAGCTTATTATATTAACACACGAAATTACAGGGAAAAAAAATAAAACAACCAAGATTAGGGTGAACATCAGTTATTAAGGCATAAAACAAATTAACAGATAATCAGAAAATAATTATATTAGAAAAAAATAATAATAAATCTAAAAGTATCATAAACGATTCAAAAAGGGATTTTCTCAGCAAAACTTATAAAAATGGGTAAACAGTCAGGTTGGAGCAAAAAGTTAAAACTTGGGGGCCATGGCAGTCCACTTGTAAGAAAAAATTTAAAAAGTTTATGCCTCTCGAAGTCAAACAGAGGACAGTGGAAAAGCAAATGCTCAATATTTTGTATTTGAGTTTGGTCACAAGTACAGACAGGAGAGTTAACGTGGTAGAACCTGAAAAAATAAGCCTTTGTTCTCGCGTGACCTGAAAGGACCCGTGTAAGTTTAAATGTGTGATTTAGGTTGATTTTTACTCTTTCACTCACGGAGGGGAAGAACATCCTTGTAACACTGCCTTTGGGAGTTGTTGACCATTCAATTTGCCACAAATTCATAATACGAATGTTGTTCTGTTTTTTGATGTAAGAAATCGGAATCTTTTGATAGGAAGTTGCGAGTGTGCTGCAGATTTCGTGAGTTCATCTGCCCTTTCGTTGCCAAGAATGCCGGAGTGACCCCTGACCCACTCAAATGATAGCTTGAAATTACTAGAAGAGAGTTCCCAGATTAAAAGTCGAATTTTTTCTATCATAACTGTGTGATATTTTCTGTTCTGGATTTTATAAAGTGTGATTTGACTGTCAGTAAACAAACTAATATTGTTAAGTATTGAGGCGTCCTTTGAACAAATTCAACTCAAAGCTTGTAGGATGGCAAAAGCCTCTGCTTGATTATTCGTGCAGTTTGAATGTAATTTAAATTGTTTTTCCGTGACCAAATCACTACCTTGATAAACAACAAATAAACAGCCTGTACCGGTATTTATCTTGCTTCCATCTGTAAAAATTTGCACAACGTTGTTGTTATGATTATTATTATTAATTAACACTTGTTTCCCGGGATGTAACCAGTATTTTGGAGCAAGTTCAGAATCTAAATTATCCAGGTTATCGAATTTTGCGCTGCGATAAATTTCAGCACATTCCTGAATCTTTAAGCAAATGGGAATTATCCCTGCCAAAACGCAGGAAGCTTCATGCGAAATCGTACGGAAACCTCTGATTATACGCAGGGCAATTAATCTCTGAGCAGTTATAAGCCTTCGTCTATTATACATGTACTGTAAGCTGTCGATCCAAATTGGTGCTGCGTATGTAAGCATAGGCAAAATTGCTCCATCATAAATTATTCGTAAAGATTTTGAGCCAATACCCCATGTAGCCCCGCCCTGCGGTGGCGGGCGTAGAATAGCGCCAACGTAGTTATGCGTGTCGTAAGAGGCGACTAAAAAAGCACTATCCGATCCGGGTGACGTAAGGCCAACTTTGTAGTTGGACTGTGGCCTTGGGTCGGTAAAGCAGGTAGGCAACGCTCTGCCAGCCCAGCCCTTTATGGCCGGTGCTGGTTGTCAAGTGTCTAGAGCAGTGGTGCGCAAACTATTTTCATTTGCGACCCCCTAATTTGTGTAAAATTTTGTTGCGACCCCTGGATAAGCAGTAGAAATTTTGTTTAATCGTCAACGGAGGGATAGACAGTAGAAGTTTTGTTTAATCGTCAACGGAGTTAAATTGAAATTCTTTCTTGGATTTGTTATTACAAGGTAATTTTAAAAGAGTGTCGTGACGTCATCGATTGAAATAACGCCTTTTTAAAATATCGCAGCAAACTTATAAACCATCATAAAAATGTTATAAAAGTTGTAACACCATAAAAATCAGTTAAGGAATCAACAAATAATTTTATGAAACTGCTTTATTAATGCATATGGGTAAAAAAAAATTTTTAATGAATAAAATAATTTTTATAAAAAAACAGAACCGACTTCAAATTATAAATTGCGCTAAAAAGTGAAAAATAAATTCACTTTTCAAACAACATCGATGTGATTTTTAAACATAGTTTTAGAAGTCGGTGCAAAATTAGGATAGATAAAATCTTTTGTAATCATGAATCAATTACAAATATATATATTTACGCAGAATTAGCAAGAGTTCCAATATGAAGTAACACATGGTATCATGGTAATTAGACTCCTAATTTTGCACCGACTTCTAAAACTATGTTTAAAAATCACATCGATGTTGTTTGAAAACTGAATTTATTTTTCACTTTTTAGCGCAATTTATAATTTGAAGTCGGTTCTGTTTTTTTATAAAAATTATTTTATTTTATTCTTTTTAGTGTAAATACATTTTACTCTTTTTTAAAAAAAATCCATATCAAAGGGCAAAACTTCTTTGAATTAATGGCTCTAAAACTAATCATTTGTATGATAAATTCCCTTTTGATGTCGATTTTAGCAAACAAACTGATTGGATTTATTTTTGCCACAGAGAAGCCTTCAGTCAAACTCGTGCTGTACTTTCGTTTAATATTATAGCCCATGACAACAAACATGTTTTTAACAATGACTTTTATATTTATTAATAGATTGCTCAACAAAGAACAATCAAGCCAAGCCTTTCCAATAAAAATAAAAAATATACTTATTTTTCACCCATAACGTTTCTTCTGAAAAACAAATGTCATCTGGTTGTCAAGATGACTGCTGGTTGTCAAGTGTCTAGAGAGTTTGTGGGAAGTTCGAGGAGGACAGCGCTGTAGTCGCACCCCCTTCTACAGGGGGGTAGTCCGGGAAGGCCATTGATGCTATATACGGTATGGCTGCAGTTAGCATTGGGTACCCCACGTAGCCCTCGCCATTCTAGAAAGCGCATTAAGTACGATGCTAACTTTTTAAAACAGATTAGTTATATGTGCTTTATAACGAAGTTTTCTATCGAGAACCACTAAAAGGTATCGCATTTCAGTTACGCTTTTTAAAATGTTACCATTCATATAAATGTAAATTTCTTCTTTTCTTCTTTTTTTTAGAGAAAAGTAGGACATTGGATTTTTCAGGATTAAATTTAACTTTATTTTTGCACGACCAGTTCAGAATCTTTGACATACAAATATTCCCATACGCTTCCAGCTCAGTTTTATTCTTGGCACAGACCAAAATAAGGAGATCATATGCAAAGGCGACAATTTCTGCGCATGAAGGGTAGTTCAAGTTCAGCAAAGAGTCATAAAAAAATAGTCCAAAAATCCGGACCGCAGCAAGAACCTTGTGGACAGCCCATAGTAACTTTTTTTCGAATACAATTTGTCGAAGTGCGTAAACATGCTGTGCGTTCTGAAAAATAGCTTCGAGCAACTAATTACAAGTTTTTAGGGCAATTAAAATATCTCAATTGCCTCATGATAGCAGGCCTGGTGGCCTGCTATCTGTTTATCAAGAAATTCGGTCGTTTTGTTTGACTCCAGTTCTCCACGCAACTTTATAGGAAACACTCAGTTTCCTTTCTGTATTTTTTACTGTGTACTTGAATGTGGGGTAGTTGGAAACACCCAACTTGCCCATCAAAAATGAGAGAAAAAATAAAAATTGAAATTTTTAAGTAATAACCCGCGATTTTTAAGTAATAACCCACGTGACAACAAGCAAGCAATCACTTGCTTGTCACTCAAGCTTTGACACTTGGGCGATCAGGGGGGGGGGGGGACTTTTTGAAATTCATTGTATTTATACTTGTGTTTATGAATTTTGTTGTTTTTCACTCATAATATGCATTGAATGTATTCTCCCCCCCCCCTCAAAAATTTTGAAATGATGGGCTTGAATGACAAATACTTTAAATTAGTAGCGTAGCAAAGGGAGGAGATGATAAGAAATTCTAAGAGTCATGAAGAATTCAAATTATACTAGCTGATCTCCCGCTGAACATCTACGGGCTAGAAGTTCAACAATCAAACTTAAGAATGATCGCTTGATGTAAACAGACTAAGGTGTTGCCACTTCAAAGAATCAAATATTCAAAATTGATATACTTTTCAATGGGAATAGGGTATTATGGTTATGAATGGAAATAACCTTTAAGCAGAAATAAATTTAAGTCCCGTAAGTTACGATAATAAATACAAATATTATGTTACTTTTCTAGGCTAATCATTAAACAAATTTTTAAACATCGTTTTACGATAGTTTGCTTTTTGCATGATATCAGTATCGTATCGTACTGCAAAATTTAATCGTAACTGGTTCACGTTAAGTGAGATATATATGTATGGATATTTAGATCTACTGTACTTATTACTGTAAGTATATGTATATGTGTTATGAGGGAATCATTTTTATACGTTGCAAATTAGCATTTTTACACCAGGTAATTTGTCTACAAATCACATTAATTGGTTTGGGACGAATAAAAAGTTTTCAGATTTCCATTGAATTGTTATTACCTATGGCAACACAAGATGAAAAAAATAATTTATTTTTTCGAAATCTGGCAATGTTATGAATATTTAATTTATTTTCATCTTCCCAAAAAATTAACATTGCTCATCTATAATCTTTTCGAAATTTTAAAATTCTTACTAAAGATCAAGAATGCTTACAAAAGAAAATTACGAGCCTCGGCATTGCTTTCAAGCTCCCGAACCGACTTGCATACCAGGATATACAGGATATCTACCTGGCTATGGCCCGTTAAAATTATATCAATTCGGTCGTACATTTGGGTGCATGACGCATGAAATTTTGACAAAGCATCCCGTTGCTGGACTGCGAATGGGTAAATTGAAAGATTTTAATGATGAAGTAAAGGAGCAGCTGGAAACGGAATCCTTAGCCTGGCAGTTCGAAACGAATGCCCAAAATAATCGATATTGTCGCAATATGTTACCAGGTTATACTGGTTATGTTCCAAGGCGGAAATTTATGCAAGGCAAGTCATATGGGGATGAATGCACTGAAGCTATGTCAATATTTGAAAAACTGAAACTCAGCTCAAATTCAAAAGAAACTCCATTCAAATGTTTGCACAAATAAATGTTTTTAACGCACAGATTTATTTGAAAGTTTTCTGTCCCTTTTTTGGCGAATCGTGTGGTTATGTACACCTACACACATGTGTCTTTCTAAAACTATAACGGTTAAGAAACTGCGGATCTCCTCGAAGGACTTAATGATATCATATTTCCAATTTCTTCTGTTTCCCATTTCCTTTCAAAAAGTTATAATTAATAAAATTATAATGAGGTACATTAACCAAACTTGGAAAAATGTGAAGTTTTTATGTAGTCGCAAATACAATAAATTGCGTTCAATAAAATTTCAAACTATGTATAATCATCCTTTCAATCGCAAAAAATCGCCAATCACTGCAGTGACCTCGTGCAAGCTCAATTAATTGTACTACTTGTTTTGTGTTTAGAGTTAGATTTGGCGAAAAAAAGAAATTAACTATCGTCAACGGCCCCTTGAAATCGAAAAGTACCAAAGATACAGCTATTAGAAAGATTCAATAATGACCTTTCAAGATAAATAAATAAATAAATAAATAAAGTAGTTGGTCTCTTTGTTTAGGAATTAAAAATTAAGCGAATAAGTGGAGACTTTTTGTTATGAAGGTTTTTGGTGCTTTAGCTACTTCTTTGCGTCTACATTGACAACAAAAGAGAAATTACATTTCATAAAACCGTTATGTTTTTTTATTGAAGAGTAGATAAACATAGTATGGGGGTTACATTGGTTTATTTTTTTCAGTGGAACTGAGGACTGATCAAAAAAAAAAAAAATACGCATAACTATTCAAACTAGTAGTCGAAATACGACCGTAATTAATTAAATTTTTAAGTTTTAACGTTATTGAGGTTATTTTGCAACAGAGTATAACTCAGTAATCATTCTACACACTTTTTGTTATATTAAGTAAGCTGCGAGCATATACAAATGTGTCATTAATACAAAATCATGGGAATTGTGGACACGGAGGAACAAGTCAATTAGTTTCAAGAGGATTTAAATCAAATTTCTAGGTGGGCAATTAAGTGGGGTATGTCTTTTAATATTGGGAAATGTCAAGTGCTTCATTTTGGTCATGGGAGTAAACATTCAACCTATTATTTACAACGTTCCGTCATTAGGGACGTAGAAGCAGTTGTTGATCTAAGCGTATTGATTAGTCACGACTTCAAGCCAAGGTCGTATACAGAGGGGGGGGGGGGCACCCCCCCTGAAATCCCAAAAATACTCGCAATGTAGCATATATTCTTCCCTGAAACTTTCCCCTACACTAGTGTTTCGAAGTCAGGCCCCCCTCCCCCCCGAAAAAAAATTCTGGCTACGGCCTTGCCTCAAGTCCAGTCAGTGGTGTAGCATAGTAAGTAACAAAGCTAACAGGATGCTTGGGTTTATCAATAAGGCTATTTCGAACAGGTCTAAGGAAGTTGTATTGTCATTATACAAAAGTTTGGTAAGACCTCATTTGAACAGATGGAAAATCTTTAAAATTAGCACCTATACGGGAGATCTTAAACTTTTACCTTGAAACCAATAATGCTAAAGATAAAATCTTCAAGCATAAATATCAAAAAATTACAGAGATTTTGAATGCATTGAAACTTTTTTTTTCCGGAAAAAATTATAGGTAAAAGGGAAAAATAAAATCTTTTTAGACTTCACATTGATTGACTGACCTGTCTGATTCAATTATCGAATTCAAGAAATTCAAAGCACATTATTTGCCTTGGAAAAGACAAAGTTGCAAATGATTTGGTTATTGATTATAGAAACATAAATTTTTAATTTTGATTTCTTTAGCTCTACATTTTCTTTCTACGGTTGTATGTTTACGCATCAAAAATATCTTCTTAAAGAGATACGACTGAGATGCGCGAGTTTTGAGTTTTGCAGGAAGACTTTCAGATATGAAGGTTTTTAGAGGCATTCGGATATTTGGAATTTCACTAAGCTTCTGACACTGTGATTTACTTACTTTTTTTTTGTTTAGTAGCTATTGACGAATTTCAGTAATATCAATTAAAATTTCTTGGAAACAGTTTATTATTATTATTAAATATTTCCCCCATTCTTTTGTCAGGAACATGTCTTTGTTGAGTAAATTATTAGGTAATGTCAGGTAATAAATATAAAACTCATTGTCCGGTCCTTAAGAGTTTGTTGCCGTGAAGCAGTAATATTAAAAGCAATTATCATAAGAGTTTGAGTGAAAGCTTCAATGAAATATGAGAATAGTGTATGGAAACAAACCCTTAAGTTTTATTCAAATGTCACTCAACTTAATACGAAATCATCAGAAGTATAAGCGGCTAAATTTATGAGCGCATTTGGTCCTGCGGCGACAATAATTAACAATACGTAGTAAGGAGGATCAAGATAAACTCGACTTTATAATCGCCAGATTTGACGAATAATACTTATATAATTATTTGCATAGCATAAATGTTTTCAATGCTAAATTTAATTATTACGGTCGAATTTCGATTGCTGAGTGAACTCTAGTTTAATCAATTATACGAAAATTGCTTTTCTTATTGCGAGCAATAACTGCTCCTTACAGATAAATGTCATAAGTGCGTATACGTCTCTTATATTTTTTAACATAATATGTGTCAGTGTGCATTTCAAATTTTAAAATGTAGTTCAGCAATATTCATTAAGTATTCTGGATTATTGTGGATCTGATCAAAGATTTTATGATGCGGTATGCAATAAATAGGCTTAAAAGCTGGAAAATTAAAGAGGAAGAATTTAGAATTTAATGAGCATACTGTTCTATGTTTAAACATTTTTAAGAGACAAATTCAGAAAAGACTTAGTAAAAAATACATATGTTAATATACGAGAAAAATTCCAATTTCATCTGCAGCTTGTCTTATGCACCCCTAGTGACGTCATCTAAAGAGGGTCCATCGAATCACAAATTCTCAACAGCAAATAGCTCTTCAGGTAATTGTGTAACGGTCGGCTTTTTGATACACAAATTTGGCATCATTTTAATGTTTACCGCTGTAAATTCAACAACATTGCTTAGTTTTAGGTATTTTAAAATTCATTTAATTTGTTGAAAACTTTTACTATCTTATCAGTTTTTATTCTATTTAGTTTATGACCCGAAATACTTAATTATCGTGATTTCATGAAAGAAATTTAAGCATTTCACAAAGTGGTTTTCGGAAGCAATAGCTAGTTTTGATTAGCAAGTTGCCTGGGTTTTTTTTTTTTCAGTTTTCAAGACGAACAGTGAATATAGCATAGCATGTCCTAGATAACATAGGCAATGTGAATTTTAGTATTGGTGAAATCACGATGTACAGCTTTATTATAGAGACCTGAACTTATTTTTTTTTTGACATGAAGATGCCGATTTTACTAATTATTGAAACTTTCCTATAATCTCTAAATTGGGTAGGATTTCAAAAAAGAGCATTGTGATGGGAAAAAGAGGCATGTTGATATTATGTGCAAAAGTATTATTTGAGTTTGTCGCGTTGCTTTATTTTGTTTTGGAATTCATCTCGCTAGTTTTTTTTCTTGATTGTTGCTATTTCTTTAATCCTTCAGAACTCGCCCTTCAAAATGAGTAATCAGATAACTCGCACATGAGAATTTTTCTCACACGAGCTATTGCTGGTAAATAAAATATTTTCAACTAAAAAGCTGTTTTTGTTTATTTTAAACACACATTGTTAATGCAAGAAAATAATATTCAAAATTTATCGCACAGGCGTACTGTTTTTATAAAATATTAAATAACGTAAATACCAGACATAATTTTTCTTCTTTGTATGAGTATCTTGCTCACAGCACCAGTTCTGAAGGATTAATTATTAAAAAATATTCTATTTATTCATATTTTGTCTTTTATTTTATTTAATTGTTTGCAATTCTCTGTTACATTTTGCATTTATGTTTGTTGATTTCTGGATTTTGTTTTTAAATCTGTCATATTGCATTTTGAACAATTTGTTTGCTCCTTGTTGTGTAGTTTTAATAATTAATTCAAATACTTTTTAAGGCTAGATTTTCCTAATGATGCATGATCTTAAATTGTAAAATCAAATCAAAGGAGTGAATGTAAGTTATTATTAACTCAAATCATTTTTCACTGTTAAGTTCATTTAAAAAAAGTTATGATGCAAAATTACTCATAATAGTTATTTATTAGCTTCTCAGAACACTTCGCTAAAATAGGATTAAAATAGCTTAGTTGAATTTTATAAAACAATATAAATAAACTACCTACAATTTATAAATTGGCAACTAAAATAGAGTTGATGCATTTCAAACAAATATTGTGATTACACGTTTTCCACTGCTTAAATTTTTTAATTAAAGCAACATAAAGCATTATCATTTTGCAACATTTTAAATTGAAAATAGTTTAATGGCATTATCATTGATTTTGCTAACATATTATTTCAAATTATATCTTTCAGACTAAGCATTCATTAAGTTATGAATCCTACGTGGGAAGACCCTATACCTGATGAAGATGATGACGAAAATGCATATGACGTGAGTCGAAATATGTTTGCTTGATTCTGCACTTTCAATTGCATTTCTAACATTAAAAATATCATTTTGTTTGAATCTGACTTAAGTAAAACTAGAATATTAACAGAAAACCTGTAATGTTTGGCAGCCATTTTAGTGTTACAATCAGCAAACTGGGCCCAGCCCCTATAAACGTCCAGTGTTTTCTGGGCTAGCTCACCTACAAAAACATAGAAAGTTGGGTTTTGTGTAAAATATAATGTGTCTGTGCATTTATTTATTTATTTAAACACAATTTATATTTTCCTATTTAATTGTTTTCATATTTTAAATTAATAAGAAAAATTTAATTTGGGTAAATTAATTTTCATAAATTAAAAATACAGTAGGTAAAATTTAAATTAAAAATGTGGCAAATTAAGAAAAAATCATATTTTTGTAAAACTACATAAAATTTGAATATTTTATTGCTTTCGACATCTGCATGTTACGAAATCTACAAGTAATTATGTCATTAAGACAAAAATACATGTAGATGTTTTAACACCAAAAAATGTTTAGATTTATTTAAATTTATGGAAAATAACAAGGATATTATGCATGTTACAAACATTATGCTCTAAATGTAATGTCGTGTAACACTACATTATGCTCTAAAAGCCGTAAAATGCCTCATTCACATTTGTATAACAGTCTCCAAATTCAACAGGGGATATATTTGACAAGTTTGCAACCAATATAGTGTTGTGCAAAGTTGTGCTTTCCGAACAAAGTATTACTTAGACTGTTAAATTGGATTGGATTGTTAAATTGACTAGGACCAGTCTAGCTGGGCCCTGTGCCTATTGCTGGTCGTCACTTTTGTGTTTGTTTTAGTGTAGTTATTTTAAGACAATTTGAACTCTCCTTTTTTTTTTTGGTGTGGTTCAGACAAATCAAGAGCATCATGCATGGACATCATTTTCCCTTACAAAGCAAAGTATTTCAAAAATGTCAGTCAGTAACATATTAAAACCTTTTGTTTTAAGCCTGTAACATGTTTTGCTCTGTCTGGGAAAAAAGCAGAGACTACTAAATCTCTTACAAGTGCAATGTATCAGGTTGGAAGAGAAAAATTCATTGGACAAATATTTTTTTTTAGAAAATGTAAAATGAAAAAAGTAAGATTTCTGGCATAGACACCCCAAGAAATATAATTCTATTAATGCGGTACCCAAGAAAAACACCAAACTCCATTCTTTAACCTTTGCTTAGATTATTTGAAAATCCCTGTTCAGAATGAAAATGCTTTGTGTTTGAATTAAGATTTAAATTAAAGCATTCTTGTTTAAATCTTTTTATGTGCAGAAAGGATTTGTTTATGGGAGAGATGCTGTTATATTTTTGATTGATGCAACATGGAAAATGTTTGAAAATGGTGAAGAGTCGCCATTTAATCTGAGTCTGAAGGTAAGTTTTGTATATGTCTTTAAAATAAAATCAGATATTTAGAAAAATATATTTGCTGGAATAATTTGTAATAAATTATTATTTCTTAAAATGGGTATGTGATATGCATGAATAATATTCTTTAAGCAGGGTCTCGCCAGCAGAAATTCAGGCCCATTTTCGGTCCCTTCACAAAATTTCAATAAGCAAAACAGCCCCTTCAAAAAATTCCAAGCTTTCCAATTGTACTTCTTAAACAATTATTTATTAAAAAAGCAGCAAAGAAGAATGACATTTTTTTTATCATTGTATGTTTAAATTTTGAATTTTCACAAAAATATAATTTCATAAAAATGTTTTTAAAATTCACAAAAAACAGACCCTGTTTAAACTGGGATGGACCCCTATTAAGATATGTTCCTGTTTTTTTTTTTGAAATACATAATAATGCCTCAAAATTATGTTTTGGGTTAAGTAATACAAAAATTTTCCAAAGTAAAGGTAAAACATGAAATCTGTGTTGGTAGGATTAGTCTGGAAGGCTTGAATAATCCTTGCAACAGGATAATCTCCTTTTTTTATCAGCTTCTGAATGATATAAAATTTTAGAAAATGAGAATTTTTTCTTATTTTTAAATCTTCAAAACTAATTTTGAAATTAGAAAAAAAAGAAAGAAAAAAGACCCATTTCTAATTTGTTACCTTTTTTAAAGGATGACTGAATTTTGTGCTCATACAAACACACACTAACCCAAGCTTTTTATATGTATTGATATGTGATGAGTCTAAATTCACTACTAATATGATGAAATTTTATAGTTGAGTTGTGTCATATTTTTGTAATTAGTTAAGGTATGTTTTTCCCGTGAATATTTTGTATACTATTTTTTGTAATTCATATTGATAAGACCAATGATTTATTTATTTCAGTGTGCTCGAACTACCCTTACTAATAAAATTATCTCTAACAACAGAGATCTTACTGCAATAGTTTTCTTTGGCACAGTAAGTTACAGCTGTTTCTAATTCTTCCTTAATGATTTTTTAAAATCAAATGTAAAAATATTATCGCTATCAATGAAGCCCAAATGTGTGCTTAGACATTACCTAAGTTGTCTTTGCTTTAGCTAATTGATCTGCAATGTTTCAATGTTATTGTTTTATATTTAATTGCTCTCACATGAAATGTTTCTTAAGCGTCAAAAAATTTAAATATAATAAAAAAAGGGGGGGGGGGGATAAATAAAGTAAAATAAGATTTCAACCAGAACTAGTTTCGTAGTATGGCATAATGGGTTTGTGCTTTTTGACATTGTTAGGGGTGGTATGTAATTGCATTAAAATATAAACGGTAAATTCTTCACTTGAAAATAAACGAATGAAAAATATATGTTGTGATTTTGATTGTATTATTTTACTGAGGGTAGAAAAAAAACACCAACTTCAAATTACAAAAAGTCATTTAAATCAGGAGCTCCCAAACTGGTTACCACACCAAGAGAGGAGGGGTACCAGGAAGTACCCGTGAAAAAAAGTCTTTATGTTGAAAAAACAAAAAATTATGATCGAAACTCAAATTTTATTTTACTTTCATGAAATTATTTTAACTAAAACAATCATTCTTTCTACTTCTTCAAATTTTCTCCAAAATAGTAAAAAAATACTATTATGTAGTCATATAATATCTATCCTTGATTAATATAATAATAAACCACAGATAGATATTATATGACTAGTGTGTCATGATTAAATTATAATTTTTCCAAGGATACCACAACTTAGAAAAATTTGGGTACCCTTGATTTAATTCATGTTTTCCCTCTATTTTTTAATGTTTTGTTTCTATTTCAGGACAAAACAAAAAATACTAGAAATGACACAGATTTTAAACACATATATGTTTTCCATGATTTAAATGAGCCTGGGGCTGAGCGTATTTTAGAGACTGAGGAACTGATGAACAGTGAGTTTTAAATGAGTTATGTTTTATAATTTTTCTAGGACTTAGGTGAATAAAGCTATTTGAATTTTGTTTTGATCCTACTTTCATGGTTTATTTACTCTTTCTTAGTGGATGCACAATCATTTTCTGATAGATTTGGGCATTCTGCAGATTTTTCTTTGGCTGATGCTTTCTGGGTGTGTGGAATTCTGTTTTCCAACTGGTAAGAAGCTTACATGGCCATTTCAAATTTATTGCTTTTCGATATATGAATATGTCTTGCTGATGTTCAAGTAACTTTACAAGTAAAGGTTACTACATCCCTAAAATTTTTTTTCAACAGTTATGGTATATGGAACATTCTAACTTAAGTATTCTTGTGTTATGTACGGGACATTTCACAGCAAAATTTTGAAGTATTTATTTTCCCTGTTTTACCATAATAATATTAATAAAAAGTTTTGAATTTTTTTAGTGCATTTTGTACATATGGAGCAACATTGGTATAATTATTTTAGTAGGGCCAATGATTATTTTTTATTGATAAAAAATATTAAAGTTTTATTATGTACAGCACACCACAAAAAATAATTTTTTGATACCCAATTGCATTTGAAGAAATTTTTTGCTTATGCTAATTCAGGGAAAGCTATTAATACTCAGGTGAGCCCACTAGTGGATGAGAACGGGAACTTGATTCAGAATGAGGGGATATTGCTGATATTCTAAATATTTTTTTTTCCAGTGTATTTAACAGAAACTGTATCTCAACAGTTGACATAAGCGAGACGCAAGCTAATACACAGCTTGAGGATTTTGTATTTTCTAGGGATGATGTGTTGTTTCATTTGAGAAAGATTAAAGCAAATAAGGCTCCAGGACCTGATAATGTTTATCCAAAAATTTTAGTAGATTGTGCAGAGAAATTAGTGAAATTTGCTTCTCCTTCCTTATATAATTTTTTGAGCTCTCTGTCATTTGATACCGCAAGTCTTTTTTGTTTCGCCGGTTCTGCAAAAAGTATCTGGTCTCAAGTTATATAATTTCTTTGGTGCCATGAAGAAAGGGAAAGGGGAAATCTATAAAGTACCTACAGTTGTCTGTAGGTCACTTTAGTTTTTGTGTATTAAAATCGAAACTGAATTTAAAAAGGGATTTTAAAAAGTTATTTGTTTTTTATTGTTATATATACATACATCTAGGGCTCACAATTCTGCTCTAATTGCTCTACAGTGCTCCAAACGAAAAAAATCTGCTACGAGCTGTTCCAAAAGCATTATTTTGGCTTTATATGCTCCAAAATGAATTTTTTCCCTAACATTTCTTTACAGCATTTGATTTTTTTAGGATAAAAAATGTATATTTTTATATCCTTATTAATGATAATTTTCCACATTTCTAGTGTAGGAAAACATTAGCAATCTTTACCTCAGGCATCAACATGGCACCATTGTGCTGCAGTCAGCAGAGGAATTTAAAAATATATGTATACATTATTAAAATTAATTTTATTCTTTCATTTTTTTTCTTAACTAAGAATACTCATTTTAAGAGTATAAATTACTTTGATTAAATCTCTCTTACAAAGATTTTATCTTGTATGATTGGTTTTGCTAATGGGTTAAAAAAAGTCAAGTACAAAATCATACAAAAAGCAGAAAAAATTTTGTAGTCAAATTATAGAAGGACATTGTAATTTGTGTCTAATTTTAGATTTAACTGCAAGCAATTTTATTCACTATTTAGGTAATAAGAAATTAATCTATTTGACCATGATTTATACTGTTATACTCTTTTTTGTAAGAAGAATCAAGAGCAAAAAGAGTGAAATTTGAGTTTTATTTATTTACTTATTTTTATTTTCAGAATTATATACTTTTTTTTTAATTCGAAAAATGGCATGTATATTTTTAATGACAGGGCTTTAAAGTTAACCAGGTTTCAGAATCTATAGCTTGGAAATCAATATCTGGTCTGCTATCATGCTAAACTTGTTTTGCAGAGCTCTAATCAACTAGTGTACTATTCCAAAAACTAAATAAAACAAATTTGATGAAAAAAAAAATCACAAAACCTGTATTATGTAATATTTAGTTTAACCCCTTCAGGACAGATGCCTGCGGTGCTCCCACAGGAAGGTACCTTCCAAGCGCAGACTCACTGCAGGCTGGAGCATTTTCTCCCGCTAAGCCTAACGTGCATAAAATTTCGTAAAAAGTATAAGTTTCACTGTGATGTGTAAAACGTATCATTTACATTACAAATTAAATCCTAACAAAACATATGATTGAATATATCATTGCAAAAATTGAATCATTAAATCATTGTAAAAGTTCTAAATAAAACTCTACATTTATGAAAGGAAAACATAAATGTAGTGTATTTTACAAAACTTGAAAACACCTAAATTGTCAGTTTATTGTTGCAAAATATGAAAATACTGGAAAAAATAGCTTCATTTCACATTATAAAATATATATTTGATGAATGCTATAGTAACTTATACTTATAAGCGGTATGCAAAATCATTAAACAAGAATTTAAAAAAGAGAGAAAGATACACTACGCAGCTCACGTTTATGGGCAAATTCCTTTCTTTCGTTTTGAACAAACTATAGATATTGTTCTAAGCTTGCATTGTTCTGGTCTTTTCAATGCACACAGTTAAAGAAAATGACAATTACTAAACCTCAATGATTTGCTTCCGAATATTATTTAATTATTTTTGTATATTTTACATTAATATTCTTATCTCTGACTTCATGTGGTTTGAACTTTAATTATGCTCCTCAATTGAAACTGAGAAGGACAAAATGCTTATTAGAACATCTCCCATAGCATCCCATCTTAAAAGAGAGCAGAAAGTAAAAGCAACCACTTGAAAGGGAATTATTTATTGCATATTTGTGTTGACACCCATTAGCATATGTTTCTACTAGTGAAAATTCACTACTGAAAATCCGATGGTTCCCAGACTCATAACAGACCCAAGTCTGAACTTGGAGAAAAAATTATCCATGTACGTCACCAATTTGTTGATAAAAAAACATGGATTAATAACGCCGTCTCATAGTAAGCAGCTGTCTCATAGTAAACAATTCGTTCCAAACACATCCTTGCGTTGATGGTTCTGTAGAGACTTCCACTGTAACGAATGGGTGAGTTGTTCGGCTCTGAAGGGATTTGAGCACAAACAATTGCATATGCATCGCTCACCCCGAAAGGGTTAAAAGGAATGAAAATGTTCTTTTAGTTGAAAATATTTCATTTACCAGCATTTTTAGGTGGTGTGAGAAAAATTATCATGCAAAGGTCTCAGGTCACTTATTTTGATGCAAGTTCTCCATAATCAGCTTGCTAGGTCACTTTGTCGGATGCAGAAAAAAAAATCAGTCTCCAAAGGGCACTATTGAAAAAGGATATCCAACCCCCAACAATAAAAAACTGATAAGGCAGGCAATATAATGTGTAAAGGGAAAAATGTTCTTTTTGTTTATTTTTTGGAATTTTTGTTGGTGTCATGGATACTTTTTTGAAAATTTCTACTTAGAAGGTGAGATATCAAGATTGTTTTTGTATGGGAAAACAGTAAAATGTTTTGGGACTTAATGAAAGCTTTGGGATATACAATTTTGAGTTATAATGATTTGACTGCGTATGGTATACACACATAACTTATATTTGTTTTTTTCAGCAAATATACTTTAGCTCATCGAAGAATTCTTTTATTTACTGTCAATGATAATCCTCATAATGGGAATCCACAACTTCAGTTGCAAGCTAAGACAAAAGCGAAGGACTTGCATGAAAGTAACATTGATATTGACTTAATGCATATACGGATTCCCAGCTGCATTTTTGATTCCTCTGTATTTTACAAGGTGATGTACTAAACATTTGCTTCATAATAGTTTGTTTATGTGGATAGTTTGTAATAACTGGATTTATTTTCTTGTTGTAGGACATAATACTTACAGCAGATGATGAACTCTGCAAATTACCTGACCCTGCTGAGAAATTTGATGATCTCCTAACAAGGTTTGTATGTAAAATATTTCAAATATATTAAAATTGGTTTTGTTAGTACTTTTTAAAATTTAACCATTATGGTTTTTCATTTACAGAGTTCGTTGTAGGGACCACAGAAAAAGACCTATGGGAAATTTGCCTTTCACTTTAGGAGATGGCATAAAAATGGCCTTCAAAATGTACAAACTTGTTGTTCCTAGTGGCAAACCAGCTCCTGTTAAACTTGCTAAAGAAAATAATACTGAAGTTACAGCTTTAACAAATTTATATTTAAGTGTGAGTAAATAATTGTGCTTAAAGTTATTTATAGTTTAGGTGTAAGTAAGTAGTTATACATGATTTAAATCATATTTAAATGTAATGACATTTTTTTAAAATCATTGATTAGAAATCAAATGTTTTAACAAAAAATAAAGAGATAAAATTGTTAAAGCATTAATAATTCCAATTTTCAATATTCTCCAAAAAATTATATGAAAAATTAACGATTTTTCGGTAAGTTGTTAGAGGAAAAAAGTAATAAATAATGGAGCAAACAGTTAGATCAAAACTTTTAAATAAGGAGAATCTGCTTAGTTGTTTAAAACTAACCTGGGTTGCTTTAAGCAAATTGTTAACAGATAATTGTAGCTGAAGCAGTTTTGAAAAATTTAGGAAATAAACATCAAGGTAAGGTATCTGCACTTTTTGAAAGAAGACACAAACAGACATTATCACTTGTCTTTTTTAAAGCTTATCTCTTATCACCAGGATATAAAACAAAAAATGTAACAACCTAGCTAAAGAAAACATACTGAAGAATTGTGTTGAAATTTATAATTCCTGCACAGGTCTGTTGTTTCAGTTTTTGGTGGGGAGGGGGGCAAACAATATTTATTTTATACATGAACAAACAACAAAACGCACACACCCATATGCTTAAATATATTATATCTTAAAAGCCGGAAAGCTGCTTTTTTTTGGCCGGGGCGGGGAAGGCCTAATCCTTTCAAATGATTACCCTTCTTGTGCTCCTCCTTTCTGTGGAATTCTATTTGAAAAATAAAGTGAAATCTATGTCGATGTTTCAATTAGTAGTTCCAATCTCGAAGCGGTTACAAGCGTTCGACGAACTTCACTTTCCGGTGCCTGGAGGAAGGCACCCATAAGGCTACGAGCTAACAGGAGAGGGGGATGGAGTGGAAAGGTGCTTCAATAGTAACATTTTGATTTCAATAAAAAGAAAAATGTTTTAAACTAACAAGATCAAATAAATCTGAGTTTTTTTTTTTTTTTGAAATAAATAGGTAAAAAAAGAGTAAATAAAATAAAATCGTTTCTTTTTTTTGCACCCTGATTGCATCTTATTGATTGTTTGTCAAGTCTAAATTTTTTAGAATGTCCTGCAATTTATTCTCAGTCATCAAATTACTCTTTGATATTTGTATCTGTAATCATGCTCAGGGCTTAAATGCATGGTCTTTGAGATAAGGACCTTTACCCCAATCTAGTTGTAAATGTCCAAGTTTTCTTTTGCATGTTTATATTGCAAATATTTGCCTTTGCATCGACTCATCACTGAAAGCAAGCATAAATTTGCAATCAAAATCATGTAATATATTTTTTTTCTGTACAGAAATTGAATATTTAAAAAGTCAAAAAGAAAAAAAAAAAACAAAACAAAAAAAAAAAACAAAAACAAATTCTTTATCTTTATGTACATTTCTTTTTTTTTAATTATTATGCAAGCATTTTATAAAGAGCATGTTTTTTAAAAATTAATTTATTTTTTATTTATATATCCAAGTCAGTTGGTGTATTCTGATTTGATGACTATTTCCTATTTAGTAAAATTAATAATTTTATTTTAAAAATATGTACGTGTACCCCTAAACATACTCCACATTGGGAAAGAAAATCTATCTTTTTTTATGTTTAATAATATTTTTTGTGGTGTTAACCATGCAATGTTGAAAATTAATTGAGTTGAAATTTATTCGCGGCACAAATTTGTGTTGTTACACCCCCCAGTTGGAATTAAGATTTCAATTATTTAATGTTTTTTTTAGAATTTAGTTTCCCAGAAAATTTTGATTAGGCCGAAATAGTGGTAGCACATAATAATGTTTTTAATCGCGAAGTGCCACAATAATTCCCCAGATCAACGACTACCTTGAATGCGTTTACAGATTTACATGAAAAGAAAAAAATTTCGACTTACCCATTAGTTGCTGGTGTGTATATCGTTGTAAAAAAATACGTAACAATTTTTCAGAAAAAAAATAGCAAGGAATTTATTTTGGAGGGTCACATATTATAAAAAAAAAACAATCGGGTGATCACCAAAAAGATAAAAATATTTTACTATGGTTCAAAAACAGAATGCATTAATTACTCATTATAAAAAAATGAACATAGGGATAATATTGTACATCTTGACCTGGCGTACAGTTGCCATTATTGAAAGGTGGTGAATAAAAAGCGGATGTTCAGATGATGAAACTTTTAAACAAAAGGCTTGGAAGCCGAACGAAGGTGAAAACTCCTCGCACTCATCACTGGTTAGGATCCTCAGGGATACTTTGTAGCCATGCGAATGAGACTGATTTTTCAGCTCTGATTGAACAACCACAAGCCGCTCGGCTCAGATATTATAATGATGCGACGTCACCCAGGATCGGGAGTCGCTAGGCGGAAAAAGGTTGGGGCATCGATGAATGAGTCAAGAATTCGTTTTAAATAAATTTAACAAATGACGACTTGGCTACAGCTACGCGCCAGCATCCATCCCTGTCTCCAACAATATCGCTCTCGTACCGGAGCGCGCAGGGCCGATGACTCTACGGCACGGATCTCACAGCGACTCTCTCTCGTTTTTCGTCACTTTCTCCTCACGCAATTTCTCCGATGGCAACGGCGCACGTCACGTGCGCCAATGAGAGCGCAGGAGGAATTTCGGCGGGAACCAATCAAGCGTGACTCGCGAATTCTGAATCGAAACCGAAGATAGGCATCACTATGACGCATCAAAAACAACCTGATAAGATCTTCCAGACAGGATGTTCGAAGATGGACGACACTTTCGTTGAAAACAAGATGGCTATTTGGTAAAAAAATGGTAATTTGGAAAAAGGAATGAAAAAGATTTATATTAAAAAAAGTTTAGCATGGTAAAAGAATTTACGAATCGGTAATTAAAACAAGCGAAATTTTGATGTAAATGAATTTAGTGCCAAAAAAATACCGATTTTGTGGAAAATAAAATAATTTGGAATAATTTAATTGAAAGAAAGCATTACATAAAAAATAGAAATTAGAAAAATAAAAATAAATTAATTAATAATGAAAAAAATATTTTAAATAGAAAAAAAATGTGATGCAATATCACATTTTTATCATTCAAAAGCTTAGTTTTTAATGGCATTAAATGCACCATATCAAATTTATGATTTAATGAAGCGTGTTGAATGAGTTTTTCTTTGTCCTTTCTTTTAGTAGCCCATTTTTATTCTCTGTGTTTTGAAGGATTTATTTGGGATATAATCTGAAAGAATGATGAATGTATTTTTTTCAGGATACTGCAGAATTATTGCTGTCATCAGACATAAAGAAATTTCAGGAATACAGTGGTAAAAAAATTTATTTCACAGATGATGAGGCAAAACAAGTTCGGAGATTTGATGATCCTGGTGAGTATTAATAATAATATGAGGCTTCTCAATCCTTCCTTTGTTAAAAAAAAAACACATTTAAACATAAAGCAGAAACTATCTATATTCATATCATTTTTTTGTTTTTGTTGATTAAATATGCATTGGAACTAGTCGAAGAGTAACATTTTAACTTCCACCCAGTATTGTTTCTGTCAAATATTGCTATTATCATTTAGACTGTTGAAATTAATTTGTATTAACTTTGCATTATTAAATCTACTAAAAGTAGAACAACTTAAGTATACCTTTATCTGTCATAGATATCTAATTCGCTATTATTGTAATTGAGGTAGCTATATTTTAATTTATTCACACAGGATTCAATGTTAGGCTTACCAAAATTGATAGCAATATTAATAGATTCTTTCCTTTTTTCCTCCTAAATACAGTAAAGAAAATTGTAAAAAATTAAAACTAATGTATTATTTTTTCTTGAAAAAACAGCAGGATAATTATTGATAATAATTAGAATTAAATGTATTGCAAAAACACTTCTAAAAAAATTGACAAATGTGTTGATAGAAAACTGTTTGTATAATTTTCACTATTAATCATCGGATATTTATTTCAAATGCTGTTATGATACAGTCAAACCCCGCTATAATAAACCCTCAATGGACCGACTTTGACGACCGAGGGTTCGCTACATCTGATTTTGCAAAAAAAGTGTTAACTGACTAAGATACTTCAATATAATAAACATATTTCTAACAATAATCAGGGTAGAGGAGTAAAATATTACCTTATAATGGCAATGCAGTTTTATATTAAATATGGTTTTTAATAATAAATGAACAAATTTTAGAAATTTACCTTATTATTTATCCATACTATGAAAAAAAGATGTTATTACTAGCTGTTAACTTTTGGATTTTATATGCACCATTGTAAAAGATAGTGTTTGGCTAGACTAGAACACAAATGGCAAGGAATGTTGCTGAGGCAAACTGCGTAAAAGCCTTAAAATTTTGAATTGCTATAGCCGATTTTCTAACGTTTGGTGATCGTTATAAACATTTGAAAATGCATTAATGACAGGGTTTCAGTCAAGACCATTTGGAAGGTTCGTTACTACCAGGGGATCGTTATATCCCGTTTTTGCTATAGCAAGGTTCGACTGTACTTGTATCCAAAATGTAATAGTTTGTTTGAGGGGTGGGGAAAACTGAAAACATGTTAAGTTTATAGAGTACTATACTACTGTAAACTTTGTTGTGTAGCTGCATATTTTTGATAAAACTACTTAAATTTTGGAATTTTAATCTCAAATTGACATTAGTCCATTTGCATTTTAATATTTTAAAGACAAAAAACATTAAATGATTTGCATAATTTTCAGCCCACTGATCCAATTTAATCTGTTAAACTTTCAAAATGTATAGTGATCATTGAGTTTTGAAAGAAACTATTCCATGTTCTTCGTTATTTCTCCTATTTTATTAAATTCTTTGTCAATTAAAACCAGAGATCTGAATCAGGGAAATAGTGCTAGTACAGCATTTCACATAGCTGCCAACCCTTCCGCATTTAGTACCCATCTTCCGCTCTTCCGATCTAACGTTGAGATCTTCCACATTTTCATCAAGAGTAATAAAGTATGACACGCATGGTGAAAATAACCAACAATTTCTTTAAAAAAAATAAATTATATGCAATCGAGAAAATTTTTTGTGATTAGGTCATAAATTTTGTTTGTCTTAGCCGTAATTTGTATTTAGTCTTTGTAATCGTTAGTGTAATTAAATAGTAAACCAAACTTAATGACCAAAAGGTTTGTTTTAGCCGTGATTTCGTATTAAGAAAGTTCAACTGTACTTCGATTAGGAAATTTATATGAAATTTACTAAACTAGTATTAAAAACAATTATCAGAATGGAAGAGTAAGTTTTATTTACCTGTGCAAACATTACTTTTTAAAAAAGCTGTTATAGATTTTTGCTTCAGTTTTTTGAAAGATCCTTTTACTAAAGTATCGATATCTTCTAAACTATTTAACGCATGTGAGACAATCTCTTGCTGCAGTAAAAATCATTGCACAGTTTGTAATGCTGCCGTAGCTTCATTCACAGTGATTAGATTTGGGGCTTCCGGATCAGCATCTTCTTTGTCTATTTCAATTTCATTTACACTTTCCTTTTGGGATTCTCTATTTATATCTTCATCTAGTCATTATGTCTGAAGTTAAGGCCTCGTCATCTATTTCACATATTCCTCAAACAAGGCTACTGAAACTATGTCCCTTTCAGCAGCTTTTTCATCCTGTTCTTCTTCGACAACTTCTTCCAAACCTTCTACAAACCCTCCATGGCGATAGCACTTTTGTATTCTTGAATGTTTTATTCTCCTCCATGCGCTTCTTAAATAACACTTGATGGCGTCTAATAGATCAACAGAAAATTCAGTTATTGTCAAAGCACTTGATGACTTTTCGGACCATTTCTCTACGATAGTGCATTTTTAAACATCCCCTGACCAAAGGCTGGATTTTCGCTGTAGTGTTGGACATTAGAAACAGTCAATAGCTTTGAGTTCTTTAACTTCTACTTGGGCAGCCAGTGAAATGAACGGAAATGAAGAAAAGAATGCTTGATTGACACTCCCCCTCTTGAAAACCAGCTGGAGAGGAAATCTTTCTGATCCATACTTTTGAAACTCTACCCCATTGTCCCCTATTGGAAGTGTCAAGTGTCCATTGCTTATCTATGCCCATTAATGGAGGTGTCCCTTGTCAAAAAATTCATTCCTGTCACTGATCCGCACCAACATGCTTGCACAGCGTCTGTCAGAAATAGGACTAGCATGAATGAACTGTAGGTATTTTACCTGTTTTGCTATTTTCATAGAATTCCTAAAAGGGAAGTGCAACAGAACTTTCAAGCTTCCAAAGCTCCAAGCAAATTTCATGTCAAAGGATGTCTTTCCACGCTTCTTTTATTTTTTTCAATTGATAAGTTTTGTTTTTCGTGTTAAGCACGATTTTGTTCAAATAAATTTTGTCTTAAATGATTAATTTAGCACTAGTTCTTAGATTATATGACGGGGAATGGCATTCCTTTCTCGTTAAGCGAAATTTTTCGTTAAGGGAGTTCGCGTTAACAGGGTTTGACTGTATTGCAGTGCTTGAAAATAAAAATTATTCAAAATTACAGAAATGTCACACAACAAAGAAAGATAAAAAATAAATAGATAAAAATAAAAATTACCTTGCAATTAAAAAAAAAAAAAACACCATTTTGTTAGTAATGCATATATTTCTATAAAATGATTTACTATTTATTTTGATAGGTTCTCAAATATTATACTTTTCCTATTTTTGTATGTAACGGCCTTTATGTCATTTTTAGGCTTGCTTTTAATGGGTTTTAAACCAAAGACGTGCTTGAAGACACATTATCATCTAAAACCCTCGATATTTTTATATCCTGACGAGAAGGCCATAGAAGGGAGCACACGACTTTGTTTTGCTCTTATCATACAATGTCAAAAACGGGGTTATGTACCTATTTGTCGAATGATAGCTAGACAGAATGATCCACCAAGATTCGTAGCTCTTTTGCCACAGGTATTTTGTTCTGCATATGCATGCATTTAATTGTTTATTGTATTTTAACCAATTATCAAAATATGGTCCTAATTAAAGTAAATAATATATTTATTATAATATCACCAATATTAATAAGTACATTGTATTTCAATTAATTATACTAACACCAGATTTAATCATTCAGTTAAAATAATATTAATAATAATAAAGTTATGTTTATATTAAGAATTTCTAGAATTTATATGAGTAGTATACCTTCAGGAACAAATTTAGTCAGAAACAAAATTTAGAAAGCATGTCTAATAAATAAACATGCATAGTATTTAGCACATGAAACATTTGTTTTGAATCTTATTTTTTTCACTACTTTGTATTCTGTACAACTTGCTTGATTACTTTAATAGCATCTAAAAAGACCCAAAATTAAGGTGCTCATTCTTGTTTACTTCTGCAGAATATATTTTTTGCTAAAAGTTTAAAAGTTGGTATTTTATTGTTATTATTTAAATGCATTTATTGTACTATTATCTACCAAATATATGTAATAAGAATTGCAGTATGCCTAAATTTTGATTTAAAGTCTAGTTATATAAAGAACTTTAAAGTAAAAGCTATTCCTTCGTGTTAAAATTGCAGCATTTGTTTCTTCTGTTGAATTTTATTAGATATTTTGTTCTATTTCTTTCAATTTGAAATATTGATAATTCTCTATGTGTAAAAAGGAAAAAAAAAACATATTGCATGAAATTTGTTGGATATAATTTCAATAGGAAGAAAAAGTTGATGATCATGGGAATCAAACCATTCCTCCAGGATTCCATGCAATTTTCTTCCCTTTTATGGAGGACATCCGAAGCTTAAAGATTGCATCCAAGCACAATCCATCTGAAGCTATTGTTGAAAAGTCAAAGGAAATAATTAAAAAATTGCAGTTTGCTTATCACCCAGAGTCATTTGAAAATCCAGGTATAGATTTTTTAGAAACTTATTTCTCATTTTTTCTGTTTTCATACTCATGGTTATGCTGGTAAGCAATTTAGATACAATTTGTCATTAATTTTTTTAATCAAAAAATACTTGCATTAAAAGTTAAATTTACTATTTTAATGCATTTGCTGCTTAAAGAAAATTAGCAACATAAAAATCCAAGCTAAAGTTTAAGGGAAATAAAACTACAGTCGAACCTCGTTAAACCGCCACTCTCGCAGTTCGCCAAGAAAAGCAATGAAAAAACGTGCTTTATAGAACTATAATGCAAATTCCCTCACTAAACTGCCACCCTGCTGTTTGCAGGCGCCATTCATTTCTGTTAAAGCTGTATCCTTCGTATGATAATATTGCTGTTTAAACTGCCATCTTAAAAATTCACCCCAAATAATCCGTGGGAGACAAACCATTTACAACAGCTAGTGAAAACATGTCTCAAAAGGATATCATGAATACATCACATGCTCCTATCTCTGATTGATCAACAGCTAAAAAAGAATTCCACTAAGCTGTCCAGCTTCTGTTATCTCTCTTCCCTCTGACACCTCTCCCCCCTTCACACCCAGTCACCAAGGTGCATCGTTTCCAATGTTCCAACAAGTTCCTGGTCAGAGTTATTAATACCTATCAACGTTGGTTTCACACACCCCCTGTCAGCTCTTGAGATGTCCTAGCTCTGCATTTTTTGTACCCTCTTCTCCTCTTGAAAGGTTGAAGTTTATTCTGAACTTAGCTGTCGGAACATATGTATCCTCCCCCCAAAAAGAATTCCCTCTGTTTTCTTGGAATTGTGAACCAAACGCAATGGAAACCCCTCTGCCCATTCCGAGAAACTCCAGTTCAACATTGGCGACCTGACAAACACATGCTCATCAGCCCCGAAATGTTAGCTTTTGTGTTACACAATGTTTCACCTAGTGTTGTTGTTTTCTTGGCAATGCATGAAACCCAGTTCCAAAATGGTTATTCTTGTGATACACAGGTTTTAGAACTTTAGGGAGACCTCATCAGAATTTTATTAATCTATAACACCTTGTTCTTTTGTAAAAATGACCAAAACAGTGCAAGAAAAAATTATGATTTCCAAAGCAAAACCAATTTTAAAAGTGCAAGTCAGGAATTTATTGCTGATCATTTTTTTGCCATTCTGATAAATAAAGAATTAAAATAAAAATACATAAAAAAATAACTAAAGAACCATCAAAGGCAAATTGAAGGAAAAACAAAAATGGCTAGGGATACAAAAATCCTTAGATGGTGTTAAAGAAAAAAGAAAAACTTCAAACAAAACTGCTTTAAGTAGTAAGTTTATTTTCTATTTATTTGTGCAATTCTTATTTAATCTTTAAATATGAAACTGCTATTAATGTTCAAGTTTCAGTTTGAAAAAGAAAAAGCATACTTTGAAAAATTTTCATAAAAACAGGCATTTTTGAAAGGATTGGTGAAATCTCGTTAAACCGCCACCCTCGACTTTCGCCAACTTTTGGCTGAACATTAAGGATGGTGGTTTAACGAGGTTCGATTGTATTTATTAAACATTCAATTTACAAATGGGGGGTTGGGGGGGGGGGAGTGGTGATGGAATACATCTCTTCAAGATAGAACCACTTGTCTTGAGTCATCAATCATACTACTTATTACAATCTAACTTCAAATCATGGTGTTGCCAACTCTAGGAACCTTTACAGAAAATCATTTGCATACAGAATTCTCACATAATATAAATATGCATTAAAAATATTCTGCACTGCTCATGATGTACTGCGAGAGTCGAAGAAAATTAAGTTAATAATGTGAAAATAATTATGAAGTTATTTGAGAGCAGCTTAACCGTTCATAAATTTATGACGGGTTAAACTGCTCTCAAATAACAAACACTAAAACAATGATTTCAGTAATAATTTACATGTTGAGCTGAATGCATTTTACTTTATAATAATTTTTTCTTAATAATTTTACTTTGTACATTTCTTCTCAGTAACAAATTAACTATGGTCAATGCAAGCAAAACTTATTTGAATCTTGAATAAGTATAATTTTATAAAACTAAAAAAAAAACAATAAATAAATAAAAAACCATTTAATTATTAACTGTTTTATAAAATTGATGGTTCCGATAGAAAAATTCTAAGTTGTCCTGCTACAAAACCGTTAATTCTGATACAAAAATGGTATTTTTACTAATACAAAGCTCATAATTCTAATACAAAACTTATATTTTTACTGATGGGCCATTTCACAGTATTTTGTCCAAATGTAGAGTCCGCACCATGACACTTTTTTTGTTATAACAACGTAATTTACAGTTTAATTATCACTAAATTTTATTTTCAAATAATGTATTGAACACATTATTTGAAAATAAAATTAAGTGATAATTAAACTGTAAGTTATGTAGTTATAACAAAAAAAGTGTCATGTTGCGGACTCTATGTTTTTAGAAAATACTGTGAAATGGCCCTGATACAAAACTAAAATTTTGACTTTGAACCCCTGTGCTCTATCATTTTTATTTTGATTGAAATATAGATTTTTTTTTCCTTTTTTTCAGTTTTGCAAAAGCATTGGAGAAACATAGAAGCTTTGGCATTAAATCGTGATGCTCCTGAGGAAATAATAGATTACACTTGTAAGTGTTAAAATATTTTTTGTAGTTTTGTCATTCGTGAAAATAAAATGTTTGAAATTCAGGTTTTTAATATGTTCATGTATTAGTTAGTTATATATATATCATTAAAAATTGACTTCTTTCAAAATTAGTTAAAATATCTTATAGGAGATACTAAAGGGTAAACCATAGGTGCCCATGTGGGGGAGGGTGAGGCGTGAACACCCCTCACAATTAGAAGTACCTAATTATTAATGAAGTTTAACATGAAATATAATAAGAAAACTTTCTTAAAGCTATAAAAAACACATCACTATGTTTTGTGATGCCAACATTTTTGTGGATATCACAAAATTCTATCCTACATTGGTTGTATAAATACCTTAAAAAATCAAGGGGGGGGGGGGTGATTTTTTCCAAAGCCAGTTTTAATGAATCTACCAACTTGGGCAAGTTTTGAACCCATAAACTTGGATATAAGAGGCGAGTGCCTAACTACTGTGTCACCCTGCTGGCAATTTATGCATATTTGAACTGTATATATGTTACGGTGAATCTCCGAAATTGGAGAACGTTGACAATCACAGTGGATGTCAACATACACCAAGTAGAGAATGTCGACAATCACCGGTAAAATTGTCGACATTCTCTAATTTTGGACATACACCGTAACGTATATATATATATATCAATGTTTTTATTCAAAAACAGGCTGAACACTATAATTTAAAAATAATCTTAACACAAACTGACTAATAAAGTAAAGAATGAATAAAATATTCTAAATGACAAAAGTAAGTGTCGCCCTTGTATGATTTTTAGATACAGTTGTTGATGGTTCTGCGACAGTTGTTGCCTTGCTGGCATGAACTGTGATCACGGGCATATGTAGAAATTGCAAATGAAACTTGCATGAAGTTGAGGGAAGCTTGACATTACAAGCAAATTTTGTAGCATTAATTTGAGGCCTTAATTAAGAGAAAATAAGATTTTTGTAGCTGTTGTTAGCATAAATTTTTCATGAAAATTTTAAAACAACATTCATAACAAATTTATTAGTTAAATGTTTAACTTTTTTCATGCCTTTTTAGAACAATAGTTAAGTGTGCCAGCTCAGCAGTAATTACTGGCTGCATGAATTCTTTATGTTCTTGCTTTGCGATAAATTTCTCAAATGTCGTATGTATTATATTTTTTATATAAAAAAAATAATATGATGGTATTTCTTATAGTACCAACAAAGGATGTTATTGAAAAAAGAGCTGGAAAATTAATTGATGAATTCAAAGCCTTACTTTGCCCAGGAGGATCTAGTTCTTATTCCCAAAACAAACATGGAATGGTAATTTTGCCAAGTTTGTTCCAAAAGCATTATGAATAATTTTCTCTACTTTAATTTTAGAACTTGTGTCCATTTAAATTTTATATTTTGTTGTACCACTCACACTTCTGCTTGACTTTATGGGAGTATATTGCTTTGCTGTTTGATTAGCATTAAATTTTCAGTAAATGAATTTTGATACTCATTTTATATCACTTGACATTTATAATATGCATTTGCTATTTATATTAAATTTGACAACTGCATAGACTTACTTTTAAAGACTCTGTTCAAAATATACCATATGAAATTTTGTATGGAACATTTAATTGTTATTAGTATTTTTGTTAGTTCATTTTTAATTTGAGATATTTTTTTATTTTCCTAAATATGGCTGTCTTGTTTAAAAACGGGTACACTGACTATATCAAAAGGCTATGAAACAAGTTTGAATGTCTGCCTAGGATGTCTACAGAGCTCTACAAGAAGTTTGTTAAAATTTATGAATTCAAATATTACATATTTGTGATGTGGGCTTATGCAACATTATTCATTACAAACGTTTCTTTGTATAATGATTTCTTTAGTTTGCTCCCAATACAGAAGTACATTTTATGGGAAAATATTTAAATTTTTCAATCAAATGTTATTTTATAGGGGGATCCAATGTATCCTCAAGCAAAAAGAACAAAAGTTGAAGAAATATTGCCAGAGAGTTTGCAGCATGAAGCTTCAACAGGGCAGGTAAATAAAATATTTTGAATGTAATTTTTATTTGTATCACATTACTTTCTTTGTTTTGATGCTGAATGGAAGCATTTGTGCACAATCTTGGGATCAAATTTGTAATGTATTTTTCAGGTTCAAATTAAAGTTTCCTAGTATTTTGAGCAGTAAAATGGAATTTTCTATATTTGCTTTTGAAATACTTTTACTTTTTGCACGATTCCAAATGGTTAATTGATCATGTTTTATTTTCATCAACAGTTTGATGTGGTTTTTACTTAAATTATTACTACCCCTGCAATATGAAATTGATTTGAAAAGTATTCTAATAATTTGACCATTACTGTGTATACATTACATAATAATTAAAAATGTTTTTTTTCTTCCATAGCTGGGTCGATTTAAAGTGAATACATTGAAAGAATTTTGTAAAAGAAATGCAATTCGATGTGGTTCTAAAAAAGCTGATATTATAGATGCAATCACCAGATTTTACCAAGAACAATGATTTTCTTTTTCATATTTCATATTTTGTTTATATTGTAAAATCATTTTTTAAGGTTTGATGATGTTTTTTAATTTTCAATAGCAAGTTGTATCAATTAAGAGCTGAAAAAAAAAACAGCTATTTCAGTTCTCTCTTCTGATATTTTTAGTGTAATTTTTATAAATTTTGTTGCATTTCAAGACTCAAACATACATTTAGAAAAATCAAAAACTATATAAAAAAAAAAAGCATTTATTGAGTATATTTAATTTTTAATAGCATTTTTTCTAACTATCTCTCACACACATAAACACAAAAATCAACACTAAATTTTATGAAAATGTCATTCTAAAACGTTTTAAAATTACTATGTTAAAAAGGGAGAATAAAAAATGCAATTTTAATGACTTATCGTTAATCTTGGGGCGTCTGAGGGTTCTGCTCACCAAGAAAACCACGCAACAAACCTACCAAGAAAAACGAAAAAAAAAAAAATGGTGAAAACGACTAAGGAGTGTTTACACAACAGAAAAAGTTGGGTTTTTCACTACCCTATTATCTCAGCCCAATGAAGATGCCTAAGGTTGATTTTTTGTACACTCAATCTCGAGTGGTCCCTGACGACGTATACCAAAATTCAATCATCGGGACCATCAGGGGCTGGAGCAATTAAAGTTAGAAAATCGCTATTTTTCAGGTTTTTCGCATTGTTGTTGTTCTTTGACAGGGCTACAGCCCAGACGAAAAAATGAATCGAGCTGAAGTTTCATACAAACATTCCTTATTCTCTAAGCGTATGTCTTTTTTTGTAATTCTCCCTCAAAATGTGATTTCACTCCCGTATCATGGCTCACTGGGAGTATCTAGCGTTGATTTTTATATTTTTTAGCTACATACAGTTATTCAAGTACTTTTGTATTTGGAAAAATAATGAAAATAAGTCATTTGCAGAAATACATTTAAAAAACATATGTTAATAGTTAAGTTAATAGCAAAAAAACTTTCTTTTTAACCATACACTTAAAGTGTATTACAAAAAATAATACAAACAAAGTAATAATAAAAAATAACTGAATAAATTAAAACATAAATATTGTTGTGAAATCAAATTGAACAAGTCTCGGTTGTTTCAGATGCCTCAGGTCGCTAGATGGAATCCTGCCAGTGGTGGACTCACAATACTTTTAAAAATTCTCATATCATGTAACTCTGGAACTTTCTAGAACTTTTATCACTTCATTTGCATGTTCTCTATAAATAGTTTCCTTGTGTTTCCATTTAAACTTCCGCCTCCAGATGTTATATCTCCCCAAAATACAACCCTGTTGTAAAAATTTGCCGCCAAGCAAAGAGAAGTGATTGCTTGGTGAGCAAAAAAAGCTTCCTGCCAAACAGCATTGAAAAAAAATATTAAAGGATGTATCCAAACTGGTAAGGAGTTGGCGGCAGAGGAAGTTCTAGTGGAAGTAGGTGTGATGAAAGGGGGAAAAACGAGGAGGATGCCAATTTGTCAGGGAAAATAGGTGACAATAGTCTTTGCGGATGAGGGGTTTTTTTGGGAGGGGAAGAGGAAGATATATGGCAGGAAAATTAGATATCATAACATTTTACTACCGAGCGAGGGTGTTGGGGTTTAGTTTGAAAGAGTTCTCCTTTGCGGATAAGAGTTTAAGGTTTCCTTGGCGGGTAAATTTTTACAAAAGGGTTGTTTTTCGGGGTAATTAATTAGTGAAAATGAGAAACTGCAAGTCTTTTGTTTAGTAAAAAAAGTTAATGACATGAGTAATTTTTTTTCAGCATTATTAGTAATATTTTACTTAACTGAAAACTTGAAAGTGTGTGTGTGAAAATAAGCTTTAAGTTAATTTGAGTGTGTTGGAAAGTGCTTTTAGAATTAGTTTGTAAAAAATTGCAAAACTCATATTTCAGACTTCCCCCCCTTTCAATATATCTAGTTTATTATCAAAAAAATATATATAACGTTTTTTTCAGTATTAGATGATGAATTAGAAATGCATACATCCAACTTGGAAAAAATCTCAATGTGTAAAATAATTTAATGTTTCAATAATAAATGAGTAAATTAGTTTCATAAATTCCACTAATTGCATGCAACATGCATATGTGCTAAATTTTGTCATTTTTTAAAAGTTTTGATATCTTTTTTTATTATTTCTCAATTACCGAAAAAAGCCCTCCAAAAATCGCCGAAACTGTAAGAGAATGTAAAAAGTTCACAGTTTGAATTATTCAAATATCTCTAAACTTGAAATTTTCCAGTAAAAGAATTCCCTGATTTCCAGTCTATCGGCCTAGGATCCTAACACCCTCAATACATATTAGATTAACTTATCTTAAAATCTTCACATACCACAGATAAAGCTGTAAAAATCACTGCTATTTTGTAAATAGTTAGTGCTTGAATCAGCTTGGATGCAACTGAATTGAAATTTTCAAATGGGTTGGCAACTGATGAGCGAGCAAGTACTCAACAGAAGGTAAAATATAGGGAAGGCTGAAAATAGTTAACACAAAATTATTAATGTTAAAGTTATAGAATCAAATAGTAGACAAAAGTAGTTGAGATTTATAGAAACGGATGTAGTCAAATTTCAAAATGCTAAAAAATTTGGGACTGGCATGTAAATGTGTAAATTCTAGGCCTAATGTGTAAAAGTTGGCAGATATGAAAATGTTAAATTTTCTGAAATTATAGTTATAATACGGGTAGCGATATTTATCTTCAATATCAGAGTTGGCAGGTTATGTGAGGTAACAGAAATGTTAAATGCAGACATGCAGTTTTTCAATGCAAAAAGATACGTTTATGAATGCATAAAGCATAGACATCCTGGGGGTGGTGGGGGAAAGTCTATAACTGATATAAAGTCTCATTTACCAAAATAAATACATAATAGATGTATGAAAGAAATTTGAGTGATCATATCGCACCCCGGCAACAACAGTGACACAACTCAAAAATTTGAGTTTGCGAGTTTCTTGCAAAAAAATTTACAAAAGAAACATCGTTCTGAAAACACTACGGATGAAACGCAGCTAAAATATTAAGAGCTATGTTTTTTAATCTGTTAAAATATGCAATACAAATGCATGAGATTTTTGTTTCTCGATTTGTTATACGACATTGTTTTCATGATTTTGGAGTTGTGTCACTCTTGTTGCCGGTGCGCTACAGAGCACATAGGTTTAAATATCTCTGATTTTGAGTTCTTCTGTTTCTATTCTTAATTTAAAAAAAATGGGGAGAAATAATAGCTCTTTGTTTAGATGAGTGTCATGCAAGAAGTTTTCTCTAGCTGTTGTGCAATAAAAACCAATAGTGGATGATTAACAGTTTTACTGTTCTACATATGTCTACTGTTCTGCATACGTAGAACAATTTCCCAATATATCCTATCGCCAAACACATACTGATTGGCAGTCATTTTCCATGAAAAACAAAAAAACACTTATATGGAAATAAAATTTAATAAATAATGAACCAATTTTATTTAAATATCACGTTTATTTATTCACTCAATACTTTGGCACATCTTGTAGAGCATGGAATGATAAGCCCTTTTTGTCATACGAATGATGAAACAAACTACACATTCACAAAAAATGTCATGATAACAATATTTTCTGATTATTTTTACAATAAACAATGATACATGTTGCGATTACTTTTACAATGAAACAATGATACATGTTGATTTAGACCTTCAGCATGGAGAAAAATTGATGCTTTACGAGCGAAAACGAATTTGCTGTAAAAAATGGATTATAATACATAAATTGACAAAATGTATAATCTTATGTTAAAAAAAGTATAAAAAATCTAAAATGCTTTTTTAGTACAGTATAGGTTTACACTCTGATTCATATCAGCAATTTGGTATCCTCTGAAGAAAATTGGCAAAAACTTATTTGTAATGATTTCAAGATCAAACAGAAAAAAGATACACATAAAACAGCATTTTAAGGGTAAAATGGATAAATATTAAAAAAAAAAAGAACAACAATAGATTTTTAGAGTAGTAAGCTATAAAATTTTACTGTAATTTTGCTGAATGGCCTGGAACATTGCCTAGAAAGTTTTTAAAATGGTTGTAACTAGCAAAATATCTTTTTCTGAATACATTAAGCAAAATAACTGAAACCATTGACAATAAGGTTCTAATGGTTTAGTATCTGAAAAGGCAAGGAATGGGCACTGTTTACTTATTTAATACAATAAGATGATGTAGTGGAAATTTCATAAATAATTAAAAGTTTATTCAGATTCATTGTATGAGTAATAGACCTTATAAATTTGAGTAAAAAAAAGCATTATGCCAATGCTTGGTAATTTGCATTTAAGGTTTTCAGCATTTCTATCTGAGTTACATAATTTTTTATAATTAATATTAAACATTACCTATTTTACCCTACCCAAAGGAATAAATGAGCATATAAACTTTTAAGCAATGATTCAATTATATGAAGCATACAATTAATATTCATTAAAATAAGATTAGGCAATGCAAATAATTTTGAAAACTTCTTATTATCAAATTATTTTTCATGAAAGAAATGCAAACTTTAAAAGTGCCATTTTTATATCAGTTTTACCCCAACAGACTCAAATGTAATTAATCTTAAGATATATATATATATATATATATATATATATATATGTATGTAACAAATTACAGAATACTTCTACACTGCTGGTTATGTATGCCATTGAGTAAAATTCTGAATGTTAAACACATCTTTCTGAATTTTACGACTTGTTATAGTAAAGTAAAACATTTACCTTTGTGTAGAATAAAAAATAAAATCAACAAATTGAAGCACACATTTGGAAACTCATTGCATTTTTTTTTTTAAATTCCTTTTTCAAAGCATGAAAAGGTTTAAACACTGCTGGACTTAAGCTGCAGTCAAATTGAAGCACAAACTGACTGAAGTGGGTTCATTTATTATTGCAACTCTAATTTAAATATGGAAAAGGAAACTTTTACATCAGCCTTAAACTATTTTGCTTATTATTTATTTATATCATTAAAATTTGTATTTATGAGACCACGTAAGTGATCTTCACCCAGTAAAAGTTAAGGCAATTTTTTATAACTAGCTATATTAAATTCTGGAGCACTAAGGGAAGAAAAGAAAAAATATATTCCAGCATTTAAAAGAAATTAATTATGCATAGGATTTTACACAGGGCCAACAAGAATGATACATAAATTAGATTTCCAAAGAATGATGATATACTGTAACCTTAAAAGAAACTATCTACTAAATTGATCTATACCACATATTGCCACTAAAAGATATAAACTACACAATAATTTTAACATAAAGGATCATTCAAATATTACATAAGCATGAACAGCATTTATCAACAAAGGGGAAATAAGGTTTGCTTGTTATTTTACAGATAAGGGAGGATTTCATTTCCCCCATGCTTGCACAAGACTGAATATTTATTGAAATGGCTCCTTAACTTGTATTTAATAATTTTATATGCAAGAGGAGGAAAAACTAGGGTGTTTTCCCACACTCATCATAGCTTAGTAAGAAGGAGTGAGAGAAAAAATCCCTTTATGAATATGCCGTTGAGTACTGAATGCCAACCTATATTTTGAAAAATGCAGAAGAAATTACGTAAAATCCAGAAGATTTTATGCAATGCCAAATTATTCCATGGATGATAATTGTAACTAAAATTTAAGTTTAATTATCATTACTGAATATTTACAATTATTTTATGTTGACAGTTTCAACAAAACACGTTTATAAAATGAGTGATTTGGTTTAATTATATGATAAAAACATCCTTTGCCATGATTAATAATAGGACCATTCACCACCTCTGATTATGCATTATGAAACACAATGCAACAAATTTAAGAAGTAAATACTTGTCAATAAATGAATTTCTTTCTTATTTTTGGTGCAAAAAATGGCCATGTTTAAATGTATCACCATGAGGGGGAAAGTATCATTAAACTGTACACCAGACGCTGCGCTGAGGATAGTTCGAGTTCTGAGCCGATTGGTCAAAGCTCAGTTCAGACTCGGTTTTCCAAAGCATGTGCATCCTAATCTGGATGAGCCTAAAGAGTTGCATGTCATACTTTATTACTTAGAGCAGCGTTTCCCAACCGGTGGTTCGCAAAAATAATATTGCAATGGCGGAATTTGTTTATCCCTAACTTAAAAGAAAACACGAAGTAATAAATTTACACACGTAATTAAGGAGTGCAAAAATGATTTTAAAAAAAATGTGTTTTCAAGATAATACTGAAAAGTAGTGAACTAGTATAGGAAGCATTTCCAATGTCCTTAAGTTGGATAGTAGGTTGTCTTCCCCTGGTTTTAGAAATTCAACGTATTTATGTAATTGTGTATATATTTTATTGTTTTTACCTATAACATGAGTTGAGTATATACCCTTTCCCAAGAAACTTTGAAATGACTGGTTTGATGACTACACATGATGCTCTCCACACTACAGAAAAACCAGATAATAAGTGTAGAAAGATTTCTTGGGGATATGAAGTAGGATAGTAATAAGAATTTTTTCCCTATTGTCCATCAGTCAAGTTGGAGTATAGGTTATCGAAGTTTGAAATGCACTTATTTCTACATTTGCTTGATTTTTAAAATTTGGATCACAAATTGGTACCGAAGATATTCATTGATTTATTTTAAATTTTAGAACTCGTGTTTCTCCTACCATTTAACATTTTTTTCTCGCGAACGAGAAGAAAGAACAGGAAATATAAAAATTTACTAAAAAAGTAAAATTTTTGCATTATTCCAGGAAAATGTATTATTATAAAGTCCCTAAAATGGAACCAGAAGGTCAAAAATTTTAAATTTGCTTACATTTATCACACTTTATTCCAACTTTTCTGCATTATTGCTATTAGAATTATTAATTTTAAAATATGTAAATTTTAATTTTTCTTTAAATTTCCAAAGCTTTACCGAATTTTGTATGTTTCAACAGGAAAGTGGAACCTATCGGGAAGATAGTTTTTAAAAGTTTTTAGGAATACATATGTTTACAGCCCTAATAATTATTCGAAAAAAAAAAAAAAAAAAAGAGAGAAAAAAAAATAATGACAAAAAATAAATAAATTTGTAGCTGTATTTTAGTTTTATTTAAACTAATGAACGTGGTAGCAAATTTTAGTCTTGTCACCCCTTACAGAAGGGGTTCGCCATTTCTTTAGGATCTTAGCAGGGGTTCGTAAGGGAAAAAAGGTTGGGAAACATCAACTTAGAGCAAAATTGAGGAAGATCTGCTCATTAACGAGGAAAAGTGGAAAACGGAGACTAAATGAGGAAGGGTTGGCAGCTATAGAATGCTCATCGGGGAATACTATTTTGCTTCAGGTTACAACTTGTCATAAGGTTTATGTGAAACTCTAATTAGTACAGCTAAACAGTCATCTCTTATACCCATATGCATGGTGATCACTGCCATGTATCAGACCATGACCACATAACAGAAAGAAGCCATAAAATGCTTCAAAAGATAATAAAAGGTTGAAAATAATCATCAACACAAAATTTACATCCAAGCAGTAAAATCAGATTTTGAAAAGCAGGTGGTGGCATAAAAAAATGCATAAATTTTATGCCTAATGCGTAAAAGTATAATTATACAGGAAAAAGGGAAGTATTACATTGCTACAAATTTAAGAGAGGAAAGAAAATGATTGAACTAAGTTAATATATACAATATTAACACATAAATATTGGATAGCAGAGTATTCAAGTGACCACTGTAACAGGAATTCATAACTAGGGATGTTTTCCAAATTTTACAGACTTTTAAATTTTATTTTCACATTTTCTGACTATTGCAGGCTTTCAATGACCTGTGAGCCCTGTTAAAGACCTTGAAAACTTGTTCCATTATAAATGGGGGGGGGGGGGGGAGGAACTTGCAGCTTGACAAAAAAAAAAAAAAAAGAGGAAGAAACTTAAAATATTTAAAAATATGCTCATATAACATAAGAAATTCCCCTAGGCAAATATATATACAGTGAAACCTGTGTAAGTTGACCACTTGCGGTACAGCACTTTAGTGGTAAACTAATAGAGGGTGGAGATTTCTTTTTATTTCTTACACTATGCATTTATTCATTTGTAACTAATTAAAATATAACTTCATGTATGAACATTACTTTAAAATTAGTAATTAGCTATTTTTTTCACACTTATCTAAAATATCATTCAATAAACGTAATCTGAATGACTTACACTGCAATCCAATCAAGGCCATAGCCAGAAATTTTTTTCGGGGGGTGGGGGCCCTGACTTTGAAACACTAGTGCAGGAGAAAGTTCCAGGGAAGAACATATGCTAGATTGCGAAAATTTTTGGGATTTCGGTGGGGGGGGGGGGGGGTTATTAATTATGTAAGTTACTTATTTCAAAATGGCTAGATCAATTAGATGAAAAAGAAGAAACTGATAAGAACAAACGAGTGCTCATAATAGTTTTCTCGCATGGTTAACTTACACAGAGGTTTAGGCAAACTTTATATAGATGTTTCCTGCATCCAGACAAATACTGGCCTAACATTATGGCATAAAAAATATCTTGGAGAAGTTATTTTAGTTTTTTTTACCTGTGCAAAAATAGATAAACAAATAAATATAATAATAATTAGACGGTCAATTTACAAAGAGTTTTTTAAATTACTCCCACCCAAACTTGGCGAACGTAAGTGGTGGTGGCGAACAGGTGGTCAAGTTACAAAGGTTCCCTACATTTACAGGGTTCGTACAGTCCTTAAAGGTCCTTAGAAAGTCCTTAATGTTCATTTTCATTTTTAAGGCCTTAAAAATTCCTTAAATAGTCCTTATTTTTTATTCCAGGTGCTTATTATTTTTTTGTTAAACTAAGAAGGTACCCATGCGCTCTATTTGTGTTGCTATGTTTTGTATTCTTTTCTTTCATTTCAACTACTTAACTTCGAACCTCAAATTTGGTTTGCTCGGGTCCTGTACTATCGCGGCTTTCAGACAGACCCAGAACGGCGGATTGACAGGACCAAAAATGGCGGACTTACATAAACATCATCGCATTTTTACTCCAAATTTCAGTGCTTTCTCACCTGGTAAAAAAATAATTAACTCTTGTTTTTTTAATATTTTGAAAAGTTATAAGTAAATTGATGTGTTATATATTTTGACAAAAATAAAAGGTTTATGGATTTTGATAAATTGCTTCAAACTACAACACCCAATTCAGATTAACTTGTATCCACCCACATGGCAGCTCCCAATTTGCTATTTCCTGCAATTGCATGAAAAAGAAAATCGAGCTACATCTAAAAAAAAAAAATTAAAATACTTGTATTAGTAAGAGAAGTCGAATCAAAACACAAGCATTTGTACAAAATATTTAAGACCACAGAAAAATAAATCACACAAGTTCCCTCATTTTGCTTTTAAAAGAGAAAAGAAAAAGGAATAAAATTTGAAAAACAGACTTTTAAGGACTCGAGGGGAAAATTTTTTATGAATAAACAAAAATCGGGAATTTTCGAAAAAGAGCCGAATTTCGGGATTTCAAATTTGGGATTCGATACTATTTATTAAATTTAGTTTCTAAGTAAATAAATATTTTTTTGCATGAAAATTGTTACTAAATCATGTACATTCTAAACAATTATCAATAAAGCAATTGATGCACGTGCAAGTAATTTAACAAGTACACAGAAAATAAATATTGCTTTTGAAAAGTTTTTTTTTAATTTTAGGGGGGGGGGGGGGTTAATACTTCAACGATGCATATTGTTGACATCTAGCTCAATAAAAGAGATACATTTAACTAATATGTAGGCAAAAAAAAAAAAACTTTCAGCTTTTTTTGCGTTTGACCAACCGCATGTATGATTATTGCTTCTTTATACTGTTAAAGGTAAAGGAATGATTTATTTTTATTATCATTTTTCTTACATCTTACACTATAATAAGCGGCGAGTTGCCAATTCTCCCGATCGCTTTTTAGCTGATCTTTCGCTAAACAGTTTATTCTCCCATTGTTTTTTTTAAATCAAATAAAAAATATATATCTAAAAAAATAATTTGTTTTAAAGTAATGTTTTAACATTTAGTAAATTTTTATGAAGCAATTTGGCTTCGCGATCGTTCGCTGTGGGGTTTTTTTTTGTGTGGGAGTTGATGGATATTTGCTGTGTTAATCAAAATTTGTATCTCGTGAAATTTCTTAATTTGTAGTAAATTGAAGGAATCGACCTCTTCTTAAACCTATACACCGTAGTTGCCAAATGCTCCGTTTTCCCCTAGTTTTTTTTTTTTCGTGTGAACTTTGAAAATTCGATTTTTTGCAAAAAGATCCTATTTTTCAAGCTGATGTACAAGTATTTTTATCTAAAGGGATTGTACTACAAAACAAGAAAATTTTTGAAGAAACTTTTTAAAAAGACATATATTAATTTACATGAATTTTCATAACTTATAACACGAAAATGTAAAAGCCTATTTTTCTGAAACTTGCTAACATCTAGCATGTGCTTCGCCGAAAATTGCACGCAACTTTTGAGACTTCTATCTTTTTGCATCTTGTAAATATATCAGTTATTTAAAAAGTTGACAGTTGTTTTAGTATTTGCAGCCTGTAGTCTGCTTGTTTTATTTTTTATTTAAAAATATGGTTGAATCTTTTGGAACTTTATTTTAGTTAAATTTTGGTAGTTACTATTTGAGGTAATGTACAAAGTTTTAAGCGAATAAGCTCCTTTTTTAATTTGTATTTTGTTTCCAAAATGAAATATTTTTCTCAAGTTTAAAAAGTTTTTTCAGAGTTTTTGTAAGCTCTTCTAAATAAAACATTATTTATGTCAGTGATAAAAATTTAAGCATGCCTAAATTGAGATGCTGGCAACATAAGTTAAGTAAAATGGAAAAAAATCTAAATTAAACACAAATTCTCAACACAAAGTGCAGTGTTTTTTTTAACAATTTTTTAATTTAAATTGTTTTTCATTTAACTTGTATTTTATAGCATTAACTATTTTTGATAATTTTTCACTTGCTTCTTATTACTAAACCTAATAATTATTTAACTCCCTGACTGTATTGGACATTAGAAAAGCAACAAGATAAAGAAAGCTCCATAAAAGTGTTTGTGCTGTGCTCCTAATAAAAATGCGATGTTAAATCAATTTCCTCTTTCAATAATGCTTCCTTTTGAAATAAGCATAACAGTTTGTATATTGCAAAACATTTGTGAGGTCCTTAAAATTTTTTTATAAGTCCTTAAAAAGTCCTTATTTTTGGTTTTGCCAAAAGCGTACGAACCCTGATTTAATTATATAGGGCTAATTCCGTTCTTGACAAAAGTGGTCAACTTAAGACAGGTGGCCAACTTACAAAGGTGGTCAACTATACAAGTTTTACTGAATATATATATTTACAGAAAGTACACCTCAGTAAACACATACCTCAAGCAATGCATTTTGTGACCATTTGTTAAAATTAAATATTCACTTGCAAATTTTATTTTTGTGGCTGCTGGAGCTATAATGAATTAAAAATACACACATATGATAAAATAGTTTCCAAAAACTTGCTAGTAATGAAAAATAATACATAACAGCTAAAAGAATAAATAATTATGAACAAATGAATTTCAAGAATAATCTTGCATGTTTTGGTTCATTACTTTTTTACACCAAAAATAATAAAAGATTCAATGCTTCTAAGCTTATTCAATAAATATTGTCTAGGAACTTACACATATTGCTTGCACAGGCAAAACCTTTCAAAACAAAAGGGAACAAATTATATACTGATCAAAAAAGGTATAAATATTTAAAATTAATTACACCAGCGTTTTTTTTTTTTTTTTTGAATTGACCTCTAAACTGACATGAAATGAATGCCTGAGCAAAATCTTATTGCCATTTTTGAAGTTTTCAGAATTATTAAAACTACAACAACATTTAATGTGGAACAACAACATTTTTGTGGAAGATCTGCAATTCCAAAAACATATTTCTCAATGAATTGATCATTAATTAAAAGTTTGCACCTATATTTTTAGTATGAGATACTTTTGAAACTATAAAATTGTACTTCCAAAATATATATTCTAAAAAACATGGGATAAATACAAAAGATAAGATATAATTTTGGCACAAACTATTGATTTCAGCACTTAAAAATTGTATGAAAATAATAAATATTAAAATCTTCATCCGATTAAACATTTCTATACAAACGGGAAATTTTGATTGCTAATCTTTTTTCTGATAAAAATAATTTTATACACAAATAGAAAATATATCCTGAAAGTTCCAACTCCATAAAATTTTTCACCAGGTAAAACCAAATACACACAAGGATCCTATAAGCATAATACAAAATACTACTAACAACATACAGTCAATAATGAATAACTTGTAAAACAATCTTTCTATTGTGTAACCAAATATACACAAGGATCCCATAAGCATAATACATAAGACTACTTACAACATACAGTCAATAACGAATAACTTGTAAAACAATCTTTCTATTACGTCTGCAATAGAAAAAACGAGAGGCCAACAGGATATAAGCAAAAACATGAGCTTAAACATCAGTTGAAGAATTTTTCTCAACATTACTGATATCAGTAGTGCTTTCATATGGAGGAGGAGGAACACCAATACTATTTTCTGTATATGGTGGAGGCTTGGGTCTACATTCAGCCAGCTGAAATCCAATGCCTTCAACAAAATTAAGCAGAGCAAAATTTTCATCCGGTGGACGACGTAGATCAAAAGAATTTTCATTTTCAAAATCAAAAAGGAAATCATTGTTTTCCAAAGATTCAATGTCCTGCAAAGAAGAGAAGCAATAAGGTAATGACAGGGGTTGCAGTAGAAAAGAAAAAAATGTAGGAATTTTTCGTTTAAAAAAAAATAAAGGTCAAAAAAAATAAGCTATAAAAACTATGCATTTGAATTAAAAAAAAAATATGTGGGATTATTAAAAGAAATAACAAAAAAAAAAAAAAAAAAGGCATCTAAGGTGCGGAAAATGCCAAATTTCTAACTTCTGATTTGCGAATTTTGCGTGTAATTGATCACGTGGATGCAAAAAGGATTCTTTTATAAAAATCGAGATCACAAAAATGAAACCACACATTTCCGATTGCAGTTACATCTCATTTTCCTTCTTTTAACAGTAAAAGCTTTCTTAACAGTAAAAATCTGTGACAAAAACAATCTCAATTTTTTTTAAAATGAAAGCAGGGATGTCGAAATATAGACAGGTTTCCTGTTATTTGTCCGAAACTTGAGAATTTGGTAGAATATCTGGTAAGCTTCTGATGAAAATAAAAATAAATTTTATTTGTTTATTTCATGACTAAACTTAATAAATAAATTAAATGGAAAAAATACGACTCTTGTAAAGGATACAGAAAGATTGCAAAAAGAAAAGTATGCATGCGTTTCTTCACTTGCGTTGTGGAAATTAGACCTATACAATTTTTAAGACTATTGCTGCAATTGAGAGGAATGCACAGGCGAGGTTTTTAAAAACTACTATTAATATTGCTGTTAAATTCCTGTATATGCTCCTTTTTGCTTTAACAGATCTAAATTAGGGATGTAACCAATAGTGATTTGGCCGAATAGCCGAATATTCGGTCACTTCTTCCAGGCCGAAGCCGAATATTCGGCTAATGTCTTAGGGCGAATACTGAATATTCGGCGGCCAAATATTAAAATTTCTAGAAAATCGTTGTAATAGAAAGTATTTGACAAATTTAAAATTTTTGACAAAGTCAAACACCAGTTACACACAATCTGTGATGTATGATTTAATTCTGTTTGTTAAGAATTTAAAACTATTTAAAATTTATCTATTTTCTCTATTGTTTCGAACGTAATAAAACTAAGAATTTCACCCACAAGTGGAATAGAAATGACAGATTTTATGGTAGTAAGCATTAGCATTATTTTACTAATTATTTAATTCAAATGAAAGAACTATTATTGCTTAGTGAACTTTTACCTTGCTCAAAACTGTTTTATAAAGATATTTTAGAAGTTATAAGAGTTAATATTTTTATTTTATGGAGTTATTTTACACACCTATTTTTAAAAGATCTATTAAAATTTAATACACTTAACTTGAATACATTTTTATTTTCAAAAACCCCAATAACTTATGCTATCTAAATATTCATGATATATTCTAGGCTTTTCACATTTCTCTCTTACCCAGTATTCTACCCAAACAAAGTCTGACTTCCTCTTTGTTAATAATAAAAAAAAATTATTTTCTCATATATCATAATTAACTATTGCCAGCTTTGGGAGCAAATGCTAAATATAAAATACAATATTACAACTTTAAAATCTGTTTGCTCAGTCAAGCCTAAGACAAGGTTTAAAAAAAGTAGTTTTTTTCTAAATTATTTTTATTTATTAAAACTACAAACTAATGTATTCTTTCGCAATAATTATAATACAATTTTAAATGTTTAAAATCTACTAATTTCTTTATTTTTTTACATTTCTACTGTGGCAGAACTATTCGGCTGAATAGTCCATCAATATTCGGCCAGGCCGAATTTGACCTTACCCAGTATTCGGTCAGGCCGAATATTCGGCTTGGTGATTAAATGACTATTCAGCCAGGCCGAATATTGGGCCAAAGGGCCGAATACCAAATAGTGGCCGAATATTCGTTACATCCCTAATCTAAATAACTACGAAAGCAGAATTTGAAGAATAAAATTGGCAAAATTTAGTTAATTACCAGAAAAATCATATGTATGTCTTATTTTTTACGAGCTAACACTTCTGTTATGTTTCTGAGATGCGTTCGTTGAAGTTGAAAGAACGGAATTGTGAAAATACCGTGCATAATGCCATTGAAGCATAAACAAAGACAAAGTCAGATTATACTCGTAAGTGACAAGTTAGTTTTATGGGTATAAATTAAAAAAAAAAAAAATTGGAATAATATAGGAAAAATTAAAAATACAGGACAGTATAGAACATTTTTCGACTTTTCCCAGAAATACAGGAAATATAGGACATATTTTTTGACTTTTCTCAGAAATACAGGAAATAGACTAGGTCTGTAATCACTGTATTAAATTGATATTTTATATAAAGTTATATATAACCTAGATAAAAAAAGCTTATAATTATCTTTTTTAAACTTTGAAGAAAACTGGAATGCTTTTAAAATTTATAACCATTTTAAAGATCTTACAGAATAATCTATTTTACAGCTGGATTTACAGAAACAGCTGGATTTTTATATAATTTCATTTCAAACAAATTAATGATGCTTATCACTACTAACCAACGACTTTTCTAAATTATTATTTTAATTCATATTTAATTATTTATAAAATATAGAAAACAAGTTACTTTTTTCAATTCCTTAAAATTTATAACTGAACAATTAAATATCTTTAACATGATTTTTGAAAACATGTAAGACAAGTACTAAGATTTTTTTCTTTATTTTCAGCCACTTTTAAAGATTTTTCTGTTTAAAATTATCAAGAAATGAACCTCTGTAAAAAAAAAAAAAAGAAATCTTGCTAACCATTAATTTAAATTTAAGGCTAACTACTAGAATTTCACTGAAAATTATCAACGTCTGATGCCAAAAATCGTAAAGTTAAAACTTAAATTTTGGGGTGCAGTTTTGTAATTTTCATTTAGTAGCCAGTAAACACTTTTCAATTTACTGTAATCATTTTATACAGGCTTTTTAAATCTTAATTAACTCAATATTGTTAGTACACAAAAACATTCACAAAACTTCTATAGCATATTTGCGAAATACGGGAAAGAGTTAAAATGTTGGCCTTAGAAATTAATGTTTCATTTAAATTTAATTTAAAATGAACTAAAATACTTCTCAGGATTTGTCAACGAAATTTGAATGCAGACTTTTCTGAGAGGAATACATAAGAACTTATTGAAAATAAATGAACATTTATTAAACAAAACATAACAATCTATAGGACCTCAAATAAATATCATACATCACCGAGGTAAATTATCAACATCAAATAAAAAACAATACATTCACCAAAGTTCCGGATTTATAAGCACAATTCTTGAATGAAAAATCACCGGAGTCAAAAAGGTAACCATTCACCCTCATCGGTTTTAAGACAAGAAAAAAACGTCGATGTTGGACGTTCATCCAGTTGATTATTTACCGTCAATCCATTCAGGGAGGCAAGCTGGAAAACCTCACACTATATGGTTGGCCAGGTGATATCCTTCAGCAAAACTCCAGGATCCAAATCGGGAGGTATTTAGTTTCAATGACGACTTTTAAAAACGGGAAATTGACACATATCCATGTCGGATAAAATGGTCCGACAAGAAAAAACACTAATTTAAGATACCTTCCAGGGGCCACACACCCCAGACGACAAAGAGGAATTAACTTCCAAGAAAGAAACTTCAGAAGGACAATACGATGTTCAATCACATCGGTAAGATGAGGTCAAGTTAAGCCAAGCACTGATGCTGCTGCCTGCCTTATATATGAGCTGCGATCTCCCCATGCAACCATCTATGTAAGGGATGGGCAAACTTTTCGGTCATGGGCCCAAAATCGAAAAAAAAAAAGTTTGACGGGCCAAGATAAATTTTTCTAAAATTTAAAACTATGCACAAGTAATGGATCATGCACATTATACAGTACCTCAGTGCCGTATAATACACACAAAAATTTTTATTAAAAATTTATAGATGTAATTAGCTTTGAAATAAGTAATAGAATATCTATTATTAACCAATGCTATTGTTCAGAATTTTGAATGTGATTAAAGTTACTACATATTTATATTCAAAATGTCCACAAGAGGATCATAAAGCATATAATTATAATGTTAAAGCAAAACTAAATTTATGTAAAGTACTTTTTATTTCTTTAAAGACAGCTTAAATAACTAAAATGATCATAATATTTCTTTTCCAATTCTTCTGTGTATTTTAACCTCTGTTATGCTGGTGCTGTATAAGGCACATGATTCACAAGTATTACAATTAAAATATCCTAACGAGATGAATGAAATTGTGATTTCATTTTTAAAAGTTCCTTGTATTGAGGTTCGCAGTGAGATGTCATGATTCCATGGAACAAGGCTAAATGCTTATCTGTCGTCTACTTCAGAAATAATTCTTTCAAAGGTTCACTGTTGAAAACACTTGTTCACATATGTAAGATGAAGCAAACGTAGCACTGATTTTCTGGGTGTGAGATATTAAATTTGGGAAACTTGCTTTTGGTAATGATTTGTAAAATTCTAACTTTGGCATATTTAGAAACAGGGTTCGTTGATTTAAATCAGCTTGATTTAAATCAAGTGATTTTTTAAAAAAAATCATTGATTTAAATCAAGTGATTTTTTTTTCAAAAAAATCATTGTTTACAATGTTAGAAAGTGTTGTAACAATAAAATATGTTGCAATTACAACCACTATTTCAAATAAAACTTCCTAGGCCCATCTGTCTGTGTGCCTAACATATTTCATAAGTTTAGAATTAATTACTATTTTTTAAATTTTACAATATTACTCTTATTCTTCAAGCGTCTTAACCGCAAAGTATAATTCATTCAATCATTCAAATTAGAACTCATAATAATCATGAACCAATCTGTGTTCTTTATCTTAACAATAGCATTTTAGATCAGTTTAATAAATACCACACAGTAAATAATTCAGAATGATAGTGTTTAAAGCAGCAATTGTTGGAATTTAGAATATGTATCCTTAAAGTTCCATCCATGTCCCCTAATAGCTTAAGGTTTTTTCCTCTAAAATACTTTTTTATCATAGAAGTTTGCAATAAAGATATTTGATTAAAACAAAAAGTTTCAGTTTTTAGTAATGGTGTGAGCATATGATTTTACTAAATGGGTAAAAATATTTCAGGCTTTTTCATTTATAAAATAGAAAAATGGTTAAAGTACACTTGATGTAAAAATTAAGTACCTACAATTGTTACTTTTTTCAGCTTTAAATAGCAAAATAATTCAGATTAAATTTGTTCGTTTTCTCTATACTTATGAGTGTACTTTTATTCCTGGTAGGGTTAAGTTTCATTTGAGCCATGCATTTCTATTAAAATTTGTTTATCATTATTAAAAAATATTTATTGCTGTGAAAATAGCTTAAAGTATGTTTTTGCATATTGATTAACATGCCATATTGTTTCTATGGATTTATCATAATAAATATCCAAAATATTTAAGGTATTTTTTAAAAAATCAAAAAAATCTGATTTAAATAAAAAAAATCACGAACCCTGTTTAGAAACAACTGCACCTCAGTGGTTGGTGCCAATCTAGAGCTATAACTAACAAAGAACATCTGCTTTTAACACTTTACCAATTGGAAGCTGTCTGTGATTGCATTTCCATTGATTTATGTTTTGTAGAAAAAAGTAGAGATAGCAAAAAGATCATCAGTCCTTTGAAAAAAAGGAAAAAAATATGTAAATAAGGTAGAAAAGGAGATGGATATATAATATATATACATTCCTTTAAATGTGCGATCTGAGTCGACTTAAAATTATATCCGCGGGCCGGATAGACCCTTACGGCGGGCCATAGTTTGCCTATCATTGACCTGTCATCCATATTTTGCATGGGGAGTATGCAGCTCAACATCGGCCTCAAAAGGTAATTGCCTCTTCACTAACTTTGGCTTCGGCAGCAAACAGGCAAAAGTAAAACATCTCAACTATTTCTTTTGATCGTGACATGAGTTCGATGGGGGAAAGGAGAAACAAGCAGGCAGTGAACGGGATTACAAACCTGCTAAGCGTTTGATTTCTCCAAGACAATTTGCTTTTAGCCCAACATAAAACATATACAATTATACATAATATATTCTACGATATATTGCATATAAATGTAAATAAAATTTAATAATAATTAATATTTTTAAAAAAATTTAAATTAATAAAGGGGGTACAGATGAAGCTAGAGATCTAAATTACAGGTTTGTTAAGTCATAGTTAATAATCAAGAATATCTGCTTGGAGACTTATCTTCTTGAGTTTCATCATTTAAAACCACCTGTTGGTCCGTCCCTTTTGTTGTAGGTGCACCTCTGTATAAGTTTTGACAAATAAGTTTTTTCCACTTGGAAAAAACTCTGCAATATACGTCACACTTTTGAACACAGTCAGGGCCAAGCAATTTCCTTTTGAAAATTAGGTGATTTTTCACTGAAGGGACATAATAATTATGCATGAAAGAAATGTAAACAAAATATTGCAATTTTTTTTTTGTGAAAAGACAGCTATAAATATAAAGGAACATAGATAAAGCTTAAAGCACTTACTCTAGGGCTTAAAGACGCTGCAGGGCACTGATGATGCACTTCATTCTCTATGACTCTGGACCACCGTTCTTCTGCACGCCGTGAACAAATTCTACAAGCTAAAAACATGACCATAGTTGAAAACACTAAAACAACTATAGCACAGCTAGCCAAGACATAGATTACTGCATTTCCATTTCCTATCACATGTCCATAGCGGCAGTCAATAGATGCAGGACAACGAGGGGCAGGAAGTTTCACTAATAGAAGATCAATAAAAAATGTTCTGAATGATTGTCCAGATAAAAATAAATCATGAATATGTTTTTTTCAAAAATAATGATCTATTGATTAAAATACTTTTTTTGTCATTTCAAATTAAAATGTTATATAAAAAAGCCACATTAAAAAAAATTGCAAGCAACTTGCAGATTTTGTACCAAAGGAAAACAATTCCAGCACTACCATTTCAAAGTAAATCAGCATTTTAAGCTTTAATGTTTTTAAGAAAAAAATGCAAATGCTAAGCTGATTTGGTAGAAAATTACAAAATCATTCACACTGTAGTAAAGAAAAATTATATTCCTACAAACTAAGTCAAACACTTTGATAAAAATAACTATTAATACATTATTTTTAGGAACAAAATGCAAAACAGGGGATACTGAACAAAATACAATGAACTTTATTCATTACTGCTTTAGCACATTGAGTTGCTGATCAAAACTTCCGAGTCACATTGCTAAACATTTTTGCATTGATAAAAAGGAAGTAACAAGTTCGAATTATTTCATACTTAAATATAAATTTTGCCTTAGTTCAATATATTTACTATTGGGTTATAGTAGTGTACATTTCTTTTACTCTTTTTTTATTACCTTGATTAAGCTTAATAAACAAGTGCTACTTTAAGCGAGGGACAAGTATATGCAAAGATGGATTAAAAAAAAAAAAAAAAAAAACCGCACACACAAATTTAATAAAAAAATATTTCTTAACAGTAGATAAAAAATAACAGAAGGAATTAAGAGACATACTTATCAATGACATTTCCACACAATAACTATATGTACTTAGGCCTTTTCCTGAATGTAAGACGAACTTATTTAAGCCCCCAAAAAACACCTATCGACCAACTGAACCGATTCTTCGGACTTCCGACTTGCACTTTTGCTTCAGCCTAGATTTGACATCCAGTGACTATGAGTTCTTCTTTCTAAACTTAAAGGCTCAAGTGTCTGGAGCATGGTTGTCTTTTGTCAGTAACATGAAAGCAACTGCCAGGAAGAAGCTCAATGGTCTAGGATGCATTTTCTCCAAATTAAGGTTTAAAAAGATGATCTTGCGTTAAGATAAAAGTCTAAATAGATTTGGTGAATGTCCAGAAAAGTGGTCTTTAAGTAGACTTCCAGGTTCCTGTTTGTATTTTCATGCTATGATTAATACATTTTTAAAAATTGAATTTGTAAAATTTTATTTTGTCAACTTATCCTGATATTTACTACCACTTAATCTGCACAACAACCAGATTATAGACAAGTGTTTGAGAAGAAAATTCAAAGATTTCAGTGATTGAAAATAAGAGACTTTTATACAAAACAACAATGCCGAGTTTGAAATTTCATTGAATTTCAAAGAATTACATAGAAATAGTAAGAGGATTTAAAAACAAATACTTTTACTAATTATAAGTGCAAGCAAAAATGAATTTTCTTCCCCAGCTTTAGACCAGCAGTCTTCATGGACTTACTGGGCACTTAGAACAATATATAACTAAAATATATAGCTAGTTACAATAATAACGCTTTCCTGTGGAACGCGATCCCAATTAATGCCATCAACCTGCTTGGGATGCTATCATTTTTTGTGCAAAAATCCTTGCTTTGGCAAAAGTATAGGGCTTTTCCCAAGCAGCTTAGGTGCAGGTTGTGGCAAAAGATGTCCACAGCGACATTTTTTGATAACTGCTTTGAGATAAATAGACAATGAATAAATAATAGATAACATGAAGGAAAAATTTTATTAGAGCTAAAACAATATTAAATTTTAATCAATCTGGGAATCTTTCACAATAAAAGTTTAAAATGTACCTGAATTCAGGATCCCATAACAACATGGTAATATATAATTAACTGAGCAGTTAACATCAACTGACGGGTCACAGCACAGCTCTTTTGGAATACAACGACCTTCACATAAAATTTTATCATGGCAAGCATCTGGACCTATGCAAAAAAAGAAAGAAATTTTATGCATTGTATATAAAGCACAAACTAAACAAATATTCTTATACAAGGGTTGGGAAATGCACCTATGTACACCCAACATAACATCATAAAAATGGTTGAGAAATAAATTGGGGCTTAGAATTGCAATAAAAGTAATTATTATTATGCATATATTTATCACCTTAAAACCAAAAGCCTAATACTAAAATTAAAAACCCAACCAGTCCCTTTATTCAGATAAATTCAACATTTTTCTATTGCAAGTAAAAGTCTTTAGTGGATGTTTTTTGAATTTTTTAGTGCTTACAATCTGGCTATAATTATAAGCAATGACACAGCTCTATTTTTCCCGAAGCATGCAATTTTGTTTTAGCATACAATAAATAGTATATTGTACGAGTTTTGACAAAATTTATCACAAATCATTCTATTAAAAATCAGAATTGGTATTTTTACTATCAAAAAGTTTTTTCGACCAGGACCATGGCAAAAACTGGAAAAAACTAGGGCAAAACTACTTATTGTTCTTAAATAATAAGCAGTGGCTCTATAATAAGGACCTAAATTATTTGAGTAATTTTCGGGTATTATTGAATACCTTTACAGTCAAACCTGTTTATCTCAAACCTGTCTGTCTTGAAAACTTCCCTATCTCAAAATTTTATATTTTCCCTGTATTTATACCATAAATTCAATGTATTTTCCATGTTTATCACCGAAATCCCCCCCCCCCCCCCAAACCTCTATATTTTAAATTCTGGTTTTGCTGCCAATTCGAAGCCGAGTGATCTTTCAGCAGCAAAAAAAAGTAATTTGGAAATCGTAGAGAACGTAAAAGGTGATTCGGAAGAAGAAGAGGAGTTTGCGGAAAATAAAGATGTCGTGAAAGTCACTGTAAAAAGAAGCAGGGAAGGCTATTGAAACATTGACAATCTTCAGTAAAATTGCAGTCACTGTGGATTTACAGCGATTGCTACCCTCAAAAGTATAATCAAGTCCAAAACAACCAGATAACAAAAAACACTGAAAGACTTTTTTTCTTCTACTTCTCTTGCTTTTTGAACGACTTGCAAAAAGATATGCTGAATACTATTTCTTGATTCCCGATGTTATTTATACAAGTATAAAATTTGTTTAAAAAAAAGTTAGTATAATATTATAGTAAAATGCTCAATAAAACTAATACAGAATATTTTAAACCTCCAACATATAGTCTTTGTTTCAATTGTAAAGTTTTATAGTTTTATCAAAACCTCTGTATCTCAAAACCTCTTTATCTCAATTTCTTTTTCTTCCCTTGAAATTTGAGATAGACAGATTTAACTGTATTTTGTTAATTAACATTAAAAAAACTGTTTAATGAAAGTCTTAAGTTACAAATTCAGAAAAAAAGTGGCCAAAATAAACTCAAAATTGTACAGTGAAAAAGCTTTTGTTATGTTTCAATAAGCGAATACGTGAACTTTCTGAACAATAAAGCGCATGAAAATTCATGAACCTTTTCAAAATTTTTTAAACGTTACAAGGATACAAGAATTTCAAACACAAAATCTAAATTTTAGTGCTAAAAATCATGATTGCAAAAATGGGCTATTCACATAAACAAACATGAAAATAATTTTCTGAATTATTATTTTGTTTGGATTCTTTCCAAAATGTTTATTTACAACTTTCGCACAACTTTGAAAATATCTCGTTTTGAAAATGGATACCACGCTGAAGGATCTTTAATTTTACAAGTTTAAACAAAAATGATCAAATGGAAATGAATCAAATGTACAAGATAGAAAAATTTTTAAGCCAAACTTATGGGATTAATAGGATGTTCTATAAATAACTAGTAAATTAACCTAAACATTTACATGAACAGCAAAGAAAAACATAATAGCATCACAAAGTGTATACTAAAGAGGGTGCATGTTTTGCAAGAGTCTTGCAAGTTCAAATTTCCTGTTGTTATTGTTTCTTGATTGTTTGCTTCTTATAATTCTTTCTTTAAAAATAAATAAGTAAAGCGTGAACGAAAACTAGAGTTTGTGTGATAGTGCCATTTTAACTATTCCCGCCATTACTTTCAGGATAGGGGATTTTGAGGGGACAAATATTATCGGAAGAAATTCGCAACAACATTAGTTTAGTCATGAAAGGCGAGGTAAGCAACTATTTTCAAACTTGCACAGTCAGACAATGGTAACCTTACACAAAAACTGAGAAAATGATGTTTATTAACCAATAATTCTGATTTTCAGAAGGAAACAAAAAAAAAATTCTGGTTTTGTTTTCCACATTTTGGAAGTCCAGATTTTTGAGGTTATACTGAGCAGTTTTATTAATTATAAAAAAAAAGAAGCTTGAAATAGTTTTGCTTTTGACAACTGGTATCCTTTGAAAATAAAAAAAAACAATCAAGCAACTTTTGTTGCACAATAAAACATGCTCTCCTAAACTTTCAGCAGCAATGATGCATTAGTCCCCCCCCCCTTTTTACATTACTTTGCTTCAGAAAGAAAAAAAGCTTTATTTGGCTCTGAGAAGATATAATGGAAAATGTTCCTCTCCAAAGTAGTGACTAACTAGATACTCTGCTGGAAATATTTCTTCACATGCCTGATATTCGGATATTTATTGCAGTGCCGTATTGGATACTGGATAATTTAGCAGGGTTCCTACTGTCCCAGCAGATTAAAAAATAGGGTCTTTATAGGGCCTTTTTCAGGCCAAGTTAACTATATATAGGGTCACTTTATGTACTAATGCATAGTAATAGATTTTTAAAAATAAAGATTAGGTACATACTAAAATAAAATTACACACATATAATTCATACTCTCCCTTTCACGCATATTTAATGACCACAAAAAAGATTAAATGATTTCATTTAAAATATCAAAATTTCTGATACGTTTATTTTTGCATCTATTGTTAATTACACAGGAAAGAAAAAAATAACAGTGGCTTACTTTTTGCCAGGTTGCTGGTTGCACTTTTAATTAAATCATTTTGATTAAATTTGTTCTATTGTTATTAATTTTAAGCATTAGAAAAATATCTTCATTTTAAATGTTATCTTTAAATCTTCCTTAAGGTCAATTTGCCTAAATTTGACGAGACTTCCCCTAAGTTTCTCACATTTAAGAAGTTTGTGACCATATTTATGGCGTATTGGCGTGTTCAAAAATACGGATTGAATGCACATTTCTTTTGATGCAAAACTAAGTTTGTATCAAAGAAATTGAACTTTAATTATAACTATAGAAAAAATTTATATCACTGTTGCATTTAGGGCAGCTAAAACCTAAATGTGACAGTGCTACTTATGCATCTCAGTTACTACTTTTTATCAATTTACAGTATTACATTTTGAGTGCACTTAATTTTATAAATCAGGGATTCCCAAACTGAGTGCCACAGCACACTGAGGCGCAATACCAAGAGATGAGGGGTATTGCCAGGTATCCTCAACATCATTTTTCTCCAAAATCATAAAAATACAGTTATCACAAATACCACGGATAGGTATTATATGACTAACAAGGGAAGTTTAGCTTTGATGGAATCTAGAGCGCGTTTGAATAGTGATGTCACGAGAGTCGATTTTTTTTTATAGCCGAAAAGAGGTTGTTTTGAGCGAAATATAAGAAACAAGGTGGTTTCCAGTTCGTATGTTATACAATAATCAGGATATTTTTGGAAAAGAAAAGTAAGTTTTTAATCAGGGGTGCCCATCCCACCTCAGAGCGATGATGCATCCACCTAAAAAGCTAAGGATTCCACCCTCCCCAAAAAAACTTTCCTGATAATATTCCTAAAATCTTCAATTTTCTTCTGGAATAAGAGCATTTTCGGCTTTCTTTTTACTTTACTTTGTTTTGTAAAACAATATACTAAATCAGGAGTACCCCCCCCCCCCCCAGAATGATGGCACACCCCTAAAAAGTTACAAAGCTCCCTCCACCCCAAAAAAAAAACGATGACGCCATTAAAAATAGCCTAAAAACAGCCCCTCCGTCATTTATAAAGTATCCGCCCCTTAAAAAGCTACGGAACACCCCCTATCAGAGGCGAAGCTAGGGTTTTCAGCGCCCGGGGACAACTGAAGATTTTGCACCCCCCCCCCCTCGTGCCACTAGGGGCCTAGAGGCGCCCCTAAAGGAAATTAAAAAAAAAAAAACTTTTATGCTTCCTGAATGAAAAATAGCTCTAAAAAGCAGCCCTTTTAACTTTCATTTTTATTAGCGACCATTCACTTTCAGGGGAAAAAATGGGACACTTTGGCTTTGCAAAATTATTTGTCTGATTTCCCACGCACTCCTGTGCTACATTGCTCATTCCCGATATGATTTGTGGTGCTCCCACTTTTTTGTCCAACATATTTTCACCTCTTCAAATCAAATAATTTTCTTTTCGCATTTAAAAACAAAATAAGTTTGCATTAATTTGGCGCCCCTTGACGCTGCGCCCGGGGACAGCTGTCCCTCCTTGCCTCCCTCTAGCTACGCCTCTGCCCCCTATTAAACGATATCCACAAAAGTCGGCTCTAACTCTCTAAAAATACCCTTTTTTGATTCCCCCCAAAAAGTTACACCCCCAAAAACTATGACACCCCATACATTAGCCAACCCCCAATGTTTTTTAACCCTTAAGTAGCTACGGAGCCCCCTCAAAAATAAAACAAACTACACACTGACAAAAAACGGCCAAAATCCCAAAGAAAGTCCCCCCCCCCCCTGTACAAATGTTCCATTCCCTAAAAAGCTACAGATCCCCCCTTTCCACAAAAAAAATGATGACACCCACAAAAATCAGCCAAACCCACCCTAGAACCATCCCCAAAACATTTATTAATTATCCAACTTGAATAAAGCTTTGCAACCCCCCCCCCCCCTAAAATGGTACCCTTAAAAATCGGAAAAAACCCTGTAAAAACACCCCCCAAACTATTTATTAATTATCTAACTCCCTAATAAAGTTCAGAGCCTCCACCACACGAAAAAATAACGATCACACCCATAAAAATTGGCCAAAATCTTCCAAAACAACCCTCCAAAAAATTGAATGATAAATGTTGAGAATAATTAGCAGTCCAGATGATGAGAATAATTAGCAACAGTTTATCATACTTGCCAACCTTGGAGGGAAAAAAAAAACAGGAGATTTTTTTTCAATGACGCCCCCCCCCCCCCACACACAAAATGAACAATTAAACTGCCTTATACAAAGATTTTTTTTAAATGTTCATTACAGCAGTATTTTATAAAATTTTATCATCAAATGTTTGATCGCAACGTTTTTTAGCAAAATTATTTTTTATGAGCAATAAGATGTTCTCTAGATTTTCATTTGACAGCACTGAACGAAATTTCATTTTTCAGTTATATATTCGATGAAAATAGGAAGAAATTTTATTCATCTATTTTGTAACAATATATAATGATTACCAAAAAGGAAAAAAAAGCCAAACCCTAAGAGGATGAAAAAAAAAAAAAAATAAATAATTCTATGCAAAAAAATATTTTAAAAACTAGATTATTACTAAGGATGCAATATTAATAGTTACAACTAGCTAAATGATCACCATCATTTTAAAAAAAGGCTAAAATATTTCATTGAAATTTCGAGTGGGTGTGGCAAAAGGAGATGTGCAAATCCTCTACCACACATGCTAAATCGTAAAAAATATTAAAAATAATGGTAAACCAAAAGGTATTGATGTCCAAGAGATTGAATGAGATAGTACACAAGAACTAGGGACTTTTACCGAAGCGGATGCAATCGGATTTTTGAAAAAATCGGGACTGACCCTTGAAAGCATATGAAAGAAAAAATGCGCAAGTTTTACTGTTAATTTGTAAAAGTTTCGTAAAGCAAGTATCTACGCATGCTGCTTCAAAATTTTCTCATTTAAAGAAAGGAAAAAGTACCAAAATTACGTATATTCGCGGAACCGAAATTTTGGCTTTTCAAAAATACCAAAAATACGGAATTTCGTCAAAATACAAGAAAATTACATAAAAACTACTCGGCGAATAACTACGATCCCGAGTGCCGTCCATTGAGCAAAAAAAGATTGAAGCTTCATTCATTTATTTTAAAGCGAAAATTACAAAAAAACGGGAGAAAATTGTGTTAAACGGGAGATTGGGAGACAGATGCAAAGAACGGGAGTCTCCCGTTAAAAACAGTAGACTTGGCAAGTATGGTTTATCTATTTTTGGGGAGCGTCATCGTTAAGAGGACTCTGTAGCTTTTCAGCAGGCTGCTCCATCATTCTGGGGGGGGGGGGGGGGGGGGGGGTACCATAACAAAAAAAAAATTGGAAAATGAAACACTGGTTAATAAAAAGTAGAAGGTATTTTAAAATTCTTGATTACATAGTTCAAAAAAAAAAAACCCAAATTTTCAAATTTTTCATTAACTTGACTTTTTTTCTAAAAAAATTTATTAATAATAAATTTTAATACGTGTGTGATAAGTAAAAATATTTGAATGAACTTTAAAACATGACGGAAGGTATTAACGCCTCTTAACAAAATACACAGAAAAACTCAAATGATAATTCTACGAATTTAATGTACAGGGCTCCCACTGCCTTAACACAATTTGTAGCTGCTTTTGGAGCAGGTAAAATGTCCTTTTTGTAGAAGATTGGAGCAGAAGAATTTTAACTTTTGTATCAGTTTGGAGCAGAAGAAATCGAGTTTTGTATCAGTTTAGGAGCCGAAAATATCAACTTTGTACCATTTTTGGAGGACTTTTCATTATTTTTTAACTATTAAATGGCTGTTTTAAAGCAATGTCATTTTCATACATCAAGTGTAAGAGCAGTTTCAAGTCTTTAAAATGATAGGAAATGTAAACGTCAGACAACCTTCAAAAACTGGATTAGATTATTTCAAAAACTGGAATATTTTTATATTTCTTAAGAAATATTTAAAAACCTCTTCAGAAAGTAAGACTAATTAAAATTATAACCCTTATAAAGGTTTTTCAATACTTTTCTCAAGAAACGGATTATTAAAAAAAAAGTTCTGTTGTTTTTTTCTTCTTCTAATAGTTAAGAATAGCTGGAAGAAAGCTTAAAATTTTCTTCTTTCCAAAAATCATTGCACTCTTTTTTGTTTAATAGCTCAAACACTATTCTTTCAAGAAAATAAGCAAAAACTAACTAATATGAAAGGCTCAACTATTTTAAACTATTTATCATTTGTTTTTTAAATGGTACTTATTTAGGTATAATCATTGTGGTTATAGTAACAGTAAAATTTGGAATGAATTAAATATAATTTCATATTTTATAAAAAAATATATTTGAAGTCGATCCTATTTTCTACCTGCAATAATATTTATTATTTTTCTGATTAAAAAATATTCCTTTAAATTTCAATACTAAATGCTTTGGAAGTAATTAATGGCACTAAAAGTAAATTGCTGAGTTTTATAATTTTGCAGCAAAAAAATTCAAGAACCAAATTATATTTTTCAGTTCTATAATAGAAAGGCAAAATGTATTTCTTATTACATGTTGATAATTTAATGTCTAATGATTTATTTTTTTTCCAACAATTTGTCTTTACATCTTTCAAAAATTGTGCAATAGTTACAATTAAATTTCAAGAGTCCTAGGGTTACAGCAATTGGATGCTGAAAGAACCTAAATTGAATTAAAAGAAAGAGGAAATGCGTGATAATTTCATAACTTTCAAATCTAGTTAAAAAATTGAAACTTTAAGCAAGTTTACTTTTATGAGGTCGTTCATTCACAACAAAATTTATATTTGTTCTAATAATATTGCTTAACATATTTGCTAAAGATTATCAATTCATTAAGATATACATATTTTTTTCAATGATTTTCTAACTTAACTAATTGTTTTATTTATTTTGTTCTTTATATTTATGTTTTATGTTTTTGAATTGCTTGTGGTTATATGATATAGATTACAGAGCTTAAAGAGTAATGAGAAAAGAAAAAAAAAAAAAAGCTGAAATTCAATATTTAATTTTACAGCGTTTGAAAGTCTACCTCTAAACACTTTCGGGAACAAATATATATTTTCAAACAATGTTTTTATTTAAAATAAATATACATTTTATTTATTTACTTTGAGAAAAAACATAATTAGTTGAAATAGAAAAAATCCGATTTTTATAGGGGATGCAAAAAGATTGTAGAACGTATGCGCTCCTTTGCTTGCGCGTGGAAAGTAGGCTTAAGGAATTTGAAAAAAATTGTTATAATGGAGCAGCAATCTTTTTAACATCTGTTCTGTTATTGATTTTTCACATTGATTAGTATTTCCTAAACATTAGACGCTAAGTTTTTTTTTTTTTTTTCACGTTCCATGAAATTAAACTTTTTTATCTATTTCAAGAAAAACTTACTAAATAAAATGTTCAACATAAATAGTGATAATAGGAATGATTTTTTTCTCTATAATAGTACAAAATATTAGAAATCGTATCACTGTTTCTTCCACAAGCGTGGGATACATCTCTCATTTTTCTCATCCATATTTAATGTTCTTAAGAGAGGGTAGAGCTAATATTCATTAATAAACTGCTTCAAAGGTAAAAAATTAGTTGACTAAAGGGAAAATGCATCAAATGATGTCGATTTTAAGGTTAAAAAAATATAATATCTGAAATTTTTTAGATTTTTTTCTCAAAAATCGCTGTTTGGCGCAAATTTTGCGAAAAAACGCATTTTGTAGCAGCATGTAGCAGAAAAATCGTTTCGGCGCAGTTTTGCGCAATTGGCGCAGCCGTGGGAGCCCTGAATGTACCGAAAATTTCTATATTTGTAGAATATCCACTTATTTAATTGCATAAAAATAAGCAAAATTTAATTATTTCTATTCACCAACAATTTTCAGAGCATGGAATTTCAGCTTGAAAAAAAACCATCAATATGTTTTTATTTTTATTTAAATACATGCTATTATTGAATTCAGTTCAATTTTTAAAAAAAATAGAATGCATGGAAGTTAAGGATGGTTCAAAGAGCTTCAATTATTTACAGTATTTACTTTTAAATATTTCATTAAAATAAGCATAAAAAAGGATTATAGAAAGAAAGAAAAACTTCCGGTTGAAGCAAAAGCTTCTCTGCATCTTGGACACTAGTATCGCATTCAGAAATTCCAACTGTAGCAAATTAGTTCGCAAAGAGTGATTCATCTGCCTAAATGCCACTCATATTTTCAAATGATTATAAATAAAAACAAACTGACTGCTCTTTTTCAACTTGGGGGCAAGTTAGACATACATTCAAGATTAAACCATGGAAGTATTTGACCTTCACACATATCACGAAAAATACAGCTTGCCAATTCTCGCTTTTCTGTCACATTTAGGAAATGTTGGGAGCGATACAAAATGAGTGATATTTATTACAATAGGGAGTTTCCTAACAAAAAACGCTTTAAATGCAATGAAAGATTTCGCATTTTGTTCCTGAAATTCATATGTTTTAATGTGCATTACACTGATGAACATTTCTGGCAGTAATACTTAAGGTGAGCGAACTTTGTCTCATTTAGGGACTTTTACATTTAGGCTAATTGACCTTATTATAAAAAAGCTTATCTCAAATTATAAAGAGCTTTTGTGAACGTTTTTCACTAAATATACAATTAATTAATAAACATAAAACTTCAAAATAATCCATGGCTAACACGCCCTAGCAAAAGAAATGAGTACAACTGAGAAGATTTGGAAAAAATTAGAATTATTGGGTAAGATTAGTGTAATTGGGAATCAAAGTGGTTGATTTTTTAATTCTTTTATTTTTGATCAATTTAGCAATTGCTGTGACTAACATTTAAGATTCAAACATAGTACAATATGGTGTATTTTTAATCACATGATACAAACAAATGCTAAAAAATAGGGCCTTTGATTGCTTTTTAGGGCTTTTATCTACTAAATATGGCCTTTAGAGGGGCCCCTACAAACCAATCTCAAAAATAGGGCCTTTTGATGGCCCGTGGGAACCCAGTTTAGTCAGTGGTCGGATTGGATATCCAATTGGATCAGATAGTTAAATAATAGCCAGATACTGGATAGCTTCCAGATACTCGTTTCATCCCTAAATAATATAAGATTCATCTCTTTTACTAAAACTTTTGCAAAAAACTTCCATACATTACAACAGACGAAATTAAATTCACATAGTACAAACTATTCAACATATTTTACAAAGAGCTTGTTTAGAGAACTTTTGCACAGATCCTTTTTAAAAACACACTTTTGATATTATGTATAAAATTCTAACAGAAAACTATTCTATATGAGTAGAACCCTGATTTAACGATTTCCTGCATTTAAAGTTTTTTCGTGTGTTCTTAATTTCTTGAATACTCTTAGTGTTATTTCTTCCTGTACATAATGTTTCTGTATTCACTGCATTCCTGCTTTTAACATTTTTACCCAAATAATGCTGATTTCTTTTTTCTTATTTTTCTATAAAACATTGCATTTATTTTGAGACCAGAGACATGGTTTAAACCTTTTTCCATAGCTCCTTTCCACGTCTTTGTTTATTATTACGTAGAACAAGCATAATAGTGATAGGCTCCGTTCTTGTCTTTTCTGGCTTTTCTTTAATGGCAAGGGAGTGTTTTGTTCTTGTTTTTCGTGTATGCACCTTTATAACACAAGGAAAGTGGAGATTTTTTTTAGAGGATAAGAGAGGGGCTGCACATGTTTCTGAAGCTGACTTGGAGTCCAATAGCTTTTGAAACTCAATCTCATTCATCTCATGTTCACCTTTTGTCTCTTTTAAGAGAAAAGGATCTGGAATCATGGCTTTGAAGAATCGTAAGTCATGCTCTTTATCTGAAAAGCATAACAGAAAAAGCTCAAAAGTTTCATGAGACTACAGTTGAGTGACATGAATCACTGGAGCAACATTTGCAAAGCCTCTCAGTGATTGAGAAGGCTCTCTCTGAGATTAAAACAAAAAATATGAGCCAAACAAAAATTACTGAATTTTTAAAATGCAGCTGAATTGTAAGTACAGTGGAACCCCGCTATTTGTACAACTCGTTCAAGTAAAATTCAACTTGCCATTCGTACTTGCCCCGTGTTTTGCATGGCGATAGGGGCCAGCTGCGTTGCCAGTTTGGCTTTTTTAAAGAAAAAAATCGAGAAATTATGCTCATTCTGAACTCGTCTGGAAATAATTTGTTTGGCATTTGGAATTATTTTAATACTTTTTGAGATTTTACTGACAATTTTAACTTTGTAAAAGGGCAGCAAGAGGAAGTGGTTGAAGAACTTTCTTCATCAGAGGAGGAAAGTAGTAAGGAAAGCATTTCTTTTGAAGAAATTAAAGAGCTGTGTTATCCCTGCAGGAAAACAAAGAGTGGTGGAAAAATGGCACCCCAACACTGCTGTGGTCAACAGCATTAACTTGCTCAACAACAATAGACAGGTTTTTAAAGAAAGAAACCCAAGATTGTTCTAGTGCAAAAAGACAGAAAAATGAACAGCAGAAAGGGAGGAAACACTTGAAGAGATGTTACCTGATGTTTTTATGGAAGGGGACTCCTCTTCCAACCATTTCTCTTCCTCCTCTCAACATTGCACTTATGCCATCAGCTCACCTCAGTACGAGCAAAGTGTAGTTAAATTTTTATTTATCTATAATTTCATGTAGAGTTGTACATTTGTTTTTCATGGGTTTAAATAAGCAACCACGTGAGGGTCTGGAGCGGATTAATTCAATTTACATTGTATCTTATGTGAAAAAATAATTCGCCATTCGAACTGCCTCCTGGAACGAATTGTGTACGAATAGTGGGGTTCCACAGTACTATATTCTGTTTTGTTATACCAGTATATCAAATTAAAGTGAATTGTGTAATAAATACGTTCTAAATGCTTTTTACTATTTGCATGTACTTTCATTCAAATTATTTTACAGAAATTATTGAAACTCGGAATGACCCCTGTATAATATTTTCCCTCCTATTTTGTATTGTCTCGCCAATCCACGAAAAACGTTAAATCAGGGTTCTACTGTAAAATGAGTGTAGTTGTAGTTTATGAAAAGGTTACATAACTCGTATAGAATTCCACTTGTCAATTCTCTGATATTTTAAAAGTAGAATTCTCTTGAAAATTAAAATCGTGCATATTCTAAATAAAGGCCTAAAAATATTGAATTCTATTAATCAATAAGTAGAATGCTCCTTATTTTAATAGTGAATAAAAAATGAAAAGTTTGAACTAGCATCTATCAAAGAAATTTTAGTAAAATTGAGTGTTCTAACCACAGGAAAATAAACATTTTTTTTGGGAAAAAAACAACTATCAGCAAAATTACAGATAATAACATTAACTGACACTTTTTGGATGTTTTAAATCAATAAAATTTACTTAGCTTGTTAAGAAAAGAGAACAGAGAGTCCAGAATCTGTGATGCTTCCATGATACGGATATCTCTACATTTGAAGTTAGCATGGTAAATCTAAACAACATTCTAAAACTCTTTTTGTGTCAAGAGTAAGTTGATATGTTACCACGGTAAAAGGTCATACAAAGCATTCCAAGCAGCCAATATATGAAACTTTCTATTTTCCATTAAATACATGCCATCTTTGTTCGGCTGGCATAATACATCGAGTAAGGCCATGCTCAGTAATAGTTATTTTGATGCAGAAAACTATTTTAATGATCGCCAACGCCACCCAAAATTGAACAAAAAGACACATTTTGTGTAATTAAATTTTAGTTTTTGGCGCAGGCGGGCGAAATTTGGTTAAAAAAATGATACTTTAAGTGAAACAGATCGCAAAGATTCCACTTTGGTGCAGTTGCACCAATTGACACAGATATCCCATCCCTGGTCTAGCCATCATGTTCTCTTGACATGAAATAAATAGAATATGTTCTGGACCTGCAATTCAGATGGATAACTTGCTGCCAACCTATCTTGCCCACAAACAGATGTGGGCAACCCTGCTGTATGCAGAAGTAGCAGGGTTGGACAGGTTTTTTCGCCGCAGGTAAATACCATGGTAAAAACCGGTATTTACCATCCTTGGAAATATTCAGTTTTCCCGCCTGGGGTGGGAAAAACTGGAAAACTAAAAAATATGGTTGCAATGGGAAAAATCAAATGAATATCGATAGGAGTAGGTAGTAATGCATGTTATGTTTATTGACCAACTTTTCAAAACACTCTCAGTAAATGAATGTTAGTAAAAAGTAAATGGCAAGCATAGGCATTAGAAATTTATATCAGCCTCACATTTCTACTATTTTCAATAAAGAAGTTGTACATTTTTGCCACACAACACATCAGATATTAGTCGAGCTTTGGATCGGAGGATCTTGGGTTCGATAACCGAGCGGTTGAAGACCCACCACGTACACTTGGGGATACATGCATGTAAAATCTGTGGACCCTGAAGTCCCAAGACAGTTCCGAGGGTACCGGCAGGTGAAGATTTTCCCTTCCCTTCACCCATAGGTCTAAAAAGGAAGGTGGCGTATTTGTGGTGCACCATCTGTTGTCATCCTACATTATGAGCCAAGTCATACTTCCACTGTTGGGGCTCATCTTGTAACGGAAGACGCACCATTCTGCCTTAATTCCTGGTCGATCTGCGACGGGGAGCTTGGATATCCAAGTGGCATATGCAACAACAACAACAAAAATCTAATTATGATGTTGCATTTTGAATGACTTTCAATAGACGCCACTTATTTTATGCATCAGTAATTTATCAACAGCAACATTCGGAATCTTGCTTTTCGAATCCAAGCTTCTGAAAACCTATGAACAAAATGTTATTGTAGGGACCGTTCATAAATGATGTCATGCTTTTTTCCCACATATTTGACCCCACTTCCCCCTTTGTCACAAAATGTCACACTTCAACGGACCCCCTCCCGCTTTGTCACATGTCACGCTATGTTGCATAAGCAGGGATGTCACACTTCTTGTTACCTCCACCCCTCCCCTTGTCACACTTTGTTACAATTTCACGAACCCCCTCCCCCTCGAAGCTTCGATATGTATTTTAGCCCGATGAATGATCCCGATATGTATTTTTGATCGCAAAGAGTTGTGTGCAATATAGAACGTTATTTCTGACAGAAAACCGATTCTTTCCATAAAGCCACTCTAAAATAGTTTAGTTTACAATGAGCAAGCGAAGCGATCTGAAGGAACTGCATAAGCAGTTCTGGGTGTTGGTGAGTGATAGTGAGCAGGGGGCGAGGGCCGCCTTGTATTATGTACAAATTTAAAAAATAAAATAAAATAAAGCTTACCACAATGCTTAAAGGATTCATCATAGCCATTAGGGCAGTCAACATAGCCATCACAAACGTAATGTTTCGAAATACAGATCCCATTATCACAATCAAAAAAATGATTCACACACTTTTCTACAAAATAAAATTATAACATTATGATTTTAAGATAAGTGGAACGTTATTTTCAAGTTATTGTTGAGTTAAGAAAAATAATTTTTTGCAAAATTAAAAGTTTACAGAAGTGAATATATAGAATTTATATAAAAATATATAGTGTATTAATAAATTACATTAAAAAGAAAACATGGCAAATTTGATATGTGATTATTTCTTTATAACTTTCACACTTTTATCTTTTTTTTTTTTTTAATAGAGGAGAGTCAAAAACTGACAGAAATTCCTCCCTTGTAATTGTTCCCTACATTTGAGGACAAAATTTTACTTATGATTCCACAGCTACAAATGAAAATGAATTTTATTATTTCTAGGTATTATTTCCGATATCAAGGATAGCATTAAACAAGAAAGAAAAGAAAAATCATACTGTTAAACACAAAAATTCTACAATACCCCAATGTGAAATTTTTATATTTGATGAACGGCTGTATAAGTATTAATACTTTTAAGGGGAAAAAAAGAAAAAAAATAAAGCAAATATGTGAGTGATTTCAAATAACCTAAGCATTTACATTTTATGGTTTAACATAAAAATTTTAAATCATCACAACTACAATGGATGACATATAACACCCATTTATGAATGCAATTGTTGTCAATAACAATATTTTTAAAAAATAAATAAAACCGAGCTGCCCCATTTTCAATGTCTGATGAATCTTTTAATGCACATGAAATGACCATAGTATGCTATGTATATTTTCAAATATGTGCTGGGTTTGTGTGTGTGTGGGGGGGGGGGGGGGAGGGGGGATTTTATGATCCACAAAATGTGTGATATAACATGTTCATAATAAAAAAAATTAGTTATTTCAACTCCCAAACCACTGGGCAGCCAGGAGGAAGCACATCCAATTCTGTTAACAAAGACAATGAAATTGATAGTTAGACACTAAAAACAACCTGAAACCTAAAATGCTTCTTGAGGAAAACTTTAGCTCATTGTTGCACACTACGTTTACAGAACAGGCATTTCTTTCCTAATGTGCATATACATTTCTATACATTATATCAGAAACAGTACTTATGAATAATAATAATAAAAAATAAATAAAATTACTTGACTTAATGAACACTTGAATTTTGCGAGTTCTTTTGATGCCTTTATTTTGTAACTCGCAGATATAGGACCCTGTATCATCATCCTGTAAATCATGTATGGTAACTGTCAGTTGATTGTTTGTCTCATAAACTGAAACACGATCTCCATTAGCATTGGATCTTGTAGGCAATTTCCACGTTAAATTTAACCTACAGAAAAACATAGTGCATTAAAAACCTTACAATTTTGTTTTCAAAAAAGGCACAACAAAGAACATTTTAAAAAAAAGTTAGAATGTAACAAAAGTAATAATACTGAAAATATTACTCTATTTTCCAGAAAATTTTAAAGCAACATTATACTAACTTTTCACTTGGTTTTCCATGTGAGTTAACTTTGCAAGTCAAATTTAAATCAGCATGCTCCTCTAACATTACATTTTTTCCAACTGGCAATACTGTCAGCATTAAATCAGATTCTGTTAAAAAAGACAAGGAAAACGATTGTTAGATACTAACATCAAGCTGAAATATATATAAAGTAGGCAATGCTTATAGGCATGTATGCAATTTCTTGAAGTACTGTAAAATTATGAAGTCAAAGCAGGAAATTGATCAAAAGTTCTACGCATTAAAATATGAACAAAAGAAATGATCAATGTAAGCAAAAATAACTTTTAAAATACGATAAATAAATAAACGTTTTAATTTAACTTCTAAAACATATGGGTGAATAGAGCTCGCACCAAAGGAAAATCGACTTTGATATTTCGACCTAAATATTAAAAAAAAGTAAGAAAGATATAATGATTTTTTCAAAGACATCTCATGAAATATAATGTCAAGAACTAATTTTAATTTTACAGTACACCAAATATGAGGAGGAAGCCAGTATGCTATTATAAATATGGCAAATTTCTTTTATCCTAAAGGTACATAACTGTTTTTTGTGGATCAATTTTATCTTCTTAAAGGCTTCATATACCTGAGATAAACACTGGTAAAACTTCCTGATAATTTTTAAACACAATTAATGGCCTGAATCAACTCGGATGTAACTGAATTGAAATTTCCGAGTGGGAGTGACAGAACTATTCAGGGGCAAGTCAAGTAGTACACATCATTAAAGGTCAAGATTTGCGGTCGCAACTCTCCATGTGGCGACCTTGTTTGAAAAATAGCGATTCAAAAACTTAAGAACGATCGCCACCTTTACTATTTTTTTTTTAATTTCCAAAGTAAATCCTTCCTTTTCAAATACATCTATAGAATTAATAACCCTTGCCTCTTTCATGCACAATAAAAACGCATCAATTTGGCATTCAAGTAACTGAATTTCGGCCAATAGTCATTTCCCCCTTTCACAAGAGAAAAATATGGCGAAAACTTTTCCCTTTTGCGCTATTGTTTATACATTTTTTAAATTCCTTCTCTCTATTATGTGAATCTCAGAAAACAATCTTCACCTTTAACTTTTTTTTTTGCAACCAATCACTTACAATATTTCTAAGTCTTGACCTTTACAGAGCATAAAAAATAAGAAAGGCTGAAAATAATGGTAAACATGAAATGATTGATATCTAAGCAGTAAAATCTAATAGTAAGTAGAAACAAGAGAGTTTTACCAAAGCAGATGAAAGCGGATTGCGAAATCAGGAAAAAATTGGGAACTACGAGTAAAACCATAAAAATAACATAATATAGAAGAAGTAAATATTTTACCATTCACCAGCAGAAGTTGGCAAGCATGCTGTGCGATGAATAATACAAAAAATAAAAATTTCCCCAGAAACATTATTGTATTGTTTTTAAAGTGTTAAGTAGTACAAAATATTTTGCTTGTCTGAAGGAAGGAAAGAACAGATATTATTTGTCAAAGAAATCTTAAAATTTATAAGTTGAAAAATTCTCGGAAAACCAATTCTTTTTTTTTTTTTTTTTTAATTTTCGGAACAAGCCCTCGAAAATTTTCAGAAATGTCTGAGAATTTCAGATCAGAACCGCCCCTGGGAAGAAGAGACTTTATCAAATAGTGTGCCTTCTTTTTTTCCTGTATTGTCCCGGAGCATACCCCCGTTTAACGTGGGAAAAGCACAAAAATACCTAAATACTTTTTCTTGGTAGGTACATTAAAGAATATTAAAATTGTTCAGTTAAAAATAAAATTTCTTACCAGCAGAGCTTAATCTCATCAGCACTGCAACAAATAATAATATCATCTTTATTTACGATTGAGATGCAAAGTTTTCCAAAGAATGATTTCACAAGATCTATCTGTCAATCATATCACCATATGCTCCACTTTCTTGTTCTTTAATATTCAATCTGTGAAAGTAAACATTTAATAAAATGAATATTTATCAGAAACAATTTTTAAATCTAGAAAGAACTCCAGAATGCTTAATTCTTAAAAAGTTTGAGACAGAAATCATTTACATGAGTGATTCACAAAACATGATGAAGTCCAGGCACAGCCACAGAAACTGGTACATTCGTCCAACCAAAAAATTGATTACAGCACAGTAATCAAGTTATAATTAAAATGTGTCAAGGTTTTACAAATTCACGTGTGTTTGAAAAATGTTTTTTGTTTCTTAGCGAAAAATTGCCCTGTTTGGTGCTTTTCACTTAATGTAACGAAAAAGTTCGAAGGTTCAAAGGAGTACTCCGTAAGGTACGCAGAAACCTAATATTATACTATAAAATGAAAAACTCTTTATTTTTTAAATTCAATTAATAGCATTATTATTAACATTTTAAAATTATTTTACACAGGCATTAGCAATTTATTATATATTTTTAAATAAAGCATGTCACAAACAATATTTACAGTAATTGTTAAAGTTTCAAAACACCATGATATATTTTCCTCTGTTAGTTTTTTATATCTCAAATGGTAAAAGCACTTACAGTACATGCACAATATTTTACAATACACAGTGTATAAAAAAGGTTTATACAATTGCAGACCATCATATGCAGGGCTAGAGCTTTAAATATACTTTGTATGAAATGAGTTCAAAATTTGATGAATTTGCATTTGAATATCCTCAGGTGTCACCCTAAGGTGTCAGTAAACAACATTGCTCTCTGTGAAAGATTAATAAGTGTTTACAAATGAATACTGAACCGAAAAAAAAAAAAAAAAATAGATTACTTTGAAGACTAAATTATTTTTCTTAATTTAAAATGTTGTGTTTCCTGAGAACCACCAATAGGTGTATCTATATTTTAAAAATAAATTAAGAAAATGAATTAAATTAAAAGAACAATCACTTCTTTTATTCGGATATGACAACTTTGCTTTAGGTAAGAAATTATTAGTGCCCTTTTTTTATTTATAGTGCATATTATAGGAAGGTATTTTTAGTACTTATTTTCTTGATTTTTTAGTGAATATAATCAGGGATCTATTCATAACTTATTGCAAAATAGCAAATAACGATGAAAGTTACTTTGGTAATGCTAGCACTTAATGACTAAGTTCTTGCATGCAACTATTAACTATCCTGCAATTCTTAATGTGATATCCTTGTCCATCTTAAAAGAGTATAAAACAAAGTCGCTTTTCATGTCTGTACGTTGAGATCTTTTAAACTATGCAATGGATTTGAATACCGTTTTTATCAATAGACAGAGTGATTCAAGGGGACTAATCATAGACCCGTTAGAAAAGAATCCGACAGGTAGTTCTTTTTTTATTCCAATTTTATGCAAATTTTCCCATAAATTCCCCAATATGGGGGTGACAAAATCCTTGCACATATTAATATAATATATTGATTGAAAGTCCAGATTTTTTTGTACAAGATGAAATTTGTTCGAAGTTTCTAAGTCAATAAGAACGAAAGTTATAAACTTTTTAGTTCGATTTCTTAAGGCTTACACTGACCCAAAAATAATAGTTAGCAGTTTTCTCAATTCCGGGAGAATAGTGTTAGCTTAATTTCAATATAAAACTTATTTTTCAAAATAGTTCAGTTTAATAAAGATAAAACAATAATAAAGCATATTTTCGATTTAACATTTTTCTCAAATTAGCAATCGGTTTTAAATTCGAGATTGAACTTGATAAAAGTTCCATCTCCCCGATTTTACAATTTCCTTGATTTGGCAATAGCATTTAAATAAATATCTCCTTGAAAAGTTTACGGACATATAGTTTATTCTAGATCTCAAATAACGTGGCGAATGACGACACGTTACAATTTGACTCTTTTAACTCACTGGCGGCTTTGGCCGTGATATCACGGCCTGAGGAATGTGCGGAAAAGCAACGCCTCCGATGCACCAGGGAACCTGTTTGGGAAAAGGGGAAGGAATATCGCAAATATACGCTCCAGGCCATCTCGACGTGGAAAAAGCCCATCGTAATATCACGGCTTCAACCATTTTGAGAAAGATTTATCATGGCGTGACATCACAGCCCAAACCGCCAGTGGGTTAATTAGGCGTTGGTGATAAATCGGCGATAAAGAACGCTAACAAAATTGTGCATACGTTTTTTAGGTATGGTTTATAGCAGGGATGCACAAACTTTTTTGGGTGAAGGGATGCACAAACTTTTTTGGGTGAAGGGCCAAAAAATAAGAAAGTATTAGGTTGGGGGCCAAAGTAACGTAATGTTTTGTTCATAAAAATACAGGGTGTATTTCAGTTTTTATTTAGAGGTAATATGTACAAATTACATGCATTAATAATTACTGTACTCGGGAACAGATTATTAAATGAAAGTTTAAAAAAAATAATGTAAATGAATTCAAACAAAATGAGGTGTGAGATTTCTAAACAATTAATTGCACAACATTTATGTTTTTGATAATCAATGAAGTGATTGGTCAAATGGCAAAAAAGAGGAATACTAAAATGTTTTATAAAAATGTGTGCAAATTATGAAAATGAAACAAATGGAAAATAAAAAGGTAATTTAAACTTAGAAAAACACAGCATTATTCTCTAAATTATAACTTTCTTTATACTTTAGATAATTTTTCTTTGACATTTTATAATGTAAAATTTAAAATATATGGAGGGGTCAGAGCAACAACCAACCAAGTCCAAAAAAGTAACAGCTGAGAAAAATTGAGTTAAAGTTAAAAATTCATAACTTTTACACCCTTTGATCTATGAAATATTTTTTTTTTACTTAAGTAGTTGAAATCCATAGAAAAATTTTGGTTCAAGAAAATTGTTATTGGGAATAATGGATTTTTTAAAATTAACAAGCAAACTTTTTTTTTGTGGACTTGGTTGGATGTTGCACTGAACGTTTTTCAGCTCTTGGCTTTGCAATATCCAACCAACTCCACAAAACTTAAATTTGACAAAAAAACTCTATTATATTGCATTTTCAAGGTGAAAATATAATAATTTATTACATTGTCATAGTGGCAGAGGATAATAGATTCAATTAATGAACAGTCAAATTTAAAATTCTTATTTATTACGGAACACTCATACAGATAAAAGATACGGGTAGTTACAGGTAAAAGATTTCATCATTGTCCTCATTAACTTCCTCATCTACTTCCAAATTTCTTCTTCTTGTAGTAACTTCAACTGGTAAGTTCTTGACGTATCGGTGGTATGTGGGGGGTATGTAAGGGAAAATAGACTGCATGTCATCTTTTTTTGCTTGTGTGACCAGTCTACGGTTTGGATATAGAGGGCTCTGTTGTACTTCAACAAGTGATTGTAAGTGTAATCTCTTTTTTATTTTTGAATCTTTTCTTTGTTTTGTTGGGGCATACTGCTTTAAATCCAACTGTCTGAAAGGTTCTTCTTTACATAATGAATGTTTGAAGAACACAGTGAAAGGTTCTCCTTTAACAAGTCTGATCCATCTTATGTTTAACCAATTGACAGGTTCCCCGTCAGTTCCTTTTTTTCGGTAATCTATATTTTCTTCCAGTTCTTTTGTACTTAAAAACTCTTCAACTAATATACTATAAACTAATAATAATTCTTAACTTATATGTTGTTATAAATGTTATAAGCCTTACCTTCATCGCTTCCTGGACTCCAATCACTGTCAGAACTCATTTTAAAACCCAAACAGAAGATAGATCAACATAACCTTAAAAAATTGGACTTGGTTGGTTGTTGCTCTGAAACTTTGTTGCAGTCTGTCAGAGCATAAACAAACTAACGCATTCTGGTGGCGAATTATTGTACTTTGGACTTGGTTTGATATTGCACTGAATAAAACTCAATTTTAGACACATGTTACTATAGGAAACTAAAACAATCTAAATTTTGGACTTGTTTGATTGTTGCTCTGACCCCTCCATATATTAAGAGTTAAAATGAGAAATTAATTAAAAGTGCGAATATAAATACAGAAGAAATAAACACATATATTAAATAGCAAAATCCAAATGCTGTGAGTCTGTACATGACGTTAAACCCTTGCAATTCAGAATTACTACTAGTCAAGTTGGCTGGTAGAATTGTTTTTTTAACTAACTATTTACAAAATCTTATTAGTTAAATTGGCATAGTAATATTAAATTTATACATTGCTACATGGACAATTAAAAAAAAAGTTAAACTGATTCCTTTATCAAAAATCAACATATTTCGTTCCAAGGCATATAATTAAATTTAAATCCTAGTTTTCCTGCAGATTAGAAATTGATCTTTGTGAATTAATGTAAAAAATCGTTATTTATTTATTCATTTCCTAAATACATATCAACGATAAAATTTTCCTAAATATATATCAACAATAAAATTTTTAAATTTTGATGATAAATTACACTTTATAAAGTAAAATAATTATTCATATTAATATTATTAATTCTGCAAATTAATGTTTAATTAATCAATTTTTATTCATTCATTACTACTAGTCAATTTGGCCAGTAGAATTGTTTTTTTAGCTAACCATTTACAAAATCTTATTAGTTAAATTGGCATAGTAATACAGTACAGAACCTCTTATCCGGAAACCAGGACACCGGGAATTTTTTCGTGAATTTTCCCGCCTTTTTTAAAAAAGTTCGCGTTTTTTTGCCCATTTAGTAAAAATACGATTTTTTTTAAATGCCTTTAATTTTTCCTTTACAAGTAACATATTCAGTGTTTATAGGTTGAACAATTTAGTCTAAAAGCGATGTTTTTTTTAGGGAAGGGGGCGTCAACTTACTTGCAGATAAAAATTAGAAATAAGAAAAAATATCCAACAATACTTGAGAAAAATCAGACCTTTTCTCTATATAATTTCAATAATTAAACATGAAAGAAATAAGTAATTAGATTCTTATACATTTATTTGTCTCGTCAGTATTCGAAGACGAATTGCAACAAAAGTCGGACTAGACGAAAGTTCGGAAAATTTCTAATACGGCAGATTTGCGAATTTTCCGCAATAGCTGATCGTGTGATAATTAAACCTCGTTTATTTTTGTTTTATATATTTTTTTATTTATTTAAGAGCTGAAATAAGGTGATAAGAATTTAAAATTGATATTAAGGCAACAAAAATTGCAACTGTGAAAATGAATTATTTATTAAAATCGAGTTCGCAAAAGCGAAGTCGTTTTACACAAGTATGAAATTTGTGCGTTTCTGCCATGTAAATATGCTTCTTACATTTTGTTTTCCTCCTTTTTGAAATCATTTATTACTGTAAAAATGATTGATGATCAGATTTTACGAAATTAATAATTTGATAAACAAGATGTCCGGTTCGGAAAGCATCCAAATGGTGCTACACCCGAGCGATGACAAAGAGCAAGATAGCGATGAAGACGCAAATAATGACATTTTGCCTGCTATCTCTAATGATCGTTGCTTTGAATTAACTAAAGAAATCATAGCAGGAATGGGACAAAATTCTTTTATTGACGAAAAAACACACATAATGGCTGTTCGAAAAATCCAGCAATTGAATTTTCGACCATTTCCCGATAAGCTATATTGTTCTGAAACTTTACATAGAGCTCAGAACCAGATGACAATGAAATATTCTACCACTTTTATCGTGATTTGAGTAGTTTCTGAAGTATTTCCAATAAAATGCAATTAAATATGGCGATTAGTTCCGAAAATTGCGACCAAAATTCAGTAGCGGCGTTGCGATAGTATTTTTTTACTACGATTTTTCGTAAGTTTTTTTTAGAATTATTTTTTTCTTTAGTATTTTATTTTATTTTATTATAATTATTCTTTTTTATCAACCATATTGGCGGGCCAATTTTGGCCCGCGGGCCATAGTTTGTGCATCCCTGGTTTATAGTATCATTTAATTATAATTATTGTCACCTACGATTTCACCTCTATGGTACCGCTATACTCTATTCCACCCTAACTTGGCAGCACTGTGGAAGGTAGAGTATGTGATACTCCGCCTTGAAAAATAGTTAACTCTATTTTCGAGATTAAAAGAGGTATAAATTAATGAAATGATGACGAAACATCGAGAGTTCATGTGATTGAGACATATATTTGCAGTTACTGCATGTTAAATGTAGTCATTTTAGAAGTACAGTCGAACCTCCATTTAACGAACCTCTATTTTGCGAATTTCTCCATTTTACGAATTTTCTTCTTGGCTGAAAAAATATTTAACGTTTTCCATGTAAAAAAACCTTCAAATAACGAAGTACATTCTCTATTTAACGAGCTTTTTTCTGATAATCTAAAAAAAAATTCCACTCTATTTTTCAAGTATTTCTTTCTTTAAACACTTTTACTAAAGCTTCTGCACACTATGTGTTAAAATAAATATAAACATTTTTTTTTTAGAGTAGTGAATAAGTTTAATTCCAGATTATAATGGTTATTTTTTGTTTTATCCTTTCTTAAGTGAAATAATAAAAGTAAACTGCTGTAGTTATTATTACATGATATGTAGAGCTTTCATTAGTTTACAAGGAGTTCTCGTATAGCCAAAGTATTATAAAAAATGTAAATCTCTATTTAACGAATTTCTCCATTTAACGAACTTTTTCGCTGGATTTTGCGACTTCGTTAAATAGAGGTCCGACTGTATTTACTTACTAAACGAAATAAATCCGCTACAATATTGGCGATATGAACTTGGTCTTGGCGTAGAATGAAGTCTTCAAGGTTAAACATCTGGCGCTCTCGCCGTAGAACGGAGCCAGAGATCCACGATCTTATTCCCCCCTTGAACCCACATGTTGCATTGTCTCATCGCCTGAAGTCAAGTTTTCATTCATCATCATTGACAAGTGCGCTTCCGTTTCTTCATTTCGTCAGCTTTATCGTTCTTTTTAACATAATTTCCGTAAAAAGAGATTTCAGTTTTTTTTTTTTTAATATTCAAATATGAACTTTAATTTTCTATGCGTTAAATGTAGCAATTGCTGTAAATATTTGTTGGTGAGACAATTTTTTTTAAATTACAGTTTATTTCACGAAAATGTAAATAATGCTGATGTTCAAAAAAATTGTTTTCAATAAATTAGTATGACACGACCTTTGCTGTCATTAAATAAAATCATAATGAAATTTAAAAAAAAACTGGAATAAATAGTTTTATTGCAATATGAGCATATAAGTTAAACCAAAACATATTCAGTAGTAATGGGATGAATCATAACTCAGTATAATTTGATGTTTTGAATGAGCTTAAAATGATCAGAATAAAACTATAGACCACACTATTTAAAAATACATATATAGACTGCTAAAAACTAGGAATCTGGAGTAGCCATTGTTTTTAATTACTCCAACCTTTAAATGCTTGTTCTGGCTCCACTTCGTGTTTCGAACAATTTTAATAGATTACATTATTCATTTCCACTTTTTACCTAATTTGTTCATAGTATGATAAAAAAAAAAAAAAAGGGTATTTTTAATCGGTTCAGCGGAGTACAAAGAATTTTCTTTGCTCCCTGTTAATTTAAGTTTCGATCTAAACTCGTTGCTCCACTGCTCCATGCTCTGATCCAGATCCATTCCAAAAAAGGGGATGTAACGAATAGGGATGGGAGGGGGTAACAAGAAGTTGGACATCATGCTTATGCAGAATAGCGTAGCATGCGACAAATTGGGGGGGGGGGGGGGGGGGGTCTGTTGAAGTGTAACATTTTGTGACAACAGGGGGGGGGGGGTCAAATATATATTTGAAAAAAGCATGGCATCATTTATGGACGGTCCCTTACTTGTGTGACATACCACTGCTATCGTAGGATTCAAATATTAGTTTAGATATTTTAGTTGATATTGCTATAAAATCGTATTGTTTTATTTCAGAAAAGCTAAACAAGGAAAAATAATAATAATAAGTAGAGCTGATAATATATAAGAAATTAGTATAAATAATTTTATTTGTTTATTTTTTATTCTTTCATTTGCGTGGTTCGATCATTGTGCTTTCAATTTTGCAAGTCACATTGCATCTTTTTTTTTAACTTTTAAATTTATGATTATGTTCGCCCCTACCAAAATCTCCACGGTATGAAGGTAAACTTCTAACACTTCTTATCGTTACCCGTTTCAGTTTAACTGCATTGGTAATTTCTCAGATATTCCAGGGATCCCCCCCCCCCCCTCTCAGCGAGGTAAGATAAAGAACCTGACGCGAAAAACTTCTCCATGCTATCCCCATTCCTTTGCTCTTGTCCGCACATGCCTTATAATGTTTGGGTCTCTAACTTTTACAATTTTTGGAATATATATTACAAAAGCAGCTTTTCAAAGGGAGCAAAAAACCTGCCTCCTCCCTTCCCTAAAACTATGGAGCCCCCCAAAGAAACGATGACCTCCCGTCCTCGGCCAAATATTCGACCAAGTCCCCCCCCCTCCCTCAAGGCCCCGGAAAGCAACCTTCTTTAAAAATTCAACGGCGCACTCTATGCCATGACTGCCCTCCCCCCCCTCTCTCTGGTGAACACTCCTGATTATGAACTAAAAACATTCATTTCCAGTTATTCTTAAAAATATGCAGCATTTTATTCGAGAATCAATTTAAAAATCAAACTACTTTCGACATGCCGTCATTGAAAACCGAAAGCCCTTTTGAAGTATAAATAGTAAATTAAGTAAATAAAACATACAACTACAAACAATGAACATAGTTCTACACGCGAATTATCAAATCATTGTAAATAATTTGATAATTACGAACGTTTCTCTCTTTCATTAACTGAAATAACGTTTTTTTAGATTATTTCTTTCAGTAAATCAAAACAAAGCGTTCATATTTTACTGATTTTAACCTAAGTACTATCACCAAGAACACTATAAAACATAAGAGGACACAATAAAATAGCAATTAGGACACATTGCATGAATTCGTAAATAAGATTAAAATCTCATGGGAAAATGTGTTTAACACAGAAATGTGTAAGGAAAATTAAGAGCACCTTGCCTGAAGGGCAGAAAACGAACAACTGCAGTTTTCTACTCAATGTTCAATATTAACATGTGTATTCAAATTTAAAAAATATGTGAGACATTTTCTGTAAAGATAGTGTTATATTAGGGGGAAAAAGTATACTGTTTCGTTAGTTAATGAAATGTCAAAACTGAATGACACAAGTAATTGTGATTACATAGCATAAAACAATAAATTACCATAAGCATTTAAAGTTTCTGAAAACATTAAAATCTTCAAAATCATTTAATAATTTAGTAAAGGCATTATGTGTTGCTAAATGATATGCTTTGTTAACAAAACGCGATCATGAAACATCATAAACAAAAAATCGCGGTTATAAAATCAGTTATTAAAAGGAGAGGTAATATCGAGGAGGATAGAAATAGTGGAGAGATGCTTGTATTAATAAGAATTCGCCATTGCATTGTTTATGGCAGTGATCGGATGATTTCAGTGGTTCACACGCACGTGCGTATGTAACATTCTTTGCTGTGAAATATATCATCAAAAAGTCTGCATAATTTTCTAAGTATTTGCTTTGGGTTTTAATAAGTAAAATATTGCGGTGTTTTTTTTTAAGGAAAAAAACGGGCAGTGTGCATGGGACAGCAGTGCAAGTAATACAAAGTGTGACTGCCTTTATTACTTGCACTGCTGTCCCATGCACACTGCCATGGCTTCACTGGGGAAAAAGGCAATCAAGGTTAATCCTAATCGCTTTTCCTGGCTGGCAAACATAAAATTCTTATTACGTTTTGGAACTAACTTTATTTACACAAAATAGCTATGTACAGAAATACCTACAATGATCGTCACCCAATCATAGGGATGGCGCCAGTGAGGTACCCCGTACCCGATAGGCGCCTGTAGCGGTATGATTTGACACCTTCAAGAGCTATCTTCCGTCCCGGTCATTATAGGTACCTTTTGGCAAAGCACGGAAGCACTGGCTTTCCATCAAGAAGGTCCGAGGTTCTATCCCTGCCTCCGGTAGACATCTTCCATCGCCTCCACATCCGTGTCCTCACACGTCGACCGCCACATTTGGTGACCCGGAAATTACACGCAACGAATGGAGACCCAATCACAGCATAGATGGCACCACGAGAACACTCGCACTCATCCGCCCGACCGAGGCGCTCGACCACACGCTCTCATCAGCGCCCGACCGCGGATACGAGCCTTCCAATCTCGCCAGAACGCCTGGCACTGGCGCACCCATCTATGGTTGGTATCGTTCACTCCTCACCTCCACACTGTCGTTCACTGGAGGGGGAGTATATGTGGCGGTATGATTTGACACCTTCAAGAGCTATCTTACGTCTCGGCCATTAGGTACCTTTTGGCAAAGCACGGAAGCACTGGCTTTCCATCAAGAAGGTCCGAGGTTCTATCCCTGCCTCCGGCAACCTCGATGTCCTCACACGTTGTCCGCCACACGCCAATGAGGCAGACAATATCGATGGGCAGACAACCTTGAAGTGTCACATTAAAATGCAACAATTCTGCTATTACCCATCGATAGACCTATCAACAGTAATGTCGCAATGAAAATAATTTAAATAACAATGAATCTCAGTGGAAGTCGCTTTTTGAGCAGTAAAAAAAACAATTCGATATGCTGTTTACGCCCGCTATCTAATATGTGTTTACATTATTATTAAGACACTCGGGAGCCCAAGGCACAACATTATTTTGAGGCCCCCTATGGTACGAAACATACAAAAAATTATATTTTAAGAGATAATTTCCGAAATGTTTCTTACAATTTGGGGGCCCAAGGCCGCGTCCTAGTTGGCCTTTGCGGTAATCAGGCACTGCTAGGGACTAGAACATACCTGCATACTTCCCCTACTCAAAATATACCGAATGAAAGCTAAAACTTCAACTTCATTTGTACCAGCGGTGCAAGTTAGCCTCCTTTCAAGTCAAGCCTCCTTTCACTGAAATTTTCTGAAATTCAAGTCCTAAAATGCATATTAAACTATCTTTGGTGACATCAAAAGAAAGGAAAGTGTGGGGAGTCAAAATAAGATTAATTCCAAGGCTCGGGTTCCGAGACTGTTCTCGTAAATTGTTTGAAATCAAAGTCCACCACCTTAGCGACATCGCTATGTTCTATTATTTTGTTGCACCAAATGAACAAACCTTTTTCTCTTTCTCTTTTTCAATAAACATTTGACGGCTTTAGTTTTTTTTGCAATGAAACTTTCAATTTTCATCGTAATATTTTTTTTTTTTTTTTTGAAATATAAACGTCTGCGGACCCAGTTAAAAGCTTTTAATGTTTCGGTTTATGGCGGTACTTTACAGTGATACTTTCAGTCAATTTTACTGTTCATTTTTCTTTTTTGGTAATACGATGTTTTTTGAATCTCTATGAAGTTTTGCTTTCGTTTTTCACCTTTAAAAGTGCAGAATTGTTGGTGTTTTCAAATTTGTAATAGTTCGAACGGTGGTTATTTTGCAGCGATATTTTGAGCAATTTTTCCCAATTTGTTTTATTTTCTTATCATGCCTCCTAAGTCTTACTTTTGAAGTTTTACTTTTTGTTTTTTATCTCGAGCTGTTAATTTAATTTTTTATTGATCTGATTAGTGCTATACGACGCATTTAAATGCTTTTATTAATATGCAATAAAACAACTTCTGGGCATGTATTTTTTGGACAAACATGCCCGGTAAAATTCTTAAGATTTTTTGAGCCCTGTCGCTAAACAATACAAAAATTTATTCTTATTATCCTCGTTAGAAACTTAGATTACTAATAAATTTGGTTTGCATTCTTCCTTTTTTAATCACGTTATTAAACCCAAGCGCACGCGATACTTCTAAAACTGCCTTTCTCATTTCCGCTTATTTCGAAATCATAAATGTAAAACTTAAACCATTTATTCAAACAGAAGTTAAAATTCAACGTATCGTATTGATTAAATTCTGGTTTCGGAAAAGAAATCAAATATTTACTTATGATAAAGCGAAGTTACATTAACAAACCGGCTTTAGTAAAGTTCCGTTTTCAGATTTTGATTAAAGAAACAGTTTCGGCTTTTCCGTACAATTATGTGTGGTCTTGAAGTTATAGAATTTGCATTTTAATTAAATATTAGGAACAGTATTGTTTTTCGTTTGCGCAAGATTTCTTTTTCTTGAATTATCTTTTGAGGATATTTCCTTTCTTTTCTCCCGTTTACATATACTCATATTTAAAATGCATGTATTGAAACTGGAAGTAAAAACTGAAAGTTAGATTTTCAAAAGGGATTAAACACAACAGTTGAGGACATATTAACCCTACACTGCGCCGTGTTGTTTTTGAACAACAACTCTATTTTCGTTCACTAAGCTCTTGTTTTGTATTATTTTTAACAAGTGGCGCATTCTTCCGTTTTATTTTGTAAGTAGGATCATTATTATTTAATATAGTCTCCTCTACTTCTTGTAGACTGGGCTCAAGGTTCACAAAAAGGCTCAAGATTCACTTTTTTTCACAAAATCGACAACAACCGCAAAAACAATTTGCGCAATGTAGGGTAAATTGTTCAATCAACACACACGACCTTTCCATTTTTTAAGAGAGACAAACAGACAGACAGAGAGAGAGAGAGAGAGAGAAAGCTGGAATTAACATTGTTGTTTATGATTCAAATGAACACCCATTTATGTGCATAAATACCTAGGTTCAGGTGGGGTAAAGTGGTCATAAAATTCATGTCTTTTAAATTTAGTGGATGTTAAATGTATTAACTACTTATTTCTAAAATAATAAGAATTCGTTAAGTATTTAAAATATTACTTTATTCAACTCCTCCGTCAGCGTACATTTTATTCCTACATCGATGATCGTTAGCTTTTCATATCTCTCGTGCTGCCATTCAGCTGATGCCAACATTCGACCATCCTGACAAATAATCGTCCTCGATGAGATAATTACTCAAAGTTCTCAAGTTTTTCAAATCTCTTTTCTCTAGTCCAAGTACCGAGCAGGAACCTTAATGATGCGTCTAGATGTTCTCGTTGGTAGACACTTTTTATCATCATCCTCGACGTCATCGTGTTCACTCTCACATCTCCATGCTTTTAACTGTCTGACGTGAGCGGTGGTTGTATAATATCGTCCCTTCTCCTTACGTTCAAGTTGAGAGACTCTGTAGATGTCGTTTGGCAGAACCTCCGCCACTACTAATGGTCCACGATACTTCGGTTGGGTTTTAGTCGGTTCTCCTGTGGCTACTGGTGATCGTCTAACCACGACTATTTCTCCCTTATCAAACTTCATTGTCTTCAATTTCTTCTGATCATGGTACTTCTTTGTCTTTGCTTGTTTTTCTTCGATTGTCTTTCTCGTTTCAGCCTGGATCTTTTCTGGATCTTTCCAAGCATCAGCATCTTCATCAGCAAGCATTCTCAACATGCCGTCATTGAATCTTGGAGAGTAACCGTGCTACATTTCGAATGGTGTTTTGTCAGTTGTATTGCTTACCATACTATTCAAATTTCTCTCACATCTTTTTATTCTTTTGTCCCAATCTTTCTGTTTAGGATGCGTCATGCTCGTCATAATTACTGGTAGTACGGTTCCTGTTAACTCTTTCTACCATTCCATTTCCTTGCGGTCGCTGGGTAGAATTTAATGTATGTTTTATTCCATTTACTCTACAAAACTCTTCGAATGCAATTGACTTGAAACAAGAGCCTCTGTCACTAATTATCCTTTCAGGAAGTCCGAATTTTTCAACAAATTCTTCTATTCAAGATCTGAGTACATGTTTAGTTGAGGTACTCTTAGTTGGAAAGAGTCTCACGAATTGCGTAAAATTATCAATTAAAATAAGTAAATGAGAATTTCCTTTAGAACTCTTCACAAACGGTCCTAAATGGTCAAGGTGAACCACATCAAATGGTCGTTTTTCTGGTTTAATAGGGTGTAAAACTCCCTGCTGTTTGCCACTAGGTATTTTATTTATCAGGCACTCGAAACACATTGATATGTGTCTTCTGACATATCTTTTCATTGAAGGAAACCAATAAAGTTCCTTGATCTTGGCTATCGTTTTATCAACAGCAAAGTGTCCCATCAAGTCATGAAATCTCACCACCAAACTTTTTCTCATACTTTTATGAACCCCGTACAACAACTTATTTCCTTTCTTATCTTGAATGATTCGATATAATCTCTTGTGCTTGTAGTCGAAGTCCTTTATTTTCTGTTTCTCTTCTACCGTTCTGTTGTGAGTATCCTTTTCAAAAATATCTATGAAGCTTTTCAGTTCTTGATCCGCGTGCTGCATTATCAATACTTTTTCATCCTCCGTAAATTGTTTGGTAAACATCCAAGTTGTTTTCAACTACTGCATCTAAGGTATCATCTTCTTGTAAGATAGGACATCGACTCAAGGCGTCTACATGAGCCATCTTCATCCCAGGTTTGAATTTCACCTCAAAGTTGTATTCTTGTATCAAATTACTCCATCTTGCAATTTGAGGGTTTTGCGGTTTCTTAGTGTTTAGATAAACTAAAGCCTGGCAATCCGTTACAACGGTGAACTCGATACCAGTAAGAAACTGGCGTAATCTGTCTAAAGTCCAAACAATGGCCATCAATTCCAATTTGCTGGAATGATATTTTGATTCAGCTGCTGTTGTTTTCTTACTAACACAATACACTAAGTGAAGTTTTTCATCTTCTCCACGTTGAAGTAACATGCCAGCAATTCCGCTAGAGCTTGCATCTGTATGTACCTCTGTTATTGCATCAGGGCAATATAATGCCAAAATTGGTTTTTCTGTCAGATCACCTCTTAATTTTTCAAATGCCTTTTGTTGTTCTTCATTCCACTGAAACTTTATATCTTTACGTGTGAGTCTCGTCAGTGGTTCAGCATGTGTAGCGTACGTTGGTATGAAGCGCCTGAAGAAACTTGTAAGACCTAGAAACCTTTTAACTTCGTGTACATTCTTCGGTGTTGGAAATTCAGAAATTACCTTCACTTTTGCTCGACCTGGTTGAATTCCATGTTCATTTATTACAAAACCCAGAAACTCAATTTCTTTCTTTCCAAATTCACATTTTGGCAATTTTAGTGTTAAATGTGCTGATCTCAGACATTCCAAAACTTGCTTTAATTTATCCATCATTTCCGTCCAAGTTTTTGCAGGTATGAGAATGTCGTCCAAAAAAAACATCACCGCTTTGTTCAGCAATGGTCCCAGTGCTAAATGCATCATACGTTGAAATTCAGAAGGAGTGTTAGTAAGTCCGAATATCATTCTTTCGAACTGTCCGGTATCATCTGGAGTTATAAAAGCCGTCTTCTGTTTGGCTTCTTCACTTAACGGAATCTGTAGATATCCATGCGCCAAATCTAGAGTCGTAAATATTTTACAGTTAGTCAAGGACTCTAACAGATCATCTATTCTTGGCAATTATTTTTCCTTAACCGTCTGAAGGTTTAACTTCCTATAATCAACGACTAAACGATGTTCTCCAGTTTTCTTCTTTACAATCATCACTGGACTTGCGTAAGGAGATCTAGTTTCAGTAACGATCCCATTATCTTTCCATTCACTCACTATTTGCTTTATTATTGCCCGTTCTTCGGCATTTATTCTGTATGGTCGCATCGAAACTGGTTTGCTTCCTTCTACTTCTTTAATTTCCATCGTAACTAAATCTGTACATCCAATCTCACTTAAGTTTAGAGCAACACAATCTCTATATTCGTTTAAAAGCTCAACTAATTGTTGCTTCTGTTCGTAAGTAACATCTTCATCAGTTTTTATGTCTTCATAATTAAGTGGCTGTTTCATATCAGATATTTCATGTGAAGTTTGAATTTGACCATCCAGCGTTACAAAAGTCTCCGATCTTGAAGCGACATCGGTCGGAATCGTAAGTATACAATCATTACTTTCTAAACATTCATTGCTTGAAAGTAATTCCACTGCTTCTCCCCTACCTACACATTGGTTTTCCGTTAGCGTAATACTTTCACTTCGCGCGTTTGTGATTGGTATTTTTGTTTTCCCATTGACCACCTCTAGTAGACAGTCTACATTTCCTTTCTCACTAATGATAACATACCCTTCGTTCTGACCTTCAGCTCTACTTTGTACTAGATTAACCGTATTCCTATCGAGCACAGTAGTTTTCTCTGCTTTTAGATTTATTCGCGTTTTATCTAACTTTAGTTGCAACTTATTAAACGGCGCTTCATCAATATGCAATTCATTTCCCACTCTGGCATAAAGCTATGTGAGGCATATCTAACCAAGTTCTTCCAACTAACAAGTCTACTGGTTGCGTTTCATTACCTACAATGAGGACTGTTATTTCCTTTCCTGAAACATCATCAATTTCTATATCAACCAATGTCTTTCCATAGGTTTTGCCTGCTGGCGTACTTTGGCTTCCAAAGCCGTAAGTATCATTTATTTCGGGAATAACGTTGATGTTCAATTTCTTGACGATGGATTGTTTCATTAGACAGCTAGAGCTTCCAGTGTCAATTAACGCCTCTATCCAGGTTTCATTGTTAATCTTAGCCTTTTTAAGGTAGAGAAATGAGGTTGAACTACTCATAATTTTTGTGGTTAAGTTGGTTACGTTGTTTCCAGATGTTTGAATCTTTTATGGGCAATCCTTCGACAAATGCCCATAATCATTGCAATTGAAACATTTCGGCTCACCTTTCTCGTTAAGTAAAGGTTTCCTGTAGCCTGACGTATTACGATTTGGAGTAAATTCCGTTTGTGCAACTCGTTGCTTTGTTTTATTGTTTACCATTTCCGAGACGTTGAAAACGATTGTTGGCGTAGTTTTTATTAAAGTTATTTTGCTGTTTGCGTTCGTAGGCGTGATTTGGCGATCTATTTCCCCTTACTGTTTCATATTCATCCAATTTATTGGCGAGCTCCCTTGGCGTCACAAATTTTGCCCACTCGTCAATGAAATGATCTTTAAGTTCACTAGGAACTTTACGCTTCATTTGATCTGTTATCATCAAATCTTTTAAACCTTCAAAATCTATGATGCCTAATCCTGAAACCCATTCTTCGAAATAATTCTGCAATTCAAGAGCAAAATCGCCCCATGTTCTATTCGAATTTTGAAGTTGATAAAACTTTTGGTGAAACTTTTCTGGACTGAGTTTGAAACGTTTTAATAACAACTTCTTAATATAATCGTAATCATTTGCTGTTTCTTCGGATTCTCTTGCAATTATTTGTGTTATTTCGTAAGGGAGTAATCCCAACAAGTGAGACACCCAATCTTCCTTTGCCACTTCAGCTCTTCGTGCTTGTCGCTCAAATAGAACTAAATAAAGACTAATTTCTGACTCTTTAAGATCAAACTTAGGAATTAACTTTTGCAAATCATGCTTTGGCTTATTAGCAATCATATCGGAGTTAAACTGAATTTCCGAACCCGTTTCGTTGGGTACATTTTCTGTCGCCAATTTTAATTTTTCTAACTCAAAATCCCGTTCTCGTTGTTTTTCTTCAATAGCCCGTTCTTTTTCTAGGCGTTCATTTTCTGCTAGCCGTTCAGCAAATTCTTTCTAACAAACTCTTAACAAACTCTTCTTCATAATGTGCAGATTTTAAAATCAACTCTTTTAAATCTATAACTTTCATACCATCGTTCACAATCTCCCCTAACTCTTCTGCTAATTCAAAAAAAAACGACTTTCTTCGCTTTTGCTAAATAAGACATTTTTCACGGTAACAGAAAAGTAAGTTATATTCAAATATACGTTATTCAAAACAATAACACGTACCTGTTAATTTCGTTACGTGGAGGTTTCCATCATACATCAAATGGAAAAGTTCCGTACAGCGTTACACTTGCTTGAAATCAAATTCTATCGTAAGTGAATTTTCTTCAAATAAAATACGTCGTCCGTCGTTGGTGCAATGTTCTAAAACAGTTAGGCTTAACCGTTGCTGGCTTTTTGAAGCTGCGTTTTCGTAATGCGTTCGACTCGTAGTCCGTCGGCGTATTGTGGATAATAACTAAATTAAGCTTATCCCACTTCTGAAGTATTAACTACTCATTTCTAAAATAATAAGAATTCGTTAAGTATTTAAAATATTACTTTATTCAACTCCTCTGTCAGCGTACATTTTATTCCTACATCGATGATCGTTAGCTTTTCATATCTCTCGTGCTGCCATTCAGCTGATGCCAACAAATGCGAGAATTAATTCTAAAACTTCAGATTTTTTGGTTGATATTTTACATTGCGTTATTAAAGAACGCATCACTCTCAGAAATAGAAATATAACTCTCACTTTCGAGGATTCTTCAATGGTCAAACAAATTTCGTCATTTACAACGATTCTTTCTTCGCGCGATCACGTGAATTGAAAAAGTTACAACACAAACTTTGTCAATTTGACGAAAGGTTTACTCGGAGAATTTTTCACGAAACCATTTCGTCCAATACGACGAAAGTTTCGAGAGATTTGAGCATGCGTTTCTGACAGTGATTGCGTTCAATTTTAGGCAGAAACATACTTAATAAACACTTTCGTGACGCGTTCTTTTCGGGATGTATTTATGATCACTTTATCCCATGGGGTGGGGTAATGTGTTCATAATAGACAAGAAGACATATTAACGCGTTATAAATGATCATAATATTTAAAAATGCTCAAGAAGAGTTAATCTTTGAAAAAATACAACTTTATTTAATCAAATTGAATTTATTAAAGCCCTCAATTGCCCCCCCCCCATCTTTGTAGCGCTTCCTAGATTTTTTAGCCTCTTGCGTTGCTGCATATATGGTCTTCAATGTTTTCAATATATCTTTCGCACATTTTAGAAACTCTAAAATTGTTTACACTACTGCTGATTTTCTAAGAATAACTGTAGAAAGAATTTTTTTACAGTTGCCCCTACGCCCAGTGGCGTAGCATGTATAGGTGACATCTGGGGATGTTATTGAAGGTTTCACCCCCACACTAAAAAAAACAAAACAAAAACCATTCGTATCATGGGAGTTATAATATTTAAAGTTAACAACAATAGTGTGTTAACCAGTTTTAAACCACTTCGAATGTATTTTTGCTAGGAAACACTTTGCTCAGTTAAAAATGGAAAAGAGTGTGTTAGAAAAAGATATCCAGTTTAAGGTATTTGTTTAATTATATGGAGCTTTTATAGGTTTATTGTTTTCCCCAGCGTATCCGGTGTAACTCCAGAACGAGTGACATCCGGGGCGGGCCGTCCCCCATAGCTCAGCCACTGACTGCTCCTTTTCCGTGTGAGGTGGCGAAGAAGAACCACGTTGCCTGAATGCCATAGTACATCAGGAAGTGTGTTCCTGAGAATATTTTAAATTGCGCTGCTCACCCGTTTGGAAATATATGCAGTATTTTATATTTGAACTTATCTTTAAGATGATTAATGAGAATATCCATTGCCATATGCACAGTTTCTATGATTCAGATTACCTGAAACTATGAATAATGACTGGTGTACATTATTAGGTAGGCCATTAACGGCTATAAACAGTGTTAACTGTGAATGAGCTCAGTCATAGAGTAATCATAAAATAGAGGGTCAACTCTCCACCCGTTTTGTAGTGTCGATTTCACTAGCGCACCACGGGGAAACACATGAACTAAATTACAGGAGTTCGCATTGAAGTTTAACTCATGTCTCCTCTACGACGATATTATCTTTGTTTTGAAAAGAAATTGCATAGTTCTTCAGAATCGGTTCGCTCATTTGCAGCTTTGCGTAGTTCTTTCAGATTGAATCATTTTTGCACTTTCATTATTTTTGTTCGTCATTTTCTGGAATATTTTTCAACGCTAAAGTTTAGTTACGGTATTTAGAAAGGATTACTTTTTTAAATAATATTTAACTTGAGATTTTCTTGATACCAAATATATTTTACTGAACTTATTTGGAACATGTTCTACATTTTCAGTTTTATCTGTTGAGAATTAATGCAAAATTTATTTATCTTTTTTATATTGGACTTTATTTAACAGGATATATTTTATTGATTTTTATAATTGTGCACCTTGTCTTCATAGAAAGTTTAAATAAAGATTTTTTTATGCATATTGTTTTATGATTAAACTTTCTGCACCAATTTTTGGTTTTTCCGATTCAGGGGGCTGGCGATAGTTTTTTTTTGCTAAATCAATTTGTTTAGTTTGTGGAGTTATTTGAACATCGCCAGCAGCAACAGAAAAATGATATAGTAGATTGATTTGGCTAATAATAATAATAATAATAACCATAGCCAGCCCCCCCCCCCCAGAAACGGAAAAGTACCCGATTTGTTAGATCTTTTTGTATGATATTTAATGTCATTTTTAATTCAAAAAGAACAGTAAGTACGTTGAATAAAACAAGATGGTAATCTTAAAAACCATTCCGAGATTCATGCAAAGCTATAAGGTTTTAGAAGTATAGAATAAAAGATTATATCAACGAAATTAAAAGAAATCGAGTCAACAAATATAATGCTAGGCCAGGGGTCGGCAACCTTTTGAGTCGGAAGAGCCAAAAATTACAATTTACAAAATTTCAAGTTTTTAAAGAGCCACAAATTTTTTTCTTGCCAACAATAAATAGTACTTGCATAAATAAAGTTTTTTAATTAAAAAAAACTAATCTATTTATTCATATATAAGTTGTGATTTTTACAACTAATTAGATAATATACATATATGGGGCATTATTAGATAATTACTTATTATTTAAGTAAAAAATTAAAACAATTAAACATTTACTTACAACACTAACTTGTACTTCAATAACAAAAAAATTCAATGGGAGCGATTTCTTTGCATGGTTACTCAAGTAGAAAATTTAAACTTTACTAAACAATGTTACTTGTACTTAATAATGAAAAAAAAAAAAAAAACCAATAACATACATTTGAGCAAACTAATTCAATGGGAGCGTTGGCTTCGTATGATTTTAGAAAGATTTGATAAATTTGGCTCATAGCTTGTGGTTTTAAGTTTCAAACACGACTCTAAATATTCATTTGTTAGTTGGCTTCTTACTTTACTTTTAATTATATTCATGCAAGAAAACGCTTGCTCGCACGAATATGTCGAGCCGAAGATAGTCAGAACTCCAAATGCCAACTTCTTCACCTCACTGTAGCAATCTGGAAGACTATTCCATGCGTCGAATATAAGTTCCTCAACTCGCCGCATTTCTTTTAAAGCTGTCCACTTTTGTTGCGTTACGTATATACATTTCTGGACCTCTAACTCTTCCAACTTGCTTTTTAACTCTGTAAATTTTCCACTCCACAAAGCTTTACTTTTTAATTCGGTCAATTAAATTTCTATAGATCCAATATCAACTCCAAATGGCTCAATGTGGATTTCGTTACTCTTTGTGTTGAGAGTGTTTACTATGAATGCTAGAGTGGTTTTGTTGGTTTTGAATTGCTCAAATCTGTCAGCAAATTCATCTTGAAGTTTTTTTATAGCTGTGCTGAAGTAATTCGTGTCAACAGTTGCACTGGTTTTATCGCGATATTGCTTTAGAAATTGAAAATGAAGTAATTTACCGCTCTGAATATCTTCTGCAAAAGTAATTAATTTTTCTTCGAAGCAAACCAATTCTTCTACCAAAACATAGGCTGGGTTTCCCTTTCCTTGCAGTTTTAGATTCAGCTCATTTAATTTCTCTGTGATATCCACCATAAAGTAAAATTTTTGCAACCATTTGTCGTTCTCTAATTCAGGGTGATTAATGCCTTTTTCATTGCGAAATGTATTTATTTCATTCAAGCACAAAGCAAAATGTTTCAACACCTTACCTTTGGAAAGCCATCGTACTTTATTGTGAAGAAGGAGGTCGGAATACTGTGTCTCCATTTCGCTTAAGAATTCTTTAAACTGACGATGGTAGAGCGCTTTTGACAAGATGCTGTTAACAATCTTGATTACCAAATTCATGACCTCAACTATTCGGCCGGAAATGTTTGGGCACAAAACGCTTCTTTGTGTATTATGCAGTGAAGCGTAAGAATTTCGTGGTTTATTTTGCTCTGAAGAATCGTTGTTGCCCCTTTATTTTTTCCTGTCATACTTCTGGCTCCATCAGTTGCTATTGAAACAATTTTATTTGAGTCGATGTTATTGTCTTCAAGGCATTTTTGCACGGCATTCGCTATATCTTCCCTTCTAGTTTGTCCCGAGAGCGGTAGCAATCCTAGAAGCTCTTCTTTTGGACCTTGGGAAGACACATACCTGACAAAAAGGGCAACTTGTGCCGTGTCTTTTATGTCGCACGACTCATCTATAGCGAGGGATAAGACAGAAGAAAGTTGAATATCTTCCACCTGCAAATATGTTACATTTGAAGACATTTTAGCTAGTCTATCTTGTACTGTTTTAGCGGATAGTGGCAAATCTTTGATTTTTTTCAAGATTTTTGAAATTACGAAACAGTTCTTCAGATGCACGTATGAAGCAATCCTTGACATACTCACCATCTGTGAATGGTTTGTCTCTTTTGCAATTTCTAGTGATATCGCGAAGCTTGCCATATTAACATTGCTTGTAGATTGCGTTCAGTTACTTAACATGGAACTTGATTGCATGTTTTGTTTTTGGAGCTCGTCGACAGCTTTTTTTCGTTCTTCGCAGACTGGATATTTACTAGCAAACTGAGTATGTTTTTTAGTGAAATGTCTCTCTAAATTCGATTTCTTATTGTGTGCGAGTTTTTCGTGGCAAATGAGACAAGTCGGAAGGCCATCTGAGTTGCATACGAAAGCGAACGACTCCGTCCAATCCCGATTGAATTCTCGATGCTCTTCTTCAGTTCTTCTCTTTTTTTCTTTTGTAGATGCCATGCCTGCGGTGAAGCTGTAATAAAGAATTTTTAAAATTATTATTTAGGTATCCAAAACAGCAGATGACAAGTCTTGCAATAATTTACTATGTCAATGTATACCTACGTAAATACATACGAGAAGCTAGGCATAATGAAATATAATTTATCAAAAAACATTTTACAACACTATTTCCAAATTAAAAATACTTAACTAAATAAAATAAATAATTCTCTAATAATTTAAATATTCAAATAAATAATTTAGACACGAAACTGTTTGTCTCACTCTCTCACGTACTGATTGACTATAAGTACATAGTTTCGTCGAATCTGTGGTCGCCTCCCGTGTGCGGTGATCACCGATTGGCACAAACGGGCTTGTCAGAACGTGTTTATTACGGCGCAGTCTGCACATTTTAGTTTTTTTTTTCTTTGGAAAATATTAGATACTTAATTCACGAGTAAAGGTGTTATGCCCAGCTATGCCGAAATCCATGAAAATTTCCAAATATATAAACAATCTAAAACTGCAAATACTTACTGTTCCTTCTCGAAAAGCAGACCTATCAAGGTCACGCAGTACCACTTCAAAAAGGGGCGATAGGTTCGTGAATGGACACAAGCATGCACTTCCTATCTCATAGTTTTTTTCTTTCTTCCCCGATGTTGCTTTTAATTTCCAATTTGCAGTCTGTTTCGTTTGATGCGAGACAAAACGTCTCTATTTATTTCTCACATTATTCAAGTAAAAAATAAAGCTTTTAGGAACGTTTTCATACAATGTTATAAAATTTCGTGTTTAAAAAACGGAAAATTAACTCTCAGTGGCGCAACCAAAAAGGTTTTAGCAGGGATTTTGAGTTTATCTGATTCATGCTCCGAGTGATTTTAATAGAGAATCTTTTTATCATTTTTTTTAATGTGAGAAAAAAGTAAAATGTTTTTTTTTTAAAATGGAGCAGTAGAGCGCAAGACATTTTTTACACCGGCTATGCTCCAGTTTTCGAGCACAATCTCGTTAATCCACTGTTCTACGCTAAAAAGAAGGGAAAATAATAGGGCTCGACCGATGGCATTTTTTGGCCGATGGGCCGATGCCGATTGTTGGCCGATTGCCGATTATTCTCCTCTACCATCGGCCGATAGCCGATGCCGATGCCCGATGGAAAAAAAAGTCGCTTTAAACCATTAAAACGTGTAGAATGCTTGTCAAAAATGTCATTTAAATCATTTTCTATTTATTTTTATGTTTATAAAAGCATAAATGCATTATTCAAGCTCCGTAAAACTGTTTGAGGGAAGTTTACATAATAATTAAAACTGAAAGAATCACTCGCGATTCTAGTAAAGTAATTAAACTATTTGGAGGTTAAAAAAAAATAAGAATGCTACATCGGAGGATTTTCAATTCTTTTTTTTCTTATCTTTGCAAAAAAAAAACTCAACAACTATTGGATCGGCTCGGGTCTAATTCCCTTTGCTTCAACATTTTCTCTTTATAACAATTGCACTGCAAATGCCAAGTGCAAACTGCCTTTATTTTCTTATTTTTTTCATGGAGAGGAATGCAGATGTTATGATACAGACTAGGGATGTAACGAATATTCAGCCACTATTCGGTATTCGATCTATTCGGCCCTTTGACCGAATATTCGGCCTGGCCGAATAGTCATTTCATCACCTAGCCGAATATTCGGCCTGGCTGAATACTGGGTAAGGTCAAATTCGGCCTGGCCGAATATTGACGGACTATTCGGCAGCATTGTTCTGCTGCAGTAAAAATGTAAAAAAATAAAGAAATCAGTAGATTTTAAACATTTAAAATTGTATTGTAATTATTGCAAAAAAAAAAAAAAAAAAACATTAGTATATAGTTTTTAAAATAATTAAAAAAACCCTACTTTTTTTAAACTTTGTTTTAGGCTTGACTGAGCAAAAACAGAATTTAAAGTTGTAATATTATATTTTATATTTAGCCTTTGCTCCCAAAAGCTGGCAATAGTTAATTATGATCGAGAATATGAGAAATTTATTTTGTTATTATTAACAAAGTGGAAGTCAGACTTTGTTTGGGTAGACTGATTTATTGTGAATATTGGGTAAGAGAGAAATGTGAAAAGCCTAGAATATATCATGAATATTTAGATAGCATAAGTTATTGGGGTTTCTTTAAATAAAAATATATTCCTATTAGGTGTATTAAATTTTAATAGACCTTTTAAAAATAGGTATGCAAAAAACCCCATAAAATAAAAATATTAACTTTTATAACTTTTAAAATATATCTTCATAAAACCGTTTTGAGAAGGTAAAAGTTCACTAAGCAATAGTAGTTCTTTCATTTGAATTAATAATTACTAGTAAAATAATGCTAATGCTTACTACCATAAAACATTTCATTTGTATTCCACTTGTGGGTGAAATTCTTAGTTTTATTACATTCAAAACAATAGAGAAAATAGATTAATTTTAAATAGTTTTAAATTCTTAACAAACAGAATTAAATCATGCATCATAGATTGTGTGTAATTAGTGCTTGACTTTGTGAATAATTTTAAATTTGACAAATACTTTCTATTACAATGATTTTCCAGAAATTTTAATATTCTACAGCCGAATATTCGGTATTCGGCTTCGACCTAGAAGAAATGGTCGAATATTCGCCTTCGGCCTGGAAGAAGTGGCCGAATATTCGGGTATTCGGCCAAACCACTATTCGTTGCATCCCTAACACAGACTAACAAATAATGTGGCTTGGATTTTTAACAAAACTGTCAGCCCCCTCCTCTCGTATTTTTTTCATGATCCCCCCCCCCCCCCTGTTTTTAAAAGAAAAGCGGGAACGATTACATGTTTATTTTTCTTTAAAAAAGTTATTTTAAGCTCTTTTTCTGAATTAAAAATAAAATATTTGTAAATTCCGCTCGCAGTATTTTCCCTTGTATAGTATATCCCTTGTTCTTAACCAAGAAATACTGAATATTGCTTTAAAAACATAGACGTGAGATTTTTTTGTCATTACAAATGAATGCTGGGTCTTAGAACTAATCTTATTAGATTTTTTTTTCTTGCGAGTTGAAAATTACACCGAAATACTTGACATGTTCTTTCTATTTTCATGAGCACAATGTAAGGACACCGAAATAAAACAATATTTTGAGCACCAGCAGTTTTCTGTAGACAAATAATCTTCTGAAAGCACGTGATCGTTTATAAAAATTAAGATGTATTTTGAAAATATATATATATTTTTTTTATATACGTTGACAATTTTTGAAATTAATGAAATTGTAGCATTTTTATTAAGGTATTGTTCCACCCTGTATCCCAAACTCGTTGTTAAAGAATTAATTTTTATGTGTTCAAGTCGAACTTGAACACATAAAATTTCGATCAATAAACATTTATACCTACTGAAAAATTTATTTATATTTTTCATCAATATGTTCTATGCTGCACAAGAAATATTCTAAACTGAAAGCAGATGCAACGAGATTGTTGTACAATAGCAGAAAAACTGTCAACTGTCTAACACATGGCATGAAAGAAGCCAAAAAAAAATGCGCTAAAAAAACGAAGTATAAACGGGGAAAAATTAAAATAATTATCGTATAAAAAATGTTAAGATGTATTTTGAAAAAAAATATGCATTGATCAATCTTTGAAAATAAAGAAATTTTAGCATTTTTATTAAGATGTTATTAAATAGTGTCGCTCGAACTCGCATTTTAAGAATTCAATTTTTAAAAATTGCAAGTCGAACTTGACCACATAAAATTTCCATCAATAAATATTTATACTGGAAATTTTTTCTTATTTTTGACCAATCTTTTCTATGTTGTAAACTAAAAATGAAATAATGAGAACAACCGCACACTAAAAGCAAATGCAACAAGATTGCTGCACAATTGCAAAAAAACTGAAACACGTGGGATCGAAGAAGCAAAAAAAAAAAAAAAAAACCGCAAAGAGAAAAAAAATTTACGCTTGTAAAAATTAAAATTATTATCGTACTTTGATTGAGCTGACTTTTTATTGTTTACAGTTTCGGAATAATAAGAAACATGACAAACTAAAAGCAAATGGTATAATATTTTTACACAATGACATCTAATGCACTAACTCATTATTAAAAGAAAAACGGACAAAAATGAGGCAACTATCCTAGTGCGAAAAACAAATAGCACTCATAAACGCCTCTATGACTTAAAAGTCATAGAGGCGTTTATACATAAAGGCTTTAACATATTTTATTTCGCGAGCATTCTGTTCAAAGAGAACTATTTTAATAATGAAGGTTTTCGGGAAGCGATCGCTTAAACTAGTTTTCCGAATTTTTTATCAAATACTTTTGTAGAATGACATTATTTTTGTGTGTGTGTGTTTTTTTTTTTTAACTTATGTGCTGCCTGTTATTTTATGGAAATAGAAATTGAACCATGGAGAAAAAAAGAAAGTGAAAGACAGAATGTTTTCTGGAAAGTTGTCACTGCGAAAAACATCGGCCTTGCATCGGCTTTTAGATGTTTTTAAGGCCGATGGGCCGATGTTTTTCTAAAGTTAACATCTGCCGCCGATGCCGATGGCCGATGGCAACTTTGTTGAAACATCGGCGCCGATGCATCGGCGAGGCCGATGCATCGGTCGAGCCTTAGAAAATAACGTAATTTCCTGCGTAATTAAAATTCTCATATTTTAAAGGAATTAAAATCCCTCCGCCCCTCCCCTTGCCTACAATATTTAATGCTTTCGTGGATAAAATAACTTTGTTTTAACCAAGACATTTACATAACTTCGCTTGAACAGGGACAGTAGTGCCCACGGGGGGGGGGGGGGGGGGGCATGGTTGCGCCATCAGAGTTTTTGAAAAAAAAAATTGTTTTTTCGGAAGATCATTTATTTGTTATATGAACCGGATTCCTGATATCCGACCAATTTTTAAATAACTGGAATCTGATTCTGCCATTGCATGAAATATCCGGCAATCCGGTATGCTAAATTTGACTATTAAAATTTAGAGTACGAGCATGATTTGAAAATGTATCTAAATTATGAACTTACTACGCATTTGCAAGCTGTGGGCTGTGCGGTTTTGGTTTTAAAAATATGTACAGAAATATTTGATCCGGCACTACTCCAACTCCGCGTTGCGCCGTGCTCCAAAGAAATTAAATAGATTGTATTATTTATCTGCATTTTTTAAATTCATTTTATTGCCTACTAAAAAATTTAAAATATTTCTAAAAAAATCGACCAGTGGAGCACAATAAACTTCTTTGCTCCTGCTCCATTTCAGTTTCCAAGCAAAATCTCGTTGAACCATTAATCCGCTCCAGATCTATGCTCCTGAGTAAAAAGGAAGTTTTGAAAATATTTCACATTATCACTGTGAGAGCGAAGGGCACGGGTCCCCAATGGTTCCCTTTCTGGTTGAGCCACTGATGCTCCGGTAACTCATCCAAAACGTGCCAGTAAAACTTCAGGGGTTTCAGTCGGCACCATTAAAAAGATTATACATATTTGAAGTTCAAGTTGAAATTATTTATTAAGAAAATGCATCGCGGCAGCATTGCTGAAAAGTTTTATATAATTTTCGAAAATCCGCTTTGAAAGGGAAAGAAAAAAAGAAACCAATAAAATAAAACTTCCGCACAAACCGACGCCCGTTAGGCTGAATTAATACAGGGGGAAAAAGAAAAGCAAAAAAAAAAAAAAAAACACTCATCGTAAAGTCTCATATCAACCGATCACCCCTATTCCGATAAATTCGAAGCAGACCTGAAGCATGCGCAAATTCTTTCATGGCTCTCCTTTAGCAATATGGACAGTACCTGCTTTGATCCTCAGAGTTCGAAAATAGGTTTATTATATAACAATTTATAGGTAACTTACACTTATAATTATTATTTTAATGCAATTTTTAAATAATAAAAGCTATAAAGGGGGGGGGGGGGAGCTTAATTCAGGATAGTCACAACGGCGTCATTCGAGAGCTTCCGATAGAAACGGTGCCTAATCCTCTTTAATCGATTCAGAATTATTTTTAAAAATTCTTTTTTTAAATAAACAATATTTGCGTATGGAACTAAAGAGCCGCAGCTTCATGTCCAAAGAGCCGCAGGTTGCCGATCCCTGTGCTAGGTGAAATAAAAACGAGAAAAGGGCAAACAAATATTTAGAACTCTGAAATAGATTAATATGTTTTGAAAGTGTTATTTTAAGTATGACTGTGATACGAAATATCAGTGTGAAATACATCTTACTTGCAGTTTAGTTCTATAAAAGGGGGAGGGAGAAGAGGAAAGCGTATTTTGAAATCAATTTTTAACAAAATGTCGGTGAGAAAATTAAAGTCGTTAGTAGAAATGGCATTTTATTTATACAAAGCAAAATTTCAAAGTAATAGAAGCAATTTTCCAAAACCGATAAAAATTACTGACAATTATTCACAAATAAAATAAATGAGTAATGGTTATAGGGGTGACGTCAATAACCGGAATAGCCAGGAATGGGGAGTGACAACAATTAAAGTAACAGCAAAACCGTCAAAAGAAGTTCCGGTTTTTCTCCGTGGGGGCGCAGAACGCAGTTTTTGACCACACAGGAATTAACATTAAGATGTGTATTATTTATAATTACTCTGTGAGCTCAGTAAGCCACTTAGATTACGGACTGTTTACACGACAGAACAAGTTGATGTTTTCATCCCCTTGAATCTCAGCCCCATGAAGGTCCCTGGATTTTGATTTTTTGCATACTCAATGTCGAGTGGCCCCTGACGACGCATGCCAAAGTTCAATCCCCGGGACCATCAGGGGCCTGAGTAATAAAAGTTTGAAAATCGCTATTTTAAAAATTCTTCTTGTTGTCGTTGTTGTTCTTTGACAGGGCTACAGCCCAGACGAGAAAACGGATCGAGCTGAAATTGTGCACACACATTCCTCATGCACCAAGGGTGTGCCTTTTGTGTCATTTGCCCCCCCCACCCCCTCCTGCCTCAACTTCACCCCCGAAAATGTGATTTTTACCCCCCCCCCCCGTATCGCAGCCCCATGGGGTTATGTGGTGTTGATTTTTTGCATAAACATTCTCGGTGGGTCTCTGAGTACGTATACCAAAATTTAACCTCCGGGGGCATCATTGGTCGGAGTAATTTAAGTTTGAAAATCCCCATTTTTCAGATTTTTTCTGCTATTCATGCTCAAAAGTCCGTTTTCACGGCTACAAAAAAGCGTCAAGAAAAATTTCGCCTAATGTTAAAAATTTATTAAAGTGCACAAACATATGCATATACAACAAACCAATAATTTAAATCGCCAAATTGGCGAAACCTTCTTGGCATTTTTTGGTCGCCGCTAAAAAGGACAAGTATTTTTTCTTTCCCCATAGTTCTCATATTTATGCCGAATAATGGCTGGGAACGAAAAAAAAAAAAAAATCTATTTTCGATGAAATTTGAAATTTATTGATTTACCAAGTTGCTTAAAAGGAAAGAATTATTAAAAGCAGGATAAAAAAAATAAAAATCGTCTACGCCTCAAAACGCTAAAAACATGGCAAACAGATTTTTCTTTATCAACAACGTGTATGCAGAATGGCAACGATACGAATGAAATCAAAAACAAAATAGCGCTTTCATCAATCGTCTGCGAAAAGAAATTAAAAGCAAATTACCGTGAAGAAATAATTTCAAATTGCAGAGAAAAACGGACATAACTTCCATTCTATATAAGACAGAAGCTTGAAACAAACTCCATCTTATGCAGAAAAATAAAACCTTTCTATTGGTGTGAAAATTTTGAAGATGCGAGCATTTTTTCATCTCTAAGTCGTCAAAAGAGTGGTAATTGTGTTTTTAATTAATATCTCCGTTAATTAAAGCCCCACCTGAATGAGACCGGGCGATACGTCTTCCCCAGAAAATTCCGAATCCGATGAGGCTTGTCTCGACATCGCACCACCAGCCTCAAATTCCCCCCAAAAATGTGACTTCATTCCCCCTCCTCCCGTATCACGGCCCACTGGGGGTATCTGGCGTTGAGTTTTATATTTTTTAGCTACATACATTAATTTAAGTTATTTTGTATGTGAAAAAATAATGAAATATAAATAATTGAAATATAATTCATTTCAAGAAATGCATTTTTATTTTTTTAATACTTCTTTTTTTTTTACACATACGCTAATAATTTAAACATAAGTAGCAGAAAACCTTTTTCTTTTTAATTATACACCTAAAATATATTGCAAAAAATAATAGAAACAAAAAAATAATGAAAAAATAACTGAATAAATTAAAACCTTAATATCGTTGTGAAGTCAAATTAAAGAAGTCTCGGTGGCCGCGTGGTTCGGCTCGCACGTTTCAGAGCCTCAACTCGCTAGATCGAAAACTGCCGGGGATAGATTAGCAATACTTTAAAAATTTTCCTATCATCTAACTCTGGAATTTTCTAGAACATTCTTCACTTAATTTGCATGTTGTTTGCAAATAGTTTCCTTGTGTTTGCATGTAATCTCTCTCTTCAAGATGAGCGGGAGAGTTCAACTCTACTTAAAGTTGCTTAAATATTATAAGTAAAAGAGTTGATGCAAAAAGATGTGATATCTCTTCAAAATACAACCCTTTTGTAAAAATTTGCCAGCCAAGAAAACCTTAAACTCATAAATTGCCTTAATACCGCAAAAAGAACATTTTAATGCAAACCCTCGGTCGTAAAAAGTTATGAAATCCAATTTGCCCGCCATGTATCTTCTTCTCCAAAAAAAAAAAAAAAAAAAAAAATCCCTCGTCCGCATAAAAAATTTTCATTGCAGTTTGGCGGGAAGCTTTGTAAAGAGAGGTGGTTGCTTGGTGAACAAAAAGCTTCCCGCCAAACTGCAATGAAATTTTTTTACGCGGACGAGGGATTTTTTTTTTTTTTGGAGAAGAAGATACATGGCGGGCAAATTGGATATCATAACTTTATACGGCCGAGGGTTTCGCATGAAAGGGTTCTTTTTGCTATATTAAGGCAATTTATGAGTTTAAGGTTTTCTTGGCGGGCAAATTTTTACAACATGGTTCTTTTTTGAGGAGATACATTTTACTAAACTACCTTTAGAGCAGAAGTTTCATTACAAATAGTTCTGTCCTTTTCTTATGAAATATATAAATATCACTTTTTGGTGCGGGTGTGACAAAGTAATTTATCGTAATTAAATTGAAGTTTTTTACTTATGAAAAACAGTAAATGTCTTCTCTATGGATAGGTTCTTGTCATTATACTTTCCCTTTTATGCATATGTAGTTTGAGCCATGCAAAACAAATCTTTTGCTCTATACAAGACAAGAAACATGAAAGAATTTTAGATGAATTTTTCGTTTGTACATGTTACCATTTCACTAATTAAAATAAGAATGTTATTGAAGAAATTTTGATTATTTTTTTTACAAAATACTAAAATATAGCCTTTTAGAATTAGACATAAAAAATTTAGTAATTTTTAAGGATTTTTTTTCTACAAGCAAATTTCCACTTTTCTTGGATTGGGCAAGATGCATTTTCTTCACCTCTTTGGTCTTATCAGTGTTCCTCAAACTTCGTCAATTCACGATACGATGCCTTTAGAACTGTAAAATTTTCAGCGGAACCTCACATCCGATCCTTTTAAAGGTATTTCTTTTAATATTATCAAAAATGGATGAATAAATTGTTAGTACTTTATGTAAAAACAATTAAAGAAAACTATTGTATTTTTCACTAGCTGTACCCGGCCACGCGTTGCTGTGGCTCTGTCTGGTTTGAGGAAACAGCAAGAAAAAGCATATGTTTTATTTGACAATGCTTGTATTGCCTGAAAATATAGATTGTCTGCTTTACCCATTCCAGAACACGTAATATATAATTGTACACATGAGAAACGGCTCAATTTGATTGATTGGTCTTGAGCTTTATTTTTTTTCACAATGATTGCGGGTATTTTTTTTTTTTTGTTCCATTGTCTGCGACGATTTTGATATTGTCTGGCTCGGCACATTGAAAAATTCCACCATAAGCCTTATCCGAACAGAAGAGAAACAAACACAAAAATTCTAAATTAAAAAATTGCCGTTCAAAATAAATAATCTGTGTTTTAAAGTTCCCTTAATCGTTAAGTTCAAAAATATTTAAAATATACTTCAATAAAACAGAAAAAACACAAAATTTTAACATCAGAATGAAAATAGCTAAATGAAACTGTTAACATTCAAAATAAATATAATCTTTGTTTCAAAGTTCCATTTAATCTTCGAGCACAAATATACTAACAAATACTTCAATACAAACAGGAAAAACACAACATTTAAAAATCAAAATGAAAATAGCTAAATTAAGCTGTTGCCATTCAAAATAAGTAATCATTGTTTTAAAGTTCCCCTTAATCTTCGAGTGCAAAAATACTTCAATACAAACAGAAAAAATTATTAAATCAAAATGAAAATAGCTGTACTAAATTAAAAGTGATATATAAAAACACATGTTCTGTTAAAATTTCAAAGCAATCGGTGAAGTACTTGCGGAGATTTGAGGTTATGAACCAAGGCTGAACTTGATCGTAACCGTAAACTGGATCAAGTTCAGCCTTGTATGAACAAACGAACACTTACATATTTATTTATATAGCTTAGATTACCCGGAGTTGAGGAAACTGCTAATTATTATTTTTGGAGCAAGGTAAGCCTTAAGAAATCGAACTAAAAAGCTTATAACTGACGTTCTTATTGACTTACAAACTTCGAACAAATTCCATCTTGTATAGAAAAATCAGCGCTTTCGATCGATATATTATATTAATATGTGAAATGTTTTTTTCGCTCCCGTATTGGGGAATTTATGTGGAAATTTGCGTAAAATTGGAATAAAAAAAGGAACTTCCTGTCGGATTTTTTTCTAACGGTTCTATAAACCATCCTATTGAATCACTCTGTCTATTGATGAAAACCGCATTAAAATCCGTAAAGTACTTTAGGAGATTTGAGGTTATGAACCAAGGAACACTTACATTTTTATTTGTATAGATATAGCTTATATTACAAGGAGTTGCGGAAACTGCTAATTATTATTTTTGGATCAAGGTAAGCCTTAAGAAATCGAACTAAAAAGCTTATAACTGGCGTTCTTTTTGACTTAGAATCTTCGAAAAAATTCCTTCTTGTGCAGAAAAATCAGAGCTTTCGATCGATATATTACATTAATATGTGCAAGGTTTTTTTCACCCCCATAATGGGAAATTTATGTAGAAATTTGCTTAAAATTGTAATAACAAGAAGTTCCGTCTAGAACTATACGAGCCAACTTTCCCGTATACACCGAATTCAAATTTATAATCTAGCTATCTCTCTCTCTGTCTTTCTCGTTTAGCTTTAGTTCTTCATTGCCTCAAATATACCTTTTTCAACGGTTAATAGATATTCATTCAATCATTCATTTATTAAGTCATTCATGTATTTATTCACTCATTTATTCATTCATTCTTTTGCTTCTTCATTTAATCATTCATTAATTCAAAAATATTCTTGAAAATCTTGATCAAAAAATTTCATAGGAAAATAGGCTCGATAGTTCTGGATGAACTTTCTATTTGTACATGTTCTATGTCATAAGAGCTTTTCGATAAAGTTTGTTCCAAGCAAATCGGTCCGTTAGATCAGGAATTATATAGGATTGAAATTTCCCCGTAGGCGGTATGTTAATTTTCTTTTGAACTGTTCAAAAATGAACAAAAATTGTTCAAATCAATATTTTACGCCAAGCATAGGCGTAACCAGGGGGGGGGGGGTTGGGGGTTCAACCCCCCCCATTGGGTATGTACTTATTTAGGCACATTTAGGCACACAAAAAAATTTCTGGCTACGGCCTTGCAAAGCACAATTTTTTTTTCCCTAAGAAAATTAAACACATATGCATGTGATTTTTTTTCCCTTTTTCTCTGAAGGGTTGCGATCATGGCCAAAGTATGCAGCTCATAATAAAGAAGACCTTTCATTTGGTTATAAGGTTATAATCAACCCCCTTATCACTTTGGGGGGGGGGGGGGTTAACAGCGAAAGGTGGCTTCAATCACCGTACCACACACAGACAGAGATCCTTTCAATCACTCCAGAGGGTTTTCTTTCCTTCTTGATGTCTTTTTTACACAAAGGCAGCAATCTGGGAATACAATCGCACAAGTAATAAGTTTCCTGGAGAATATTCTCTACTGTGATGGAGTCCTAAATTCCAATTGTCCTAATGGGTTAAACCCTCAAGCCAGGAAGGGATGCTCATTAAGAATCTTAAAGAGCAGTTTGTATTTATTTATGACTTCCTGTCCAAACACCCATTTTGGTAAAATCTTTTTTGTAGATGAGCCGATTGGAAAACTGATGAACTGTATTTGCATTGCATTCCCATTTACAGATGTTCTCTCATCTCTTATATTTTAAATGTTTTTTTTTTCTTATTATGGTCCATCACTGATTGCATTACGACTCTGGAAATCATCCGTTCAACGTTTCCAATCTCACTGCTACGGTTTAATGCTGCATTTTAATTTACAATCAAGTATTATTTATATTTTAGCTAAATTTTTAATTATTTTCGATACATAATAATGTTTGCACTCCAGCGATGGACACGTTCGTCATCCAAAAAGAAAAGAAAATTTGATTCAGATGCTTCCACTTCTGAGGCATGTTTTGCTATAAATTTAACAAATTTTTTAGAAATTTATTGTGGGGAGGAGCATTTTTGTAGGGGAATTTGAATTTTTTTCTCTAAAATTCGACTATTTCCCGGTTTTAATATTATGAATGCCTGGACATAGAAGATTGCTTAGCGCTAAATATTGAATTTTCTATTGCGTTTGAATTAAAAAATAAACTAATAGATCTAGTATGGAATGTTTAATGTTTTTGTGAATCAAGGCCGTATCCAGAGGGGAAGGGGGACCCACGGGCAGCCCCTCAGAAATCTTTTTCAATGTATTATATATTCCTCCCTAAAACTTTGCTTTACATAAGTGTGTCGAAGTCTGGGCCCCACCGAAAAAAAAATCTGGATACTGCCTTGGCTCCGGAGCAGGGGGAGCATGTTAAGAATTAGGAAGGGCAGTGTATGCTTCAAAATCATACCCTTTATGTATACATATATATATAGATATATATGATTAGAAATGATGTTGATAGGAATTTTTTACATACATGATAGCTTTTTGATGTATATATAGTAGATGTATGTTTAGATCTTTGGTGAAGTTAGAGGAGTGGGTGTTTGGGGCTTCTGCAACCTAAATTTTTGTAACTGGTCTTACATGTATAATGCTTAGGATAACTCTGGAGGCAAGGCTTCGAGGTCTCTCCCCAGGAAACTTTTTGAAACCTTCCTAGCAATGCAACTTCGGGATACTTTGGTAACAGAAGAGGAAACAGAACTTTAGAGGAAACAGAAAGGAGTTAGGTTAATCTCCCCCCCGCAATTTTTTTCAAAATAAAGTCTTATATCTTTTAAGTTACTTTTGGTGTCGCTCGTGATAGTGTTCAGTGTCCTTTCGCTGAAAGTGTTTCTGAAAGTAAAGTGTCTTAAAAGCGTAATTTCTCTTTTCTTTCTTTTTTTTTAAACTTGTGATCTGAAATTTTTTTCCGGGGGGGGGGGGGAGAGTTGACTTGCTGAGATGCCTGAAATAAACACGGAGTATATCTTTAGAGACATATATTTATGACTAGTAAATTTTCAACTCTTTAACACTTTGTATTGGTGTTTAGTCTGTACATTTTTAGGGTGACCCCCCCCCCCCTTTCTCCCACTCTAGTTACGCCTATGACGCCAAGAACTTCTTCCAGTGAGCTTGTTCATGGGAACTTGGATCTTGTACCCAGAGTTTACATAATTTGCTTCATTTTCGCCCATAGGCGCTAATGTTAAAATTTTTTCAACTGTTCAAAATTGAACAAAAAATTGTTCAAATCAATCGAACGAATTGTCCGATTGGAAAAACTCTTTTTGCATTCGAAAGATCTTGGCGAGGACATCTCATTTCTATATTTTACTTTTTGATTTGAACGATTTTTTGTTCAATTTTGAACAGTTCAAAAAATTTTAACATTAGCGCCTATGGGTGAAAATGAAGCAAATTATGTAAACTCTGGTTACAAGATATAAGTTCCCATGAACAAGCTCACTGGAAGAAGTTCTTGGCGTGAAATATTGATTTGAACAATTTTTGTTCATTTTTGAACAGTTCAAAAAAAAAAAAAAAAATTAACATACCGCCTACAGGGAAATTTCAATCCTATATAATTTCTGATCTAACGGATCGATTTGCTTGGAACAAACTTTATCGGAAAGCTCTTATGACGTAGAACATGTATAAATAGAAAGTTCATCCAGAACTAACGAGCCTATTTTCCTATGAAATTTTTTGATCGGGATTTTCAAGAATATTTTTTAATTAATGAATGATTAAATGAATAAGCAAAAGAATGAATGAATAAATGAGTGAATAAATACATGAATGACTTAATAAATAATGATTGAATGAATATGTATTACCGTTGAAAAAGGTATATTTGAAGCAATTAAGAACTAAAGCTAAACGAGAAAGACAGAGAGAGAGAGAGATAGCTAGATTATAAATTTGAATTCGGTATATACGGGAAAGTAGGCTCGTATAGTTCTAGACGGAACTTCTTGTTATTTATATAGATTGAAAATTTTATCACGACATAACACACACAAAAAAAAAAAAAAACACTCATGCTGAGAGTATCATTTTCCTTTGCGTCGTTATTTGGTGAAATGACTGCGCTCCCATGCCTTTTTTTTTTCGCAAACTATCGAAGATTCGTCGTATTATTGTCGCCATCTGCGGACACATTTCATATTCATATTCTCTATTCTAATGTGCTCTATTTTAATTCAAGGAAACCTTGAGATATTGCGGAACCTTAGGCGTTTATACTATTTTTTCTTTTCTTTTCTTTTCTATTAGTACTATTTATTCAGTTAATTCAGATTAATAATACTAACAGCATTTAAATGAATTTTAAAATACTTGATTTTTTTTGCAACAGTTGTCTTCGAGTACTTACCAAATATTCACGCGCTTTTGTGAAGAAAAAAATCTGATTATAATCTTCGACATATAGGGGAGACTGGGTACGTTTGAAACAAAGGACGGTTGAAACAGGGTTGATATATCTCCTGCGCAGTGTGCAGTATGGTGATGGGTGCAAGATGAACGAGCCCGAAAGCAAGTCTGAAACACGAGGTTCATTGTTGCGTCGATCTCAGTCAAAAAAGTTTTTTATAAGAGGCCCTATTGATAGGTTCAAACATTTTTGTAATTATTATTGCTTTAATAAAGTAAGAGTATTGAGCACTTTTTTCCATTTGAAGTGAAGCTTGTTGAATATGGTAGCGTCATTAGTTTTGATATGAAATTATTGTAACCATTCATAAAAATGGTTTTGTACTGAATGGTAGGGATGGGGACGGTTGAACCATTTTATGTGGGTACGGTTGAAACAATATATTTATTTAAATTTTGCGTTTTCTAGATGCCGAGGGTTCGTATAAGAAAGACTTTGAGAGGGCAGGTTTATTTATGCTTGTTCAAAGCCCAAGGAAAGCAAACAGAGGTCGGAAAACCAGGAAGTCGACAATTTACACAGATACACCAGAGAAGGAAGAGATAAGAAAGGTGCATGAAGACAAATTAAAACGTGCAAAAGCTAATCAACTTAAAAAAGATTCGATGTGGGTAACGGTAAAAGAAAACCCACAAATAGTAAGTAGACACAACAGGAATCATCATCAAAGGAAGAGGAGTGCTTTTCCCTTGTTTGTATGTAGCAGTATTCAGAGAGTAGACCTGGTGAAAAATGGAAACAGTGCACAAATTGTAAACTGTGGGCTCATGAAGAGTGCACAGAAGGTGATTTTAGTTATGTTTGTCACAATTGACTCTGATTGATTCGAAAACCAAAACTTGCCATGAGTTAAGTTTTGTACACTTTTTGTTTTTGAAAATGTTCCTTTATTTGATTTTTATGATTGTTTAATAGTTTTAATGAGATAAATAATAAATAAAACATGTTAAAATATTAAATTTCATATTTTTGGCATATGTTTCAGCTGACCCCAATCACTGTTTCAACCGCCCCTGATATGGGGACGATTGAAACAAATGAGATTTTTTAAAAAATTTCATCTTATACTAAAAATGAAACATCGCAAAATCAAACTATTCTGCCCATTATTAGGCATAATCGCGCTCTTGTATTTATGATATCTCCTTAATCGCTAAGTTTATTAGCGGCTATTCTATGGAGGATACAAGCTAAATCGTTTCAACCGTACCCAGTCTCCCCTATATAATGACCAGGTTTTTACATGGTTTTATTTAACTTGACTTGTGGCGGAATTTTGAAAGGCGGTTTTCGACAACTATTACTGCATAAATTATCTTCAAATTTTGCACACAAGCTTATCTTCGATGACAATACAATAATCCATCCATTTTATAATTTATTATAACGTTAATTAGGAAAAAAAAAATAATAATTTTGGCTCTGAGGAAATTATCAGCATTATCATTTGCCGTTTGGCAACAATAGTTTTGTTTGGATAATGCAACGATGTTTTGAATTTAAATAAACCATGTAACTTAAAACATTTTTGGCGATTTAATATTATTTCTTCATCGAAATCTTGCGATAAATCATTTTAAACCGTTTGAAAGACTCAAGTATTAATACCTCGCGTTTCCTTCCGCAAGGACACCAATAAATTTAAATCTCTGGAGCCAATATTTAATGTTAATATTGATTTCCTTATGAAATTTATTAGCTCCTTCTTGATAAATGAAAGGATTATGCAAGACAAAAAGGGGAAAGTATTGTTAACCTTTAACTGCTGTGTGTGGTTTGAGAGACCATGCAATGTTTTCAAATCGTTAGTTTTAGCCTCAAAAACCAAAAATCTGTTCTTTTGTTTGACTAAATTTACATAAAACTAAATTATCTATCAAAAAGTAAAAGAAAAAAAGTCCAAGGAACCCATTTTTCAATGCAAAACAGTGATCTAGAAGCTCACTTTTTTGCATTGAAAAAAGGAGTTCCTTGTAACCTCGAAACAAGTGTCTGAAATTTTTGCAAATTTTGTGCTCAATTTTACGTTTATTTTTATTTTTATTTTATAGCTCAAAGATTTACTCTCTGTTTAAATTATCTGTGCTTTCAACATGTGTTAAAATAAATGAAAATTGTATACGGCATAGGCCGTGTCGATCCAGGCAGGTAAAAATAAAATCTTACCTTCATATTCTCAGAAGTTTTTGAATTTCACATATGTTAAAATTTAGAACAAAGGGGCCGTTCATAAATGACGTCACGCTTTTTCCCCATATATATTTGACCCCCCTCTCCCCTTTGTCACAATATGTCACACTTCAGCGGACCTCCCTCCCCCCCTTTGTCACGCGTCCGCTATGTTGCATAATGCATGATGTCACACTTCTTGTTACCCTCTCCCCTCCCCTTGTCACACTTTGTCACAATTTCACGAATCCCCTCCCCCCTCGAAGCGTGACATCATTTATGAATGATATCAAAGTGAGTTATAGGTATGTTTTTGTTTTGCTCAAAAAATTCCTGGCCCGAGACACAGGCCGCCGAAGGTGGCACCTCCGGCGCAATTTCTCACTTGCGATTTTCGACAAAAACGTTCAAGTACTCTATTTCCTGAACGGTGCAAGATATTTTGATGCATTTTTTTTTTTGACTTGAAAGGTAATTAGATTTGTTTAAGATGAATGGCTACATTTTAAAATATCTGTTCAACGTTTTTTCCTGTAGCCTTCTGAAATTAAAAAAAAAATCTTTTTTATTTTTTTGCTTAAAAAAGCCAATCTCAAAAATTTTATTTTTTTTGCAGTTGTTTAATACCATTGAGTACTATATTCCCTGAAAAAGAGAGCTTCCAGTTTTGCGTTCAACGGTTTTTAGAGACAATTTAGGAATTTACCATAAATTTTATCAGTTTTCTTTATAATATAGTCATATATTGGTCTCATTAAGTCAAAATTATATGAATTTGATTATTTCAATAAACACTAGAAACGTATATCCCCCCATTCCCACATAAAAATTGTCTGTAGACAAACAGACAGACATACATTGTCCAATCTTATTACCTGCTACTTTAAAATATTTATTGATTTCAGTTTTTTAAATATCAATTTCTCGCTTTTTTCGTGGCTAGAGTTCATATCTATTAGTTGTTAAATTTAATGTATGTGCTATTCAGTAAGACACAGCTTTTTGTCTTTGATTTCCATATCTTACTATTGATCTTATGAAAAAAAAAAGAGGAACACTACTAGGGGGGGGGGGGGTCAATTTAGGATTCAATCACTTTGCATTTTCCTTTCTTTTCTTTCATAAGGAAGTTAATAAAAACAAAGCACATGCACGAAACACCACCATTTGTTTTATCTATAACGTATACATAATTGGGGGAAATGGTATGTTTTGGAACATGTCCATATATTGTAAGCTTTAATATGTTTTTGGTTGTAATATGTTAGTGTCTTTCTTTTTTCTTTCTCTTTATCTTTTTTGAAAAGTTGTTTCTAATATTTACCAGGCTGTACATAATTTAAATCATTTTACTTTTTCAAAAATCATTGATTTAACTCGATAGTTCTTACAAAAATCAAATCAAGCAAGAATGTTGAAGAATTTATTACTAATTGGCGTTACCATTATGAGTTGTCTAATTTTTATGCAGGTATTTAAAGAAGGAAGTATAAATTTCATAGAGATATAAGTATCAAAATATTTTCAATGGGGCAATGGAACAGAATGTAGAGGATCTGCCTAATCAATTAAAACCAATCTTAACTGCTTTAAATAATTTGAAGAAGATAATTAAAATAGCCGAAGGCTGTTACAATTATTTAGAAAAAGCTAGAAAATAACCTAAATCAGCAAGATAAAGTAATTATACAATACCTTTTTTAAAAAAATATGAGCAGGCATTGACGCTTTCTTTCTTTTTTTTTAGCCATATCTAACCCCAAAATATAAAATAAGAGGTTTAAGAGCCAACTATATTTGGTTAAAGAAAACGCTGAACTATGAAGCAATGGGTTCAAGTTCATAATTTGTGCACTTCCTTTTTGTGGAGTTTAATTTGAAAATGAATTAGCAGTCTATGTCAACATTTGAGTGTGGGAAACTAACTGCTGTAAAAGAATTCATGGGTAATAAACAGACAAAAATTATTCAGATGTTCATTTCAGCAGCAATTGAACTAAAGTTTTCTACACTTACATTTGTTCGCAGCAAGCTCAAAAATTAACTAAGAGTAGAAAAAGCATCCAAACTTGTTTTCTTTTTCAAATTACTTAATGGCAAATTAATTTTTCCAACATATGCGCATTTGGTTGAAAGTACAGTGTATTGCATTTATTTTTCTAAATATTTAGCATAAATATACACTTTTCAATAAAAAATTCTTATTTTCACTTAAATAAATATTATATTCATTGCATTTTACTCAGAATGTCAATCTTAAGTTATGTTTATTGGTATAATAAGCAATCCGGTCTAAAATTTAAAAAAAAAACTGCTTTTTTTAATTTAAAAAAAATCATGACTTTTTCATGCGCCAATATTTATTAAGTATTAAATGCCAAGTCAAAGAAAATTAAATTTGGATAATTTTGACTATGTTATAAAGAAAACTGATAAAATATATGGCCCAAATCTTAAATTGTTTCTAAAAACAGTTAAACGCAAAAGTGGAAGCTCTTTTTTTCAGGGAATGTAGTACTCAATGGTATTAAATAACTGTAAAAAAAAAAAAAAAATGTTGAGATTGGCTTTTTTGAGAAAAAAATATAAAATATTTAAAAAAAATGTTTTTTAGAAGGCTGCAGCAAAAAATGTTGAACAGATATTTTAAAATGTAGCCATTCATCTTAAACAAATTTAATTATCTTTCAATTCAAAAAAAAAATGTATCAAAATATCTTGCACCGTTCAGGAAATAGAGTACTTGAACGTTTTTGTCGAAAATCGCAAGTGAGAAATTGCGCCGGAGGCGAAATCTTTGGCGGCCTGTATCTCGGGCCAGGAATTTTTTTGAGCAAAACTAAAACATACCTATAACTCACTTTGTTCTAAATTTTAACATATGTAAAATTCAAAAACTTCTGAGATTATGAAAGTACCTCCCTGCCTGAATCGACACGGATTATACCATACATGATTGTAATTTAATCATCGCATCTCATTTAGTACGTGAATAATAACTATTTTAAAGCTTCTTTCCAAGTGGTCTATGAGACTGCTTGCAGTCATTATGCCAAAATATGTGTCACAGCTGTTAAAGATAAACTCAATGAATAGACAAATTGCGGAGAAAAAAGCATGAAATGTATTCAAGCGTAAAATCTATTTAGGAAGTAATTCTATTTTCAAAATTTTCGAAGATAAGAAATAATGATATTGTCAATAGAGTAATATTTACTGCTTATATATCGATCAATATCAATATCTATCTGTATATAAAAATTAGAAAGTTTGACAAAATCGGGTCCCAAAGTTTATTTTCCGTATTTCGACGCAGTTAACGTGTTAAATTGCTTCAAATTGTATTTGAATGATAAATTAGGCATTTAGCTACAAAAATGAGTCGTATTTAATGTAAAAAGCTATATTTTCTTGGGTAAATCGGTTATTTTTTGGAAGTATGCAAGTACCCGGTTTTATTCAATTTGGTCGAATAAAACCGGGTATATATAAAAATTGTGAAAAAAAAAGTTCCTTTTCATGCTGGACTTTTTATTTATAGCAACAAATTAATACAAAAGCCCTCCTACAAAAGGAACATATGCATTTGATAACAGGGCAAAAAAAGCATCAATGGGATTTCAGTACACATCAGTATTTTCAGTATCCCCGCTTTTGATCACTGTTGAACGGTTGTGAGGAAAGAAAGATCACGTGATTTAATATCTGGGGAGTAAGTTTGCAAATGCCGCGAAATAAAAAAATTGGCGCTAAAAGTGAAGCTTGATAGCAATTTGTGTTAAAAACAATAATTACTTTATTATTTCTGTCCTAAGTATAGCTTAAAATATTCGGACAGCTATGATCTTTCGCAGAAGAAACCAAGAATGATAAGATGATGTAACCAGTGTGATACTACGATCATAAAAAATATCTAAGATATGCAAGATATTTTCGACTTGTTGGCGAATCTGCGCAAACTATTTAAAATTAGGGCACGAAAATAAATAAAGGAAATCGCGTTAAGGTGCTCTCCATATTTTGCGCTAGTTTTTGTCAAATTTCATATAAATCGATCCATTGGTATTGGCTGTGTACGAAATAGAGACATACAGACAAACGGTTTTTCTTCCATTATAAGCAATGCTGTTATAAATAAGGTCATAGCAGCGCATCAGAACAGAAGAAATCTTTTTTTTTGTCGAATGTTTTTTATATTAATTCAAAATACAATTGGAGTCCAATCAAAATAATATTTGTGAATAAGGCAAAAACGTACATCTAAAACTCGTAGAATATATGACTCATGAAATAAAAAATTTATCCAGTTGCTACAAAATGTGTCGTAACTTTGAAGAAGTTAGTTTTACATAATTGCTAAGCCGCAAAATAAATTTAAAAAAAAATTGTCCAAAAATATTCCACTACGCAATATTTCCAAGAAAAAGGAAAAGATTCAAGTAGAAACTGAAAGGAGTTTTTTTTACCGAAATTAATATTTGTAAGAATACTTTTTATAGTTTTTAAATAAAATGTGTCTTGTAAAAGTACTGACAAAATTTAATTAGCTTTACTTCTGCAAAAACGCAAAAGAAAACAGTAGCAAAAGAGTTCTAGAGTTTCCAATGCGAAAAGGTTCAAATTATTATTTTTTGCGATGGAATTACTAATTAATATTTGTGTTTTTGGAACTTTTTTTTTTTCTCCTGGAAACCGCACCTGTTTCTCCAGGTTTAAAATCTTTCTTGAAACTAGTTTAAATTAAAAAAATAGAATTCCGAGTAATTCTATTGATTTTTGGTTTTTTCGCGGAACTGTGCCGATGGCAGTTTATTTTTGTTAACAAGCACAAACGTTGTTAAAAATAAATAAATATTTAATGTTTTAAAGAATGATGATGTTCTCCGTCTTAGTTTAATAATGAATCTTATGTGAAAACACGAAATGTGTAAATATAATTTAGTGTGCTTCACACCGAAAGCGACGACGAGATTTTATCCCGTCGTAGTAATAGGCAGTTGCTATGGTTATCAAACTAACGCCGATAACGTTTCGTTCGGATACAGCAACAACAAATCACGATCGTCTGACGGAAAATTACTCTTAATGACGCAATAAAAAACGCTAATCAGTCAATACAAGAGCGTGGCTAGTAAGTTATGCAGAACGGGAAAAAAACCCGCACTGAAAAAGTTTCTTCGATGTTTCTTGTCGCTGTTGCGGTTGGTCTGAATGCAGCTTAAAAATAGTTGAAGGGCAAACATTGAGGAAACTGTAGATTGAAGAAAAGGCCGTCATGTTACATCATATGGCAGTTTGGAACTTAATTCATACAAGTCAGACTTCATACGAAAAATGCAATTGCACTCTCAGAAACGCATGCTCAAGTCTCACGAAACTTTCGTCCTATTTGTCAAAATGGTTTCGTGAAAAATGCTCCGAGTAAACCTTTTGTCAAATTACCGAAATTTGTGTAGTAACTTTTTAAAGTCACGTGATCGCCCGAGGAAAGTATCGTTATAAATGACGAAATTTTCTTGACGATTGAAAAATCCTCAAAAGTGACGATTCTACTTCTGAGAGTGTGTAAGATCAAAATACATCAAAACTCTAAAAAATGCACAAATTTAAAGTCTAAATGCAGAATTTAAAATGTTTAAAAGCACTGGTTAGCAATTTTGCTGGAAGCCGTGTGAATAGAACACGAGCTGTTTGATCCCCAATAGAAAGTACACAAATCACTGCTCTGTTGCAGGTAAGCTCTAGTCGCGGACAGACAGGCAAGAAGGGTTTATTGATTTTTTAAGTTTTACAAATAAGACATAAGTTTGAGTTGAATATTTTGGCTAGGTGCTCTGTTTGGCAGCCCTGACCTGATCTTAATCAGAATTAGCCACGCAGCCTACTTGCGTGTTTTTAGCTGAACTCTTTCCTGTCATCTTTTTTTCAAATAAGCCTTTCTAGCTAAGTTACAGTCAATAAAGATGGACAGACCTTCTGTGAACAAGATTGATACTTGCGTTCTATCCTGTTTTTTTTTTTTTTGCATATGACTGCACTGTTAAAAATGTCCGTAAGAAAACTGTAATATAACCATTTATTTGATTGTTATTTTACCGTATTTAATTACAACAGTTGAATAGCCATTAAAAGGATGGTATTCAAACCGTTGATTGTGAAAGAAATCGTTTATTCGCTGTTTCTCCTAAAGAACGTTTAACTAACCGTAATTTTTAAGCGATCAATAAGAATCGGGCGTCCATCTTGGTTGTGGAACCTGACCGGTCGAACGTTGTTGTTAAAACATGAATACAGATTTATCAGTTCAAATCTGCTTGTTTGTATTTTAATTTTTGCAGGAACTAAAATGATTTTCGTCAATGTACAGTAAATTTAGACCAAAAATGACTTTGGATCCAATCAAAAACTGAGATATCAATTTTAAGGCAGTTTGCCTGTTGGAAAAGATTTATTGATAAATAAGCGGCCGTTTTAAGTGGTGTTGATGGCCAAACGGTTAGAGCGCAAGGTTTGTACACCGTTTCGATTCCCACACGCTTCGTTTACGGTTTCTACGCCTCGAAGATTCTACGCCTCGAAATGGTTCAAAAACCGCAAAATTTACAGTTTTGAAACCATTTATAAATGGTTATGAAACTTTTGTATTTACGGCTTTGTAACCAAGCTGATTGGAAATGGTATAGGTCCCGTAAAGATAGAAAAATGTTCCAAACCGTAAATTTAACGGTGAATTAGATGGACAGATTGCTGCCGGCCATTTAACCGTAATTCCATGATGAAATTTCCAACAGTGTGCATTAAAAATTACGAATGTCATTTGTCACGAATTGAAGAAAAACTGTTTCTGAAACTGTTGTTTTATTATGAGTTATGAGTTATTTAATGGTCTACTGTCGATAGCCCATTAAATAACTCATAACTCACATGGACTGTTGTTTTATATACGAGTATTTTACAAGCACATCCATGCCCGTGCTAAATGTTTAAAGGAAGTCACAAGAGGCGGCGTTAAAGAAAGGCGCTACCCGTGCTAAAGAAGGAGACTGTTAGGCAGTTATGTGACAATTTAGTTAAAAAGATAGATAGAAAACAATTATTTCGAAATTAAAAAAAAAAAAAAAGAAGCTAGCTTTGAGGTTCAGATTTTCTAGAGTCTAAGGAAATTTTATACCAAATTTCGAGACAACAGACGCTATTAGGATCTTTTAGGTATCTGATACCGACAAACAGAAACATTGACCGAAAATTTTTGTCTGCTTAATTGAATGTGTGTGTATATGTACATACATACATAGTCTAATTAAGAAAAACTTTTATTGGCTTCAAATATGCCTTCGTTTTTGAATTAAACACTGAATAGGATTCTAATTAGTTAAAATTAGTATTTGAAGCAGAAACGTGCCTTTGAATTTTTATCTTATGAAGCAAAGTTCGAAAAATGGGCGTATTTCCCTCATGAGTTCCAGACTTTAAATAGCATACTTTGCAATGCAGGACTACTGAAGCAAATAAATTAACTCTGCATAGCCGACTGATTTCTATGGCACAAAATTGCCCACTGCTGTATTCGCTTCAATGGTTGAAAATGGTACGATCAGTCAGTAAATCTTTTTGAAGGACATTACAAACATTAATATCTTTTACGTGAAGTAATCCATTAATTTTTGCATCCGTAAAGGGGAATAGAGTCATGCTACTTAGGGTAAAAATTCAGAGCTCATTGATTTCAAATTAAATTAATTAACTTAAATAAATGACACCTTGCTATTTTATGAAAATGCCGATAAGCTTGTAAAGCTGATTGTTCACTACACACACAACAAATATTTATGGTATGTTAAAAAATTCTGAGTTAAAAAAAAAAATCGCTATCATTATACAATCTGTTAGTAAAGTTATAACCACCCTGTTTTTTCTTCTTTTTTCATCTTTTTAAATAGTGAAATAATAGTAAATACTTGCTACTATAAAAGTTATGCCAGAAATAAAATGGACATTTGAGTAAAATGAAATGCAAAGTGAATTAAAGAAAAAAGTACTTTACAGAAACCTGTTTCATACTGGATTCGGAAATATAATTCTAAAATACCCAATGATATCCTGCTAAATCGGAAGGTGGCACTACCACTAAACAAGTTTGAAAAATGCAAATAAAATTAAATGTGTATGGCAACGCTTCAAGACTTATGCACTCCCTTTGCATTACTGTCCTAATCTAAGACAATGGACGGACAAGAACAGACAAGGGAACTTACACTGTTAAAAATTTCCGTAAGAAAACAGAAATATAACCATTTATTTGATTATTATTTTACCATATTTAATTACAACAGTTGAATAACCATTAAAAAGATGGTACTCAAACCGCTGATTGTGAAAAAAATAGTTTATTCTCTGTTTCTGCTAAAGAACGTTTAACTAACCGTAATTTACAAGCGCCACTAGGTCTCGTGGTCAATAAGAATCGGGCGTAAATCTTGGTTGTAGAACCTTACCGGTCGTACGTTGTTGTTAAAATATGAATAAAGATTTACTAGTTCAAATCTGCATATGTATATGAAAAAGAAGAAAAAAAAGTGGCTTAAGCAGTGATTACTATAAATATTATTGAAACACATACAGACGTAAATCAAAAATTGGAGTCATCGGATTCCCGGACGGTTTGCGAATGAGCGAACCCATAATTTGAGCTGCTGAAGCTTGTTTGTATTTTAGTTTTTGCAGCAAATAAAATGATTTTCGTCAATATACAGTAAATTTAGACCAAAAATGACTTTAGATCCAATCAAAAACTGAAATATCAATTTTAATGCAGTTTGCATGTTGGAAAAGATTTATTGATAAATAAACAGGCGGTTTGAGTGGTGTTGACTGCCGAATGGTTAGAGCGCAAGGTTGTATGAGAGAGCGCAAGGCTGTGAACCCCGGATGTATGATACACCATACATCCGGGGCTGGATTCCCGCACGCTTCGTTTACGGTTTCTACGCCTCGAATTGGTTCAAAAATCGTATAAACTTAAATTAAGAGTTATGAAACCGTTAAAAATTTGTATTTATGGCTTTTTAACCAAGCTGATTGGAAATGGTTTAGGTCCCGTAAAGATAGAAAAATGTTCCAAACCGTAAAATTTAACGGGGAATTAGATGGATAGACTGCTGCCGGCAATTTAACCGTAATTTCATGATGGAATTTCTAACAGTGTAACACTTTGACGGCCGCTCAATAGTTTCCTCGGCAATAGTCAGGAGCTAATATATAGGCTATTGTTCATTTTTTCAACAAATTGAGCAAAAACATTGGTACTTCTCCATTAGAAACTACAATAGAAAATGTATAAATGCCCTATTCTGGTATTTTTTTGAAACGACGTATTTTTACGTCACCGGCTTCGGGAGCCCGTTTTCCAATTGACGTATTTTTAAAGTCAGCGGCCGTCAGCGTGCTTAGAAGCGGCAAATTACTTCTTATTTGGAATTCAGGCTTTCAAGGAGAGTAATCACAAAGAAAATAAAGCTATCCCATGCTGCTAGTTTGACTTTGTTATATTAGGAAGAACATTTGTGGAGAAAAACTCACCAGTCCGACGATCAAAAAATTCCTGTACGGCAGAAAAGAAACATCGTAAAACTGATTCCAATGAGAATGAAAGTCAATGGCCCTGCAAATAACGCCCTTGGACCAGCTATTACATGGCTTGGAACACACGTCTTTTCAGATTTACACGTCTTAAATCTGAAAAGCAAATTTTTGATTAAGAAAGAGATTTAAATTCTTCCGGTCCGGATGGATAGAGTCATTATTTGCATGACATCAGAAAAGAAGGGGCTATTATGAAACGGAATAAAAATAATTGTTAAGTTTACTTTTGCAGTTTATTTCCGCATCCTTTAATGATGATATTGTATGAGTTTTGGAATTTATTTTGTCTTTTGAATTAGGTCTGGCAGATGGCATTGATGGAAGAAGAAAAAAGGAGATTGCTTGCTTGCCTCTTGAGAAACCCGCCGGTTCAATGCCACCCCTTCATTCAGAAGAGCACGCTTTTAGGCATGGAAGAGGAGTCCGGAATAATTAAGAGGAGTCCCTCTTCATTTCGGAACGCACGTGTGAATTTAATTTTCAAGTTTCTGTGATGAAGCGTTGTTTTCTCACAGACAATTTCCGCACAAAGGCTAACTTAATTTTCATAATGAACTTCATATTTAATGATTTATTTGATCGAAAGTAATTCACGCAGTAAAATATCTATGTCCTAGTAAACTATCTATGTCCTAGTACATAAAAATGACTGGTTTTGCACCTATAAGTTTTTATCGAATCAATCAATAAGTTAACCGAAGGGAAGAGACCTTTGTCAGCTCACGTTATATCGATTAAGAAAAGAATAAACAAAATCGATTCATCTTCAAACAAAAATTATTGGATGTCCCCTTCCTCCCCGAGAAGGAACCCCAGTATGACTTGCTTATCTCCTACTTTCTTAGATTTAGCAACTGGTTGTAAAATATTCACGTTGAATAAAGATGCTCTAAAACAGCAATACCTAAGCCAAAGTTTATTTGCTACCATTTTATCAATTAAAACAAACAAACAAATAATAAAAATTATAATTTTTAAAAATGCTTTTTCCTCTGTCAATAGTTATAAGTACAGTTCGTAAATGTACTTGTTTTCTAAGGTTCCAATCTTCGATGTAGCGGTAAGACACTTTGAAGAATTATGGTATCTGAAAAATAAGCCTTTGCAAGCAAGAAGATAAAATATCGGTTTTGGATACTATACACATCTTTTCTTGTTATCTGTGAAGGGCCTGTCTTTATTTCTGACATAATCTGTAACTTTAATAGTTTTTCCTTTAATTATATTTTCACCAAATAAGCTCTTTTCATTATAATAAACAATTACCGTTATGGGTTTAATTTCAGTTTGTTTCCAAGTGTACTAATGAGTAAATAGGAAAATCTGCATGAGCAAATGATGATGATCAAGTCTAACCGTAAAACTAATAGTTTTTGTACAATATACTATTGTTTTAGAAGAAATAAATTAAAATATTGGTAAATTTTATCAATTTTAACTACAATGTTTACTTGAACCAAGCTTAACTCGAAAAGAATGAAAATGTACTGAGATTCTGAAAATGCAGAAAAATTAAATAGTTATTATAACTGGAAATTTATGCTGAACTTTGAGTGGGAAATTTTGAACCAATAGAATACTTCCTTTCTTCGTGTAACGAAGTAAAAAATATTGCATTAAATTTATTGTCTGAGATCATAATAGCAGGTTCTGTGTCTGTTTTAAGTGATTTGTTTGTTTCTTCGTCTTAATGCTGTGCTCCCGTAAACCATTTTCAGGTTCATAAAATGCTAGTGATGGGGAATGCATTTCAGAGAAATTTTGTTCCACAGACTCCAAGATTTTTAACAGCAGTTTAGTATTTTCAATCAAAGTAGTAGTTTTTCTTTTTTTGCTTCAACTAATTAAAAACCTCAACTGTTACTTTCCCGAGGTGTTGTAATAATAGTTTAGGTTCTTCTGATATATTTATAAGTGAAAAAATATCGCAATTAATTTATCATGTAAAGATCATAACTCCAGATTCTGGGACTTCTTACCAGATTTGTTTCTCCATATTAATGCTTTGTGACCGTAAAATGTTTTCATATTTTACAGGAAAACTTTTTCAACGAAAGAAGCATAAAAAGGGCCCATAAAACAAGATATCCATAAAACGAAAAAAAAAAAAAAAAAATCAGTTATTCCAGTTCCAACCTGTATTACAAATATCCGGTGAATTGTTTTAGTTGTATTTTATTGCCGCATAATTTATTTCTGTGTATGTGAAACGCCCAAGTAATTTTCATATATGTATATATATATATGTATTAGGGTGGGTCGAAAAAAAGTAATGTTTTTTTTTTTCGAAACGCTATATCGCGGAAAACTTGCCTCCAGGGTAGGTAAGTAACATGTAAATTAAAAAACAGATTTTTATTGAACCCCTAACTAGCGCATTGTACTTAAAATTTCGATTTTTTTCGAAAATAAAGTCATTTTACAAGTTTTTTTCGCAGAATCCAGCCGTTACAATTTTAAACTGCTATAATGAAAATCCTTTATTAAAAGGGTTGAAAAGCATGCAAAAAAAAAAAAAAAAAAATAAAACTGTCAAAATCTTTCAACTTGCGGTAGTGCAAAAAACTCAAAAATAGGTAAATTATTGCATTTAAGGTGCATACTAACACTTTATGTGAAAGGCGTAGTCGAGCATGCTGAGTTATGAGTTAATACCCCATTCCTTATTTTTTCCACTTTACACTTCAATTCATTGTAATAAGAATAGCGTTTCCCAACCGATGGTTCGTGAACCCCCAGTGGTTCGCGTGGTGTCGGAAGGGGGCTAGCGAAAATAATATTGCAATAGCGGAATTTTTAATTGATAACGTAAAAGAAAATAAAGGAAATAATAAATTTACATACACATTAGGAGTGTAGAAATGATTTTTTAAAAATAAATTGTTTTCCCGATAATGTACAAAAATTGTGGACTGGCATAGGAAGCATGTTTACAAAATTTGAGTTGCACTTATTTCTACTATTCTCTGATTTCGAAAACTTGAATCACAAAGTGGTATCGAAAGAAATTTCTTGATCAATTTAAAATTTTAAGCGTATGTTTCTCCTACCATTTCCCACTTTTTTCTTGCTAACGCGAAGAAAAAGTAAACTTAGATGTTTTACAAAAAATCTTGGGAACCACTGTAATAGAATGACCATATAAGCAGTGGGTTCCCAACCTGTTTTTTCGTGCGAACATGTTCTGAGATCCGAAAGAAAATGGCGAACCTATTTCTGTAAAAATTAGTAACGCGTAACAAAACTGGAAAATTTGCTGGCACGTTTATTTCCTTTTTCGTACAATAGTTCATCACAAAAAATGAAAATAGAATTGCGAAATATATAAGTTTAAACCAAAGCAAAAATACAGCTACAAGAAAATACGTATGTTTTTTAATTATTAATTTTTATTAGATGTTCTTTTTGAATTATTAATAGGGCAGTAACGACATGTATTCGCAAAAAGATTTTTGAAAAGTATTTTACCGGTAGTGCGAAAAAAATGTTAGTAGAGTGTCATGAGAACTAACTGTACGTTCACAATTTTGAATCAATCAATAAATATCTGTCGTCAAAATTCGCAAAAGTTGTGGAAAATTCATTTTTAAAATCATATGCTTTCAAAGTTCTCATTGCGAATATGCAGAAGAGTTGGAATAATGTACAATAAATGTGAATGCAAAATTTAAAAAAATAAATGATAAAATATCTTCCGTTAAACTTCAAAGTCTGTATGGGAGAAATTAGCGGAAAAACATGCAAAATTTTACATTTAGGAAAATTTTCATATTTCTGACTTTTTCTTCGCGTTAGCAAGGAAAAAGTGGGAAACGGTACACTCTAAAAACAGTACCGCTTATTTAAGAGTTACAAACACATTGTACCCTTTATTTTCATCATTTAAGAGGCACGCCGCTTGTGTACCTCTTAAAAATAACAAGCACCCTTGAAATCAAAGACACCAAAACGGTTTATCACATATTAAAAGTTACAAAATGAGTTTCCCGCGCTTTTGTGCCTCTGAAGAAGCGATGGATATTTTAAGTGGTACATTTGGGCGCAAGAAACTCGGCCCACGCATGCGCACAGAGATAGATTAAAGTACAGTGAAACAATAACATTCTATTGTTCGTGATTTCCGTTGTAAATTTTCTAACGCTGTGCGTTTGTCTTACCGTTTTTAAAGTTACGTATAAGAGTGCGAAAACAACTTTTTCACTATAAAAAATGTTCGATTTCATAAACACGAGATTTCTTTAAAATAAAATTTAATAGTATTATATTTTGGGAATTACTTCATGGACAGGCCAGAAAAAAATACTGACTGTTGACATTAGAACTGCTGTATTCTGAACTTACTTCCTCATCGTCCCAGCAGTGTACGGGGGGGGGGGGGGGGGGGCTGACTTTGAAACACTTATGTTGAGGACTGTCAGGGAGGAATAAATGTTACATTGTGAAAAATTTCGGGGGGAGGGGCTGGCCCGTGCCTCCCCCCCCCCTCTGGATACGGCCTTGGAAAAGGTAACATTTGTTCCTTTTTAAATATAAATACATTTTCATACCATTGTACTTGTCCCATTGGCCCCCAATCTCCCCTATATATTATAAGGCAAAGTGGTGTTGCTGTAGACAATTTTTAGAAATTTGGTCAAGGTACTTTACTGAACATCACTTAGGACAATACTGTGTATCATTATCAACAAAAATTTCATCTTCATTTAAAATGACGCATAAGCTAATTTGGGTATTACATTGTAGCGGTGCGAGTCAGTCCATCAAATAGCCCTCTTTGCTCCTGCCCAGGGGGCGCGCCATTTGGGAAAGCGGTAAAGAATGCGCCTACTACCAAAACGATCTTGGTTCTACTCCCGGCGCTTCACGGCCACACTCGCACCGTTACATCTGGTGACCCGGCATTTACGCACGCAGCAATGGAGACCCGAACACTCCACAGATGGCGCCACGAGATGACTTGCTCGCACGCATTCGTGCAGTCTGCACGCGCTCGCACTTGAGCCCAGCCACGGATCCGAGCAAACAGGCCCAAACTTCCCTCACTCACGCAGCAACCTCAAGCAGCCTTTCTCTCGCGCTGGTGCACCCATCTGTGGTAAAATATCGTTCACTCTTCCCCTACTCGTTCACTGGGGGCGGAGTATGTAGCGGTGCGAGTCAGTCCATCAAATAGCCCTCTTTGCTCCTGCCCAGGGGGCGCGCCATTTGGGAAAGCGGTAAAGAATGCGCCTACTACCAAAACGATCTTGGTTCTACTCCCGGCGCTTCACAGCCACTCTCGCACCGTTACAACATGTTTTTCAAGAAAATATAACTAAGGGTTTAAATTGTTTTAGTTTAAAAGTAATTTAAATCTGACCCAAAAAATAAACTTTTAAGTAAAATGTATAACAATTGGTATCTTAATTAGCATGAAACCTTATGCATCTATACTTATTTATTGTTGAGAACACTACAACATTAAAACTTTTTAAAAAGATGACATACCTTATTAAAAATCAATTTTAATTCATTTCTTGCATGCATTTGTACAGTAAATCTTAAATGGTATACGGTTTTAATAAATATATGTTTAATTTTAATTCATCATAAGTATGCTTTCATTTATACCGCAAAGAAAAAAAGTACGAAGTTCATACATTTTTTTGTATTGTATTTTTTTTTAATAATTGCAGTGATTATACAAATGTGCTGATACAAGACTTGTAATTTTGGATTGTAAAAAAACCGGGGGGGGGGGGGAATCCTAATGGTCTTTTGATTACGTTTGACCGTGAATACTTAAGGCATTCGTTTTTGATTGACTTTTAGGATGTATCTTTTTAAGTAAAACATATTATAAGCACCATCACTTCAGTATAAAATGGGATTTACATTGTACCTTTAAAATATTCATTTTAAAGTTTTAAAAAAGGCTATTTTTGCCTCTAAAATTTCAGACCTATATGTGTCTCCTAAATTCAGAGGCAAAAACAATGCATTTTTACCGCTGAAAATTTAGAGCTACAACGTGCCTCTGAAATTTACGAGAAAACATGTAAATAATGTACCTCTTAAATTAAAAGGCACAGAACAGAACATTTTGCCTCTTAAAATTAAGAGGTACAATGTGCCCATTAAATTAAGAGGCACAAAAACGACATTTGTGCCTCTTAAAATTAAGAGGTACAAATGTACCTCTGAAAATAAGAGTCACGAAAATGACATTTTTACCACTTAAAACTAAGAGGTACAATGTAACTCTGAAAATAAGAGGTACGAAAACGACATTTTTACCGCTTAAAATTAACAGGTACAATGTAACTCTGAAATTAAGAGTCAAAAATGTTCCCAATGTGCCTCTTAATTAGGCGGTACAGTTTTTAGAGTGTAGGAGAAACATACGTTTAAAATTTTTAATTAATCAAGGAATTTCTTCCGATACCACATTGTAATTCAAGTTTTCAAAATCAGACAATAGTAGAAATAAGAGCATTTCAATTTTTTTACGAATGCTTCCTATGCCAGTCCACAACTTTTGTGCATTATCGGGAAAACAATTTACGTAAAAAAGTAATTTTTACACTCCGTCCTTATACAAATGTAAATTTATTACTTCGTTTTTTTTCTTTTACGTTAGCAATTAAAAATTCCGCCATTGTAATATTATTTTCGCGAACCCCCTTCCGACACCACGCGAACCACTGTGGGGGTTCGCGAACCACCAGTTGAGAAACTCTGTTTTATTACAATGAATTGAAGTGTAAAGTAAAATAAGAGAAATGGGCTATTAACACATAACTCAGCATGCTTGACTATGCCATTCACATAAGGTGTGAGAATGTACCCTAAAAGCAATAACTTACCAATTTTTGGGACTTTTGCGCTACCGCAAATTGAAAGATTTTGACGGTTTTAATTTTTTTTCGTACTTTTCAACCCTTTTAATAAAGGATTTTGACTATAGCAGTTAAAAATTGTAATGGCTGAGTTCTGCGAAAAAACTTGTAAACTGACTTGATTTTCATAAAAAATCAAAATTTTAAGTGCAATGCGCTAGCTAGGGGTTAAATAAAAATTTGTTTTTTAATTTGCATGTTACTTACCTACCTCAGAAGCAAGTTTTCCGCGGTATAGCGCTTCGAAAAAAAAAACATTACTTTTTTTAGCTTTCTGCACTCTAATGTATGATAAAAATAATAATTTTCTTAGTTTCACAATTTAAGCAGATTTTAAGAGAGTAAAAAGACAAGAGTTTTCTCTAACGGTGTGAAAAAACAGCTGAGATTTACGTTTACAATAAAACTGTTTATTTTTGCCAGCTCTTTTTGCTAAGCTACATTCGTTTTATTTTTCCTCCGCGCACTGAAATAAAAACCGGAATATTTTGCGACACTTTCATGCCAGAGAATACATAAAAATCTAATTTATAGATGAAAAATATTTTACATATAACAGAAAGTATTTCTTTAAAGAAAGCTTACCTGAATTGGATACAATTGAACACAAAAATAAGAACATGTATTGCGTTCCGGTTGCATAAAATTCCGAAAACCTTTGTTTATTGAGCGAAAATTCTTGCTTTCTAGAAACAGCTGTAAATATATATTTTATGTCATGCAGATAAAATATCTTTCAGCATGTATGGAAAAAGGAATGCTCAGTTTATTTTGGACTAGGAAAAAAAAGAACGTAAAACTCTTGGAATGTACGCAAGAAATTCTCTGCAAAAGAATTAAATTCTGCTTAATTGAAGTCATGCAAAATTGAAGAAATTATTGGAAAGCCTGAAAGAAATACCGTGTTTTTTAATGGTTAATTCCATACCTTATTTGCCCTGTCTGTCATACCGTTGTGTTTATTAGTTCTTAACTAAGAATTGAATTTGACCGAGGAATTCTGAAACACTTATGAGCTTTTAATATTCTGAAACGATCATTCAAGAGCCACGAACGTTCTGCAGCACTTGTGAGCCTTAACATTCTGAAACGAACATTCACGAGCCACGAAACTTCTGAAACACTTATGAGTCGTAACATTGTGAAATGATCATTCAAGAGCCACGAACGTTCTGCAGCACTTGTGAGCCTTAACATTCTGAAACGAGCATTCACGAGTCACGAAAATTCTGAAACACTTATGAGCCGTAACATTGTGAAACGAACATTCACGAGCCAAGAACATTCTGAAACACTTATGAACCTTAAAAGCCTAATGAGTGAAAAAAAATGTACTGTAAAAAATTCTGGTCCAACTTTTCATCAAAAAAAGAAAAAAAAGAAAAAGAAAAAGAAATTGGGAAAAATGGTGAAATTTAGTTGCAACCAACTTTAGGAACCATGAATGTGAAACTAGGAATCATTATAAAGGTTCCTAGCTTCACATTCAATGGTGAAACTAGGTGAAAAAACACCATTATAATGGTTCAACTTAGTACAAAATGTTGGTTGCAGCTAAGTTTCACCATTTTTTTGGTAAAAGGTTGAACTAGGATTTCTTACAGTGTGCAGTGTGATAAAATAGCAAAGATAAAAAGTTTGGCTGCTTTAAAGTAAAAAATAAAGTAAGAGAGCAATGTAAAAATTCAAAGTAAACAGTTTTCTTCCAAAATATGAAATTCCATCACATAAATCTTCATTACACTGGGATCAAAGGAAAAAGAAATATGAGGTTTAAGATACATCAGCATACGAAGAAACATTCAGGAATCGACTTTATGGATTATTTTTAAAAAATACGACATTTAAATAAAATGCTTACAGTCTGGCGTGAAAGTTTCGCTTCGATGTTATCTTTTATCAATAATACTTTAGGCGAGTTTTTGGAGCAGTTGCATCGTATACATTTCAGTTTCTTTTGAATATTTCGAAAAATTGCTTTGCATTCCAAAGAAATTCATTTTCATCTCTTGGCTATATTATCAATATATATATTTATGCTCATACTTACTATTGTGTTATGAAATATAAATTTTTATTGCCGATGTATTTCGTAAAGGATATTTACTGCTTTCATATTTTATGTGATTCTCTGCATGGTAGTTATAAATCAGAATTTCATCATATTCTTCAATGATTTGATGCTTTCTCACTTGTGATGGTTTATAAATATAAAATAGGATTTATTTCATTATTTTGAAAAAGTGGAAAATTCCATGAGTCTTTTGTGTCATTTTTGTTTCATTTCAAGTATTAAATATTAAAAAACCTTGATGAATTTTGGTGTGCTTATTTTACAAATAGTGGAAGGATTTTCGTCTAAAAGACAAGTATTTTGAACTATGTATTATGTAAATACATGTGACAGATATGACAAAATTGGACATGTTTGAACGAGATAAATTCAAAACTTTATTTATTTGACTCAAATTCTTCCACTATTTCTAAGGCTTTCCTCTTAAGCATGAGGATATGTAAGTACACCAAAAATTTATTTTTTTAATATTTAAAACCAAAAAGGAAGCACAAGAGTTGTGTTGTGTCATATGTATCTCATATGGATTAACCGAGTATGTATTACATTAAAAAAAATACACCAGCAAAATTACTACCAACTGATAATTATTATATAGACAACTCTACTTCCTCTACTATCAATCAATCAATCATAGTGTGTACACTTAAAGTGTAGAATTCCAAATATTTCATGAAGAAATGAAAAGATTTTATCGTAATCAAAATTCTATCGCAGTTTCTAGAGAAAAATCTTTGGAAATAGATGACTTACTAATAACAAAAAAAATAAATTGAAAAAAAAAAAAAAAAAACCCTTGGAGATTCAAAATCACTTTCATAATTTTTCCCAAATTTCCCCTAGCTTTTCATGGAATCGAACAATGTTTACTCTCTTTTCTAAAAAGAAAACGAATTCTCACCGTATAGATGTATGGAAATGAAATAAGTTTCCTACAAGGCTATGATTTCAGTCTTTTCTCGTTTACACACACAATGAAGAAAAGAAAATAAATAAATAAAGGGTAAAAAATGAATAAAAAGGTTAAATTGGATCAGAGATAAAAAATATTGCTCTAAAAAAAAATAATTATAAAAAATTATAATTTCAATTCGTTTTTATTTAATTATGTGAGAATCACATGGGTATATATAAATTATAAGTTAAAACTATGTTTTATTTAATTTTATATAATTTGAATATTAAATGCATGAGGTGTTTACATGAGTTTGTTATGTATATTTTTTCATATATTTAGATGCATAAGGGAAAGGAGGGTAAGAGTACGCAGTCGCTAAGAGTGCGCAGGGACTTTTTTCCCTGTTGGCAACACTGCAAGCAGAAGCGAGTGTGATCAACTCAACACGTTTGTTTTCAGCTTGCTCAAGAGACCGCCATTGTTATTTTCATACTTACTGTCGTTTATTTATCAGGTAAAATATGATTTCTGCATGTTGGTATGTAATTTTTTTGTGAAGAAATATTATTTTTTTGTCTATAAAGGATTGGTGTTTGTTTTTTAAGTAGATATCATTATGAGCTTTGTTCCCTTCCGAACAATGTGGGCATGTCAGAATTTTACTATTGTGAATGCTACAGCCATCTATGGACGATTTTGAGGAGCAATACATCGGCGGGTAAGAGTACGCACATAAGGAAAAGGTAGAGAGAATTAGAAGAAGCAAAGGCTAATCGAGCTGCTGTGAAAAGTAAAAGGGGGCCAAAACTGAAAAAGGAAAAACCGTAAAAGCAAAGAAAAAACTTGTTCTGCAATGTAATCGACAATCCAGTTCCCCCAATAAGTTCAGCAAACAATGAGGCGACAATATGCCCAGGCTGGGCGAACAATCATATAATGAAGATTGGATCCAGTGTGGATCATGTAAGTAGTGGTGGCATGATGAATGTTCCAGTTACGAAGGCATTAGAGCATTTGTATGTGACTACTGCTAAATTTTCTGAATGCGTACTCTTACCCTTCCTGGGTGCGTACTCTTATCCGCCAAGTCGGGTAAGAGTACGCATTTGCAATTTTTTTCCGCTTGCTTTCTTTCACATATTTTTTAAAGATAAAACTTTCATTTTGTGTACCTAAGTTTCTAAGTTAATAAACTATGATTCAGTCAATTTTCAAGGTTCTCACTTATCAATTCTCATTTTTATAACGAACAATCCACTAGGTGCTTACTCTTACCCTCCTTTCCCTTATGTATTGCAGCATTAAGTTTGAATATCACAAAGTTTCTCTTAAAATTTTTTTACTTGAAAGTTAATAAAATATCATACGTAACAAGTCGAGGGCGAACATTTTATATCATTTTTACAAATTTTTTAACGGCCATAAATACATGTAGAGTGATAGGTATACAGTCCACAATTTTAAAGCCTAAATTTAAAAAAAAATAAAATTATTAGTTAATTTTGCATATGGGGAAAAATAACACTGAAATAAATTGCGAATTTCGTGCACTGAAGTGATATGTTTTTCAAACTACATAGCTTTCTACAATATTGTGTGTGTAATTTTTTCAGTACCATACCTGCCAACTTGTCGAGGTAAGAAGTCAGAAGATGTTTTCTAAAATTCAGAAGAATTCAGAGAAAAATGGAAAATGGTGATGTTATTTTCCGACTTGGAAAACAAATCCCTATTTACTAAATACATATAAGGGGAAAAATACACCCGCACTTACTTCTACATGGAAATTATTAAATTTTAAATAACCTAGTCATGATCACAAAAATATAAATAATCCAGTCATTGATATGAGTACCTCTGCTAAAAATGAAAAGGAAAAAACAACGTTAACAAAGGACAAAATTCAGGAAAAGCTACAGACGTGTTTTGATGTTACAAAGAACTTGTTTTTCAACGCAAAAGGAGTGCACGTCTGGGTGAAACACAAAAGATTTTCACCCAGAAGGGTGCTGTCACACCAAAGGCGACAAAGACCAAGAACTTGTCTTTTGTCATCTACGCAAGCGCAGAGTATAGTTTTGAAGGCAAAAATATGCTCTGCTCTTGCGCAGATATGAAAACGGCAAGTTTTTGGTCTTTGTCGTCTTTGGTGTGAAAGCACCCGAAGACTACATCTTTTGCATTGAAAAGAAATACGTTATAACATCAAAATACATATCTGCAATTTTTTGAAAATTTTGTGCATAAAATATGGTTTTTGTTTGGGCACAAATAAAAAATGGGCACAAAATTGTATGGCAATCAATCTAGTTTTGTAAAAATTCCTAAAATTTCAATGAAAATTGCCGAAATCAAAAATTCATTGCGGAAAGGAAAACTCGGAAGAAATGGATTAGGAACGTAATATCGTAAAAGCTGACCAATTTCGAAAAAGCACGAAAAAATGATAAAACGTTGACGGACATGCAGCGTGGAAAAAATAATAATTTGCCGAAAAATAGAAATATGTGGCATGTGTATAGAGGAAGATTCATTTAATATTAACTCCCATCCTCCCCCTCCCAAAATACCTTTTAAAAAGAAATAGCGCTAGCTTATCATAACACAGAATGTAATTAATGCTACCTTACACATTTTTCAACATTAAAAATTTAGAACATTATTAGCAAATATCAAAATTCATTGGAATTATCTTCACCTAAGCAAGACATCAGAATATTACAAGAAAAAGCATCAAACATCGTGCACTACAAGCAAAAACAAAGAAGAAACTTCCTGGTATAATTAAATTCCTTCGCGTTCCTGGTAATACGATGTTGTATCTTATTAAATATTCAATTAAAATATTTGTTTTTAACTGATAATTACGTGACTTTTAATTATCAGCTACAAAAATGTATTTATGAAAACTCAACACAAAATTTCTTGACTTAATGAAAAGTAAAAAATAATCAATTATTTCGTGAATATTTTTTGATCTTATCCATAATTGACTGGTTCTTTTCTAAGCATTTTCGAAAGCTTTACATCGTTGTCTAATCTGATGCGTTTGCAATTAAACAAATCTGAGTAAAAATAACTTCCATAAATGAGTTGATATTTGATTATGGCATGAAAGTAATTATATACTTAATTTAGTGAAAATATTATTATGATAATGTATTTGATTAACCGTTTAGTAAGTTTTTGCAATCTTTGAGTATTGTAATTTTTCAGTTGCTGTTTTTTTTTCTAATTTATACAAGTGAAAAATTACTTCTCCTTGACATTGGAAGCCATCGTAAATTGTAACAGATTATAGCGACTTTATGCATACGCGTCATTTCACTAATTAGATCTATTTAATGAATGTAAAACTTGTTCAACGCCCCAGTTCCTAGTAGCATTGAAATAAAAGAGTTTATCTTTCTAAAGAAATTATATTTGTAGGTCTTATTTTCATTGAACTCAGGGGCAAGTTTCCGAATTCGAGGACAAAAGAACATGTTTTCGAGGAGTTAGTATTTGGGGGCACAATGAACCAGTATTTATAAATCTTCAAATTTGGGGGTCTTTTCACGCCCCTAAATAGTAAATCTTTTTCTGGAGACTAAATAATATTAGTAAAACTCAAATTCGGACGTTATCCCTGAAATTCTAGGCCGTATGCACAGTGGACACCCATAATCTAAAAAACTAGTATGTGGACCAGTAAATTGTTGGATTTTCTCTTTTGGCGGGAAAATTTTGTTATTCTTGGGGAAAAGTTTTCTTTGGTGTTTTCCAGCTTATGACTATTGAGATTTTCATACTGAAATACGAATATGTTGAACCACCAAAACACACTAGAAAAACCCGAATGTTAAGGAGGTACACGTGTATGAATGTATGTAAAGTTGTAAAAATTAATGTTTTTTAAAAATTGGTGGTTTTCAGAATTTAAATTCCAATTGTAGATACACAGTTATGGAACAAATAAGCACTACTACTTCTATGGGTCTGAATATCTGCTTCTTTGCTGGACCGTCATACAATTCGGTCCATAGCTTGACGAATTAGAACAATATTTTATCCTCAAGAATTTATCTTTATCTTGATTTTAAGGATTCTTTCGGCAAACGATGAAATCCTTTAACATTTTCAAGTTTTACATCATTTAAGTGTGAGTAAAAATTGTTTTAGTTAAAACTTATACAAAGATTCCATAAAAAAATAAAATAGGATTTATAGTCTTTACTTACCTCCTTGTGGTCAAGGCTTAAATGTAAGACGCTCTCTCTGTGTCGGCGTAAAAACTATGCCTAGCATTTATATTAATCTCATTTCTTCAGAACCAGGTAGCCTGTTATGCATTGAGAACTACCGTTCTTGTCTCTATTCATATAGTACGTATTTTTACCCAATTCTTTAGAAGCGTCACAATATTAAAATTATAAAGAGATAACAATTCAACGTTAAACGCACCAATAATAACGAAAAATTACTTACACGTGCTTCAATGCTGCAAGGAAATTCCTTTCAATGCAAAAGAAGTGAACTTCTGATTGAAAGTGTTCAGACTTAAAATTTGGGCTCCTTCAGGGAGGAGTTTCGTCCAGCAGGTTGACATATTTTGCATTGAAAAAAGGGGATTGTTGTAAAACCGAAACATGTGCAAGCTATTTATATTGCTATTTGTTGGTTCAACGCTGATTTTTAAAAATTTATTATTCCAATAGAAAGGAAAACCTATTACTCTTTTCTCCGAAATGTATTTTTTAACAATAATAAAATGAAACTAAAAGCAAATTAGTACTTAAAAAAACTTAATTTAAATATGTATGTGTTACGGTTAAAGCGCGAACTCTAGGAAATCCTAGATTTTACCGGAAAAACCTAGCTTTTACCAAAGGCCTGGTAAAAGTCCGAAGTATGCTTCAATAAGATTCCATTTCGGGCTTTTACCGAACCTTTGCGGTTAAACCTAGGACTTACCAACGTCTTCCTGTAAGAACCCGAAACGAGGGGTTTAAACCGACACTGAATAGGTCTGTTCACGGGCGATACTTTTCCGCTTCCTCCTAAAAGCCAAAATCAGTAATAGCCGTTGGTACTGATATTACAGCTGACGAGTTTTACGTTCTTGTTACTATATTTGGTAAATGAAACCCTTTGTAAACAAGAAAACAGTTTAACTTTTGCAGAGAAAAATATTTAAGCATCGAAGAAGTTGGTACAGAAAAAATAAGTGTACGTTAAGTGTTTAAAAAAAGAAAAGAAAAAAGAAACTTTCTTTAGTTGGGGGAGAAGGACTCAGAAAATTCAACTGTTCAAGAAAATGCACGACGAAGATGTGCTTGTGTAAATTAGGTGATCGACTTTAATTTAAAATGCCATGACAGTCAACCCTGTTGTAACAAGTAGTTAGAAGACATTTAAAAAAAATTTCCAATTATATTTTTTTCTTAGCTATCAATTTAATTTTTTTTAACTATTCCTAAAATTATTTAAAAAAATTGTTGACATTTCTTTAGTAGCTAACGAGAGAATTCTGCATTAGTTCTGTTTTTTCACACTTCTTATTGGTAAAATGACATAAATACTGCTTTTATTTATATATTTTTTCATTTCTTATAACTCTTTGAAAAATAATTGCAAAAAAATTCCATCGACATTATATTTTATCTTGACCAATTGTATAATTTATATTATCAATAAAAAAGTAAAGTGTGTTTTAAACGTTTTTGAGACACACTGTTTACAATATATCTGTAAATAGAAAATCTTGTAATACGTAACTCTTTACTTCGGGCTTTTAGTGGAAAGTGTTGCTAACTCTTAGGTTTTACATCTTGGTAAAACTCAGAAGCGGAATCAAATTCAATCATACGTCCGAGTTTTACCAAGCTGTTTTGGTAAAACCTAGGTTTTGCCAAAGTAGGAGGATTTACCAGATTTCGGGTATATACGGTTACATATATATATGTATTCAATTCCCCGAGTTCAGTTTGACAAAAGCTTGGGGAATTTTCGACTTGACGATTTCAAATTTGACATTTATATATTTTCACTCTTTTTTATACAAAAATAAACACTCTCATTTAAGGAGCCTTACATTCTCGAGAAGTCTTCAAATGCATTATTTACTACTTATATGAGTTTGTTTATATGAATGTTAAAACTCAATTCTGAAATTACAAGAAGATTAATCTAAAGTTGATTAAATTGCCTCTTTCACCCATTGAAGCTTTCCACACTCAGAAAGCTTTAAGAAAATATTCAATTAAAGCTTTTTAAACCCGATTCGAGCGTTATTACCTTGCATCTTGAGATATATTAGTGCTTTTTTTCAAAGATAAAAATAACATAAATAATGAGTAATTAATAAGGCAATTGCAGAACAACTTAGACAAATTAATTTTCTTAATTACTTCGTGAACGTATTTAGAGAATCTTATTAGTAAAAAATCTTTTATTGAAAGTAAATGTTTTTTTTTTTGTGAATGATTTACGTTAAGCAGTCAAAGTCTATTAATGGAAGCAAAAAATTAAATTGGCTGAAAGTAATTATTATGGTAATTACTTAAATACGTACATTTTTACGTCTTTTATAATCAGCAATTCGCTTTTTCTTATCTGTACTCCTTGAAAACAAAATCACTTGTTTTATTGAACAAAAAAATTTTTTTTTCTTAGAATTTCTAGAATAAATAAGTAAAATAAATACTGAAAAAAAATATTTCGGTGTTTTGAGGACCAATAATTCAGGATGTCTAAATTCTGGAACACAAAAAAAGTTTGTACTTCATCAGAAATATTTGCAGCGCGTCATTTTTCAGTCTCCTTGTAATATATTATTTAATGCTTTTATGTACGGGTAAGAAGCTAGTTGTGTTTGTTCAAATATTAGAGTACTTCTAGAATAAGTTTTAGAAGAAGTTAGCTTTAGTTTGTACTCAGATATTGATTTTCTTTTATTCATCTTTACTATGAATGTCTGGTCTCCCAAGTATTAATTTATCATTCCTTTTCACGTTTGCGCGTTTTTTCTTTAAAATTGTAATTATTTTTATTTTTCCTAGTTAAAATTTCAACTTGGATAATTTTTGTACTTCTGACACTCTTTTAAATGTGTAGCTTTCACTGTAAATGTGTAATTTTTTGTATAAGCAGTTTAGGAAACCGTAACTTCCCTGATATTAGGTTCAAGTATGCGACGAATTATCAAAAATTTTAACAAACGGGAAAAATGTAAAATTTTCCGCCATAAGGCGGTTGCCTATTTACCTTATTCAACTTTACTAGAAATTCGGTTCTTGTACTAGCCAACATGACATGCTTATATTTTCGCATATGATTTAAAATCGAGTCTACACTGTTAAAAAATTATTCCCTTTCTTGCTATCGTTTTAATAGCATTTAAAATAAAAATATTTAACTTGCACATAAAATATAATTTCAATGAAAATATGCGACGCAAATGTATATCTTATTTCGGATGAGACATTCCTTCACAACGTCTGAAAATGTAAAGTAGTTGCACATTTAAAATTGAATTTGCCCTCATTTTATCCTTATTAAAAGGAAGATACCAGCTTCTTAGAATTTCAAGCACATATTTAATAAATTACTATTAGATTTATTAAGAAATAATGAAAAATAAATTAAAGACTACTCACATAAAAAAGACACCCCGCCAAGTAGTTCGTGAAAAAGTGTAACTTAATGATAAATAGTTTTCCAATACTTAGCTCTGAAGAAAAATTCAATACTTTATGAAATTCTAAGAGGACTTAAAAAATAACTTAAGTCGTCGGCAGTTCGAAACATATTTATCTTGTTAAAAAAGAATTTTTGAGTTTTTTTATTAGCATACTTTCTCATTAAAAAAAGCACGAAAGAAGGTTCAAAGCAGGGATTCTCAAAATTTTCCTAGCTATGACCTCCTTTGAAGAACTAAAACTTTCACACGACACCCTATTCGTCCAGTCGCATAATATCTGACCTGTTCATGGTATCTATCATCAGATTCCAAAGTCAGATAAAAATTTTTTTTTTTGAAAAACTCAACTTTCCTTTAAAACCCCCGAAAATTGTCCCTTTAAAATTGTTAAAATTTTGTGCTTAAATTTTTTTTTTTTTTTTTTGCAAAATCTTTATTTCGGAATCGGTTCTGAGTATAAAACGTGATTTTGGGAATTTTTGAGGCAACTTTTCGAAGAAAAAAAATCGCTTCTTACACTCTGTAAAACACGGAATGTAAATATGATATTTTTATTATGCGATTTTGAAGAAAAGAAATCGCAGAAGTAAGGTGGAAGCTAAGAACACAAAAATAAATTTCGTAATTCTTATTTACAGTTCACGAAAGTTTTTAATGGGAACAATCATATATTTTTGGTTGATTCTGAAAAAAAAAAAAAAAAAAATCAAAGGGTATCATAGGAGATTTGACTTATATATGATATATTTGACTTATGATATCTCTCCGGCATCCCTTATCTCTCGTTATGACACCCAGTTTGGGAACATCCGGTTTAAAGTATCGTAAAAGCACCTCTAAAAATATAAATAAATTAATTCGAGAAATATTTTTAAATAAAAAGAACAATGAAATTAGTGGTGTGAGAAGGAGGAAACGTGTCTGTTGCTATGCCCGTTTGCCCACTCCTAATACGAAAGTACTTCAGAGTTATGAATTGGGATACAAAAGGAATTTGAGGTCTCGCGAGTCTTGAACTTTAAGTAGCTATCTAATAGTTTTTGATGCTTGCTCATTTAAAAGTACCGTAAAAAATTAACTTTTCGTTAAATGTTTTTTATCCAATACGTATACCTCTATGATACAAATAAACCCTATATACCGATTACGTGTGCATGTTCATAAACGGACGTTTAATGTGTTATTATAATCATTATTGTTTTATTCCTCAAATAGAAAAACTACCAGAGTAAGATCCAGAAAACGTTTTCTTCAGTAAATAGATGTACAGGTTTTTTTCACAGAAAATTTTGGACCATTCATGGAATAAATACTCAATTATGAAACTTTGTGAAAGAATAAATAACCATTCTAATTTAGAAAAAGGTTCGTAAGATTTTTAACAGAATGATTATGCTTCCGTCTTAGCTTAGTAAATAGGGGGTCGAACAGTGAGAAGCAATGCTTCCAAATTATACAATACAACTTTCACCATGAGATTAAAAATGTAGCTTCTTTTTTTTTGGACTTGATTTTCTTTATTATGTAAGTAATTCTTTTTAACAAAGTTTACTAAATGTAGTTTTGCTACTGACATATTTCAAAGAGACTATTCTGAACTATACGAAGGGCGGCATTGAATTCTTTTTTAGTCTTGAGTTCTTTTTTAGAATGAAAGCTTCAAATATTACACTCAAATAAACATGATATACAAAAGAGTAGCAGAATAATTCACGTGATGTTACACATGAGACCATTCCTTTTCCTCCAATAAATATTTGTCCAAAATTTTTTTTCTGCTTATGCAATTTAATTAAATAGTTTAGTTTTTTCAGCACATGTTTTGTTTCTTTTAAAGTTCAACAAAGGGTAATTCATTTATGCTTAATGTCATACAATACGTAAATGAAAACAATTTTTTGATTTCATTTTACCATTTTGAAGAATCAGGAAGATTTTATTCACGAAAAAAAATTCATTCGAACGTTTTATTTGGACTCTTGGGCCTTGCATGGCCTAAAAGGTTTGCCCCCAAAAGTAAACAACCTTTCTTTTGTAATACAATTCCCTTGTCCTTTCTTGAGATAAGTGCTGCTTATTCAAGCACGGTGACTTTTGTTGGAAAAGAATTGTTTATCGCCAACCAGAAAGAACACAACTGTCGGAGAAAATAAAAGCCTGGGTGTACTGTTTGCAATACAATTTTAAACGAACAAATTGATTTCTGTTTTGAATTTTCAGACTGTCACTTCTGTAACACTTGGGGCTGTCATATATTATAAATAATTCTTTATGCATTGAAGGTATTGTATGAAAAGTATACGACATATTCCTATCCACTAAGTGCTCGTCGATTCGCAAAAGTTTCGCAGAAATTTTTTATTTGAATTATAAATTTTTAATGTTGATTTTTCAAAACAAAACTGATTGTCATTTCATTTAGGGTATAGTAAGGCTTGAGAAACAGCAGTGAGCAAATCCAGTGTGGATATAAATGTACGGTGAATACCAAAAACAAAAGAACATTGCATGATAGAATAAAAGGTAAAATTTCAACAGCAGCAAGAAATGTGTAAGCATATTTTCTAAAATTCATTTATTTGTAAATTACTGTAAATGTACAAATAAATAATTAAAAATATCTGAAATGGTCTAATGAACAGTGATGTACCACTGGTCCCGCAGACTGCTGAGCTTTATTTCGTTGAGGTCCGAATCGGTTTTTAGTGATTTCAGCTCAGCAGACCACCAATGATTTGGAAGGCCGATAAAAACTCATATTTATTGAACACATTAAATAACGATAGGCACAATCAGAAGTATAATAAGCATTTTTATGTGACCACTTAATGAATACCTTCAGTGATATGCGTAAATACTTTTGAACTATCAACCATAATTTGCGGAAGACCAAGTACTTGTTCTTAAATTTAGAAATAAATGTCTTATTTTTCTCATGACTAAGAAATTACAGCTTGAACAAATGATCTTTAAAGTTTTCATTGTGTCGCATACGCTATTTGGCTGTGAGGATCTTCATAAGAAACTGGGCTGAACTGTTGCGAAAAAGTCCAATATTGTGCTACTTTTCTTAAATCTTTTCTAGTAAAAAAACCCCCACCGAGAATTGATTTACGAGTGTCCTTAAGACTAAGAAAATAAATTGAATTGTGGAAGCAATTTATTCTTTAATGGGCAGTGAGTGTTAGTGGGGAAGGAATGTTTTTGGCGTTTATTATGATTAGTTTTTGCACTTTGTTGTGAGAGGCGGCGTAGAAAAGCATGAGAATAATAAAGTTCATTTCGTTTCTTTTGGCCAAGTTACTTATTCAGTTACTTCTAGAAAACTCCTGATAAGATAAAGGAGATTGAACGTGGTAGAATTCATAAGTCAAGAAAAAAAAGAAAGAAGGTTTAGCAGTAATTATATGTACCTTTTTTAGATAAATGTTGACATCTTATTATAAAGCAGAATATAATTTCCATTTAGAGTATGCTGTTGATTGCTTAGTTCTGTTTCTATTTATTACTTTTTCATTAAAATCATTGTTTCTAAATATGATAGTTCCTGGTACGGCTGTGCTAAAAATAAAACACACACACCGAAAAAAAGGTTTAAATAAAACGAGTCATGTAATATGAATAAGTAGATCCATTTTTTTGAAGACAGAAAAAAAAACCAACTGTTTCAAAATTGCCTCAACAAAGAACAAAATACGAAAAGTATTTTAATGTACAGAAAAATAAATAAAAGGTCAAAAATATCAGGCATAAAGTAAAAGCGACTCAAAGGGTGCAATTTGTAATTGATTTATTTCTCTTTCTCTCTCTCAAACAATAATAAAGTTTTAAAACTATCATAAAATTTTGAACGTGATTATTACGTAACTTTAAAAGTCAAAGTCGAAACAACTATGTTTTGATTTTGTTTTAATCGATAGAAAGTTAAATAAAATTAAGACTTTTCAGATAACTTTTCTTCTAATCACAGAAGTAAAACTTAAAGCACAATAGCTCCAAATATTCCTGAAAAATTTCAATGCTAATTTCTATTTGGTAATGAGAAACAGAAAACTGTGAGAGTGCAGGTGGAATTACCCTAGGGGTATGTCCATAACCTTGGGGAATGAAATAATGGGAAATGACAATAATGTTGGTTCGTACAATAATGATGCAATGTGAGACGAATGAGAAGAGGCCAGAAGGAATTCCCAGGAAGGAAGGGAAAGCTTCTCGGAGACTGAAGATATTTTAGACTAGCTATTGTATCATTGCGACAGAGCTAGAAACAAGAAGTTCCGTCTAGAACTATGCGAGCCTACTTTCCCGCATGCACCCAACTTCAAATTTATAATCCAGTTATCTCTCTCTCTTTCTCATTTTGCCTTTAATTTTTAATTTCTTTTAAATATACCTTTTTCAAAGGTTAATACATATTCATTAACTCACTCATTCATTCTTTCATTTATTCATGATTCATTTATTCATTCATTCCTTCAATCATTCATTTAATCATTCCTTTATTCGAAACTATCCTTAAAAATCCCGTTCGAAAAATTTCATAGGAAAATAGGTTCACTTAGTTCTGGTTTAACTTCGTACCTGTACATGTTCTACTTCGTAACATCTTTCCGACAAAGTTTGTTCTAAGGAAATGGGTCCGTTAGATCACGAGTTACATGGGATTGAAATTTCTCTGTAGGCACTATGTTAATTTTTCTTTGAACTGCTCAAAAATGAAGAGAAATTGTTTAAATCAAAAAGTATTTCACGCCGAGAGCTTCTTCCAATAAGCTTGTTCATAGGAGCTTGAACCTTACTCCCAGAGTTTACATAATTTGCCCATAGTTGTGAGCAGCTCAAAATTGAACAAGAAATTGCTGAAATCAAAAAGTGAAATACTGAAATGAGATTTCCTAGCCGAGATCTTTCGAATGCAAACAAAATCTTTCGAATCGGACAATTCGTTCAAAAGTTATTATGGGAGGGAGGGGGGAAGGAAAGGCAGACCGACAGATACACATTTCCCCCATCTCAAGTCCCTACTTTCAATTTTTTTCTTTTTCAATCTTTATTTAATTAATTCATTTTTTGAAACTTTTCTTTATTTTTAACGATATTTTTACAATACATTAAGCCTTCTCTCATGCTTTATTATTATTTTTCTACTTTTACGGCTAAGTAGGATAAAAAAGAGAAAAAAAGAAAAGAAAAGAAATGAAAACTGTTATTAAAAGGAGTATATGATAAAAACAGTAAGATTAATTTCAATAACCGAGCCGCCAATTTTTTGTCGCAAAGGTGCTATTTGTGTTTTACGGCCTTAGTGATGTAGCCAAAATTAAAACGATTATTGTCTCAGAACTTGGCAAGTTCGCCAAAATCACAATTATCAAACTATTCTCAAACATTATTATATATTAAAATAGTTATAATCGACTGGCGTAGTGAAGTAAAAAAAATCCGGTTTTGGAAATATATGTTTGTTACAAAATCTAGCGACTATTCAATCTTGAAAGTTGAAAGTTCTTCAAAAGCACACACATCACTTAAATTTCAAATCGTTTTATTTCAGATCATACTTGAAACTAAAAATATTCATTTTTGTCTTATTTGAATCTAGAGCATTATCTTCTTCTTAAGGGTAAAGTCTTGTGGTTTTCATGAGATTCTGGAAGAGCTATTGAAAGTTCAAAGAAAAAGTACTGCATATCTTCATTAAAGTATGGGTAAATTTTTAAGAATAGTTTTCCTTTTCTGGACTTAACTGTCATGTGGCTAAAGAATTTCTGTACTCACAAGCAATTCTGATCTGAAGCAAATTTTGGTGGTATACAGAATGGAGGCTTTTGAAAGAAATGGCTCATTTCTCTTCAGCAGGAGGGGTTGTCTTTCTGCGACGCCTGGTTCGTCGTTTTCCTGATGACCTTTTCCTCCGACCACTGGATCTCCTAGATCGTCTGCGACCCCCGGATCGCTTCCTAGATCGTCTCCTTTTCGGCGAGGTCCTTTTGGAAGATCTACGTCTCCTTCGGGTTCTTTCGCCTACTTTGTATTGGCCTCCCTCTCGAGTCAGAAGTCCGTGTTCCATTGCATTTTTCATGAAAATCTTCAGGTATGGGCTTATCACATCCATATCCAGGTTCTTGTTTGTGCGAAGGTACTTCTTGATATCAGGGAGAGTCATACCACTTCCACCTTGCCGTTTGCGGACGGCATTCATCACAAGACGTCCGATACTTTTCGGTGAAGTTTCCTGTTTTTTCATATTAGGGATGGAGACTTTTTTCAATTTCATCGTGGTAGATTTTTCTGAATCCATCAGCAAAAAAGGCTGTTAAGTAACTATTGGAATTCTTGATGGCTGATTTAAACAAATTTTGTTACGAAATGGTTTCACGAATGGTAGTTTGTTACGAATGATAAGAATTAGTTTAAACCAGGCGAGACCCGCGTTCTTGAAACGAGGTAACAAACGTTTTAAAAATATGTTTTCTTCTTCGTTAATAATTTTCAAGGCTTGTCTTCTCTCTCTTCCATGTACCAATTAATTTTATTTTGCCAGTAATTTCATCAAGTTTGACCGTATTTCGTTAAATAAAATTAAGGCCAATACATATAAGGGTCTTAAATCAAATAAAAGGTCTAACGGCAGCTTCTGGTTTAATTTAGAGCCAACTTATTTTACGGCGCTTTTGGGTTTACCTGGAGCATAGCTAATATATCCAAAAAAAGTGAAGTTTTTCATAGTCTGGTGTGTGAGGAATGTCCGTCAACCGATTTGAAATCATTCTCCAGCTTTTGCTCATCTTGAATTTTGAATAACTTTTGCAAAAATTATCGATACTTATCAGTTATATGCATTACCTCGTCGACGGTTTTGGAAATGTCGCCAATATGGGCACTTACGTATTAACGCCACCGCAGCTACAAATTTGGCGGTTTTTAAGTACCGCCAATCTATTAACACCACCGCAGCTACAGATTTGCTCTAGACTTCAGGATTGCTCTTTATTGGCGCTAATGCGCTAATTCTGCTGCGTTGGCATTAATACGTAAGTACATCAATATGCTATTTAAATTTAATAAAATTGCTTTGTTTATATTTCATTTAGCGATGTTTTACGAGCAAGAAAATGTAGCGCGTATAACAGATCAGTACAAAATAATCACACAAACGTGATTCATACCTTAAAATTCAACATTATTTTTTGACATAAAAAATTTAAAATTCTCTCAAAAATTGAGCCACTTTTTACACTTTGATAGGGGATATACCGCAATATCTACAACGCTATTCTAACAAAGGTAAAATTTCACTCATAATATATTTTTACTATTTAGCCACCCAGAGTATGTCTTGCACTGAAAAAAAAAATCGATTGGCACATTCCACTAAGTGGAGAATTTAATCTTTCCTTTCTGTCGGTACTGTTCTGTACAACATTTCATTCGCGGGCTGTAAAAATACTATATATATTTTATACTATTTTTTCTTGTCACCAGTGTCCGTGTGAATTAAGTTACGGATTAAAATAGAAAAACTCTATCGACGTAGGAAATGGCTTAATCTACTAGTTATTACTTTTTTACGTTCTTGTACAAAGTAAAGGAAATATGTATTGCATTCGCTTCAAATTTCCTACTTTAACTTCAGCCTAAATTTCCATTTTATCATCCTGATCACCCATGAATCAATTTGTACTGGTTTTTCATGTTGTCCGTTCGTACGCAGTATGTTGTCCATGTGTACGCAGTGGCAGATCTGCAAGAGGGGATTGGGGAGATACCCCCCCCCCCCTGTTCTGCCCCCAACAAAGAAATCCACGGGAGGAACAACAGGAGCATTAAACCTTCCTTAAATAAATAAGAATGAAATACTTATGAAAAATAACGAGAAGTTTCGTCTAGAACTACTATACCACCGTACTTTCCCGTATACACTAACTGCAAATTTATAATCTAGCTATCTTCGCTTTCGCTCTCTTTTTTATTTAGCTTCAGTTCTTAATTACTTCAAATATACCCTTTTCAACGGTTAATGCATATTCATTTACTCACTCATTAATTCATTCATTTATTTACTCATTCAGGTATTTATTTACTCATATATTTTTTCATTTATTCAATAATTCATTGACGCATTCATTTAATTATTCATTCATTCAAAAATATCCCTAAAAATCCCGATCAAAAAATTTCATACGAAAACAGGCTCGTTTAGTTTTGGTTAAACTTCGTATCTGTACTTGTTCTACGTCATAACCTCTTTCCGGTAAAGTTTGTTCCAAGCAAATCCGTCTGTTAGATCAGGGTCTATCTAGGATTGAAATTTCCCCGTAGGGGCTAATGTTAATTTTTTTTGAACTGTTCAAAAATGAACAAAAAAGTTCAAATCAGAAAATATTTCACTCCGAGACCTTCTTCCAATTATCTTGTTCATAGGAACTTGGATCTTACGCCCAGCAGAGTTTACATAATTTGCCCATAGGTACTAATATTAAGATTTTTTGAAGTGCTCAAAATTGAACGAAAAATTGTTCAAATTAAAAAGTAAAATATGGACATGAGATGTCCACGCTGATACCTTTCGAATGCAAAAAAAAAAAAAAAATCTTACGAATCGGACAATTCCTTCAAAAGTTGTTGGGGGGAGGGGAAGGCAGACATACCGACCGACAGACACACATTGTCCCCATCTCAAAACTCCACTATAAAAAGTCTTTTTTTAAAATATACATATATAACTATTCCACTTATTTTTGACTTTTCTTCATTTTTAACGATATTTTCCCGAGGGAAAGTAGGCTGAAAAGCAGTGAGTAAACTTTCTTGTGAACTCCTTGAAACAATATTCCAGTTTAACAATTACCAAAGTTTTACTTAAAAATAATCTACATAATCTGTATTCATCAACGATGTGAACCGTTGATGAACACATGATGTTTCATAAAAAGGTGAAACGTTTGAGCAAAAGAAATAAAATTTTGCATGCATGTGAAGACAAAAACGATTCAAGGTTCCATTTCCATTACTTTGAAGTCACTTTTGGAACACTGATTCTGGTGAACCTGGAAACCAATATGTAATTATTTTTCTACCTAAATTAGCTCTGCATTTAACACATTTTTTACGCGACTTAAATTTGATACTTTTTAAGCATCATTTGGCTGTGCATTAGAGAAAAGTATTGTATCGGTATTTTAACCCCCTTACGCATTTTCCGGTGTCTGACACGGGAGAAAATTACTGGCAAATTTGTACATGCCCGTCTCTCACACGGACGATCTTGTAAATCGCGTTATTTCATTTCTAATGCCCGTCTGAGAGATTAGTTCCAGTAAAAATAGATGAGCTAGATTATAATTAATATCTTTTGTAACTTTTACTTACCCCTAGCTCCTTAGTCACCACCCAATTGAATATAAGTTCCTACCTAGATCGTGAAACTTTTAGAAGTACATTTAGGGTGCTTTCACATGAAAGTCGACAAAGACAAAAAAAAATGTCTTTTCTCATCTGCGCATGCCAAAAATAACTTTCACTATACTTACACTGTAAAAATTTTGCGTCTAGCTGTTATCATTTCTGGTGTTCAGCTGTTGTAAAGTTGCAAATTTTTCATTTTTTGATGCATTTGAAATTCTCTTAAGTATCTGCCTTAAAAAAATACAGACAGTATAACGTTTCTTAACACATGAAATTTGTTAAATCCGTTATGTATTGAAATTTCATTGCAATTGCGCATTTCTATGAAAATAGGATAAATGAGCAATCGTACTGAATTTCGATGCGTACATGAGTTAACCCATTCGAGACCGACTGCACATCGTGTGTGCAATAACAGTAATGTGCAATTACACTGTGCAACAAATTTGAACTTTTTTTTGTCCTTTAGATGAAACTATGTGATTCTATATAAACAAAAGGTGCTTAATTCAAATATCCAAACCAAAATGGGCCACCACGTACCGTTTTTCCTGGAGACCCACTTCTCATATTTATACAATTTGGTTATAGAAGAATGTAACTGCGGCTTACTTATTGAAAACACAAACACAAAAAAGAATTTTTTTGGCCGTTTCATGTTGTGGGCATCTGAAAGTAACCCAAGTTCATTAAAAAGACCTCTAGAATGGCAACGGTTTCACTGTCAATGACAAAGATATAATTTATAATAAATTAAGTCGATAAATTACGAAAATGTGAGCATTTATACAGAATATACGTAAAAAGCTAAAATGTGGAATTTTGGAAAAATGGTACGTGATAGGCAAAAAATAATTGCAGATTCGTAATTCTCAGCCAAAAATACATAAGAAACAGACATTTTCATCCAAAGGACATTTTTCGTGTTGCACAGTGTTATCAGTTATTCTGAGTAAACTATTCGTCGAAATAAAATTTTTCTTGAACTAATGAAATCTGCAAAGTACAGGAAAATTGTACGGTGTGCAATGAACTTATTTATGTGAATTCACTTATGAATTGGGTGACTTCCATAGTAAACATGTTTTTTTTATTAAAAATGTTTCGTTCCTGGGTACCGTGTTCGAAAAAATCGTCGTCTCAAATAGGTTAACGAACATCAAATGCTAAAAAAAAACAGTCTACTGTCTGTATTTTTTCAGACAGACATTTAAAAAAATGTAAAATACATCAAAAAATGAGTAATTTTCAACTTTACACGAACTGAACACCAAAAATGGTGTTTAGTAACACCAAAATTTTTAACAGTGTATGTATTCATTTTCCGTCATAAAAAGCCTCGATAATTTTTTACGAGTTTTTGCATAAAAAACCCCTTGTGTTTTAAGCTGTTAAAGAAAATTTAAGCGCAGTCAAAATAACATTCATTAATTACAGTTCGACCACGGAATTTTGACATATGGACGCTTCTGCGCATGACAGTAAAGAGCGAATCCATTCGAGTTTTAGGAAAGTTCGTTTTGCCGGTGCTTTTATTTAGTACGCGGATCAGAATGTTTGCTTCTCTGTTTGTTGAAAGTAACTAAATTTATAAACTGGCACATAGCAGCAGTTCGGAGGAAATCAAGTATGCTAAACGAAAAAGAACGAGAACAAAAGGGGCGCTTTATTTTGTTCCTCCCTAGAACGTGAATGGATTCTTCTTGGCCCTCTGCCAGGCAGATCGCTTTGGTTGATGGTAGAACTGTAAATGACTTCTGTGGATAGTTTGCTTGATTAACTGAGCAGTATAAAAAAATGGATTTGGGACTGATAAGTCAAAAAATAAATGTACTCTAAAAACTCTTCATACTGTACAACTTCTTTTATTTAGCAGAATGAGAGGCCATATTTCAAAAAACATTTGGTGCTACGATTCCTGTTTTTACTATGCATGAAATAAAAGACCTCACATACAGAATTTCCTTCTCTGGACTTAAGATTACATTCCTATCTACATAAGTGCACAACCTATACATAGCTTAGAATTTCATTTAAAAGAAATTTTTAGAATTGGGAACTATGTTTCAAAAATGTATTCCTGTGAGTGAAATGTTGCTTTCAAGAATAAACCAAATCGAAAAATTAAAACATTTTTGCATTTGAAATACTTTATTGATAAAAAGACGTTTCCTACTGGCTGCTTGCAAAGAAAAAGAAGTTTCCTTCTTCATTGCTACAGCTTTTGGAAACGAACTCTTTAAATGCAGCAGGAAGACCTAAAAACCTTACTCCGAATGTTTTCATTAAAGGCTTAGAGCTACGTTTCTGATCCTTCAGTTTATGAATTCTATTCTGCGTTTCATGGAAAATATCGCTTTTCATTGAATATTGATTTCGTGAGTCGAATAAGTGGAATTCTTTTATTTCTGTTATTTGAAATGAATTTTAAATTTTTAGACAAGTTAAAACAATGGAAATGGGATAAAAATTGTAAATTGCTTATGTGTGCACAAATAACTAACAAAATGACTCAACGGTTAACATAAATAGCATATGCTGTTAAAATTAAGGCACGATAGATGTATTAACCCCAATTAAAGTTACCAATACTTTTATTTTTTACTTTAAGGACCGTTCAAAAACGATGTCACACTTTTTTCCATGTATTTGACCCCCTCCCCCTCTTTGTCACAAAAGTCACACTTCATCATAACCCCAACCCCTTTTGTCTCATGTCAGGCTATATTACAAAAGCATATATACTTGCAGTTCAGAAACGAAGTACTGCGTCATATATCACGTTGCTAATTTTAATTTTGAACTTCTGATGACATTTGTGAGCATAATAATAATAATAATGATTACATGTGTACTTAATTTGTATAAAATAAGGTTATGTTTTACAACACAAAAGGTAATTAGTATAGAACAGTAAAATATATTAATTGTTCGAATTCTGAAAAAAATAACCCACCAAGCTTTATCTTAAAAATGTAAATGCCTAAGAAAATTTCCTTTTAAACTTTTAACAAGAAGTAATTTCAAACCTTAATCAGCATCGGTGTTTACGATACAAACTGATCAATGAAACTTTAAAATCAAGTTATGAAAATCAAAAAAGCTTTTAAAATAAATTTAATCTGCTGATTTTAAATGTTTTTATAGGAACCAAAATGTGTAATGTCACACTTCTTGTTACCCTTTCCCTCCCTTTGGCACAAACTGTCACAATTCCTAGAAAATCCCCACCGGCCTTGAAGTGTGACATCATTTATGAATGACCCCTTAGGGAAAACTTTTACAATCAAGACTCCAGAGAGGAATTGATTTCTTGAGGAACGAGGAACAACGTTTCCCCGAACACTATGTTGGGAACCCTGCAATAGATAATGAAAAGCATTTCTGGGAGAGAAACCTTCATATTTGACTAATAGTCGAGAATAGTGTTTCTCAACCTTAGTGAACTGATATTGCGAATCAATACGAAATAATATTGAATTTGGGACCACGCAAAAAGTTACATACAAAGTTGAAAGAAGTGTAGTTTATTTTTCTGTAGGAATTCGTATAATGATTACCTAAAATATTGAGGCAGTGCTAAAAAACGATGGTATATGTGTCTAGCCTGATTAGTTTCGCGTGATTGCTGCATGCTCTATGGTTTTTCTTTGATGTACAATCTTATTTCGAGAAGAAGAAGCACTGCGACTTAGCTGATGCTATGCAATAGTCGGCAAACCCTGAACTCAACTGCTCTGATTATCTTGACGTCATGTATGGCAACCATCCATTTGTTTCAGTAAGGTCGTGGACAAGGTACAGGAGAGATTAAAAAAAAAATCATGCCATTTTTTAGCTTCAACTGGACACTTTAGGGGAATGAAAGTCCAGAAAAATGGAGGGTAGACCATACTCCAAATGTGGAAAATGTCTAGGTACAGAACTGAGTCTCGAATGCTTTTTAGCCTACTTTCCCGTAAAAGTAAAAAAAAATAATAATAAAGCATGAAAGAAGGCTTAATGTATCGTGAAAATATCGTTAAAAATCAAGAAAAGTCAAAAATAAGTGAAGTAATTAAATAAAGATTGAAAAATAAAAAAATTGAAAGTAGGGTATTGAGATGGGGAAAAAGTGTGTCTGTCGGTCTGTCGGTCTGTCTGTCTGTCGGTCTGTCTGTCGGTCTGTCTGTCGGTCGGTCTGTCGGTCTGTCTGTCGGTCTGTCTGTCGGTCTGTCTGTCTGTCGGTCTGTCGGTCTGTCCCCCCCTAATAACTTTTGAACGAATTGTCCGATTGGAAAAATTCTTTTTGCATTCGAAAGATCTCGGCGAGGACATCTCATTTCTATATTTCACTTTTTGATTTGAACAATTTTTTGTTCAATTTTGAACAGTTCAAAAAATTTTAACATTAGCGCCTATGGACAAAATTGAAGCAAATTCTGTAAACTCTGGGCACAAGAGCCAAGTTCCTATTGAAAGCTTATTGAAAGGAGTTCTCGGCGTGAAATATTGATTTGAACAGTTTTTGTTCATTTTTGAACAGTTCAAAAAATTAACACAGAGCTTACGGGGAAATTTCAACCCTATATAAATCCTGATCTAACGGACCGATTTGCTTGGAACAAACTTTATCGGAAAGCTCTTATAACGTAGAACATGTAGAAATAGAAAGTTTATCCAGAACGTACGAGCCTATTTTGCTATGAAATTTTTTGATCGGGATTTTCAAGGATATTTCTCAGTGACTCAATGAGTGAAATAATGAATGAATGAATAAATGAAAGAGTGAAAGAATAAATCAATGAATAAATGAATGAGGAAAAGAATGAATGAAGAAATTATTGAATAAATGAAAATATAAATAAATGAGTGAATAAATACATGAATGCGTAAATGAATGAATAAACACTTGAATGAGGTAACGAATGAATGAATAAATGCATGGCTGAATAAATGAAAGAATGAATGAGTGAGTGAATGTATATGTATTATCCGTTGAAAAAGGTATATTTTCAATAATTAGAACTAAAGATAAATAATAAAGAGAGAGAAAGAGATAGCTAGATTATAAATTTGAATTTGGTGTATACGGGAAAGTAGGCTCGTATAGTTCTAGACGGAACTTCTTGTTTAATTTTAATTTAATTCCGTCGCATTTCAACATCACAAATTTGAATTGTTTTAAATATGCGACGGGAACTATGTACTCTCTCGGAGTAATACTCCCCTTTTTCGCGCCTTTGCCAATTGTTCCGGGACTGAATCTGTGTGTTTTCCCCTCATTCCTACTGAAAGTCGAATACGGTAAAGACGCGCCCGGCGTCTGGGCAATTTTGCCTATTCGTCGGGCAAGTAATGTTTTGTAAAATGCTAACTACTACCTCTTTTATTCCTGCTGCATTGGTTTTATTATAAAAATGTTCTCCTAAGAACAAATCATTTACTAAATAGTTTTTGTTCGTCGAAATTGATTTTTGTACATATTAGATTGCTGGAAGCGATCTACGAGTTGATCGCATGCCTCCGGGTGATGCCGTTTTCTTTTTATCGTTAAATATTCAGCCAAGAATTCGTTGAACTGTATCATTTTAACGTTTTATTGACATTACGACAGCAATGCATAGTTTGGAGATGCTGACTGATCTACGTATCTGAAGATTGCCTGTCAACACAAAGTTGTAAAAGAATTTTTTGACCGTTAAGTAACAACAATGACCAAGTTAACCAGCATTGAGGAATCCGTCCTCGGAACAACGAATGCTCCAAAATGAACATTATTATGAACTGATAATCAGCCACCAAATGAAGGAGCAATAGTACGCTTCATTAATTTCGTATTGGTCAATCAACTTCTGCACTCTTCAATAATCAGGTAGTCATCTTCAAGTATCAGGTGATATAATCTATTACATCAATTTCTAACGCCAGCTTTGTCACAACCGCATTAGAGATCGGTAAAATTCTTCTGTGTAAACTACTTAAAATAACGAGTTGTACTATTGTGTTACATGCTAGTTTATTTTTTAATTTTTCTTAAAGAGCTCTTTTATTTTTTTATATGCAGTCAGTTATATAATGCAATAAATCCTTACAGTCAACGATTAATAATCTCGTAGTTATTTCTAGTATGTATTTTTAAACATATTAATTTACATAATTTTTTGCTTAATCTTTTTCATTTCTAAATGCTCTAACATATTCTGATCTTACACAACGCAATAAACCTAAGTGCTAAATACAAATATACCACTATAACACTACAGCATGAAAGAAGGCTTAATGTATCGTGAAAATATTGTTAAAAATCAAGAAAAGTCAAAAATAAGTGAAGTAATTAAATAAAGATTGAAAAATAAAAAATTTGAAAGTAGGGTATTGAGATGGGGAAAAAGTGTGTCTGTCGGTCTGTCTGTCTGTTGGTCTGTCTGTCTGTCGGTCTGTCTGTCTGTCGGTCTGTCCCCCCCCCTAATAACTTTTGAACGAATTGTCCGATTGGAAAAATTCTTTTTGCATTCGAAAGATCTCGGCAAGGACATCTCATTTCTATATTGAACATCTCATTTCTATTTGATTTGAACAATTTTTTGTTCAATTTTGAACAGTTCAAAAAATTTTAACATTAGCGCCTATGGACAAAATTGAAGCAAATTCTGTAAACTCTGGGCACAAGAGCCAAGTTCCTATTGCAAGCTTATTGAAAGGAGTTCTCGGCGTGAAATATTGATTTGAACAGTTTTTGTTCATTTTTGAACAGTTCAAAAAATTAACACAGGGCTTACGGGGAAATTTCAACCCTATATAAATCCTGATCTAACGGACCGATTTGCTTGGAACAAACTTTATCGGAAAGCTCTTATAACGTAGAACATGTAGAAATAGAAAGTTTATCCAGAACTTACGAGCCTAATTTGCTATGAAATTTTTTGATCGGGATTTTCAAGGATATTTCTCAGTGACTCAATGAGTGAAATAATGAATGAATGAATAAATGAAAGAGTGAAAGAATAAATCAATGAATAAATGAATGAGGAAAAGAATGAATGAAGAAATTATTGAATAAATGAAAATATAAATAAATGAGTGAATAAATACATGAATGCGTAAATGAATGAATAAACACTTGAATGAGGTAACGAATGAATGAATAAATGCATGGCTGAATAAATGAAAGAATGAATGAGTGAGTGAATGAATATGTATTATCCGTTGAAAAGGGTACATTTTCAATAATTAGAACTAAAGATAAATAAGAAAGAGAGAGAAAGAAATAGCTAGATTATAAAGTTGAATTTGGTGTATACGGGAAAGTAGGCTCGTATAGTTCTAGACGGAACTTCTTGTTACTTGTCCTGCGTAGAGGCAGCAGATTATAACGACTATCCAAAGGAAGACCTTCATGCGACAACTGCCTTCTTTTTGCCGAAGCTGTGTGGAACAGATTTAGTCCTCTATAAAATTATCCCTATAGACACAAACCCAACCAACCAAACCTTCCTTCCCTCCAAAGTTTTTGAACTTTCATAGCCTTGTTTGTTAACTGAGAAAATAATCTCTATATATTTTTTACTTTAAAACCCATTTTTAACTCTCTTAACTTTTTCCATAGCGTTTTATAAAGGTTTCCATATCGTTCAAGTTCATTTGTCAAGTGTTGTGAAATCCAAAAGTTTCTTTAAAAAATAAGATATTCATGTACAGATAGAATGTACATTGATATTAAAGCAAAGAAACAAGTTTATTGCATACATCAAAACCCGAAAAAGATACAGGGAATGATAATCCCTGTCTGCGGATCATTGGTGGTGGGAGAAAACTACTATGTCTTCTTTTATGGCTTGTCTCTCATCAGTTTCTTGAGGCCACAGAAAAGTTGATGTCTTCTCTACTCTTCTGACAAATTTAACTGTTGGATTACAATCACTCACATCTGTAATTTGTTTGATATAATGTTTTGCTGTAGTTTTTGTAGCGAAAGACACACCACCCATTTATTCAACTGATTCTTAATGGGTGATTTTGTAAATAATTCTTCATATTCTTCCTCATTCCTTTAAATTAATTCTTGAATAATAATATTACTCTCATCGGATAGATGAGAGGCCGGCCCAAGGTACAATGCAATGTAAATATTGGAATAGGTTAGGTTTTTTCCAAAGTCTGCCATTAAATTACTTATAGCCTATGTATATTTTAAACTAGACAGAATAATAAAATAAAATAATTTTTATAAAAAAATTGAACAGACTTCAAGCTATAAATTGCGCTAAAAAGGGAAAAATAAATTAATTATTTAAACAACATCGATGTGACTTTTAAACATAGTTTTAGAAGTCGGTGCAAAATTAGGATAGATAAAATCTTTTGTAATCCTGAATCAATTGCAAATATATATATATTCCCAGAATTAGCAACAGTTCCAGTATGAAGTAGCAAATGGTGTAATGGTAATTAGACTCATAATTTTGCACCGACTTCTAAAACTATGTTTAAAAGTCACATCGATGTTGTTTAAAAAATTAATTTATTTTTCACTTTTCAGCACAATTTATAACTTGAAGTCGGTTCTATTTTTTTTATAAAAATATTTTATTTTATTCTTTTTAGTGTAAATACATTTTTTATATAAATACTCTAATTTAAAAAAAATCCATATCAAAGGGCGAACCACCTTTGAATAAATGGCACTAAAAACTAATCATTTGTATGAAAAATTCCGTTTTGAAGCCGATTTTAGCAAACAAACCGATTGGATTTAATTTTTGCCACAGAGAAGCTTTCAGTCAAACTCTTGCTGTAATTGCTTTTAATATTATAGCACAATGACAACAAACACTTTTTAAACAATGACTTTTATATTTATTAATAGTTTCCCTAACAAAGAAAAATCAAGCAAAGCCTTTCCAATCAAAATAGAATACTTATTTTTCACCCGCAACGTTTTTTCCAAAAAACAAATGTAGTCAGATTGATGTACGATATTTGAGTTAGACGACCCTTTATCGACTAAAGAAATAATCGTCAAAATCGGTTCATTTAGTCAAAAGTTATGGATGAAAAAACAAAAACATTACTACATTTCAGCCCATTACTTTTGTTCTATGAATCGAATATGGTCAAACAAAGGTACGGGACCTATGGGAAACCACCCTCGATCGATTAAAAAAAACCACCATGAAAATTGGTTCATCTGGTGCGAAGTTATGAGCAGACAAACAAACAAAAAAAAAAAAAAAAAAAACCGACATACATACAGTATGAATGTATAACCTCCTTCCTTTGCGAAGTCGGTTAAAAATCAATTATTAGTTTTAAAATATTGATTTACCTTTATCATGAAAAAATAATGAAGTAATTCGAAAAAATTACTTTGTAATAAGACAAAACAAACATTCACGTGAGAGCACAGAACAAAGAAGGTTATTACAACCAATGTCAGCTGGTATGAAGGTTCATCAATGTAGTTCCACACATAACTAAATTCTCTTTAAAGTACAACTTTTTCTTTTAGTAGCTCAAGATACATTGAGGCTGAAGGTACAAGCATTTCCCCTATGATTTTAATACAACCACAATACTTAAAATTTAAAATTCATTAAATTAAAGGGAAAGAATGAGAGGTATTTCAGTCAGTAAAACCATATTGCAAAGCATGGCATCTAAAATCTTATCTAACTTGACAATTTCACTCAAAAATTGCGGAAATTTAAAAGATCAAGAAACAAGACATCGAAAGAGTAACATTATCCCTTATAAGTAGAATTTTAAGATAATTTATGCTCTTTGAAGTACAAATTTTGAAAGTTTCTTAAACGAGCTTAAGCTTGAAATATTAATAATAACATTCTCTGATTGATTGCATTTCATCGTGGATTTTTTAATTGCGAATAATGACTACTTTTATGTTCTTTCTATACATTTCATGGCTCTGAAATTTTAATTTTGTTTCTGCATTAAATATTTAATTTATCTCGCAAAGATTAGATGGTAGGAAAATTTCTAAAGTGATAAATAGTAATGTTTGGGTGATAAAAATATTTTTATTTAGCCTGAATTTTAAATTATCAAAGTGCAGTAGTTTTAGGCTACTTCGGATGAAATATCATTAGGCGTTTTTAAATCAAAGAGGTAGTGGTTTTGAGATGCTCTGGATGAAACACCATAACACATTTTTTAATCAAAGCATCAAGCGAGAAGTTATTATATAAAATTACCATTTTTTAGAAATTTAAGCTTAACTGAGTCATGCATTTGCTTCCATATGTTATAATTATTATGTTATCAACCTAGTATTTTCGATGAATAGCAAAATAAGTATATAAGAAATTAGAAATAAAAGTACATGTTTAATTTCTGCTCCTCAGCTTGTGGATTGTAGTGAAAAAATCTAACTTAATTTTTTTATTGACACAGACTACCCATTAGCTATATATATATGTATATATATATATATCTTTATATATATATATATCTATATGTATATATATATATATCTTTTCCTTGGCGATACTAACAATCAATATGATTTTGAATTATACATTTTTAGTGCACAATTAGGACTCAGTGCGTAGTTTATCGTTCGCATTAATTTTTACGAAATAAATCTTTATGCTCATCACCATCATCATCATCTTCAAGAATTAGGCAAATCCCGCCCCTTCCGGATTTCTGGTCAAATCACCGTTTACTGGATTTGCCACGGTCTCGCTTACTTTTTTGGCAAGTAAAGAAGGCAGCTGTAGGTAGTCTTTCGAGTGTAATAAAAAACTGTAATATGTGCTTTAAAGTAACGTGAAATTATTTTTTATTACAGTTTACTTGCACAAAGTTAAATTATTTTTATATGTCTTTTGAGTCTCAGACGTTGGCCATGACATGACTTTTGCAATCATTGCGACATACTTCGATCCTTTCACAGAATGTAACTCGCTTCTAGTGTTTCATTTTTCATTGTATCTAGGATATTGCAGCTTTTTTTAGAGATCATATACAGTTCGAACTACTAATTATTTACTTTTACCAAGTATTATTTCGCGTGGTAGCCAACGTGTGATTGAAAAAAAAAAACCTAATGCACTAACCTCTTTATTCAGTGGATATATCTTCCACTACGTGATTAGTGGATAAACTATTTTACAACAGGAATTAAATGAATTCTTGAACCATTTCTATTTTTAGTCTGAGTTCCGTTCTTAAGATACCATACTAATAAAAACAGATACACTGTTAAAAAGTTCCGTAAGAAAATAGTAAAATAACCATTTATTTTAATTGTTATTTTACCATATTTAATTACAACAGTTGAATAACCATTAAAAATATGGTACTCAAACCGCTGATTGCGAAAAAAATCGTTTATTCTCTGTTTATCCTAAAGAACGTTTACTAACCGTAATTTTCAAGCGCTCAATAAGAATCGGGAGCCCATCTTGGTGGCGAAACCTTACCGGTCGTACGTTGTTGTTAAAATATGAATAAAGATTTATCAGTTCAAATCTGCATGTGTATATAAAAAAAGAAGGAAAAACAAAGTGGCTTAAGCAATGGTTACTAAATAGAAAGACGTACACACGTAAATCAAAAATTGGAGACATCGGATTCCCGAACTGTTTGCGAATGAGCGAACCCATCATTTGAGCTGCTGAAGCTTGTTTGTATTTTACTTTTTGCAGCAAATAAAATGATTTTCGTTAATATACAGTAAATTTAGACCAAAGATGGCTTTAGATCCAATCAAAAACTGAAATCTCAATTTTAAGGCAGTTTTTCTGTTGAAAAGGAAGATTTATTGATAAATAAACAACCGCTTTGTGTGGTGAAGATGGTCGAATGGTTAGAGAGCAAGGTTGGCATGCCATACAACCGGGTTCGATTCCCGCAAGCTTCGTTTACGGTTTCTACGCCTCGAAATGGTTCAAAAACGGTAAAAATTTTGTTTTGAAACCATTTTTAAATGGTTATAAAACCGTAAACTTTGGTATTTACAGCTTTTTAACCAAGCTGATTGGAGATGGTCAGATCCCGTAAAGATAGAAAATGTTCCAAACCGCAAATTTAACGGTGAATTAGATGGACAGACTGCTGCTGGTCATTTAACCGTAATTTCATGATGAAATTTTTAACAGTGTATTTGCCCGATTAACATTCCTGTTATTCGTATGGTACATAACAAATGAATAATTACTAAATGTAATTCTTATTGTAGAAAATTAGTGAATGGAGTCAGGAAAAAATGAGAATATTCAAAAATTCTTTGAAAATATAGTTAATTCAGTTAAATTTTCAGATGTAAAAATGCATGTTTTTAGTCTGCAACGGAAAGGAATTTCCATTAAATATAGAAATTCTTAAACTGGACTTTCGTTAGGTAAAAGTCCGATAGAATTTAAATATTTTACGCTTCAGTGTATGCTTTGTAGAAATGTATATAAATTTGTTTTATTACATCTTTGAACAATAAATAAAATATCCCTGCACTAAAATTTGCAAGAATTTTCTTTTTTCAGAATTTTATCAAACCATCACTACGGACTAATGTAAAATAGTTTCGTATTCCTTTCAGCAATTTCATTCCCCCCTATTCCTCCCTCTCATATTATATTCCTCCCTTCTGTTCCAAGCACTAAGCTGAGCAGATACATTCTTCCCTGTAACGTACTGAATGGAATCTTCGAATGCATAATACAATTCTCGAAATTTTAGTTAGACAGAATTAAATTACATACATGTAATTCCTCGAAGTTGGTTTAAATAGATAAATTCCTTCTTGCATTCTCTATTGCCCTGGAGAGTTTTCGGTTGCATGGAACTTCTGATCTAATTTTGGATAACGTAATCCAAGTTTCCAAGGAGATACGCTTTGTGAATATTACGAGAAATTTCAATTTCTTTACCACTAAAAAGGGTTTTACGTTGTTTTATTTATTTTGATCGAAACAATGACATTGCTGCCTTATTTTGGACTTATCAATATTTTGTATACTTGATTTTTTGCAGTTAGTACTTTGGACAAATTGTTCGTATGTTTGTATAACATTCTCCAATTCCAGGTGAAGAAAATATTTTGAAAAAAATCTCTCAGAAAAAAAAACTGTATCCCCAATGTGAAAAATAAAATTGATTCATATTACAAAATTGTTTAAAAAATTTTGAAAAATAATTGCATTGCAAACATCTTTCAGTATTTAGCTCAAATTTCTAAGAGTTTTTCATAGAAAGCTTTCATAGTCTTTGCCTCGTTATTTTTGAGCTGTTGGAGAAATTATTTTCACTTCAAAAAATATTCGAATATCATATGAAGCCCCTCTATGACAAAAATATTGCATATCTATGTTATGCAGGGAGCATTCCATTCTTGATTAGGAAGGGCATATCCCACGGTACATTTCTGTAAAAGTACAAACGGGATATTGAGTGTTTCTTTGAATTTACAAAGAACATGTTTTAAATCAAATAATCAAGTTTCTTAATAACAGTTTCTCAATAAAATTCTTGTTTTTCCGCATCTGTAAAACCACAGAGGAGAATTTGTTAAGTTACGCAAAACTAAACATTTGGGATTTGTGACTACCAGTTTAAAAATTGTCAAAAATGCATTATATGTTGTTGGCGTATACCTTAACTTCAGCTGTAGTGACTGAAGTGCTAGCCCGTTACGGCCATCCTTTCCGACCTCGGTGGCATCATTGGCCGAGCGATATCTGAGCAGCGTGGGTTCAACTGAACTCACCTTCGACTTTGTGAACCAGAAACTATAATTCAGCTTTCTCACAGATGGCAACTCTACTTCAACACAGTATCTGTTGCAATCAATTTACAAAATTTGCTTTGTTTTTTTTTCTCTCTGTAATTTCCTTTTTTAAAGTATTTGTAGTTTCTTGTTCTTAAGTGTTCTGTGTTTTAAGTTAACTTTATGTTTATTATATTATGTTAGACTCAGGATAAATGATTTCCAGGAGATTCTCGTGCATTTTCGTGCAAAAATTTTTACAGTGCGCATGACCATCACGTGTTTTTTTTTATAACAATAGTTAAAACGAATCGAGGGAAAGGATTTTGTAAGAAAATTACTTTTTCTCCAATTACATCCGTTTAAAGTTTAATGGAAAAATCGGCTGTATTCTGAAAATCAGCAAAATATTCAAGTTGAAATGAACACAGTTTCAGAAGTTTAGAATCGACTTGATTTATTTATAACTAAGGAAGAGAAAAAATTATTTTTTGAGGCGAAAATTTGTACTTTTACCCATTTTATGCTTTTTTTTTTCTATATGGAACAGAGATGAAAATCTAATGTCCTAATATGAAAATTTCATACCTGGTTTAATTGTAAACTTAGAACGCATACAGCTTTAAAAATAAAATTAAAAAATATAGAATTTTTTTTAAATTAACGATTTTTGAAATGATTTTTTGCTGCCGAAAAACTACACCTTTCTAACGGTATATACACAGTATACAGTTTGAAAAAAAAAAGTTAGTGACAAGTAAATAGCTTTTTTTAAGGCTTTTGATTGCTTTTTAAAAGCTCTTATTAAAATGTAATTACATAACGGCGTTAATAGAAACGTAGTTAAAATAATTTTAAGATAAATTTTGCTAGATTTTAAAAAAGCTATGCTTAATTAAATATTTAAATTATATCTTCTGAAAAATTGCAATTTACTTGTAATTAATTCCATTCACAATGCATTATTAGCAGGCTGTCATAAATTACAATGTACTTTAAAAACTAAAAATAGGTTTGAATTGAGTTTTAGTCTAGAAAGATATTTTGAGAAAAATCTCCTTCCAGAAGAAGAATGACATTGCTGAAAATATGGGCTTTCAATAGCTCTAGTATGGAAATATTGGATATTGAAAAGCTCTTGTTCGAAAATATTCTATTTTCAATACCTTTACTTCTCTGACCCGTAATAAAATTGATTTTTCTAGTTCACCTGAGAAAAGGTATGGCGCTGGTAATTCTTCAGTTTCTGTTGGATTATAAAATAAGTTCAAAGATTTTTTTTCTAATACTAACTTTTTTTTCATGATACTAACGGCAGGAAAAACACTTTGCATTTAATTGAAATGAGAAAGAAATATTTTAATAGCGCTTATAGTAGAAATAGATAGTTAAACGTAAGAACTATTAATAATTTTAATGGATGCAACTAGTTTCGTATTTAGTTTAACAATATTTTTAGAGTTTATCTCGCAAACCAGAAAGCGATTAATATGAATTTTAATAATTTTTCCTTTTATTATTTAACTAGCTGTACCCGGCCACGCGTTGCTGTGGCTCAGTCTGGTTAGATGGAAAAGCAAGAGAAAACACATATTTCTAATATGTTTCATTTCACATTGTGTGTTGTTTCACTGTCTGAAAATCTAGATTGTCTGATGTAGCCATTCTAGAACACGCAGTATATAATTGTCCACGTTTGAAGCAATCCGTGTCTAGCTCTAAACTGCTCGATTTGATTGATTGGTATTGAGCTTTATGCTTTTTTCACAGTGCTTGCGGGCAATTTTTTTTTTGTCGTTCCATTGTCTGTGAATATTTTGATATTGTCTGGCTCGGCACATTGAAAAATTCCAACATAAGCGTTATCCAAACAGAAGAAACACAAACAAAAATTCTAAATTAAAAAATTGCCATTCAAAATTAACAATCTTTGTTTTAAAGTTCCCCTTGATCATTAAATAAAAAATACTAACAAAATACTTCAATACAAACAGAAAAAACACAAAATTTTAAAATCAAAATGAAAATAGCTAAACTAAACTGTTGCCGTTCAAAATATGTAATCTTTGTTTTAAAGTTCCATTTAATCTTCGATTTCAAAAATACTAACAAATACTTTAATACAAGCACAAAAAACACAAAATTTTTAAATAAAAATGAAAATAGCTAAATTAAACTGTTGCCATTCAAAATAAGTAATCTTTGTTTTAAAGTTCCGCTTAATCTTCGAGTGCAAAAATACTTCAATACAAACAGAAAAAAACACAAGATTAGTAAATCAAAATGGAAAAAAACTGTACACTTACACACGTTGCAATGGCTCATTATCCTTAATAAAATATAAAAAAAACGAAATAATTAAATCAAAATTAAAATAAATTAAAAGTGATATATATAAAAACACGCACATATTCGAACACGTTCTGGCAAAATTTCAAAGCAATTGGGTGAAGTACGTTCGGAGATTTGAGGTGATGAACAAACGAACGCTTAAATTTTTATTTATATAGATTAAGCTAACACTATTCACCCGGAGTTGAGAAAACTGCTAATTATTATTTTTAGATCAAGGTAAGCCTTAAGAAATAGAACTAAAAAGCTTATAACTGGCGTTCTTATTGACTTAAAAGCTTTGAACAAATTTCATCTTGTGCAGAAAAATCAGCGCTTTCGATCGATTTATTACATTAATATGTGCAAGGTTTTTTTCACCCCCATATTGGGGAATTTATGTGGAAATTTGCGCAAAATTGGAATAGAAAAAGGAACTACCTGTCGGATTTTTTTCTAACGAGTCTATAAACCTTCCTCTTGAATCACTCTGTCTACTGGAAAGATTTCAAAGCAATCGGTGAAGTACTTTCGGAGATTAGCGGTTAGGAACAAACGAACTTACATTTTTATTTATATAGATGAAAAATATTTCCTTGCAAATGTGTCTGTTTCTTGTACTAAGTAGATCTATTTAGCACTTTACATTCGCATTTCATTCCGACCCAGAATGTTGCGTTTGCAGAAACGGCATTGCAGTCACTAACTGCTCTGAAAAACGAGAAAGTGAGTTTGTTGTTGCGATGCGTTTCCTAATGGTGGATTCAAGCCAATTGCGATAGCGTCAGAAAGTTAGTCATAGATCTTCTGAGCACGTCATTGGTTCTCCATAATTTAATTAACATGCGAATTACTTACTCAATGGCATTAAAAAAAACATTGAAAATTAACTTTTACACAGATGTTTTCGATTTGTTGAATGCGCAATGACAACATTTGAAACCGAGACATTCGCGCTGTTAGAAGAAGAACCATAGCAACAGCCAATTGCGGCGTACCTATTTTGTTGCAGTCGAGATTGGTATTAATCAACACTCATCGAGTTTTTCTGATAGGAGTTTTCCTGGTTTTACTTTATTTAATACAAAACTATTTACATCCACCACTGAATATTATGGAAGAAAGCAATTTTTCTCTGCACTAAACTGAACTTCGCAATTCTGCATCAAAACGAACTTCGTACGGCCCGTTGGGACTCCTCATAGAACAAAGAAACAGTTTTAACATTTTTATACACTAGCACAGTAATATGACAGTAGTTCTTGATAACCTCTCTCTTTTAGCAGATGGTAAGTTTTTATAATTCATTTTGTTAATGAATATCTTGACAGTTGATATCTTTGTTAAGCTGCGATTTCTGATCAGCAAAAAATGCACACATTGAGAAAGTGAGGTTGAAAAAAAAAAAATACTTTGTAAGCACTCGTGTTTCAAATTACGCCATTGGAAACTCTATCTGAGGAAAATGCCCTTTAATACGAGTAAACTTAATATTAGGGATGTAACGAATATTCGGCCACTCTTCGGTATTCGGCGTATTCGGCCTGGCCGAATAGTCATTTCATCACCAAACCGAATATTCGGCCTTATAATATATATCCTGGATCCGAAGAGAAGGATATAGAATATCCTGGCCGAATAATGGGTAAGGTCAAATTCGGCCTGGCCGAATATTGATGGACTCTTCGGCCGAATAGTTCTGCTGCAGTGGAAATGTAAAAAAAGTAAAAAAAAATAGTAGATTTTAAACATTTAAAATTGAATAATAATTATTGCAAAAGAGTACATTAGTTTATAGCTATAATAAATAAAAAGAATTAGGAAAAAACTACTTTTTTTAAACCTTGTTTTAGGCTTGACGGAGCAAAAACAGATTTTAAAGTTGTAATATTGTATTTTATGTCTAGCATTTGCTCCCAAAGCTGACAATAGTTAATTATGATATATGAGAAATTAATTTTGTAACTATTAACAAAGTGGAAGTCAGACTTTGTTTGGGTAGACTGATTTATCGTGAATATTGGGTAAGAGAGAAATGTGAAAAGCCTAGAATATATCATGAATATTTAGATAGCATAAGTTATTGGGGTTTTTGAAAATAAAAATATATTCCAGTTAAGTGTATTAAATTTTAATAGATCTTTTAAAAATAGGTATGTAAAAAACCCCATAAAATAAAAATATTAACTTTTATAACTTCTAAAATATCTCCATAAAACAGTTTAAAGCAAGGTAAAAGTTCACTAAGCAATAGTTCTTTCATTTGAATGAAATAATTAGTAAAATAATACTAATGCTTACTAGCATAAAATCTGTCATTTCTATTCCCCTTGTGGGTGAAATTCTTAGTTTTAATACATTCATACCAATAGAGAAAATAGATTAATTTTAAATAGTTTTAAATTCTTAACAAAGAAAATTAAATCATACATCATAGATTGTGTATAATTGGTGTTTGACTTTGTCAATAATTTTAAATTTGTCAAATACTTTCTTCTACAACGATTTTTTAGAAATTTTAATATTCGGCCGCCGAATATTCGGTATTCGGCCTAAGACATTGGCCGAATATTCGGCTTCGGCCTATTCGGCCTAGAAGGAATAGCCGAATATTCGGCTTCGGCCTGGAAGAAGTGGCCGAATATTCGGTATTCGGCTATTCGGCCAAATCACTATTCGTTACATCCCTACTTAATATGCATGCAATTGTATTTTATTTCTCATTTAAGTTGTTGCCAACGATTCTATGTTAGGGTTATTGTAAATATTTTCACTTGTGACTCTAACGCTCATTATTGTATGTCTCATTAGTAAACTTGGAACAGCAGCTTGGTATAACAACTAATAGCTTCATGCCTAATAGCTTTCTGTTTGTAAGATTTGTAATACAATGCAGGGGTTCATTGTCAACTCCAGGACCGCGGTAGCCCAGTGGTTAGGATGTGGAACTTTCAACCGGAATACTGGCTGTTCGATACCCGACCCGCTGAAGACGCACCATGTACTCTTGAAGATACGCGCATGTGAAATCCGTGGACCCTGAAGTCCTGAGGCAGTTCCGAGGGACCGGAGGTTGCTGAATTTCCCTTTCTTCTCTTCTCCTGACACTCTTAGGTCAACATGGGAAGGTTTCGTATTTGTGGTTGCGCCATCTGGTGTCATGCAAATACAACTTGAGGCAAGTCGTACTTCCACCGTTGTGGTGCTCTTCTATAAACGGGAGGCGCTCCTAATGCTTTAAAAAAAAAAAAAAACATTAGAGACAATAACAACAATAAAGTCAATTCCAAGGTACGTGTCAACAATTTGTGCTCTTTCAGGTTTTAAAAAGTTATTTTCATTATTAATAGCTTAGCTGTCTCGAAATATATTTCTTATTAATTATGATACCAAATGTATTTAAAGCAGAAAATAAAATTTCATTAATTTTCTAAACCTCGCAAAATATTTCATTAACTATTCTCAGTGAGATGAACGAGCATTACCGTACGCTCGAATAAGTTAAAAATCGAATAAGTACGCATATCTGACGCTGTAATTGGTATTGGGCAATTGATAAATGATGCCGAATTTCGGAAAACGTGAACACAGCGATCAAAATCCAGCAACTCTATGTCACGCAATAAAGCATTTACTATTAGAATGACAAATGATCTTGGATAAAAGCATTGTTGATAAGTTTTAAAAGTTTTGTGTTCCTGAAATACCAATCATGCGTCAGATACGGGAGTAAAATATAATTCGTTGTTGGTGATTGATGGGGGAGAATTTGTGTTTAGATTTTGTGTATTGCTTAAAATTGCTTGAAAGCGCAATAAAATGATAATAATTATTCTTCAGGTTTGAGGACGGTAGGAACAGTTGTTCTTTGGAGGAATTGTATTCAATTGGAATTGAGAACAATTCCTGCCCTAGTTTCTGAACATGTAATTTTAGTATTTTTGTCATTAATTATTAAATAGTTAATTAAATATTATGCATTTGAAAATATTTCTTTTTTGCTTTCTATTAGTTATTTATTGAAGTTCTCCGTGTGTAATGAATGTAAAATATCAACATAAAATGAAAGTCATGAAGCGTAAATGACGTCATAAATTGTCGACAACTTGGAGATATCTCGCCAAGTTTGGGTCTAAAAATGAAATGCAAAATAGAGTATGAGTAGTGAGGATATTGCTGACATTTGGCAAAGTCCTTGATAAAAATGTTGACGAGATTTCTGTCGTCATTCTCAGTAAATCTGTGTTCCTGATTCGGTTCGCATTCAAATAAGAGGTGCAGTTATTTAAAATGTTACCTTCTTTCACTCTAAAGCACTATTTATTGTGTGTTTTTTTTCCTCTCGTACCTTCAATTGTTAAGACAATTTTACGGTTTGGACTTTTAATTTTAGTTTATTAAGAAAACTTTAACTTTTTTTATATCTGAAAGTGTCATTTCCTATACTTAATACACACGTATATGGGTGTCGATACTTAAAGCGCTCATGTCAATAATATAAATACATAATTTTGTGCTGTATTTTAGTTCTACTTCAAAATTCTCTTTTGAACCATGTCATTATAATTTTAATGTTCAATCGTCAAGAAAGATTACTTTTCTTGAAATTGTTAAGGTGTCGTGTCTTATATCTATTCTTTTGAATTAGTTAATTTAAGTTGTAAAATTGTTATCAACATTTTTCGGAGAGATTTTTTACATATTTTAATTGTGTTTTTAATAAAGCATTCACTTGCGTTTACAACAAATTAATATTTTAGTCGCCAAAACAAAAGTTTATACTGACCCCTTAAATGCTGGATTATTTATTTTTAATAAGTATTGTGATTATGGATAATTCTCCTAAACATTCTCCTTCATTTTATCACTTTTCTCTGGGGAGAAACTGTGGTTAAAAACTATCTTAATTGTGTCGCACATTACACGCACAATATTACGTGTTTCAAATTTCACTTTTATATTAACTGAAAATTTATTGCAAAACTATGAATTTAACAAGAAGTTCCGTCTAGAACTATACGAGCCTACTTTCCCGTATACACCAAATTCAAATTTATAATCTAGCTATCTCTTTCTCTCTCTTTCTTATTTATCTTTAGCTCTTAATTATTTCAAATATACCTTTTTCAACGGATAATACATATTCATTCACTCACTCATTCATTCTTTCATTTATTCAGCCATTCATTTATTCATTCATTCGTTACCTCATTCAAGTGTTTATTCATTCATTTACGCATTAATGTATTTATTCACTCATTTATTTATATTTTCATTTATTCACTAATTTATTCATTCATTCGTTATTTTACTCATTGAGTCATTGAGAAATATCCTTGAAAATCCCGATCAAAAAATTTCATAGCAAAATAGGCTCGTAAGTTCTGGATGAATTTTCTATTTCTACATGTTCTACGTTATAAGAGCTTTCCGATAAAGTTTGTTCCAAGCAAATCGGTCCGTTAGACCAGGATTTATATAAGGTTGAAATTTCCCCGTAAGCTCTGTGTTAATTTTTTGAACTGTTCATAAATGAACAAAAACTGTTCAAATTAATATTTCACGCCAAGAGCTTCCTCCAGCAAGCTTGTTCATTGGAACTTGGGTCTTGTACCTAGACTTTGAATCATTTTCTTCATTTTCGCCCGTAGGCGCTAATGTTAAATTTTTTTGAACTGTTCAAAATTGAACAAAAAATTGTTCAAATCAAAAGGTAAAATATGAAAATGAGATGTCCTCGCCGAGATCTTTCGAATGCAAAAAGAATTTTTCGAATCGGACAATTCGTTCAAAAGTTATTAGGAGGGGACAGACAGACAGACTGACAGACAGACAGACTGACAGACAGACAGACCGACAGACAGACCGACAGACAGACAGACCGACCGACAGACAGACAGACCGACCGACAGACAGACCGACAGACAGACAGACTGACAGACCGACAGACAGACAGACTGACAGACCGACAGACAGACAGACTGACAGACCGACAGACCAACCGACACACATTTTCCCCATCTTAAAACCCTACTTTCAAATTTTTTATTTTTCAATATTTATTTAATTACTTCACTTCTTCACGATACATTAAGCCTTCTTTCATGCTTTATTCTTATTATTTTTACTTTTACGGGAAAGTAGGCTAATAAGCCTAACTTTTAACGTGCACACGTGATTGCACGCCTAATTTTTCAGATCAACTTTTCGTGCAAATCAAGATGTTTTAGCGTATTTGGATTCTACTTTTCATACGGTACTAAATAAGATTGCTTTTTAAGTTCTATCAGAGGTTAATTATTATTATTTATTTAAGTGATTAATTTTAAATTTTTCTATCACTTGCGAACGTTTTATTCGTTTTAACGATGTTACATACAACAGTTATCGATATTTTTGTAGTATATTATTTTTTAGCCTACTTTCCCGTAAAAGAAAAAAGAAATAATAATAAAGCATGAAAGAAGGCTTAATGTATCGTGAAAATATCGTTAGAAATCAAGAAAAGTCAAAAATAAGTTAAGTAATTAAATAAAGATTGAAAAATAAAAAAATTGAAAGTAGGGTTTTGAGATGGGGGAAAAAGTGTGTCGGTCGGTCTGCCGGTCTGTCTGTCTGTCTGTCTGTCCCCCCTAATAACTTTTGAACGAATTGTCCGATTGGAAAAATTCTTTTTGCATTCGAAAGATCTAGGCAAGGACATCTCATTTCGATATTTTACTTTTTGATTTGAACAATTTTTTGTTTAATTTTGAACAGTTCAAAAAAAATTAACATTAGCGCCTATGGGTGAAAATGAAGCAAATTATGTAAACTCTGGGTACAAGATATAAGTTCCCATGAAGAAGCTCACTGGAAGAAGTTCTTTGCGTGAAATATTGATTTGAACAATTTTTGTTCATTTTTGAACAGTTCAAAAAAAATTAACAGTAGCGCCTATGGGTGAAAATGAAGCAAATTATGTAAACTCTGGGTACAAGATATAAGTTCCCATGAAGAAGCTCACTGGAAGAAGTTCTTTGCGTGAAATATTGATTTGAACAATTTTTGTTCATTTTTGAACAGTTCAAAAAAAATTAACAGTAGCGCCTATGGGTGAAAATGAAGCAAATTATGTAAACTCTGGGTACAAGATATAAGTTCCCATGAAGAAGCTCACTGGAAGAAGTTCTTTGCGTGAAATATTGATTTGAACAATTTTTGTTCATTTTTGAACAGTTCAAAAAAAAATTAACATTAGCGCCTATGGGTGAAAATGAAGCAAATTATGTAAACTCTGGGTACAAGATATAAGTTCCCATGAAGAAGCTCACTGGAAGAAGTTCTTTGCGTGAAATATTGATTTGAACAATTTTTGTTCATTTTTAAACAGTTCAAAAAAAATGAACATACCGCATGCGGGGAAATTTCAATCCTATATAATTTCTGATCTAAAACGGACCGATTTGTTTATAACAAACTTTATCGAAAGCTCTTATGACGTAGAACATGTACAAATAGAAAGTTCATCCAGAACTAACGAGCCTATTTTGCTATGAAATTTTTTGATCGGGATTTTCAAGAATATTTTTTAATTAATGAATGATTAAATGAATAAGCAAAAGAATGAATGAATAAATGAGTGAATAAATACATGAATAACTTGATAAATAATGATTGAATGAATATGTATTAACCGTTGATAAAGGTATATTTGAAGCAATTAAGAACTAAAGCTAAACGAGAAAGAGATAGCTAGATTATAAATTTGAATTCGGTGTATACGGGAAGGTAGGCTCGTATAGTTCTAGACGGAACTTCTTGTTCTCTTTTATTTTTACTTTAACTGCTGAACTCTCATCTCAACGTGCAATTGACTTTTTTTGAAGAGCACTAGCACTATCAAATTTATAACGGATTATGCCTATAGTTTAAGTATATGTATAACATCTGTGTTATCTGACTTTTTTCAATATTTTAAGAGCATCGTGATTAAAATATTGCACTTTTTAATCTCTCTTGTGAAATTTGAGTTTTGTAACTTATCCCGTTTGTACAAGTTCCGATTCATTTATGGCATTATTCTGTGTAATATTATATTTATTACAAAATGCATTACCAAACATTGAAAAAAATCAGTTCTTCAAATATTAAACCTTATTTTATTAAAAATATTTTGTACTATTTTACTATTCTGCATTAACATATGAAAAAAAAAATATCATTGAAAAGTAAACTAAATCTTAAGTTACGGCGATCGAGACATCCCAGAATTTCCTTAACTCTTTTCAACGCCTTATGTTTAATAATAAAAATGAATCGCTTTAATTAAAACTTGGTTACCTTTACCAGAAGCTATTAATTAAAGATGTCTCAAAAGGACCAACTTCGCGTGGGTAATGAATAAGTCTTATCATACCAAAAGATTCTAAAGGGATTCGTAGATGCAAATCATCGTTAAGTTTAAAATGTTCTAATTCTGATAAATGCAATACGTCAATCACGGAATTTAAGAACTCACGTAGATCGAAGCACATTGCTATTCCAAACTCATTTTTCTATTGCTGCTAATGGGAGCTAGTGGAACTAATAGATTAAAACGATCCATCAAGATATTTTATCAAGCATCAAGTATATAAATCAGACAAGGAAATGTAACGTAAGAGATTAAGTGCTTTAGTTTACATACGAAGGGGAATAAAATCAGAGTTTCATTGGAATAAAATTAATAGCTGCCTGAAAGCAACACTTGCTGCGGATAACGTTTCTTTTCAGAGAATAAGCTGGTAGGAATTTCATTTACTTTTTTGCGGGGAACTTTACTTTAAAAGAGTGATGTTGGGTTAAAATTTGCAATTAATTATGTATTTGCTTCGATATTTTTCAGCATATATTTTCACGATAAGGAATAATGTCAAGTCATGTCATCTTTTAAAGTTACACTGTTAAAAATTTCCGTGAAAAAATAGTAAAATAACTAAGGCTCGACCGATGGCATTTTTTGGCCGATTGTTGGCCGATTGTTCCGAGATAGGCCGATGGCCGATTGCCGATTATTCTCCTCTTCCATCGGCCGATGGCCGATGGAAAAAAAGTTGCTTTAAACCATTAAAATGTGCAGAATGCTTGTCACAAATGTCAAATCATTTATTTATTTTTATGTTTATAAAAAAATAAATGCGTTATTCAAGCACCGTAAAACTGTTTGGGGAAAGTTTACATAATAATTAAAACTAAAAGAATCACTCGCGATTCTAGTAAAGTACTTCAACTATTTGGAGGTGAAAAAAACTTGAAAAATGCTATATCAGAGGATTTTTAATTCTTTTTTCTTATCTTTGCAAAAAAACTCAACAACTATTGGATCGGATCGGGTCTAATTCCCTTTCCTTCAACATTTTCTCTTAATAGCACCTCACTGCAAATGCCAAGTGCAGCTGCCTTTATTTTCTTATTTTTTTTCATGAAGAGGAATGCAGGTGTTATAATACAGACTAACAAATAATGTGGGTTTGTATCTTTAACAAAACTGTCAACCTCTCAGATTTTTTTCCATAATCCCCCACCCCACCTGTTTTTAAAAGAAAAGCGGGAACGACTATATGTTTATTTTTCATTATAAAAGTTATTTTAACTAAAAATAGTCCTTTTTCTAAAATGAAAATAAAATATTAAAAAATTTCGCTCGCAGTAAGGCCCCCCTGTTCATAACCAAGAAATACTGAATATTGTTTTAAAAACATAGACGTGAGATTTTTTGGTCATTGCAAATGAATGCTGGGTCTCAAGAACTAATCTTATTCATTTTTTTTCTTGTGAGTTGAAAATTACACTGAAATACTTGACATGTTCTTTATATTTTCATGAACACAATGTAAGGTCACCAAAATAAACCAATATTTTGAGCACCAGCAGTTTTCTGTTGACAAATAATCTTTTAAAAACACGTGATCGTTTATAAAAATGAAGCTGTATTTTGAAATATATATATATATTTATATATACTTTGTCATTTTTGAAATTAATGAAATTGTAGCATTTTTACTAAGATATTACAACGAAGTCTGTCACGCTAACTCGTTTTTTTAAAATTAAATTTTTGAAAATTTGAAGTCGCACTCGGACACATAAAATTTCGATCACAAAACATTTATACTGAAAAATTCATTCATATTTCTTATGAATATGTTCTATGTTGTAAACTAACAATAAAATAACAAGAAATAAGCAGATGCAACGAGATTGTTGTACAATAGCAGAAAAACTGTCAACTGTCTAACACGTGACATCAAAGAAACCAAGAAAAATGCGCTAAAAAACGAAGTTTAAACGGGGATAAATTAAAATAATTATCGTATAAAAAAAGTTAAGATGTATTTTGAAAAAAAAAATATGCATTGATCAATCTTTGAAAAGTAAGAAATTTTAACATTTTTTTAAAAATGTCATTAAATCCTGTCGCGCGAACTCGCATTTTGAGAATTCAGTTTTTAAAAATTGCAAGTCGAACTTGGACACATAAAATTTCGATCAATAAACATTTATACAGGAAATTTTTTTCTTATTTTGGACCAATCTTTTCTATGTTGTAAACTAAAAATGAAATTTTGTGAACAACCGCACACTAAAAGCAGATGCAACGAGATTGCAACACAATTGCAGAAAAACTGTAACACGTGGGATCGAAGCAAAAAAAAAAAAAAAAAAAAAAACGCTAAGAAAAAAAAAGTTTACGCTGGAAAAAATTAAAATTATTATCGTACTTTGATTGAGTTGACTTTATTGTTTACAATTTTGGTATAACAAGAAAGAAGACAAACTAAAAGCAGATGGTATAATATTATTGCACAATGATATCTAATGCACTAAGTCATTATTAAACGAAAAACGGACAAAAATGAGGCAACTAACCTAGGAATCATTCATAAATGATGTCACGCTTCAAAGGGGAGGGGGGGGGGGGGGTTCGTGAAATAAGTGATAGTTCGTGAATAGTGTGATAAGGGGAGGGGGTAACAAGAAGTGTGACATCAGCCTTTACAACATAGTGTGACATGTGGCAAAGGGGGGTTGAAGTGTGACATTTTGTGACAGGGGAGGAGAGGGGTCAAATATATCGGGAAAAAGCGTGACATCATTTATGAACGGTCCCCTAGTGCGAAAACCAAATAGCCCTCCATAAGACGCCTCTATTACTTTTTCTTTAACATATTCTATTTCGCGAGCATTCTGTTCAAAGAGAAATAATTTTAATAATGAAAATTTTCGGGCAGCGATTGCTTAAACTATTTTTCCGAATTTTTTTATCAAATACTTTGTAGAGTGACATTATTTTTGTGCCTTTTTTAACTGATATGTTGCCTATTATTCTATCAAAATAAAAATCTAGCTATCGAGAAAAAAGAAAGTTAAAAACAGAATGTTTTCTGGAAAGTTGGGAAAAACATCGGCCTTGCATCGGCTTTTAGATGTTTTTCAAGGCCGATGGGCCGATGTTTTTCTAAAGTTAACATCGGCTGCCGATGTCGATGGCCGATGGCAACTTTGTTGAACAATCGGCGCCGATGCATCGGCGGCTCGACCGATGCATCGGCGAAGCCGATGCATCTGTCGAGCCTTAAAAATAACAATATGTTATTGTTATTTTACCATATTTAATTACGACAGTCGAATAACCATTAAAAAGATGGTACTCAAACCTCTGATTGTGAAAAAAACAAAGAGAAGAAGAAGTTAGTCATAGTCATAAAAACTGGTTGTGGAAACATATCCCATTTAATTATTTTTTGATATTGCATTTTTATCTTTCTCAGAATAAAAAAAAACTTCTCAAAATCTTAGACATCTAATAGGTACCTCTTGGCAAAGCATGGAAGTGCTGGCTTTCCACCTAGGAGGTCTGGGGCTCTATCCCCGTCTCCGGCAGACCTCATGCTCCACCGTGTCCTCGCACCTCATCGCCCGTTATAGTATAATAGCTATGAATTTGTTTTCTACACCTCGAAGATTCTACGCATATAGTTGATTACCATAGCCTGCAGTATGTTATCATAAGTGCTACTAAATGGTTATGAAATCGAAAACTTTTGTATTTACGGCTTTTTAACCAAGCTGATAGGTTTACAACCCGTAAAGATACAAAAATGTTTCAAAACGTAAATTTAATGGTTAATTAGATGGACGGTCTACTGCCGGCTATTTAACGGAAATTTCATGATGAAATTTCTAACAGTGTATGTATTATTTTAAAGCTGATAAAAAACTGTGAGTTAAAGATTTTATTTGAAATTCTATTTGAGATGGAACAGCATATACTGCTGATAAATACTTTAATTTAAAAGCAAATCTACACTAAATGTCTTGTGTTGCAAGTACTTCTCCCATAAAATTAATTTTGATTACATACCTTCCAACCTTTTTAGGTAAGAACTCCGAATATTTTGTATAAAGGAAAATTTGGAGTATTTGCTTTATTTGTTGTTGTATTGTAGCTCTTAACACAATTAAGTACGCAATTGTAATCTCCAAGAATTTCATGCAATAGCAGTGCCCAAAGAATGTTAGTTAAATAGATAAAAATCGACTGTCCTGGTCGTTATCTTAAAAATTTAAAGAGAGTGATCGCTTATAACGCAAGCAATTTTGATTTTGATTTCCTTATGGGTTTCCTTTCACATTCCATTGCAGTGGCAGTTTCTATCACCAATAAGTCTCAAAGCTATTTGATTCTTAAGAGAGGATTCTGAATATTAATAAATCATTTCTTCTCTCTCATGTCAAGACTAGGGAATCCTCTTTGCTGAGGAAAAAAAACTACAACTAGTTTTGTCTCCTCACCAAACAGATTACGAAAAATACGAGAGCGAGAAAAGGGTGGGAGTGATTCTTAAAATTTGGCTTTCTTTATTACCTTTACACCACAAGGACTCAAATAAGAATAACTCGATTCATGTTACGTATTTCAATGTTAATTGTACAATTACAAAAGTTGATTGTAATAAACGGCACAAGTCAGCCTTAATTGAGCGAGTCCAACCAGTAAAACTATTTTGTTTCCTTTTTATTACTCACTAGCGGTACCCGCACGGCTATGCCCGTGTTAAAAAATGAAAAGACCAGTCGGTTTGCCATTGTGTATATAGTGATAACTTTTTTAGGTGTAAATTATGTTATTTTATTAAAATGTATAGCATTCCACATCATTTAAAATTAGCTGCCCACGGCAATCAGCCAGAGATCCTACACATTTAAGCATTTTTTTTTTACAAAACACACACAATAAAACAGGAAAAAGGAAATAAAGAAACGAAACAAAACAAAAAAGAAAATATTTGAAAGAAAACGCATTTTGTTTGTTTAGTTCAAGTACCCACATAAAAAGGACGATTATAATAAATTAGAATAGTTTTAATTAATAAATTTATAGTATAATTAATTTTTATCCATTATGTATTGACATTAAAGCCGGGTCCAGACGCTACGTTTTGTACAAAGTTTTGTCTGCGCAGTCTTAAGACTGAATGAAAACGTTGCAGTTTTTTATGCGTCTACATGCTGCAGAGATATCTGTATATTTCACTCAACTTTGTGCGATATCGTCATGAAGGAGGTACTACTCTGGTCAATTTTGGCATGGTGTCATGTTAAAAAAAAAAGACTGGAACGTCTCAGAAATACCCGGCGTTCAAAGTGGTCAAATGATTACATAAAATAAATAGTTTTTTGTTGCCTGTTCTGGTGGTTCGACAACTGCAGTCTCTTTATTTTCATCCATGGTATTCCTAGACTGCCTTGCTGTTTCCTGATCATTTAGGAAATGTAACAAATCGAAATACCAGAGAGATGGCTTGTAGATTTCGTCTCCAGTCCCAGATCGAATCGATTTATTAACTTTTCCCAATTCTTTACGGTAAACACTTCTCAAAGAATTAATTATTTAAAACTGTTTCCCTTTTTTTCGGTTGCATCAATTTCTTTTAATTTTTTCACTAAACTCTCATAAGCCTCTCACGTTTTAGCCCTGTCACTATACTCCTTGTATTCGACACGCCAAATGCATGGGAAACTTTCGCATAATGCAATAAATTCTGTGAGAAACTCCCGAGAACATTGCCGAAAGTCGGCCAATGTCGCCTGACGAATTGAAACTGAGAAACAAAATGAATCGAAAAAAGGTGCTACCGTCTACTTGTGCCCATTTGTCTGCACAGTTCAAAGACATATATGCTTTCTAGCTCAGTTATCGCTGCAACTGTACAGTCTTCGCACCGGACTCAAAACTGCGCATTTTCCCAATCTACACGCAACGTTTTATCTGCAACGTGTTGAACTGCGCAGACAAAAGGTTGTTGTGCAAAACGTAGCGTCTGGACCCGGCTGTCAGGTTAGGCCTAGGCCGGCAAACCTACGGGGCCTACGTGACAGGACGAAGGGGCCCACACGACAGGAAATGGTGCACGTGTGTCCCCTTGCCCTCAATGTCGGCCTAAGGTCAGGCACCCCCTATATAAGCTGCTCTCAAAAGCGGGGGCGAGAAGATCGGCTTTCGCTTGCCTACGAGGTTGCGGTCGGATGAGGAGGAGATCTTCGAATGCTGGACAGGGAGAAGTTGCGCCCATCCAGACGTAACGTAACGGGAGAGCTTGTGCCCGTAAGAAATACCAAAGAACTTTAGACGTAACGGGAGAGCTTGTGCCCGTAACTTTGAAACATCTAAGAACTCAATGATGTGGAATTTGAACCACTGTAAATAATATGTAAATAGGCAGCGAAGTGAATAAATGTAAATAAAGAAATATAGCAAAGAAACGTAACTGGCGCACCACGGTAGGATCCGACCCAACCTGAGAAAAAAACTACAAGTGATAAAAAGATATGAATTATCGCTTAATGAAGTGACCTCATCGGAGAAAGTGAAGAATAGCAAGAGTGATTGCTGGTGAGCTGAATATTCTCAGAAAAAGTGCCGGAGATTACCCGAGGGAAAGTTACTACGACGCTGAGAGACCCTGCAGACTGACGGACACCGGAAGTAACGCCTGGAGCAGAGGAGCGAGTAATGAAAGTGAAACCCATCGCAGAGACATCAACGCGTGGTCAACGTGCGGAGATCCAGAGATTGCTGGTTAGGGTAAGTCCCCACATTTAAACTGTTTCCATTTTGGGGGTTTGCTTTGCATGTCACCTGTGCTGAGGAGTCAACGTAAGAATAACAGAATGACTAGTGAATTAGAATTAAAATTAAAAGAACTAGAAATTAGGGAAAAGGAAATTGCTTTAAGGGAGAAGGAGTTAGAAATTAGAAAATTAGAATTAGAGCAAGAAAATAATGGTTATTTTAGACAAAGGGAAAATCCAATTATGGATAATTTGGAAAGATTCCATAAGGTTTTGAAATCTTTAATCCCACCTGTACCTTCGGACGTTGGAGATCTACCCTTGTTTTTTGAAACAGTGGAAGGGGTTTTTGCTTCGCAAAAGGTTCCAGAGGAAGTACAGGGGAGGTTGATTGTGCCATTGTTCAGTGCTCCGGATCTAGGGTGGGGCAAGCCGGGGTCCATGCCCAGGGCGGCACTTCTGTGGGGCGGCAAATTCAACTGTGATGCAAAAAAAAAAAAAAAAAAAGAAAAAAAAAGAAGAAGCAGAAGAAAAAATATATTTGATAAAGAAAATTTAACTTTTGGAAGAGAATTAAAATCCTAGTTCGGCGCTCCGATAAGCTATTTTGCTAACGATTAAAACCGATTATTGGAATTATTTATTTGTATAAACTGTCGGAAACTCTAAAATTGAGGTTATGGGGCGGCAAACTTCGCAATGTCAAAATTTAAAACTTTAACTTTAAAAAAGTCAAGGTTTCTTTCCCTTATAATAGTGAAATACGTATAAATTATGCTATGATCAGACAATACCCGATAGTTTTCTTTTTACAAACTCGCAAAGCATCCTTTTGGGATGAGGTGGGAACTTGTAAAGTGTTTTTTGAAAAGGCAAATACGTGGCTCTTCGATATGGGCGTTAGTAAGAAGGAGAGGGGGTGGAGGGTCCATCCCTAGATTAAAAAAATAAAAAAGCCAATTTTTTTTCTGCATTTTTATGAATATTTTTATGAGTAAAAGCGTTTAAATTAAAAAAGTTTCCGTTTTTTTCCCCCCTAAAGTTTTGACGTCCCAAAAGCGTCTTCTAAGGCCTCAAAATTCACCAGTTTGTATGTAGTTTTCAAAATTTTCCCGGGATTACCGGACCCCCTTTAATTGTCAGAATTTAATATCTCTTGTTAAGGGAAGCTCTTCATATGGTTCGACATAAATGTTGAGTTGAAAGGGCTATGCTGTGGGAATATTAACGAAAGTTCTATCTGTTTATCAGTGAAAAAGTCTTCAAAAATAAATAAAAAAGGTAAGCGCCTAAAAGTTATATGAAATATTAACAATAATTGAACGGAGAGGGGCGGCATTTTAAAGTTTTGCCCCACCTCGGAAAATTCCAAGATCCGGTACTGCCATTGTTAGGTCACTTAGTGAGGCCATTATTTGTGAACTTAAAAAGTGAGGAATTAAATCAGTATGAGAGAATTAAAGAGGAAATTCTAAAGCACAATAGATTAACTCCGGACGAGTATAAAAAGAGGTTTGATCAGGCAAAAAAGAGACCGAATGAGTGATGGACGCAATTCGCGGACAGAATTAATTCCTTATGGGCGTTTTACATTAAAAGTAAAAATGCGGAAACGGCAGAAGAAATTAATAACATAATAGTAGTAGACAGGCTAAAAGCAGAGATGCCACTAGAAACTAAACGCTATGTAGGACTTCAGGAGAAGGATCAGGTTTTTAAACTTAGTGAAGCGGCCTACTTAGCAGAAATACATGAAAAGACTATGGAAAATTCCTATTCAGTTAAAAATAGATACAATCCGGAATCAAAGAAGAGGAATAAGTTCAAAACGAAAAGATATGAGGCGATAGGGAAATTAATTTGTTATAAATGTAAAATGGAAGGTCATATCGCGAAAAACTGTAAAGAAAATAGGGATGAAATAAGGGTACAAAAGGTGAAAATAATTAATAAAAATTCAGAAATAGAGAAACTAAGGCAGAACCAAGACAAGGTAATAACCAAAGTAAACAGAGGATTTTTGGGGGATAGTTTAAAGAGAAAAGAAAGGATTGTGGCGGATCGTATGAAAGTAAAGGTTAACTATAGAAATAAAGAAATAGAAGGGATCATTGACAGTGGAGCCCAAATTTCCGTAATAAATCAGTTTATTGCAGAAAAGGGATATAAAACCAAGGGGTAGAATATTATTAGAACCGGCATTTGGCGAGCATATAGAAGCTGATATTATAAATATTCCTTTGAGTTTAGAAAATGAATATTTCAAACAATTAAAGCCAGAGCTCAGAGAGAGAGAGGGAGTGAAAAAAGGGGAAGCGGAGTTTTCGCAGTGGGTTGTGACGCGCCACCAGTAATAAAAGGGAAAGAGAAACCCCTGCGGAGTGCAGAGACCGAATTAGAAGCACAGTCGGAAAGAGAGGAATTAAAATTTCAGCAGCGCAGTTGTGAGACGTTAAAATTCAACTGTAATAATGTCCCGTTAGGAAAAGGGTCATCGGGATTGTTAGGTGAAAAACTCAGGACAGTGACTGTAGGGGGAAGCAAAGAAAGGTTAAAAATGATAAAGGAAACAACATCGAATATGTCTGTCATTCCTGAGATAAACGGGGTGAGGGCAAAGGAAAATTCGAGGGTGCGAAAGGAGAAATATACTATGGGTTCAAAGGGTAATATGGAAAATATGAAGGATAATTACAGAAGGGAAAATCTGGATTATGATGAAATAGATTTAAGTGAAACATGCTTGCCGATATTTGGATCAGATTTAACTCATGAAGGTCGGAGTAAAGCCGAAGGAAATATGTCACTGGGGTGTCGAATTATTAATCGGACAAAATATCAGGGCAAAATGCAAATGACAGACAGAGGAAATTGACAGGGGAAAGCACCGCGGGTGGGTCCGGTTAAGGATAAGGAATCCGGGCATAAGGAGTCACCAAAAGCTCATAAGGTAGTCCAACGAAAATTCCAGGACATAGAAAATTACAGGGGCAAAACTCTTAAAGTTAAAAGCCGAACGGGATCCGTAAAAATTTCGGGAAAGGTTCGAGAATCTAATTTAGTAGGAGGTAGATGGGGGGGGGGGGGGGTTTCAAAGAAGATCACGGAAGGTGTTAGGTAGAGCCAAAATCCGATGGGAGGCAACGGGTAGCAAGGAATTTAAGGAATTGCGAAAATTAATTGGACCGGATAAATGCTTGGGAGCTATGGAAAATTTAAATAATCCTGAGGTAAACTTACAAGTAGATTCTAGATTTTTGAGACTGGAAGAAAAGGAAAGTGGGAAAATATTTTTTGAAAGTAAAGACTTTCGTTTGGAGTTAAAATTTGGTTAGAATGAGATAACGGGAGTGATGTGTTTCTTTCCAAACGAATTGGAAAAAGAAAATCCACTCACAGCTGTCCGAAAAAGGGGCAAGGAAAGGGGTACATTTCCTCCGAAAAAAAAGGAAGAATCGCAGAGTAATAAACAGGGCCTAAGAAGTAGTAAGGGCTAGCCCATTGGTGTCATGCCAGTTGCGGACGGTCAGATGCGGAAAATTGAGAGGAGGGGGGGGGGGGGTTATCAACAATGGGACAAGATTCGCAAGAGTCAAGGGTTGCATTCCACTTCTTCGGACAGACATATATGGGTGACCAAAAAGAGAAATTTATCGCGTCACTTAGGTTTTGTATTCATTTTCCCACTGCATATTTCCTCTTACGCTTTTCTCCTTTCTCTACATAAAACTGATTTTACGCTTTCATACTGCGGCGTTTCAGCTACCAAGTCATTTTATTATCAATTTCCGAAATTTTTTCGTAAAACAATCGAGGGACAAGTGACGATATTTCTTCCCAAACTCTTTTTTTTTTTGCGTATTGCCATCGTTTTCTTGGCTTGGATTCTTGCTTCATTTGATGCAGAAGAATGAGCGCATTGAATATAATGCGTAGAACATTATATTCAAAATTCGACTTCATATTTAGCTTACATTTGTCCTTTTTATCTTTTGAGCAAGCCCATGAAATGTATTTTTCGGTCTTCCGATGCATTCTATTCTGGCCTCCCTTTACAAGTAAAGAACGTTTATTTTTCATAGTTGATATTAAATCAACTGAGACAAACTCCATAGCAATAATGCTTTAAATCAGCAGAAATGAAAAGCAATATCTTTACTGCTCCACAATCAAGCATCAAATGGGGAGATGGTACACATGTAGTACTTATTACCATAAAATATCAAGTGCGTGAATAGACAAAATTTGTCTATGTTGCTGACCAACAAAACGCGTAACTCCCTTTTCAACCGCAAATGAGGCGATTACCTCTCCCTTCTAGTCACCCATTAAAATGTTGTAACCATGTGAAATAGAAGTGACTGCTTATCTCCCTTAATCCCACTGTTCATTGTTCGATTCCGCTGTCCGTATCTGATCTGTCCGGAAGTGGCATGTAACCAGCCCATTGCTTTATCTTACTTGCTTTGCCGCCGGACTGGCGATCGAATGGGGGAAACCTAGTTTTGACGTCACAGGGAACACACTCCGAGCTAGGGAAAGGGAGCGGGAGCCTGGGACATTTCTCCGCTTGTCTAAATTGTCGTGCTCTGTCCTTTGTCTCTTACTTTTACTAGATTTAGTATACGTTATTATAAATTATATAAGCTATAAAAATCATATAGTTGAAGAAATTGGAAATATGCCATCGTGCGCTATAGCCACGTGCAAGAATTATTCAAAAAAAACTAGAGGAGGTAACATCATTTATCACCGATTTCCAAAAGATCCCGAGTTGTCAAGAGAATGGCTGCATAAATGCAAAAGACAAGACACAGTTAACATTGTTAATGCCAGAATTTGTAGTGAGCACTTTGCCCAAAATGATTACAAAGTGGATTTAAAGAACCAGCTACTTGGTCTGGAAGAAAGAAGAAATTTGAAACCTGATGCTATTCCCAGCCTAAATTTACCTAACAGTTCTGAGAGCAATATTCCATCTGCTAATGACCGAAATGGTACAAATGAGAAAAGAAATATTTTAAAAAATGCTTTGTCTCGTATTGAAGAAATCTCTTTGCAAGAAAACGAAGAGAAGGAAGTTTGTGACGAAGAGAGCATTTGTTCACCTGGTGAAATTAATTGCTCTGATTGTAACACATTAAAAAAAGAGAACGAAACGTTGACCATCAAAATAGATTTCTTAGAGAAAATGGTTATAAAATTGTCAGAAGAAAAGAGAGAAATAATGAAACATAAAAGGAGAGCAACGAGAAGGAATTTCCAGTTGCAAATTGAGAAGAAACGTTTAATATCTGAAGCAAAAGATTTAAGGAAAAAGTTTCAGAAAGCTGTTAAAGCTCAAAGTTCTTTGGAAAATTTTTTAACGAAAACTCAGTTGTCTGCGATGGTAGAAAAAAAGAAGCGTATAAAATGGACCCCCGAAGACATTTCGAGAAGTTTGGTTTTGAGGGCCATTTCACAAAAAAGTTATGAGCACTGGCGCACGAAAATCGGTTTGCCATTACCAAGTGCAAGCACTCTCAAAAGATGGTGTTCATAGTTTTCCTGCAAACCCGGATATTTAGAAAATGTTTTGTTATTAATAAAAAAAACTTCTGAAGCTATGTCTGAAGCTGAGAGGATGTGTATACTTAGCTTTGATGAAATGCACATAGACAGCAGATATTATTATGATCTAAGTGATGATCGAGTTCTGGGCTCTTTCTCAAAAGTGCAGTTTGTGCTAGCGAGAGGCATTTTAGGCTCCTGGAAGCAACCGATTTTCTTCGACTTCCAGAAGACCATGACAAAAGACCTTCTTTTTGAGATAATTCAGAAAGCTGAGAGCTGTGGCCTTATCATTTCTGCGATTGTATCAGATCTAGCTGGTGGTTCTACCCTATGGCGCCAATTAAACATTTCTGTTCAAAATACCTCATTTGAACATCCATGCAAAAAGAACAAAAAAATTTGGGTATTTGCTGATCCTCCTCACTTTTTAAAATTGTTAAGAAATCATTTTTTGGACAGCGGCCTTGTTTTAGCAGATGGTACTCTTCTTAAAAAAGATATCTTAGAAGAAGTGCTTTCAAAAGACAGAAGGGAAATTAAAATGTGCCCCAAACTAAAACCAGAACATTTAATGGTGAAAGGAAATGACCGACAGAAAGTGTTACCTGCCAAATCAGTATTCTCTGCTACTACAGCTACTGCAATAGAGCAGTTAACCCAAAGTATAAAAGCTGCAAAGTTTTTCAAGCTTGTGGACATGTTTTTTGACATTTTTAACAGCACCCACACAAACCCTAAGAGTAATAAGCCAATGCAATCGGGCTTTGGAATAGAAAAACATTTCGAAGAACAAAAAAAAGTGTTAGAAGAGATGCGAATTGAAATCCAAGAAATGAGAGTTTTTGGCAAAAAAACTATGCTTCCCTTTCAGAAAGGAATTCTAATATCAATAGCATCTTTATATGGCTTGTGGGAAAACTTAAAACAAAAGAACTTTAAGTATATTTTAACAGCTCGCTTGACTCAGGATGCACTAGAAAATTTGTTTAGCCAAATAAGAGGTGTAGGCAATTTTTATGATCATCCATCTTCAGTAGAGGTAATTAGTAGGTTGAAAAAATTACTGTTAGCAAATAAATTGCCATCCTTATCTTCGAAAACCAACACCATGTCAGAAAGAAGCTCTGAAGAACTTCACTGTTACTTGACAGCAGATGTAATCAAAAATGCATTTGATGACAATGAGATAAGTGATTTGCCCTTGAAGGTACTTGATGAAGATGAGGTATGCGCTATTTTATGTGAAGAAGAACTTCCGATGGCTTGGGAATTGGAAAGTAATTCCCAGAACATTTTAATGACCTTCCCTGAACACGAAGGCCTTAAATATATTGCAGGCTATATCGCTTTTCGTGTCAAAAAGAGTGATCCGTCTCTTGGACACTTAACAATTAGTGATAGTAATAAAGCAGATGCTCCCTGGATAAATGCTTTGTCTGAAGGGGGTTTGACAGTTCCATCAGAGGAACGGCTGGAAAAAATGGAGCAATTCGAAAAAATCTTTCTCTCAATCCACGGCAAAGAAAGCATAAGAAAATCCAAGAATGTGACGAAAGAACTTTATGAAATATTGGTGGAAAAATTTCCTAATACTTGCATAGAAGCAATTAAACTTTATTCTCGAGTGAGAACATTTGTAAGAATTATGTACTTAAACGCAAAACTTCTTGGGGACAAAAGAAAATCCAGCAAAAAGATGAAAAAATGGATCTTATCGCAGAAGAAAAATCCATAGAAAACATCACTTGGTAAGATTCCTCTCATTTTTTAAAGCTATATAGCTCTTTTTTGTAGTATTCAGACGTGAAAACTTCGATAAATCCAATGTTGTTAGATTTCTAATTGAAATTTGGGTTACACATCATTTTCTTACTAACAGTCTTACTAACTCTACTATAACTAACTCTACTATACTTTCTTACATCATTTCTAACTTATGTTTGTTTCTTTTTGTTATTTTAAATCCAAGCGATTAAATGTTATTTAATAATTTATAATGCGACTTAATAAAACATCGTCAGTGTTATGTATTTAAATGTAATTCTAAAATGCAATGATGTTAGTTCTGCACATCATTTTTTATAATTTAAAACTACAAAAAATATTTTAATGCTAAGAGAAAAAAGTACGCGCCATACAAATATTGTATGAGACGAAAACGATCAACCAGACAACAACATTCAACGAGCGTGTGTTCCCTGTGACATCACTGACTTTTCCCCCAACGCTTCTTCATTCGAGGTGTAAGAGCCAGCCCTTCTAATTCTATGGCCCTGGTAATAAATATCCTTGGTGTTGCAGGGTCAGAAAACGCGAAAGGGGGATGAAGAATCGGAGGGTCACTTCGACGGTGGCTCACTGTGATGATAGTCAACTGTTGGACAATGGAAGGGCGATAGGAAGCAGCGTTCTTGCGGTCACTCGGATACAGCTGGGCAAAAAGGGAACTGTTAATGAGGTGCTCAAGTGTTTTGGATACGGTGTTGTGAAAGGGCCTACAGGGGCGAAAGAAGGCGAAATAAATGAGAGTTCTGATGAACGGAAAACATCGGTTATTTGGAAAAGCAGCAAGGAAGACTTTCTTCCTTGCGTGGTTCAAAATTCGAGGGCGGAAAGGGGAGCCTATGCCGTAGTATGGGCATTAAAGAAAATTGAGAACTGGAGCTTTGGGGTTGAGGTAGAATTAATTAATGAGCATAATCCCCTAACTTTTATTTCACAGAATGTATCTCCCAGTCCAAAGCTACAGAGATGGGTCCTCGCGTTACAAAAGTACAAGTTAAAATTTGTTCATCGTAAAGGGGCAGCGCATCAGAATGCCGATGCGCTTTCCAGGTTTTTTTTTAAATGATGAAGAGAGGGATGGTGACATCCAAGGTATGCTCTCGGAGGGAGATGGTTTAGGGGACTCCCCGTGTACATCTGCTGGACTGTCTACAGAGCTGTTAGCCCAGTAGTCAGTTTTGGGCGGGGGGTGTCAGGTTAGGCTTAGGCCGGCAAACCTACGGGGCCTACATGACAGGACGAAGGGGCCCACACGACAGGAAATGGTGCACGTGTGTCCCCTTGCCCTCAATGTCGGCCTAAGGTCAGGCACCCCCTATATAAGCTGCCCTCAAAAGCGGGGGCGAGAAGATCGGCTTTCGCTTGCCTACGAGGTTGCGGTCGGATGAGGAGGAGATCTTCGAATGCTGGACAGGGAGAAGTTGCGCCCATCCAGACGTAACGTAACGGGAGAGCTTGTGCCCGTAAGAAATACCAAAGAACTTTAGACGTAACGGGAGAGCTTGTGCCCGTAACTTTGAAACATCTAAGAACTCAATGATGTGGAATTTGAACCACTGTAAATAATATGTAAATAGGCAGCGAAGTGAATAAATGTAAATAAAGAAATATAGCAAAGAAACGTAACCTCCGGCTTAAAACAGAAAGACGAAATTTTGTAGCTTGCAGAAACAAACAGCAGCAAGCAAAGCTTTGAAAGCGGAATAAACCTTTCATCCGAGCTCAAATAGGAAAATAATATACGTGCTAATTCATCGGCAAAAAAAAAAAAAAAAAAATGAAAGTATAAATAGTAATAATAAGCTGGAATAACAAAAACCGCTATAAAGTATAACATTTCCTTTAAAAAGAACTGTGCAGTATGGAAAATGGTCCCGTGAAATGCATGTCAAAATAAGGAAATAAAAAGAAAGCTATCAATCGCCTGTGAGACGCAGTAAATAAATTTTAATTCGTTTAAAAAAACTAATAATCAAAATCCAAAAAAATAAATAAATAAATTAAAAATCGGCTGCTTCTCAAAATGCTAAAGACCGCAAGCAATAAATTTTAATTCGTTAAAAGAAACAAGAAGTTCCGTCCAGAACTATACGAGCCTACTTTCCCGTATACACCGAATTCAAATTTATAATCTAGCTATCTCTCTCTCTCTGTCTTTCTCGTTTAGTTTTAGTTCTTAATTGGTTCAAATATACCTTTTTCAACGGTTAATAGACATTCAATCATTCATTTATTAAGTCATTCATGTATTTAGTCACTCATTTATTCATTCATTCTTTTGCTTATTCATTTAATCATTCATTGATTCAAAAATATTCTTGAAAATCCCGATCAAAAAATTTCATAGGAAAATAGGCTCCTTAGTTCTGGATGTACTTTCTATTTGTACATGTTCTACTTCATAAGAGCTTTCCGATAAAGTTTGTTCCAAGCAAATCGGTCCGTTAGATCAGGAATTATATAGGATTGAAATTTCCCCGTAGGCGGTATGTTAATTTTTTTTGAACTGTTCAAAATGAACAAAAATTGTTCAAATCAATATTTCACGCCAAGAACTTCTTCCAGTGAGCTTGTTCATGGGAACTTGGATCTTGTACCCAAATTTTACATAATTTGCTTCATTTTCGCCCATAGGCGCTAATGTTAAAATTTTTTGAACTGTTCAAAATTGAACAAAAAATTGTTCAAATAAAAAAGTAAAATATGGAAATGAGATGTTCTCGCCGAGATCTTTCGAATGCAAAAAGAATTTTTCGAATCGGACAATTCGTTCAAAAGTTATTAGGTGGGGGGGGGGGGGGGGACAGACCGACAGACAGACAGACCGACAGACACACTTTTTCCCCATCTCAAAACCCTACTTTCAATTTTTTTATTTTTCAATCTTTATTTAATTACTTAACTTATTTTTGACTTTTCTTGATTTTTAACGATATTTTCACGATACATTAAGCCTTCTTTCATGCTTTATTATTATTATTTTTTACTTTTACGGGAAAGTAGGCTAAAAAGGATCAATAGTCAGTCGGCATGGTAACAATTAAAATTAAAGTTAATTACCGTGGAAAAATAATTTCGAACTGCAGAGAAAAATGCTTATAACTTCTTTTTTATTTAATTTAGAGGCTTCTAATTTTCGCACGCAGAGCAAAACTTTCTCCGGGGTAGTTTTTCACGCGCTGTTCAACGGTATCAAGCTCGAAACGATGCGATAATTCCTTCCCATAGAAAATGACTATTTTATGAAACTTTTGGCTATAAATTGGAATAAAAGAAGAACAAATTCGAATTTCAGAAAAAACTCTCCGAGGTGCACACCAGCATGTTCCAAACTAATTTCGTGCCAAATTTCATGAAAATCCGCTGGACGGTCTGGGCCCTACGCCGGACAGACAGACAGACAGACAGACACACACACACACATACTTGTTGCTTTATTATTAGTAGAGATAGAGAAGCTACGTCGTGGAAAATGCGTGAGAAAAACTTTCTATCTACGTATTTTGTTATGAACATATACTGAAATATTTTGGTTCTTAACTTATGAAAAGATAATCTACTTGAATTCAATTCTGGTGATTCATTCAAAAAATTACTCTTTCGTGAGTCTGTGTTATAAGCTCTGATATAGGCTAGATTTACGGAAACCTGATGAATAAGAACAATTGCAGGGAAAAGTTAAAACTTTGTCGTCATTATTAAAACATTTGCAAATCTAAAACGTAAATGCAAACTCTTTTAAAAGTCAGACCAACTACAACAAAGACAAGCAACAGCGACGAAATATTCCAGGGCGTTTCATTGGTTCTACATAACTTAATAACCACGCTCTCACATTGACTGATTGACGTTTTTTATTGCTTCATTAAAAGTGATTTTCCTCAGACGATCGGGATTTTTTGGTTTGAAAACCCTCTGTTGGGCACCCTACGCACCCTACTAAACACCCTGTGGAAATACCCCTAGGGTGCTTTCCCACCAAAGGCGACGAAGACAATTTTCCTTTCTTTTCTCATCTATGTGAACGCACAGCAATTTTTCTTTCAAAAATATGCTCTGCACTTGCGCAGATGTGAAAATGTACAAGTAGTGTCTTTGTCGCCCTTGGTAGGAAAGCACCTCTACTTACAACTGGCCTTCGCACGTTAAAATGAAAACACAATGAAATCTTCTCTTGAAATTGATGAAAAATTCAGCTTGTCAACAATGTTTAAAGCGCAAATATTGACAAAAAAATATCATGAATGATATTAGAATTAGTTCAAAATAATGTAGTCACTTTTCTTCGTTGTTAATATTCATGGGAGAATAAAATGCATTGTACAGTATTTTTTTTCCAATTCACCATATGATATTTATTCATTAAACCTGCATGCAAATTTTGTCTTGAATATAGACGAAGGGAAAGAAATCGAAGTAGCTTTCTCAACGATTTTCTTTCAGTTTTAAAGCATAAATGTCAAAACAAGGCCGTACGTTCAGGAAAAAATCGCTCTATTTAAATAAATAAAAATTAAAACATGCAAGGAAAAAACCTTTTTGGTTAAAAATTTTGCTTGGAAATATTTTTTATTCCATAGTTGTTTATTTTAAAGAAATTTTACAGTGAAATTTCACAGTGTGTAAATATCTTTAGAAAACATAATACTAAATTCATGCAAGGGCTTTTATTGTACCTTTCCGTCTGCTGTAGCTGAAAGAAAAATCAATACTTCTAGGAAAAGAATGTTAACCAATAGTCCGTATTCTGGTAAAAATCACCAAGTATATTGAAAAAAAAAAAAAAAAAGAAAAAAAAAAAAAGAAAAGGACTTCTGCAGTGAATTAGAAACTAAAATTTGTTATTTCAATATTTAAACTAATATACCATTTAGAAGTTGAATTCGAAACCTACTATTGGAGTTTGGGTGTTTAAAATGCTTGTACTTGTATTTAAGTCAGTATGTATGTATGTATTATGTACGACAGGAGTTCAAAAACATGCGTTTAAATATAATATGAAACGAATAAAACCAATTCTTGAAATAGCTTTGAGCAATATATTCTGTTGCAGTAATCAAACTACAATTTTAATTAGTACATAGCATACTGAATGAACTTCATTTATTGTGACGTAAATAATAATATTTTCTGATATTTTTTTAAAAGTTGATGCTTTTTTTAATGTCAACATGGCAGCGTATTGAAATGTTCTTCAAACAATTTCGAGAAAGAATTTATACGATGTGCATCTTTATTTTTTTTTTTTTGCAGAACAGAGTAATGTATCTTTTTCTCTTCAACTCATTTTTAGAGAACTAAACAAAATTACTGTTTATTATAAAATGTTCCCATTAATTAGCTAAAATGAAATTGTAATCAAGTAGTTGCTGTTAAAGTCTTTTTTATACTTTTTGTTCCTCTTTATTTTTCATCAGATTGTATTTTTCATCATTTGACCATTCATTAAAAAAAAATCTAATGATTTGTACTAATGTGCTTTTCATCTTGGAAGAAGACCATTGAAATAGTCTAGAAATAAACAAGAGAAAAGAAATTTGTAAAAGACTTTTTTAAATGAAGCTAATGAACGATTTCATTAAGCTAACTTACTGTTGCCATTATGCAGAAAATTGTTTCTAATTTATATATTTCAGAAATAAGTAGCAATAAAAGCCCTTAGTAGGGAGGCAAAAAATCCTAATTGATTATTTATTAAAAGCTTTATTTTATAACATGCACAATAATTCAACGGTGATTAATCTTGTTGCCGTTCAAAAGGGAAATTAATGACTCTTAGTGAAGTACGTAGATATAACAATTAAATTGTTAAAGAAATCGCAAAAGTTTTAATCTTTCCTAGGAAGAGAAAACAATGGAATAAAAATGCTAAATTTGGGACATCGTTAAGAGGTGACAATTTATTATTTTGCAAATACCATTTAAAAGTTTATTAAAACAAGTCTAATGAGGTAAACGATCAACATTACATACTTATAGTTTTTCATATCTTCTGTGCCATAAGAAAAGGAATTATGATCAAAATTAGAATTCTCTTAATAAAAAGCTCAATTTTACCTTTTTCTCAAAAGTATTCGCGAAGAAAAATAAACATTCAATGGGTAAAAACAATTGTAATTTGCGTGTACATGGTAGCAGCATTTATATTTTTTCGTTAATATTTGTGGGAAAAATTTAAGATTGAATTTAAGAAGATTTCGGATTTCGAACTTAACCACTTTCAGAAGAATGGCTTAGAAGAGGAGATTTTTTAAAAAAGAAAGCTACCGTTTTAAGCATTGCGATTAAAAATTGTGTAAGAAACGACAGAAACTTTTAAAAGAGTATAAAAATATTTTTTCTATCGAAATTTAAAAGAAAGAGATCATTAGGAACTCAAATTTCTGAATGTTTTTTTCTTTTATGATTTCTAAACTAATAGCGAAAACAAATGCGAACATCACCTTAGCAAGAAATTTATTTTAATTACTAAAAGGGGATTTAAAGATCTTAAGTAAACAAATCAGTTAAATAAATGATGCACTTGAAGCAGTCTTAAGACTTAAGAGATTAGTTCTATCCGATGCGACGATGCTTATCTAAAAAGACATTCAAAATATTAAGCTTGCTAAATGGATTTGAAAAACATAATTTCTATTTTTTCTAATTATAAGCTCTTAAGCTTTAAATCATCAGAAAAAACATTTTAATGAATTACGAAAGGTTTAAATGGGCAGCTAAAGTGCACATTTTTTTAATGTGTTCTGTGCGTGAATATAATCCTTTTTTTCCCTTCGAGGGAAAAATCTTTTCCTCCCTTCTATTTTCTTCTAAAGTTGTTCAGACGTACGCATTATTGCGAATGTTTATTGCAAATGGCGGAAGCCTTTATGTTGCATTTTCTTAAATGATCTTTACGAAGATAAATATATTTAAGTAAAAAAACGTTTCAAAGGATAGCATATTTAATGTTACCTCCAACGAAATGAATTATAAGTGAATTTTTATTGTATAAGAATATATAAGAATTGTGCCAGAAAGATAGTTTCCAAGTCTAAAATATTTGCTTTGTGTGTTTTGTTTTCTCGTTTATGTTCTCAATTGCTTACGCTTTAGGGGAAGAGATAGCTTTATCTTGTTTAATCGTAAACCTATTCTGTTAAACTATTCATGATGCATGTATTAATGATGAATAGTTTTACAGTTAGGATTTTTAATCAAAGTGGTGTCAAAAGGAATGAATGTCAAGTATTTTCTGGTCTTCCCCCCATCTTTCTAATGGGGCTGCATATGGTCACTAACCTTTGCAGACCTATTGCATTCCCCGGAAATCGGCATCCATTCTTTCAAGTAGCACAACTAACGGCGTATGCCATTATCACTTGGAGAATTTTAACTTTCAGTTTCCCCCTAGATGGCGGCAGTGGAGCTCTAAAGGATGCAAAACTGAACTAGGAATTTAATTTAGCCGAGAGTATCAAGCCAAACAAATACGCAAAGGATCTTTTCCATGCCGCTTAATCATACGGCATCGGGGATTACGATGTTCTGCATCTTGAAAATCCACCGACTTGGACCAGGTTTGATCCTGCAAACTTGGGCGTACGAGGCCAGTGCCTTACCACTACGCTACTCTCCCGGCTTTTTTCTTCTGGCTCTTTGTCTGCTTTATGGTGTTTGCTGGCGTCAGCGCTGCTTAAAGACGTGTTATCTGGAAATCAATGTGCATGTTTTTTGCTAGGGGACAAAACCACAAGTTTAATAATATCACGCCAAATATGAGTTTATTTTATTTTTTAGATAACTTTAAACTTAAGCGGAAACATCCCCTACGCATGCTGAATTTCAAGTTTTCAATCAAATCTCCAACTCAATGAATATTTTTCGAGTTTGAATTTTAGGCATTTGAGGGCATATGGAAGTCAAAAAAGAATCAAGATTACAATGCGAAAATTAATCATGTACATATAAGGGGCGGTTGCGGAGCATAAAGTCAGCTCTTTTTTAAATAGCCATCTAAACTAGTTTTAAGTGAAATGATATTTCTTTTCAGTATTTAACACTGATATTATTATTTACATAAAATGCTAAGATGCACACCGTTTTAATTTGAGTTAAATTAAAACAGCGTTGTTCAGAAGAAAACAAGCATGCTGACATCAATTTTGAATGAACAAATTGTCACAAGTCTTTAACACCCCATTATTCCATACGTTGTTTTTCTTATTTTAAATGAATTATTTAAATGCCTACACATATTAATAAATTAATTTAAAAATTGAGAAATAAGAATAAAAAACAATAATACTTTTTAACACACTTGCAATTAAAGACAGCAATTGCAAATTAGCCTTAATAAGTAATAACATAGAATTCCATCAATTACAAATGTTCAACTTAATAGACTTAGAATCCTTTTATTTCTGAAGCAATACTATTTAAACGAGTGAAATTTTGTTAATTAAACTTAGTATACAGTCCAAACGTTTTTTCTTTCCTGTTTTTTAAAGTCCAAATTAAGAACATAGCTTGACTCTCGTAGATTTTCCGAATTTTTGTTGTAAAAATTTTGCTTTTTAATAGAGACTGATCGATATATTTAGTCCATTTCAAAAGCTCATTTGCAATTTGTTTTTCACCTCATTAATGTAATTAGTGTATTTAAACCCCACTTGCTTGTATAATTTCATGAAATGATGCTGTAGAACTAAAAAAAAGACCAAATTGGCCACATTTTTTTTCTAAACAGTTCACGTTACTTTATAAGAAATAGGAATTCTGTTTGTTACTTCCCAAAAAAAAAAAAAAAAAGTTATAATTACGTTATTGTGACCGTGCTTAGAAATCATAGAAATTAAAATAAAAAGTTAAAAAGGAGCTAATTAGCAAACATAAAAGTATGAAACATGAATGCGATATATATCAAATTATTTTGTTTTTCAGGCTCATAACCATTTCGTGTCATGATCAAATATTTACTCTTAAGGACTTCAAGTATATCGTTTTTTACAGGAACTGCGTTGGGCTCAAGGGCTTGAAAAAAGGTGAATAGTGTAACTTAAGATCATTGAATGTGTCTGTCTCATTAAATAATCAAGAGTTGGAACAATGGAAAATGTTTTTAAAGCGTTTTAATTATCCTGCATTATATATTTTTTGTCGCAGCATTGACGCTTTTGTTGTATTTTTATACCAATGAATTCAGAGTAAAGATTTCGTGATGAGTTATGAAGAATTACACAGATAATTAGAGTTCCATTGGCTTAATGCTTAAAAGAAAGAACATTAATGATGCTAGATAAAGTTTTGTTTTAATTGCTAAAAATAATTTTTCCATTCTTGATTACATACCATTTTTAATTACGTGTTACGTAACGAAAAATTTATTATGAATAATTTAAATGACTAATGTTGGTACAATTATTTAAAAAAAAATAAAACTTCAACTTCTAACAGTTGTGGCTTTTTGCATTACTTGGCTAGTTCTAGTCTGATGGCAACACATATTGAATTTTTATTTTCGATTAACTTTTCTCAAACATTTCAATTTCGTTCGCTGTTTGTTTAATAACAAGAAGTTCCGTCTATAACTATACAAGCCTACTTTCCCATATGCACCAACATCAAATGTATAATATGGCTATCTCTCTCTCTTTCTCACTTAGCTTTCCTTCTTAATTACTTCGAATGTACCTTTTTTCAACGGTTAAAAAATATTCATTCACTCATTTTTTCATTTATACATTTATTCATTCGCTAATTTTTTTATTTATACATTTATTCATTCACTCATTCATGTATTTATTCATTCATTTACTCATTCATTCATTCAGAAATATCCCTAAAATTCCATACCAAAATATTTCATGGGGAGAAAGGCTCGTTTTGTTATGGAGGAACTTCGTATCTGTACATGTTCTACGTCATAAGTTCCTTCCGATTGTTTCAAGCAAATCCGTCTGTTAGATCAGGATTTATATGGGATAGAAAATCCCCCGTAGGCATTGAAGTTAATTTTTTTTGTACTGTTCAAATTGAACTAAAAGTCTTCAAATAATAATAAAAAAAATATTTCACGTCGAGAGCTCCTTCGCATAAGCTTCTTCAAAAGAACTTGGATCTTATGCCCAAGGTTTGTAAAATTTGCTTCATATTTTCCCATAGGCGCAAATGCTAAGATTTTTTGAACTGTTCAAAATTGAACAAAAAAAGGGGGGGGGGGAGACAGACAGACAGACGGACTGTCCTGACAGACACATTTTCCCAGTCTAAAATCCCTGCTTTTAAAATTTTTATTTTTCAATCTTTTTAATTACTTCGCCCATTTGTGACTTTTTTTTTATTTTTAACAATGTTTTTAGGATACATTAAGCTTTCTTGAAAATTTTTAGATATATTTTTTACTTTTACTTAAAAAGTATATCTGCCAAACCAACAACGGTATACAAGAAAACAGTTTTTAATTTTCTTCTAAAAACTATTTAACTGCGAAATAAAATTTTAGTAAAAATGCAACAATGAATTTTTTTGTGTAAAGAATATTTTTACTTAAGTTGCCATTTTACGTGATTTTAATTCCGTGAAATCTATACATGAAGGTAATCTTGATTGTTTAGGTGTAGTAAGGAAATACTTCTTACATTACTCATGAAAACTTGAATATCAAATGCCACGAGGAATAAATAAAGTAACAATATTCTATGGTTTTATTCTTTTTACAAAAATATTTATATGGTAACTAGCTGTACCCAGCCATACGTTGCTGTGGCTTAGTCTGTTTAGATGGGAAAGCAAGACAAAGCACATATTTCTAATATGTTTCATTTGGCAATGCTTGTTGTTTTATTGTTTGCAAATATAGATTGTCTGGTTTACCCATTCTAGAACACGCAATATATAATTGTACACGGGAGAAGATCTAAACTGCTCAATTTGATTGATTGGCTTTGAGCTTTATGTTTTTTCACAACGCTTGCGGGCATTTTTTTTTTGTTCCTGAGAAGATTTTGATATTCTCTGACTGGGCACATTGAAAAGATCCAACGTAAGCCTTATCCGAACAAAAGAAACACAAACACAAAAATTCTGAATTAAAAAATTGCGGTTCAAAATAAATAATCAGTGTTTTAAAGTTCCCTTTATCGTTAAGTTCAAAAATATGAAAAAAAAAAAAAAAAAAAATACTTCAATACAAACAGAAGAAACACAAAATTTTAACATCAGAATGAAAATAGCTGAATGAAACTGCTAACATTCAAAATAAGTAATCTTTGTTTTAAAGTTCCATTTAATCTTCGAGTGCAAAAATACTAACAAATGCTTCAATACAAACAGAAAAAACCCAAAACTTTAAATCAGAATGAAAATAGCTAAATTAAGCTGTTGCTATTCAAAATAAGTAATCTTTGTTTTAAAGTTCCCCTTAATCTTCGAGTGCAAAAATACTAACAAATGCTTCAATACAAACAGAAAAAACCCAAAACTTTAAATCAGAATGAAAATAGCTAAATTAAGCTGTTGCTATTCAAAATAAGTAATCTTTGTTTTAAAGTTCCCCTTAATCTTCGAGTGCAAAAATACTTCAATACAAACAGAAAAAAATATTAAATCAAAATGAAAATAGCTGTACAGCGCCAATAGTTGCAGTGGCTCATTCTCCTTAATAAAACATTAAACAAGAAGTTCCGTCTAGAACTATACGAGCCTACTTTCCCGTATTCATCAACTTGAAATTCATAATCTAACTTTAGTTCTTAATTACTTCAAATATACCTTTTCAATGGTTAGTACATATTCATTCACTCACTCATTCTTTCATTTATTCAGTCATTCGTTTATTTATTCATTCATTTTTCTCATTTATGTATTTACTCCCTCATTTATTTATTTTTCACCTCATACACTCATTTATTTATTTTATTATTTATTCACTGATTTATTCACTCACTTATTTGTTTATTCCTTCCATCATTCATTTAATCATTCACTCATTAGAAAATATCCTTAAAAATCCCGATCAAGAAACTTCATAAGAAAATAGGCTCGTTCCGTTCTGGTTGAACTTCGTATCTGTACATGTTCTACGGCCAAACATCTTTCCGATAAAGTTTGTTCCAAGCAAATCGGTCTTTTAGATCATGATTTATAAAGGATTGAAATTTCCCCGCAGGCGCTAATGTTAATCTTTTTTTTTTTTGAACTGTTTCAAAATGAATTCCTTTATCCTGGCGCAAATCTCGCCAAGGCAGCAAAACGCGCAAAAGGTTACCAGCGGAGGTATTTCGTTTGGCGTCGATTGCATCATTATTGACGACTTTATCGCCTGCGCCGGGATAAAGAAAAAAGTACAGTTATTTTTTTGAACTGTTCAAAAATGAACGAAAATTGTTCAACTCAGCAAATATTTTCCTTCGATAACTTCTTTTTTTATAATCTTGTTTATAATAACTCGACTCTTATGCCCGGAGTTTAATTTGCTTCACTTTTGCCTATAGGCGCTTTTGTTAAAATTTTTTGAACTGTTCAGAATTGAACAAAAAATTGTTCAAATCATAAATGTAAAATATGGAAATGAGATGCCCTCGCCGAGATCTTTCGAATGCAAAAAGAATTTTTCGAATCGGACTATTTGTTCAAAAGTTATTAAGGGGGGACAGACAGACAACCGACAGACAGACCGACAGACAGACCGACAGACCGACCGACACACATTTTCCCCACCTCAAAACCCTACTTTCAAATTTTTTATTTTTCAATCTTTATTTTATTACTTCACTTATTTTTGACTTTTCTTCATTTTTAACGATATTTTTCGGTACATTAAGCCTTCTTTCATGCTTTAATATATTATTTTTACTTTTACGGGAAAGTAGGCTAAAAACGAAATAATTAAATCAAAGTTGAAATAAATTAAAAGTGATAGATAAAAACACATGTTCTGGTAAAATTTCAAAGCAATCGGTGAAGTATTTACGGAGATTTGAGGTTATGAACCAAGGCTGAACTTGATCGTAACCGTAAACTGGATCACGTTCAGCCTTGTATGAACAAACTTACATTTTTATTTATAAAGCTTATATTACCCAGAGTTGAGGAAACTGCTAATTACTATTTTTGGATCAAGGTAAGCCTTAAGAAATCGAACTCTAAAGCTTATAACTGGCGTTCTTATTGACTTAGAAACTTCGAACAAATTTCATCTTGTGCAGAAAAATCAGTTCTTTCGATCGATATATTATATTAATATATGCAAGGTTTTTTTCACCCCCATATTGGGGAATTTATGTGAAAATTTGCGTAAAATTGGAATAAAAAAAGGAACTATCTGTCGGATTTTTTTCTAAGGGGCCTATAAACCTTCCTCTTGAAGCACTCTGTCTATTGATGAAAACTGCATTAAAATCCGTAAAGTGCTTTCGGAGATTTGGGGTTATGAACAAACGGACACTTACATTTTTATTTATATAGATAGTATTTAAAAAAAATAGTGGCAGTAGAATGTGATTAGGACTCCAACACAAATCTTGGATGTGATTTTGCCTTTATAACTGACTAACAATTTTAACTAGTGTAAAATAGTACTTACTTTAAAGATTGCCAACATTCATTCATTCTTTTTTGTATAGTATTTTATAACAACTTTTTTACTATGCGTTTTGTATTTTCTTTTTTTTTGGCAACTTTATTTTCATAGTGTATGTATTTTTTACTGATACGTATATACAACGGGTGGGGAGGAAGAATTAAAATCACAAATCATTATTAATCATTAAAAAAGACTTTCGATTTTAACACAAATTGTTTTGAGCGAAGTTGAAAAAGTAATGATTCACATTATTTCATACTCAATATACTTTGAAACGTTTTTCATAATTATTGGAAGAATTTCAAAGGTTTTTCAAAGTTTAATATTAAATTTTTCAATTTTTCTTCAGGAGTATAATTTTAATTGTTTTTTTTATTTGTAGTAATTCCTTTTTAAGTTTCCATTTCTTCGTCAACTGTTTTTTCAGGGTCGAAAATTTTTGCAATTTACATTTATATCTTATCATGTTCTTATTTTCTTTTCAGAATAAACTGTTTATCGCTTTTTAATCATGCTGCTGAAGCTTGTAAGATGTTAACAAAATGTTAATAATTTCTGAAAGATATTAATTTCTAAAATAATTACCAAGAAGGAACTCTTTATTACAGGCGAAATATAATTTTTCTTTGGCAATAAATTAACGTAGCTGATGGAAGATTTATACTAAAAGTTCTTTTCCGATACTTCTAGCAATTCAACATTTTCAACAAACAGTTAAGTAATACAATTAAAGCCCGCAAAGAATTTCTTTCACAACTTACACGCGTAGATATTTGATAAATGATACATAACTTCATGCTTACAAAAAGAAACTGTTATGAAAGCAATTTGTTTCCTATTGATTCATGAGTATTAGCGGAATGGTAATTTCCCCAGCCACTTACTGAGAGTACTTTTCGGTGACATTTTGTTGTTTTACGATGAAAGCTGAGAATGAAATATTGCATTGTTCTTTCGACTCATTTCCATTAGAGTTTTTCATCTAATAAAGAGTTAGTTTCATTTAAGCTCTCAAGGTAAATCACAGCAGAGGTATTTTATGAAATTCATTGAAGGTGTAGGTATGAGAAAGAACACGAATTTTTCTTCTTTATTTTCCTCAAATTTTAGTAAGACCCATTTTTGAGCATTAAATATTTCATGCCTCAGAAAACGCGACTAGTTCTTACTGCTTATAAATTCTAAATAAAATTTGGCCGTCTGCAGTTGCAGTGAACAAAAAAAAAAAAAAAAAGGCTGTTAAGTTGTATAAAAACTTGTTTAAAATCAACCGATCAAGTTTCTTGATAACAGTTTTTTAGTACAATTCTTATTTTCCCACACTGTGTAAAACTATAGAAGAAGAAATCAGCATTTCTATCAATTCGCAAGTGCTCGTTCAAAAGCTACGAATCAAGTTTATCGGTAACTAGCTCCATGGAAAGCTGCTTCTATTTTCTCACTGCATTTGATTTTTGAAGAAATACAGGGGTGGCGTAAAATATAAAATTGTCAATAAATAAATATAAATGAATAAATAATAAACAGAACCATTCAAATTTACTCTCTATTTTTGATTGTTAAAACTTATGTTCTTCCGAAAGCAATCAATGTTATTTCATTCGCAGCAAACGAAAAGTTAGTTTCTGTGCCTTCATAAAGTAGAAAACATTAAGCCATCCATTATTTCTGGAAAATTAGATTAAATTTTCTAACGTTGCTGTAATTAGATAAATTAACAAGAGTTTAAAAGAAGTGCTTTTTCTCAATGTGAGTTGGTCTCTTTGAGCTCTTACATTTATAAAAAAAAATAAATATTTTGTTAAATAATTAGGGTTCTTGATACTGAACGTAACGAAAAAGAAAAAAATAATTTACTAATAAAATATTAAGCGAAGAATTTATGATGTAATATCTTTATATTGAATATAACCAACTGAATGAGCAAGTACTATGCAAAATTGAGTTATTTAAAATTCTTGCTTCATGTTTAAGGAGGCAAAAAAATATTTAGTTATATTCCTTTCGGTAAGTGTTTTTGTAATGGTTCCAATTAAGCTTAAAAGATAATTCTTGATAAATTTTGTGCAATTATTTTGTTTTGCGCTTTCAAAATAGTCTAACTGGTGAAAGTACGGAATTTTTTAATAGTACATTTATGTTAAAAAGGCGGGGTGGAAAGCGTTGAGGAGAAAAATTTGACTGTTAACCATTTTGCATAGGTAATTCTGGTAAGTAAAGAAATAATACAGTAACTTCAATACTACTTTTAAACTTTTTTTTTTTTTTGCCTGACTTGAGACCCAACAGTAAAGTATTTGACTCGAAAAGAAAACATCACTGGTTTTTTTTTTAAAGTGGATTTAAAAAAAAAAGTATTAATCGAAAAATACCCGATTACAAATTGAGCCTAAATATCAAGCCTTCAATTGATTTTTCCTCAAAAGAGACACCAAGAAATGATTTAATAATTCATTTTAAATAATGAGACGTTTGCTTGAACTTATGTTATTGCATAAAGCATTTCAATGAGAACACTATTTCACTTTCTTTTTCATGAGCATTTCTCTAGAATAAAGGGCAAAAAAGAAAACTGATAGTTCAAAACAAAAATCAATCCTACTAAAAATTTCTTTTACAGCTCTGCAATGAATAATTCCAAAATTAATCGTCCGTAACAAGATTTATCATTTAAACCTAAAAGTTAATAAATTTCAGTACTGAAAATGCATTCTCTCCCGATATTTTATCTACGAAAAAGAGGAATAAAATTTTGGGGAACGGACTAATAAGATCGTATTCATTCTACGAAACGTTAAAAAATACGTTCTTTTATTCTAAATTTATCAGAATTCGGGTCGTTAGGTTATTTTTTTAAATTCATTAAAATATTAGTTTATTTTAAAATTAATCATTCTGATGCTAAGAAAAAGGTTTTTTGAATAAAATCCATTAATATATTTTGCTCCAAATTGTGATTAATCGATTTTTAGTAAAGCAGCACACAGCAGCTATTGTGGTCTTTTTCAAATTTCACTAAGATGATTATTCATCGCATGTTTTATTTGGAAAAAACTGCCTTGAAAATTGTAATTTTTGCTTAAATATTATTAAGGATATTATTTTTACATGAACGTTACTATGAAAAATGTATGCGATAGATAACATTCTATTTTTATTATTAGAAAGTTGATACGGATTTTTATTAAATAGATTAAAAAACGTGTTTGTATGATGCAGAGTACAGGGGTGGAAAGCCTTTCTCAATTGCGGCGCTTTTAGTGCCTACATTTTTCAAATTTATTTATTAGTTTTTGTAATGGTGGGTACAACTGCATTTTTATTCCTGCCATTAGAAAAAAAACAACCTTTCAGCATTGAAAGGCCCCAATTACACTGAAAAACAATTATTCACGTTAAGAAAGCACAAATGAGCATTAAAATGCAGACATATGTTTCGGTATTGCTTGGAATCCCTTTTTCAATGCAGTAGTGGAGCTTCTAGATGCAAAAAACATCCAAATGCAGCTGGCTTCATTTACATCTAGAAGCTTCACTACTTACTACATTGAAAAAGGGATTCCAAGCAATCCCGAAACATATGTCTGCATTTTAATGCTCATTTGTGCTTTCTTAACGTGAGTAGTTGTTTTCAGTTTTACTAGTGCACCAAGTTCATTTATTTTACCCAATTACACTGTTGAGCTGACCAAAAGGCCGCAGAGAATTTTAAAAATTAGTGTTCTGTATTCAATGTGCTATTTTCAAACAATAATAAAATGTACCGTAAATATTGCGTTATAATACGAATTTAAGCACTAATGCACCATAACCACAATCTTATTAATTGAGCATATTATATACAAATTTATGAACCACGAATGAAAGTGCAGTGAGAGTGTAGAAATTTCAGTCATTGCATATTTTAAATGCTTGATAAGGAGCTTAAAAAAACTAAAGAAAGCCGCAGGTTTCCTCACGCCATTGTTTACTTCAAACTAGTACAGGAACCGTCTGTTTATGGAAATAAATTATGTTGATCATAATCTTAGGTTGATTTTGGGATAAATTACGGAAGAATTTGTTCTTACAAGTGAAAAATTATACATTTAACATAGATTTCTATCAGTTTTCTTCCTTTGCGAGTGGAAGTTCCTTGATTATAGCGTCAGCTTTTCTCGAAAAAAGTTTCCAAGTCAAACTCTAGATTTGTGATATTGTCAATTTAAATTTTCAAATCAACGTTAAAAACAGTAAGACTTTTTTTAGAGACCCCCTACAATGAGCTTACTTATCTAACTTTTAAATTGTGCAAGAGAGTTACATGCCGAAATAATAATTTGCAAGCTCCAAATCATTGAATTAGTCTATAAAGTTACTGTTTGTGGAATGAGTGATTTTTACCAGAACACCGACTATCGATTCCCAATTTTGCTCTAAATAGTGATATTAAAAATTATCGTGATTCCTCTTCGTATACCATAATACAGTTTCGACCACGGAATTTTGACATTTGGACGCTTCTGCGCATGGCAGAAAGCAACGAATCCATTCGAGTTTCAGGGAAGTTCGTTTTTCAGGTGCGTTAATTAGGAAGCGAATCAGAATGTTTGCTTTTCTGTTTGTCGAAAGCAACTGAATTTATAAACTGACATAAAGCATCAGTTCGGAAGAAATCAAGTATGCTAAACGAATTAGAACAAGAACAAAAATGGCACGTTCCTTTTACCTGCAGTTCCTCTCTTGAATATGAATGGATTCTTCTTGGCATTCTGCCAGGAAGATCGCTTTGGTTGATAGTAGAACTGTACTCGCCCTCCGTATTTTACCTTTACTTCCGTTTATTCAGAAGCTTTCGAAATACAAAAGGAAATTTAGCACACGATTTTAAGTAGAAGAAACGTTATTAGATTTTGCAGTTGGAAAGATTTGTTCGCGTGCGTACCAATTGAGTTACTTTGACTGTTTTTTTTTCCACATAAGGAGAGTTAATCCGAGTGCTACCACGAAACGCACATCATCAATAATACGGACTTTTCCATATGCTCGTATTTGACTAAGAAAAATTCTCTCGAATGCGCTTGACCGTAAAAACTAATACATTCCAATATTTGTGTTTGTAGAAAGTGTTTTTATTTGAGTTCTTGCTGTTATATAAAGCGAAATTTTTTCGAGGGTATATGGTAGTATAGCAAAAGCATCCTCCTTCCAAGTTTCCCTCCCTCAAGTTTATTCAAACATATAATGTTAAAAGCAAGCAAATTTTGAGCGTATTAGTCAAAATATGAGGATTCTGGATTTTCCACATGCTGTGTCGTCTTTTAACTACACTCTACTTCCGTTGCATTTTCTTTTCTCTGTCTCTGTCTCAAAAAAATAAATAAGTAAAATTAAATTAAAAATAAAATAAAAGGTTAATTTACAATCAGGGACTACTTATAGATTTTTAAGATAATTCACAAAGCTTACATTTATTTCATTTTCCTGTATTCTTTATTTTTTACTGATTAGCAAAAGAAAATAAGATTTTTCACTCGCTATTGACGAGTTTTTATTTATTTATTTTGTTTATTTTTAGAGTAAATTAGTTTCCGTGAATAAAAATTTGTTTTCATTACATGCATTGAATGCCCAACTAATTCTATTTTGGTTATATACCGAACGTCGTTATTGATTAATAAAGAAGTTTTGCTAAATAAAAATAATCAGAGACAACTACAATTACTACAGAGTTTAGTCTGTAAGTGACAAAATGACAGACTATTTCCCTTTGGAGAAATAAATGGCGTCTATATTTTGAAAAAACAGAAAAGACATATTGTGTTTTGAACATTTGAAGAACAAGTTAGTTTGGATAAAAAATCGCATTTGACATAAATATATAAAAAAATGCTGAAGCATTAAATTAGGGTTGAATATCAACTTAGAGAAATACTTTAAATAGCTGTTTAATAAACTGATGTCTAACGCGTCAAAAGTTCTCTCGTTTTGATCTAAATCCTCTTTATTTTTTTTGATAACCTTTTTTTAGTGATGTTTTCATTTTCTTTGAGACTACTCGTACTTAACTATCACCCATCAAACCTTTTACAGTCATATGTTGAAAAAAATGAAGATAGCTAATTTAGGTATCACTTATGCAAGAAAAACAGTGAATAAATTAAGCAGTAATTGATTAGCTAAAGTTGTAGTATAATTTAGTAGCTGACTAATTTTCTAAAGCTATAGCATTTACGCTGTAGTTCTTTATGCAGCTCAGAGATTTTAATTACCCTTATCAAAACATCTTTTGCATATTGAACAGAAAAATTGATTAAGATAAGTTGACAATCGTGCTTTTAGTTTTTGTCATAGTTATAGACTTGTGTCTGCTCCCTTTCCGTTACCTATTCTTAAATTAATTCACTTCATAATTTTTTCCTTTATTTTACATGCTATCTCTGCAAATTATGCCAAACTCTGTAGAATTATGTGTTTGGGGTTTTAAGGTATACAACATTTTTGTTTTTCTTATGTTACAATCCCACAAGTCACTTTTCTTAAACTTTTTTCACTTTTATGTTTCAATATACTCAAAAGTATCAAGCATAGTGCTGCTTTTAGTGCCTAACTTATACTTTATATCTTCATCTTTTCATGTCATATTTTTACTATATGTATACTCACACACATATATATAATAAGTGTGTGAATGCTTTTATGTCTCGGTTAAATTAACGATTCTCGACTAGGACAATTATTCTATACGTTTATTCCATTACACAGCTATTCATGCAATTGTATTACACAATTACGGAATGATTAAGCAATAGTACTTTGATGTGACATTCATTTCAAATGTTCCAAATGAGAAATCGATATTCAGATACTAATTTGTTATCAAATGACTTTCCCTGAAATAAGTATATCTGATAGGTTCCAGCTGTGATGAATTTGGACATCATTGCTAAGTATGTTCCAAATGAAGGAAAATGATTGATTAATTTTATCGTATCAGAGAATAGATTGCCCGTCTGATTGGTTTGAACATAGGAGTGCTATTCTGAAAAGCTAATGTCCTCGTTAAATAATGCCAGTAATGTAAAGTTTGAGCAATCATTAGAAAACTGGTTTTGGCTGTGAAATTTATTAATGATATTGTAGAGTTGTTTAATCAACATTAGTCAAACAAACTTATGTTGTTATACTTTTAAAAATGTTGTTTTTTATCATAAATGGCCATGTAAATGCTTCTGTTAGATGAAAAGCACTGATTAATGTTCAAAATGTTAGTTTATTAAAACATTCAGTGGATGGAAAGTTCCAGAACTACATATGAAATGGACCAGATTTCTCGTTAAGAACTGAAGGGACCGGCAGGGTGGCGCAGTGGTAAGGCACTGGCCTCGTACCCTCTAGTTCGCAGCATCAAACCTGGCCCGAGTCGGTGGATTTTCGAGATGCAGAAAATCGTCAGCGCCCATGTCGTATAATTAATTATGCGGCATGCTAAAGATCCCTTGAGTATCCGTTTATCTTGGATACTCTCGGCTAAATTAAATTCCTAGTTCAGTTTTGCATCCTTTAGAGCTCCACTGCCGCCATCTAGGGGGAAACTGAAAGTTAAAATTCTCCAAGTGATAATGGTATACGCCGTTAGTTGTGCTACTTGAAAGAATGGATGCCGATTTCCGGGGAATGCAATAGGTCTGCAAAGGTTAGTGACCATATGCAGCCCCATTAGAAGGAGAACTGCAGAGTGGTTAATGTTCCCTTTCCCGAGAAAGTGCGGAAAGAATACGTAACATCACATCATATAATGTAACATTTTCAATAACGAAAAGCACTCATTTTTATAGTTTTTACAGTGAGAATAGCACACTAAAAGTTGTTGTGACTTTTATACTATTGCATAAGGCCCGGAACTCATAAAAATACCGTCAAGAACAAGTTTTTTAGGAATTGCTAATTGATTTTTTTCTAATGTTACTAACGGCAACCTAGGCAACCTAAGTGGCTAAAGTAACATTTTTTGAGCTTGCTTTTTTCAACGCAACGTAGCCACATACTATAATTTAGACAAAATTAATTGACATTCTTACAACATTTAATTTAAATATTTTAAATGATTTCTGGACGTAATACAAAAACAAAATTCATAACTTTTAATGAGCAATTTTTGTTGTAAAAACTATATAACTACTGCCTAATATTTCTGAAACTATTATATTTTTCTTACAATGAAGGGAACCTTTGATCTTTTTAAATTGCGCATCATTCCTAAATGTTTGACTTTTGGATTCTTATACTTAATGTGCTACTACATTTCACCCATTATGTGATTAGTTACAGATAAAAATAAGTAAAAATTTCTTCCAAAAGCATTTTTATTTATATGACTTTTAAATGAATCTCAAAAATACTTAATAAATTTCCTAAGTATTTTATTCGAGCATTTCGTTGGCGACATGACGCTGCTAAGTGAAGGAATTTTTTAATACTCATAAGTTTTTAGAAGTTTATTATTTTGAGTTTATTTTTAGTGATACAAAATTGATAGTGGCATAATACTATTAGCTAGTTTTGGAGCTTACATTGAAGCATTTCTTTCATAAAATTTCTGAAAATGTGTTGCGATGATCAACAAAGCTTTCGATTTCCCTCCTGCTAATAATTTCCTTTGTTGCCATTAGTTACTTCCAGTTAATATCGTGCTATTCGTTACCAGTTGGCGCCCCGGGAGTACAGTTATCAAATTAATGCAAACTGCGTATTTGGTAATGTATAATACTTCGTGGATTCCAACTTTAGGCGTAATTATGAGAACAATTACTTTAGCAATGTAACTGACAAAGACGAGGGTTGTGTTAGTACGAATTAATCTTTTAAACCGCATCAGAATAATTCTAGAAATATTTTATTCTTCATTTTTGAAAGTGCTTTTCAAAAGACTTTTCTTTGAAAGCGAGTGGTATATTAATATGTTGTAATTGGAATATGAATAAAATCGCTTTGAAATTTATAATTGTTGCTTTGAATATTGGCAGGACTTTTGAAAGTGTTATCAAATTTGTACTACAATTTTTGTTCCATTTAAAATGAAAAACCAGGAAACTAAAACATAAAAATTTGAAATTTTGTTTTGACTCCGACAGGTGCTATATTGAACGAAAACTGTCAGTTTCTGAGAGGTAAGCTTTTTTTTTTGCTTACATGTCTGAAATATCCTATTTTAATTTTAACTTTATTTTGTTTCTTACTTACAGTTTATAAGATTCGTGTGATACGTTTTGGTGCATGAGGAGAATTAGCTCTCCAATAACAAAAATAAACAAATAAATAAACACCCACAAATTACTAAAATTACGGAGTTCAAAACAAGTAAAATTAAACTGTACTCAGCCTAAAAAAATTGTAAAATGTAAATAATAACAGAAAAATTAAAGTTTTCTGCTTGCTTGAACTAATTTGTGTTAAACGTGAGAGTTAATTTCATTAGTGGAATTGAGTAAACGTATTGAGAAATTTTTCAGCTATCTCTTAAATTTTCTCATATTTTTTCGAGCGAAAATACTTATGAGAGCTAGTTTCATGTTTTTCATTAATTAACAGAAGCGATACAATTACTGAAAGTATACCATTATTTTTCATTTATTTTGTCGCATAAGATAAATAAAATTAATTAGTTCTACTAACTTTCGGCTTGTTCGATAAATTAGATGTCACAGTAGCTCAAGAAAAGAGCAGCCATCAGGAAAACTAAAGGATTCTTTCATTTTTAATTAGAATGTTCTTGCGAGCAGAAAAATTATTTCTGAAGGTTTCTAGTAAATTTGCATAAACTGAAAACTTACTTGAGTTAAAGCATTGGAACAGGGAGTTTGTGGAATAGTTTTAGTCGAGAAAATAATGTATATAATTGACGAAAATCACAGTTCAGCTTGATTCTAGCCAAACATAATTAACCGAAAGTTAAAATGAGAGTTTATAAATTTACATTAGTGGCAGACGATGATAACGGACGTGTAACTCTGTCCTCTTGTGATGTAATACGAGGTTTGGGTAGAAGAAAAAATAATATCTTCTATGGAAACACTCGAATTTGAATTGGATTTTTGTCCAAATTTTCCGCCAGATTACTTGAGACAATATTCTACAATTAATTTTTGAGTGAAAGCGATGTAGCAATAACCACCATTATTGATATTGTAAACTAAATAATAAGCCCTAATTTCGCTCATTTATGTAACGTTTTCTATTAATTAAAATTGCGTTTTAAATAATATGCGGAAGCAGTAATAACTATAGACAACTGGATAAATTATTACATATAGTTATTTCGCCAGTGCTTTTTCTTTTAGTTTTCATGGAAACATGTTTTTTTTTACATTAAAAAATTCGAAAACAATACCAGTAATATGGTAAACATCCTTATAACAAAAAAAAACCGTCAAAAATAAATAGCTTGCATGTGTTTTGAAGTTACAAAGAATCATTTCTTTCCTGCAAAATTATATATATATATATATGGAAGGAAGGCTTACTGTAGCTTAAAAATATCATTTTAAACATGAAAAAAATGAAACATGAATAAACAAATTAATAGAAATTAATAAAACAAATAATTAAAGATTAAAAAATAAAATAAATTAAAGCAATGTTTGGGGAGGGGAAAAATGCGTGTCTGTCGGTCTGTCTGTCTCCCCGTAGTAATTTTTAAGGGCATTGCCTGATTTTCTAATCGATTTTTTTTTTGCATTTGAAAGATCTCGGCGAAGACACCTCATTCCCATAGTTTATTTTTGATTTTAACACTTTTTTGTTCATTTTGAACAATTCAAAGAAACTTAACATTAGCTTCTACGAGGAAATCATTTGAATCCTACATAAATCTTGATCTAGTAAATGGATTTGCTTGGAACAAACTTTATTGGGAAGAACTTGTGACATAGAACGTGTGTAGATAAAAAGTTCATCCAGAACTAAGCAAGAATTACTTCTTCTGAAACTTATTGATCTAAACGTGAATGAAGTAACATATGAATGAGTGAAAGAAAGAAAGAATAAATAAGTGAAGGAATAAATTAATTATTTAATGAGTGAATGCATGAAGAAATAAATGAAAAAACTAGTTAGTGTACGAAAAAAATTAAAAAATAAATAAATAAAAGAGATTAGAACAAACTGCATCGGGAGGAGCACATCGCGTAGATAATGTACAAACTCGTTCAAAAAAAAAAAAAAAAAAAAAAAACTAAATGAGACTAATTTATCATGAAACTTTTTCTCTTAAGATATTTAGGGCATTTCTAAATAAATAAATGAGTGAATAATTAAATGAATAAATGACCGAGTGAATGTATGAGGAAATTAACGAATGATTGAATAAATAAGTAAATGAATACATACGTGACTAAGTACTAAATGAATGAATGAGTAAATCAAATCAATAAAAGAAATGAGTAAAACCCGAAATTAATTTTTCCTTAACGCGTCATTTCCTTAACGGGTCAAGTGATCCAAGGAAATTTTTTCTCAAATTTTGGATCACTTGACGTGGAATGACCCTAACATTGATGAGCGTTGTCAATTTACTGGGTTGACTAAATCAAAGTAATGGGAATTCAAAGCGTTTAGTTTTCACATAAAATAAGAATTGGCAAATGATTTTTTATGCAAATTAATATTAAGATGATTTCTTTTTCCGATTAGTTTTCAACATTATCATTTAATTTTTCTTTTGGCAAACGATTAAAAATCAATTCTTTTCCCCTTTGGAACAAAACTATTTGCTGGCTATAAGAAGTAGAATTTTTTTTAAATTAAAAAATACTAATTTTGTTTTGATAAAGTGCATTAACACTTAAAATGGTTTATTTGAAAATTTGGAAAAAATGAAGAATTTAAGCTTAACCAGAAAAGCGAGGAAAAGGGCTATATTTACAAGTTATATATTGACCCACGGGATAGTAGGCTCTTATAGTTCCAGACGGAATTTCTTGATTTTCAATATAATGATATTTGAATTTTAGAATTGTGCGATACATTCATATCTTTTTGTATTGATGAAAAGGTTTCTCGCAACTTTAGAACACCTGTAAGTATTTTATGTTGTATGAATTTTCATTATAACTATGAAACTAACCAGGGGAAGGCAGAACTCTTTAAACTTAGAATAAATTATTCAGCCATATTTATTTTCTATCATATTTATTTTCCGAAAATCTGCAAACATTTTATTTTCATTCCGTTTCATTTATTTGCAAATGCATATTGCTTTTTTCGTCTTTTCGACAATCCTTGTATTTTATACGCATCATTTGTTTAAAGATTGCTAAGAAATATGATTATTTATTATTGTTTAAAAATGTTGATTCTGAGAGTTAATATGCAATGTAATATTACTTATTTATTTTTACATTTACCAAAAACGAATGTAAAAGAAAATAAGTAAATAAACAAAACAAAATAATTTGCTTAAGGTAAGCAAATACCCTAATTTTTGAGATGTTTTAGAAATTTAGATAGCTCAAACAGTTTCGTTTCTAAATCAACAATTTTTTTTTCAATCGATAAATTGCGATTAAAACTGCGAGAGAGTTAATGAAGGGTAAAGGCACTGTTTAGATACGGAATCAATTTTTATTTTTTTCATTTTTAAAACCACGTTTTCGACCTTTTTATTCACGCTAACAGTTTTTACAAAAAAGTATTTATTGGATTTATTTCAAACTTTGGAAAAGGTTCATCTAATATAATAAACCTCTAAAATTCGATTTACATATACTGTATGTATTTTAATAATGATAAATGAAAGTTAAGTGGAAAAAATACGTTTTTCAAGGGGAAATTTCAACAATCTCGATATAAAATTTTTGTTTAATTATTTATTTCTAATTTTAGAGGTTCACTGTATACTGTGGCATCTAAGGAGGGATTTGGTAGAATTTTTTTTACAAAACAAATAAAAAGTGTATGCACTAGAAATGTTAAGGTAATGATAGTTTTTAGCTGAAAGAGAGTTTTTTTTTTTTTTTTGAAAGAACTAAAAAAAAAAAATACTGCGACAACAATGGTCAAAAATTCTTATTTATATTATTTTATGAAAACATATGAATTTTTAGAAAGAAACAATGAATATTAAATAAAAAAAGATTTAGTGTTTTCCCCTACTTTAGCATCGAATAAAATCAAGTTTATTTACCAAGAGTCATGCAAACAAGTGAAAAAGACCAGTTCAGTTCTAACAGCATAAAAGAAATAAAACATAAATATCGCGACAATTAAGGAGTGGAAGAGAGAGAGAGATGGAGGCGGGGGGGGGGGGGGAATAAACTCCTAAAATTCAGTTTTTAGGAAGCACATTTTTGTTTACTTTTTTTTAGAAGGAAGAATGTGCAGATAACATCTAAAAAAAACAAGGTTGTGCTTTATTTGTTCCTGTAATTTAAAAACAAATGAGAAAAAAATATACTTGAAAAAGTTTATAAACCTGAGTAGCATGATCAAGGAAAAATTGTATTTAAATGTGGCCTCATAACCCTAATGTGGCTAGTAAAGCTTCTGTAGAATCAGTGAGAGAAAAAAATCAGCAGGTAGTATAATGAAACACTTCCTTATAAAACATATCTAAAAGTTAAATATTTACTTTTAGTTTGTAAATCTACGCAAACTGTTTAAACATTGTGTTTTTAATTTCTGTTGAGGGAGGGGGAGGATACTTTCATAGTAATTTATTTACCCAAGCCGGATAATTTATTCTAAGTTTAAAGCGTTCTGCCTTCCCCTGGTTAGTTTCATCGTCAAACTCTTCCAAGGTTAAATATTTACCTGCAGCTAAAATGTAAGAGCAATAACATACATCTTAAGCAAATATTTGCTTCTAAAATAACGTAGATGAGTTCTTAATTTCAGAACCATTTCTAAGTATTCAATCAATTTACTTACACAAATTATTTGCTGTGTGGTTTTGGGAATATTTCTATATAATTTCTATGTTACAAGCAAAGTATGCAAAAGTTTAAAAGCAGTTTTATTTATTTCTGATATCATTCACAGTAAATGACAGCATTTGCGTAGTCTGTAGGTTAGTAAAGACAATTTATTACGAACATATATCATCAATAATAAACGGGTGTTACGAAAGTTTGAAAATACCCTTTGTCATTCCTTAAAAATGGCGTTATTCGATGGGGAAAGAATGAAAGGAATAAACTAATTTTCTTTTTGACAAATTAAAATTTTCCCAATCAAGGATTGCAGTTAAGTTTTCGGTCCTTTGATTTTACAATCATGGATTAAACATTATATTTTTCCTGACGACAAAAATGATGACAATTCTAAAATTTATTAAAATCTCTCATTAGATTGTTGATAGAAATTTGAGTGCTTCCATTCTCTAATTTAAAAGCGTGCAATAGATATGACGCTACTTTTCTCACTTATCAATATGAAAGTCAAAGAAATAATGTTATTGTTGGTAACTGAAATATTTAACAGCGATAACAGTGGCTTGTGGCAATAGTAATTTCGGCAATGTTTAACATTGGTATCTACGGGAATCTCGTCAAAATAGGGCACTGATTTGGCATCTCATTTTCGAAGCCAATTTTCTTGCCAACTTGGTGATTTATTGCCAGGTTATAACCAAATGGTCTCCACTTTATGACGTCACTTCTGCTTACCATTAGTTTCACTTTATTCCTCTCTAACGTGTGTATATATACATAAACGTGTGTATATTACATATGTTTTTACGCGGTAGTTAAAACTGCATGTTTTAACCTAGAAATTAAAATATAACTTTACTTGAAGATGTTAAATTTACTTCGAAGAAAAAAAGAACTTGATTAAACATGAGGAATTTAAATACCATATAAAATGAGTGCTATGCGAAACAAATAATCCATATAGAACGTATTTCATAAACCAGCGAAATTTCATATTTGCACAATTTAAGCAATTTCTACAAAGTAGTAAATCTTTGAAATGAAAGAATTCTTTTTTAATTATTTCCATAAGGTGCATTCCAGCACTAACTGCAGCATTTTTGAAAATGTTTCCTTTTAATGAAAACTTTTCAACCACTTCAATTTTATTCGCCATCTGCTTCGTAAAAAAAATCTGATAAAAGCATTTTAATGAACTCTTGTCTAAAATGTCAAAGCATGTCACGTTCTTCTAAAAATATTCTTTCCTTTCAAACGCATTTTTATTTACTGTGATACTTTAATTACTCTTATAAAGTTGTGTTACACTTAACATTTTCCGTCGGAGAATCGTCTCTTAAACATAAAGAACACTGTCAAGTCGGTTAATTAAAGTATCAGTTATGTATGCAAAATTAGCGAGTAAATTAAACTCTTTTTTTTTTTTTTTTTGCACATATGTATGTCTAAATATATAGTTGATGTATTGATTGGTCAGAAATCCTTTTCAGAGAAATTTATAATAAGTTTGTAACATATCAGTGAGTGTTTTTGAGATGATTTTGTGACTAATTATGTTAAAAGACGTGTTAGGAGATGGTATTGTAAAAAAGTTTTTCTCTTGAAATAGCGTAAATATTTCACTGTATAATAGTTAAAATTTTTTGTGCTAAGTTAATATTGAACTTCCAGTATTCCAGTAGAACTTTCTTTTATTGAATTAAGTTAATATTGTCTACAGGGTGGCGTAGTGGTAAGGCGCAGGTCTCGTACGCCCAAGATCGCTGGTTCAAACTGGCCCAAGTCGGTGGATTTTCAAGATGCAGAAAATCGTCTGAGCCCATGTCATATGATTATGCGGCATGTAAAAGATCCCTTGAGTAGACACTTGGTTTCGATGCTCTGGCTAAATTAAATTCCTAGTGCATATTGCATCAATGAGAGCTCAGGTGATGCCATCTAGGGGTACCTGAGCGTCAAAATTCACATGCGGCGGAGGTACCAATTTCTGGGGAACACACTAAGTCTGCAATTGGGGAGAACCCAACTCAGCAGACCCGTAAAACGAAAAATATTGAACTTCCAATACAGTCATTCAGGGTAACTTTGAACCACGTTAGTAGGGGATTGTTGACAGTTCTGCCCCAGCAGGCGGATCGCGGATCAGGGGGCGTGGCCGATCCGCCTCCCAATACCCCCAGGCGTGCCCTCAGGCGTTAGTCGAGTGGAGTTGAGTTGTATGCCCTCAGGCATTTTTCGAGTAGAGTTGAGTTGTATGCCCTCAGGCGTTTTTTACGAGTAGAGTTGAGTTATTTTCCAAAAATTTATAGTTTTGGAATGGCAGCATTTTTTAATTTAGGTTTATTCCGCCTCCTAGCGGCAAATAGTGGAACTACTATAGCACTGTTTCAATACTACTAAAACCGTTTTTTTAAGTTTATAGTTTTGGAATGGCAACACTTTTTAGTTTCAGTTTAAAACTTGATGTAAAACCGATTGTAGCGCCACCTATGAGAAGAAAAGGGAACTATTTTGGAACTTAGAATTTTTTTTTTCTAATGTTTTAGAATTCGAGCGTTGAATATTAACAAAAAAATAATTATAATGTATAATGAATTAAATTTATTGTCGCTATTTACATCCTATTATGTATTTATTTCTTTTTTAGACTTAAAATTTTTTTCTTTTTCGATCTTTTTAATGTTTTCACTTAGCATTCACGCAGGAACTACTTCATATTAACAAAAAATTAATTATAAAATGATAGCGCTAAAAAGTTAATACTTAAAAAGGGATTACTTTAAATGCAAAGGGAATTATTAAAGTATTACATTTAAATTATATTAAAAAATAATAATAATATTTTTAATACAAATTAGTGATGATAAAAGGTATATTCAACTTACCCTAGCAGGATATTCAGTACATTGATAATTGATTCTTGAAAAATCCATGGTCGACCGTATAAGGAACTGAGAAACGCTTTTAAAAAAGAGCAGAACAAAAATTCATCTTTACTAAGCAAGTGTAGAAAGCGAAGTGACTTTTCACTTTCCAGTCCTTGTAGCATTTTCTTTCAAGAAATATAAAAGCTAAAAGTTAACCAAATAGAATGCAGTATACTTCACAGTTGAAGAGAATGTATCCATTCAGGGTACATTTGCAAAAAATTTATAATTCCTGCAGCATTGCAAGACATGACCAAACTTGTATTGCGCTAAAAGATTGAAATCATAGTGCAGGTGTTTTTTTATGGCTTTAGATCCTTTGTGACGATCGGACAGAAAAGAAAAGTTCCCCTCTCCACCCCTATAGGCATACTTTCTCTTTCTACATTGAATGAAGTGATTGACAAAGATCGCTTTCCTTTTCACATACAAAGCATCTACATTGTACTTAATTTTTAACTCTAGATAATGGATACATTACTTGATGGTGGTGAATATCAGCTTAATGAAAACAAAAATACGTTAATGAGAGATGATTTTTACTCGCAAGAAAACATGTTTGATAGTGTTTTCTTCTATTAGCAACCTTTTTTTCATTGGTGCAGAAGCTACTAGTAGGATTCATTCCGTAAAACAATAGAGAATGTAAGATTTTACTAAATAAAAATGTTTGAACTTGCAAAACAAAATTATTTTCTACTTGCAAAATTTTAGAACTTCGCATGAAAATTTAAAAAAAAAGTACTTATTCAAACGGTTGAAACTTGGAACTAAAATTTCAACACTGAATCATCAAAAATCCGAAACAATTTAAGCTGTGGAATAAAGATTCGAGACTTAAAAAGTAAATGTAAACTCACTAAAAGAGATTTGAAAATCTGAAAAGAGAAATAGAATAATAACTTCACTAGAAACTTAAAACTTGAAAAATTTAAATCACAAATTTCAAAACTATTGCAAAGTGCTTCATGTGAAACATAAAAGTGCTAAGAGCAAAATGCTAAAACTGAGGAAACTTAGAAATACGTGGAACAAATCATTTACAACTATAAACTTTAAAGTTTAACTAAGAGGGAAAACTACAAAACAGCATGAAAGCTAGAAATAAAAAATATACAACATCAGAACTTAAATTCATCCAGAAAAACTTAGAACGAAAAACGTATAAGTACGAAACTTTTCAAAACAAAAGTATGATGCACTTGAAAAACATTAAAACTTAATGCGAAAATGTAAAAAGTACTACGCACAAAATGCTAAAATTTAGACTTATGTACTAAAACATTGGATGAAGATGTAAAATTACTAAGTAAAATATATTAAAGCAGCAAGCACTGACTACCCCAACTATAAATTTTCCTCGACAGAAAAGTGTTCACAGTCAGGAAAATATGTAGTTGGGGAACCAGTGTTCGGTTAGGGTTCCCTTCATTGTCGGTTAACAGTCACTTCTCTTTTCTCAAGAAGAATAAGTCCAATTGTGACTTTAAGATTAAAGCAGTTTTGATTTAAGCTTTTTTTTTACCTGCTTTATTGTGTTGTACTACGTATTTTTAATTTTTTTCAGTTTAAATAATTTTGTTCTCAGAACATTATCATTTTTGATCAAGATTTCAGTAGATAAATTTATGTTTTGAAACTTTATACGTGTTATTTATAAATTTTCATGGTGTTTTAACATTTCGTACTCAGTAGTTTTGTGGGATCAGTCTAAGTTTTAGTAGATAAATCTTCATTTTTTACGTTTTGTATTTAGTACTTTTACATTTTTGTGTGGCTTTAATATATTATACTTGGTATTTTTGCCTTACGTTTCAGCGCTTTGCTAATGCATAATACTCTTATTTTTAAAATAACTGTACAATTACGTTTTTATTCTAAGTTTTTCTGGATCAATTTAAGTTTTGTACTTAGTACTTTTAGATTTTCATGCTGTTTTTAGTTTTTTGTTCTTAGTAGTACTTTTACTTTTTTAACCGAATTTTTAGTAGATGAATTTAAGTTTTGCAAGTGCATAAAACTTTTATTTTGAAAATTTCCGTAGCTTTACATTTTTGTTCTAAATTTTTCTGGATGAAATTAGGTTTTAAAGCTTTATAGTTGGTACTCTTTCACTCTTTCTTGTTTTGTACTGCGTTTCTTTACTTTTTTAAGTTTTAGCACTTTGTTCTTCGAACTCTTACATTTCTGATTAAGGTTTTTGTAAACAGATTATATATTTTGATGCTGAATCTATGTTTTGAAGTTTTAATAGATAGTTCTAGTATTTTGCACTTTTATAATTTTGTGTTTCTTTAGTATATTATACTTAGAATTTTTATATCTTCATTCTAGGTTTTAGTAGATAAATCTAAGTGTTAACATTTTGTATATGGTACTTTTTACGTTTTTACATTAAGTTTTAACATTTTGCAAATGCATATCACCTTTATTTTGAAAATGTCCGTACTTTTACATTTTTCGTTTCAAGCTTTTCTGGATCAACGTAAGTTTTGATGCATTGTACTTAGTACTTTTAGATTTTCGTGCTGTTTTAACGTGTTGTACTTGCTATTTTTAAATTTTCATGCTGTTTTTAGTTGATGTACGTAGTACTTTTACTTTTCAAACCATTTTTTTAATAGAGGAATTTAACTTTTTGGAGTTTTACATTTCGTACCTTTACATTTTTGTTCTGTTTTAACATCGTGTACTTAATATTTTTACATTTTAAAAGGTGAATATCAGTTTTCACATTTCTTTCACAATTTTAGAGTTAAGTCCTATTTGATGAATCGAAGTTGCAGTTTTGTTATTATACTACTCCAAGTTTTGATGTTTCGTACTTTTTACGTTTTTGCTTTTAACAATTTGCAAATACCTATCACTTTTGTTTTGTAAACTTCAGTAATTTTATATTTCCGTTCTAAGTTTTTCTGGATGAAGTTAAGTTTTAAAATTTTATGATTTGTTACATTTTTAAATATTAGTTCTAAGAGTTTTTGCAGTTTGTATGTAGTGCTTTTATACTGTTTTAATAGATTAATCCTTGTTTGATGCGTTGGCTTTAGTACTTTAACAGTTTCGTTCTGTTTTTTACTAAATAAATGTATATTTGAGGTTCTATGCTTAGTACTTTTACATTTTTGTACCAAGTTTTACTAGATGAATCTAAGTTTTGATGCTTTGTACATAGTGCTTTTACATTTTAGTGTTGCTTTAATATATTATACTTAATATTTTTACATCTTCATTCCGTGTTTTCGTTGATAAATCTAAGTTTTAACATTCATACACAGTACTTTTTATATTTTTGCATTAAGTTTTAACACTTTGCAAGTGGATAACAGTTTTATTTCTGAAAATTTTCGTTTGGATTTACATATTTTTTTTCTAAGTTTTTTTTTCCTTGGATGAATTCAAGATTAGAAGTTTTATAGTTAGTACATGTTTGTTGTGTGGCACTGCGTATTCTTCATTTTTTCACTTCTTTAGCATTTTTGTCCTTAGAACTTTTACATTTTTTTTAAAAGATTTCAATGGAGAAATCTATGTTTTTGATACATTATACTTGTTATTTAGTCATTTTTATGATGCTTGAACATTTCGTACTTGGTAATTTTACAACTTCAGTCTAAGTTTTAGTTGGATAACTCTAACTTTTTTTACGTTTTGTATTTAGTACTCTTAAATTTTTGTGTTGCTACAATGTATTATACTTAGTATTTTTACATCTTTGTTCTGATTTTTAGTAGATAAATTTAAGTTTTAACATTTTGCAAGTGCATAACACGTTTATTTTGAAAATTTTCTGTTACCTTTTCGTTCTACGTTTTTCTGTGTTTTAGTAAATGAATATTAGTTTTTTTTTTTTTTTTTTTTGTTTTTTACTTTGTTCTTTTATTAAGTTTGACACTTTTACTCGTTCTAAATTTTATTAGATACATCTAAGTTGTTTTGATGTTTGCATTTTTGGAAAGTTTACATTTTCATGATGTTTAACATTTCATACTTTTTACGACTTTAGTTGGGATTTTTTTTTAGATAAATCTAAGTTTTTTAAGTTTCGCACATAAACGATTACATTTTCGTACAAAATTTCACTTGATGAATACGTTATATACTTAGTACTTTTACATTTTCGCGATGCTTTAGTAGATAAATCAGAGTTTTAACATTTTGTACGTAGTAATTCTTAAGATTTTTGCAGTACGTTTTAACATTTTGCAAGTGTATAACACTTTTATTTTGAAAAGTTTCGCGCTTTTACATCATCGTTCTAAGTTTTTCTGATTGAGTTTAAGTTTTGCACCTTTATACTTACCATTTTTACATGTTTTGTTGTTTTGTACTGCGTGTTTTTACTTTTTTCAGAGTTTTAGGATTTTGTTGTTAGAACTTTTACATTTTTGATCAAGATTTCAGTGGACAGATCTATGTTTTGTTGGTTTATACTTGCTATTTTTAAATTTTATGATGTTTTAACAGTTTGTACTTGGTAATTTTACAACTTCAGTCTATGTTTTAGTAGATAAATCAATTTATTTACGTTTTTGTACTTAGTACTTTAACATTTTCTTGCTGCTTTAATATATTTTACTTAGTAATTTTACATCTTCATCCAATGTTTTAGTACATAAGTCTAAATTTTAGCATTTTGTGCGTAGTACTTTTTACATTTTCGCATTAAGTTTTAATGTTTTTCAAGTGCATCATACTTTTGTTTTGAAAAGTTTCGTACTTTTACGTTTTTCGCTCTAAGTTTTTCTGGATGAATTTAAGTTTTATACTTAGCATTTGTATCGCAGCTTTATACTTAGCATTTGTACATGTTTTGCTGTTTTGCACTGCATGTTTTTAATTTTTCAGAGTTTTAAGATTTTGTTGTTAGAACTTTTACATTTTTTGATCAAGATTTCAATAGACAAATCCATGTTTTGCTGTTTTTGTACTGCGTGTTTTTACTTTTTTCAGAGTTTTAGGATTTTGTTGTTTGAATTTTTACGTTTTTTGATCAAGATTTCTGCAGACAGATCTAAGTCTTTTAAGTTTCGTACTTAGTTTGACATTTTTATACAAAGCTTCACTTGATGACTACGCTATATACTTAGTACTTTTGCATTTCATGCTACTTTACTATTTTATACTTAGTACATTTGATTCAATTACATTTTCATTTTAAGTTTTATCATTTTGTACGTGCATAACACTTTTACTTTGAAAAGTTCCGTACTTTTACAACTTCGTTCTAAGTTTTTCTGGAAAAATTTAAGTTTTGCAGCCTTATACTTAGCAATTTTACAGGTTTTGCTGTTTTTGTACTGCGTGTTTTCAATTTTTCAGAGTTTTAGGATTTTGCTGTTTGAACTTTTACATTTTTGATCAGGATTTCAGTAGACAAATCTATGTTTTGCTGTTTTTGTGCTGCGTGTTTTTACATTTTTCGGAGTTTTAGGATTTTGTTGTTCGAATTTTTGAGTTTTTTTGATCAAGATTTCTGCAGACAGATCTAAGTCTTTTAAGTTTCGTACTTAAGTTTGACATTTTTGTACAAAGTTTCACTTGATGACTACGCTATATAGTTAGTACTTTTACATTTTCATGTTACTTTACTATTTCACACTTAGTACATTTGATTCAATTACATTTTCATTCTAAGTTTTAGTAGATAAATCAGAGTTTTAATATTTTTTAAGAAGAATTTTTTACATTTTTACATTAAGTTTTAACATTTTGTAAGTGCATAACACTTTTACTTTGAAAAGTTCTGTACTTTTACAACTTCGTTCTAAGTTTTTCTGGAAAAATTTAAGTTTTGCATCCTTATATACTTAGCAATTTTACAGGTTTTGCTGTTTTTGTACTGCGTGTTTTCAATTTTTCAGAGTTTTAGGATTTTGTTGTTTGAACTTTCACATTTTTTGATCAAGATTTCTATGGACAAATCTATGTTTTGCTGCTTTATACTTGATATTTTTACATTTTTATGATGTTTTAACACTTTGTACTTAGTAATTTTACGACTTCAGTCTAAGTTATATCAGATAAATAATTTTTTTTTTACGTTTTGTACTTAGTATTTTTACGTTTTCGTGTTGTTTTAATATATTACTCTTAGTAATTTTACATCTTCATTCACTGTTTTAGTAGATAAATCTACAATTTAACATTTTATACATAGTACTTTTTACGTTTTTTGCACTAAGTTTTAACATTTTGTAAGTGCATCATACTTTTGTTTTGAAAATTTCCGAACTTTTACATTTTTTCTTCTAAGTTTTTCTGGATGAATTTAAGTTCTGATGTTGTATATTTTTTATTTCTAGCTTTCATGCTGTTTCGTAGTTTTCACTCTTAGTTAAACTTTAAAGTTGATAGTTGTAAATGATTTGTTCCACGTATTTCTAAGTTTCCTCAGTTTTAGCATTTTGCTCTTAGCACTTTTACGTTTCACATGAAGCACTTTGCAATAGTTTTGAAATTTGTGATTTAAATTTTTCAAGTTTTAAGTTTCTAGTGAAGTTATTATTCTATTTCTCTTTTCAGATTTTCAAATCTCTTTTAGTGAGTTTACATTTACTTTTTAAGTCTCGAATCTTTATTCCACAGCTTAAATTGTTTCGGATTTTTGATGATTCAGTGTTGAAATTTTAGTTCCAAGTTTCAACCGTTTGAATAAGTACTTTTTTTTTAAATTTTCATGCGAAGTTCTAAAATTTTGCAAGTAGAAAATAATTTTGTTTTGCAAGTTCAAACATTTTTATTTAGTAAAATCTTACATTCTCTATTGTTTTACGGAATGAATCCTACTAGTAGCTTCTGCACCAATGAAAAAAAGGTTGCTAATAGAAGAAAACACTATCAAACATGTTTTCTTGCGAGTAAAAATCATCTCTCATTAACGTATTTTTGTTTTCATTAAGCTGATATTCACCACCATCAAGTAATGTATCCATTATCTAGAGTTAAAAATTAAGTACAATGTAGATGCTTTGTATGTGAAAAGGAAAGCGATCTTTGTCAATCACTTCATTCAATGTAGAAAGAGAAAGTATGCCTATAGGGGTGGAGAGGGGAACTTTTCTTTTCTGGCCGATCGTCACAAAGGATCTAAAGCCATAAAAAAACACCTGCACTATGATTTCAATCTTTTAGCGCAATACAAGTTTGGTCATGTCTTGCAATGCTGCAGGAGTTATAAATTTTTTGGCAAATGTACCCTGAATGGATACATTCTCTTCAACTGTGAAGTATACTGCATTCTATTTGGTTAACTTTTAGCTTCTATATTTCTTGAAAGAAAATGCTACAAGGACTGGAAAGTGAAAAGTCACTTCGCTTTCTACACTTGCTTAGTAAAGAGGAATTTTTGTTCTGCTCTTTTTTAAAAGCGTTTCTCAGTTCCTTATACGCTCGACCATGGATTTTTCAAGAATCAATTATCAATCTACTGAATCTCCTGCTAGGGTAAGTTGAATATACCTTTTATCATCACTAATTTGTATTAAAAATATTATTATTATTTTTTAATATCATTTAAATGTAATACTTTAATAATTCCCTTTGCATTTAAAGTAATCCCTTTTTAAGTATTAACTTTTTAGCGCTATCATTTTATAATTAATTTTTTGTTAATATGAAGTAGTTCCTGCGTGAATGCTAAGTGAAAACATTAAAAAGATCGAAAAAGAAAAAAATTTTAAGTCTAAAAAAGAAATAAATACATAATAGGATGTAAATAGCGACAATAAATTTAATTCATTATACATTATAATTATTTTTTTGTTAATATTTAATGCTCGAATTCTAAAACATTAGAAAAAAAAAATTCTAAGTTCCAAAATAGTTCCCTTTTCTTCCCATAGATGGCGCTACAATCGGTTTTACATCAAGTCTTAAACTGAAACTAAAAAGTGTTGCCATTCCAAAACTATACACTTAAAAAAACGGTTTTAGTAGTATTGAAACAGTGCTATAGTAGTTCCACTATTTGCCGCTAGGAGGTGGAATAAAACCTAAATTAAAAAATGCTGCCATTCCAAAACTATAAATTTTTGGAAAACAACTCAACTCTACTCGTAAAAAACGCCTGAGGGCATACAACTCAACTCTACTCGAAAAATGCCTGAGGGAAAACAACTCAACTCCACTCGAAAAATGCCTGAGGGCATACAACTCAACTCCACTCGACTAACGCCTGAGGGCACGCCTGGGGGTATTGGGAGGTGGATCGGCCACGCCCCCTGATCCGCGATCCGCCTGCTGGGGCAGAACTGTCAATAATCCCCTACTCACGTTATATCTTTTAGTATATTTGACTAAAAAAAGAAACTAGAGAGTCTGGTGCTAAATAGGTTATAAAATCAATTTTCTACCCTTAATTATTAAGTTAAGCCAGTTACCCTAAAAATATGACGGGGTTCAGAGTTACCTTGAATGACTGTATTACTATAATTACATTTTCCTACTTTTAAAACCTGATCTCTAAATCACTTTTTGTGCTCTGGAATTTCAGAGGAATTTTTTTTTGTTCAATTTTTTACGTACTCAGCAACTAAACACTGCAGTTGTTAATGTGTCATGATAAAAACATGAATCATTAGTAGAATTGTTCTTCGGTCACAAAGGCTACGTTTAATATTACGAAAATAGCAAGCAACTGGTTATAAAACATAGGCGAACAAAAGGTGTCATTCATACTGTCCTGTATTTTAGATATCCATTGAGAATAATCCAATAACACTATTTGTTAACATTACACACATTAAAACACAGTAATTAAGACATTAATTGATAGATAGATGCATTGAGCTGCATGGAGCATTCGTACAAAAAACATTGACGTTCTGTCTTGACATCCGGTTACAGTTAAGCTGCCTTAGCGAATACACCACAGTTTCCTCCCCCTTGTTTGAGAAGTGACAGAATCTGGAATTTAGCAAGGTAAGTCTACAAGTCCAATCTGTTTGGCATTCGGCGGATTCTGGAAGACCTTCGGAGTGGTGCGGGCTGCGGTGTAGGTGTAGTCACAGGGATCTGCACAGGTGAAGAAGCTACTCCGCTATGCTGAGCAAGAGAGGATGGAGAAGACGGAATAACATCTGATGAGTCTCCACTTGATGCCTCCTGGGTAGACGACTTAGGTGATGTATCAGCTAATGTAGCTGGAGGTAATGAGTCCTTATCCCTTTCTGTACTCCTGGGTAGGTAAAATTGACAAGGGTCGTAGTGTTGATTTTCCATTGGAAAGTCGCCAGCTGGACGAATTTGATCTACATGGCGTCTTATCAAAACTCCATCAACCAATATAGTGTAATGCAGCTGTCCATCTCGTGATACGACGTTTCCGAAAATCCATTTATTATTTGGAGCACTGTAGTTCCTGATCGCAACTTTATCTCCATTTTCAAAAACTCGATCTCGAAAATAGATGTTATTTTTCCTTTGTTTGTCTTCAATTTCCTTCTTTAGCTCCGGCTTCACAAGATCAATTCTTGTACGTATTTTACGCTTGAGAAAAAGCATTGAGGGACTCTGACCAGTTGTACCATTCGGTGCCTTTCTATACTGAGTGAGAAATATCGCTAGTTTTTGTCTCAATGATCCTGGAAAATTCTTTAGTGCTCGCAAGGACTGTTTCAATGCAAACACATATCTCTCAGCCTGACCATTACTAGAAGGATTGAAGGGGGCAGTTTTGTGCCTTATACCGCAACTATTTACGAAGTTCTGGAACTCCTTTGCGGTAAATTGAGAGCCGTTGTCGCTGACTAACGTTATGGGAAGTCCGTAGCGTGAGAAACAGTCTCTCAAAACTTCGGTGGTGTTGAAGGATGTTGTCGACCTCATAGGGTAAACTTCCATCCATTTCGAATGAGCATCCACTATGACGAGAAACATCGAATCCAGAAACGGTCCTGCAAAATCAACATGTACCCGCTCCCATGGTTTGGTGGGGTATTCCCAATAGTGGACTTTTGATTTATTGGGATTAGTTTTGTATTTTGCGCAATCGAGACAGTCTCTTGCCATCCTTTCAATATCTTGGTCGATATGTTCCCAAAACACGAACGACCTGGCTATGGCCTTCATTTTCACCATTCCAATGTGACCGGAATGCAACTCTTCTAAGATCTGTCTTTGTAAGATCTTCGGAATACAGACCCTTTGTCCGTATAGAATACATCCAGACTCCAAGGTATAACTCTCCTTCCCCTTCACATTTGCTCCCAAATTTAAATCTTGCAACAGTGGACCTAATTTTTCATCAGTCATAGTTGCTTTAGCCAGACTCTTGGCTGTTACTGGAAGCGTCTCTATCTGAGAGATCTGAAACATGGAAATGTCATCTTGAACATCTAGTTCTTCTGATTTAAGAGCTAATCTTGACAAACAGTCAGCATTGCTATTTTCTTTACTCTTTCGATATTCTATATCAAATTGAAAAGATTGCAGATGGAGAGCATAGTGTAAAAGTCTTGTTGCTGACATGACAGGTAAGCCTTTCTTTGATCCAAAAATCTGTGTGAGAGGTTGGTGATCCGTCACTAAGATGAATCTTCGACCCGTGAGGTATAGATAGAACTTTTTCACACCCCAGGATATACCTAGAGCCTCCTTATCAATCTGTGAATACCTAAATTCAGTTTGCGTAAGAGTCTTCGAAGCAAAAGAAATAGGTCTTTCGGTTCCATCTGGTAATCTATGTGACAAAACAGCACCTAAACCAACAGGTGATGCGTCTGTTGCTAACACTAAAGGCAAGTTTGGATCATAATGCATCAGTACCCTATCTGAACAAATTTCATTTTTGATTGCATCAAAAGCTGATTGGCACTTTTCTGACCAATTCCATTGCACCTCCTTTTTTGTCAAGTTGTACAGCGGGTAGGCTAAAGTAGAAAGTTTCTCGTAAAATTTTCCATAAAAACTTACGAGACCTAGAAAACTTTCAACATCTTGCACGTTTTTTGGGACGGGAGCATTCACAATAGCTTTCACTTTCTCATCTGTTTTCTGAATGCCAGAGGAGTTTATTTTGTGACCTAGAAAATTGATTTCATCCTTGAAGAATTCACTCTTTTTCAAATTGATTTTTAATCCGTTATCCTTACAAATTTGAAAAAATGTTTCTAACCTGGAAAAATGAGATTCATCATCAAGTCCAGTCCCTCTAACATCATCCATAAAGGCCTTGATTCCTTCTAATCCAGATAACAAACTGTCGACATACTTCTGCCAAATTGCTGGGGCACAGTTCAATCCATACATGAGGCGTTTGCAGGCGTACAAACCTTTGTGAGTATTGATAGTCAATAATTTCTTACTATCTTCATGTACCTTCATTTGGAGATAGGCACGGCTGAAATCAATTTTAGAAAATTGTGCACCTCCACTCAGAGAAGAGAAAACTTCCTCCAATCGTGGTAAGGGATGTTGCTGAACTATCAAATTTGGATTTAATGTAATCGAATAATCTGCACACAATCGTATGGAGCCATCCTTCTTGATTACTGGAACCACCGAAGTAGCCCCTTCCGATGCATCAACTTTTTCGATGATGCCTTGCTTTTCTAATCGATCTATTTCATTTTCCACCCTGCTTTTCAATGAAAAAGGAACACTTCGGGATTTGATGAAAACAGGCTTAACGTTCGGTTTGAGTTCTAATTTACATTCAAAATTTTTAATTTCACCAAATTCTTCATTAAATATTTCTTTATATTTTTCCAGCAACAAAGTTAATCGGTTATCACGTTTTGTACTCACATCTTCCGATTTAATTGATTTCACAAAATTCCAATCAATTTTGAAAGAATATAGCCATTCTCGGCCAAAAATAGTGTCTAGATTTTCCTTAAGTATGAAAAGTTTAACCTTCCTTTTCTGGTTCTGATATTGTGCCTCAATTTCTACTTGTCCCAAAAGAGTAATGGTGTCCCCTGTATAGGATTTAAGAATAACTTTACATGGTGTAAGTGATTTTTTTGATATCTTCCGGAAATTTTGAATACTCATCGTAGAGATAGCAGCTCCGGTATCCAACTCCATTTTAATTGGGTGACCGTCAATTTTAACATTCAAAAGAATTGGCAATCTATTATCATTAGCCTTGCCCTTTAATTGCACATTATAAAAAGGAAGTTGTTCTGACTCACCTTGAGGTTCTTCATCAGTGACCATAATTTGCTTATTTTGTTTAGGGTTTTTCTTTTTACTGTCATGCTTAAATTTAAAGCAAATGCGCTGTAAATGTCCCTTCTTTTTGCAATAATTGCAAATACTGTCCTTAAATTTACAATTAGAACTTGTGTAGTTGTCTTTTCCACAGCGGTAGCATTCTTGTTTTTTAACAACTTTGGCTTTATTTTGAAATTCTTTTGATGATTTAGAACTTTTTAGTGCATTAACTGAAATTATTTTCTCATTTCCAATTAAATCTTTAGCACCTTGAAAAGCTTTCTCCATCGCAAGAGCGATATTTAAGGTACGCTCCAAGTCAATGTCATCTTTTTCTTCAAAAATTCGATTTAGAATTTGACTATTTCTTAATCCACTGACGAACACATCGCGAAGCATTACATTAAGAACATCATCTGGATACGAACATGGCACAGCGAGTGTGCGTAACTCAGCCATAAAACACGAAATTGATTCATGATCCTGTTGTTTTCGATTGAGAAAAGCATGCCTTGCAGGAATAATCAATGGCTTTGGGTTCAGATGTTTACTTAAAATAATCCGTAGTTCGTCGAAACTCTTATCGGCAGGCTTAGTTGGCGCAATGAGACTTTTCAGCAATGTAAACAGCTTCGGCGACAAACACGAGATGAATGCTTTCCCTCTTCTCTCCTCGGGAATGTTTTGAACGTCTAAAAAAGCCGTATATCTGTCAATGTAAGAATCCCATGACTCAGCAGATTCATCATATTTATCAAATTGAACGTTCACGCTCTTACTTGGATGATTCGGAACAGTTTCGTTTTTGCTACGATCTTTTAGCATTTCCATTAATGCATTATTTTGTTCTATCAACTTCTCAATAATGTCTTGCTGACTTCCCTCTGCCATTTTGCTGATTAATATTGAATTATTTCAACAATTCAAGAGGTATAGTAAAAGTTACAAGTCCTACCTTTACTGTCTAATGTGCAAACTGTAGCGATAGCATTAAAAAAACGTGAGTTTTTTGCCGTGAAGTATCCTCGTCGCCAATGTCCTGTATTTTAGATATCCATTGAGAATAATCCAATAACACTATTTATTAACATTACACACATTAAAACACAGTAATTAAGACATTAATTGATAGATGCATTGAGCTGCATTGAGCATTCGTACAAAAAACATTGATGTTCTGTCTTGACATCCGGTTACAGTTAAGCTGCCTTAGCGAATACACCACACATACAGAGCTTCCCACGAGTCATGGCACAGATGAAGCCTTTGAAATTTTTAAGGGGGTTATTTTCATGGGATTTCAGCTTTAGATGATTGTTTTTAGAGTGCTTCGTAATTTTTTTCAGGGGGAAGGTTCGTAGCTTTTTTCCGCTTAAGTCCGTCATCGGTCTTGCATTGTAAAAAATTCTAGTTAAACCTTTCACGAAAAAATGGAACAAATGTGAAATTTAGCTGCAACCAACATTTGATACCAAGTTGAACCATTATAATGATATAGTTTCACCATGAATATGAAACTGGGAACCATTACAGTGGTTTAACTTAAGTACCAAACATTGGTTGCAGCTAAATTTCACCATTTGTTCCATTTTTTGGTGAAAGGCTTAACTAGAATTTTTTACAATGCAGGTGGGATGGTACCAGTGGTTCATAAATTAACAATAAAGATCGTTACTTTAAATTTTGTGTTATTTGTCGTTTAATGAGGTTAATTTACCCATATCTTATTCAAATTCCTATGAGGAATGAGAAAGGAATTTAAGGGATTTAAAAGGAGGATAAGGAGCATGCTGTAGCTTATCTTTGCTTATGATATCCCCACAGCGAATAAAGAAGAAAACAACAAGATTTAACAAATCTGTTCTGTCGCTGATATCACACAACTCTACAAAAGCAATCTCTGCGGATGATTTCATATGTTAGTGTAAGTGAACGGTGCGTATCTAAACGAGTTCATGAATAGTGAATTATGAAAACTCATAAAATTTGATAACAGTATCGAATACATCAGAAATTGCATATTTATACAATGATTAATGAGAGCATACATACTCCATGACACATATTACAAATCGAAAATCTATATTAGATTACAGATTTATTATTTACCCCTTGAGACGAATTTTAAAGTCAATGGTGATTTCATATGAAATATTAAATTCAAATTTAATCCAATATATGCATACTCAGTACGCCCCAAATAGCTTAAAAAATTGCTTCGTTTTTTTAAGTTGAGAAACAAAATTAACTATTGCATGTTTTGAATATAATACTTTGTTATCACGAAATATGATATTCTGTGATAACAAAATACGAGGGTGTATCAAATAAAAACCTTAAAAATGCTATCAAGTTCCGAAAAGTTGTAGGACTGATCTGGTAAATGGCAGGGATGTTCCTTTAAGTTGACACAATGACCACCACGTGTGGTAGTGACCTTGCTACACACACACTAGCAGTAACATCAGTTACAATGTGGCTGCACCATTATCAACATGTACCACATTAGAACAGCGATCAGTGATTCGTTTCTTGAATAGTGAAGGTGTCAAACCAATAGAAATCCAAATTGTGAGTGGTGCAGAAAGTTTAAAAGTGGTATCGTATCAATAGAGGACGCCCAACGACCTGGTCAGGCTCGCCGCGAAGTGACGGACAAACATTGCGCTGGTGGAAGAACTTGTTATGGACAACAAGTGTATAACAATGACTTCAAGGAACATCCCTGCCATCTACCAGATTAATCCTACAGCTTTTTGAAACTTTACAGCACTTTTAAGGTTTTCATTTGATACACACTCGTATGATATTCTATGATGCCAAAATATGATATTTGTGTTAACAAAATATCCCTCCCCCGCAACAAATCTCACCGTGCTTTTTGGAGGCTCACAGGAATTATGTCATAAGCTTAATTAATTTACTTTTGACTTTTTTTTCGGTTTTCTCAATATTTTAAACTTTTTTTTAGCCTGCTTTCAAATTTTCTTTCTTTTTAACGGCAAAGTAGGCTAAACAAATAACATCATGATAATTTTCGATATTTTAAGTTACGTTATCATGTCTGTTAATACATTAAAAAATATTATTACAGTAATTATTAATGATAATTTCGAGAAAAATTTCAATAATTTTAATTAGCTCCTCATTTAACTTTCTGATGTTGAAATAATGCATTAAGAAAGGCTTCTTCGGTAGGCAAAAAAACAATTAAGATTTCGAAGAAAGGTCAACATTTATTATTCATTATACTTCATCTACGCACTATTCAATTCTTGTTAGTTTTAGTATGTCAGGAGAGTTGCTTATTTTGTCAAATTACAATTCTTGCCATCAAACCCGACATTAAATATGAAAGAAGAAGACGTTCTAAAGCGAATTAACTGAAGGACTGGGGATATGTTTTGAATGGAATGTGCTTAATTTTTATGTCTGAATTGAAATTAATTATATTTGTGTTGTTTAATATTCGCCATATTCTTGGGAAAAAATACTAGAAAAAATTATTTGTACATGTAGTAGAATAATGAGTAATAATAATGAAATTAAAAAACAATAGAGACATAGAGAGGAAAAATGATCAAACATAAAGCAACTCAGCGGGAAAAATAAGGGATGATCCAAGCCAAATCATCCAGGGGTCGAAACCCGAGGTGGGCCGATTTTGATGAAACTTCGTGAGATTGTTCTACCCATAGATATAAGAACAACTGTAAAGTTTTATCTTAATATATTGATTAGTTTTTGAAATAGAACACTTTAAAGTTTTGCCAGAAACTTGCAATTCGACGCTGATCGCAAATCAAGCAATTGCGCTTACTTCTACATTTCCTATCGTAAAACAGTTATTTTTAAAGATAGAAGGTTAATTCTTTTTGCATTGTGTTCAGTATTCTTTTGTGAATAGAAATATAGCATTGAAGTTGAGAGGTATTAAGGCAACTTAAAAAATCTTTGAAGAACAAAGTTGAGTTGTCTTTCATACAATGACTGGCGTTCAGAAACTGCTCAATTGCGTTAAGAACGTATCCTTCGATTTTAAAATTAATTATACCATTAGAAACTAGATTAAAAATGCTTCAAAGTGGTACATTGAAATTGATGGGGTTTGGACTTTTCATTGAGTTAGAGCTGATCAAAGTTATGCCTTTGAAAAGTAATAAAATGTATTGTTCCTAATAACTTCAATTTTCAAAAATATAATATTGGCTGCTCTTATAATGTTGTTATATAGTGTATTTAATTTACATTCATTATATATTCATTGTATAAAGGGCTTTTCACCAAAACCGAGTGAAATCATAAAAAGTTCAGAAATATATTGACTGCAATTTTTGGAAAAAAATAGAACCGACCACAAATTATAGAATGCGCGAAAAAATGAAAAATAAATTCTTTAACCAACATCGATACGACTTTTTAACATCACTTTTGAAGTCGGTGTAAAATTATGATGGATTTTGATTCATGGTAACTTTTGTAACCATGAATCAATTGCAATTAATAATGGCCTAGATTTTGCAACAGTTTTAATGTAAAATAACGCATGGTGTAAAGAGAATTAGACTGTCGTAATTTTGTACCGACTTCAAAAATTATGCTTAAAAGTTGTATCGATATTGTTAAGAATTAATTTATTTTTCAACAAAAGTGCAATACCTATGGCAAACCATCCTCGACCGATTTAAAAAAAAATCATGAGAATCGGTTCATCCGGTAAGAAGTCATGAGTGGAGAAACCAAAAACAATCGGCATATGCAGTATGAATATTATATTATATTATTAATATATATTTCTATCAATTTGATAATTATTATTTAATTAATATATATTTATATCAAATTTGATTATGTTTATATCAAAGTAAAACCTCTTTCCTTTGTGAAGTTGGTTAAAAATACATCGTTTTTTTACAAAATGCTTATGCCATAGAAAGTTCTTCAAACAAGCATGAAACTACAAGTTTAGACTTTGAAAGATGCATTAGATTGAATATTACTAAAGGAGTATCAAAGTCAAATATGTTGCCAGATTTTGATAGGAATTTACATAAATTATGTTGCATGCGTTTATGAAGGAAACTGGTGGAGTGGTCTAGTGTCGTTAAAATGAACAAAGATGAAGGCGTGACACAATTGCTTTCATGCACGCGCATGGACCTTGAGAAACATTTTACTGACCTGGAAGGCTAGATGAATACCTGCTCTCCCACAACATACCTTATGTACTGTTGAAAGTACAGAAGTAACATCACATGTCAGTCGTTTTTTTTCAAAATTGGATCAATATCCATGAAAAATATTAATGAAAGCTGGAATATGTTCAAGGGAAAGCGTTGAAACTGTAAAATCTTGAAAGGAAACCTAGTTTTAGCCTGTTGAATTAGAGACATAGCCATTTAAATAGATTGAGTGAAATTTATAACATTTTCAATCTACGATCTTAAGAGTAGTGATCACTTCACTAATAGGCATCTTAAATATTATTCTAATAAAACCTTTTATATATATATATATATATATATATAACTTTCTTATCTTAGTTTATCTAACAAACATGACATTTTACGAAAAAAGAGTAATTTAAAAAAACCTTCCTCATGCATTATTGTATACTATTTTGAACTATAGAAGGTCTGGCTGATTTTGTAACTTCGATGAGTTACAACCGAACATGCAGTTTTATTTTCTTAGTTTCATGCTTGTTTGAAGAACTTTCTAGAGCATAAGCATTTTCTAAAAGAAAGACGTATTTTTTGCTGTCAATATATCTCAGAATATTTTATGATTTCACTCGGTATTGGTGGAAAGTCAAAACAACAATGTATATTTATATCAAATTTGATTATGTTTATCCCATATATATATATATATATATGGGATGTAAATTAAATACACTATATAACAACATTATAAGAGCAGCCAATATTATTTTTTTGAAAATTGAAGTTATTAGGAACAATAGATTTTGTTACTTTTCAAAGGCATAAATTTGCTCAGCTCTAACTCAATGAAAAGTCCAAACCCCATCAATTTCAATGTACCACTTTGAAGCATTTTAATCTAGTTTCTAATGGTATAATTAATTTTAAAATCGAAGGATACGTTCTTAACGCAATTGAGCAGTTTCTGAGCGCCAGTCATTGCATTAAATACAACTCAATTTTGTTCTTCAAAGATTTTTTAAGTTGCCTTAATACCTCTCAACTTCAATGCTATATTTCTATTCACAAAAGAATACTGAACACAATGCAAAAAAATTAACCTTCTATCTTTAAAAATAACTGTTTTACGATAGGAAATGTAGAAAAATGCGTAATTGCTTGATTTGCGATCAGCGTCGAATTGCAAATTTCTGGCAAAACTTTACAGAGTTCTGTTTCAAAAAATAATCAATATATTGACATAAAACTTTACAGTTGTTCTTATATCTATAGGTAGAAAAAACTCACCAAGTTTCATCAAAATCGGCTGACCTCGGGTGTCAAACCTTGTCTACGCTGGATGATTTCACTTGGAATGGCCCATAAATAAATATACACAAAATGCCCTTTGCATGTACACTTAAAAGGAAGTTTTCTTTTATCTTTGTAAAAATTGATTTTAAAAAGCACTGTAAAACTGAGATTACCAAATTATATTTAGAAAACATCGAAATATTATTTTTCAAAAACTTTTACCAGTCTGTGTAGCTGAAGACAAGGCCAAAATAAATGTTCAAGAATAAATCGTATGTTTCCAACGCATTCTTTTCTACGGCAGTAACTTTCAGTGAAGCAAAACTAATTTACTTTGAAGATGAGGTCAAAAGTAAGTCACGAAACATTAATTAACCGCCATTTCTTCAAAGAAAGTTCTTACTTTTCAATTTTCAGATAGTTGTCTGTAAATGTTCATGCAAGCAAAATTGTTTTATGCTAATAGTTTTAATTGAAAAGAAAATTGTTCTTTTCAAGAAAAAGCATTAGAGTAAAATAATTGGAACAATTGGAACATTATCGACTTTTAATCAAAATAAATTCGAACGTAATTACAATTGTACTATATAGCCTTATTATGTGCATTAAAGGCACAACTACTCTTACGTTACGCAAAACAGAGTAAATTTTTCTTCTTTCGCCGGTACGGAAGAAAGGTACACTAAAAATGTTTTGCCCGAACATGCACGAGAAGCTCATGTAAATTATTTATTTGGATTCTAACGTAAAATTGCAGAGAAGTAAAAACAGAAAACAACAATGTCTTTGAAAAACGAAATTACACAGAATAAAAACAGAGAGCATTTTGTTAATTGATAGCAAGAGATAATGTGTCGCAGTAGTGGCGCCACCTATGAGTACACTTACTATTTCTTGTACACAAAGTCCAAGGTGCATTCCAATGAGCTCACGCTGTGACTCTTATGCCTCCAGATTTGGGACAACAGGTCGCCAAGGGGTTAGGTTGCTCATTAGAGCTGGAAATAAACCGTACGCCAACAATATATAATTTATTTCTTGACAATTCTTAAACTGGTAGTCACAGACCTCAAGTGCGTAATTATGCATTTGTTTACAATTTATAAGCTGATAGTCACAGATCTCAAGGGTTCAGTTTTTCTAACTCAGCAGGTCTTTCTCTGTAGTACAGAAGCGAGGAAAAAACTAGAACTTCCTTGAGAAATTGCTATCTAGAAAGTTGATTACTTGATTTGAAACAAGTTCTTCGTAAATTTAACGAAACACTCAAGTTTCCTTTCTGTATTTTTACAGAAAATTTTTACAGTGTATTTAACATTTATGAGGTAGCATAAGAGAAGTTTTGCATTTATTTTAAAGGCTATATAGTACAAGTATCTACTGTTTTCGATTTCATTTTGGTTAAGTGTCGATTCCGCTCTAATCTCGTTTTCTAGTGCCATGTTTACACTATACACATAAAAATGCATAAAATATACATTATCTTTTTTATTTGTAAATAGAAAAAAAAATTACTATTTTCTTGTTCTATTAGTAAAGTATAATATGCCTAATGTGGGCATATCCCTTATAATCTGCCAATAACTGAAGAATATGATGTAATGTTTTCTGGTTATGTTAAAGCAGATCTGCCTTTTCATGATGTCATACTAGGTAAGTTATATTACTATATGGCTGCTGAAAATGTAGCTAAAAAACATTTTTGTTCCCTCTAAAAACATTTTATCTAAGCACTCGTTAAGTTCATCTCAAAACGTCAAAGAGTGATTAATTGTTGAATATTAAAAGGCATGTTATTAATAAGTAGCGGTACCCGCAACGGCGTTGCCCGTGGAAAGTTAAAATAGCGGCGCCTTCGGCGCAACTTGTTTTTTCCGCCAAGCAAAATACCGAAGGCGACCTTTTAAGTCACTTCTGAGCAGATAAAAAACTTATTTCAGCCAGTCTTTTTCCAAAAATGTATATCTACTTTGAATTAGGTATAAAATTATTTCAATCACTAATATAACCTATATTTATTGATCTACATTTGTATCATGTGATATATTTATCTTTATTTCATCATCAAAACTTTTACATGGGTTTTTTTTTACTCTGAGTCTGATAGATAGCAAGCAGTACATTCTTTCTGAGTCTGAATTCAAAAATATAAATGTTATTTCATAAATGTTTATTTCAACCAATAAAAAGAATAAATTGTGATACAAAAATTAAAAAATAAGTATATTAGTAGTTTTATACATAAACATACATTTTGAAATCAAAGCAGAAAAATGAATTGATATATAAGACAAATGATCAAAATGCTTTGTGCTAAAATGTAAGTACAAAGATAAAACAACATAAAAAAGGACAAATTCAGAATAAAAAGTAACGCGAATAGCTATTTCGAAGCTACAATGGAGCCTCTTCATCAGTGAAAAAAAAAAAAAAAAAAAAAAAAAAAAAAAAAAAAAACGCTCAACACGCAGCAGGAAAGCTGAGAGTGAACCTAAGTTCACTCTCAGCTTTCCTGCTGGGCGACCACATTGGCGACCGCACCGAGCAATCTTCAGCCTTAAAATAGGAAAAGATTTATTAGTTCAAATCTGCATGTATATAAAAAAAGGAATTTAAAAAAGTGGCCTAAGCAGTGGTTACTAAATAGAAACACATACCCACGTAAATCAAAAATTGCATTCATCGGATTACCGAACTGTTTGCGAATGAACGAACCCATCATTGGAGCTTCTGAAGCTTGTTTGTGTTTAATTTTTCCAGGAAATAAAATGATTTTCTCCAATATGCAATAAAGCTAGGCCAAAAATGATTTTGGATCCAATTAATCCCTAAACACTTGCCTCATTGCTCAAACTACTACGTTGTTCACAATTCAACCGCGGAATTTCTGCTTCACGCTTCACTTCAATTCACTCGAGTCAATTCTTGAAGAACTCGCGTGAAGTAAAGAAAATGCTGGAGGATTAATATTTTAATTGTTAAATTTAAAGAATATAGGATGAATTAAAAAAAAGTAGCTTCGAGGTGCAAGCCATCAAGATATGACAGAATTTTGTGTCAGTTTTCGTAATCGTACGTTGCGTAGATTTTGCTGTAGAGCGTATAGTCACAAGGGCGTTGCCAACTCGAAAGTTCATCAAACTTTCATTATATATATATAGATTTACAGTATTTTAAAAAATATTTTAAAACAAAAAATATTGAATCTTTTTTACGTGTATTACAAACAATTTTCTGCTTAAAATAATAAAGGAACTTTGTTCACAAGTAAACTGTAAAAACAAGTATTTTTTTACTTTAATTTTCTGTTTTTTAAATCCAGAGGCAAGCATACACTGTGTGTTAGAAAAAATCACTCGCAGTTTCCCTGGCTTACAATTTTATGCGGAATACGGTTGACAGAGCGCACGTCTTCAACTTCACTTTTACCCAACCATGAGTTAGAAGAAGCTAAGTAACTCTTCTTTCAAAATGTCTGGATTTTTAAATCAATTAAAAAAGCGACCCTTTCTCAACGAAACATTTCTAATTTACAAATGAGCCATTCATAAAGTTTTGATGACATGTTTCTCATTAGTTTTATTGTAAGTTTCAAGTTTTATTCAGAATGATGTTCTACGCTTCGTATAATATTTCTACAGAAATGTTTCTAGTTGAAATTAGTATTTCTAAAATAATTCTACTGTTGGTACGCTTAAAGGTTTTAATTATTCATCATGTTTCATATAGTTCAGTTGCTCTTAGGACGAAATGTTTAGAAAGCTCTTTTATAATAAAAAGATGATAGAAAAATATAAAAAATATTATAATGAATAGGATGCATACACACGCATCCATTAAAACACACACAAAACGAAATAAATTAAGCAGAAAAAATGAAGTAGAAATGGTGAGCAACAATCGATAAAACTCCAACTTGTCAAATACCAGAGAGTTGGTAGATTTTCTTAAAAAAGGTTTTTCACGATTAATTATATACTTAAAAGGTTATATTGTCTGGTCATTAGACTAAATAATTTAATTTCGAACAATTGCATTTTTGAAACTCTTCCAGCTCCTTAGTATTGGATTTTAATGGATTGTATTTCATACACTATTTTTTCCTTTTCAACGCAAATAAATTTCGTGTATGAAAGCAAATAATTTGGTCAAGGCTTCGAGCCTGTCTTCAATGGAAGGCTTAAGTAGCAAGATTTAATTATGTATTCCTACGCATCTGATATCCTTCTACAAAAATTTTTTGCATTTATTAATTCCAGGTTTTTCTCCTCCTTTCCCCCAGAGGGGGAGGGGGAGAAAAAGTTACTTACGTTTAAGCCGCAAAAGAATCTTTTTTTTTTTTTTTTTTTCAGAAATTATTCATTCCTGCTGTTTTTGAAAGTTAATGCAGATTCAGTAACGATATGTAGGAAAATTGAAAAGTGGATAAAATATTCCTCGCTTTAAGCAAAGGAACTCTCGATAGATTTACCTACAAAGCGTTACTTCCAGATTAGAATAGAATAATAATAAAAATAATAAAATCAAAAGAAGCGCAAATAAAAAAAAAAACTTTTGTTGTAAAGCCTCATCTACTTTGATAAACCAAGAGTTTATAGCAAGCAGATATGATATTTGCGTTAAGGAGCTCTAGAGGCGGTATTTTCCCACAAGTTCAAAGATGAGGCAACTTAATGAGCAAATTTATAAAGACTTGTTTATCAAGTACCAAACTAGTAAAAGAGTTCAAAATAGGCTGAACCCCTCAAAAATCAGTTTGAGACTTTCTCCAGAAAGAACTGACACACTTCTCACTAAATAATACTTTTTTTATGTGCACATCAAATTGCACATAAAAAATGGTGAAACAATTTCTAGATTTCCCGCAAATACGTTGAAGTTTCTGTCAAGTGCATATATATATATAAATATATATATATATATAAATATATATTATTTTTGATGATGGGTTAGGTAGAGCGAAAAGGTTCAAAAAGGGCCATGGTGTCACAATGTGCGCACAAACATTTTAAACTATAGGATAATCCCTTCATTCGCCGCAATGCGGTAGAACTTCTGTTTTAAAAATTTTTTTAACAATTTTTGTTAAAATACTGTATTTTACCCTGCATTTTTGGCCGAAATTTCTACTCATTCGTTGCAAATGACGGAATTATCCTACAACTTTCAAATTTGTTTATGTGAACATAAAAGGATATATACAGAAAGAGTGATAGGATGTACTGATAGAGTTCTTTGTGATCACTTAAAAAAAAATTGAAAATTAAATACTAATATTCTTCAGAGAGAAATCTGAATTGCTCCTACTCTAATCATACGCTTAAATCTTAAAGAAAGGGACATAGATTTCATTTCATGCTTCACTTTCACCATAATATACTAAAGCGATTCTCATTTTTGACGTAATAACTATCAAACAAAATTATGATATGTAATAACGTGATGTTTTTGAGACACATAAGCGGGTAATGGTTATGTCGTGCGGACCATTTAGCAGATATTATCGGTGTGAATCGCTCCCCAGCCGATATCAAAGCAACTCTATACCATATTTTATGGCCGTTACATTCTTAGAACTTAATCATCAAAATCATAAAGTTTAATATACTTTCGTAGTTTGGGAAGAAAAAAGAAAAATTCCCCTTCTCTTTTTCGGCTGTTATGCTTTTCTCATTACATTGCTCTTGGTTTATTTGTACATTTGGTTTTATTGGATGCTGGAACTTATACAAAAGCCCCAAAGTGCTTCAATTCTTTTCAAAGTTCATGATAGAAGACGATGGAAAACTAAAAATCGCAAAGTATAATGTTAAACATTTAAATTGTAGTTACGTATTCAAATTGTATGTATTTATTTGCATATTTTCATCCTACTGAAAAATAAAGTAAATAAATAAATAAATAAAATATGGTAAATAAATAAATAAATAAATAATAAATAAATAAATAAATAAATAAAAAAACATTTTTTATAATATCAGTTATAATATTAAGAACAATAATATCCGTAAAAACATTGTTAAAAAGAAAGGTAATTCAAAAATAAATTAATTCAGTAAATAATTAGTAGTATAAAAGGAAAGCTAAGTCTGAGATGGTCCATCTCACCAATTTGACTATACTTTATAACTGGAATGATCTGACAGGGAAAAAAAAAAGACTTGTTTATTTAAAAAATAAATTTGTTTGATTTTAAATTTTATAGAAAAAAAATCACCTTAAGAATGGCAGATTGCACTGTTTTTGGAGCCTTTGCACACAGTTGATATGCCTCATTTATTGAAATACCCACTTCACAGTATGTTTATTAGGTGCGTGAGAAAACTTTATTTATCTTCTTTGAACGGGTGCTGCTTGAGTTATTAAACGTTTCAAAACGGGTCAAAACAAAGTGTCTCTAAGTTTTAGCTCAAAATCAAATCATATTGATGTTCTCCACCCGAAATGTATGCTTATATGTGTGTTTTAAACCGGTAATTCCATATGAAATTAATATGTTTTTTGAATCTTTAGAACGCGTATTTTGTTGTAATTTATTTGTTTCTCCAAGGATTAGAAAAAAAACCCAAAACAACATAATTTTTTTAACCCTTATGTTTAGCCTAATTTCTGTAAAAAACTATAAAATGTACATATATATGCGAAAGAGAAAGCTTAATATCTTGTAAAAAATCGAAAGATAAAACATATTTAATTAAATTTAGGAGACAGAGAAATATGACTTGTTGCTTCCTATGACATTCGAGTGAATAATGCAATTCTAGCAAAACTCTTTTCTTTAAAAGAGCCTGGCCAGAACCCTTCCTCCCGATGTTTTATTTATTTATTTTATGATATGAGAAAATTTTTGTTTCACTTAAACAATCCAAAATTTAAAAAAAAAACAAAAAAAAATCATCAGTTTTATAACATGTTTAACAACATCTTTCCCAAAATTTGCACGTTCATAGTCCAAATCTTCACAATACTGAACACTCTATGTCGCAGAGTACACTCTCAGAAATATAACTTTTACTTTTGACGATTCTTCAATCGTCAAGAAAATTTCGTCATTTACAACGATTCTTTTCTCGCGCAATCAGGTGACTTTAAAAAGTTACGTTTGATTTGAGCACGTGAGATTTGAGCATGTGTTTCTGAGAGTGTAGCGATGTAGAGAGTAGTAGCTATATATATTCCTGATAAGCAGTGCCATCTTTATTCGTTTATTTTTCTTTACTCTTACAAAAACATTCTTTGTTATTAAGAGCTATCTGATAAACGGATTCCAAAACCAAAGAAAAATGTGAAATCACCTTTTGAGAAGAAAAAAAAAAGGAACCGTTAAAATCAACAGGTAGTTACTTTAATCTCGATTATCTAGTGTATTTAGATAGCTTATAATAAAATCACTATTCTTTTTTACCAACGTTAATAAAATATTTCTTTCTTTGAAATATTGGATCAACAATTCAATGAAAAAACTTTAAAACATTGATTCTTTTACATTATTGTATTAAGAAACAAGTTGGATGGATAGCTATAAAAGAAAAGGCACGAAGTTTTTCTTTTCGCCAAGACGAAATGCAATTATTTCATCAATGCGAATGCCGAAACTGACACAGAATTAATTCGACAGACAATTTTTCTCTGTGCAGTTTTGCTAGGACAAGAAGACAAGTAAATTAAGTTTCCGAAAAATGTTTTTCAAGTTTACGAAATTAAAATCATAATTTGATCAGTTTGGTCGAGAAACCTAGGTAATTTAACAGCTGTTCGTGTTTTAAAAGAACATTTAGAACCAAAGAACATTTTATCTTATTCCTAATTCACTTAAGAACGTATGTAAGTAGAAAAGCTGTTGAAATAAAATTAATTTCATTAGTTCTCGATAAATTTTATTTTTCAAAATTATGCATATGAACACATTTTTCAGAGAGACTACATTTTGTTTTTTAAATAGGTTTATATTCTTATCAAAATAGGATAATTAAAAGGTCATTAGAATATGCAATGTTTCAGCATGCAAATTTTGAAAGCATCTCCCTTTTTTTTTCGAATAATTTTTTCCACTGAAATGTCAACGATGTACAGCTTTGAAAATACATATGTATTTCAAGAACGCTTGTGTAAATGCCTGGAAAAAGAAAATGTGCACGGAAATTTTGGTGACATCAGTTTGAAATTATCTTTTTTATTTTGATTTATTCTCAGACTTTATTTTGGAGACATAATAATGGTTTCCTTAAAGCTTGGAACAAAAATAATTAGGAACAGAGAAGAATTGCTAATGGAACATATTTTTCTGTAATTTGACGTTGTTCTTTATTTATATCCTCTTCAAGTATTATTTTAACTCATAATTTCATTTATATTTTCTATCGGGAAATAGAAGTAAATTTTTTATATTTAAAATACAATAAACAATGAAATTTTTTCAGATGAAATTTTTTCAACGTTTGCAAGATAATAGGAGATGTTTTTAGCATTTTAAAAACTAAGGCTCACTTGGGTCTGCAAGTTTGATGCCAAGATAAAGCGAAGAAACAAAGTATTTCAACTAAAAGAGAACGGCAGCTTTCGAAAATATGGAAGTTTAACAGAGGAAATGAAGAAAACCCCAGATCTTTATCTTATTTGGATTTTATCAGATAATCGATCTTTAAATGTTTTTTCAATAATAAATTTCATTTTTAAGAAAACTTAGAGCTTATTTTTTCAAAAACAGGAAGAAAGTAATCATTATTCCAATTCGCCAGTCTGGTTCAGACTAAAAACAGAAGAAGAAGAAAAAGAATGAAAATTATTTAGGGGAGAGTCGGGAGGCATGGAACATTGGGAAGTGATGGGACACCTGCAATTTTAACTAAAAAAAAAACGATATTTCTATATTACGAGGCTTCTACCAGATGAAGTAACCATCGCCTGATTCTTATTCCTGTGAATCATTCTAGTTGTAGGTTTATCCAAGTGTACGGACAAAAAGCGCTTTTCGCTGTACCAAAAGTAAGTTTCTGTTTTTAGTTTCAATCCAAATTTTCAATCGATATAAATGTTGATAACATAATTGTTTTAAACGCTTTTTAGAGCCTACAACAAACGTTTTAGGAATTTCGTAGTTAGGTTAAGCCTAAAACTATAAGTTCCAAACATTTTTTTTTAACATTGAGAAACCGTTTGTTTATGGCGTCGATAAGACACAAACGTTGTGCTGTTTTGAAAAATACTATCTTTCTTGACTGCAAATACAATATTTATTTTCTCCTATCAGACCACAGCTGACTAATTTATTTTACTCATAAACTCTTCTGTATGCTTCATACTTTTTATTATAATTAAGTACATTTTTTTCAGTAAACATATTCTTATATTCTGGTCGTCCAAAATTATATTCAAGTAATGGCAGCAATTCTTATGAATAGGGTTTATAAGATTTCCAAAACATGCTGCTTCACACGTGTTTCCATTTTACGTGCTTGAAAACTGCAACTACTGGAAACATTCTGACATTTTTATCCGTACCTTTCTCACGTACGCAAACTTTTTTGCATTTGACTATTTATATCACGCTCCAAAGAAGAATAGTGGGTGAAAAAATATGCGCTTTAAATATGCGATGAAACTAAAGCTCTTGTGAAGCACAAGGCTTATCTTGATGATAATGCTAAAATTCGAAGTAAAATTCCAAAACATCGGTTATTTTGTAAGACCTTCTACTTTTTAAAAATCCTTTCATAAGGTTTTTAGTCTAAAGTCTCAAATTTAGGTAGCAATGCGTATGGATTTGTTTCCGAAACGTTTTTGAAAACATGGAGATACATACACGTTTTGAATTTACGTGCCAGGAGTAATGTAGTTGCAGAAGATATGCTTACATTTCTTTCTATAGATTTATTTCGTATGTAACCTTTTTTCAGTTAAATATTTATGTCACGTTCTATAGAAGAAATGGCGGAAAATAGCAGTTTTAAGTATACAATAAAGATAAAGTTCTTTTCTTGTAAAAGGCAATATTTTTTTCTGACCTGCTTTGCAGAACTCATAGGGGAAAAACCATTTAATGTGTTAAATGATTCGCGTTTTAAATTTCTGAAGTAATCTTGTAGATTAGACTATTTTTTTAATACTTATGAAACATGACTTACGCAAAGAACGATTTATTAATATTTGAAAAAGGGTAGACGGTAGTATATGTAGTACCTTAATATTTTTCCAGGGGCACACCGATGGAGACGGGGGGGCGGATCGGACAGGTCCTAGAAGGAATCAAATATGACCGATTTTTAAACACATGGAATCCTATGCGCCTACTGCACGAAAGATTCGGTTTTTCGGTAATGTCAGATTTGATTTTTAAAATTTAATTTGCATACATTAAAAGTATAAGTAAATTAAAACTTACAACGAGTTTGGTAGCTGTAGGATGTTAAAAAAATTGTACATAATTTAAGAGAATTGCCAACATCTCAGCCGGATATGTGCTACGGATCAAGACAAGGTGGACCGAATACCTGATATCCGTTAAAAATCTATATCTAATGTATCTCTTCTAATCTTGACCCTGATCTATCCCCCTTCCCCTAAATCTAAATTCTGGGTGCTGTCTGTATCACACATCAGTTCTTGCTTCTATACTGTTGCTCTCGGAAAAATAAATACAATTCGAAATATTAAGATTTTACTAAATTTTTTCCTAACATAAAAAGGAATAAAAAAGAGTAATGGAACTATGATTACATTACAAATGATTGTCTAAGGGAATGTGCGGGTAAGAAGCAGCATTCGACAATTTAAGGCATTAAACCAGCGTTTCTCAACCTTTCAGTATTCGCGGTCCAGTTTTCAATCATAATTTTCAATACAAAACCTATGCCCCACTTACAATAAAATGTTTACAACTACAATGTATATTGAGTACTCTGGGTTCTGTTTCTGAATTATTTTCAGATTCTCAGCACATTTTCTCAACTCTCTATTTTCAGATTCTCAACCTGTGGGGCGCGCCCCACAGGTTGAAAATCGCTGCGTTAAACATTTCAGAGAAAAGTATTTTAGTAAAGGAATTTATATCTAAACTAAATCTATTTATTCGTGGTAAAAGTTGTGGTTTCTAAGTTATTGCCGCCTCACGTAACAAGATGGCTAAAAATGGGCTATAATATTTAACATTATTAAAGCCCATTTTTAGCTTTTGTTGTTACATAAAATGAAGTAACTTCTTCAGGGAACGTTTACACTTAAATTATAATTAATAATATTCATTTGGAAAACGAGCCATTCATTTAAAAATGACATTATCTTTAACGTCAAGCACTGCGAAGGTTTGAAATAATCGACTAGCATTTAAAATGGCTAACTGTGTTCTCTGGAAACTTCAAGTATTCTTCTGGGTAGCAGAACCGTTTCGAAATTTTGCCCTCTCGTGAGACCAAAAGTAATTAAAAATCACAAATGTGAGGATTATTTGGAGAATAATCATTTAAATTGGAATAATTATTTCTATTGTGGATTACTTTAAGTGAAATTAGAATTTGTTGCAATTTCTGAACTTTAACATTTATTTGAAGGCATCTTATAAATACAACAAATTTGAATAAAACAACTGCTTAGAATACATCTTTTAACAAAAGAATTGCCCGTTTATTGGGTGTTTCCAAAAACAAGAGATGTAAAATTCATTAAAACATACTTAGGGAAGCCTGAGATCAAATACATCAAATTTTGCATTTCTACTCATAACTTCGGAAGGTTTTTCTATAGAAATATCAAATTTTGCAACAAAATGGGTTAAACCTTCCTGTGTTGTTTTCCATGATCATAAGGGCCAGAGCAACTATATTTATCTCACAATAACTTAGACCGCCACTGAGTAAAACTTACAATTGAACCCCGCAATACGGGCAGTTGTAACACACATGGGAACCATAACCCTCTAAATGATACCCCTCAAGCATAGGGTATCAAGGAGGGCCAGGTTCACACAGCAAGAGGTAGTTAGGTTGGGCCGGCGAGGTTGTGCGCAAAAAGCTCAGCAAACTTACCTCGGCGCAAAAACTGGCCAACCGTAGACGATCGGCGGCCACCAGATCCGTGCGAAAGCAATCCTATGGCTTCGGCTAAAAGGTAGGGGTCTGGTAGAGATAAGTTGTAACACACATAAGGGGCAATTGTAACATTTCAAAAAATTGTGTATATTTCTCCGTAAACTTTTAGTAAACCCACATATTATTCTAATTACAGTTAGCAAATCAAATGTCTAAATATAAACTCATATCTTTCACTAGAACGAAATAATTGATGAAATAATATTTCAGTTTTGAAACAAAATCCGCTTAAAAGTTTTATTAAGAAATATTAAATTCCTCATTGTTTGGATATTTCTGCACATGTTTAGCAATAATATTGTATATTTCTATGGAACTCTATTATGCAAATAGTTCTTTTTAAGACCAATTTCCGCCAGAACAAAAGATGATCTCTTTAGATCTTCAGCAAGGTTTCACTGCGTAAAAAAATATACTTCCTTATTATTCTTCTATTTATAAGTAGGCTTTATTCCAAGTATACTTAGAAGATTAAATGCTCAGCCCATTAGGGGCCATGGCCTACTCTGCCCATCCCAGTTTTCGAGACCGAGGGCCCTAGGGTGCAGAAGCAGATGTTTCGGTCAAGTGGTCGGCCTGACGCGGGACCCACAGTGTTTAGTTCCAAAGAAAGTTCGGTCTTCATTTTATTGAGGTGATAAAACATTTGACTGCCGATAATGAAATATTTTTTCACATAAGTAAAATATAAGTCATATAAGACAGGTAGCGCACAAGGACCTTATACAGTAGCTTCTTGATGACTTGTAGCAATTTGGGCACTTTTGAAATTATAGCCATAGTTGTGATTCTTTATAATAGGACCAGTTACAAATGTTCCTTTGACAATTGTTATGACTAACAAACATGGAATTTTTTTTAAGTTTAACCTCTCGAACAAATAAACAACTTTCAATATTAACTTTAAACTATACGGATTTAACTTGTGGATTTAAGCTATACTTTAAACTATAAGATATACTTAATTCGTTTGAATTTGATAATTCATTTTCTAAAAGATTCGTACCTTGATATTATATTTCAGATCAATTATAAATTAAACGTGTATCAAAAATGATAATAAGTTTTGTTACAATTACTACAGTTTCTTGAAACCACTAAAAATCTTCGCTTTTTCTATCTATTCTTCAATTTGCACGTTAAAATAGATTTTAATACTTTAGTAATTTTTAAAGAACATTCATGTTCCTTATCATCTTTTCAATAATTTTAAACGGACTTTGAAAAGATAATTCACATATCTAAAAGACTGAATACATTATATTTAAGAAACCAATCATAAAATTTTCCGTGGGGATGAATTTTATTTCATTATAAAGATTCGATAAGTTAGCGATGTGGAAATCGTAAGGAAATAAATTAAATTAGAAATGGGAACCATTTTCAATAAGGAATTTCGATGAAACGGATTGAAAAGTCTTCTTTGTAAATTAAAAAGAATGCTATCCACAGGAAGGGTTTATATCTTTTAGAAATGAATGGTTTAGTTTCCAGTAGTGGCAATTTCAAACTTGAATTAAATTTACATACCATGGTAACAGCGAAATTGGAACTCGCAAATATCTTTCCAATGATTCAGTTATGAAAGGTCGCGACACATAAGTCCCGTTTATTTATCTATGTCGATAAGATAATTGCATTTTGAGTATTAAAATATATCTGGTAAAAATCTGTAGTTGTTTTTGTTAAAGGGAGAAAAAATATTCTTTATGAAGAAATCATTATTCTTTCGGAGAAAATATCTGTTTTGTTGTAACTTTCATATACGAAGAATTATGAGGAATAACTCGTCAAGGGCATAGGTCATTATTCAGCATGGAATTTCGGATGTTTTGAGTAACTAAGCGTAATTTAGTTAGAAATTAATAAAATTAAGTGATCTTTGAACAGGTTTTATTCTGTTACAAGAATTCTACAAATTTATTAAAGTAAACTATAAATAATGCTTATCAATTAATACTTATGGTGTCTGTTTATTAAAATATTAGTAACAAAAAGTTGTATTTAAGTAATATAAAAAATAAAGGTGAAAACATAGAATGTCTTCTGTGTTTATATTTATGTAAAAAAACTGCTGTATGAAATAGTTTTTTAGGTTTAACATTTTTTTATCAGTTTATAAATGTTTAAAAGTTTATGTTCAGGAAATATATTATTAATAATTTATAATATTATTTTAATCACATCAATTTTTCATTAATATCCTGCAATATTTGGTTTGCAAAAATCTTGAACCCCTTTTTTCATGCAAAGGGAATCAATCCTTTGATTTTGTTTGCCATTTAAGAGCGCTACTAATTGTGAACTTTGAACTTTTACCATCGTGAATTTTTCAAAAAATTGAAATTACAGAATATGAGTTTTTCTTTTAGTTTATGATTCATAACTTGCTTACATTCTCAGGTTTGATAAAAGCATTATGTTAACCAATACCTCGTTTCATACATCTCAAATTAAATAAATGACAGATGATAAATTTTTTTGTCTTTAATTTTAATTTAATTTAGCAACTTGTTTTAAAAATGCGTTATAAAACTCTTCATGCTTAAAGGACGCAATTGCTTAATGTGAGGAAGAGGTAATATTTAAAATACATATCTGAATAGCGTCCATCCTCTTTGAAGCACTATTAATCTGTCAATGTCTCAAATCCAAATTGAATCTGTGATATTTGACATTGCTCAGTCGTACATGATCAATTATAAATTACATTGGTTTCACGAAACTTTGCTGAAATTCATTTATCATGAAAGGATCTGGGAGTATGAATTTCCGACACCATTTGCAGTTTCCGTGTGAGTCGTCCAATATCGGAAGTATGTTTGATTTATTGCTATACAAATGCAAAATGCAATGAAAGCAGATGGTATAACGGTGTATTCAAATCATGATCTTAAATTATGTAAACATTAACATAATGCTAATGTTAGTTAAAATTATGAGTAAATGAATTTGTATTGTACTATATTATTTGCAAGCAGATGTATCTGGATCAGACTTGTTTAGTTAGTGCTGATAGCAATACATACATACATACATACATACATACATACATATATATATATATATTTATATATACACACACACACACACACACATATATATATATATATATATACACACACATATATATATATATATATATATATATATATATACACACACACATATATATATATATATATATATATATATATATATATATATATATATATATATATATATGATATATATATGTATTGGAAAAGGCCCAGAGCAAAATTTTAGGATAACATTCATTCAGGATTTAAGAAATAATATTTTCTCTTAAATATTTTGATAATCGCATAAGATTTATGCCGAAAGAAGGTGCGACAGAGCAAGTTGAAACACGTTTTTACAGTAGTTGCATTTCAGTTAAAAAAACCACCAAAATATGTTGAGGGAAAAATAATTTTAAAATAATGTGAATTTGTTTCTGACAAATTAAGGTTTTCGGAATCGAGTATTGCAGTTAGATTTTTTTAATTTTATGTTTATGGAAAACACAAACAATTCTGTTTTGCTGACTAAAATAATGGCTTTTTAATACTTGTAAGTAAATGCCTTAATGAAACAGAACTAAAGTTTACTAATCTCTTACCGCATAATGTTGATAAGAACAATTTGATTGCCAACATTCTTTAATTTATATGAATAGTACAAGAGGTATAAAGAAGGAATTACTTGAAAATTAAGAAAAATATATTTTTGCTGGCATCTAAAATTTAAAATTGCAATAACAATAACTATAACGATAGAAAAATCATTAAGTTTAACATTGGGCTCGCTCGGAATTTCACCAAATAAGGCCAATACCGCCAAAGGGAAACTGGATTAAATGCGGAATGTGTTAGTGACTGGAAGATATATTGCCATATAGTTGCAAATTTGTGACATCATTTCCAGTTGCATTTCATTTCAAATCATTCTCCTCCATTACTATAGATATATTTTCCCCTCTTTTTTCAAGAACATCACTGTCTAAACAAATGAAACAATAAGAAATCTCTTTGATTCTTAAAAATTGAACGTATGAATGCAGCTAAAAAACAACGGAAACGGTAAAATGAAAATCGATGATGAAAAAGAAAATTTTAATTTGAAACGTTATAAATGCTGCTTTTCAAAAGCAGTTTCATTAAAGAGTCTTGAAAAGTGTTCAGATATAGTTTCCTCTTTGTTGCTATGGAGGAACATTTTCAGTTTCTATGGTGATAAACTATTCAAGAAACAATTTAACGTTTAAAGCGTAGCATTTACTTCGGAATGAAGCTTTGTATATGATAGGATTTGATGTTAAGAAAGTATTCTTTTATTACTTTCTATGTTTCAAATAGAAAATTTTGAAAAGATTTTTTTCACAGCAAGAAACCTCTTCGTTATTAAATGAGAGAAGATATTTTACAAGAAGGTAATGCTTAGAGTCTGTGTGGAAGTAATTTATTTTCTTGGTGTTCTGAAGCTACGTTTAGTATCTAAAAAATATGTTTCCAAACTATTTCCTTCAAATAAAGCATAAATTAGTTTTGCGAAATAGTTTAAACTTTAAATTGTGTTTTATTATACTAGCATGGGCTTCGTGTTGGAAATATCTGTTGTTTTACTGAGGTTCTATAAAAGCTCAGTACGTGATACATTGCAAAATACTTTTTATGAGAAAAGCGTGATGAAAATTGCCAAACTGCAATAGTGAAAATGTACTATACTTATTTCGGCCAAATAAGATGAAGAGAGTGCACTTCAAAAAATTCCTCTGACAAAGGGTTTTTTTTTCGGGAATGTGCGTTACTACTGTCCAATTCTGTTAGAGAAAATCCAACACGATTTTGATCAAGCATCAAGTCTACTTTAATTTCCTAATAGACATGGTACTTCCATTGCAGGAAGATTTTCAAAATTTCGAAATAGGAGGCTGAGGACAGTTAAAGATGAGGGAATTAACTTTAGTTAAGAATAATGTATCAATTACGTTCTTTTTCTTTTCTTATGGCACTAAAGATTTAAATTCAAATTGGAATGCACCGAAAAAATAATTCACACCTACAGTGTATCTTCGGAAACTGTCTCTCTCCGTGCATCATAGAAAAGAATCCCCTTACGGAAGAGAATTGTCCGCAAGGGATAGGAGCGGCCTTTATAAAAGGCAAATGCATGTAATTGTTGGTACGTACCAATATTTATTGCCACAACTTCTCCCTGAGCACTGCCTAAAATAAGTATTAAGTTCACTCGGTCTAGATGGATAATGTCTTTTGATGATTTATGAAATTTAATATTTTAAAACCTGAAAGGGTTTTGAAACGCATTTCTTGAAAAACAAGCCAGAGAGGTTTTTTCCCTTTAATTTCTGCATGAACAGACCGTGATTTTTAGTGTTATCAAGCAGACAACAACATGAACACACGCAATATGTAAAAAGGGTGATATTGACACAGAGTGGTAGGAAAGAGTAATAGTTAAACAGAATGATGTGGGGGAGATGATTATGTAATATTACGTTTCATAGGCCTTTACCTATGAAATGTATCAACAATCTTTCAGCAAGTGCATTAACAATTAAGAAAAAGATTAATAAAAAGAAAAGAAATGTTTTTGAACGAAACTGTGGACGTTTATTGAAACGATGTTAAAACATTCATCTTCAAATTAACAACGTCATTCATCGACCAAGTAACGAATTTCAGGTCCAGGAACCGAGATAAGTTTAATTTCTGTTATAGCTTCCTTCCATAGACAAGTAATATTAAACTCAAGAACTAAACATTGTACTCAAAAACTAAAGTGAGAAAAAAAAATTAAAAAAATGAAATAAACGTAACGAAAATGTTATAAATTATAAAATTGCACACATTAAGAGGTACGAAAATGCTCTTTAAACGTATAAAAATGTGTTGAGCATGGGGCAAGCTTGCTACACCCACAATCTGCATATTGGAAAGTGTTAAACATTGGATTAGAGATAACTTTTTTCTGTGCTACTCTGTGTATATTTTGGGAATCCAATAAGCATTTCAAAAGATTTTGGTTCATTGCAAACTATTTCTCGAGAAATTGGCTGAGCAATTTCTAAAATTTTTTACTGTGTCATAGGTATGTTCCATAATTTTTATCTTCAAAGAGAATACTGGGACATCAGATCATATGCAATGTCATAAAAACAGTTTGAAAGAAAGGAAAAATATGGATTCCACACAGCCACTATTTATAATCACAAAAATATATTAAACAAGATTTTTTTTAATTAAAAAAATATCTCCGCAAAAGAGAGATTTAGAATAGATTTTAACGTAAATTTCAGCGCCAAATTTTATAATTTTTATTGTGAGGAAGAAAAGTTCTATCTGGATCTCCTAGTTATTCTGGACGAAGAAAAATTTGCGCAATCAGAAAAATAATATCTCTGAAACTTTTTCTGAAAATCAATGCCAAAGCAACCTTCATCATTAGTTATCTCCTTATACTGATGTCACTTATCATTTTTCATCGTTATCGATTTGATTCTAGAATGAGGAAGTATAATAGATTTTATCACAGAAGATCATTTATTCTTCCTTTATTTGCGAAACATTTCCAACTTATCTGGGAATTATTGCGAGCGGTTTACGTGTGCAAAGAACCAAATGGCTAGAGAATAAACAAACAATTTGAAGAAAATCCTGCATGAGGTTTTCATCAAATAAATCTTCAATTACTCGGTCAAATTGTAGGTTGTAACCTTTTTTGAAACACACGTAATTCAGAAATCATAAAAAGCATTTCAAAGAGATTCTGAATTATCCTTTGACTCGCAGTCACAATTATCTTTAGATAATTCTAGGAAGAAATACTTTTTAATAGACCCTAAAAAGCCATACACATGACAAAAGATTTCCCTTGAGTATGTGATTTTCCTCCCTAAGGAGAATATTTTGAGAGAAGCATTAGCCCAATTTCTCAAAAATAAGAAATTTTCTTTCACCGCGTTGTTAAGCGATTGTCGGGATTACTGTTGAATGAACGATAATAGGTTCGAACGGTCCGTATAACAAAGAAACTGAAGAAAAATGCAAAGGAAATACTCTTCAAATTGTTTTCTAGGTCACTAGTATCAATTACATCACTAATTTTACACAATTATAATAATTATTTTTGTATTAATTTTTACTAATTAACCCCTTATCACAACCGCACAACGAATCATGGATGTTACATTGCTCTTCAAAGCGTCATTGCTCATGAGCGCCTTCCTAATGTTTTCTTCTTCTGTGTTTAGCCTACTTTCCCGAAAAAGAAAAAAAGTATAATAAAGCATGAAAGAAGACTTAATGTATCGTTAAATTTTTTGTTAAAAGTAAAGAAAAGTCAAAAATAAGTATGTGAAAAATAAGTGAAGCATTTAAATAAGGATTGAAAAATAAAAAAAATTGACAGAAGGATTTTGAGATGGGGAAAATGTGTGTTGGTTGGTCTGTCTGCCCCTCCCCCAATACCCCAAAACATTTGAAGGAATTGTCGGTTTCGAAAAATCTCGGCAAGGACACACCTCATTTCCATATTTCATTTTTTGCTTTGAACAATTTTTCGTTCACTTTTGAACAGTTGAAAAAATCTTAACATTAGCGTCTATGGGCAAATTACGTAAACTCTGTGCGTAAGATTCAAGTTCCTATGAACAAACTTATTGGAATTAAAAAATGTCACCCAGAATTCCGTAGGTGGAATATTGTACCATGTAGTGAAACTCATTTTGAACAACTTGAACAAACCTGTATAAAACAGTTGCCCTCTTATTTTGTTTTTCCCTTTTCATTGTATTTAGCTAGAAGCTTAAATCTGGTAATTCTGCATGCTGCAGATGGTTTGGTAGATTCCGTTAGTCGAACACCATCTGCTTTGCATTCATTCTCTTCATTTACTTCATGTCCAGGCCCTCTGTCGGTAACTTCTGGGAGCACATCTGGTGAAGAAAAAAAAACCATTCGATTTCCATTCTTAGAAAGAACAATTTTGCTGACATTTGTTCCTCTTTGCATACCACATATGCATACAATATGCTTAAAGCGAAATTCAGTTGTAGCTTTTCAACGTATTTGTGGCATTTTTTCAATCTTTTCATTTTTGAATTTTTTTTAACAAATTTTGCTTAAGTTCACAGGAAAACTCATTAGTCTTTGAAGATAAGATCTCGTTTAAAAATGTGCAGCTATGTCTCAACATTACAACTGCAAAAACCTTTTTCATTCTTTAAAAAAAGAAACGACAAAAATTTTTGGAGAACGATTTTTTCCAACCTCCTAAAAAACAGAACATTTGGTTTCTATTTATTCCAAGTTTAAAAACGAACAAAGCATAAGTCATGAATTTCTGGAATACATCAGTGCTAATGCTCTTTTTATGCAAATATAATGTTCCATATGTAGTAGGAAAGCAATGCATACAAAAAGACAAAGGCGAAACTATAGATGATAGGTAATATTTCTGAAACGGAATCCCACGTTTTGTGTAATCGATTTCCCATCAGTACTGTAAAAAAAAAATAGTTGCACTATATCATTTTTCACGAATATATCTCCTTATTTTGTAAAAAAAAAAAAAAAAAAAAAAAAGAAATACTGGCAAATGCTCTAGTTTTCAAAATTAAGTAGAGGAATGTAGGGCAAAGGGAAATAGTTTAGATAAATTACATTTTTTAAAATGAACAAATTGGAAATTTAATTTGGAAACAACAGTACATAAAGATACATGAATTTATATAAAACTTGCATTGAAATATTATTTTTCATTTTTGGCAGTAAATATGTACGTTAAAGTAATCGTGTAAAATTATCACTTTGCACCATGAATGGGGCACAATAAAAAATTGAAATATTTTCTTGAAGGAATAGTTTTTTATGGGATAATAACTTTGCATCCGTATGTCGCCTTATGGTAGTTCAAATGACCGTTATTTCTAGAGATGATAAATTTTTATACAGTTATTCGTTCCAGAATACAAGGAAATCTTGGCAACTATAAAACTGTAGTAGATTAAGACAACTGAATGATTAAGACAACTGTGTGAAAAACTGTGGTAAACTGTGTAACTTGCATTGAAATATTATTTTTCATTTCAACCAGTAAATTTCTAAGTTACAATAAAAAGGGAAAATTATCACTTTGCCCCACGTATGGGGTAAAGTGAAAAATTGAAACGTTATATTAAAGAAATGGTTTTCTATGTGATTCTTGGCCCTCTGAGTTTGATTGTTGCCTTTTGGTAGTTCAAATAACGTGTAATGATTCATATTTACGAGTACGGAGGGTTAAAAATATTTTTTATTAAACATGAATAACTAAATGAAGGAATGCTTGATTAAACGAGCGAACGAATAAATGAATCAAGGGATGTAAAAATAAATAATAACTTAAATGAAAAAATGAAAAATCTCCTTAATAAATGAACAAATAAATAAAGTAATAATTGAATAAATGATAGACAAATTTAGTCACCTGATGACTGATGAAGGGACAAAGTGAAATTAAATATGCATTTCACTTTGAATGCAATTGACAAATTGTACTAAACGTTTGAAATCAAAACAAGCCTCACGTAAAATAAATTAACACTGCACTGGAGGAATTTTACCATTATATAACTTAATTTTTTTTTTTTTTGACTTAACCAAAATGTCTAAAACATTGATAATATCAATTTTTTCATTATACAATAGCAAAACAAAATTTCACTTAACACAAATATAACAACAAGAGCATCAAATTTTGGAAATGGCTCGTAGTATCATATAGCTTGATAGAGCAAACTATTTTTTGCGTGTAATGAACTACATGCTATGTAACATAGTTTAAATGTCATTAAATGCGATCAGGGTAAATATTTTACCCTTTCACTTTGCCCCACGTTCCCATATCAGGTTTTGATGTGTTAAACTTCCGCTTTGAATTTGCTAAATTTTAAATTTTAGTTAATATTCAAAGTTACAGTATCCCCTAAGTAAATACTTAGGCACATATTAGGACATAGATGTGTGCTAAAGGACAATTTAATTAATCTTCAAAACTTTCTTCTTTCTTTTAATTGTACAGTTTTATTTGCACAAACACTTTCCATTACCTGCGGGAAATATTACTTAAAAATCCAATCTCAAAGAAATGCGTTGTAAAAATTATTTTTAGTAATACATTTCCGAAGATGAGATTTCAACTTGATTCCCTTTCGGTAGCAGTTTTCTCACGAAATTCTTATAGTTACAGTTACGGTATTTCTTTTGATCAAATTTTTACGCTTCGCGAAATCTCTAAGGTACATTTTCTCGTGTTTAGCTTCTTTCGTGATTCAAACTTTATTTCTTTAATGCAGTTCGTGTTTTTCTTTGGGGAATTTCCAGTTTCGTTCCCTTTTATTCCCGAAATAACATAAATTTTTACAATTCCTATACATATACAGATTTGAACGCATTTGGGGATAAAGTATTTGGGAATAATTCGAGACTCTGAGATATGTAAGTGCTAAAAGAAAAAAAGTAGTATATTTTCGAACTTGTACAAGATACAAGTTCGAAACCCTTTTCCAGCCCTTTCACTCTTACGAACCCTTCTGACATGTACAAGTTTCTGGGAACCTTACGATCCATGCACTAATATTTTTTCAAAATGCAATTTTAGAGTCGATATCTATATTAAATAATAATGAATGCCCAAAAAGTAACAACTTAACCAGGGAACTTTGTAAAAACGTAGTCCGTAAATGGTACGCTTATTTCGTTTCCTACAAAAATTTATCCCTTTATTAAATGCGTATAAAGCAGAAAAATGAGTTTTTAAAAATTTATTTAAGACATAATTAATTGCTGTGAAATGTTCTTTTTATTATTATTTGTTTACAATATTTGCATACTACAACATTCTTCAGACCTAGAATATTAAATATTGCAATAGTATTTCACAAATAGAAATAGCAAACGCTCCTTTCATCTCTGAAAGTAGAAGATTTGATAATAATATAATCTGAAAAAATAACGAAAACTGATCTACTATTCCGTAAAATAACGGTAGATTCTTGTGCGTACAAAAGAGATAAAAATCGCAAAAAAAGGAAACAAAGAGAGCAAATGAGCAATAAGATAAGTATTGTGGACATTTAATTCGGTATAATAAGATACCAATTTTGAAGGTTCAAAAAAAAAAAAAAGAAGAAGGAAAAGGGAAGAAAGCAAAAGAAGGGAAAGAAAACCTTACTGGTCAAAAGACATTCGACAGAAGGAGTTTTTAAATTATGCACGAAAGTAAACTTTTTTCTTTCAAAAACTCATTTTCGAGGATCAAAATTTTTTTTGATCACTATATTCCTAAAAACACAGAGCTAGACCTACGAAACTAGATGGTTTTACAAGTCATTTTCATGTTTAATAGGCAAAGAATAGTAACAAATACTTATATTAAAAATTAAAAAATATATATTTTAAAAAGTAAGTCCTAATAGGCATGTTAAAGGAAAGAGCTTTTTGTATAGAAAACTATTTTAAGCATATATATAATCAAGCACAAAAGTCGTATCCGCCTTGTTTGGAGAAACTGAGTAATTGGCAGCAGGTCAAATTTATTAGGAATTGTCTTTGTCACTTATTTTACCTAAATACAATGCTTTGAGATCATATGTGAATGGGAAAAATTAAAAAAATCCGGAACACTGGTCCCTGTATCAAATGAACGTGCAAAACTTTACTCATTTTGAGATCAGTTGCAGATACGATGTTTGTTTTAGCATGGCAGTAAATTCTGCTCTGTTCTTTTGATTAATTTTCTGCTTAGCATTTAACTTGTTTCAGATCGCTTTTCTTTTTTTTTTAATTATGCTCTTTTGTGCAAAATCTACATTTTTGCATTTTTCGAAAAGAGTTACACTTTAATTTAAAGTAAGGATATGGCAGTGTATATGAATTTACAAACATAAAGTAAAAATGAATCCTCGATTTGTCTAAACGTATTGGCGTAGCTAGGCTCAAATTACCAAAATAAGCAGTCTTAAAAAGTAAAAATAACAATAATGTTTCATTTCTTGAACATGGATATTTTGCATATTTTACGTGTCAATAAATTTCATAATCAAGATAAAATTACCGTTCGACTACGGAATTTTGACATTCGGACGTTTCTGCGCATGGCAGATATGAACGATTCCATTCTAGTTTCAGGGAAGTTCGATTTGCAGGTGCGTTTATTTTGCACGCGAATCAGAATGTTTGCATCGCTGTTTGTTGAAAGCAACTAAATTTATAAACTGGCATATAGCATCAACTCGGAAGAAATCAAGCATACCAAACGAACTAGAGCAAGAAAAAAAAAACGGTGCATTCCTGATACTAGCTGTTCCTCCCGTGAACACGAATGGATTCTTCTTGGTACTCTGCCAGGCAGATCACTTTGGTTGATGGTAGAACTGTATCAACTTTATTAAACAAAAAACAAAAAAGAGTTTCATTTCAATTATTGAAAGTTGTACAGGTACATCGTTGCAAAAAGAATGTTAAATAGAGTCATTAAATATTATATTTTTCACACTAAATACTGTAAAAACAAAGCATAGATAAACATATGTCTTAAACCTATCACTAATTAACACTCGAAAATAGGAAGTAAATCCTTCTTTTAAATAAAAATAATTTAGAAGAAAGTTTCTTTTAGAGAATCAAACAATGATCTTTTATTCCATTTGCAGGACACTTGTTGTTTGTTAATTGTACACAACATTTAAAGAAAAAGAAAAAAAAAATATGACAGTGCCATTACTTATTTTATGTAATTTCATATTTTATAGTGAACTATCTATACATATAATACATAGGCAAAAAGAATAAGCGAGTAATGCACCTCTTAAAGCTCTCTTAATGATAGTTTTCAGCTTATTTTTCCAAACATAACCAACATAATTTGAAAAGAAAATAAATCATTGGCTTTTGTCAGTAGCATGCATGATATACTAGAAGTAGAAGCCACATAACAAAGTCCATCCACCTTTGCGTTTGATAAAATGATTTTCCTCTCTTGGAAAAAAAGGAGAATTGTTCACACAAAATAAGTTATCAAAAGATTTATACTTTTCCTATTCTGTCACACGGTTTTTAACTATGACTTTTATATTACAAGTTACTAAAGTCCTTTATGGACCCTCATTTTTTGAATAAATAAATTTTAACTTTCAAGTCATTGATCAATATTGATGAATTAGCTAATTTATTTTGGTGACGGAAAACTTGAATAGAAAGGGGAAATATTTATTGAAATATTTCCTTCGATTATGTTTTGTTATTTTCTGCAGTTTAAAATTGATTATTGGTTTAATAATGAAGTGACTGCTCCAATATTCTCTACATTGCTATAGAAAAAAAAAGGAAATACCAAGAAGTATCAAAATCTATAGTTTTAATAGAATTTTTGAAGCAAAAAAGAAGTGAAAAAATATATGCATGTAAATTACAACGCTTGACATTAAAATACATATCTTTGGGTAATTGCTGAGGGTATGACATTGAATTGAGTTACTCATCACAGTGCTGCTAAAGAAATTTTAAGCATTTACGACATTAATATTGTCATACATAATTTGGTCTTATATGCTTTCAAAACTTTAAAAAATAATAAAATAGGAAAGTATAAGAGAAAATCTAAACAGAAGAAGAAAAAAGGCTTTACATACAGTTGTTATTATTTTTTAATTTACCAATTAATGTTGAAATATACCGAATTCAGAAAATGACTCTCCAATGTTTCTCAAATTTAAGAAAAGGATGACTCTTATTGTATAATGCAAGCTAAGAACCCTTAAAAACATAACTAAAAATGTCTATAAATAGGAAATCATTATCTTTCATTCACACTGTATGAAAAATAGATCTACATTGATTTTTCTCCTACCTTAAAGTTTAAGACAGAGCAAAGATAAAAATGGCATTCATCCATTTTTAGTTCAATAATTATACTCTCCCCGAACTGAGTATACTAATCAATTTGGGGTGTGGTTACATACATAGACTTTTAGTTCCACATAGTCTTTTAATTTTTCACAATAGTGATAAATGCTTACCGAATTCAAGTAACTATGTTATTTATCAAAATTTTTGTTGGTTTACCATTTTTTTTTATAAGTTCTATTGTGTACTTTGAAAATACTGCCAAGTAACTAACTATTTCACTTGGTATTAGGGGAACTTGCGAAATAGTAAGGCTAAGTGGAACGATGAAATATTTACTCTGTTTGCATTTCCACCTGTTTAATAATAGTTCTACTTTGTTACATAATATGTGATTGATTAGAGACAAAAAGTAGCTTACTAATCAAGCTATATAATAAAACAAGCTATTTTCAAAGTTTGATGCTCATGTTGCAACATTTTGGTTAAGTCAAAAAATGATTTTTAAAGTTATGTAATGATAAAATTCATATTATTAATATTTTAAACATTAAGTAAGAACTACTCCAGTGTAGTGCAGTGTTAATTTATTTTATGTGAGCCTTGTTTTGATTTCAAATGTTTTGTCAGTTTGTCATATGCATAGGGGACAAATTGAAATAAATATTTAATTTCACTTTCTCCCTACATCAGTCATTATATGACAAAATTTTTCGTTCATTAATTCAATTATTAATTCATTTATTTGTTCATTTATTAAGAAATTTTTTCATTCGTTCATTTGATTAATCATTTATTTTTTACATTCATTGATTCATTTATTCATTATCTCGTTTTTATCAAGCATTTATTCTTTTAGTTACTCATGTTTTATAAAAAATATTTTTAAACATCAGTACTCATAAATATGAGTCATTACACGTTATTTAAACTTTCGAGCATGAAATAATATTTTTAACCATCAGTTGCTCGTAATTATGAATCATTACACGTTATTTGAACTTCCACGCATGAAATAATCTTTTTAACCATCAGTACTCGTAAATATGAATCATTACACGTTATTTGAACTACCATAAGGCAACATACGAACTCAGAGGACTAAGAATCACATAGAAAACCATTTCTTTAATATAATGTTTCCATTTTTCACTTTACCCCATACGTGGGGCAAAGTGATAATTCTCCCTTTTTGTTGTAACTTAGAAATTTACTGGCTGAAATGGAAAATGTTATTTCAATGTTCATAGTTGATGAAATTTCTAGTTCTCTCTATGTACTATTATTTTCGAAATAAAATTCCAATTTGTTCATTTTTAAAAGTGTAATTTATCTTAACTATTTCACTTTGCCCAACATCCCCCTATTTCCATTTAATAAAGTACTTCATTTGATATACACACGTACTTTTTCTGCAGTAGATAAAAGTACAGCAGAAGTTAAGAAGGGTCTTTCAAAGTAAATATGTTCTGCGATTTACAGAAAAAGTAACATATGTTTCTTTTAAATTCCTAAAGTATTCCTTCAAAAGTTGCATATCAAGTTTCTCAATAACAGTTTTACAGAAAAATACCTCTTTTCTGGGATGGTGGCAAGAGAAACTGAAACAAAAGTTATGTCTTAATCTACCACAGATTTTACTGTTGCAAAGATTTCCTTGTGTTCTGGTACGAATTACTTTTTAAAATTTTATCTAAACATACTCTTTTACTCTATCTGAACATACTCTTACGTTTAATGGCATATTTCTAATGCGGAGCTTTCGTTTGTTTATCATTCATAAAGAAACATGCAATCAGATGAAATAGATATTTTATTACTAATTCAATTTGCCGGATAATTATTTATGTGACGCGTTAATGATTTCACTAAAACCACAGACCTACTTTTTTTTCCTTTTTGTACACTGGAAAAAATGCTGGAATTTTTTTTTTTTTTATATACATGATAGTCTCCTGGAAATCATTTTTCCGTAGTCTGACGTAAAATTACAGAAAGATAAAACTGGAAACTGCAAAATCTTAAAAAAGGGAAATTACAGAAAAAAACAGGGAACACTATGTAAATAGACAGCAGCAGATACTGTGCTGCAGCAGTGACGCCATCTATACGCTGAAGTACTATTTCCAGTACCCAAATTCGAACGTGAGTTCAGAACACGCTTTTGCCACTTCTTACCCCACCAACCGATTCGCCAAAGACAATTCCAGAGTTGGAAGTACTGGCCGCCGGGGGCTAGGCTGCTCACTAGGGCTGGAAATAAAGCGTATGCCAAAAATATACAATGCATTTGTTGGCAATTTTTAATCTTATAACTAAGGATGTAACGAATATTCGGCCACTATTCGGTATTCGGCGAATAATCATTTCATCACCTGGCCGAATACTGAGTAAGGTCAATATTCGGCCTGGCCAAATATTGATGGAGTATTGGGCCGAATAGTTCTGCTGCAGTAGAAATGTAAAAAAAATAAAGAAATTAGTAGATTTTAAACATTTAAAATTGTATTATAATTATTGCAAAATCATACATTAGTTTATAGTTTTAAAAAATAAAAAAATTCAGAAAAAAAAACTACTTTTTTTAAACCTAGTTTTAGGCTTGACTGAGCAAAAGCGGATTTTAAAGTTGTAATATTGTATTTTATATTTAGCATTTGCTCCCAAAGCTGGCAAGAGTGATTATAATATATGAAAAATTAATTTTGTTATTTTTAACAAAGTGGAAGTCAGACTCTGTTTGGGTAGACTGATTTATTGTGAATATTGGGTAAGAGAGAAATGTGGAAAGCCTAGAATATTGCATGAATATTTTGATAGCATAAATTATTGGGGTTTTTGAAAATAAAAATATATTCCAGTTTAAGTGTACTAAATTTTAATAGATCGTTTAAAGATAGGTATGTAAAAAATCTCATAAAATAAAAATATTAACTTTTATAACTTCTAAAATATCTTCATAAAACAGCTTTAAGCAAGGTAAAAGTTCACTAAGCAATAGTAGTTCCTTCATTTGAATTAAATAATTAGAAAAATAATGCTAATGCTTACTACCATAAAACCTGTCATTTCTATTCCACCTGTGGGTGAAGTTCTTAGTTTTATTACATTCAAAACAATGTAGAAAATAGATTAATTTTAAATAGTTTTAAATTCTTAACAAGCAGAATTAAATCATTTATCATAGATTGCGTGTAATTGGTGTTTGACTTTGTCAATAATTTTAAATTTGTCAAATACTTTCTATTACAAAGATTTTCTAGAAATTTTAGTATTCGGCCGCCGAATATTCGGTATTCGGTCTAAGACATTGGCCGAATATTCGGCTTGGGCCTATTCGGCCTAAAAGAAATTGCCGAATATTCGGCTTCGGCCTGGGAGAAGTAGCCGATATTCGGTATTCGGCTATTCGGCCAAATCAGAATTCGTTACATCCCTACTTATAACCACAGATTACCGAGCAACTTGGTTCGTGGATTTTTTTACGAGTACTTCTGTAACTTAACAGCTCTCTCAGAGTAGTTGTACAAAGTGCGGGAAAACAGGAATTTTATTGAGATCAATAATGATCGTTCGGTTTTAAAAAAGTTCTTCGTTAATTTACAAATACTCAGTTTCCTTTCTGAATTTTTACCGAAATTTTCTGGTGTATATATGTGTTAATAATTGTGTAACGTAATCCTTTCAATATCTGAAATCAATACATTCATTTGTTTGCCTATAAAAAATAACATTTGCAACGACTAATGTTTATTTTGCTTAATATTGTGTGAAAAAATAAACTGCCTACAGTTTATTCAACCAATTGTTTACACTAATTTCTTTGATGCAATGTCAGGATATTTACTAAATGCTCAGACACCGATGAATTTTTCGAGCTATGCAAACATCACATTTCCGGAAGCACTTCTAAAACTTCAATTGTAGTTTGTAATTATGCGGGTAATTACTTTGATGATACAAGCTGAAATTCCAAGCATTATTATTCCACAGTAAAGTTTTGAGATGGTATGGGAACATAATTTTCCAGCTGTAATAAGAGTAAAACAAGAGTTTATTAGTTGTTTAAATATTTTAGGCTGTATTAAATGCTTTTATTAGAGTCACGCAAAAAAGGTAAAAGATTTTTTGTGCCGTGAAATTTTGCTTAAGTAATGTATAAAATTAACATTAAAAAAACATGAGCTTAATAACAAAACCTATCTAATACACGGTTGATGTAAGATTATGATATGTTATTATTTTATTTCTTATTTCAATAATTTAATAATATATTGGAGAGGTACAATTTAATTCTTTACAGCTTAGCAACAAAAAATATTTTTGCTTTTTCACACAGTACAAAGTGTATAAAAGCAATCATTTATATACAATGCATGCACCATCAGATACAGTCCCAGAGCTTTAAATATACGTTTTGTATGAAATCAAGTTCAGAATCAGGTGAATTTTCACTTTAAGCAGTTTCTTGTGAAATTGTCCGTAAATTACATTGCACCCTACAAAATATGAATAAGGGTTTATTAATGAATTCCGTAACAAAAATTTAAAATATTCTGAAGATTTTTTTTTCTCAATTGAAAATGTCGTGCTTTCTAAGATTAATTTACATCAGAAAAATTTTTAAGATTAGTGTTTCAGTTGATTATAATGTTAAAATTTTTTTGAAAGGGTTTGTAATAAAAATTCTTAAAAAGTTCATGCGTAGTTTGAATTACATATTTAAACTTCACGCTAGATTTATAAAAAGCTACTGACGAAACAAAAAAAATCGAAAAAGTTCTTAAATGGAGTAGCTTCTAAACTAAAAGCGCAGTGCCCTCCATTTGACTTAATGAAAAATTCACCGCTCTAAATTAATTTAAACATTCGTCGACTAAGAACTTATACACTGCCTCAGTAAATGGGACTAACTTTATACGTCATAAAGCAAGAAAACGTCTCTTTAAAACGGAACAATCTACATTCTTCCAAGCAAATGCATTTACTTTCTATTGCTCACATTGAACGCAACTTCCACGCAGTAAAAGTTATTGAAAACTTTCTCAGGACCATAATGATGCTGACGAAAACTAATTTACTCGAAAACACCTCAAATAAAGGAACATGCCTTAAAGCTCTTTTTATTTTTATTTATTTTTGTATTTTTTTTTGAGTAACTTGAAAAAAAAGAGCTCGTTTATTGTTTGTAATAGAATCACGTTCACTTTCCAGGAAAATTAAAATGAAGTAAAATATCTTTCTAATTCTAAATTCTTATTACATTACACTTGAGTTTTTCTTTTTTATTTTTGTTTTAATTTACTAGTTAGTTTAGCCTCCCGTAAATTAATTTTTGATGTATCTATCGGGGAAACTTAGCAGCATAAAAAATTTAATTGGAGTCGAATGCACAATTGCAAACTCTTCTCTGCACTAAAATAGTGTGTCGTGCTGTCAAGGCCGTGAAGAGTTGTGAAACTTACAGTGATTGATGAAGAAATTTAATGCTACCTAATGCGAGTTTTTGCCTCAATTTCTTAAGAGTAGAAGGTATTAACTGAAATAATCGGCAACCTACAAAAAACTAAAATCTTGTGTGACCTCATTTAATATAAGATAAAAGATCGGGAAAATTCTTGAGTTCATGAATGCGAATACTTGACGAAAAAAGGTTACATAACTATTTTTCACCAAATCAAGTAATAAATAAAACTTTTATGATTTCGATGACAACAAAAAGATTTTCTTAATAACACAAAATCATAAGAAAGGTATGCTAGTATTTGATTATCTTAGGCTCTTTGACGCAAGTAAAAACTTTTTGTCAATAGCTAGCAATCTGATGTCTAATTATTCTTTGTGGAAAAAAGTATTTTTGCTCAGCTAATAACAAATTATGTAATTACAGGAAACTAAAAGAAAATTTTGAAAAGACAAGTGAGTCCATCAGAGTTATGAGGCTTTAAAATAGTTTTGCTGAAGTTATTTGCTTTTTACTAAGAATCATTCAAACTTTACTTTTTCTTCGTTAATACACACACAGAGAGATATATTATAAACTACAAAAAAAAAAAAAAAAAAAATAGGTAAATGAATAAATATGGCTGAGATATTATTCACAGACATAATGCCATACGTAATGTACTACAAGAAATAAAGTCACGCATCAATGATAGAAAAAGTCTTATTGCTTCTTATAGTGCCTTTCGTTAAAACTTCTTTAATTTCCCAAACTTTACGCTAAAGTTGAATTATCTTCTGGAGGTCATTGTCTAAGGAGGGGTTTTAGAAAGTTAGCGGCATTGAAGGGACAGGCATCAAATGGAGATAAATTAGTACATGTCAGTTTACTTTACTAGCAGAAAATAAATCGTTGCTGTGAAGAAGTACGACTGTTGGAGACTGAAGAATTGGAAAACGATTTAACCGTTAATTTTCTTCATACAAATTACGGGCTTCAGATTACATGACTTTAAAGAGTCCAATAGCTGTATCGACTGAATGAACTCTTAATTATAATCACCGAATCATACTGAAGATATTAACATTCTCATTATTTGAGTTTATAGCGAAGCATTTATAAAAAACAAATGTTGGAATTTCAATTTAACATGAGAAAATAATAGCGTTTTAAATAGTTTCTCAAAAAAATATTTTTTGGAGAGCAGTTTGCACGTTTTTTCATTGAAGAATATTTAACTCTTCTTTTATTGTTGCTCTAAATTGAAACTTTAATGGATACGGAAACTTTGAGACGTTTCTTTTTCTTTTGTCTTTTCCCCTTTTTTTGTGCTAAACAAACATTCAGAAAGCAACATTTGCATATGGTTTGTCTTTTTTTAGTATTTTTTGTTTAATTCGCGATTAAAAATGTTCTTAAAAATTCTATTTTTAATTTAAGGGAGGAAGAGGGTTGTATTTTTTTTCTCTACTTTGAAACGTTGTAAAGAAAAACAAGTGTGTTTTAACGTGCTTACAGTGCAATAAGTGTGTTTTCGTCACACCGTTCAGAATTTTTTCATTTTGTTGACATCATATTGAACTAAAAGTGTAACGTTAGTCTAATGTACAGTCTGTTGCCGCAAACATGGGATAAAAGGACGCAGAATTTGCGACTTTATATTCTATGATAATTGAATAATTTTACCAGAATTAAAATCAAAAGAGTGGTTCAAATTCCAACAATGCTGAGCAATACTAGACTTGTTAAGCTGTTGTTTCTGCACATAACCTTTGTGCTCTTTCAAACGAATTTTTCAGCCACGTTTAGTTTGCCCAGTATAAGAAAGGCGCAGGCCGTGGTATCCTAGTGGTTAGGACGTTGGACTTCCATCTGGAAGGTCGCACGTTCGATACCCGCTGAAGACCCACCCTGTACACTTGGGGATACATGGATGTAAAATCCGGGGACCCCACTACCTCGCCCCGGATGCAGGCCTGCCGAAGGAATAGTGCTAACAGCGAAGGAGGTTGGCGGAGAAAAATATATAAAAGGCCACAATGACAACTAATTTTTTAAACGCCCCCGGAATTTACCCGATGAACAGGATCTTTAAGAGAAGAGAAAGTAAGTTGGTTAACAGGGGATGAAACGACTTGAAATTGGAACCGTTTAAAGATTTTTAACAACACAAAAATTCCCAGAAGGAATGAATGGTTATACGACCAAATCTTTCTTTGAAACGAAATTGCTGGAAATACAAGTTTGAGATTTCTTAGAAAGTTTATTATGAATGGAGTGAATTAAATAATAAGGGTAACCTTTATCAACAGCCGCAGCTTTAAGATAAATAAGTTTAATCTTGAGAAGTTAAGAATAACAACAAATATTAGTAGCACGATGGACAATAGTATTAACAAGAAGTTTCGCCTAGAACTATACGAGCCTACTTTCCCGTATACATCGAATTCAAATTTATAATCTAGCTACCTCTCTCTCTGTCTTTCTCGTTTAGCTTTAGTTCTTAATTGCTTCAAATCTACCTTTTTCAACGGTTAATACAGATTCATTCAATCATTCATTTGTTAAGTCATTCATGTATTTATTTATTAATTCTTTTGCTTATTCATTTAATCATTCATTAATTCAAAAATATTCTTGAAACTCCCGATCAAAAAATTTCATAGGAAAATAGGCTCGTTAGATCTGGATGAACTTTCTATTTGTACATGTTCTACGTCATAAGAGCTTTCCGATAAAGTTTGTTCCAAGCAAACCGGGCCGTTAGATCAGGAATTATATAGGATTGAAATTTCCCCGTAGGCGGTATGTTAATTTTTTTTGAACTGTTCAAAAATAAACAAAAATTGTTCAAACCAATATTTCACGCTAAGAGCTTCCTCCAGTAAGCTTGTTCATTGGAACTTGGATCTTGTACCAAGAGTTTACATAATTTGCTTCATTTTCGCCCATAGGCGCTAATGTTAAAATTTTTTGAACTGTTCAAAATTGAACAAAAAATTGTTCAAACCAAAAAGTAAAATACGGAAATGAGATGTCCTCGCCGAGATCTTTCGAATGCAAAAAGAATTTTTCGGATCGGACAATTCGTTTAAAAGTTATTAGGGGGGGGGGGGACAGACCGACAGACAGACAGACACATTTTTTTCCCCATCTCAAAACCCTACTTTCAAATTTTTTATTTTTCAATCTTTATTTAATTACTTAACTTATTTTTGACTTTTCGTGATTTCTAACGATATTTTCTCGATACATTAAGCCTTCTTTCATGCTTTATTATTATTATTTTTTACTTTTACGGGAAAATAGGCTAAAAACGGAATATTTTTGGTTCGGAGGGTGAGACAACAATCTATGAAGAGGTAAAGAAACCACGCAAGGCTGGTTAACGCCATTTTTTTTTGAAAATGTAGTGAATTCAATTTTCCACATTATGGGATGTGATCTATTTAAAGCAAACTAGAGAATATTTCAAAAAAATATCATCGTATGCCACCATTACTTTTTTCTCATGAAATACATGAAATACCGTAACGTGAAAACCGCAATGCAAACACCGTTTTTATCAAAATATTATTCGCTTCACTTATACCACTTTGTTTCGCGCAACCTCATATACTACTACGTTATTGTTTTAACCATCAGCCAATTTAGGGTATAGTTTGCAACTGTCTGTTTCTTATATTCATAAAACTTATTTCACTAACTTTTACCAACGTTAAAAGCTTCGCTTTTTATTGTTTTCTTTATAAAGAAATTTATATACGAGCTAAGAGCTTTTCAATGGCTATGCTTTTAGCAACTTTTTTCTCACAATAAGAAATCAAAAGTAGTACCTTCAGGCTTTAGAATCCTTCAGCGAAGTAGAAAAATCCACTCAATAGAGCTCTTTTCATTTTCCCACCTTCATTTTCTGCATTCACGTTTTGAAAGGAGTTTAAAAGTATTTTCTGGAACGAAAAAATTTTGTAGAAAACAAGAAAAAAAAATAGCCTAAAGAAATATATTAACAATCTTTTAAATGTTAACATTCATATCAAGAATTCACTGTATTCAACATCTGTGTAGAATTATCATGATAGTAAGTGAAAAACAAGGTGTTATTTGTTTCCCCTTTTTCCCATCAATGACAGTGAAATGAGAGCACTTAACCAAAATAAATAGATAAAAACAAGCAAAAATAATTAAGTAGATAGAATACTAAATTAAATAATTGAGTAGAATAAATAAATAACTAAATAAACAAATAGACAAAAAATAATAAAATAAAAGAATAAAAAGTCAGCCAGAATTTTACATTAAAACAGTACTAAAATCAGAGCAAAAAATGTAAAAAGAAATAAAATGAAGTTGTTTTTTAATTCTCGAATTAACAAGAAGTTCCGTCTAGAACTATACGAGCCTACTTTCCCGTATTCACCAACTTGAAATTTATAATCTAGCTAACTCTCTCTCTCTCTCTTCCTCATTTAACTTTAGTTCTTAATTACTTCAAATATACCTTTTTCAACCGTTAATACATATTCATTCACTCACTCATTCTTTCATTTATTCAGTCATTCGTTAATTTATTCATTCATTTTTCTGATTTATGTATTTATTCACTCATTTATTCGTTTATTCCATCACTCATTCACTTAATCATTCATTCATTCGAATATATCGTTAAAAATCCCGATAAAAAAATTTCATAAGAAAATAGGCTCGTTGCGTTCTGGTTGAACTTCGTATCTGTACATGTTCTACGGCCAAACATCTTTCCGATAAATTTTTTTCCAAGCAAATCGGTCTGTTAGATCATGATTTATATAGGATTGAAATTTCCCCGTAGGCGCTAATGTTAATATCTTTTTTTTTTTTTTTTTTTTTTGAACTGTTTCAAAATGAATTCCTTTATCCCGGCGCAAATCTCGCCAAGGCAACATAACACGCAAAAGGTTACTAGCGGATGTATTCCGTTTGGCGTTCGTTGCATCATTATTGGCGACTTTATCGCCTGCGCCGGGATTAAGGAAAACGTACCGTTAATTTTTTTGAAGAACAAAAATTGTTCAACTCAAAAAATATTTTCCTTCGAGAACTTTTTAATAATCTTGTTCGTAAGAACTCGACTCTTCTGCCCAGAGCTTACAAAATTTGCTTCACTTTTGCCCATTGGCGCTAATGTTAAAAATTTTTGAACTGTACAAAATTGAACGAAATATTGTTCAAATCAAAGAGTAAAATATGGAAATGAGATGTCCTCGCCGAGATCTTTTGAATGCAAAAAGAATTTTTCGAATCGGACTATTCGTTCAAAAGTTATTAGGGGGGGGGACAGACCGTCAGACAGACAGACAGACCGACAGACACACTTTTTCCCCATCTCAAAACCCTACTTTCAATTTTTTTATTTTTCAATCTTTATTTAATTACTTTACTTATTTTTGACTTCTCTTCATATTTAACGATATTTTTCGGTACATTAAGCCTTCTTTCATGCTTTAATATATTTTTGTTTACTTTTACGGGAAAGTAGGCTAAAAAAGAAGTTCCGTCTAGAACTATACGAGCCTACTTTCCCGTATACCCCAGCTTCAAATTTATATTCTAGCTATCTCTCTCTCTCTCTTTCTCGTTTAGCTTAAGTTCTTAATTGCTTCAGATATACCTTTTTCAACGGTTAATACATATTTATTCAATCATTCAGTTATTCAGTCATTCATGTATTTATTCACTCAGTTATTAATTCATTCTTTTGCTTATTGATCATTCATTAATTCAAAAATATTCTTGAAAATCTCGATCAAAAAATTTCATAGGAAAATAGGCTCGATAGTTCTGGGTGAACTTTCTATCTGTACATGTTCTACGTCATAAGAGCTTTCCGATAAATTTTGTTGCAAGCAAATCGGTCCATTAGATCAGGATTTATATTGGAATGAAATTTCCCCGTAGGCGTTATGTTAATTTTTTTTTTTGAACTGTTCAAAAATGAACAAAAATTGTTCAAATCAATATTTCACGCCAAGAACTTCTTCCAGTGAGCTTGTTCATTGGAACTTCAATCTTGCACAGAGAGTTTGCATAATTTGCTTCATTTTCACCCATAGGTGCTAATGTTAAAATTTTTTGAACTGTTCAAAATTGAACAAAAAATTGTTCAAATCAAAAAGTAAAATATGGAAATGAGATGTCCTCGCCGAGATCTTTTGAATGCAAAAAGAATTTTTCGAATCGGACTATTCGTTCAAAAGTTATTAGGGGGGGGGGACAGACCGACAGACCGACAGACCGACAGACACACTTTTTCCCCATCTCAAAACCCTACTTTCAATTTTTTTATTTTTCAATCTTTATTTAATTACTTAACTTATTTTTGACTTTTCTTGATTTTTAACGATATTTTCACGATACATTAAGCCTTCTTTCATGCTTTATTGTTATTTTTTTTTTTACTTTTACGGGAAAGTAGGCTAAAAACTGATTTTTCGAAATCCGGAATAAATATCTTTCGGAATAAACTCCTTGAAAAAAAAAAACGTTTGATAGAATGTCTCAATTCGAGTAGCTGTTTTTGTTAAAAAGAATTATGCTAGATCTCTCTAGCTTAGACTGTATGTAAAAAATATATATTTTTTTAATTTGTAGGTTTTAAGGTTAATTTTTGAGTAATTGAGCCTATTTCAAACAAACAACATTAATTAAAACACATTTAGGGTACATTTTTATAACAAAATTTCATTACGACCAAAGAAAACAACAAAAAGCCCTTGACTTAATCGCAGATTAAATTGCTAGATTAAATTTTTGAGATTCTACATTAAAACAATAACTACAAATACTATAATGTTTATGTGTTCCGTTTAGGGAAGATTATTTTTTTAAACACGAAACTGATGATTGTAAAAAGAAAAAGAAAAGATACAAACCCTATGTATCTTTTCTTTTTACACGAAAATTCTATTGTATCTTGAAATACCTATTTTCATGGTTTAAAAGAATATATAAAGTAGATAAACACATGAAGACCTATGAATAGTAGCGGCCAAAAATTATGGTTGGTATTTAGAAAAATACTCTAATTTAGTTTTAGACAAACTTAAAAAAAAAAAAAACATGTAAGACTTTACTGTTTAAACTCTAACAAGAAGTTCCGTCTAGAACTATACGAGCCTACTTTCCCGTATACACCAAATTCAAATTTATAATCTAGCTATCTCTTTCTCTCTCTTTCTTATTTATCTTTAGTTCTAATTATTGAAAATATACCTTTTTCAACGGATAATACATATTCATTCACTCACTCATTCATTCTTTTATTTATTCAGCCATGCATTTATACATTCATTCGTTACCTCATTCAAGTGTTTATTCATTCATTTACGCAGTCATGTATTTATTCACTCATTTATTTATATTTTCATTTATTCAATAATTTATTCATTCATTCTTTTCCTCATTCATTTATTGAGAAATGTCCTTGAAAATCCCGATCAAAAAATTTCATAGCAAAATAGGCTCGTAAGTTCTGGATAAACTTTCTATTTCTACATGTTCTACGTTATAAGAGCTTTCCGATAAAGTTTGTTCCAAGCAAATCGGTCCGTTAGATCAGGATTTATATAGGGTTGAAATTTCCCCGTAAGCTCTGTGTTAATTTTTTGAACTGTTCAAAAATGAACAAAAACTGTTCAAATCAATATTTCACGCCAAGAACTCCTTTCAATAAGCTTGCAATAGGAACTTGGCTCTTGTGCCCAGAGTTTACAGAATTTGCTTCAATTTTGTCCATAGGCGCTAATGTTAAAATTTTTTGAACTGTTCAAAATTGAACAAAAAATTGTTCAAATCAAAAAGTAAAATATGGAAATGAGATGTCCTCGCCGAGATCTTTCGAATGCAAAAAGAATTTTTCCAATCGGACAATTCGTTCAAAAGTTATTAGGGGGGGACAGACCGACAGACCGACAGACCGACAGACAGACCGACAGACCGACAGACAGACAGACAGACCGACAGACAGACAGACAGACCGACAGACACACTTTTTCCCCATCTCAATACCCTACTTTCAAATTTTTTATTTTTCAATCTTTATTTAATTACTTCACTTATTTTTGACTTTTCTTGATTTTTAACGATATTTTCACGATACATTAAGCCTTCTTTCATGCTTTATTATTATTATTTTTTACTTTTACGGGAAAGTAGGCTAAAAAGGAATTCGCAAGCTTTCCTTCAGTTTTGTTTACAATTAATTTCAATACACTTACTGTAAGCGCTGCATGTTATGTAACTTAACTCAATTGTTCAATTATTTTTGAAACTTTTTTTGTAAAGATATAGTTTAATCAAATATAAAGATAAATAAATAAATAAATAAACAAATAAATAAACAAATAAATAAACAAATAAATAAATAAACTTTGTTTTAATGTATCCCTAAAAAGGATAACTTTTCCATCGTTAACTTTGCTTTAAACTTTCATTGTACTCCTGGTTCTTCCAACCTTTTCCCCCAATATTTTCCAAAAAAAAATCACGCAAAAAAAAAGAGAAAAAAAATTCAACTTAAACAAGCAAGTTGTTTAACTTTTACGCATATAATTGTGTTCGTTCTAAAGACTTTGATCATGTTGAGGAAGGGAAACATCTTGCATAAGCATATAAATAGCATATGATCTAATGTGCTAATGCGCTTTTCACAAATGTATTAAAAAAAAAGCTTTTTTTTCTTGTAATTAAATTAGGCACAGATGTACATATACCTTATTTTGTCAAGTTATTTGCAACTAAATAAAATATAGTGCGTTTCCAAGCTTCGGAAATTCTTAAAACATTTTTAATAAACTAAGGCGACAAGTCTAAATTCAAACTACAATTAGACTAAATATCTTATCTCAAGCGTCCGCAGGGGCATATATAATGTTTGAAATCATATCGTCGGCATTTGGACAAAATTCACTTTGTCCAAAACTCAGGCGATGAGATATTGCCAACGTAAACTTTTTGTATCACTGAAAAAGTAGTAAATTTTATTTTAAAGACACTTAAGTGCTTAGCTTTATGTGAACACCACGCTCGATTTCAACAGCATTGCCCCCCCCCCCCCTGACGAAACATACACAAGCTCTTGACAGCATTGCGATGACTGGACCACGTGCACCAGAGAAAATTGTGACGTCAGGATGACTTGTGAGGGTGAGATCGAACGACCCTTTTCTTAAAAACCAAGCCTTAACACTTTTAGTAGATTTACTGATGCAACTTTGAGAGCTTGTTTTTTCCTTACAATAGCTAATTGTAAGCTCTAATTCACTGCAATCGTCCATCAAAGTTTTCTCTTTTTTTGGCCTTAATGACTTTTAACGTAAAAATTGCCGAGAAAGCTGATTTATATTTCTTGTTTTAATAAAAATTTTATCAATGCATTCAGTTAAAATACTTATAACTATAAGATGAAAAACTTAAGAAAACGTTTTTTTCAAAACATTCATTAAAATATTACTTTAAAAAATCTCAATTACTGAATATATCTGCAATGAGGATAAAATAACCTTTAATCTTCTTACAATTATTGCTTTCATCGAAACCCAGCTTAAATATTTCGATTTTATGCTTGTGTAATCATGCTTAAATTATTGTTTTATTAAAAAGGGAAAAAGTTTGAATAATATCAAAGAAGGGTTGATAAATAGCATCTATTTGAATGATCCATAACTCTTTTTGAATTTCCATTCTAAGAAAAGAAATCTGGTTTTCTGCTCCAGTAATTCTCGTGTCGTTTTTTTTTTGCTTTTTGCTTAGCATTTTGTGACAAAAATAAGAAAAAAAAACTTGGCCTTTATCCAGATCTGGAATGATACTTGATCTTCTTATCTTCTCCTAATTTATGATAAGATCTGAAGAATTTTTTCGACAATGGTTATGTTCATTTTTTAGTGCATGTAACAATTGATTGCGATTTACATAATGAATAAAATTAATAAGACATCCTAAAATTTCATATCAAAGATGCATTATAAGAGAGTTGTGTGGTATTCACATAAAGTTTTATTATAAATTAAACGCATAAACAAATAACAATTAATAAATGAATCAAAAATGGATTTTAAAACATTCAAAAAAGATTTCACTGAAAAAAATACTTTTTCATAAAAAATGTATTAATATTTCAAAATGCGCACTGTTGTCGAAAATAAAAAATTTTGAAATCTTTCCTTTTTTGATCAAAGCATACTAATAATTTCTAGTTCAATCCTTCACCAAAAAAAAATAGTGAAATTTAGCAGCAACCAACATTTGGTACTAAGTTGAACCATTATAATGGTGTAGTTTCACTTAGTTTCACCATGAATATAAAACTAGGAACCATTATAATGGTTCAACTTTAGTACCAAGTGTTGGTTAAAGCAAAATTTCACCATTTTTTCCCCCTCTTTTGGGGGAAAAGTTGAGCTAGAATTTATTACAGTGTAGTTCTAAACATAATTTTTATGAATTTTTTTATTATGTACGTTTAACACACTGTATAAACTGTAAATTAAACGTAGTACAATTAAAATAAGTAAAAATGACGTGCGCTATTTTTTTTGTGGTGTACTCTTTGTTTCAAGTTATTCAATGAGTTTTAATATGAAAACTTATATTTTATTGTAAAAGTAGACTTTATGCCAAAAACAAAACAATACATTGAAACTTAAGCTCGTTATTATTTGATTTAGTTAATAAAGCCGAATTATACATAAACGAGATTTATTTGTTAGGTTCTGAAAGAAACAAACAAGAAATAACTCTATGGAAAACTTAGAAAATACGTATTCCAAGAAAGAAATTTCTGATTATCTCTATATTCAAAGTAAGAAGAACGCAATTAATGATTACTGAATCGAATTTATGTCCTCGAATAATTTGCTTAGTTTAAGACATTCATTCAAATTGCCATTTGGAACTGCTGCCATTTTCTTCATCCGGTTCACGTTGAAAGATGGCGATCTAAATTTCCGATTTAATCATCAAATAACGTGGATAAAATTAGCTGAAACTCATGTTCGGCGGATGCTTGTTTTGAGAGAAAAGTTACCTCAATTTTTCTGCAGATACGATTTTGAAACGAAATGGAGAAATCTTACATTGGGTTAATTTCTCCAGCTTTTATCTTAATCAACTAAGAAACAGAGATGGTAGTTTGGAGGTTTATAAAATTAAAAGCGGAAACTGTAAATTTTTGAAACTTTTATTACCTTAATTAAATTATTACGAAAATATTTGTGGCATACAACTCAGAATTTATTTACTTCCTGCTGAAAGACATAGGAACAGCTCTTGAAATATTAAAACTTCTTCGTGCGAAGATGTTATCAAATTACTGTGGGAGAATTTAGTTTGCTGAAAGCGTTGGAAAAGTCTTGGACCCACAATTCTAGACTGCAAACCTTTCTAAAGATGCCTTCACGTTCAATCGTCTAACATAAATTTTTGTGCTTGTGGGATCTTAGGTTTGTGAGATCCATTTTGGGTCTCTGAGATCCATTTTTGGGTTTGTGGGATTCATTTTTGAGTTTGTGGGATCTTGGTTTTGTGGGCTCTTGGGTTTGTGGCATCTTGGGTTTGTGGGATCTTGGGTTTGTGGGATTCATTTTTGGGTTTGTGGGATTCATATTCATTTTTGGGTTTGTGGGATTCATATTCATTTTTGGGTTTGTGGGATCTTGGGTTTGGGGGCTCTTGGGTTTGTGGGATCTTGGGTTTGTGGGATCTTGGGTTTGTGGGATCTTGGGTTTGCGAATTCTTGGGTTTGTGGGATCTTGGGTTTGTGGGATCTTAAGTTTGTGGGATCTTGGGTTTGTGTGATTTGTGGGCTGTCTATTACAAACGTGGTTTGGAGTGCAAGTTTTCGAGCTCAGATCCAATCATTGAAATTGTATATTTGAGAAGCGAAGACAGGAAGTAAAGGTACTATATCGCGCATAACGCATTTTGATGGGAGTTTTCATAGGTTTTCCCTGTTAAAAATTAAGGAAAGAAAAAATGGAAAATTTAAGTAGCAAATACTTTTAGAGTGAAATGGGATGCTATATACAATAGCTTTCTTAACCTTTAACTTTTTTTTTCTTTTAGCAGCAGCAACCTTATTGACTTTATTACTAATTGCGTTGCCGGCTGAAAATGATTCGTATTGTTTGAATAGCATTATTTATAGTGCAAAGTTAAAAAGAAATATATCAAGGAATTCATATTGATAATTAGTAAACTAAGAATTGTTACTCATTGCAACTCAAAACTAATTTTCCTAACTCGTAAGAAATACACTGTTCGAAATTTCATCATGAAATCACGGTTAAATCGCCGGCTGCAGTCTGTCCATCTAATTAACCGTTAAATTTACGGTTTGGAACATTTTTGTATCTTTACGGGTTCTAAACCATTTATAATCAGCTTGGTTAAAAAGAAGTAAATACAGACGTTTACGGTTTCATACTATTTATAGCTAGTATCGTTTCTAAACTGTAAACGTAAGTTCTCACGAGGTGCGAGGACATGGTGGTGCCAGTTGAGCAGGAGGTCTGCCAGAGATGGGGACAGAACCTATTGGTCGCGACAGAAGTCGGCTTATAAAGGCGTCGAATCGTACCGCTACAATATGTAAAAAAATTACTTTTCAATTTATTAGCTTGAAACATTGAACCAGGGTTATAGTTGATGTCCAAGATTTTGAGAAGTTTATTGTATTCTGAGAAAGATAAAAATGCAATATCAAAAAAAATTAAATGGGTTATGTTTCCACAACCAGATTTTATGACTATTACTAACTTCATCTTCTCTTTATTTCCTCCCTTCAGATAAGAAAGGAGCTATACAATATTATGCGATGGAATTCTAATCTTCACACTTCTTCGTTTCACAACCAAGATGGACGCCCGATTCTTATTGAATACGAGACCTAGATGGCGCTCGTAAATTACGGTTAGTTAAACGTTTTTTAGGAGAAGCTGAGAATAAACGATATTTTTCACAATCAGTGGTTTGAGTATCATCTTTTTATTGGTGTTTCGATTGTTGTAAATAAATATGGTAAAATAGCAATAAAATAAATTGTCATATTACTATTTTTTCACGGAAATTTTTAACAGTGTAGGCTTCATCACAACAGCTCACAAATGCTTTGTATACATATCACTTAGTGTGTGATTTTATAACTTTTATTTTCAAGGCGTAATAAGCCTCTGTTCCATTTTGCCCTCTTCTTCTCTGTAGAACACTACTACTCTTTTGGAATTGAGTAGGTGAAGTATTCTAAGACTAATAATAGAAGAATATTTTGCATCGATATGGATTTAAAATGCTTTATTATGCCAGAATATCTCTTTTTCAGCACCTCATGAATTTTATTCAAGCATCTAACGTATATTTTGGGATGCATTAGCATTCGAAATGTAAGCATTTCATAGACTCTAAATCTTGTTACTAGATCCTAAGCTTACTAGATAGAAAGCAGAATGACGCCTGGTCAAACAACATCGGAAATGGCAAGTTTAAGTTTCACACCATCAGATGTAGCTTCGAGCAAATGGCAGTGAATTTAAATTCGTATTGCTGACTGAATGCAAAGAAAAATAATTTTATGGTTCGCTGTTTTATGGATCCAGTAATCTTCCACGTTCGAACAGGGAACTAAATGGAAAAGAATTTTTTTGCGAGCTGAAAAATTCTATTCGTTTGTCAGGTTTGTATCCTTAAGCTTCACATACGACAACGTAAGTGCATTTCCTATTTATCAATTGCTTGTTGGACATAAGTAAAAAAAAATATTCCTTTGAATAGTAGTATTTATTTCATTAGGTTCTACTAGTATTTACAATTGCGTAATTGTTTATTCTCAGTTGATTCAAAGTTCAAAGTTTTCTAAGTTAAACAAATCGGTTTTTGTTAATTCGAGTTATAACGCTTCTAAAATAATCAAAGGTTGATGAACGACTTAAGATTACAACACGATACAGAGACGAATATATGCAATGTTTTTTTTAACAACATTCTTACGATTTCATGTCTCATAAAGAAGTTGCCATTCATTTAAAAGGGAACTTTAAAAATAAAAAAAAGTTGCAGTAAATTGTGTGTGATTAATTTTAACAGTTTTATCATTTCCCACTTACAAGACTGTCTGATGAAGTTTTCTTCAAGTATGACAAAGTATTTCTGTACATCAAATTGACATTTATTCCACTTCCGCTAAAGATCTCAAATTGCATTCCATTATCAACGTTAAATTTAATAACTTCAAATATCTGAACGAAAGATTCATTTTACAAATGCTTTCGATTTATTAAATTGAAATCTTGACAAACTTATCTACATTTCAAAGGCTTTAGCATTCAAAATTTGACAAAGTATTGACTTGATTTCAGATTAATATTTTGCGCTTTATTAATTGACTTCGAAGTCTCACAACTTCCTCTCAGCATGCAATCATCAAACATATTCCAGAAGCAAGTCGGGAGGCGGGACATGGTAATATGCGAGAGATACAAAACTAGTTGTCAGAATTTAATGTAAACCAGGGACTCAATTAGAATACTTTTGTGTAATTTGTTGCATTCCATTTGAATACACTTGATCGGGGAATTTAATTTAAATTTGTGGCGACTAGAGAGGGGGGAATCAATTAATAGACTTGACTTGAAGACGTAAACGATTGAAAAGGAGAAGTTGGAAATTAATTTGATTATATTTCAGGGAAAAATTTGGTGGTATGCTTCACCGTAAAATGGTGCCATTTTGCCTAGCTGTAAAGGGTGGTGCTTATATTTATGGTCATTTATAAAGTAAAAATATTTTACTATTGAAGGTAAAAGGAAAAGTGGAACAGCCCTTTCATATTTACGCACTAATTATAGTAAAGATATAGCAGCATGGATTTAAATTTTCAAATATCTACGTTTAAGTGTCTCTAAAAGATTTGCACCATATATAAATCAAATCAAACTTTCCGCAAGCACAAAATCTCGAAGGTTTTCCTCCCAAAAGACAGAAGTTTTACAGCTGTAGATAATCAATTTACATTTACATTTTTACTTTATTTTTCTGAGTAATTGCTTTATCAAAAAGTTCAACTGTTATTTATGTAAATTTTGGAAAAAGAAAAAGAAAAAGAAAAAAAAAACTCTGCCTATGCCGTATATCGTGTTTCAAGTGAGCGAATTCTGCCCACATATTACTTTAGAGCGGCAGCTTTTACTTGATTCTCTCTTTTTGCGGCAATCTTTCTTTTATTTTTGGGGGGAGGGGTTTTTTTTTTTTTTGCTACCATAATCATGACGTAATGTTAGCTTATATGTAGATGCACAAGTGAGTTCTACAGTGCTTATCATACACACCTATTTATTTACTAATTTAAGCCAGGAAAAAAAAAAAGGAAAAAAAGACGCATTAGTAAAAGAAATCCACAATAAACGCAACTGAATTTTTATATTTTTTTATGATTAAGTAAAGCTTAATAGCAAATTAACAGAAAAAAGTATAATAAGAATAATAGCTACAATTTAGTTAATTAATTTTTCCTGCGAAAAACGATGGAGATAGACACACAGTTAAAATAAAATAAAATCCTCATATCTCATACGCTTTTCAAATTTTTTGTAGCATGTAATTCAAATACGAGTATTGTTATTATTTTCCCTTATTTAAAATAGCTGTACCAATTTCATTCAAATGTTTATAAGATGTAGCAGATGACTCACCATTTTTAATATCATTATTTTTAAAAAACTGAAGGTTTGAAACTAATAGACGAAAACAAAGTACTCTGAAGCTGATGCTTAAATGAAACAGAAATAACACTAATTTTTTTATGCTTTGGTCAGCAATTTTGAAAATTGTCGTAAACCAGAGAAAGATGTATAAAAAAGATGACGCGTAAATGAGAGATTATTGTTGATTTTCTACATGAAAATCTTTATTTTTCGGTTTGGCAAAAACTTTATTTTTAAAAATCTTTACAATGAAATCTAGAAACTAAGTCTATTTCACTGAATTTCAGTCTTATTTTTATCCTTTCTTGACATTTCTGAAAACATAAGGGGCCGTTCATAAATGATGTCACGCTTTTTTCCCATATATTTGACCCCGCTTTGTCACAATATGTCACACTTCTGCGGACCCCCTTCCCCCTTTATCACATGTCACGCTAAGTTGCATAATGCATGATGTCACACTTCTTGTTACCCCTCCCCTTCCCCTGTCACACTTCGTCACAATTTCACGAATCCCCCTCCCCCACGAAGCGTGACATCATTTATGAATGATCCCTAAAATGCATTTTAGTCTGCTTCTTAAAAAGTACGCTAACTATTTCTTACTTTTTAGCCTACTTTCCCATAAAAGTAAAAAAAAAAATAATAAAGCATGTAAGAAGGCTTAATGTATCGTAAAAATATCGTTAGAAATCAAGAAAGGTCAAAAATAAGTTAAGTAATTAAATAAAGATTGAAAAATAAAAAAATTGAAAGCAGGGTTTTGAGATGGGGAAAAAGTGTGTCGGTCGGTCTGTCTGTCTGTCTGTCGGTCTGTCCCCCCCCCCCCTAATAACTTTTGAACGAATTGTCCGATTGGAAAAATTCTTTTTGCATTCGAAAGATCTCGGCGAGAACATCTCCTTTTCATATTTTACTTTTTGGTTTGAACAATTTTTTGTTCAATTTTGAACAGCTCAAAAAATTTTAACATTAGCGCCTATGGGTGAAAATGAAGCAAACTATGTAAACTCCGGGTACAAGATCCAAGTTCCCATGAACAAGCTCATTGGGAGAAGTTCTTGGCGTGAAATATTGCTTTGAACAATTTTTGTTCAGTTTTGAACAGTTCAAAAAAAATTAACATACCGCCTACGGGGAAATTTCAATCCTATATAAATCCTGGTCTAACGGACCGATTTGCTTGGAACAAACTTTATCGGAAAGCGCTTATGACGTAGAACATGTACAAATAGAAAGTTCATCCAGAACTAACGAGCCTATTTTCCTATGAAATTTTTTGATCGGGATTTTCAAGAATATTTTTGAATTAATGAATGATTAAATGAATAAGCAAAAGAATGAATGAATAAGTGAGTGAATAAATACATGAATGACTTAATAAACGAATGATTGAATGAATATGTATTAACCGTTGAAAAAGGTATATTTGAAGCAATTAAGAACTAAAGCTAAACGAGAGAGACAGAGAGAGAGATAGCTAGATTATAAATTTGAATTCGGTGTATACGGGAAAGTACTCTCGTATAGTTCTAGACGGAACTTCTTGTTTTCTTAAAAATATATGTCAAAGTTTTAAAATTCTTAGATTCTTCTCTCTCTAATTTAAGAACAAATTTAGTTTTTTGTATAGAATAAAATGTGCAACAGTTTTTCTGTTTTACCATCTCCTACGAATATATTTTTTCTTTAGGAAAAATTGTTTACAGAAATAAAATTATACACATGGGTGTTATTTTTTTAAAAGCTATTCACTTCGAGCGTAAACTATTCATTGCATTTTATACAGTATCGGATATTAAGTATTTTAACTGCTGCCCCATTTCTAGATAAAAAGTTAAATTTAGCAAATTGTGCGAAATATTTGTTTTACTGTTTCAATTGCTTTAAACGTTTGGGCTCAATAGCAGCTGCAGTGATCTTAGAATGTACTCTGTTTCATCAAAAAATGCTCCGAGGTACACAAATCTCGAAAAAACTGCACATGTATGTCCAATTTGATCTTTCTAGGCTAAGCATACCACAAACAAGCAAAGAAACAAATACACACATGCAGACTCTTCCTTTTATTATGTGTCCGGATTAAAAAATCTGTTATTTCGTGAAAATGTATAGCGTTTTTTATTACTATTAAAAACTGCTATAAGTTTTTAATAGTAATAATATAGTCACTTGGCCATGGGGCAAGTAGTTGCTCTAATATTTGGTTTACGCTGCGGCAAACCTGTTTATAAGATGTTTTCGTTCCCCCGTTTGGAAACAGGCATCACTAAAGAATTTCGTAGAATAAAAAATGGTACTAATTTGATAGCTAGAAAGAATGGTTCTTACTCTTGTATGGTGTACTACGGTATGGCAAAATAAAGCATCGACCTTTGTAGTCGGCAAGTTTCCACCATTTTTTTTGTGCAACAGGCCATCAAATGTTGAGCATAAAATCATGGTATTTAAAGGGAAAAGTTCCTGGTAAGACTGTCTAATTTCTAATACAAATCTACTACTTACATGAAACTAGTAAAAAGAAATTTAAGACATTGGAAGACAGGGATCTAAATAGGAGGAATACCGATACTTTAAGCGCGAAACGATTTATATTAAAGAAGCTTTACCTCCAAACTATATATAAAATTTAAAAAAATACCTCCAATACTAACTGTGAAATCTAGGAAAATCACTCAGAAGAAAGTCAAACTCTTGCATTACTTTCCAGTTACGGAAATTCTGTTTTTCAGCTAGCGCTGTGTAAATGCAAGGAAAACAACTTCTTTCGCTGCATAATGTTTTCGGTTGTAACATTAAATTGTCGAACTTCCTACTTAGACCTAATTAAACGAAATCTTAAAATTCGTTTGAAACATAGGGGAAAATATGCGAAGACACACAGTTTGAACATTTCAAGTGTTGATAATAAACGCGTCATTCTTAAAATTTCAACAACACATTTCACTTCTGGCAAGTAAAATTGCTTTTACCTACCTTTGACTTTTTGGAAAGTTTTCTACATTTTATAGGCTGACCAATTTCGTTAATGTGTCAACTTCTATCATTTTCCTCTCTTGTAGCATTAACTTTTGCAATGTATGTATTTTATTCTTTGTTTAATATATTGCGTTTTATAATCCTCGTGAGGCATTTGATTTTTTTTCTCTTTGAAACTGCCAGTTATTTTGTTTTTGGAAATAAAAGAATTAAATAATTGAAATAAATAGAATAACAATAAAAAAGCAAATAAATAATCGCACGTTTTTAACATATATATATATATATATTTCTATGCAGATAATTCGTAAGTATTATGATAAAGAGTTTGCTATCTTTTTCGCGTAAGCACGTTTTTTTTTATAAATTTAAGAAGTAATTTCCTATAACTCCAAAATACATGCACCCAATTTTGACTAAATTTGACTGACAGCATTGGAATCAGTAATGTACATATTACTCAAGTAGTCGTTCAATCTTTCATTTACTAAAATGTAAAAAAAAGTAAAATACATTAGTTTTTATTGATTTGATGATTTAAATACTTAAAAAATTATGACATATCCTTCTATTATATATATTGTATATATATATATTTACTCTTTTACTTTATATAATTTTGTTCTTACAAAACCAAACTTCTCAATTTTATTAGTATGATTTTAACTTCTCACTGATATCAGCTATTAAAATAAAATTTTATTCATTTGACCCGCGTTAACTGTTGAAAAGGTTCATTTGAAATAACTTAGAATTTAAGATAAACAAGAAATAGAGAGAATATAGCTAAATTTAGAAATCTTACATTTGTTCATAGGAAAGTACACTCATTCAGTTCTTAACGAACTACTTGTTTAAAAAAAAAAAAAACGTTTGAAACGTTGCTTAGGAAAGGAAAATAAGTATTTAAAAGTTCGCTTGAAAAATATCTTTCAAGAATTGGTATAGAATCGCATAAATCCCTGATGGCGAATAAAATTCCGATAACTGAATTTCTTCCTGCACTAAGAAAAATTTCTAAATATGGTAGCCTGCATGAGGTATTAATAAATACCTTTTTTTGTGTTCATTTTTGATTGCGCTTCATATTGCACCAAACAATTCTTAATGATACTTCCATTATACATTTCGCTTTCAATACTTTCAAAGATTGCGAAAGCCCATCGCCTAATTGCTTTCGATTTATTAAATTAGAAATTCTAGAAACTTATTTGCATTTCAAGCAGTTCCGTTATTCCCATCTAATAAAATAGTTACTACTTATGCATCTTGACACAAGCTTAACTCTCCGTATTCTAATAACGGATATCAAAGTCTTATACTTCCCATTCTTAAAATGCAATTACGAAATGTATTCCATTAAGACCAACATACAGTGAAAAGCTTCAGCGACATAAAATTAGCTGTCAGAACTCAGTGTTAAAATTCAATTAATATACTTTATGCAACTGTTGCATATCAATTGAATTCACTGCATTGGAAAAGTTAAGTCCGTGTAACATAGAGAACTTGATGAAGCCCCAAGGCGTTGAAAGCAATTGAATACGCAAGCAAATTCCGATTAATATTTGTATGATCATTCTATATTACAATGAAATGCCTTTAAGGCAACAACTCTAGGAGTTAAAATTCCTTTTATAGAATTGGAACTGTTGGCAACAGCCCGACTTCGACGTTGCCTAATGACGTCTCGTTCTAAAGAATTTGGACAGTTGATGCTCGCCGAACGAGTCGTACTTATAAAAGTATTAATTCGTGTATAAGATTGGGACTTTTTACACAGTTCAGCAAGTTCTTGCGCGACAACGGTTACAGGGTTAAACGAATAAGAGTGCTTTCACACCAAAGGCGATGGAGACATTTTGCCTCTATTGTAACAGACTGTTGCTTTAGTAATCAAACCAACAGCGAGGGCGTATGTCTTCGACAACACAATGAACCAATCACGGGTGGCTGGGGGAAGTCCCGCTTAATGTCGCAATACAAAACGCCAATCAGTAAACGCGAGGGCGTGCTTATGAAATTCGGTAGAACCAAGTACATGCTCTGAAAAATTTTGTCCTTGTTGTATGTTGCTGTTGCGTTAGGAGTGAAAGCATCTTAAAAGCTTGTGTCAAGTATTATTCAAGAATAAATTCTCATTATACATATACACATTATTCGTTTTTGTTCCATTCATTTTCCCCCTAATCTTTTACGATGTTGTTTTCGTCTTCTGGAGAGTACGGCACCACCGCAATTTTATAAAATATTGTTTGCTTATTTTTTACTTTGTATAAAAATATCATTGAAAATAATTCGGTGTAAACATCAGAGTCAGAGAGAGAGAGGATTTTAGAAATACGTAGAAAAAAGTATTAAATGAAACAAAATTTTTTGGTTATGTAGTTGTTATAGAATGTTTCCATTCATATTTTGTGAATTTAAATTCCTGGGAAGATTAAACTGAAATTATATTTTTTTTTGAACTCCCATTTTTCTGAGTTCTTCAAAAAAAAAAAAGTGTTGAATGATTCTACTGAAGACTTTTTCTGGCAGTTAAACTTCTTTTCAGACTCAACTGAATGAAAATTCCAGTTTTTCTTCTTTACATTTCTGAAGGCATGAAACCAAAATATATTTTAGAAATAAAGGTTGATGTAAATCTTAAACACATGCTAATTTCTATTTGCAGTTGTATGTTATATTCTTAATGTAATGAAGATTAATTTCATCTGCAGCTAGAATTTCTTTGTGATTCAAAATGGGTTTTGGAAGTTTAGCTGATTTATAAACAACATTTCATGGGTTTAAATGACAAAATGAGGCATTTTAGATCTCGTTTTTGGCTAACCCCGATTTATATTTGATATTAGAGGTCAGAGAACACGGCATGTCGTGACGTCACTATTCGAATGCGCCACGTGACTAATTAAATATTCGACCAGTTAATCCAGTTGGCAATAGGCTATCCATGGCAACTACTCTCTCTCTCACTTTCTCCCTTTCTCTCCGAGTCCTTACTCTCTTTTTTTCTTTTAATTTCGCTTGTGATGAATTATTTTATACTCTGTTTGATTAAATTCAATGGCAAAAAATCAAACTAAATCTTAAAGAAATTAAGTTAATAATAAAACCAACTATTATTTTTAAAATCCATTAGTGCTGTTAAACTAAAGTTCATCTGCCATTAAAATCCCTTTGAATTTAGCCATTTTGAAAATTGCACAGCATGACATTATTTTTTCTGATTTTAAACAACATTCGAAATTATTTTTAATGTAGCACTTTAACTCGAAAAAAGAACAGTTCGCGAAAACATAATTTTACTAATGAAAGCCATGAAACGCTTTCGCGTATATTAAGTAATCAACTTGCATTTTAAAACAATATGCAAGTCCTTTGAGTTCTAAATATTCAAAGTCAGCGAAACTATTTAAGATTTTACTTTGTCAAGGTCTCAAGGGTAGTTAAAATCACAAGTGGAAAGTTATTCGGAGAAAAGCCACTTTATTAAAGAGATCACTTGTAGCCCAATTCAAGAAGGCTTATGCGAAACCTTTTACATGTAATATGTATTTCATATATATTGATGTCTTGAATTGATTAGGAAAATGCATGTTGTAAGCGTGGTTTATAATTTTTCCTCTGAAATTTGCCACATTTCAATTTCATGTATCAAGAGCAGGGGAAGAAAAATATTTAAGATTTTAAGTCGAAAATAAAACATTCAAAGTTGTCCATAAAAATAAATGACCAAGCCAAGTTATTAAAGCACAAAATTGCAAACATATTGTATATACGGAGTATTCCGGCGCTAAAACGAACTACTTTTCCAATGTAGAAACTATTCAAATGTACACTGCTGGCCCCCCAAATTGCAACACCAAGAAAGACAAGAGATATCATAACAAAATTTATTTTGTAGATAACATGTTGCTCAACTATCAAATGATTAAATTTATAAACTTCTGTAAAGTGTGGTTCCTGCCAAAATCAGTAGCCAGAGTAGCCGCCATTGTTGGAGATCACCGCTGCCACACGCCTCGGCATTGATTCAAAGAGACGTTGGATGTGTTCAGCAGACCAAGCAGCTTCCACAAATTGCCAAAGTTGATCTGGTGTGGCAGTTGGGGATGAACTCTGGGTCAATCGTTGAGCAACCATGGACCACATGTTTTCTATCGGCTAAAGATCCGGAGAACGAGCCGGCCAGGGAAGCACTTCAATCTGGATGTTGACGAAGAAACCTTGGACAATGCGTGCCACGTGTGGTCACACATTATACTGTTGAAATATGGCTATGGGCAAGCCCTGAAGGTAAAGAAGGACAACTGGCTCCAACACCTCGGAGATGTAGCGCTGGCTGTTTAGAGTACCAGCAATGCGTACTAGGGGAGTGCGAGAGTGATATCCAATACCGCCCCATACCATAATACCCGGTGCAGGACCAGTGTGGCGGTGCATAACGCAGCTGTTCAGCATCCTCTCTTCACGGTGTCTCCAGACTCGAATCCGACCATCGTGGTGTTGCAGACAGAAGCGTGACTCGTCAGTAAAGACAGTTTCATTCCATTCTGCCGTCCACATCCTTCTTTCATTGCACCATTGGCGGCGGAGCCGTCTGTGGTTCTGCGTCAAGGGTAGACGAAGCAATGGACATCTTGCGGACAGACCACTCTGCTGCAAACGGTGTCGAATGGTACCCGCAGACACTGGATGATGCGTTACAGTGCTATGGTTCGTGATGTGACTGAGCGATCCGTCACTGCCATGCGCACAATATGCCTGTCATCACGGGAAGTGGTGCACTGAGGTGGATTCGATCGATCACGTTGGTCCGTCGTACCCTCCTGCATCCAACGATCATATATACACATTACAATTCTTTGGTTTCGTCCAACACAACTACCAATTTCCCTGAAAGATAATCCACAATCTCGGTAGGCCACTATCCTTGCACTGTCGAACTCGGATACTTGATCAAAAGATGATCGCTGTTTTCTACGAGGCATAACTTATCGTTTTTTGGGAAAAACCACAAGAAAAACACAATTTCCGTACTTGAAATCGCCGAAATCTCCAAGCCTTAAAAAGCGCTTTCAAGGGGCGGCATAGGAGCGCGTGATGTTCGTCTGCGCTGAAATTCTAATCATTTGCATATCTCACCTACGCTAAAGCATGTTGTAAATTTCATATTATTTGCACGCTTCCTTTAGGGTGTTGCATTTACGGTGGCCAGTAGTGTATAAACCATCTTCCAACGTTGAGTAGCAGTAAAAAAAAGAAAAGAAAGAAAGAAAAAGGGTGAAGGGGGGGGGGGGTATGAGAAATAGAAGTTTGACTGCAGTCTTCTTAATGCCTAATAATGCTGATTTTATGATTTTATCTATTTTTTTTTTCAAAGCTTTTAAAAAGAATTGACTAGTCACAAAAAAGTGAAATACTCAGCGTTTGAGTTTATAAATAGTTATTTTGATTTGAGTTAAAATGCAAACAATAACTAAGCAATTTCAAACTTAAGCACTTTCAAAAGTTAATTGAGGTCCATTTTCGGCTGGCTGACTCTTACATTAAGCTAAAATTTAATACTCTTACTGTCATTTGGTTATTGTAATGTTATGCAGAAAGTATTATAAATAGAAGATGCGTCTTATACGGGAGAAACATGAACGATATTCTTCACTGAAATGTATAAGCCTGCAATATTTAACAGCGTCTAACTTTGCTAAATCTTTTTAGAAAGAATAAATCCTTACTTTATCGAAACTCGCAATGCTTTTTATATTAAAAAGAAACCTCCTAAGCATAGAATAATTTTTAAACTTTCCAATACTTTTCCCGAAGCAATATAGTTTCAATATCTCATACTTTGCTATACGATGTCAAATTGTTTCTGCAGTTTGATATGAGGACGATATTTTCGTTGTTCGTTGACATGTTATTTGGGTTGTTGAGCCGGAAAGTGATAGGCAGTGTTTGAAAAAATATTTTTTTTTAACTTTCTGGCATTTCTTTTCGAATTTTCACCACAGAAAGGAATCAAAGCATGGCAATTTTTCTGTGTTGTATAGTTGCTTATAACATAAGAATCAATAAGGTATTTTTAAACTCAATTTCAATAATTGAAACTTTGCTGTTACTTTTATATGCAATGTAGAGACATTTTGTGCATCACGATAAGACAGTAAAGTTATGCTTGCTAAAGTTATGCTTGCCGATATTTTCTTTCTCTTTTTATTTTGTGTATAAGTAATAGTATACAAAATATGTGACTTTTAAATGAACCTTGATCTGCTTAATATCATAAGCAATCAACATCAAAATGCATAGAAGTCATAAATACGTTATTGCTTCTTGTACCGAAAAAAGTTTGATCAATATCAAATCCCGCCGTACCAACAAAAAATATGATGATCATAGGAGACATCAAGGCATGGAGTTCAACTTGCCCTAGAAGTATAAGGAAGTTTTTCTTCAACTAAATGTCAAGAAGACCGGCATGCTGGCGTCGTGGTAAGGCACGGGACTCGTACGCACCAGGTCAGAGGATCGAGCCTGGAAGTGTCGGTGGATTTTCAAGATGCAGAAAATCGTCTCCGCCCATGTCGTATGACTATGCATCATGCAAAAAATTACTTCTGTAGACATGCGGGCTTGGATGCTATCGGCTAAATTAAATTCCTAGTGCAATTTCGCATCAACAGTGGGTGTTCGCCCTTTCAGGTGGAGAAACTGAACGGAAAAATTCTCATGCGGCGATGGTACAACACTCATTGTGATGCCGCTGAAAGAGATGGTACCAATGCCTGGGGAATGCACTAGGTCTGCAATCAGCAGAATCCAATAGCAGCCCAATTGAAATTAAAAAAAAAAATGTCAAGATTAGCAATATAGGAAAACTTCAGTTAAGTAATTTAATGATAGTTGTATATTTATCGCAATACCACATTTATTTATTTTATTTTTCAAAGCAACTTCTGCCAGACTTGTGGGTCATGGATAACACTCGACCTGCCACGGAACCAGAAGGTACGGAGTGTTGTTCTCGGCGTTGCAGTTCCAGTCGCTGTTTTGAGTAAAGAACTCATGTTGTCTAACACACGTCGGGTTTGCTTATTGGGAAACTTTTCTGGAATTCTCTTATTCAATTACTCAAATACGGATTATGCCCCGTTAGAAGTCCTCTAAGAAGGCACTTTCCTATGAGTGTTTTGCCACAAAATGGACTTTCGTTGGTAAGCAGTATCCTGTTCAATTTATTGAGACGTAAAAAAAAAAAACCAACAAACAGACTGGTTCTAAAACGCATTAAATTGACGCAATTATCCTTGATGTCGTAGAATAAAGCTTCAAGTAGGGAACTCTAAAGCATGATGTTGGTTAAAAATAATCATTTCTTTTTTGTATTCTAGTAATGGGAATAAATTTTACTTCCAGTAGAATCTGCAGTATATGTGATAATTTGAGGCCTTTATCACCATAATGGACTAGAAGCTAAATGATAATACCTTAATAAAAAAACATTTATGTCTCCGATTTCATAACCTTCGTATATTTCACTCGTACCTCTAGAAAAATTAAGCTTTAATTGAATTTAGCACTTATTTCTGTGTTTAGATAATCCAATTATTTTCAGCTGCACACCATACTATCAACTTGAAATTTCATCTTAATATACTTAACTTGACTTGCCCTAATAGCAGCGATTATCAAAATTTCGGTTCATGTTACAGCAGTTTTATTTTAATTAATTGAGGAAAGAAAAAAAAGATTTTTACATTAAAGTAGAAGTTAGTAATAACAAAAATCTAATATTTCATTTTTAGAAGAATATTATTTTTATAGTTTTTAAATGATATTAACTTAACATTTTAAATCAATATTATCAACTTAAAATGAATTTCAAATGCTAATTACATGTACAGTGAGGAAAAAGAAGAAAAAAATTCCTTTGTATTTGGACACCATTCACACTAGAGACACATATGTCATTTTATCAGGAATTTTGTACTCTATAAAATTCTATTATTAAAATTTTGTTAAGGAGTCGTCTTCACATGAAAATGATCATATACTTAAAAATTTTGAATGGCAACCCACTTTTTGTAGCATATTTGTATTCAGGGTCAAAATTTAACTCTGTATATCAATTTTCGTGGAATTCTGTGCCCCCGATTTTTCAGTATTAAGTTTAGAAAAGCACGTCTCGCAATGTTAAATAATTTTCTGATACTTTTGTGTATATATATTAGGGTGGCCCTTAACCATATGTAATTTTTTGAAGGTTAAAATTTTGCTGCTCCCAACCTCTGATCCTGTTCAAATGATGAAAAAAAAAAGGGCTATGCAAAATTTCAGCTTAATCATTTAACGTTTAGGCCACCCTCAAAGAGCTTGAAGTAAGGCATATTGACTAATTGTATTACAAACATGCATATTCTTCCCTAGCTCCTAGCTTTTCCGTTACTTCTTTGAGAAATGTATGTGGAATTGTCTGGTCTTCCCAGCAATTGTTTAAAAACATTTCAAATCAAATTTTCCCAAAGCAAATTATAAAAAAAATTTCAAAACAGCATGAAAAATTAAGATACATTTGATTTTAAAAATAGATCACGTAACTTCGATAAGAGCAAAGCGTTTTTATTTACTATAATACTTTTGATAGAATTACAACATAATGTAAGCGAAATAACAATAAATATTATGTTTTCATAAGTGAGGATTTAGTAGGAGTTGGGGTTTTTTTTTTTTTTACGCTCTCCGGTAACAATTTGTAATTGTTTCTCAGCTTCATCTTTTGTAAGAATGTTATTATAATCTTGAATGAGTTTGATACCTCTTTCTGCAACGTCATTCACAACAATGATGGTCTAACGTTAAATGATTAAGCTGATTAAGCAGCAACATCTTTACATATTGAAGGGTCTCTATATAGAAAATTGGAGCTGATAGAAAATCGCGTGAAGAAATTTTTTGTACTAGAAGTTACAAAAGACGGAAACTTGATTTTTGAAAATGATGAAAAATCGTTTGGGTGAAGAATGCATCGCTTAAATTGATTTGTATCTTCTTTCTGTTCTTGACTTCCTTCAACCTCCAGCATAACTTAAGCCATACTTGTCTTAACATCTATTGGAGGGTTTCCCAACCGGTGGTTCTCGAACCCTTATTAGGGGTTCACGCGGTACAGAAAGGGTGTTCGCGAAAACAATATTGCAATGGCGGAACTTTTTATCGCTAACATAAAAAAGGGAACGAAATAATAAATTTACATACGTATAAGGAAGGAGTGTTTTTTTTTTTAATAAATTATTTTCCAGATAAGGGAGAAAAGTAGTGGACTGTCAGGGCATACATAGGAAGCATACATACAAAGATTGAAATGAACTTATTTCTACTTTTGCCTGTGATTTCTATTTTGGGTCAGAATAAAATTTATCATTTCGGTGCCGATTTGCGTCAGAAATTTGGCCCGAAAGATATTTATTGATTTATTTTAAATTTTAGAACGTATTTTTCTTCTACCATTTCCACTTTTTCCTCGCAAGCACTAAGAAAGAATCGGAAATATGAAAGTTTATTCCATAAAATGAAAAATTTTGCATTATTTTAAGCAAATTTTTCACTATACAGACACTAAAGGGAAACCATAAAATATTTATTCATTAAAATTTTAAATTTGGATTCAGATTTATCACACTTTATTCCAACTTTTCTGCAATATAGCAATTAGAATTTTGAAAATATGTAAATTTGAATTTTTCTTTAAATTTTCAAAACTTTTCCGAAATTTGTATAATTCAATCGGAAAGTAGAACGTATCGGGGAAATAATTGAATTTTTTTTAGGAATATAACGTTCACTGCCCTATTACTAGTTCAAAAAGCACAAATAAATAACAAAAAAGTATATATTTGTAGGTGTATTTTTGTTTGTATTCAAACTTAGATTTTTTACAATAATTATGTTTTCCTTTCTTGTTGTGATTGTACAACTTAGAAAATAAAGTGCTAGTAAATTTTATAGTTTTGTTACCCGTTACTATCGACTACAGGCCGGGGGTTCGTCATTTCCTTTCGGATCTTAGAAGGGGTTTGCAAGGGAAAAAAGGTTGGGAAACACTGATCTATTGGAACATTGTCATCAAAACAGGAAAGAGCCACAGTTTCGGGAACTAAGTACCAGAGATGTTTTGAAAAATTTTCTGAAGTAGCCTTACTGATATCAGGACCAAAAGCCTCATAATTTAGCAATTGATATATGAAAAGAAAATCATGATAGGGTGCTTAATTGCATCTGTGACAAGAACCATGCTCGAACATACACTCGAGCAAGAAAAATACATATTCTTCTTAAGGAATTCTTCTCACTATGAGATAATTTAAATTGATCTTGAAATAAGAATATTTTAAATGCATAGATTGCTTTTGACATAAATCTAGCATGACTTGCAGCTCCTGGTATATGAAAAGATATGCCATTCTTTGGAATGCCTCCAAGAAAGATCATTGTTAACTCCAACAATTCTAAATCAGTTATTCATTCTATTCAGTTTATGAGTAGTAAGTGATCTTCAATAACATGAATAATGGTAGAGCGGACATCATAAGGCACTTCATTTTTATCAGTTATGTAAACAAAATTTTCTAATTAGCACAAATATTAATCCTTCAACATTGTCCTGCAACTTTAGAGAGAAAAAGTGTTTCTCCTAAAACTAAAAGAAGAGACACCACATTTGTTTGTATGCGGACATCGAGTCAAGACTAGGAATTTCGCTAACTTAGTAGCACCTATAACTCCTGTTATAATGAACTTAGAAACTTAGAACAAATTTCCTGTACAGGATGTAAAAGAAAGCATACGAGGAAAATCTTCTTTGATTTGACTTTAATTAAGTTTTTCCCTATGTTAAGCTTAGTTATGCTCTATGAAGATCCACGAGTTTCACACCTCTTGTTGACAAAGAACATCAACTAATAATACATCTTGAGAGCATAGAAATAATTAACAAAATGTAGGTGCAAAAATCAAAAGCTTAACTTAAAATAAAAGCTAATTCACTTAACTTCTATTTGAAGTTTCCTCCCTTATCAACAATTGTCTTAAAAAATATATAAAAAAAATCCTTTAACTGATCTTTAATTTAACTGAATAGGAGGCTTCAATTTTAGTCAAATAAAAATGGTAGCTAACTTTCAGCTAAGAAATAGATACTTTAACATTCAGCCACCAAAAAAAATTTATTCTTTCCCAAATTTGAAAAAAAAAAAAAAAAAAAATATTCTGAGCTAAGATTTCGGGTTAAGTTTCCCTTTTAATTCAGCTCGTGTAACATATTTCTTTTACTAAAAAGTTATAAGTTATGCAGTAAAATAAATTCAGATCAATAAGTGTTTATATTAGTTCAATGCATAATGCACTTTCATTGTTCATATTTCTGTTCAAATTTATGGCTTTGATTTGGCGGTAATGTAATTTTTTATTAGTCCTATATTTCTCATCCGACAACTCATTAACATTTGTACATGTATGTAATTTCTAAATTTCAGTAGTAAATTCTAAAAATTGAAGCAAAAAACTATCAAATCAATTAAATAAGCTAGCATTCATTACATAACATTTAAGTAATATACATAACATAGCATTCATTATTAAAATAAAAAATTAATTATTATTATTTATATATTTTTTGGCATTTTACGTTTTGCTAATTAAAAACATTTTTTTTTCCATTAAAATGTTTTTTTAATCGTAACATTTATCTTGGAAAAATAATGTGAGTTTTCTAATTTTAAACAACTTTCCTATTGAAGTTTTTCTCCCGCAGTTAAAAAAAAAAATATTTATTTTGAAATTTATAATAGTTTCCTGATTTATCAAAAGAATTGTAAGCTCATTCAGAATCGAGCAAAAAGTAAGAAATTAGTGTCATTTAACCCAACTAATATACTTTAATTTAAAAACACTGATTTAATTACCTTTAAAAAACTATTCACGAGTAATTAATTTTTTAATCATCTTATCAGAATTTATTTAGTTAGGAGAGAAAAGTAATTTTATTCACACGTTCCAATGAATTGAAAAATGCATGGTTTTACGCTTCTTTATAAATTTTATTTGAATATTTAGAAGATTAATTAAGTTTAAATACTTTGCATTGAAACATTCTTTAAGAATATTACATTTTCTTTTTTAAAAGTTAGAAACTTTATAGTTAAAAATATAAGCGAATTTAAAAAAATTGACCTTTTAGAAATGAAGTTAGCGTAAAAACGCATTAGTAATATAAATTACTTGGCTGCCTGATTTCCTTTCGTTTTTAAGAGTGCAGGTTCTTTTAATGTTATTTTAACATTTTTGAAAATATATTCACCTAGTTAATGGGTGAGTGACAAATCTTGGAGCATTCGTAAATACATTTTATGTTCAAAATAAAATTTAAATGTTGTCATATTTTGCTTTTTTCAATCTTAAAAGTGAAAAAGAGTTCGAGATGAGTATAATTTCTTTTTGATTGTGTAATTTTTTTTTAAACTTCTAATCCGGCTGTTTATACATTATGGTTCTTAACCATTGCAAGCATAGTGTGTTCCCAGAGATCGGTACCAACTGTTTCAGCGGCACCACAACGAGTGTGGTACTATGGGGCCGTGGTAGCCTAGTGGTTAGCACGTCGGATTTCCACCTGGAAGGTCGCGCGTTCGTTACCCACTGAAGACCACCATGTATACTTGGGGATATGTGCATGTAAAATTCGTAGACTCCACTACCTCTCCCCGTGCGTAAGCAATTCTAAGGCCTCGGTTAACAGGTAGAGGTCTGGTGGAGAAAAGTGTGGTACTATCGCCGCATGATAATTTTGACGTCTAGTTTCTTCACCTGAGAACGGCTAACCCGCACTCTGTTGATGCGAAATTGCACCAGGAATTTAATTAAGCCGAGAGTATCCAAGCCAAATGTCTACTCAAGGGATCTTTTACATGTCGCATAAAAATACGACATGGGATTCACGATGCCAGACGATTCTCTGAATTTTGAAAATCTACCGACACTGGCAGGTTTGAGCCTATGTAGTGGGACGTAAGAATCCCGCGCCTTACTCCAACGCCACTGTACCGGTGATTGTGTAACATAAGAATTAGGAAATATGATTCTATATGAATTTTCAAAGACGTTCCTTTTATTCTACTTCTCCCGTAAAAGTTAATAAAAAGGATGCCGGAATAATAGAAATAAAATAATAGCTTAAATAAATAAAAAAATGTCTTTAAACACGGTGGCCCTCAGTGGCCGAGTGGTTTTAGAACCAGTTTCCGCTGCTTGCCTGCGCGCAGTGAAAGAGGCGTGGGTTCGATTCCCACTTTCCCCTGGGTGTATATTCTTCTTTGTATTGTAATATTCTGTTGTACTGTCTTGTTCTGTTTTTCATATTGGACGAGAGTTTGAGGCATATCCTTGAGAATAGAAAATAAATGTGACATGAAATGATCTTAAAAAAACGATATTATCGGAAACAAAAAAAAAAAAAAAAGGACGAATTATTGTTCAATAAATATTTAGTGCTGACAAAACAAATAACATCTTACATTTATCTAGGCCTTGCATGGATCTGTAACTTAGACGTTTTTGATTTTTTGTGACGGTGATTTTAACTTCTTGAGACCGCAGAACTAAGCACAAATAATTTTGACGAAATTTTTTGGTTCTCTGATTTAAAAATGATTACAAAAGAAAATAGCTAAACATATTTTTTTAAATTTTAATTAATAATTAAAAAATTCATTAGTTTAAATAATAATTAATACCCAATTTCTATGATTAAAACCAAGTATACTAATTAATTTTAAAAACAATTAAAGTAATTAATTTTAAAAACAATTGGGTGTTTTAGCTTTGAAATTGCACAAACACTAGTTAATAAACATTATTTTAAAAGGTACCCAATTGGGTACCGAAAGTCGCAAGAGGATACAGCTGATTTAGATATAATTGTGGTATTGAATTGGTTTTTCTCTAACATTTTTAGTTTTTTAGAGCGGGTAGTTTAGGGAAAAGTGTACATTTGTACAGCATATGAAAGGATTGACTAGGGTGCAATTGCCTCATTATCAGTCTGTTGTCCATAATTGACAAGGTAATCCACCAGGTGGAATAAACACCCGATAAGTTAAATGACATTCAACGCTACAACGAACACTGATTATCTTATGAGTTCTCGCCGTTCAGGGTAGATTAAAGTTCTCGAGTGCTATTTATGGTTAAAAATCTTGTTTTAAAGTTGATCTACTACGTACTGTGTGTAAATTACTTATTTTGTTGAGTTGAAGCAAAGTTAGTTTAAGTAGAAGAAGATGCATATATTACGCTGTAATTTTTTGCTATGTATGCGAAGTCTATGTATTAAAAGAAAGCAAAAAGACTGTTGGTGACCAGGCCCGCGACAAGCCTGACTGGAGCCGTCGTGCAAATGCCTTTTTTCCCCTCAAAACCTGAAGGTTTTGGCTTGTTGAATTTACATTACAGTAGTAAAGAACACATTACATTAAATTTTTGGTAGTAAAAAAAGGGTAAAATAATTCTATCACTCGTTCTTTTTATGATGTATTTATGACCCCTTTACCCCATGGGGCGGGGAAAGTGAGTAGTAAATAGGTAAAAAGTCATCATTGAAAAAAACATTAATAAACATTCAAAATACTTAACAAAGGCTCATTTAAGAAGGAAAACTACTTCACCCAATTGAATTTATTAATACCCTCTATACAATCCAAAGTTCTCCTCATCTTCGTAACGTCTCGTAAGGTAGGGTCAGTTGGGGTAATTGTAAACACGGGGTAATTGTAAACAAGCTTCATAACTACACTTGTGGTGGTTTTGAAAACTTAACTGCTTGTGAGTGATGAACTGACAGCATAGGGAAGACATTGAAACAGTTTCGTAAGTTTCGAAACAACTGTGGAGGCGACACTATTGTTTGAAAATGGTACAGTGAAAAAAGTTGTTTAACAGAATTTAGTGATCTTACATTTTCCTCTCCAGCTCATCTACAAAAGCGATGTAAGCGGTTTCAACCATTTTTATTTGTCATATGGAATGCTGCGAAAAACATTTCGTTATGATTTTAATCCTCCCTGTTATTTTTCATGTGCAAGTTAGGTGTTTACAATTACCCCATATATTTCGTACTCTGGGGTAATTGTAAACACTTAAATTTATCCTATTTCCAGTATTTTGGGGGGACAATAAGTATCATATTTTGATGTAAATTACACTTTTATGTCTATTTTACATATCTGATGTTGTTGCTAATGCCACTGGGAAATCCAAGCCCCCCTTGCAGGGAGACCATGAATGAAGGAAGATCCTACTGATTATTACGCTAGAATGAAGTACACTTGGCTTAGAGGGGCTAAATGATTTTGAACCAGCTCCCAGATGAGAGATCGTCACATAGGATGGTCCCTCAGCGGAAATTATTTCTAACTTGGTGGAAATTTGAAGCGACGATGTATTTTACGTGCACAGCTACCTTTAGCGCATTCGGTCTCAGAGTAATCAGTCGAGGAAGGTGGTCACCCTCCCAAGCGTTGATCACGGCCAGTTGTGCTTCGCTTTCGGTGTTATGTGGGATCCAAGCTTAACCGACTGATCCACTGTGGGACAAATTTTACATAAATTTGTCGCATTACTTGATTTTTTTCAAGATATTTCTCGTTAAATGATCTCAGCCGACTCATAACATAACTCAGCGGACCACATGCGGCCTATTGGCCGCAGATTGAGAATCATTGCTCCGGAACTTCTTAAGCCTTCAAGCAGACTGTGTATAAAACAATTTTCCATTTGCATCAACCTTATTCGAAAATAAATCACTGTTTACAATTACCCCAGATCTCTGGGGTAATTGTAAACACACTGGGGTAATTGTAAACACGAGCTCATTCGCTAGCAAATAGTCATAAAGTCAAAAATTTTTTATACATTTACTCACAAGAAGTACAGTAGTGGCGACAATGCTCACAATTTTATCTCTGAATTCATTCAAGAAGTAGGGAAGGATCAAAAGTCAAAACATTGAAAAAGCGTTTAAAATTACCCCAACTGACCCTACTTAATTTTTTTCAGCTGTTGCACAGATGGTCTTAAAACAAAGATACGTACCAAAACATTTTAGTATGCGTAATAGATATTCTTACGTTTTAATCCCTAAGTATTAGGTTGTTAGTCTGTCCTTTAAGTTAATATAAGAAGACATAACTATGAAGTTTAAACGTTTTCACGAAAACTTTATATTAGCTTTTAATGAATGACTAAATTACTTAAATTCCACATTAAGGAAGAATTGATAATAAGAGAATTCTGAGATAATTATAGCTCATTAAAAATCAAAATGGGATCAAAATATATATTTTTACCCTAGATATTTTTTTCTCTCTCTTTGATGCATTGTTCTTGTTCGAAGTACTGTTAGTTCTAAATACTTAGAGTATAATAATATTTATAAATATGCTTAGAAATGAACTATTAAACCGGGATGACTTGAACATTGTTTCATTAAAGTGTTTCTAAAAATTCATCAATACTAAACACTCCAGTGTAAGAAGACTGTCTTATAGTAATGTCTATCTCTATTGCATTTGAGCTCACTAAAAAATAAATTAAAAAGTTATATAAAAATAATACAGTATTATTGAAATTAATATTGAACTAATGCATGCCTCGTGACTTAATTTCTAACAAAAGAAACGCGGAGCCCTATATACTTCAAAACTTATTTTCATGGGTAAATAGCCTAAATTTCCTCTAATAGTTAAAAACTCCCATACAGTTTAAAAGAAATATGGAAACTGAACTCCTGTGAGTTCCTGTGCAAGTTAAGTAATTGTCTACCTCATAAATTAACCTTAAGCAATTCTAGAACAGCGGTACATGTTAAGCCTAATCACTATGACCACTTTACCCCGTCGTACTTAAACGTACTATAAAATAATACAAACTGAATCTAGCTTCACCAATAGCGAGGATGCATTTTCAAGATTTGTGTAAAGCTTTCTTCCCATCAATTTTCTGCAAATTCTTAAAAACAAAATATCAGAGAGACGTTAAAGAGCTGTTTCAATTTCAAAGTGTTATATAAATAACAAATTGACAGTTTTCTTCACGTAAAAAGTAGCCATTAAAACAGTTTTTAATTCAAAATTTTATTATAAATTACTAAAAGCTAAAACAAAATATGTACCCAATATTTCCTTTATATATTTCAAAGCTATAGTTTTTTTTTTTTTTTGTTGCATGATCACTTTACCCCACTTGATACTATCACTAGAATGTTATGTCTCAGAGATTTGAGCTAATTAGAGTAACTAATATCTATTCGATTTCAGGGCATCAAATTTAAATGCAACCAGCTTCAAAACAACTCTTGGATTGTTCAATGGTTATAAAACAGGATAGAATTATTGAATTTTCAAAAATATTTAACATTTTTTCAGATAGAGTTTTCTTGAATAACTCAAAAGTTTTCCATGATTCTGATTTTTAGCTTTCAACCTTTAAAATTAATAACCAAATAAGACATCGGATTGTTCATTGCTGTCAAATGTTTCAAATATGATGGATGATTTCCAGAGCTTCATATTGGCATTATAGATGATTAATCACTGGAAAGCAGTAGATAATTAATCAAACATGCAAATTTGTGCCATAGTGTTTAATGATCTGTCCATTTTAGTAGTCTATTGGAGTTTCTATCCTTTTAGAAACTCGAGTCAGTGCGTAAGCGAAAACCCTGATTTTACGCAATGTGTTTATTCATATAGTTATCTTGAAGGTGTTTCATTAGTCTCTCTCCCTAATCCGCGTGGATCAAAATCGATTTTTAGGATTGGAAGAGTAGGCAACTGTCTAGGGTGACCAATTTTATTTTTTACACCTTTTTCATATTATCAGTAATTTCTTTATTTTCCACAGTGATATATTTTTCTTTTCATTTATTATTATATAATTTCTCCCCTCATGAAAACAACCTATCTGTCTTTCTATGTGCTAATATATGAAGAAGAAAAAAACTTTGTACCACTTTTTAAGCACATTGCGCGCACAGAGGAGTGAGAGATTTGGCATTAATTTACGTAAATACACTTCCATGCATATTTTAAATATATAAAACATTGACACTTTAGTTCTTAAGATAGTCTAAATGCACACTGATTAGTAAAATAATTTGGGCGATTTTGCTCTCGTCTACGTATGTGATTTGGCGACATTTCTTGACTATGACTTGGCAAAAATTGTTGTTTTGTCACCATGCTGGCGTGGATACTCCTCGTCAGTATATAAAACTAGCGGTACCCGCACGGTTATGCCCGTGTTAAAAAATGAAAAGGCCAGTTGGTTCGCCATTGTGTATATAGTGATAGCTTTTTTATGTGTAAATTATGTAATTTTATTAAAATGTATAGCATTCCACATAATTAAGAACTATCCACCCACGGCAATGAACCAGCGATCCTAAGCATTTTTTTTTTCAAAATACACACAATAAAAAAGGAAAAAAGAAAAGAAAGAAAAGAAACAAAACGAAAAAGAAAATATTTAAGAGAAAACGCATTTTGTTTGTTTAGTTCAAGTACCACACAGAAAGAACGATTATAATCCATTACAATAGTTTTAATTAATACATTTTTAGTATAATTAGTTTTTATTCATTATTCATTGACAGTAAAACGGGACGAAAAACCTAAGGGAATAAATTTTAATTCGTTAAAAAAATAAGGATCAAAAGCCAGTCGGCATGGTAACAGTTCAAATAAAATTAAAGTTAATTACCGTGAAAAAATAATTTCGAACTACAGAGAATAACGCATAACTTCTTTTCTAGTTAATTTAGAGGCTTCAAATTTTATCACGTAGAACAAAACTCTTTCTGGGACAGTGTTTTACGCACTTTTCAACGGTATCAAGCTCGAAAAGATGCGATAATTCTTTCGGATGCTTTAATTAGAAAATAACTATTTTAGGAAATTTTCGGCCATAAATTGTAATAAAAAGAGAACAAATTCGAATTTCAGAAAAAACTCTCCGAGGTGCACACCCGCATGTTCCAAACTAATTTCGTGCCAAATTTCATGAAAATCCGCAGAACGGTCTGGGCCCTACGCCGGACACAGACAGACAGATAGACAGAAAGACACACACAGACATACTTGCTGCTTTAGAGAAGATTAGGCTGTAGAAAAGGAAATAAAATTGAAGAAAATTTACAAACGGGAAAAAATGATCATTAAATAATCTTGAAGAAATTTTTAATGTCATTACAGTAGCATGGGAATTGATTAAAGAAAATGGTACAAATATAAAAAGGAGCTTTGGAATAAGTGAGAAATCTTGAAAATGAATTCGGTGCTATTGTGTAATGTACGAAGACAAATCGATGCAGAAATTCTGGCTGTTTGGAAAAAAATGTTTGCCCTTTAATTAAATGCGGCATTTAAGAATAAGCCATTAACAGTAATAAGTGAAGCATGTCTTTATTAAGTTGGTATAATCGGAGAAAAGAATAAAACAACGAAAGACTTAAAACTACTCGGCCATCACACGCTCTAGAAACACAAGTAAGTTGTTTTTTCTTCATCGATTAATGATTTGTTTTAAATTATTCGAATAAAATTTTGATAATCAGTTATTCATTTTGAAATGAGTTCTAACTTTTAATTTTCAAATGGAATTATCTGTACTTGACAACGGAAATGAGTTTAGAGTACTCAAATTAGTCTGTGTATCAAATTTGATAGCACTCTGTTCATTAGAACAGAAGCTATTAACGGAAAACGTTTAAGGGGCCAACACCAAAATGAAGTTACTACTTTTAAGGTCAATATTTTTCAAGCGACGAAAATAAATCTAGCGCAGCACAATGAAATAATTTTTAATACTATTTCAAAGAAAACGTGTTTTGGGGGTTGTCTTTTATGTTTGGATTTGTGGCACGAAGATTATTTCACAATTCGCGTCATTTCAGTTTGCTATACCTTTAGTTTCAGCTATATCGTCTCTTAAAAGGCAGTAAAGGGAATTTTTCAGTGTAGCATAGAACTACTGCCTATTTTGAGCTAAAATTATGGATACCCTAGTAAAAGCTTATCTAGCTTGATTTTTCATCAAAATATAATACGGTGTCAAATCCAAATAAAAAAAACAATCATTTCATAATTAATAAAACATACTAAATTAATATTCTTGATCTCGAAAAGCACGTTTTCCTTCTTAGGTTAACTCATATTTTTATATATAAAAAAAAAAACAATTTTTGCCATTGTAGTTTAGATGTTATATGCAAAAATATCAGAAAACATTTTAAGATTAACAAGACTTTTTAACAAACAAACAAAAAGACGTGCTTTAATGAATTTAATTCTGAAGCAACGGGAGAACAGAATTATACGAAAATTGGTATACAAAGTTAAATTAAATTGCTGAATACAAATATGTCACAAAAAAAGGGGTCTTTCAATATTTTAAAGTTGATGTTCATTTTTAGATGAAGACAACCCCTTAACAAAATTTTAATGATAGAACTTTATAGATCACATTTTATTCCTGATAAAATGACATATTTCTTGTGTAAATAGTGCCCAAATACAGAAGAGTGCTTAGTACCCCCCTCCCCCCACTGTACACAAATGAACACATTCCTGAGCTAAAAATACGATTCCGAATCAAAGGTATCTTTTGGCAATTTACTGATTTACGATGAATTTTTAATCGCATGCCCAAGTGATCAGACACAGTTAGAAAGTCTTATCACACCCTTTTTACATCTGGGCAAGCTAAAGAGAATTAGAAAAGAATAATGCGTCTGGGGTGAGGTGAATGCCCGGATCAGTTTCCTGAGCATCTATTTTTCTTCGATTAGGGCGCAAGAGACTCTTAGGAAATGTACTCTTAGAAAACGAGTAATAGCTTTTGTGAGGTCTTTTAGCTGACATGAATAAGGAATTAATCTTGTTTGCATTAATCTATTACATCCTAAATTGTTTGCACGGATGTTTCAGAAATTCTCTTGCTTATTTTTGTCCAAGTGTACTCAATTTTATAAGCACCTGTTGCCATTTTACTTAGGGATCAAGACAGCTTTTTTTTATATATTTTAAAACTTTTTCTTATCATCAGTTTTTTATTTATATATCTTTTGAGTTCTACATATTACACATATCTAGCGCACAGAAAATCGTACTGTAGTTAAGATAAATTTTTGTCATAAAAATTGACATACATTTAAGCCGAAAATTTCCATTTATTGTTGAAATCACGATAAATCCCAATTTTTAGTGAGAATACTTCGGGTAAACAGCTCTTCAGTTTATTGAATCTATGTTCGTTGTTTGCAAAAAAAGCCAAAAAAGGCAGAATAATTTCAATAAAAAATGTATGGTAAAATCTATAACACATTTGGATGAAATGTTTTTAATACACACATTTTCAGAGAACAGTTCAAGATATTTAGGGTACACGGCAGCGCGTTTAAAAGTTCTCAACGGCCAACGTTTTGTAAAAGTTTAATCTTTGAAATAATACTTAAATAAATACATGCTGTTCAACTATAACCATTTTAAGAAAAAATGTAAAATGCAGCAAAATTAAAACTCGAATTTTGTGGTGCTTATTTGCACGAGTTTGAGAAAGATTACACTGTTATAAATGACAAGTTGTGGCAGCTATAAATAAAGAAAGCACACATATGTGTGATTACTGCAGTAAAAGGTTTTTGTTAATTATCTTTACTTATTATTATTTTTTAATGAAAAATATTTGTCATGTTTGAAACACTTTCGTGGAATGGCCTTATTTCTTCTTTATTTTGGTGCTTTGTTTGGAAGTAAGAAGAAAAATGTAGTAAAATTGCTTTGAAGCCATCACATTTTAAGATACAACTTTCGACTAGATTTTTTAATGTGTAATGAAAAAAAAAGAATTGAAATTCGTCATCTGGGGCTAAAGTAAGTTGACGTCACTGATTTTAAACTAATTCTCTATTTGTGCATGAAATAAAATGTATCTTTTACTGACTTTTGAGGAAAATATTAAAAGTAAGTTATTTTTCATCTTTAAATGAGTTGCCTAGGAGAAAAAAAAGTCTTATGTAACCAAAACAGACATCACTTGAACTACAGTGATGCGAAAAAAACAGAAAAGTAAATAAAAAAAGTTAAAAAAATCAATAGAGAAAAAGTGTACAAAAAGATCAGTGACGTCTTCATTTTGTTTCAAGTTAAACTTATGCCGCATTTTAAGGAACACGTTAGTTCAATTTGTCTTGTAAAATACTTATGAATATTTTGACATTCTTTCTGATGTCTTGAAGTTACGTACTTAATCAATTTGCTGTCAAACATTCCAAAGTTTGTTTCAGGCAAATACCCCTTTAACTCAAGGAGAGTAAAATGAAAAGATTGTTTGAGAATACTTTGGGGTTAGTTTCGATTATCATTCATTCTGTAAAGATTTTCTTTAAAGTTTGGTTTTCAATTTTGAATAATGCAGCATAAGATAATTTTGAAACTATTTGCTCAGAAAATAGAAAATTGTAATTACTGGTTCAAAATAAAATGTATTGAAAGTAATTTTCAATAAAAAAAGTTTATATTTAAATAAAATTACTATGCCGTGGATTATTTTCATTTAATGAAACTGGGGTTAGTGATTTATTCTATGAAATTAGGAAATTCGTAAAGTAATTACGATTCCGAAGACATTTAAAAGCAGTTTTTAAATGATTACTTGTAGCGTATGTGTATATGTGCGTCGTGTGTGTATGTGTGCTATTTTATTTCCAGATTTGATTCGTTGAAACGACAGATGAAATTTTTTAGGGTCAGTTGGGGTAATTGTAAACATGGAGTAGTTGTAAACAAGCTTCATAACTATGCTTGTGATTGTTTTCAAAACTTAACTGCTGGAAAGTGATGCATTGGCAGCATAGGGAATACACTGAAAGAGTCGTAAGTTTCGAACCAATTGTGGAGGCGTCACCATGTTGAAAAAAGTTGTTTAACAAAATTTAGGGATCTTACATTTTTCTCTCCTGCTCATCTGCTAAAGCAATAAAAGCGGGTTCATCCATTTTTATTTGTCATACGGAATGTTGCTAAAAACATTTAGTGATGAATTTCACCTTCCCTGTGATTTTTCATGTGCAAGTTAAGTGTTTACAATCACCCCGCATATTTCGTACTCTGGGGTAATTGTAAACACTCAAATTTATCTTATTTTCAATCTTTTGGAAAGATAATAAATATTGTATTTTGATGTAAATTACATTTTTGTGTCTATTTTACATAACTGGTGCTGTTGTTGCTAATGCCACTTGGAAATTCAAGCACCCCTTAGTGGGCGACCAGGAATTAAGAAGCTCCTACCGATTATTAATGATCTCAGCCAGAATGTAGTACACTTGGCTCAGAGGGGCCTCGTGATTTTGAACCAGCTCCCAGATGAGAGATCGTCACCTAGGTTGCCCCCCATCCCCAGCGGGTATTCTTATTAACTTGGTGGAAATTTGAAGCCACGGCAGATTTTACGTGCACAGCTCTCATCAGCGTACTCGTTCCCAGAGTAATCAGTCGCGGGAGGTAGTCACCCTCCCAAGCATTGACCACGGTCAGTTGTTCTTCACTTTCGGTGTTCTGCGGGATACAAGCTTGGCTGATCCATTGCGGGACACATTTTACATAAATTTACCGCATTACTTGATTTTTTGCAAGATAATTCTCATTTAATGGTCGCAGCAGACTCAAAAAATAACTCAGCGGACCACATGCGGCCCGCTGCATTCAGATTGAGAACCAATGCCACGGAACTTCTTAAGCTTCCAAGCAGACTGTGTATGAAAAGTTTTCTATTTGCATCAAACTCATTCGAAAATAAATCGCTGTTTACATTTACCCCAGAGGCTCTGGGGTACATGTAAAGATGAGTTCATTCGCTAACAAGTAGTCATAAAGTCAAAACTTTTGTACACATTTACTCACAAGAAGCGCAGTATTAGCAAGAGAAAGGGAAGGATCAAAAGTTAAAACGTTGAAAAAGCGTTAACAATCACCCCAAATGACCCTACTTCGATTTCATCTTTACTGATAATAAAATTCAAACCATGAATGTGTTTCGCGCAAAGCCAAAACCGTTCCAAAACTTTTTATTCCAGTTGATTGAAAAATTATTTTTGAGCATACTAAATTTTGCATCGAAGCACTTTTTCTAAGTTCTCTTTTACGTAAATTCAATGATATAGGAAAAGAGTATTTTAAATATTTTTTACTTTTTATGCTACTTTTAAGTACGCAAAGAAATCTACAGAAATGTAATTTAGTTGAACTTTGTAAATTAACTAAAAGAAATATCAAACTTATTTTTAAATGTTTTGAGATGAATACACATCTAGGTTTGAACTAATTTATAATGCCGTAGAGAATAAAAGGAATAGTTTATTGGGTTATATAAATAGATTTATATTTTTGTTACAGTTGCAACCGGTACAATTGAAAGAAATTTATGGAGAATTCTGTCTGGGATGGAAACATATTTTTTGCAGTAAATATTACATTATGTATTTATGGTGACGAATTTATATGTACATGTAACTAAAATTGGCCTTTAACATAAATGGATTTTTTTTATTAAAATTTGAGTTTGCCATTGTTTTTAAAGCGCTAGCTACTTTTGGAATGAAAAGGTTTTTAAATTATTGTAATAAATGTTGTTAAAAGTATGGAGGAAACCACCAATAGGGATACCATTAAAATAAAAGTGCAGACTGGGTTTAGTTCGCCTGCGTTTTCTTCGTTGATTGTTAAAAAAATTGCACAAAATTTTTTTGAAAAAAATATTTGGGCTAACACTAACAGAGTACCTTCAAAATATTAGTTATCAACAAGAGAAACGGCACTGTACTAAAATACCAACAGTTTTCTTCTTAATTAGAAAATCTGTTCTTTCTATCTTTGAGGCATGAAATATATTTATTACGGTTCAAGTTAAAAGAAAGTAAAAGACAATTTAGAGATCTTATATAAAAATAGCTTTGATGATCGTATGAGACACGTTGGCACAGCCCATACAAAATCGGCCGACTTTTCCGTATGCCTTTTTTTTTTTGCTTTTCATGAATGGAAGAAATTGTCGATGGGGGGGGGGGGGGCTTAAGTAAAAAAACAGGAACTACAATAACTTCGAGTAATTGCGTTTCTGAATAACATATGTAAAAATGGAAAACGCTAGCTGCTAACCCTCTAATGCCCAAGTTTTGTTATCTTCGTCCGCCTTGAGGCGGAGTTGGCAATTAGATTGTCAATAACAGTTCCCTTCCATTTACGGTGACAAGTATGGGCGAGACCACGGATTGGCGAATCCTGTGGTTAACCTAATTGGTTCTTAATAACTCAGTAACTCCGCCTTCGTATTGAAGGATTGGTAATTTCTACTGCGACAGTAAAGGTACCAATCAGTCAACACGAGGATGGGTTAACCCTGTAATGCCAAATTTTTTTTTATCGTCGTCCGCCTTGAGGCGGAGTTGGGAATTAGAGGGTTAATAAATAAAAAACGTTTATTTGCATGTGATGAAATTTATTCACTGCAGTAAAATTTTGAAAACTCCAGCTGGTTCTTCAATGGACGCTACTTTTAAACAATATTTATGTTAAAAGAAAGTGACGGGACAACACTTACATGCTTAGACTGACAGCCTTATACACCTTAAAGGTTTTAAAGTACTGCAATTGGGCCAACGTAGCCCAGTGGTCAACTATTCCCGCTCTAACCTATATTTTACGAAACATTTTGTGACAGAACTTTATTTTGTATTATTAACGCCCGAAACTTCAATAACTTCACATTTTTGTACTGATACATTCCTTTCTCTCCCTCTCTCTCTCTTTTATTTTTGCTTATATATATATTCTTCATTTTATTTATTTATTTTTATTGAATCAATAGGAATTAAATTTTAGTACATCTTACTGAAATATTAAACCATTTATTGGTTCAATATAAACAGCTTTTGCTGACTTAGCAGACAAATCTCTCTACGAACGCACCATGATATGGTTTAAAAAAAAGTATCGCTTAGAAGCACAAAACATTTTTTCACAAACAAACAACGTAATGTTTCAGATGCACCAGTCCTTTATATCTCCTTTAATACTTTTCAAAAAGCAATTTTGATTTTCTCATATAATACTGCAACAATCCTTCCCAGTCGGATGTCTTGCTAAATAAACATATCTCATTCACGAATCGAATATCTCGTGGATCGACGTTATTACTTCTTCTTTCGAAATCTTTTGTATTGTTTAATCTTTCCCAAATATTTCAGATTTGTTTTTCTGTTGCGGAGTTTCGTAAGGAGGGAATGATATTTGAAATTTAAATAAAGTATTCACTTTTGAACACTTTAATTCCGAGTTCCTATATTAAGCAATATTAGCTGCCGAAAATGTTTCCAAACATTGATGTAATTTGCATTATTTCGCTCTGAGTTTAGGACAAAGAGTGAATAATTCAAAAGTGTGTACAAAAAAGTATTTCTGAATGATATTCTGTACATAAGACGACGTCGTCTTATTACATTTTTGCCGTGCAATACTTTATTACAATATATAATATGGCAACACCGAATTCATGCATCATTAATTGGCAACATAGTTTAGTTCGTCTTCGAAAGAAATAAGGATATGACATTTGTTCGAAAGATTTTTAATAATTTTGTGTAAGTAAAGTATTTTTTTTATAAAAGACTTTTAGTACGAGTTGACTTAACCTTGTAACTTGTCATATTATTTACCAATTAGGGCTGTCAGGTACTGAGAGAATAATTTCAGTCTTCTCAATGAAACGGCAGGTTACCAGATAGGCTTGACCAGTTATCAAAAGATATTGTAAAATAACCGTTGCTTTAGAATCGGGAAAATGAAGCGCTTCTTTTTTTTTCCCGCCCAAATTGAAACATTAGTAAATTCCCTAACCCTTATCGAATTGCCTAAAAAACCTTTTCCTTGTTTCCTTCAGAAGAATGTGCTAATGCTGATAAGTCACCCATAGAAGTAAGTATTCCGAGAAAGCACTTTTTCCTTTTGGCGCTTTTCACCCATAAATGAGAGATGAATATCAATTACTCTGAAATAAAAATAATTATAAAAACAGTAATATCACTAAACAACTAGGGGGGGAAAAGAAATTAATTTTTGTAATTATAAAAATTTATTTTTTACTAAACTTGTAGAAGTGTTCCTTCTGGAAAATAATTTAATGTGCTCTTTATTGAAACAAGCCAGTACGTTCTAACAAAAATAGTTTCTGGGAAATATTTCTTGTCGCAGAAAGTTTACTTTACGACTTTTCAAAAACCAATTTCAATTTTCTCATACAGTTTTGAAACAAGGGGTTTAGTTCAAAAGATACGGCAATGCTTCTCATATATCTTATTAAATAGACATATTGTTAGAAAAGTAAATACGTTGCCAGTCTTACTATGAAAACATCTTCTTTCACGAGCATTGGAGTTATTGAAGCACGGATTCGTGTTGCAAAATAAATAAACAAATAAGATAATCAAATAGAATAAAATAAAATAAAAGACAATCAAGCTTTATGAAAATTACCCAGTCTAAATATATTTCGCATATCTTTTCAGGGGTTTTTACTTAAAAAAAAACATTTAGACTAGAATATCATAGAATCGAAACAATAAAAATTATTTCATTAATGTTCTTGTGCGTGTATATATATATATATATATATATATACGATGGATAATTTGTTTCAACCTCAACTTTTTTCAACCTTTGCCTGATGTGCGCAGTATGCGATTGCGTATGTATGTATGTATGTATTCTATAATATGATATGTATGTATGTATGTATATAAACTCATGTTTGTGAAAACTGCAACACCATGAAGGACTTACGCGAGTGAGCTGAAATTTTCAGGAAATAAAAAGTAGCGCCATGATATGCAAATGATTAGAATTTCAAATCCGTAGCGCATGCGTATGCTGAGCAGCGCCCTCTGAACGGCGGATGGATCCGAATAAATAGACGGCTGAAGCCAGGCGTGTATGGTTATCGGTGGTTATCTACTAGTGGTAAACGTTAGTTCAATCTTTACTTATGCCTCTTCGACGAAAGAGAGCGAGATTTGAACAACTTACAGAGTTTAAACGGGGGATAATCGTCGGCCTTCGTGAAGCTGGATTGTCGTATTGTGCAGTAGCCGCTCGTGTGCAGCGTAACAGCAGCACAGTGATGCGTGTTTGGAAGCAGTGGACGGACGAGGGTCGGACAACTCGGAAATCCGGGAGTGGACCCCGAAATGTGACGTCTACTCGCGATGATAGACACCTGGTCCGCATGGCGCGGGCGGACCGTACAGCATCCTCTAGACAATTGGCAGCACAGTGGTCAATAGCTACAGGTGTTTCATTGTGTGCTTCATCAATTCTTAGACGTCTGCTGCAGCGCGGACTGCGTGCAAGGACTCCTTTATACAGGATCCCCCTCACGTTAAACCATCTCCGCCTGCGGCTACAATGGACCAATCAGCATAGAGACTGGCGTGTTGATTGGCTTATTGTTATATATATATATATATATATATATATATATATACAGTTTGACGGTTTCTTTATGTTTGAATGCTTGGATATTTCAAGTAATATATCCACTAAGTAAAATTCTCTAGGGAGGAAACCGGGTGCATTGGCTTTCTCTTGATATTCCTAATACGATGTCATATGTCTCGATCCCTGACACCGACTGTTCGGAGCAGTGCCAACAATGACAGACGGAGAAAAAAGAATTTATTAATATTGATAAGGCACACATTGCAATGGACACTAGTAACACGTGCTTCTGAATAATCTCTTATTCATTACGACAGCGTACGTCTTTATACATCTAATTCTATAGGTAACTGCAGTAAGTTCCAGCAGTTACCTTTCTTAGCAAACTGCTCTAGTTATGTTATTAATTATATGGCACACGTAATAAGGATTTAATATATTTGATATTTATACTTGACACGTTTAAGTTTTTAAGAATTATTTTTTACAGGGTGAGTGTGATACTAAATGAAGTTGCGGAAATAGGCCGCATAAGAACGATCTATAAAAGTTCTGAAACCCTGAGGAAAATGAATTGTGAAAGCAATTTGTTCGTTAATGGCCAGTGAGTGTTAGCGAACGAGAAATGTAGTTGGGGGCATTTATTATGATTAGTTTTCTGCCTTCCGTACCGAGAGATAATGGCTGAGGACTTGAAAGTAAAATAGTTCATTTTCATTCTTTTCTCTAGGGATACAGCTCTTGTTCTTTCGACCGATATATTACAGATCCAAGAGAATAATTTCCCGTGTTCTATGGTAACTCGGAGTTGCACTTGTGCAAGTATGAACAATAGCATTATCTTACTTCGATAGCTCGGAATTGAAATCAGGAGCAAGAGAAGGGTGATGATTATTGCTCCTTCACTTACTATAACTGAGTATGTACATTAAATTATAGTATCATGCATGAGTTTTGGGAATAAAATCTATCAATTGCTTCTTAAAACATATGGTACGGTATTTATCTATTTTGTATCTAAAATTTTCTAAAACAATATATGGAATATTGTAAGAATTTTTAAAGGTTTTTTATGTCATTAACTTTTATTATGATTGCCAAATCATATTATTAAATAAAACGTGTATGAGAAAACTTGCAGTTTCTAGAAACTGCTACAAATATTTCTACATACAAGTTTAATTTTATTTGTGAGTTTTCTCCGAGTTTAGACCTTTTAAAGAAGAGAACAGCGACGAAATTTCATCATTTTCAAACAATGCTTATATCTTTAAATCTTTATAAGGTTTGCAGTGCAGGAAATTTGTTACATGGTTTTATTTAACTTGACTTGTCACGGAATTTTGCTAAGCGGTTTTCGACCACTATTACTAAATAAATTACCTTCAAACTTTGCACATAAGCTTATCTTCGATGACAATACAATAATCCATCCATTTTATAATTTATTATAACGTTAATTAGGAAAAAAATAATAATTTTGGCTCTGAGGAAATTATTAGAATTATCATTTGTCATTTGGTAATAACAATTTTGTTCGGATAATGCAACGATGTTTTGAATTTAAATAAAATCGTGTAAATTAAAACATTTTTGGCGATTAAATATTTATTTTTTAGCAAACTAACAAGTTTCAATAATAGCTAAATTTTGCCAATGGTATAACTATATAAAATAGTCCATAGGTCGCAATTAAAATGCAAAAGAAAGTCGTAGAATGCTAAGAAAGAATAGTGTGGATGACCCTAGCTTTTATTATTTAAAGTTCTGGTTCGTTTCCAATTATGGATTTAAATTTCTTCGAAGTTAAAGTGAAATTCCATCCCGTTTATTGTTGTTTAACAAAAAGTAAATCTTTTTCTAGTATACATTTTTAAAAGGTTTGCTTCTTACAGCATTACTTCTTCCGCCATCTATACATTTCATTCTTCTGAAATATCTTGCATATAAAAATGTGTTTAAGTAAACTGACCGAGAAGTAACCTTAGGTTTTACTTTTCTAGTTAAGTGGGTGTTTTTTCCTACTCTGTTGGCAAAATATATTATGAAGTATGTTTATTGATGCGCTTAAGAAATGAATGAATTTAGTAATGATTGTGGCACATTTTTACAATATTTATTTAGTAATAATGCAAGAACTTACAGATTTTCAAAAAAGAAAAATCGAATAATTGCGGTATTAGAGCTATGAAAGATCTCATCTCAAGGTATAATTATTTACTTCGGTGGAAGTAGTAATCTGCTTTAGTCGTGGAAAAATTCATAGAAATAAAATGTTGGGTAAGTTTACAAACGCTTTGGGAAGAAAAAAAAATCCAACGGGATCCTGATAGAAAGAACTATATTACATGCAAAATGATTAACATTATAATAGTAGGTACTATATTAAAATCTTCAAATATGCTATACCATAAACTATTGCAGATTTCCATATCTTATTGTGCCAAGCGCCATATTAGTTGCTGTAAAGAGCTAAATTACTCATAGAAAATACATTCAGTAAATAAAATGAAATTATACTTGGTCCTAATTACTCATAATAAGAAATGTAATAGAATCGTAATAACGATTTTGGTATTTAAGACAGTGCACTTTTTCTTGTAACATCAGAGTATTCTATGCTAAAGGAAGTGAAGTTTTAGGAAGGTTTGCAGTGGTTTATCCTATTTTAGCGGTTTCTCCAATGAAATAATCACAAAGAATGTAAAAAATACATGTTTTTCAATATTTGCTACAACTTGTATTTTTGTTTTCACTATAAACATTCAGCATTCTTTATGTGTCACGTCAAGATGGAAAGAAAAAGCGTAGGATTTTCTCGCTGACAAAAACACTATTTGATTTGAATTTTGTGTTTCCTTTATCGTTATGAAAAAAAGGGGAATATTTGTCTCGCAGCATTTCATTTTCAATACATCACGTTTCTAGAGGTGAAAAGGAGAGCTTTAGTGTTTTCCTTTATGTCACGGCCTTTTATACAACCAATCCAACAACTGATTTTTATGTTTTATGAAAGAATTTAGAAAATGATTTGATTTTCCTATGTTTAAGTAGCGATCTATTGAAGAAAAAAATTTCGTAAGCAAAAGAGAAAGCAGTTAATAAAATTATATGAAGAAATGTATGCAACTACGCAGCCACATGTTGGTTCGATGAAGTGCCGAGCATCTTAATTTTGCTTGAAAACTATAACTCAAGTTTCGGAGAAACAGCAAACTCCTTCTTCAGTTTCTAAAAAAAACCTTGACCTGAGGGATAGTTGATTGTGCTCATAAAAAGGAACAATTTTGACGATTTTATTTTAAATAAAAATAATATTCATCATAATTGTTGTTAAAAATTACACTCCAATTTCCCTTAGTTTATTAAATATAAAGTCACAAAAGAAAGTTATAATCAATAAACTAAAAGTAACTTTTAAATCAATAAACTTTTTTTTCTCAAAACTACCTGACTTCATGAAGTTATTATATTTTCCCTTATAATAGCTCAAATTCGACGGTTCCCATTGTTGGCCATTCTCCCAATCACAAAACCTATTAGTTATTTGAGTACTTATTTATAGAGCGATATAGCACTGTTTACAAATATTACACTAATTTTGATTCATATCCCACGAATAAGACAATCACAAGTACTGTATGTACATATACATTGCAAGACCAAATTAGACTCATTTTGAATTGAATATTGAGCCGTTGAAAGAGACATTATCGTCACAAATCGTTTTATTTTTAAGTTAGGGACCGTTCATAAATGATGTCACACTTTTTTTTAATGTGTTTGACCCATTCTTCCCCCCCCCCTTTCTTGTCAGAAAATGTCCCGCTTCATCATTATCCTCCCCCCCCCCCCTCTTCGTCACATGTCACGCAATATTACATAAGCATATGTACTTGCAGTTAAAGAACGGGGAACTACGTTATAGATCACCTTTCTATATTTATTTTTGAATTTTTAATGACATGTGTGAGCATAGTAATAATATTGATTACATGTATACTTAATTTGTTTAAATGAGATTAAGGTTTACAGCACAAAAGATAATTAGTATAGAACAGTACAATATATTAATTGTTCAAATTCTGAAAAAATGACCTACGCATTTTTATCTTAGAAGTGTAAATGCTTAAGAAGATTAAATTTCCTTTTAAACTTTTAACAAGGAGTATATATTCAAGCCTTAATAAGCATCGGTGTTTAAGATACAAAATGGTTAATGAAACTTTAAAATCGAGTTATGAAAATCGAAAGTTTTAAAATAAACTTAATTTGGAGATTTTAAATGTTTTTAAAGAAACCAACATGTATAATGCCACACTTTTGTTACCCCCTCCCATTGTCACTAACTTACAATTTCTCGAACGCCCCTCCCCCTCAAAATGGGACATCATTTGTGAATGGTTGGTGTGTTCTGATAGTTACGTAAGGATAAATTGCATACAAAAATTATCCTCACTTAAATGAATATGTACGTAGGGGACAGAGGCGTAGCTAGGTGGGGGCTAGGAGGGACAGCTGTCCCCGGGCGCAGGGTCAAGGGGCGCTAATTTAATGTTAATTTATTTTATTTTTAAATGCGAAAAGAAAATTAGTTGAACTGAAGAGGTGTGAATATGTTCGACAAAAAAGTGGCAGCACCGCAAATTATGTCGGGAATGACCAATGTAGCACAGGAGTGCGTGGGAAATCAGACAAATAATTTTGCGAAGCCAAAGTGTCCCATTTTTTCCTTATAAGTGAATGGTCGCTAATAAAAATGAAAATTAAAACGGCTGCTTTTTAGATCTATTTATCATTTAGGAAACATAAAAGTTTTTTAATTCCCTTTAGAGGCACAGGGGGAGCAAAATCTTCAGTTGTCCCCGGGCGCTGAAGACCCTAGCTACGCCTCTGGTAGGGGAGACCGGGGCAAGTTGACTATGTTAACAATTTTTGTTGTTTATTAATTTTATTTTTGAGGATAGTGAAATTAATTTTACATAAAATGTTAGAGTAGTCCTTTGTAGTATTAAATATATTACCATTTAATTTTTCAAGTAAAAAAATAAAGTACAATTTTATTTTTTCCATAACTTTAACAAATCGTCATCTTGGCCCAGTACTGGGGCAAGATGACAACACTAAACAAGGTTGAACATATCTTATATTTTGAATATGTTACATGGTTTAACAAATGTAACTGTGTTTTTACATCTTACAAAGCATCAAATTACGCGTAATGCATTGTAACGTAATGTTAAAGTGTTTAGTTGTGCAGTTGACAATAGTCACAAATAAAACTATAATTTTCATAATTGGAACATTCCTCATGCCACCACTCTTGGCATTTACAGCACTGTATCCATTCTTCTGTTGGATGGTTACAATATTCCTCTTCACAAGCAGGACACCTTATAACACCATCCTTTGAAGTTGATGCTACTGGACTGTTTTGGCCTGGATTTTATAGACTTAGGCCTACAGGAACTTATTTTGAGTTTTTTTACTCCCTTTTTAGCTTCACGAGCTTCTTTTCTCTGTTTTTTAAAACCTTCCTGTTCTTCCGTCTGATTTTCCCTTTGTTCTAACATTTCTTTGATGGGTGTGCTTGTAAGAATGCTTGAGCTCAGTTTTATTGCTTCTTTTTTTCATTGTGTTCCTTTAGGCAATGGTTTGAAATCAAAAACACTAACAGGTTTATTTGGTGCATTGGAATTAGCATTTGCCATAAGTTTTGGTTCTTCTGGAGGGTTTATAGGTTGGTTTTCTACTACCAAGATCTCAGGCCTAGCAAGATGACGAGCTCGTCATCTTGTCCCGGACTGCCTGTTTAACAATATTTGTTTTCATTGCCATGAAGGAAGGCGATTAATTGACATTCATTCATGGAAATAGGTAGTATTTAAACTAAGTTACTCATAAATATTAAGGAGAAACGATGTATTTTACCTGTATGTATAGCAGAGCTTATTTACATGTGCATAAAAGTTATAACGTGGCCGCGGTAAACAATCAAATCTTCACAACTAACACAAAAATGGCGATTTCAGCGTCTCTATACTATTGTTTGACGAATGGCCGATAGGAGAGCCAATAGTGTGCGGTTGATGATTCCACCTTACGGAAAACGGAAAAATTAAGACATTCGTCATCTTGCCCCTCTCTTGACCTAGCCCCGCACTCTCAGAAATAAAACGCTCATTTTTGACGATTCTTGAATCCTCAAGACAAATTTCGTCATTTACAACAATTCTTTCCTCATTCCATCACCTAACTTTTGACGACATGCGAACTCTCGGAAATTTGACGAAATATTTCCTCGCTCAACGCTAACACAATCTAAAGAAAATGGCGTTTTCGTTTTGGAAGATTTCTGCGTAGCTCTGCTGGCGAAACTCTAGTTCAAGTGACAAATGACATCAGATGTGGGCGAAAAAGAGCTATAAGGTTAGTATTTTAGAATTGTCAAAATCTGATTGTATACTTGTAGTTTAATAACCACATTTTATTGAATTAATATTTATCAATGTTCTGTTAGGCCTAACGACTATGTTTACCGTAGGTTTACTATATGGCCAAGTGGGGAAATGTGGAATCATATAAATAGTATTTTACTCGTAAAAATTAAAACAACAATAATAATTTAAAAGTGCCCACTGCAATGTTGTGCTAATATTTTAAACCTTTTAAAAATAATGCATATTTTGTTATTCAAATTAACATAAGGTAAAACATGTCTAACCTTCAATCAACTTATACACAGTCAAGCAGGGTAACTTTGCACCACTGCATATTTTTTAGAATATTTGACTTGAAATGAAACTGTGAACTCTCTCTCAGTGCTATTCTTCTGGTTAAAAGTTTTAAAAACTTATTCTTTTAAGTAACATTATACTAATTCACCAAGCATTTTATCTTCTAAATATAGTGAATTTTTTAGTATATGTGATTCTTTATTCAGTAATATTTAGTACAATGTCGAACAATTAAGACAATGCAATTTTATTCCATTCTCAGGGTAATTTTGAGCCGGCGGAAAGTTAGTCTAGATTCATTTACTGATTATATATATATATTCTACATACAATCTAAATGTTTATTTCTACTTTTTATGAACATAACAAAAGTTTGAAAGTAGCATTATTAGAATATATATAACGTATTTAGCTAGTTTGATTATAAAAACATATAATTATATTGTAAAGAAGCATATACATAACTAGATATTCCATTAAATTTAACTAATAGGATTTGTGACACTGAAATGTACACTGAAAACATGTAAAAATATTCTGTTTATGAATGAATACTTGAGTGCTATTTAAAATAAACGTATAGAATAGAATGCACTCTTCCCAAAGTGCTTAGTGTACTAAAACAGTGTATTTCATATAAATTTTTCCGATGTGGTTCAAAGTTACCCTAAGTGTCATGTTAACTTTGAACCAGGGTTCATTTTCGATGGTTTTTGTAATTATTATTTCTTAGTTTTTAATAACTACACAATACTTTGGGAGTTGTTCTTTTAATTTTATGTGAATAATAACAGTAACATTAGTAAATAATAACAATAAAATATTAGTGGGACGAATAAAAATCGAGTATTTGTGGTGCAAAGTTACCCTGATTGACTGTAGTGCAATTGCATAATTTATCTTAATTGTTTTTGAAAATTTTTTATAAAGTAGATGTTTATTCTTTGAATCTATCTTCTGCCTTAATGGAAAAAAAAATTTACTCCAAATTTTGAATATCCAAGGATTTTTCCCCTAACTATTCTGTCCCCATTATTTATCCCTTGTTCAATTTTCTAGTGCAATATGTTTATTTTGAAGTGTTTCTTTTCTCATGCAGGTTGGTTCGTGAATTTTCGTACAGAGCTTTTATATCTAAAAATATTGTTTCAAATAGGGCTGCATATGGAACTAACCATTTTGCAGACCTAGTGCATTCCCCAGTCATCGGCATCCATTCTTTCAAGTAGCACCACTGTCGGTAGATGACATTAATACTCTGAAAATTTGGACGCTCAATTTCCCCTAGAACTCTCATTGATGCAGATTGCACTAGGAATTTAATTTAGCAAAGAGCATCCAAGCCAAATGTCTACTCAAGGGATCTTTTACACATACCGCATAATCATACGACATGGGCGGAGACGATTTTCTACATCTTGAAAATCCACCGTCTTGGGCCAGGTTTGAACCTACGATCTCGGGTGTACGAGGCCTGCGCCTTACCACTGCGCCACCCTGTCGACTACTATCCAAATATGGATAATAAAATATTAGGGATTTGAATCCCAAATTGAAAGATTTATGTGGCAGTTTCAGAAAATAGGCTATTGTAGTTACATACTTCAGAGTGGATCATTTCACATTTTAACTATTGCATTTCATACTTCCATTGTCTTACCATTTTATTTATATTTCGTAAGCATTTTAATTAATTTCTTAAGCATTGTTATTGCTATGATAAAGAGTACTACTACTGAAATTAGCACCATACCGAGTTGCACTTTGGCCTAGTAACTGACTACCGTTTGTCAATTAATTTAACAGACTCTTTTTGGTAGCATTAAAAATCTGCCCGTCATAAATAATATTTGTAGTTGAAATTCAATGTGTAATGTAATGTTGAAGCTTCATGTTTTCTAACTTTACCATATTTTGTGTTGTTTACTTTTTGCTAATGCTTAACTTTACCATATTTTGTGATTTACTTTTTATATCTTAACTTTAGCAAATTATGTTATTACTAGTATTTGAAGTTAACAGTTAACAATTATAAACTTGTGTTGGCTCTAGATCTCCCCCCCCCCCCCCCTCCCAATGTGATAACATTAAGCATAAAAAATAAAGATAAACCTACTTTTGAGTGGTAGGTCAAAAAACAAAAACTGATCGGAGACTTGAAAGATATTTTTTTTTACAACATATTTTTAAAAAAAAATTTTTTACTGGCGGTGGAACGCTTAAAAATTGCATAGAAAATGTGTCAAGAATTTACGAAATAGCGAGAAAGTGGTTTCCAAGCAAAATAAATAATAAAATACGCATAAAAGCATTTCTACATTTGTAGTTATTGGCGAGTTCTCGCATGAAGTGAAGAAGAGAGGGTACACTGCTCCTGCGTTTAACGGGGCCCTTATTGGAAGTAGTCAGACTTCCGCACCTTTGAGAGGTCTCTAAACTTTATGAACCAGCTCCCAGATGAGATACTGTCACGTGGGGGTTGGCACCTCCGGAAGTATCGGTTCACTTGAGTGTACACAGTCCCAGAGCAACCAGCTGGGAGAGGTGTCCCCCTCCCAAACACAAACTTGGTCAATGTTGCTTCACTTTTGGTGTTTCTTGTTTGAATTTAAATAATTTCTTAAATTATAAAGAAACAGAAATTAAACATTTTTGAGTTGATATTTTATTGCATACAGGATTTTGAGAATGAAAATAAGCATTTGTCAATGTTATATATCTTACATGAAAGTGTGTAGTTTTGAAGTGATTAAGAAATACTAAATTTTTAAAGTGAATTGGAAAGTAATAGGGGTTCAATTATAAGAGTATTTTTAATATATGTCTTCTGCATAATTAATCTAGTAACAGTGATATATTCAAAATAAACTGCTCTAATTATAATGTTTATAAAAGTTTTATTTATTTATTGGTAATGTATAAATCATGTCAAAGTATGGGAAGAAAATCTCTTATGTGTATATATCCTTGTGTTATGGTAAAAGTTTCAGATTTGTAAGCTATTTTATAGGATTGGCATGTTTTTGAATATGAGTTAACTTTTTGCGTGTACAGTTATTTTTTAAAATGTCCTGAGACTCTGAAAAATTTACTCAATCATGAACATGCTTTTTCCCTAATTCATGGTTTGAATTTATTTCTCCTAAGGGGGTATTCGAGTCTACAGGACCAACTTTTAGGTGCTTTTTAAAACGCTGTAAATAAAAGATAGATAAGGTAAAGATTTTATCATCGGGTTTTTTATCGATTGTTTATTTATGTTTAAAGAGCACAAAGCAATTTAGTAACAAAAAGTCAAGATTAAAAAAAGTACAGGCTCCCAAACTGGAGACTCAAAAAGAAAAAGCTGCCCCCTGGTTGACACGATTCCACCCTCCTTGATGATCTGAAAACAAAAATCTTGGTTATTTCTTAAAAAGTGGGGATGTAGTTTTCGTTTGATCAGAGCGATTTGCAAAAAAAAAAAAAATCGCAAAATAGCAGCCATGTAAAGAAAAAAGAAAAATTCCCTCAATTTTTCAACTTCAGAAATTTTTTTAAAATAATAGAAAACTTTTTTTCAAAAAAGCTCTGATCAAACGAAAGCGACATGTATTAAAAAGCTCTACACCAAATTTGAAGTAAATCGATCCTCTGAAACTTGAGATATGTCAACCGTTCCGAAAAACGTAGTTTCGAGAGGAGGAGGTTGACAATTTTGTTACAGATACAAACCCACATTATTTGTTAATCTATATTATCACATCTGCATCCCTCCCCATGAAAAAAATAAGAAAATAAAAGCAGCTGCACTTAGCATTTGCAGCGCAGGTGTTATAAAGAGGAAGGACACCCGATCCGATCCAAGAGTTGTTGAGTTTTTTTTTTTTTGCAAAAATAAGAACAAAATATTAAAAATCCTCTGATTTTTTTACCGCCAAATAGTTTAATTATTTTACTTGACTCTTTTAGTTTTAATTATGTAAACTTCCCCCAAACAGTCCTATATAGTGCTTGAATAATACATTTGCTTTATAAACATAAAAATAAATAAATGATTTAAATGACATTTTTGACAAACATTCTACACGTTTTAAAAGTTTATATTGAAAATAAAAGATTTTGTACGACACAGGGAGCATTCAGGTAGCTAGAAAGTGCCTACGGCTGATTATTGATTCGCTGTGGTCTAGCCGGTTTAGTTGCCACGTCACTAATACGGCTGTAACTTTGAAAAAAGTTAAATTTTTTAAAAATCCTTTTACAGGCATTTTTTTGAAGGTCTTTTTGAAGGCATATTTTGGAAATATGCAAAAAAAAAGGTTTCGATTTTTGAACATTCTAGACTAGAATACACCCTTTAAGTTTCTAACGTGTTTTTTGTGCTCTATATATGTTCTTATCAATTTATATGCTTATACTATAATTTCAGTTTCGCTGTAATGCTCCATATGAGCAAGAAAAATGTTTACCAACTTTATAAAAGTCAAATTTTATTATTACTGCTGGTGTTTTTTTTTTTTTTTCTTTTAAATGTGAAGATACATTTTTTTTGATGTTTCAAAACCCTTAAAAAGCAATTATTCGCGTGAAAAATTTATACATACATATAACCAACTCAGTGAAACTAAGTTTTAAAAATGAATTGAGCAATTTTATGAATTTTATCTCCTTTTATCTGTAAACAAAATGCTTAATTTGGAAGTAATGCTAACTTTTTAGAGCGATTGTAAAAGTAGGAATGGTTTAAATAAAATTGTGTAAGAAATGTCTGTTACAATTAACCTAAAATAAAAGAAATTTAAACGCATATGATATAGTACGCTTGTATGATAGAAATTTTTTTAAAGTTCTTGAGTACAAAGAATTACAATTACTGATAGTAAAATATTTTTCAGTATTTTTTTTTTTTGTTTAAGTCACCTTTAGAACATTTATTTAAAATGAATGATACATATTTCAACAATTAATACCGCAGCTCAAAAAAATTTTCAGTGTAATTATTTGAAGCCTCAACTCTTACTACAAATATCAAATTGCCCTCTTAAAAAACTAAACTATAAAATTTTATTTAAGTTAACATGACGTGCTCAAAAATACAACGAAATTTATTATGATGATTAACAAATCAAAATGACTAAATTTTTTTCATTTTTGATGAAATTGAAATAAAAAGTGACGAAATTTAAAAACTCGTTCATACGGAATCAAAATGACGAAAATTTAGTCATTTTGACGAAATGTATTTCATCAAATGACCCAACGAAACAAGCGACTAAAATTTCGTTGTTTTTGACGAAATGTGTTTCATCAAATAGATGACGAAACAAGTGACTAAAATTTCGTTGTTTTTGACGAAACGTATATGACGAAGTATTTTTTACTTTTTGACGAAAGTAATTTCGTCAAATGTATGACGAAACAAATTTCGTCAATTTGACGAAATGTTTTATCGGAGCATTTTTCACGAAGCCATTTCGTCAAATACGACGAAAGTTTCGTGAAATTTGAGCATGCGTTTCTGAGAGTGCGGTCTCCCCTACATACTCGTACAATGCGTGCAGTGACTAACTCATTTTCAATTCTTCTAAGAAGATTTCAAGCCATTGCTATTGAGCAAATGGAAGATAATTGTTAAAAAGCAACGAAAATAATATTAAATGAAATGTTAAAATCCTCCTAGACAATTATTTTATTTCTAAAAACACAAAATTCGACTTGAACACAAATACCTTTTTTTTTAGTCTCATTTCTTTCAAGTGCTCTCAAACAACACTAAAATATTTTTTGGAATAAACCACTTGAGCAACGTTTTTATTTTTTCTTCACGTTATTTTGAGAGTTCATAAAAACATAAAACTAAATTATTTAAGCTTCAAAGTATCCACCTGCATTATTATCAAAGTATTTTTAAGTGAATTAATTTAGCAGAGATAAAGTGCTCAAAATTTGTGTTTAATTAAGAAAAGTGAATTCAACCGAACCCTGAGAGCAGTACTACTAACCACAGTACTGTTTGCATACATTTTTTCGTATAATTTTATTAATTGCTTTCTCTTTTGCTTACTAAATTTTTCTCTTCAATAGAACAGTTAAAAATACTTTTATAATAATGCAGTATAAACCTGCATTATTATCAAAGCATTTTTAAGTGAATCAATTTAGCACAGATAAAGTGCTCAAAATTTATGTTTAATTAAGAAACGCAAATTCAACCGAACCCTGAGAACAGTACTACTAACCGCAACAGTACTACTTTAAGGCAGATATGTCTTCTGTAGGTAGTATTCATTATTTTTAAGTAAGCTTCAAAATTTCGTAAGTCCTGAGTTTCCTTTGCCGCTTTTTTTCCTGACCTCGTCCCCCGGCAGAGAATTACTTGTACACGTTTTTAAAAACCTTCATAAGTAATTTATTTTCATAAATATTGAAATGACCGTGTGCTATAAAAATCTATATCTATAATACGAAGCACGGAAATATTTGTTAATTTTCATAAATCAAGAACTTAATATCAAACCAAATTGTTTTAAGCTGCATTTTTAAGTTTCTTAGATAGAAAATAAATACCGCAATACTATCAGTAAAAGAGAGAAAAGTAAAACGGGGAAGATCTTCATCCACACCAAAAGCCTTGCGTTTTCAGGCAGTGGGCGCCATATTGGTGACACCATAACAGTTACTTCAATCGCGACAATGTTGTTAGATAGGCCGTGTTCCCTCCTGTATTCCTACCTCCATGCTCCTGACTCACTAAAACTAACCGAGTGATTCTGTATTACCAAAACTACGGCTAATATGATTGAGTGTGTTGAATAATGATTTCGGGTGCTCACAGAGCAATCGGAATGGTAAAATCATTTAAAAACACAACTCTACCTACTGGGAAAGTGTCTTCATTTCAACTGACCGGCAAGCTGTTTTCGCTACTGCACGTGGGTAATCGTGTGACTTCGGTGTAAAGTACGGCGTCTCACCCTAATCTATCCTACTCGTATTTTACCTTTTTTGAGTGACTGCATTTTGAAAATTTGAATGGAGGCAATTGGGGGGGGGGGGGAGGCAACGTTATTGGTCACGTGGCTGAGATGAAAGCAATATAAACAAAGGAAGCTGTAGCATGGCTTTACTTCGAGTACGACAAATCTAATTAAACACTAGGCCTAAATAAAGTTCTTCTACATTACATAAAATTAACACTAAATAAAACTCTAACTATTGTATTAATTAACAAATTTCTTTTATAATGATTAAATTAAATGTACATACTGGGTTATACTCAGCAAAAGCTGTGAAAATAGTCTAATTAATTTTAAGATAACTAATTTTGCCTAGGGAACTCCACGTAGAACTCAATTGAAAATCTTAGTAAACAAAGAGCGGATATCACGTGACAACGGTGATCGTTCATGAGTCCCTCTAGCGGTGAATTGCCTCCATTGAAATAGATACTTTTGTTCTTCACAGCATTGTTTTGAATAATGTACTTTAATTCTAACTTTGTAAAAAAAAACTCTAAGGAAGGAAATCCATTTTTCCTCAAAATCACGTTTTTATACATGTATTTTGTAACAGGCAATGTCTTGCCAGGTTTAATATAGTATATTGTTTCATGACAACACTCGTTTTCCCCCCATCTTATAGATGGAATCCAAAACACGTATGTTATGAAATGAAACCACATAATTGAAAAAACAAAAAGAACAAAGATGTGGCTTTTCGCTGCACCTTGTGCATTTCTATCTAAGGAAGACGAAAATAAGGGAAAAGATTGGCTCAAACATTTTGCCATTTCTCAGGTACGCAATGTCTTACGGAAGAAAATTACTATGACAATCCATTTTCTTCTTATAGCTTAAGGTTTCAGTCGGCGCATGTGTTATTTCATTCAGAGTTTGCAAAGGTGGGTTGTACTGTAAGGTTTTTCCGGGGCCTCACTTAAAGGGGGAACGCAAATTTGAAGTTTTGCATATGTTTGAAATTTAAAACCGTAAGTTGTTAAATTCGCCATCTTGAATTTTCATAAATGTCTTTTCTCACTATTTTTTTTTCTGCAAATTCTATTCGAGAATATGGTATGTATTAATATGGTTTATCTTTTTACAGAATAAAATTCCTCAACAAATTAACTGCGTCATATCGAAATAGATTAAAACATTATATAACATTTAAAGAATTTAGGAACACTTATTTTGGGGGCAATTTAAAAACTTTTGTTTATTTCTCATGTGTTTTTAAAAGGGGCGGTGGGGTGACTGAGTTAATTTATGAGAAAGGGCAGTTTCTGTTGATCAAAGATGGCTATTTGAAGCACTGACTCGCACCGCTGCAACTGCTTTCTGATTATAATACGTGTACTTATTTTAATATTCATAGCATAAAAAGTAAAGTTCTGGACGCATGCTTTATTTATTTTTCCACCCAAAATATGATGAGACTCAAGTTTTTTATCCCACTCTGTATATTTCAAAGCTTAGTGGTTTTTTTATAGATTACTAGAATAAAATATTTAATTTTTTATGTTGTGTGCTAAATGTTTATGTCTTGAATGAATTGGGTGCAATGGAGGAAGGCTTCTGCAAATTTGACTGTCTAAAAATTTGGCAATTGCAGTTCAATGGTGGGTTGCTAATTTTGCCCCGGGCCCCACTTGTAAATCTGACCCTGACTGCAATTCTTTTGTGAATATAATGATGAGATTTTTTTTTAAGTTTTAGGAATTAAAAGCCAAACCAGTCATAAAGAATAAGATTTTTTTGGAGCAAAATATGATTTTGACCGAACTAATGCAAAAATGCACATGACCTCTTTAAATAGATGATGTAAAAAAAAAAAGTTAATGAAATAAATATAAAGCCGTGTTGCAAATGTTTCTTAACACTGATGTTCCATTTATTTTTCGAGTTTAAAATAAAAAAGTTATAAACATGTGCTTGTTTTAACTAATAAAGAAAAACTGTTTGATGAGAACGTTTTTCATTTTTAAGGTTGGTACAATATACACGCACAGTAAATAATTCTAGCAATAAAAAAAATAACACATCAATTTCCAGTTTGTACTGGTGTTTCAAAATAATTACTTATCTCTTGACGCAAATTTTCTGACAGTTCTTTCCATGTTGACTGAATATATAACGCAGTTTTCAATCCATTTTAAGTAAAAGTAAAAATTGCATCTTTATGCCAACCTGCCTGTCAAACTTGATATTTAATGAAAATAAATATGTTCGCTGCTTAGTTTCCAAAAATGTACGTCCTAAACTATCGAGCATAGGTTTTTAATTATTTGATATTAATTAGTTTGAGTTTTGAGACAAGCTTGGTAACATCATTCTAAGGGACCGTTCATAAATGATGTCACGCTTTTCCCCCATATCTTTGACCCACCTCCTTTGTCCCAAAATGTCACACTTTAACATACCCCCTTCCCCCCTTTGTTACGCATCCAGATGTGTTGAATAAGCATGATGTCACACTTCCACACTTCTTGTTACCCCTCCCCCTAGTTAGTTTGTCACAATTTCCGGAACCCCCCCTCCCCCCCTCGAAGCGTGACATCATTTATGAATGATCCCTAAATACCCTCCTCCACTTTAAAAAACAACATTCACCGTTTGCATAAAGTGTAATTTTTGCTAGATATAAATAAGAATTTAAGAGGTTTTGTAAACTATTAAGCGGTATAAGCTACTTTTACTCATAGATATAGAATAATTTAATTGGCATTGGAATTCTCTTATAAAAATTATTTTAATAGAAAATGTATTTAGCAGCATTTCTTCTTTTTTAATCGCCTTATTTGAAATATTTCTTCTCGTAATTAGAAAAAAATTCTAGAAAAGGAGAAAAAAAGCTCCTCTGAATGCAGATTTTTTCTCCATGCTTCAATGATTAATGCGACATTGATTCTCAAAAGAGTAGAATAAACAAAACTTTTGTCTGACAGCTTTGCGTCAATTAGCACATATATATATATATATATATATATATATATATGTAATATGGAAAAATCCTTTGTATCCTTTGTCAGGCTGTGATATGGAGAAGTCCTTTGTCTCCTTTGTCTGGCTTTTTCCATATTAAACTTGACAACTCAGGGTTGTCTCACTCATAAATTTCTCTAACGCGTTACCATATATGGTCATGCCTAAGCTCAAGTTGGTTTCCCTCATTAATTCCCTCCAGACTATTTTTTTCCCCGTAGACTTAGGCCAGCCCCTGTCTACGGCATTAAAGCCAATAATATATTTTATTTTCCATATGGCCCTCCTATTTAAACCACGTGCTATCACGTGGTGTAGGGAATGTTGTCTGCAGTCTAAGAGATTTTCCCCCATATAAATACGACTGCCCGAACGAAAATCGGGGTTCTTGCTTCTTGAAACGTGCTGATGACTTCATGTCCTTCGTTCCAACAATATTAATGTTATGATATTTGTGTGTTAAAGTTTACCAATAAAGAATTGCAACGAAACCCTGTGCCTCGTCTTACATGGGTTTTAGCGGCCACAGCTGTAGAAGATAGAACGGGACAGCCGTTCTTACAAGCCGGTAGGATTTATGTTCCTATCCGGGCTCCTGCAGAAAAAAAAAAACAATCGAAGAAAAGCAATACTAAATCTGAAATGTGCCGCGACGTCGTAGCAGCGTGGATCATCTTTCTAGACGGTTCAATGAACCGATGTGCGCTCCTTTTCCGAGTGGGGAGAAGCTCGCCCCCGTTGTGGCTTTTAGAAGCGAAGAGTGTTTGCGTTCTGCGGAGTGATTAAACGAAAGGGTCGTTATCTGTGGTGCTTTAGAATGGAAATTATTTTCATGTGCTGAAGTGAATGTTGATAGAGTAATTTTTAATGTGTTATTCCAAAATGGTATTATTTCGAATTTTCTTCATAAATATCTTATAATTATATGAATATCTTTTTCTCCCGTTGGGTTTTTTTTACATGATATTGCTTTAGAATTTATTATGATATAAATTGATCATGTGCTTTGGAAGAATAAGTTATTTATTTGATGATATATTAATTATCGGTTTAAATTTTTAAAAGGGATCTTGTCAGCACGGGTTTTTTTTTTTTTGACATTAAGATGTTTGAAATAGTAAATTTATCAATGTGCTGTGTAATTGAAATTATGGTATATTTTTTGCAGTATTATGAATAGTTCTGTATATATTTTAGATGTTATGCATTTGTTTACGCGGAATATTTTTGTTGTTAAAGTGGGAAGGTAAAAAAGGAAAAATGTCAAAAATTTGTGTGTTATTAGAATTATGTTATTACGTAGTGGTAAAATGAGCAAGACCATTGAAAATGAAAAAAATTCTGACTTAGAGTCTTCCCACAAAGAAAATTCAAACATGGATGGAGATAACTTAAACCGTAAGGATGCGGAAACTCAAGCAGAGGCAACTGCCGATTTAAGCTTAATAAAAATGGATTCAGAATGTCAAACGATTAGTGATAAAATAAAAGAGATAAGTTTGGCAGATGGCTCTTCTACTTCAAAAATTGAAATAAAAGACAAAAATTCGGGTAGCTCACCTGAAATTTTATTATTTGAACCAGAGTTAGGGATAAATTTTTCAGCATGGTTAGCTCACTTTAACCAGCAAACGGCTCAGAACAATTTAAATGATAATTGGAAATTAAAAAATTTTCAGAAGTTTATTCGCGGGTCAGCCTTAAAGCTCTACATCAATCAATGCCTTTGCTGTAATTCCTTTCATGAAATCATTCAAATTTTTGAAGAACATTACTTTACTCCAGCAAGTAGTTTTCTTGATTTTCAAAATTTAAGATTTTCTGGAAATCCGAAAGAGTTGTACTCCTATTTTACTGAAAAAGTAGAAATGGGAAGAAAAATAAAACTTAGTAATCAACATATCCTTGAGGGGCTTTCAGTGGGGCTACCTGCCCAAGTTAGGGCATTTTTGGTAATAAAAGAGCCAGAAACTCCCACCGAATGGCTTCAGGTAGTTTCAAAATTAATAAATGAAGTTCCACATGAAACACCCAAGTCCGCTTATAAAGGGGAGCAACAAAATATTTTTAGGGTGAAGCCCCCCTTTTATCAAAATTGGATGCCAAAAAATCATGATCAAAGTAATTTTCGTCAACAAATAACTATTCTCGTCAAGATAGTAACAATGTATACCAACCTAATTTTTACCAACAGAATAAACCTAGGTTTGTAGGTCATAATGAAAGACAAAATGCAGTAAAAAGACAGACTGCACATTTTTCGCAGGAGTTACCCCCTAATCCTTGTAAATTTTGCGCACAACAAGGAATCTCCAACGCATATCATTGGGGACAAACTTGTGTGAATAAGCCAAATACATCGAATGCTGGATTTAAACTACCGCCTCAGCAAAAAGATAATCAATTAAGAGAAGAAAATGAGAGAGTTAACGAAGTATGACAATTAATAATACCCGGGTATATTATTAAAAATGAGGCGAAATTTAAAAATGATTATCAACTATCTAATGACGCGTACACTCAAAATACAAATTCGAATTTAAAGACTATTTATTTAAATGTTGATACCGGTTCAACATTAAATATCATCCCGAGTGCAATTGCAAAAACATTAAATGTTTCGATTAAAGAAAAAATCGCTGTAAAAATAAAACAAACGAAGGGAATGCTACAGCTTAACCAAACGTGTATTCTTTACCTTAAGGTCGGCAATATAGTTAAACCGGTGGAATTTTATGTTCTAGACACCGATTTACCTTATGCCATATTAGGTTTAAAGAGTTGCGGGGGATTTCGTTTGGTCATAGATTGTGTAGGACATGTCGTTATGCAGGATCAGAGAAGACTGATCACCTTTTCTGATTCCGAACCGAATGACTTGTCTTTGCATATTTTACCTGAAATCCTAGTTAGGAACTGTGGAAATAAAGTAAAAGAAAATAAAAACGAAAATAATAGTACGGGAAAAATACGCAAGAAAATTGATAAGGAAATTAAAAGAGTGAAAGATCCGAAAGAAAGTAAAACTAAGGAAAGGGTGACGGAATTACATTATAACGAAAATGAAAAGAAAAAGAGTAGCACGGAAAAGAAAACTTGTCAAGAGAAAGATAGAAATGAAAAAATGAGTTGCGAAAAGAATAATCATTTTCGTATTTCGTCCGATGTTTCTGGGACTGGTTGCGGCATTGGAGGCCTACAATGTCGCGATCCTGTCGATGGACATTCGGAATTTGAGGAAAATTCAAAGTTAAAAGAAATATTGCGAAATTACGAGGATATATTTTCCAAAAATAAATATGATGTTGGAACAATTAGAATTGAACCTCAACGGGTAAGGTTAACATCCGACTTACCGGTGTCGTTAAGGGCATATAAAACTTCCCCAAAGCAACAAGAAGAAATTGAAAATCAAATTCAAGAGTTATTAAAGGCTAATATAATAAAAGAAAGCTCATCGCCGTATTCTGCACCTGTTACACTAGTTTTTAAAAGAGACGAAAATAAAAAAAGTCGATTATGTATAGACTACAGAAAATTAAATCAAATTACTAAGTCCGACGCAGAACCATTACCCCTGATAGAAACACTTGTAGATAAATTAGGGAAAAGCAAATATTTTACCAAATTAGACATGGCTTCCGGATATTGGCATATACCAATTCATCCCGACGATACTGAAAAGCTCGCTTTTGTCACTAATAGTGGCTTATATGAGTGGAACAAATTACCCTTCGGGTGGAAAAATTCAGGAAGTATTTTTCAAAGAACTTTGCGTCGAATACTTACAAAACATAAAATAAAATTTGCAGCCAATTACTTTGATGACATAATAATTTTTTCTGAAACCCTTTCAGAACATTTAGATCATATTCAACAAATGTTTGAGATATGCAGACAGGAAGATTTAAAGTTAAAAGCATCAAAATGTTCTTTCTTACAGACTAAAATTGAATTTTTAGGGTATGAAATTTGTAATGGTATTGTAACGCCCGATAATAGTAATATTGAGGCTATTAAAAAATTACAACCGCCTAAAAATGTTAAATCTCTCCAAAGATTTCTGGGGTCAATAAATGTGTACCATAAATTTATAGATAAATATGCAACTATTAGAAATCCATTAAACCACTTGCTAAAAAAAGATACAACTTGGCAATGGACTGACAAATGCCAAGAAGCATTTCAAGTTTTGAAAAACTCTTTAATTTGTAAACCAATTTTAAAAATATTTGATCCTAAAAAAGAATGTCATATTTGTGTTGATGCAAGTCAAACTGGTGTGGGAGCAATATTAAAACAGCCAGACAGTTCGGGTGCCTTACATCCCATAGCTTTCCATTCCCGCTCATTAAAAGATTACGAGAAGAATTATAGTATTACTGAGTTGGAATGTCTAGCTGTTGTGGATGCTTTAAATAAGTACCACCACTACCTCTTTGGCCAAAAATTCGTCATACATAGCGATCACGCGGCGTTAGTTTGGCTCAAAAATGTAAAAAACTTAAAAGGTCGTTTGTTCCGCTGGTCCTTACAATTAAGTATGTATGACTATGATATTAAATATACGAAAGGCACCACAAACTTCGAGGCTGACATGCTCTCAAGAGATATACCTGTAAATAATGAATGTGTTGAAAAAAATATAGGAAACCACGTTTCGCATCTACTGCAATTGGATGAAATTCAAGAGGCTCAAAAAAATGACAATTTAACTGGTAATTTTGTCGAAATTAATAACGTGTTATGCCTGCGTAAAAAGGGTTTTACTAAAATTGTTGTTCCTTTTTCTTTACGCCGTAAATTACTTGAGACTGTCCATGAAAAGTTTGGACACCCAGGAATTCAAAAAACAATTAATTTACTTACGCCTGTATATTATTGGCAAAATATAACACTAGATATAACTGGATTTAACAAACATTGTCATATTTGTCAGGTAAACAAAAAGCCTCGACAAAAAAGATTTGGCCTTTTACAGTCTATGCCTCCAGTTGATAAACCATTTGATCTCGTTGCAGTAGATAGTGTGGGTGGTTTCAACTACTACAATTCCACGAAAAAATATTTAACATTGTTTATAGATCATCATACTAGATACATGTGGTCTTTTGCATCAAAATCAATCACTACCGAAACTTACGTCAACTTTCTTAAACAAATTTTCAGTGTTCAAATACCTAAAAGTGTATTAAGTGATAGAAATCCATCATTTACTTCATCTCATTTCAAGAAATTTCTAAAGCACCACAAAATTAAACAGCTTTTAACCACAGCTCATAGACCAGAGACAAATGGTAAGGTGGAACGTCTGAACCAAACAATAGTCACTCGCCTAAAGTGCAAAGTGAACGCAGCTTCTGGAAACGTGCCATGGCCTAAATTATTAGAGCAGGTGACTCAAGAATACAACCTAACTCCACACTCAGTTACGAAGTTCCCACCTGCGTATTTAATGTACGGTACAGTGCCTTTTCAAAATCCAGTAAATGAAGACATTTATCCTCCTGTTGAGGAAGCTAGAAAACTGGCAGTGGAAAGAACTAAAGAGTATCATGAAAAAAATAAAATATATTACGATGCCAGATTTGTCGACAAAACTTTTAATGCAGATGACTTTGTGATATATGAAGAATTCAAATATCCGAATTCACGAAAACTTTCGCAACCGTTCAGTGGACCATATAAAATTCTTCGAAAAGTTACGGACGTAAATTATGAAATCAATAAACCAAATGCACACAACAAAGAAAAATCAGACTTAGTACATGTGTCAAGATTGAGGAAATATTACCCACCAACAAATTTCAAACTATCACATGAATAATGTGATATAAGTCATTGACTTTTGAACTGCAACAGAATAATCCAACTGTAATTAAACTGAACTGTAAATACAATTTTGTAAATATCGTTTAGTAAGAGTATAATAATCTGTGATGAAAATGTTCAGTAATTTTTGTAACTGTATAGTATTTCATTCAAAATGTGATATGTTTATATAAAATTTAATACATAAATTTATGTGGGGAAAAGGGCTGCAGATATTTCACTTCTTCAATATTTAAAGTAATAGAACTTTTGGGGAGGGGGGATGTAATATGGAAAAATCCTTTGTATCCTTTGTCAGGCTGTGATATGGAGAAGTCCTTTGTCTCCTTTGTCTGGCTTTTTCCATATTAAACTTGACAACTCAGGGTTGTCTCACTCATAAATTTCTCTAACGCGTTACCATATATGGTCATGCCTAAGCTCAAGTTGGTTTCCCTCATTAATTCCCTCCAGACTATTTTTTTCCCCGTAGACTTAGGCCAGCCCCTGTCTACGGCATTAAAGCCAATAATATATTTTATTTTCCATATGGCCCTCCTATTTAAACCACGTGCTATCACGTGGTGTAGGGAATGTTGTCTGCAGTCTAAGAGATTTTCCCCCATATAAATACGACTGCCCGAACGAAAATCGGGGTTCTTGCTTCTTGAAACGTGCTGATGACTTCATGTCCTTCGTTCCAACAATATTAATGTTATGATATTTGTGTGTTAAAGTTTACCAATAAAGAATTGCAACGAAACCCTGTGCCTCGTCTTACATGGGTTTTAGCGGCCACAGCTGTAGAAGATAGAACGGGACAGCCGTTCTTACATATATATATTTTTGCATTGAAGCAAAGGTGCCACGTAACTCCAAAACGACTTTGTCTGAACTTTTAATTTGCTATTTTGTGCTTTAAAACGTTGCTGTTTTGTTCATTTTTCTCACAAAAGGCAAACTGTTTACTTCTAAGAGAATAGGATGTCTAACAGACAAATTTTCAAACAGCTTCTTCAAGACTTTTAACCTTTTTACATTCGCATTAATCATTTTCATCTACTCGGAAATTAACCGAATACTAGCATAGTTCTAAAAAAATGGCGTATAATACTTCATTTAAAAAGTACTTCGTTTATTAAAAAATGTTTTATTGAATTGAAAATCTAATACACTAAATATAGTTTAATATACAAAATATTAGCGACAGAAATAATCCTTTTTTGTATCTTACAAGAATAATATATCGCTTTTATTTTCTAAATCTAAGAAAATGGCCAAGCAGGAAAAACACACTTTTACCGATAATGGAGATGTTATAGTATAAATCAAATATCTGTAGTTTTCTCATGTGCCGAATTCATGCTGTTTTATTTTGCAAATTTTCAAATGGGACAAAACATTTTAGAGAATACGACACGCAAAATTAAAGAAATAAAAACCTCCAGTACTCCTCTAAAGACTATAAATAAATGGAGTATATTGAACATCTATAAATGGATTAATTGAGCTTAAAAACATGAGTCTAAATGTCCAAAGCATTCTAAAACCAATATGTCCCAGATTTTGTAGTTCAATGGGGGTACTTAATCTTCCTGTTTCTACACTTAAATATTGCATGATAATGTTAAAATCGAAAGTTATCTTTTGTAATTTCTTCATTTACTCTATTGCAATTTATTTAATGTACTTCGCCTGTTCAGCAAAAATTATACTCAAGTCATTTTTCTGTCAGTACGAAAATTCTTGGCAGTTCAGCTGCAACGCTAATATTTGATGCCTCCGGAGATAAAATTAACATCATTTAAAGTACTTCTCAGATGTTCCATTCTTTTTGCGAAAAATATTACTTAAAATAATCGTCTGTTTAAAAGTAGCAAAAGGCGAGAGATAACCTCCACATCCTGCAAAAGCGTGAGGCATTTATACATAACAAGTGAAATACAGTAACATCTTTTAGTATATTTAAATAACAAGAGTTCTAACGGCGAAACATATTTTTCTTCTGAAACTTAAGGAATTCAAGATAAATGTTTCTCTTCAACTAAATGAAGTAAGTTAAGATGATGTCAGTTTAACTTCAAAATTAAACTCCTTTCTTTAAAAGTTTCTTAGCTTCTTAGTAATTACACTTGAAGAATACTTTTGCGCTTGCAAAGTAAAGTCATTCTTTTTTTAAATTTCAAGTATTACTGACATTTTTTTCCTTTTAATGATTCAAAAATAGAGAGTTTCATAAATTGGGGAACATTTTGCGCAATAAAAATTTTTTTTTTCCAAGGTACAAATTGCATTCCTGAAAATACCGGGCTCATTTTTTTCACTTTTTAACTTACTGACTTCATGGAATATTGAATATATTTCCTTTATTACAAACATTGATTTTTAGTTTAGTTAGGTATAGTTTCTCTTTGGAGAGAATTTTCATAAAGTTTGACTCATTAAGTTTTGCGTTTTTCTTTCTTCATTAGTTTTTTTTTTACAAGTCTCTTATTTTTGTTTTTCACAAAGACATATTACGCCTAATATAGAAAAAACTTGCTCAAATATCTTAGAAAAGAAATTGCCGTAGGAACACTTTTATTTTTAAGTGTATTCCATTTTCAACTAATTCCTTATAAAACGACTTGTGTGGTCTATCATAACTTATTTCCCCGGAACCAGGATTCCGCGGCTTCGAAAGCGGCGATGGAGTCACTGCTGAGATAAATCAGGTAAGGTGATGCAGTCTTATACTCATCAAATTCACTTATAGGACATTTCTTGGCTTTCTTCTGTGCAATACGCTAGTGCGGTAAGCATTAGGCATCGATGCAGGAACACGCTATTTCCTGGGGTGCTTTGCACCAAAAATAAACATGTTAGGCGGAATGGGGGGGAAGGACGAAACTTCCATAACAGTCATTAACCTGCACTGGTAAAATAGTACCCTTGAAAGAATTATTTCTCGCCAGCAGTAACTATATTTTTTAGACGTATAGTTAGATTTTTAGAGTCTCTTGAATGTGAGCCGGTTTTATGTAACCCTTATTATAATCGATACGTTTTTGTGGCAAGAGTTTTATTGATAACTTATTAGATATTTCATTAATTGATTAGTTTGTAGAAAAAACATATATAATGATCAATTTCTTAAATATAACGTTCAGATATCCCGCAGGGTGGCGTAGTGGTAAGACGCAGACCTCGTACGCCCAAGGTCGCTGGATCAAACCTGGCCCAAGTCGGTGGATTTTCAAGATGTAAATTGACAGCGCTCATGTCGTATGGTTAAGCAGCATGTTAAAGATCCCTTGAGTATCCGTTTATCTCGGCTACTCTAGGCTAAATTAAATGCCTAGTGCAGTTTGCATCAATTAGAGCTCAGGTACCCCTATTTAGGGGGAAACTGAGCGTCAAAAATTCGCGGCTATGGTACCAAACTCGTCGTGGTGCCACTGAAAGAGTTGGTACCAATCTCTGGGAAAGCCCTTGGTCTACAATGATAAAGAACCAATACTACGCAGAGCTCATTTGAAATAATAGAAATAATAATAATATTCAGATGCAAAGAGGCTGTTTTCATTAGCATTTTTAGGGATTGGTATCCTACATTTGCTATATGATAGCGTTTTGAAACCTTGTGTAGTGTTATAAGATGGTCATAGAGTAAAGTTCAATAAATGAGAAATAAATATCAATAAAGTAAAATAAATGAATGCACCAGAGTAAAAATAAAACAACATAAGTAGAAAATTTAGAATTTTTATGCAACACGAATGAGTGCGAAATACTATCAATTGCACCAAAATCACGATAAAGATTGGTACATCACTTAAATACTTCGGTACGTTACATTGTAGAGCTGAATATATTCACCTCTTAGGTACATTCTGGGAATTAAATTTCTTAGCTACTGCAAGTGATAAATGAACGTAAAAGTGCATTGTGCAATACAAGATACGAAGTGAAAACCAATGTAAATAAATGAATCAAAGCTTTTCACAAAATGAAATACGTGATTTAGGTTTTAGGCTGAAAATAGTGGCTTTATCTAAAAGTGTTTGCAGGTGAATTTTTAAACCAGTAAGGTAAAGAATAATTCCTTAATGTCAATTTCAATTTATCGAAAAATTTTAATATTAAAAAGAAAGTCTGAGATATAGACATGTTATTTAAAAACTTCAGCTGCTGTTGGGTTATAAAATTGGAGATTAAAACAAAAAAATAAATGAATACGTAAAATGGAAAAATAAATAATTTATTTTAAATCCTCCTCCCCACACACATAAATGGGTATGCAAATAAACACGAATCCGTTACTCTAAATACTTTTATGTTGAAAACCAAGATAAAAAACGACAATAATTCTAAGCTGGAATCTTCGTCTTTTGAAAAGGAAATGCTCTAAGCAAAATATTTAAATTTTAAACGAAAGTAGGGCATGCAAGTGGTATCGTAGTTAAACGCGCCGTGGGAAAAAGTTTACCCACAAAAGATATGCAAACGGAGCTCCAAATATTTAATTAAAATGGAAATCTCAAGACTGCTAAGTTTAAAGAACATGTCTTGCTAAAGAAACGGTGCTATTTTATGCAATTTTCTGAAAAACTATAATTCTTTAAAGTTCAGAACGAATTTTCTCATCTTTCATTTGGAATAAGCAAATATTGAATATTTTATTAAAGGAATATAAAATTTATTTGGCATGCTGAATTTTAAGTCTGACGTGAAGATATGTTTTTCTATTGTGCTTTAATTTATTTATAGAGATAACACGACAACAGCTTTCATTTCAAAAATTGATGATAAGAAATATGAGACTTAGGAAAATAAATAGTACATGAGTTTTTACTAATATATCCTCTCAATGATGTGCATTGAGAATAATACTCTGAAAGAGAATAGGACACTGAAAATATTTGAATAATTTCGGAACTTATTAAAATGTAGTTCTTTAGTACATGTTTAAATTGCGCCTTTCAACAAATATTAGGGAAAAATTTCTTCAAGAAAAAAATGTTTCCGTATGCAAATTTAAAGCTGATTTCTTGTACCGTTCTTTATATTTTATAATTTTTAAAACAATATTTATTTGAAAAAGATCCAACTTCTTCAATCTATGCATAGACATATATTCCGAGATGGTTAATCTATTGGTTCCCAACTGGTGCTTCGCGTACTTCAGGGGGGTCGCAGGTGTATCAAGCGAGTAAATTATATTGTTGTTTCATTTGAAAATTTGGAATTAAATCCATGCTTCAGACCAATTACCAAAATTACACTGATGAAACCAAAACACATAAAATCAATAATACGCATAAAACCAAATCAATAATCACATAAAAATAAATAACTTTTACAGATTGTCTGTCGAAATATATGATTGAACATCCAATCGTAGAAGCTATTGTGATATGTTTAGGGAAATTCAAGGTTGAAAGTAAACTAGCATGTTTTACTGATTCATAAACATTTTTTAAGACAACAACTGATCCGAAGGCATTCCACAGTAATTACTTGTATGGCTCAATAGGCAGACCTTACATCTTAGGAAACTTCTAAAATGTTGCTGTTCCGGATGTTAATCAATAAGAAATCCAGAAAACTACAACCACTTAACATGACGAAAGTTGGACATTGTTCTTGTTCCGATTCTCAATTCTCAGCGCAATATTTTCTATGCAAAGATTCGAGCAAATATGCATTATCTGTACCAGAACTGAATAAGCATAATTGTATTACAGAGAACAATAAAAAATAATGCATATATTTGCAACATACAATACTTGAAACAGATACTTTGAACGAATAAATATTTCAGGGAAATTATATTTGTCTATTTTAGTGTTGTCGTCACTAAGAAACATTATTATTCAAATTGTATTCTAAGCTATGTTATTCTGTTCTAAATTTATACAGAAGTTCCTTGATTCAGTAAAAGTTTTATCTAGATTTGGAAACCATTATCGGAACATATAACAATGCACCGCTGCTTCTAAATGCTGAAAGCGTTAACTAAATAAAGTTACGAAAGATTAGCATAAAGGAAAGGAATATCTTGAACGTCGTAGAATGAAAGTATAATATAAGACTTTTGAAAGTTTGTTTCAAAAGTTATTTAAATGCATTTAAGATTGTTATTTCAATTGTAACAACGAAAAAATAGAAATAAAGGAATTAAAATAAAAACATATATTAATCAGTTAGTTTTGTATTTCTAGTTTTCATTATCTAATAACTAATCATGTTTTAATAAACATGTTTGTTTGTATCAGACATATTTATGCCTTTCTGTAAAATCGAAACATCAAACTGAAAGGCATAGAAATTAAGTAAATATAGGACATCTGTTCTTAGTTCAACGATTATTACAAAAACCTCAACATCAAGAAGTGCGCATTGCAAAATTCAAAACCGAACCGTTTTTTAAGACGGGCAGTAGAACGTTCTAGCCAAAAATTTAGTTTTGATTTTTGCAATTAATCTGAGAATGCTTAACAATTTGAACTAGGGACACGTTGCACAATTAAAACCCGAACAGTTTTTCAAGACGGGCATTAGAAAGTTTTAACCAAAAATTTAGTTCTCATGTAACTGGAATTTATCTAAAAATGCGTAACAATTTGAACTACATACACATTGCACAGTGCAAAACCTACTCGTATTTTAAGACAGGCATTGAAAAGTCTTCGCCAAAAAAATAGTTCCCGTTTTAATTAGAATTTATCTGAGATTGCCTAACAATTTGAACCCCGTAATAACATGCGGGTACTGGGTGCTATTACTTTTAAGCACACTTACAATTTTGTTCAATTAATATGGAATTGTCTCACATTTTAGTTCAGTTATTTGCTGGAACCGTCTCAACTAACTTGCCACAATTTCACATAAAAATATATACATATATAATAAAAAAAGAAAAAACACAGAAAAACGTGTATAATTCTGAATTTAATGACATTTTCCATGTCTTTGAGCTACAGGCCTCTTTTCATTGGAGGGTACGAAATGTCTAATAATAACACATTATAAATAATAGATTTGAAACTGAATTCACTGGAAATTTAATTTCCCCTTTATTAATTTCCCTTGTGTAACACCCAAAATCGGCCCTAATTTAGATATAAGATTTGTCCACCTTTGGTTATGCTTTTCTTCAGCATGTTTTGGCTTAGATTGATTTCGCAGTTGATTATCTTTTATTTTAAGTGGCAAAACATGTTGACGAGGTATCTCTTTTCCTTCTGTATTCCGGTTTGCTTAATTTTGTAGCTTAAATATCTTGAGTGGAAGTTTTTTTTTTTTTTTTTGAGGATTTCCGTAGCATCGCTATATAATACTATTATAATGTCTCAATGAGAAACCCTTGTAAGTATTTTCGTATTGCCATCAAACCTTTTGACAACAAATTTACGAAACATGTGCAAATTTTTTGTCGCAAGGCCAACACAAAATGTGCATAAGTCATTGTGAATGAAGGAGATGAAATCATCTATGTGCATTCGATTATGTTTCAAAACAATACAATACAATACAAAATGTACACCAACAACAGGCGCTAGGCCCAACAAGGTTGATGAAAAGATGGCATAAAAGAAGTAAAAAGGATTAAACATACTATTTCTTTTAACGCAAAACTTTTGTTTTGAAAAAAGCGACTTTTCTACTGATTTAGGAAATGTTTCGGGAGATTTGATAAACAGATAACCTTTACCTCAAGAAAAAGGTCCCGAAAAAATGGAGATAAAAATACAACGAAAGAAAAGAAGAAACCGCTTCAGTACTATGGAAGTTTCTGCGTAATATTCCTTAAATTGATATGTTTCATTAGATTGTGCCTTTGTGCTAATCTTGCAACAAAGTTTTTTTTTCTTCTCAATTTAAGAAAAAGTTACTTTTATGCGTTTTGACGTTTATTCAAAAGGACTTGATCTTTTTTTACTTACAATATAAAAAAAAAAACTAAAGCTTGTTTGGGAGGAATTTATACGCAATAAACGATAAAATTTAAGAACAGAAGTTCCGAAGTTGGCTATTGGGGTATTTATTGTCAACTGCACCAAAGTGTTGTGCTTTTGTAATTTCATCAAAAAGTTCATAAAATCAAGTGTCTGCTGCGTTATTATATACATTAATCTCAGAAAAATCAAAGTTTGTAGTATGTGTGGGCTGAGTACCGTTTAAGGCCACACATTTTAAGGCCTTATTATATAATTACTTAGAAGAGCCTTATTATATAATTACTTAAAAGAGCCTTATTATATAATTACTTAGGAGAGCCCTATTATATAATTACTTAGGAGAGCCTTATTATATAACTACTTAGGAGAGCCTTATTATATAATTAGTTAGGAGAGCCTTATTATATAATTACTTAGGAGAGCCTTATTATATAATACGTATGGGATTCATTCCCTAACAAAGATGGCACCAGATCAGTGTATGGGGCTGATTGAAAGACTTGAAGGTTGACGCAAAGCAGGACATAAAACGCTACAGACGTATAGTAGATAGAGAAACAACGCAACGGCGAAAATCAACGTGACTAATTTTATGATCTAAGAGCACTATAATTATCGAAGACGAACTATGAAAGAATGCAATGTGTTTTGATGAATCTGTATGATGCACAAATAGTTTTTAATTATAATTTTAACCTTAAAGGTTAACCTTTAATTGACTGTTTACATTAATAGACACCAATGCCACCCATATCTTTGTACATGACTGTAGACGTACTAGACTACAAGAAAGTAGTAATTGGCGAGCAAGCGCAATGAGCTTGGATCGCGAAGCGATCCGAATGGGACTAAGGCTACTATATTGGCTCCTATTGTATATTGTCTCCTATTGTATATGAGGCTCCTATTGTATTCTGTAGTGGCTCTAAATGGGACTGCTTGCAGTTCCGGTCGGAGGTTAAAGAGCGATAGCGAGCAGGAGGCGGGCTCCCTATTAGTATTAAAAAACAAACGACTACTTTGTCTGAAAGGAGTAGTATCCAACTAAAGTGATTATTGACATTCAGATATGGAGCCGAAATTGCATCCTTACTAACTCAACTTTACCCTGTAAACCACCTATTTATGTACGTATCAATATCTTGAGCGATATTTGCTCACGCGCGGGAACTACGAGAGACTATCATAAAAAATCATGCACTTCAAACGGCACTGGGTATATTATATAACCTGGAGAAACGGTAACGAGTGAGCAGTGTCTTGAGCCAATGAAATATTTCTTTTTCTATATTTTTGAGTGAAAACGATACGGGTATTTGCCAATACCAGAATCTTAGAGTTTCGTAAAACATTGCTAAGAGTTCTGCAAGAAAATAATTTTTGATTGTATTAGTCTGTTCAAAAAAAATAAATCTATTGGTAACTTTAATCTTTTGGTTAACAGTGTGACATTTATTTTCAATGTCATATCCTAGTAATATTAATATTTATTTGGTCAGTTATTTGTGCATATTTAAGCTGTGACTCGATCTTTCAGAAAAGAACAAACTCCGAAATTTTTCTAATTTTTGTCATTATATAAGGGCTTCCAAAATGTTTAAAAAAGAGGTATTTTTTTGTAGTCATTATCTTTTAATATAAGTGTTGAATATTAAGAAAATGTTTGCAAGAAATATTTTTACAAGGGAGAATTTCCTGGAACTTGGACATTGTCAAAGGAATTACGCAAATGTGAAAAAAATACGGAAACGCTTCTCTTATTTTATGACAGAGAAATTCTCCTTTTGCTCCTTAAGAAGAAGAAATAAACAACAACAAATCAATACCTACATAAATATATAAAATTCTATAAAATGAAGGTATGGTTTAATAAGATAAGAAAATTATTATTACCGGTAAACTGCTCTCTTTAGAAAAAAAAATCAGCAAAAGTCAATCTCATTTAATTTTTGTCGGCATATATTCATGTCTTTGAAAAGCTCTTTAGTCAAATATTTGTCTTCCTTATTCTTTCTCTAACAAGATTATATATGGCTTTCGATGGCTTAGCTGGAAAGTACGTCAACATATTTTTTGTTTGCGCAAGAGACTGAAGATGATAACACAAGAGATTTACAAGATTTACATTTGAGCCCAAAATTGAAATACTTTGGAATGACATGATGAAAAATGGCTGCATTTGGAGAATTCGATAGCTTTTCATAGGTATCCTTCTGTATGGCAAGCATAAAGAGATTTGCAGCTCTCTTGTGATAGTTTAAGGCTTTCTCTATTGATTTACTAATGCATAAACACGTCAACATTATTTTGGTGAATAATTTGTAATTAAAGGGCGAAAAACCAGTTTTATTATAATCAGTAACTTTTCTCAAATATTCAAGTAAAGGTCTGTCACAGGTTTAATTACTCATTATTTAATAAAGATATAAAGACCAATGCCATTTATGTACGAAGCATTATAGTACGAAGATGTATCAAATGAAACCCTTAAAAGTGCTATAAATTTGTGAAAATTTGTAAGATTGATCTGATAAATTTGATTGATCTGATAAGATTGATCTGATAAATTTTCTTTGAAGTTCACACAATGACCACCAGTTGTGGTAGTGACCTTGCTACACACACACCATCAGTAACATATGTTACAATACGGCTGTATCACTATGAATATGCACCACGTTAGAACTACGATTAGTGATTCGCTTCTTGCGTATTGACCAATAAGGATGTGTCAAACCAATAGAAATCCATCTCAGGATGACAGTACAGTATGGTGATTCGTTTTTGTCTTTACAACAAGTGTATGAGCGTCCACTCATACACTTGGCAATTTCATTAAGTGTTATACGCCTGTTATCCATAACAAGTCCTTCCGCCTGAGCAATGTTTGTCTGTCACTACGCGGTGAGCCTGACCAGGTCATTAGGCGACCTCTATTGATACGATACCACTTATAAACGTGCTGCATCACTCATATACTTGCTGCAGGGGCAAACATGAGTCACCATACTGTACTGTCATTCTGCGATGGATTTCTATTGGTTTGACACCTTCACTACTCAAGAAACGAATCACTGAGACTGATCGCTGTTCTAACGTGGTACATGTTGATAGTGGTGCAGCCATATTGTAACTAATGTTACTGCTAGGGTGTGTGTACAAAGGTCACTACCACAGCTGGTGGTCATTGTGTGAACTTCAAGGAACATCCCTGCCATCTACCAGATCAATCCGATAACTTTTCGGAACTTTACAGCACTTTTAAGGTTTTCATTTGATACACCTTTGTATATAATAACATTTTTTAATAATTGATTAACGGTGCCAATGCTGCCATAGAAAATTTCCTTTATTTTGAAATTTCTTTTTTTCCATTTTTTTCTGTGGTAAATACCGTCTGGATGAAGATGGATATTCACCTTGTTCAGAGTATATGACCGTCAACCTTGGAAATGCCCATCTTTTCAATCAACTTGTGACCTCCAGCGAAATTGGTACATTATTGCTCTCTTCCAACTTCTCATTCTCGGGAGAGAATTCAAAGCAGAACATATTTCTTTGAAAAAAGATAGTAAAAACAAACGATCAACTGGTATATGACTAAATCATTCCCCCCTTCAATTCAGCCTCCAGGTTCTCTAGTCTGGCGCACTGAGTACTTTGGATCTCACGCTTGTACCTCCTAATGAATATGAAATTTTCAAGTATTGGCATGTGGGAAAGGACCTTGCAAACGATCATTTTCCGGTTCTTTTCAGAATTTACAGAATTGGAATCGGAGGATTTCAATGCCCTCACTTTTTCTTATTTCATTAAGGTCCGCTCCTTGTCCCCAGTTTAAAGAACTTATCAAGGATGTAAATTGTCACCAAACACACCTTTGTAGATATAGAAGAGCTCGCAGCAGTGATTTTATCTGCTGTCTCTGAGAGTATTTTCGTGCTAATTTTGTCAAACAGCATAATTCCACTCTGTTAACAAAAAAACAAAGTTTCGAATAGCTTTATTTTTTTACTTTAAAGATAATTTTTACAATTAAGACTTGATTTCCTGTGGAAACCTTAACAATGTTTCCGCAAAAAGTAGGTTCCGAAAAGACCTGGTTCGGAAACGCTGTTTTATGTTGTGATTTTTCGTAAGTTCGTTTCATAAGAAGTATAAGTCATGCAGATGAAATTAAAAGAATATGAAAAAAAGCATTCACATGAAATATTTTTCTTTTCGTGAAATATTGCTGTAGATATTTTTCTTTTTAAATTCTTTTCTTAAAATAAGTTCAACAGTACTGGTATGCAAGTAATCTAACATCAGACCTGTGGCGTCCGTTTTTTTGTAATGTAAAGCTCTGACAGCTTGATTGCGATGAGTGTCCATGTCTTTCATATGCGTTAAGTTCTGCTACATCACATTTAATGAAAAGAAAAGTATTGTTTATGATTCAAACTCACAAGACCATGGATTAAAACTCGACTGAACTGCAGGTTTACTTTTAGATGGTCAACGTGGAAGCGTCTCTGACTACAAACACTGACAATTTGACGAGCTTAAGTATGACATCGGTTATAACGTTCATGAATCCCTGTTTAGAGCAGATTGCCATTAAAAATAAAGTTGATTCCCGCTATTTTAACGTTATATAGGAATGGGCCTTATTGGTTTTATGTCCATTTTTCCAACATTTCATTTTTGATTTAAATGTTCCTGAAGTTAAAATGCTAAAAACTAAGGTTAAAAGAAAATTCAATTGTTTCACTGCCAGTATTTATAGCTGGAATCATTGAATTTAGGCATTAATTTTTTGCTATCCATTGTCCGTTTCCCAGATTTCAGCCAATTGGAAACGTAGAAATTTATTTAAAAACAATTCACTACTATCAAAATGCATGTTTCACAACTTTTTTCGGAGCAATTTGGTTATATAAAAGTTCTTACGTGTTACAAATATTTTAGTTTGTTACCACGTGTGACTTGATTTGCAATTTATAGAATCAACTTTAATTATGTTTTAAATACCTTTCCTGAAGCCGTGATAACCGAGTTCAAATACATTTGCAATCATGCAGAAAGTACACGTTTTAAAATATGTCTTTCTTCTTTTCTTAACCTTTTTTAATATCATCCTAATGCAATCTAGTAAATCATTGAAAACTTTAAGGTAGGAAAAAATCGAGTACCGTATTTCTTGAAGCATTTAATCTCTCTGACAGGTATAGAAGCTAGACGAAAAATATACTTTACCAATAAACCGATCAGAACATGCTTACATGAAGGAAATATGAGTAGCTCGCCCAGGAAACAGCATAAAATCAATGCTCTTCCATGTTATTGTTTCAATTTTTTTAAAGAAAAAAAAAAAATGATATGAGTTTTTTTTTTCCTTTCGACCAAAAGAATTTATGTGGAATATAAAGATATGAAGTAATTGTTTTTTGCCTGGGTCTAAAATTTCTAGCTTCACGGATTATAATACGCATTTTTGAATTAGTTTCGAAACTTTACTACTTTATTATGTATGCACATATATATTAAAATATGACAAACTATTTTTAAGATATGGAGCTAAAAAGAACTAAAAAAAGTTGAGACAACAAAAAATGCCATCAATATAAAATTCAAATAGGAATTTCAAAAGTACTGGTGCCTAACGACATTAATTACAGTATACAAACAGCAAGTAAACAGAAATGCATTTGAATTTGTTTATTTTTGATCGTGTAGAATCAAAAATTAAAAATAGTAATATTAAAATGAAAAATTAGAATAAAAACGGATTAGAAGAAGTCAATAGTGTGTAAAGAAAGAAAGAGAATAAAAGGAAAGAAAAAGGAACAAGAAGAGAAAACACAAAGAGGAAAGAAAGTAGGAAAAATAAAATTCTGGAATTTTTTTCGAAACGAAATATAAAGAGACCGTTCATAAATGATGTCACACTTTTTTTCAATGTATTTGACTCCCTCCCCCCTTTGTCACAAAGTGTACCACTGCAACGTACCCCCTCCCCCCCCCCCCTTTGTCACATGTCACTCTATATCACATTAGCACAAAATAGGTTTAATTTGCTGATTTTAAAAGTTTTCATAAAAATCAAAATGTACGATGTCAAACTTCTTCTTACCCCCTCCCCTCCCCTCGTCACAAACTGTCACACTTTCTTGAACCCCCCCCCCTCCCTCCCTTGAAGCTTGACATCATTTATGAATGACCCCAAAAGCATATTTTCTATGTTTGGCGCTCAGCTTTTTCTTCGAAATCCTGAGTGTTCGGGATTTTCTTTTTTGATGTTTATAATTTTATCTCCGATTGCATCAAGCAAGTTTAGTGCTGGACATAGCATTAAAACTTAGAATAAAGCAAAAAAAAAAAAGGGGGGGGAACTGCATCGCTACATGCATAGGTTAAATGTATATTTTATATATGGTTTGAAAGTAATTTAATATGTTGTGAGCGTTCAGGAAAAATTTCCTGGTTCAATAAACAAATTGAAAAGCTACTGCAGTTAACTAGAATTTATGATTAATTATTTCCTAAAATAAATTGAATCCATTGAATTACGAAATCCATTGAATTACGTAAAATAGTTATAGTGTTGTTTACTATTAAACATTTTAAATTGAGAGCGCTCCAAACTTAGTTTTTTTACAGATGACTTTTGGCTGAACGCCGACGAGTTGTGCTTATTTGAGTGTACATGCTTTACTATGAATGCCGGGAAAAGATTTAAATATTTATTGTAAACCTAACGTCTGAACCAGAGTTGTCAAGCGTCCTGGGTTTTCTGGGACAGTCTCGCAGTTCCGTATTTTGAGAAACTGTCCCGCATCCCGGGGAACTTGAATACGGGACAGCGAAAATCCCGTATTCTTGCCAGGATATTGATTTTACCAAATATCGGGAATCCGGTGACCATTGTGTGAAGGGTCTGTACCGGATATCCGGCTATGATGTTTCAAACCTGTAAATTCCATGCAATTTGTGTCCACAGCTTCTAAACACGTAATAAGTTCTTACTTAACATATGTTTTCAAAATAATTTTAAAATCAAAATTAACATTCCGGTAAACCGCCGGATAGCGGATTCCGGATAGTTTAAAATCTTTCGGATCCTAAATATCGGGCAATCCGTATCGAATATTCCGTAACCGGAACCCTCTCCCCCACTCGTCGGTGCACCCTGCCGTGTATTTGTAATTTTTAAATTTTGCAACTCTGTTCTCGTCACGAAATAAAGCATGCAGCAAAATCACGAGAAGAAATAAAATAGTATTTCCATAATTCGAGTTCTTCTAAAACGAAATCCTTCCTAAATAGGATCACTTCATTCTAAACTTTTCTTATAATGCGTTAGCCAATCAAATTCTTTGGGTTAGGTAATGGTGCCCTTCGCTCTTTCAAGAACTATTTAGGTACACATCAGTGAAAATAATTGAGTAGAATAGGGCTCAAAAGAGAGGCAATTTTCTTAATAGGAACTATTTACCGGATTACCGTTGGCGCTGGGAATTATATTGGATGAGTAAACAGGGAACTGAAGCTTATCAGAAGAATTGGAAAGCGCGCATCAGACCCTATTAGGACGATCACATTAGAAAAAGCAAATGATTCTAATCTATGATTCGTCTGTACTTAAGTAAATTGAAGTCAGAAAACAATATTTTAAATCTATTTGAATGCTGGAATTTAAATATCTGTTTGAAATAGTCCATTTCTAAGAGGAAATGTTACCGTAATGTGGATAATAATAATCGAGTGTATTTCGCTTCGTAATATTTTTTATTTAAAGTTTTAAGCAAATTAACCAAGCACTAAGCAAACTGAGAGCGAAATAACGACATTAGTACGATGTGTTTTGCAAATCATATGAGTAACAAATTACGGTACAAGGTCCAGGTACACCAGTGGTCTTCATTATCGACTGAGTGAAGCCTTAGAGCTATCAGTTTTATTCATATATTTATTTTTTCGGGAAGCTCTTTCGATACCTAGAGTTAAAAAATCTAAATAATAATCCAGAAATAGATAAATAGATACAAGTTCTGCATGTAAAAATAAGTTTTTTTTTGTGGCAAATTTAACATAAAATAGTTCCATATTTTACTTACAGATCAAAGATAAACTAGACTGAGCTCTACGGTTACGTTTAGGCTGTTGACATGAAAACGATTCTGACCACATTCACTTGACCATTCGTTGAGCTGAACGATCTGTTCTCCGGCCAAGTGGTTTTCCATCTATGCTGTTTGTCCCAGAGTTGAACCAAAGTGATGTAATTTTACCGTGATAATAATAAATGACGCCAAATGCAGAGCTCCCGTCATATCTAACTGCCTTATTGATGTGCTAATCCGTAGCTAGTATTATTAATTCAACTTTGTAGTTTCATAAAATAAAAACTACACCAATATACTCCAAAAAAAAAAAACCCGTAATATTATATTTTAGTTCTGAAAACGAAAATAATGACATTTAAAACCAAAGAAACAGTACGAAAAAAAGACTTATAGTGAAACTATTGAACAAATAAAGCATTTTAACAATCGAGGTTGTGTCGTCACCATTGACTACAATAATGATGTTCCAAAAAAAAAAAAAAATGTTGCATAAGCAGGGATGTCACACTTCTTGTTACCCCCTCCCCTCCCCTTGTCAGACTCTGTCACAATTTCATGACCACCCCCTCCCCCCTCGAAGCGCGACATCATTTATGAATGATCCCTATGGCTTGTATGCTCTCGGCTAAATTAACTTCCTAATGCAATTTCGCATCAACAGATTCCGAGTGCTCGACCTTTTATACGTGGAGAAACTGGACATCAAAATTCTCATGTGGCGATTCAACCATACTCATCGTGGTGTCGCTGAAAGAGATGGTATCAATCTCTCGGGAGCGCACTAGGTCTGCAATTGGCAGAAACCATCAGCAGCCCATTAGAAATTCAAAAAAAAAAAAAAAGTATTTGAAGCAAACTTTACTTCGAGACGTTCTAAAATCTTTAATATGAATGAAACAGTTACATTTTTTTTTAAATTTCCAATGGGGCTGCGGTATTGGTCCTCAACCATTGCAGACCTAGTGCGTTTTCCAGTAATTGGTACCATCTCTTTTAGCGGCACCACACTGAGTGTGGTACCTTCGCCGCACGAGAATTTTGACGTTCAGTTACCACTAGATGGCGGTACCTGAGCTCTCATTGATGCAATATGCACTAGGAATTTAATTTAGCCGAGAGCATTCAAGCCAAATGTCTACTCAAGGGATCTTTTACATGCCGCATAATCATACGACATATGCGCAGACGATTTTCTGCATCTTGAAAATCCACCGACTTGGGATAGGTTTGAACCCGCGATCTTGGGCGTACGAGGCCTGCTGCCTTACCACTACGCCACCCTGTGTCGACTGTAACAGTTACATTGTTCTATTTAAAATAAACATACTATAGATTTTAATCAGTGTTTTAAAAGATAAATAACAAAATTATTGCTATCAAGATATTTGCAAAACTAATTTAAGAAAAAATAGAAAGCAATAAAGTACTAATGAACGATAAGCAGATGAGAAGCTGTGAATCACTCAGTACAAAACCGAAAAAAGAAAAAGAATAGAAAAAAACACATAACCAAGGCTATATTTGATGCCAACTCTCATAGTTTAGTAACCAGATAGTAACATTATTAAGTAATAAGTGCAACATGGATATGAAAATGATTAAATCACAAAATATTCTTACATTATTTTCCAGCTTAATTCATGGCTCCGTAGCTCACTTCATATTTTTTTCCTATTGAATATCCAAGCGATAAAATTTAAAAAAAAAAAAGTGGGATAGCAGCATATATGCTCAAACATAAATTTTTCATTAGTAATCCTCTGTAAACATGTAAAAAAAGGAGCAGCTGAATATTTTATTTCTTGAGCTGAGTTCTTTAGGAAAAAAATCTGAAGAATCTTCATTAAAACCTTTTTTTTTTGTTTATAAAAGATAAAAAAATCTCATAAACTGAATGTTTTATTTTTGCATTCCTTTCTGCAAAGGAATTGTCCTTTTAATGAAAAATACTGGAGTAAAGTATTTGAGAAAAGAACTTCATGAAAAACTTTTGTGTGAAATTTTTTTCTTCATGTTAATTTCTGATTTAATGATGTCGACACACATACAGATACACATCAAAAATTGTAAAAACAAATTAGGTAAAGTATTTTTGGGGTCCAGTAACTTGTAACATCATATTGGAAACCATGACGTCACGTATCAACATAGTAACAAAATGTTCTAAACACGACGTTTGTTCAATGTGCTGTATTTTGTTATTATAATAAACACCAATAAATCAAATAAGAAATATGTTTCTTGCATTGTAATGAAATATCAGTTCTCACAGAACATCAAAAGTGAAGCCCTCCCCCCTTTTTTTGTCCTCAGTAGTTTTCTAAAACTAAAATAAAATAGAACTATTAATGATTAATTATTCGAAAGTCGTTTTGAGAGAAATAAGGTAGAATTAGTTACAAAAATTAAATGATATTCTATAATTAGCAAACAATTGCATTTCGTAAAAGCAACCAATATCGTTAACAAATCTGAAAATAAAAATAAGTGAATGAAAAAAGAAAAACGAATAAATAGCTTCTTTAAATAATAATAATATTAAAAAAAAAGTATCAAACTTTTGCGAAATATAAAATTATAAATAATAATAAGAAATCATGTAGGGCATTTATTTGCAGGGGAAAAACGACACAATTATTTACATATAGTTCTAATTAATTATTCAAGAAGAACTATAGCATTATAAATAGTTATTTTATAAAATTACAATTAAAAATAATTGAAAGGGTGAGTAAAAAAACACTACTAGTTCAAAATCGGCAATTTTTGAAAAACTGCCAAAATTAACAGTAAAAACGTAGAACTACACGTTGTAATGAAGGACAGCATAACTGTAAAGCTCTCTCCTGTTATAGCAGCTAAGCATGGTGTTAAATAAATGGGAAAACAGTATATGTCCTGAATTAATACTGTTATCTCAATACCATCATTTTATAGGGAACATTTCTGATCAATACCGATGGAAAACACAATAATAAATCTCATGTTATTAAAGGCGAGTATCTTGTCAAAATCAAAAACAACAATGAGTTCTTTATAACGGAAATTTCACATTACAGGAATAAAACCATGAAATATTTACCTGGCTGTTTGTGGTTTGAATGTTAAGTCCATGCATAACTTGTTTGCCAAAAAATATCCTGATTTGAAAAATCAGGATATTTAAAAAAAAATTTCAAATAATGCTCATATTCAAATTTGAGTATTACTTGAAATCTTTCAATGAAAATTATTATCAAAAATCAGGAAGGCCTCAAATGAACGTTTGTCGGAGTGTGAGCATTTAGGAGCGCGAATTAAGGACATAAATTTAATTGATGCTGCAAAAACGGTATTGTAGCTTAGCTAATTTTGTTTTTATTGAACTTTTTAAGTTTCCCACAGGCCTCCAACCTTGATTTACTTTTTTTTCTACGGATTTTTTTAATATTTAGAATGTAAAGTGCATTTTACTAAATGTATAGCTTATATATTATTGTCTAATTTTAACGCTGAAAAGGTAGTTAAATGAGCGTGAATGGAAAAAAGAGTGCATGTCCAGTAATAATTATAATTTTATTAAAAATTTCTCACAAATGTTACAAGCAAATTGCATAAGGTACATAAGGATATTATTATGGGTAAGCTAACATTTTTTAAAAGCATCTGTGGCGGACAACGACTCCATTGTCGTAATGTTGAATGTATTTGTTATATTTGAAAGCAAAAGTTTCTTTTCTTTTTTTTTTTTTTTTTTGCAAATATCTCTGATTTAGTTTTTTGGAGTAGTACTGTTTTTCCACTCATAATGCAATCAATAAAATAAAATTATTTAAACTAAATTTATACGGAAAGAATCCAGGAAATTTTGCCTCGTATAAATAATTAAAGTTTCGCTAAATCTCATCAGCAAAAAAAAAAAAAAAAAGCAGCTTAGACTTCATCCGAACGAAGAAAATAAAGAATTGAAAAAAAAAAAAAAATTTTAAATGAAGATTTCAGTTTTTTCCTCCCGGCAAAGACCTTTGATCTTTAATATCTTAGTTAGTTTTTAACATACATATTTAGAATTCACACAAGAATTAGTTAATGGTGAGATATTTTTCCTTGTAATAATAATACCTGATTTCTTTTTTTTAGTATTCACAAAAAATGGTGCTTATGAAAAAAAGAAAAATAAAAAAATAATAATAGTATTAAAAAAAAAATTAACTGTTGAAAAAAATTTGCATTCTAAGTTACAGAATGATACTGCTAAAAATTTTTTTGCTACAAGGATTTTTCAAGCGAAACAAAATAACAAAATTATCAGTTGTAAGTATTAAAAACTTAAAAATATTTCTTTTTCAACATTTCAAATGCACTAATTACCTTTTGCTTTGGATTATAAGAATTTTTTCTCTGGGCATAGTCAGATAGGAAAGGCTAACTCAAAACGCATTATGTTAAGGCTTTAGAAGAAGGAGTGCTCCTTGATAGCAGGTTTGGAAAACAATTTGTAAAATATTATTCGTATCATATTATATATCTTAGGACAGTACTTTACTATTACATTTGTTTTTACACCACATTTTTCTTCGAAATTAGCAATTTTCAAAAACAAGAGAAGAGATTCTCTGAAACTATGTCAAGTTGAGCAAGGTAAAGCACAGAATTGAACCTGCGTAGTGTACCTTCAGCCATGACTGAAATAGGTTAAATAACATTTTTAAAAATTATAAATTTATATAAAATGTACGCCTTTTTATTTATACGTAGTTATCTCTGCTACGATTAGTCCTTTACGAATTAATGTTTTTGTTTTTTCATATTTCTTAAGTAACAGAAATAAAAAGCACCACATTACTAGTGGCGAATAATTAATCAGACTTATTTGTTCCAAATTCTGACGGGAAAAATGCCTATGATAGCCCAACTATTTTTATGAGTGCACTGGATTACTATTTTATGCACACAAAGTCAAAGGGGAGTTCAGAACATGAATTCAGGCTGTTATGATTCCTGTGCCTTAGACCGTTCTGCCAAAATGCCTCCGAAATTAGGTGGACTGGCTGCCGAGGTTTATTTAGGCTGCTTGCTCACAAGAGCTGTAAGTAATCTGTACTCCAGCAATATATAACGCAATTTTTACGCTTACAAAACTAATAACCAGATTACCGAAAAATTTTAATCATGGATTTTTAAGAGCGTTTGCGTAACTTGACAGAGCTTTCTCTTTAGTTGTACAGAGTGCGGGAAAACACGTATTTTATCTAGAAACTTATCAGGAAACTTTTTTTTTTGTTGTTTTCAAATTTCCAATGAGCTGCTGTTGTATGCTACCAATTGCAGACCTAGTGCGCTCCGAGAGATTGGTGCCATCTCTTTCAGTGGTACCACAATGAGTGTGGCACCATCGCAGCATGAGAATTTTGACGTCCAGTTTACCCCGCAAAAAAATCTAGCTCAACATTTCAGCAAAAAAATTGGTGAAATTTAGCTGCAACATTTGGTACTAAATTGAACCATTATAATGGTGTAGTTTCACCTAGTTTCAGCATAAATGTGAAACTAGGAGCCATCACAATAGTTCAACTTTAGTACCAAATGTTGTTTGCAGCTAAATTTCACAAATTTGTTCCCTTTTTTTTTTTGGTATAAAGTCGAACTATAATTTGTTACAGTGTAATTAACAAAACTTTAAATTTCGGATTAAATAAAGTATATTTGTATATATATTGTCACGCAGAAACTCAAAGGGAGCAGACGTAATTTATTGGACAACACTTAATATCGTTCGATCCACTGGATCGTAAACAACTAACCTTTCCAACCGGAGAGCAGCAACTTATATACACAAGCAGAACATTCTAGAACTATTCAAATCAATTAAATTTACATAAATTGAAACATTCTGGAAACTGTTAGAAAGAGAATTAAATTAAATTAAATAAAGAAACGCAGCCCGCAACCAGCGGGAATGGAACTGGGGCCTAATACTCCGAAGGCTGCGTCGCTACCTCACAGCCACCGGTTCATATGCTGGTAATTGAAAATGCGGCAATATATTAGTTTCACATGAAACTGTTATGCAAATTTCAATCTAAGCAAATTAATTAGACTAGACTTCGCCCAACAGTCGGAATTTGAGCGTAATAATTAAATTTAACATTGAAAACATTATGCTGTTTATATAATTATATAAGCATTATTCATCAACTTTGCCGAATATAACCGTCGAGTTTATTTTTATCATCCTCACCTAGAGCAAACGTATAGTAAATCACTGTCGCCGCGAGGTCAATTGCTCTCGTACATGTAGTCGTGTGTACTTCTGCCGATGTCGTACTAAGTTGAGTGGCAGTTGAATAAAACTTAAATGTTTGCTTCCATACACTATTCTCATTTTCCTTTCCATTGTTTCAGAGAAGCCTTCACTCAAACTCTTATTATAATTGCTCTTAATATTACTGCTTAACGGAAACGCTCTTTTCAACAATGAGTTTTATATTTATTACCAAGTAATTGATTCAACCAAGACATGTTGGCATCAGCTATCTATAACAATATAACACTACAATTATGAATAAGGCTTGCCTGACCAAAGAAAAAGGGAAATTATTAACTAATAGTAAACTGTTTCCAATAGTTTTTAAATTTATTTCCCCGAAATTCCTCAATAGTTACTAACCAAACAAAAATAAGAAAATAGGTTGAAAAACAGGAAAAAATGGCTATTAACTGTTTTGTCTTCGCCTATTTATATATATTAGATATAGATTACATTATCCTTTAGTTATCGTATAAATAAAAAAGAATCATCAGATGAAGCCTATTATATTGTTAACAACTAAACTTATCAACTACTGCTTAATTATGCCTTTGCATCGAAAATCTTTTGTTGCATGAAATTTTATGAAGATCATAATATTTTGACAGGCGTATGCACTCAAATTGCTATGTTCCACTTGATATCGCTTCATTAACTTTTAAGCAGATATTGTCAGTAATTTGGAGACGAAGATAGATGTTCCTTTCAAAGCCATAATAAGGTAAATTAGTTAAATTGATTATCGGCTGATTATTAAAATGGTTTACCATGGAAACATTCTATTATATGCATATACACAGTAGGAGGCTAAAGTATTGAGAACATTTTCTAATATTTCTTGTGTTTTGAAGCATACTGTAAAGAATTTACTTGCTGTACTTTATACAATAAATTTTTTACTGATTTTAGTATTTTATCTAGAGTATTTAAATAAGGTAATACTGATTTGCAGCAATGGCGTTTTCCAAAAAAAAAAAAGGATATGTTTTGATTTTGCACGGTAGGTTATTGGCAAAATTTCGAATATAAGACATAAAACGTATCAAAACAACTAAACCTTTTTATTTTATTTTCAATATTTCTGAATTTGAAAAAAAGTCGAAGTTCATATATAAAATTTATTAGTGACTTGCCCCCTAACATCATTTGTAAATTAAAAAAAGAAATTCTTTTGTGTTACTAATGAGGACATTTTTAGGCGTTTTGAAAAAAAAATTGTACCTATAAAACCGAAAACTTTTTTTCGTAATTTTTCGTTTCAAATTTTCATAAGGATGCTGTGAGTTTTCTAAGTAAAACTGATGCCATTCCTGCCAGAGATGAGTACTTCAGGAAAATTAACTCCAAAAATAGGCCATCTCCTCTTGCGTTCTGTCGCTAGAAAATTATGTATTTAGTTATTCATTTTTTATGTGTAATTAAAATTTAAAATGTGTGAGATATTCAAATTAAAAACTTCCTTATTACTTGATATTCAATGCATTTTTTAAATTTCGCTACTTCACTTAAATAATAGTAGCTACTATTAATAATTTAATTTGTAAAAGAAACTAAATAAAATGTAAACTATTTAGTTAAGGTATGACTTTTTTAAGTACACACAATGAACTCGGCATAAACTCTTGCTAGCGATACTTTTAAGATGTTCAATCAAAAGTCCGAGAAAAAAATATATTTTTCTTTTCCCTAAATGCCTTACTAACTAATAACGGAATAAAGTTATACTTCTTTTTTTAACGCAATAACAGTCCCACCACGCAACGCTTATAATGAATAGTGGACGTGACGCTTAGAGTGTCGTCATAAACTAGAGCTGCATATATATTTGGTAAAAGCTTCATGACTGTACTTTTCATTAATTTACTATTGAATGTTTTAACAATTATATTTCTTCGAAAGCATTATCTTTTTTCTAATACATCGCACTTGAGCACAGAAACTCACCGTCGGGATATAAGCTTGGGTTTCGCGCGTTTTTGACAATTTTATTAACTATTGTGAGCGATTGTTTAACATATAGAAAAATATAAGAATAAATCGCACGATTCAATGAAACGCAAGTTTCAATGCTTCTTTTTTATTATTTACAAATTTTGATTAAAAAACAACTTTATAAAACCGTACATTGTGCAATTACACTATCATCTTCCGTAAAAAATTCATCCAAATGCAAAAGTTCATTAGGAAGTATAACACACACACACATATGAGTACACGCAGTTTTTTTTTTTTTTTTCTTTCTTTTTACATTTTTTCTCGGAAATCTTGATATTGGAAATATTTCACAATAGATAGTGATTTGTTACTTCGTAAGATCGTCCGTTATGAATACAATAGGTTTATAAGTTATTAAAACTTTTGCTGCATTTAGTGTACGTTTCTATGAACATTATTTTTTAAACTACATTTTATTTTGCATTTAATGATAGTAGTTACCAAATTTTATCAGCAGTATTTTCATCCTAAACATCCATTCGTTCTTACGATACTATTTATTTTTAGTAGCAGTTTCATTCCACACGTATTACTTTTGCAGACTTTTCTCTATGCTTTTAACACTTTATTTTATACCTACTTTCGATCATTCTATATAATATTTATCTTTCTTGGTGCATATTTTAATTTACATTTTACTTCTACTTAGTCTTTTTACATCATTATAATTCTACCTATAAAACAAATTACTTTCTTATCCTAAAATGGGTGGTATAATAAACATAAGTGCTGAGGGCAATAACGTGAAAGACAACTTTATGCGGGTAAATTTATTTCAGAAAATGACTCAAATACAAGATTTTGCGGCATTTTAATTTGTTTTGGAATATTTCAAATTACATTATACCCCCGTTTCTCTTAATAATAGGTTTCTTAATGAATGAAGCGCAGAATTTGATGTTTTCTCATTATGTCTTGCACTTAAGGAAAATGGACTTTATTTTGATACTTTGAAATTAATTTCAAGTTCTTCCTTTTTAAGGTGAGATTAGGATCCGCTTGCAGCTGATATTACGAAAATGTTTCCAGATCCTTATTAAAACTACCAAATGCATCGAATTAAGGGATAATGACTGCGTTTTATTTATGGCGAAGTTCCAAATTATACATGTCAATTTTCATACCGTAGAAAACTGATTTTTTATCAATTTTAATAGAGGGCAAATAGGGACAAAGGATATAATATCACAACTACTACAAAATGAAGTTTTGAAAAATTCACGCTAGATGGCATGCATCGTATTCTTTGTTTCTGTAATTTCTAAAGATTTGGTGAAGCTTGTTTCTTATGAGCTTAGTAAGTAAGTTGTGTGTTATTGGCAGTACGAAACTGCATATTCTTTAATATTTTACTATAGAAGAAAACATATTTTTATTTGAGGAATATTCTCTATTCAGTTAAACAACTGAGCTCTCTTTTTACTATAAATTTTAGCTCCATATGTTCCAGAAAACGGTTTTATGATTTCTTCCGAACATGAACTGATGAGATAATTTGTGACAGTAAAAGATTTTAGATAACAATTTTACTATGTTATTTCTCTGAAGAGGTTGTATGAGGTATACATTACACAATGGTATGGATTTCCTATGGATTTAGGTATACATTAACACAATGCCGGAAATATTGTTTTTAGGACGCCCTAGAAAATAATAGCCAAACTTCTTATCGTACTGAGTACTATAGCACATGTTCGTGTTTCGCATGCACAGAAATAATGGATTATAATATACATCGGGCATAAAACAATATTGTATAATATTCCTGCTATTTTTTAAGTCACAAATGACATCTGGACTTACTTTAGAATATTTTAATGGTTTAAAGTCTCTTCTTGCAATCAATTTTAACCATCTAATAGTGATGGCACACTCGAACGCTTAAGAACCAAAAACTCATTCTTTGATATATAATTGGATTTCCACCCATGAATGCAACAGGATGACGACTTGTTTCTGTAGATTCAATTAGTAAGCAGATATTGTATGCACAACATTATTTAACCGTATAAAGTAATAAATAGTTTGTTGGGTCCCCTGTAAAACAATTCTGTAGAAAGTAAGAAAGTAAACTGAGTTTGTGTAAATTTACGAACAACTTGTTTCAAATCAAGTAATAAACTTTCTAAATAACAATTTCTCAACAAAATTCTTGATTTTACGCACTCTTTATAACTACAGAGAAACGTCTGTTAAGTTAGGTAAAACTGAAGTTCAGATCTCTAACTACCAGTTTGAGAATTGCGAAGAAATGTGTCATAAATTGCTTGCCGAGCTCTAGCCAGTTCTCATAATTATTAAAGGCATCTTTGGCAGAGTGGTCTACGGCACATGCATCACAACAGCATGGGCTTAGCGAGCCCACCTTTGACTTTGAAAGCCCGATATAGTAATTCAGTGTACTCATAGATGGCACCACTGCCCCATATTATCTGTTGCTATCAATTTACAGCAAAATTTTTGTTCTCTGTAATTTATTTTTAAAAGACTTAGAAGTTTCCTGTTTTTAAGCCTCAATAATTTCACGTTGCACTCCGTATTTCCTAGAGATTGTCATGAAATTTCAGACAAAATTTTTTTACAGTGCAGTAATAAACTTTTCAGCAACATCCTTACAACCACAGCAGCTTCCTTACTACAGTTTAAAAGAACACGAAAATAGAATTGTTACCTCTTGTGATGCTGACAATAAAGTTTTGACGATTAAAATGGTATTTACTACGATAGTAAAAGAATTTAGAAAGCTGTAACCGCCCATCTCCTTACATTGACGTCACTATGAGATTAAAGTTGAGACCTCTGGCATTGTTTTTCAGTGGTCTTGGATAGATCCTGCCATCGTTGAAATAAAAATGAAAGAAAGAAAGAAAAGAAACAGTAAGTCCTAATAGTCTCATAAATGTTTAAACATAGCTAAAGACCTTCAACGAAAATAGATATGTTGTTGGATATATCTCTAAATTACTATCAATTATCATGTTCATTATAACAACTGACCATAAATAACATCATCAAGGACCCACTGAAGAACACAGGTACTAGTTATCCCCATCAAGATATCCTGTTCGGTTTAATAAAAATAATTTTCCTCACAATACTGTTTGAAATTTGATCTTCTCATCGTACATCATTATACGTAACCCTTTCTCCCCGTATGATTCAATAAATACTAACGAAATAACTGTAGGATGAGGTTTGAAAAACGATACAGCTAATTATTTCCTTTCTCCAAAATTAAATTGATGGAAAAGGATGAAGATATTTGGTATCGCAGTAATTTGAAGATAAACCTGTTTTTATTATAAAGAAAATTACTTCGTTGGAGAACTTGGATTATTTCTAATGCTTTACCACCACAAACTGGAATTTTGCAAATGGTAGGGTGTTGAAGCCTTAGAGAAACATTCTAATCATCTGATATAGTTTAATGAAATTTTTATGCTCTTGTGTTAACACTGACACATGTGGCACATCATTTAAATTTATTATTATTATTATTATAGTTTTTTAACTTCAAACTCGCTGTCAAATTAGGTACAACCCTCCTTTAAGCGGGGTTTTCTGTCACCAAAAACCATGATTTTTTTGTTATTTTTGAACCAAGTACTATACTTACACTCTAAATAAGACCACATTGTTGCGGCAATACTATTAACTGTTAACTTGTCATTATGCACAATGTACAGTCTTTTTTTTTTTTTTTTTTGGCCCGGGGGGAGTTGTGTTTAATTGCGCTTACGATCTCCGAAAACGAAATGGAAAACAACTTTTAGCGCAATTTAAAAACTCCTTAAAATGCACGACAAAAACATATGGTGAAATTGTATAAAGAAAGCGGAAGAGAAATCAGTCCGCTTAAACAATTTCTCTTTTGAGTTGTACATAACTTTTACCCGTGAGAAATAGCCATGCCAAGAGCAATAAATTACTTTTAAAATCAAAAGCACGTTAAGATAAGACTTTAACTATATTTCTCCAACGAAAGCCAAGCAGTTGACTGGAATTCATCCAAGATACTAGTTTTATGAACAAACATATGCGACCTCCTTTGAAAATTTTTATGTTTCGAGCTTTGGTTCCTTTCTAAGTTGAATATTATTTACGCATTAATAATAAATTTCTTGGAATGAAGAATTGTCAAGAGAATTTATGAAATGCAAGCGTATAAATCAAACAACGAGCATTTTATAGAAGCTATAATCGCTTCCTCATAATGTGAAACTATATTATTCACTTTCTATCCCGTAGTACAAACTCTTAAAAACAGCAATATTAAATTTTTAGGAATATTTTAAAGCTTTTGAATTATGTTTACCATAAAAATGAAAGTAAACCTAAAAGTACGATTATATGTCACTGAGAAAGTTATTTTGGGAAAGTTTCCCATAAACAATGATTTAATGCGAAAACAAATAACAGATTAGATTAAAAAAGTGACATTGATGAATAGCGCAGCTTGTTAGTGCAGAATTCATACACTGATGGGAAAAAAAAAATCCCAACACCAAGAAATAATTATTGTAGAGTAATGAAATTTCAGCAATATATTTATATAGGTAACATACGTAATTGATTACAATTTCAAGATCACAGGTTAATTTAAGCCCGAGAAGGTCCATTGCAGAAGTGAAATACAGGTACATTAATAACCGGTGTAACCGCCAGAATTTTGAATGCAAGCATACAAACGTGCATGCATTGAATCATACAGGTGGTGGATGTCCGTTTGTGGGATGGAGTTCCATGCCTGTTGCACTTGGTCGATCAATACAGAGACGGTTAATGCTGGTTGTGGATGACGCTGGAGTTGTCGTCCAATGATGTCTCATACGTGCTCAATTGGAGACAGATCTGGTGATCTGGCAGGCCAAGGCAACATGTCGACACCTTGTAGAGCACGTTGGGTTACAACAGCAATATGAGGTCGAGCGTTATCCTGTTGGAAAACACCTCCTGGAATGCTACTCATGAAAGGCAGAACAATAGGTTGAATCACCAGACTGACGTACACATTTGCTGTCAGGGTGCGTGGGATAACCACGAGAGTGCTTCTGCTGCCATAAGAAATTGCTCCCCAGACTATAACTCCAGGTGTAGGTCCAGTGTGTCTAGGCCGCAGACAGGATGGCTGCAGCCGCTCACCTGGCCTCCTCTTAACCAACACACGGCCATCACTGGCACCAAGGCAGAACCGGCTTTCATCAGAAAACACAACAGATCTCCACTCCGTCCTCTAATGAGCTCTAGCCTGACACCACTGACGTCGCAAACGGCAGTGGTTTGGCGTTAGTGGAATGCACGCTACAGGACGTCTGGCACGGAGCTGTCCTTGAAGTAACCGATTGGTAACAGTTCGCGCTGTGTCACTGTGTTGCCAACTGCTGCTCGAATTTCTGCTGCAGACGCAGTGCGACTCGCTACGGCCATACGCCGAACACGGCGATCTTCCCTCTCAGTAGTGCCACGTGGCCGCCCATAACCCGGTCCTCTTGAGGCAGTGCCTTCCCTTGACTACTGCTGCCAACATTCATGCACAGTGGATGCATTCCTGCCAAGCCTTTCTGCAATCTCGCGGAAAGAAAACCCACCTTCTCGTAGGCCTGTTACACGACCTCGTTCAAGCTCAGTGAGCTGTTGATAATGGCTTCGTCGTCTTCTTAAAGGCATTGTGGACTAACATCAACTCACTACATCAAATCTCGACGCTAAACAACGCTCAGGAACGTTACAAAGCGTATTTAAATCAAACCTGATTTGCATCTTCCGTGTGTCGCTACTAGCGTCACACTGATGCGCCGAGCGCAAAATTTGAATCGACGTCCTCTTTCAGATGTATAAACACGCCTGCAAAATTTCGTTTTGCTAGCGCAACTCCTTCTTGGTGGTAGGATATTTTTTTTTCCATCAGTGTATTTGTTTATCGGAAGTACCTAGAGGAAACGTGTGTCTGCATTTTTTACTTTAAATCTTTCCTTTAGTGCGTAGCTATCATAAAAGCAAATATTGGAGCCCCAGAGGCGGCCCAGCGAAAACTGGCCCTAGGAGCTCTCCTAGGGCCAGTTTCCGCTGCCTGCCTGCGGGCAGTGAAGAGGTGATGGGTTCGACTCCCGTCCTATGCTTTGGGTGTATTCTTGTATTTTCCCCCTTTGTACTGTCATATTCTATCATACTGTCTTCTACTATCTGTGATAATAAACGAGAGTTTGACGCATATAAATTGAGAAAAGCAAATAAACTCGAAAATGTGTGTGACCTGAAATGGTCTGTAAATAGTAAAAGTAAATATTCCCAATTTAAATGAGCAAATGGTTAATTTAAAATTTAAAGCACTCCACGCACTTTGTAATTATGGCATGCATTTCAAACTGTTTTTTACAGTTTTGTGGCGCATTTTATACATGATAGAACAATTTTTGCATGCAATTATAAAAATGTATAATGCCCAATGAAAAAGAAAGTAAAGAAAGTATTTCTATAGTATTAAATTATTTCAACGGGGAAAAGGTATTTCAATGATAAAACAGATACGATGCACTTAAGAAAATTCACTATTAATTGTAATACTAATTTTATAATGCACAATTGACATATTTCATTTAGAGAATTTAGTAAATCTAACGTCCCGCAGTGGATCGGTCGGTTAAGCTCAGTTTTCACAGAACACCGAATATGGCTTTCGCTGAAGTTTCGGTAAATTTGCAAAGTGACCACCTCTCGTGACTGGTTGCTTGAGGACCCTGTACGCATGCATCATTGGCACAGAAATTACAGAAGCGTAAGCTCAACTGAACTCACCTTCGATTTTGTGTACCAGAAGTAAAAATTCTCATACTCATGTATGGCGAGCATACTCATGTATGGCGCCATTACTGCTGTGCATTATGTTGTAATCAATTTGCAGAATGTTCTCTGTTTTGTATTCTTTGTAATTTCCTTTTTTAAAGGCTTCGTAAGTTCTTGTTTTTAGGTCTGTGTAATTTTACGTTACAACCCGGATAAATGATTTTCAGTCAAAACCTTTTCACAGTGTATAATACACACGATTGTAAAGAAAATAAAATTGGAATTGCATGCTTACTTTTGGTTTATAATATTTCCAAATTAATGAAAAAAAAATTATAGAGCATTAAGCTACGAGGAACTATTCATTTTAAAATGTGTTCCACCAAGACCTTTTTTTAACCCAACTGTCTCCGTAACATTACTGAAGGCCGATTTAAAATACCATTCTTTTAGTTTTCAAATCGTTTTGAAATTTCGTATAGTTAGTTAAGTTTGAATACGTATTTGAGCATAATCACTGATTAGAAGAAGAAAAAAAAAACAATTTAAACTCTCATAGCTTAAACTTCCGATTAAAATCACCTTTATAAAATTCTTCAGAAAGAAAGCTATTTGTTCTGCAATGCGCACTTTTCAGCGCATTCTGCTTTGGGGCTGAAAAGAACTTTGTCTCTCTAACTTATAACAGGATGGCGCAAAAAAAAAGTACCCAATGTGTTAACAGAGGAAAGGCTAAATTTCACCAAACGAGTGCGAACAGAGATTTCCAATTTGCAATCTGTTTGCTCTCTTTTTTCGAATTCTCGTTCATCATCGAGAATAGCAGACCTTTCTCTGGTAACACGTAAACAGGGCAGAGCATAAAAATAAACTGAGAGAAACGTGTCAAAAAAAAAAAAAAAAAAAAAATGCATGCAAGTTTTTTTCACATATAAAAATAGGATTTTTTTTTTGTAATGGCTTCAATACTGCTATTAGACAGTAATTTCTATTTAATTTTATGTTTATTTATTTATTTATTTTTTTTTTTTTTTTGTAAAACAAGTTCCATGTCCATAAGAAAAGGATGTACTATAACCTTACTGAAAAATGCCAAAAATGTACTTGGACTGAGAACTTAAAACCTAAATGTTTGTTTCTCCGATGTTTTTATTTTATATTATTTATTTTTTATTTTTTGGACTCAAATATTCAACCATCTATGAGGCTTCACATGACTGAATGAAATTATAATTGGATTGTAGTAGATTTAAATGGGGGTGCCTTAGGTTCACTGTGCAGTCCTATATTCCCCTATATTTTTGGAAATATTCTACGGTATGTATTAGAAATGGTTTTTTAGCACTGTTGAAATAGTTTTACTCCAGTACAAATTGGCAATGAGGTAAATAATGTGTCAATTCATTCGCTCTGTCAATTGTGCACTCGTTTAAAAGTAAGTCTCACTGAACCGTTTTAAGCTTTAATTGCACAAAAATATCAAATAAGTCGAGAATTTTTCATTATTCTTCCTCTACATCTTTCATTTAGTGCTACAAATATGCAATTTACGGTTTACTCAGTTGTTTTCTACACTCCAGTGATCACAAAGAGTTCTCTCAACGTGGAATTCACAAAAACAAAGCTATATTGAACTCACAAGGTGCGTTTTAATGTTTTAAAACTTAATTGTCACATAGTATTTTTATTATTTCCTGAAGCAATTAATATTCTTTCTAATTACGTTTCTTCGATAATCGCTTTTTAATGAAGCTTTTAAATAGATTTTAATGCGGAATTATTACTGCATAATCCTTTAAACTGTTCTTTATAATTAATAGAGATGATTTTTCCTTTACATCCAGTGAATTTTCGTATCTAGCTAGAAAGGAGATTGGAATAATTTAAACATTAATTATTGCTACTTTTAAATGTATTAAAATGTATTTTTAAAACAATTTAAGTAGATAAGATGCTTAGTTGGGTGACTCATTTATTAAAACTATTTTTTTTTTTTTTTTCAATTTTCACTTCTTTTTTTTTTCCCAGTACATGTTGTAGCAAAATATTACAATTCAAACTGTTTAACTTTAAGCACTTATAGCAGGGGGGGGGGAGCATGCAGACAGGCCGACAGGTGGACCAACAGCCCGACAGACACACATTTTCCCCCTCTCAAAATAAATATATTTTTATTTGTTTCCATAGAAAATAAAAAATTAAAAAACTTATATTTATGTTAAAAAAGAGATCATGAAAAATAAACCTGTGCAGTTCAATAATCATTTTTATTTAAAAAACAAATTGTAGTTTTTTTTTTCCTCACTGTCAAAAATAAAACTTTTTTAGTTTACTGAACAAAACCTTGCAATCAATCCAAAAGAATATCAATATCAGTGTTACATCTATGGAAAATTTCGTAACTATATTTTTCGTTGCTGAACAAAATAATAATAATAATGATAAGAATAATAAATTTAAAAATCTAAATAATAACAAAAATTTTACATCTCACGTTAGAAAAAAATGCAACACTTAGGGATATTCCAACTATGGAAAAGTAAAGCTCTATTTATTGAATCAATCAATCAATCAACTCATATTTTCTTCAAGTTTATAGTCAAATCAAATTACGGAATATTGTATTTTGATTTTTGTATTTAACGTTTTCTGCTTTTTGAAACCAAAAAAGTTAAAATAATTTCAGAATTTGTGCAATTTTCACCAACGTTTTAGACTTATTTTTATTTATTTATTTATTAAGTGTAACTGAGCTTCCTGTATAAAAGTGTTTAAGTTTGCCCGAAGGTACTTGCTTTAAGATGTCACAATAATTTAAAAAATACCCTTATATTGATCAAATTTAAAATTATGTAAATCATTTTTTAAAATCCGCAATCTACATGGAAAGCTATTTCTGATAAAATTTGTGCGAAGTAAATCTGCCCATTAGATCAGAATTCAGATAGGATTAAAGTTAATCCTATCGTTTATCCCCTAAAGTTAATCGTAATCTCTAACGTTCCTCTTGTTTATTTATTAAAATAATTATTTATTTAATTTATTAGTTATTTATTTTTTTAACTTTTCAACGAAAAAAAAATCGATCGAATGTAAAAAACTAAAAAAAGAAAGAAACATGGACATTAGGTGTCCTGGCTAAGTTCTTTCAAACAATAAATTTTGTTGTAATCGGATTCCGCTCTCTAACGTTATTAGAACAGACAAGCGAACCAATAGATGGACAGACAAAATTTTTTAATATCTTTACCTTACCTTAATTTCAACTTTTGCATTGTTCAATTTTTTTTAAAAATTAACTAGTTTATTAATTTATTTTCCCTCCTCCACCCATTTTTTCCCCTTTTGCATAATTTTATCAGACAGCAATAATTTTTTCGTGCTTTTTAAATTTTTTTTGTTTCCTCTTTTACGCTTAAAAAAAGAAACAAGAATGAAATCAAAATTTTTCTTCTCATTTTCCTTTGATTTCGTTAATTATGAGTTGCGTGAGTCATTGATAAAAGTCTTTATTGATTGATACTATTTAAAAAGGTGCTTAAGAAATATTGATAGCAAATTTCGTTAATTATGAATTGCGTGAGTCATTGAAAAAATTCTCCCTTAATTGGTACCATTTAAAAAGGTACTTAAAAAATAATGATATCAAATAAGACAATTTACAACTGAAATCTTTTAATTTTCACCATCACTGGAATAACTCTCTTATTATTTTTGAAAATGACTCTGCACGGGTAAGTAATAAAAATTAGTAGAAAAGCTAATTAACACCAGTAAACCATTTTGTCAAAAGCCAAAATACCTTGTATTGAAATTATTTTCAGAATATTATAAATGCTTTTGTCTAATATGTGCAAAACTTAAGGCATAAATTAATGACATTAAAAGAAATAAAACACGCATTTTTATTACTGCATGATTCGATGTTTGTAAATGCACACTAAATCTTCGGAAATTGTAAATTAATTGTTCATTAGCTATTTAACTTGTAAGTGTGCGCGTTAATTTGCGTTGATGAAAATTAAATACAAAGTTCAAAACAGTCTCTTAATCTGCATATTTTACTTTATGCAGTGACCATTTGAATTTGCATACATATTTAACTCACAGACAAAAATGTGTCGCGAAATAGCTTTTTTTGTCTTCTCTATAACTAAATTGTTCTCTTTTTCATCACAAAAAATATTTACCGTGGAAAAGTAAACAAAGTTTGTAGACAAAAGTACAACTACCAAACTCCGTTGAAATGAAATGAAGTAATAAATTACAGAAAGAGAATAAAAGTTATTTGTCAAAGTGTGAACTAGGAAGGGTGGATGGGAAATGGTTCACACAATAAAAGGAAAGGAGGGAAGTGGGTTCAGTCTAAAAAACGCAATAAATTTTGATCCGCTAGGTCAGCTCAAAATCCCTCTCTTCATTGAGCGGTGAAAACGGCGCATGCGCAGCTGGGCGAGGAGCACGCAGATGTATTCCATTGCCCACAGCGAATGGTTTTTCGTCTGCAGCCGGCCGCCATTGTCGGCAGCGCTGCTGGGAAGCTCGTGTTACAGTCTTCTAAGGGTGAGAGCATGAAATGAAAGTTTGGAAACAGCGAGCTTGTACAGACAGAGCAACAATTCCGATTTTGTTCAGCAAGTGTGAAAATGGAATCCTTTGAGTGATGAAAATGTGGAGGTGAGTTGTTCCCTTGTTTCTCGTCAATGCGATGCTTTATTTGGATCATGGCTATTGTGAAATTGCAGCGAAAATTCTTGATGCGTTTATTGAGGCTGTTTTCTAATGCATGGAAATATATTCGGAAGAAATTACTCATCAGTCTGCAGAATACCTAAATGAGAATTACGGAAACGTAAATTATGTGTAGCTTTTTCAGTTAAATATGGGGGAAAAAAATGAATAAAAGCAAAATCATGTGTAATGTCAGCAATAATGAAAAAAAATGGAAATTTTTTTTTTATTACATTTTATTTTTATTATACTTTTAAGATTAAAATCAGTAAATGCATTAAAAACTTTTTTGCAAACGACGCAAATAAAAATGAAGTTACTTTACCTTTTTATTTTGGTATCATTCGAATATTTTAACAGTAACCTTCTATTATTTATTTTTCTACCAAATGCTGCTTATTTTCCCACATAAAACTAATAAAAACTAACCATACAAAGAAAAAAAAAGCAGAAAATTAATGCGTATGAATTGTTTTAGAATAGATGTAGGGCCTTAAGTGAATCTTTGAATAATAAGATTTGCGCATTCTTATTATTTATCATGTTTCACGAAGTTTTTACATGAATGGAATAATATTTGTGCCATTTGTTCAAAAGGTATTGTTGTTACAAAGTACAAAAAAGAGTACAGCATTAAAATTTTTTGAGTAATTTTTGACAATTACAACCCATTTTCGAATTTATCAAAATATCTTCGCACTACTATATACATATCACTCGCAACTATACCTGCATTATTGTTTTACTGCTATTACGAAAAATATTAATTTTTCAAATTGAAACTGACTAACATAATCAATTAAAAATATTAAAAAAAACTTTTACTTTCTTATTATTTTCCACTCTTCCCTGTCATTCAAAACATTTATATTTTTATATTTACTTATTTATTTGCTCTTTCTAACTAAATGCATGAAATAAATGTTTTTTCATTCATTTGTAAAATGATCTGTTGTAGTTCTGAATGCTTTTAGTTTCGACAGTTCCTTCAAGAATCCAATTTGTACCTTATTTCAAATTGTGTATTTATTTGCTGAAAAACTTTCTTGCTAATACACACACAAGTTTCGGCGCAAATATTACCTTTCCTATTTAAAACTGTTTAAAAAATATTTTTAAAACATGCAACTCAGCTCTAGCTACTAAAAAGGTTCTTTAGTTGTCATGGAGTAGTTTTATTTAATTAATGTTTAAATATTTTAGATATTTTTTGTGTTCCTTTCAAAGAAATGTTTTAGTTTGTGTATTATTTGTTGAGCTTTTAAACAAGTTTAATTTGTGTATTTGTTTAAATTATCATAATAGAAACAGAAAATAGTTTGCATATTTGTCTCATCACCAGACCCTGGAAGTTGATGATAATGCATTTTTTGCATTTTTCGTGGTTTGGAGCGTTTTCAAAAGATTTTCACAGCATTCTTTTTTTTTCATTTTTAAGTATTTTTCTCTTTTTTACGACATTTTTCCGCGTTTCAGCTATCTAGTTTTTCTTTTTTTCTCTCTTTTTCCTATTTTCTGATTAAAATTAAGTTCAATTTATTCTTTAAGTTTTACAACATAATTAAAAGTTCTTGAGCATAAGAACTGAGAATCTATTGCAACAAAGCTGAATGAAGACAACTTGAAGAAAACAAATAATTTTTGACGCTGAAAAAAGTTGCTGGTGTTTTAAAAGGAAGAAATTCAATGTGAATTTGAGGGAAATATTTCTCTATGAATGCTTCTATTTATTTATTTTAAATTTTCCCAAACATTGAAAGACATTATTTAAGATATAAAACTTAGTTTCGGATGTGGAGTTTGATAATGATAAAAAGTATTCCTAATTATTCAGAATAATTTAGATTCTCTCACTTAAGAAATTAAAATTGTCAAAACACACGTTAACCAATTATTGGTTGTATTATTTTTACTTTTTATCCACTTATTTTTTAGGAAGTCATTTAAATGATGGTGTAGTTAAACATTTTCAAAAAAAAAAAACTTTTAACTGCTTCAACCGAATCTCGACCTCAGATCATAAGGGAACTTTTATAAAGTTCAGTGCATTTTGAGTTTTAATGGCATTTTTTTGTGTCATTTTTGTTACATTTATAAAAATTATTTAGGTAACTTCCTGAGACTGCTAATCACCTTTTAAATAATTAAATAATAGATTTTTCTTTAGTACACATAAACATCAAGATGAAACTTTTAAAAGCTTCTTCTGTATTTATTTGTGGGCAATTATTACGGAATGATGTCGAATTTCAGTCCCGATTATTAATGAAATTATCTCATCCAATCGAACTATTCCTTCAAAACTGATTATCGGAGAGCAGACAGACATAAAACTTACACTTCTCCATCTCTTAAGCCAATTTTGAAACCTTATTTTTAAATGATGAAATAATTACTTTGCTTTTGGCGGAATTTCTAAAGGAAATAAGGCACTTATGCATAAAATAAATAAAGTGTAACATTGCATATCATCTAAATTAACATTTTATGTGCAATAAATTAACACTGAATATAATCTAAATTAGCACTATATATATATATATATATAATAAGTTCCCACTATGTGTATACAAGTTAAACAGCATTGTATAAACAATTAATTACGTAACACTGCATGTAAAACTAATGGGTTTTTCGAACTTTAAAAAACCTTACAAGTTTTCACACGATATATTTCAAGAAACACATTCTTGCTTTTAAGTTACGACTTTTGTATACAGATACTAAGGTAATTACATGTGCTCACTTTACAAATTAAAAACCGCTAATTTTCATTTCAGTCAAAATAATAGGTCACTTAACTAAATAGACCTGGGGCGTCTCCCCTAGAATTACCCATTTTTTCTGTGGCTACTCAAATTTGCCATCTCGCCCCTAGGGGAGTCCCTTACCTACACTGAGAAACTCTGCATTATCTCAATTCTTCGATACTGATCAGTTTCGGAACCATCTTATGCATTTTTCTCATTTCGCCAAGAAAATGATTATTCTTCAAATGAAAACATTTACAAATAAAGAGCATGAACTGTCATTCGCAGTTATTACCGTTTTTTGAGGTTAACTTTACCTCGACGTATGTAACTTTTCTAAATTACATGAAATCGTATTATTTATTTAATAATATTATATTTATTTTTAGTAGATTGAAGTGTTATGCCCATTTGACAAATCATTCGCTGAAAAAGGAGATGAAAAAACTTAGTTCATTGGAGAGAAAGGTTCCAGTAACTTCATGTTATTAATCTTCCTTTCACAACACGGTTAGGTTTCTGAATGACTCACAGCTTTAAAACACTGGGAAAACGTCATTTCCTAATGATTTACGATCACTAAAAACGGTTGTAGAAAATTGATTACCAATGATATTAAAAGAAAAGCTCTTTAAACTCAGATGATTTATAAACAGACTTGATGATAGCATGAAAACTAGATGTGTTATGTATTTCTCTAAAAAGTATAAACTGAAAACCATCAGGATGATCTGTAATGGCTTTTATTCTAATATCGAATAATTGGATAGAATATTCGATTTTCTCATTATATATTTTGGTGCTTTCCAGGGGGTTCTGATTTAGTACATTCATGACAAAAGACAATAATTTCTTTGTGAAAAAAAGTAAAAATCGCCTTTGATCATTATAAAAACTAATTCAATTCTTCCGTACTTGATATCAGTTCAACTGTAGAACTAGGTAATTATGTAGAAGTTCTACGTAATTAACTTTTATACCACGGGTTTTATCCAAGCAGCAATCTGTCTCATATCTAATGAAGTGAGTTCATGGACACAGCTGTCAATGCTGTCATTATCAGTAGCTTCATTTCATCTTCTATTAAATACAAAGGTGTTGTAAGAGCAGGTGGCGTAAGGTGAATCCACGCCAACTGAGAATTGGCTTTCTACTCAATTCATTGATTGCACATAATTTAACTAACACCACCTCATGTTGCTAATAGATTACGCATTGGCATAGTTTATTTCACCTTTAAAAACTACTTTGAACCAGAGGGCTATGATTTGCTGGTTGCACCATTTCATCTAATTTGGAACCAAATACACCTTTGCTGCTAGATGTCCATATCAAGTCTTTTGCGTTAAACTCTTTGTTGTTGTTGTTGTAGTTGTTGCAGTTGGTGTAAATTCACCGAATCAGGTGTTCCTCCTTAATGTGTAGAACGAGATGTCTCATCTCCCAAGATTATATCGCTGTGCGGTAGGGACGATACAATTCGTCCTCTACACTGGGATTTTCAATAGGTTGGATGATGTCCAATGACGTATTAACTCTTCGGTGCTTCATAATGCATTTGAATAAAACTGCAAAAAATTATTACAACATGGTACAAAAGGGCGCAATTGCTGCGATGAATGCGTTAAGATATGCATTAACCAAAGGTGATAGCAACGTTGGCTGCAAACATATCTAATAAGTATTTCTTGAACGATGACATTTAGTTCTGCTTCTCCTCCCCTCTGATAATCTCGACAGCCAATTTCTTTCCCCTTTTTTTCAAGTGTGAAAACGTTAGGTCATGTTTGGCTTTACGACCTTACAGATGGCAAGTTCCGTGAAGTTTGTCAATGAATTCGTTGAAGACTAACCATGGAGCAGGTACTTAATGGAGACCATCCAATAGCAGAAACAACTAACATTTAATGGCGAAATAACAACCAACATGGCCACCGAAATTAAATGAAGTTAGAGGAATATTGATCGATTGTTTTCGCTAGAAAATGTTTTGTATGACTAAATAATAATAATAATGATAACCATTGATTGCCAATGAATTATTGTGTCAAATAAATTCGATTTTCCTCATTGTCACGTGAGAGATCTTCATAGAATTTTTCTTGGGAATCTAAAAATAAATTCTTTCTAATGGTATCAGGAGAGCATTAACGGGGAGGGACGAAATGGACTACTCCTGTCCATAAGGCATCGGATATCTGGTATCCGGTCATTGTTCAAATATCCGGAATCTGATCTGGCCACTGAACCAGAAGTACGGTTACCGGGTGTATCAAGATGGACTTGCGCCGGGATTCCCGGAGAGAAGACGCAAAGTCCTTCTCAAACGAAAATTTTATTTTTTAAAGTTAATTAATTACCATGCTTAATATTATGCCATATTACCATGCTTAATAAAAAAATGTATGCAAATTAAAAGCGTGAAACGGAGTTGAAAGCTTTATCATTTCTAAAAATATGCATAGAATTTACAAGTTTCAAACATCAGGTAGCTGAGTATCCGGTACAGATCCGTCAGACAAGAGGCACCAAATATCCGATGTACGACAAAGTCCTTGCACACCAGTCAACGCTATTGACGGGTGTGCAACGTTTCTCTGAAGAAAGGAGTTATATGCTTCAAAAACGCTGAAAATGTGTAGAGTGTGAAATATACTACATAAAAGTAAAATATTTGATAATGCATTAAGGTATGAAAAAAATATACACTTTTTATCAGACTAAAGGTGATATAACGTGTACTAGCCTTCAAATGTTGTGCTCGTTACCTTAAGGTGTCAGGTACAACAATATGACATACGCAAAGGTGATAGTAGAAAATGCCCAAATAAGACTTAGAGTTTCATTTCTTCTGATTTGAATTCGAATATTCATTGTTCTGAAATAGGTACATTGCAAATACAATGAGGATAATAATTTTGAATCATCCTTAATTTTTATTTATAACTTTTCTCAATGTAATAATACTCTCCAGCGTATTAACGGCCTTTCAGATCTTTACAATAAAATTATATAACATTTATTTCCGATTTCTTCAAGGCGATAATAAAGGAACGCCTTATTGATGGGTGCTATATATGTTTTTTTTTTCAAAATAGAGTGTTTGAGAAACCAGATATGCCAAAGTGAACATTGGAAAAACTAAAAAGAAAAAATCAAATTCGAACGCCATGATTTTTTTTTTAATTGTACCAAATATAAACACTAAAGAGTTTAATAAAGTAGTCTAGAACTCAAATTTAGAAAATGTGTGTTTCAGATATAAAAATTAAGTATATAAACCAAAATACTTTGCTTAACTTTAGAACTTGCTTTAATGTTTTACTAAAGCTAAAAAAGGAACTAATTGAACTAAAAAAAAGCGTGCTATAGATCTCAAAGTTTACAACTTTTTGCAATTTTATGGAAAGAAAAGGAAAACAGCATCCTTCAAGTCAAAGTTAAATTTATATACTATAAATAATCCCGTTTTTAATAAGCTTTTTTTAAAACCTCGGAACTAAATAGAACGCCGTTTTTCAATCGTTAATTATTTAAGCTCTTCCCTATGCTGAATTTAAATTCGATCTCATTGAGTAATCCAGTTCCGAGCGCATAATTAGAAGCATTTTCTCCGCAGTTTGTATCAGAACCAAAAACGTACTTCTCCTTTATTTCGGTGGACAGTCATGCCTGCCTATAATTAGATTTAATTTTTTTTACCAAAGGTAACTTTTCTTTTCAATGTGGAGAAAAGAAATAAACCAGGAAAAAGTACATTATAAAATGAAGTTTCTGAGCAGGGAAGAAAGGAAAAATAATCGGCTTAGAACGTAAAGCTTCTTCAAGATTTTACCACTTGTGTTCGCTGCTGATTTGCGCTTCGCCTATAGTTAAAAACTTCATTTCTTGGTTAAATTTTAAATGATAGATTCATGCAATCTGTTAAAAAATAATAATAACGCTTTTATTTTGGAAATTACGAAATAAATGTAGGTTCTAATTATGGTTTAAACAAATTGACTATTATATTAAAACATATTTATTAAAATTAGACTTCAAAAAATTCTGATATCACGATAAATGTTGAATTTACTAGAGGTATTAGACGTGACTAAAATTTGCTGTGTAGAAATTTTGTCTGAAGAAGGGGGGAAAAGAATGACGTTGGTTTTTCTATTTGGCTTGCATTGCAAAGCCTTTTTTCCCAAAAATACAGAAATTTTAGGAAATCATTTAAATGAAGCCTAACATAAAATTATAGAGAACTGAAAACAAGTAACTATAAATATTTTTAAAAAGATTGGTTTCAGATTATCTTTTAATCGCTTAAAAAAATAGGTGTTAAAACTATATTCCGTGAAATGCTTTTATATAAATAAACCAAAGACATCTGAAGTAAAAGTTGGAAAGCAAATGCTACACGTCACAAAAAAAAAAAAAAAAAAATCGCACAGGGTTCTTTTTTTTTTTTTTTTTTCTTTTTTGTAAAAGCAATCACGTTTTAGCATGGTTCGATGATACTATTTGCTAACAAATTCGTTTTTTCCGTAGCTAGATTGTTGAAATTAAGAAAAGTTAAACACTTGCAAATGAGAAGTGATTAGAGAAGAAAATGTTGAAACTCTCAGAACGTTTCTTCTAAAGAGAGTATTTTGAAGGCATAGGAAAAGTTTAAAAGTATTTCAAATACAGATTCTTTTTTCATCTTTACATTGGTTAAAATACTAACGTCCATCTTAAAAAGAAAGTGCTTTTCGACTCAGCGTTTTACAAGTATTTCCGGGAACTGCACAATTTCCCAAATCACTTCTTTAGCTATTCCTCCCTTTTAAATCTTAACGCGCCGTTGATTTTTGCTCCTCAAAAAAAAAAAAGGTTTTTCGTTTAAAATGATGGTACAAATTAGTTTCATTACCTTCTACTGGGAAAAAATCTTTTCGAGGTGTTTTATGAAACAGAAATGTTTTCTTTAAGAAAATATCGTACTTTTTTCGTCATTATTTTAAATTAAACCTTTTGGACGACAGCTGCAGCTCTCATTAGGTTTCAAAGATATTAGATTTCTAGCATAAAGTTATAATTAAAGTTTTAGCCAAATTGGCATTTTTTAACAATTCAGCAAAAACACACTTATTGTTAAAAAATTAAAGTGATGTATTCTGAAGGTCGAAAAGTATTTTAGGACAACCGAGATTATGCTGTTTTAAAGTTTTTGTTTTAAAATTGAATAGTAGAATGTAAAATTACAACACTTAAAATATTTTTCGTTGCCTTCTTGAGTATTAATTCCTTTAAATTTCATGCAATCTAAAAGGTTTTTTTCTTAAATAAAATTTAAAAAATATCATTTTAATCACTTTTCTAAAAAACTCAGAATAAGTCACTTGTTTTTCATTCAAAAAAAAATAAATAAAAAACAAATAGCTTGTTGGAACAATATTTGATAAATGTGGAAGATTCCAAACAGACAACATACAGTGTAAGAAATTTTTGTCCGAATATATATGAGAATCTCCTGGAAATCATTCATATGGAGTCTGACTTAAAATTAGAGAACTAAAAACAGGTAACTACAAAGTCTTTAAAAAAGAAAATTACTGTGAATAAAAACCAGAAAACATGCATTAAATTGATAGTAACATATAATGTGCCTAGTGGCGCCAACTCCAGAGCACCCACTGAATTACTATTTCTAGTACTTAAAGTGGCGAAGTTGAGTTCAGTTGAGCTCACGCTGTTGGCATTCGGAGGACCAGCTAGAGTTGGAACTAACCACTAGATTTGGAAATAAAGCGTACGCCAACAATATATAAGGCATTTCTTAAGAATTTTTAATCTGGTAGTCACGGATCTCTAGTGGTTACTTATACATTTCTTTGCTAATTTTAAATTGGTAGTCACATATATCAAGTGTCCAGTAAACCCCTTAACTAGTCAATTTTTTTTTACCACAAGTGCTCCTAAAAAAGCATATTTTTTATTGCATATAATTATCCTAACTTGGTATAAAAGGAAAATGAAAGAATTTTTTAAAAAAATTTCATAATTAATGAATTTATGCATTATTCTATTCTATAACTTTGAAACACAAATGCCCCTGAATAACTCTCTTTCAATCTATTAATAGTGCGGCCAAATCAAAACAAGAAAGGCGGAAATATCAATGCCCGTACGCTGTACGGGCAAACCAGTTAAGGCCATTTTTGGGTATCCCATACGCCGTACGAGCAAACCAGTTAAGGGTATAAATAACTTCACAGATCTTTCCTCTGTAATTGCACAGAGTGCGTAGAAACTTGATTAAAAAATGGAGAAACTTGGTTATTTGGTTTGAAGCAAGTTTTTTGAAATTTTAAAGGAACCCTCAGTTTCCTTTCCGTCATTTTACAAAAAATTTTTTAGAGCAGCTGAAAGAAAAACAGCGAAAATGAGTAGTAAAAATATGAAAAAAAAATGGTTATTAAAGGAAAATCTTCGGAACTTCAAAAGTGCAGCACTAGACCTCGTAAACTGTAAAAAAAAAAACCACCATCTATGAGGGAAAAATCGGTAATTAAATGAAGCACGATCGGTGCTGATGATTACGTTCCAAACTTTTAAGAGCGAGCACTGCTCAACTCCTGCTGCGATCAAATTTGTGATTTCTTAACCTTGTATAAACAAGAAATAATGAATATTCTTGACATGAGTGGGTTAGATATTAAAGCTTGTACATGATTGCAACAATTTACGAGACCTCAAAAAGAAAAAAATTAAACTCGTAATCAACAACTTCAAAGGGCAATATATAAGCACTTATTTTGACGAATTACGTAATTGTAATTTTATTATCATTTATCTCCTCCCACTAATGCATTATTTATTCACATTACGCATACGAGAACAACTTTTTAAACAGTTTCTTTAAATAAGTTTCGATTGCGCTATAGCATACTTTCATCGTCGTACTAATGTCCTATAGACATTATACATGGCATGTGATGACAACAATAGAGACCTCATTAATTGGTCTTAAATATTGTCTTCATAAAATGCCAATAATGGTGGTAGAATATACATGTGTTATTCTACCTTTCACATAACCTCGGATTGTCCAATATTTTCAGTATTTTTATTTGCTATGAAAAAACCCACATGTAATTTTTACTAAGAATAAAATGCTGATCGTAGTTTTCATGTTTCTAACTTAATAGATCTGCACAACAGGAGGAATTTATTCATAAAAATCTTAAATTTATTTTTTGGTCTACTATTAAATATTTTCATAGGGCCTCCACGTAGTGCGACAACGCTAAGGACGCAGTTGCCAACTAAATATATCGTATTTTTGACATTAATATAAATTAAATAGTGTTAAAAACAATTATATGATGATACAGTTCCTAAATTTCAATTAATGGAACTGATAAATTGGTAAATTAGTTAACTATACGTGGAAAACCAACAAAATAAGTCACAAATTTTAAATGAAAATCCGGTACTTATCGGTTATACGTCCTACCTTTTTTGCTCTTATGCTATCCTTTCTTTCTTTTTTTGCTACCCCTTTTTGCTTTTCACACATAGCCAAATGAAATGTAAGCAAAGTGGTTTTTTTAGATTAAAATTTCACGCGCTGATTTACATTGGTATACACGCTGATTACATGATAGGGCGCAAAACCTATAAGTACCGAAAAACCCATGCACTTCGTTTAAATCACAGAGAAGCCTTTTTGTGCATACGATGTATCACTAAAATAGCTTAGTGCAGGACCACAAGGAATATGCAGAATCAATAGTAAATTTTGAATTTAGTGTATGCAAAAGTAAGACCAAATAAGCCATTAAATAAAATTCTCATCTGCTTAGATTTTTAGATTTTAGAAGCACCCCTTATTTTAAAAGAAAAAATAAATCTCTCATTCATTTAACAATATTGGTTCTAATTCCAGTTTTTTTTTTTTGGGGGGGGGGGAGGGGGTAAAGTTTGAAATTCTATTTATAATTTTTAACTGTGGTAAGCTTGATGAATTTATTTGTCGTTATTTTCGGTTGAAGAATATACCTATTTAGAATCTGTTTCTCTGGTTTTTTTCCTTCTACCTAAGTAATTCTTTTCTTTTTCTTTTCATATACTCCCGTTTCGAGAACAATTTGCATTAACACATCTGTTTCATTACCACCTTTATCGATTTGTTAGCATATTATGCTTCTTTTTGTCTAACGTCTTGTAAAATAAAGAACGAGCAAAAAACTAATAGTAAACAAAAATAACAGTAACCCTTTAAGAATGATAATTTTAAAAATTGATCTCTGTTTCTCGAACAATCATTCCAGCTTCGAATTCATCAAGTTTATAAATGCGGTTCATTTAAATGAATCGCAAGTGTACGTGTTCGTACATATTTTTTAAAACTTGTCTCGGGTTGCAGAGAAAATAAATAAGCGCTCTGAAATGAAAGTTTCTTTTCCTTGCCATCATTAATTTGAATTACTCGCTTTTCTTTAAAGGCGAAAGCAAAGAGCTTTTATTTCATGTCAGCGCTTCAAAAATACTTTCGGGTGCTGAATTTCTTAACTATCATGTCCTTGTTTATGTTGAAATGCATGGATATTTTAAGATTTTGTAATCGATTTTGCTTAGAATAAAGGTACTGAGGTAAAATCGCTTCTTCAGGCGGAGGACATGTATAAGGTTGTGGATCTAGATTAATTTTGATGGAGAAAATAATGATATTTTAGTTTAAATCAAAATTTTCAGTGAAGTATGATTCTTAAAAAAAAGTATTTTTTAACTAACAAAATTAGAACAAAAGTTTTTTGTATAACTGAAAAAAAACCTAAATAAATTTCATTTAATGAAAATTTTAGTCATAAAATGGCATTAGTATCAGCACTCATTTGAATAATAGAAAAAAAACGAGGGCTTAAAATTCACTATTCCGTTATTAAAAGTCCAATAGTAAGATTTTAAAAATTTTGCTAAGAAGAAGGCAACATTTTTTTTACATGTATCTTTAGCAGTTGTGTTAATTAACCATGACGTGGAGTTAAAAATAAACACTGGTGAACATATTTTTGCGTCGATTTACGTTATAAGGATAATTTGAAGAAAATTGCTAAGTAAGTATGCGTAGAAATAATGCCTTTTCTGCAACAAATATTTTTAAAGACTAGAATTTTTTATCAAATATACCATTTTTTGTTTACTTGACAGATGGATTTTGTTAATAAATCATTTTATATGCCTATTAAAGCATGTTAAATCAGTCGTAATTCCGTTGGATCATTTTTTTTTCAATAGTTCCGATACAGTTTGTTAAAAACTGCTCCATTTGCTAAATATTATTCTATAAGTCACTTCCCTTTTAGGAACAATTAATCGACTTTTCATTCCTTTGTAAATAATTAACCATTACTTAATTGTAGTTTATTAAAGCAATGATCAACACATTTTTGATGTCAATTACAGTACATTTTGCCCATGTTCACGAAACACCTTTAGCAGTTCGCGAATATTGAATAATATGAGAAGGAGGGAAAGCATTGAAAAATGCTAGCCCAGCAGCTTACTTTAATTTATCTTTTATGTTGTGTCATTATGCAATTTTTGTCAGAAAAATGGAAAGGTAAGAAAAAAAGAAAAAAAACGACAACTGAAATTTGAAATGCGCAAATACAATTGGAATGTCTCACGTACCGATTCAAATGTATTTTTCTTCACATCATTTCGCAAGGTTACGATTTCATGCAGTGATTCATTTCGTTTGTTATAAACAGATGGCAAGTCGTTGTTTTTTTTTTCTCAAACGAGTTAGTGACGCTTACTGTTGCAACAGTTGATGTCAAAAAATTGTTGTTAATATCTTTATTCGTCGTTTTTTTTTTTTCTAAAACGAGTTCTGACGCTTTCTTTTGCAACAGTTGATGTCATAAAATTGTTGTTAATACCTTTATTCGTCGTCGTCCCCCTCCCCCCCCCCCCATCCTTCTGAAACGAGTTGTGATGATACTTAGTTTTGAAACAGTTAATTTCATAAAATTGTTGTAAATGCCTTTGTTCGTACCACAGTATTTAACCGCACTCAGTTCCTTGGGGCATTAAACAAATTGAAACTTGATTTTTTTTGGTTAAAATAAAATTAGCCATTATAGATGCACCACATATTTTAGTTTTCTCAGAAGAGAACTGAGCAGCCAAATTATAGGCAAGATTTAAGGAAACTAATGGGAACTAGGTGGAAACTAATTTAATACTTTTGAAAACTTATTGCAAATTATCTGTAAGCGGAAAAGGTGTGTTTAAAATGTCAGGCGAACAATACTGACTAGTAATTTTTCTTGCACACATTTGGGTTTATGCAGATAGTAGAATGATAGAAACTGTATTGAGAGGTACAATACATGATATCATATCTAATAATAATTTGTGTTTTTTTTATCGGTTAATTAACCATTTCTAAACAAAATATATCAACTTTACACAAAAGAAAGTCTGATAATCATCTAGACGATATCACGTCCATTCTCGCAAACTGTTCGGATCTATATTTCCAACGAACCCGATTTTTAATAGGGTAATTTTAAATGGTCAAGCACATATTTATAAAAACAGACATACACATAAACGTAAGAAAAAAATAAAATTGAATGAAAACAAAAATACCATCCATTGCAAAAATAAAGAAGTAATTTTTAAAAAAATAAATTTAAAAAAGAGGGGGGGGGGTGGCAGCTTTAAAACGACAATTTTCACGTTTACTTAAGGTAAGTAACTAGTTTTGATAATTCAGAAGTGCTAGATAATTCAGAAAAACTTGTTAACGGCCCAAGAAACAAATAGATTAATTTTTAATATTTGCCGGACAAAACAAATAATTATATTATTATTGAAAAAGACTAGTAAAAAATTTTCATCTTAAAATTATTTGCATTACGATTAAGATCGTTTGCTATTCTTTCCTCAATAAATGCAGAAAAAAAGCGTTTTATTCGTCACAAATCTCGAAATGCTTCAATTGTTAAGAATTTTGTAAATTAAATCTCGAAAAAATGGAATATTTAATTTTAAAGGGAAATGTTTAACGTGTGCTGTCGTTTCCATATAATACGCACTTTTCCATTACTTTCTTCCAATAAAAAGCCTATTCAGCTCTTCTGATGTAATACTTGTAGCATTTAAAATTTCTGCAAATTTCAGTTTTGAAACATAGTGTTACGTGTGTATAATTTTACATAAAGCATGTACGTAGATTGACCAATACAGATCTGGAAATCGATGCAAATCACTTTTCCAGTAAACCAATAGCTTAAACGTCATTCTAGGTCATTTCTCCAGTTGAAGGTAAAGATCATCTCAAAAGATGAAATTCCAAGAAGAAACGGAGAAAGAGTTTTTGGCAGAGAACAGTTCTCGGAAAGCAAGTGCCAGCTTTTTTTCTGCACTTATTGAGGAAAGAATTCAGGAAATTTATTTGAGACCATTAAGGGCTTGTACCAATGTACGAATTTCAAATAGGTTTGGCGTTTTGCTGAATTAAATTTTTTCCACAGCTGCGCGGAAAAAAAGTAAAATAAAAACTTCTTGCATAACGCCCAATATTTTTTACGATAGCATATTATAAGTTTTCTCTACTCAGATGAAACTACTGAATCATAAAAGTTTCTCAAAACTAGTGAAATAAGTTTTTTTTCTATCTTTCAAAATTCAGTTATTAAGTTTAATTAAGAAGGCAACAAAACACAGTACTTTCAGAGCTATAGGCACTCCCGCATTTACAATGTGCTCATTCTTTATGTATCTGTACCAGTGATTGCGATACCGGTATTCTGGTGAACCAAATACCGGTATCTTTTATTTTGAAATTTCATAAAACCGGTATTTTCCAAGAAAATATACCGGTATTTTCGATATTAGTTATAAATAATAAATATTTTTTTAAATTAAAAAGATTATAATTCAACTTTTTATACATGTACCGTTAGTTTGAAATCAATCATTTGAAGCCACAATTTGACTTCGAAAACATAAATTAACAGAGTACCAAAAATTGAAACATCTGAAGAATACAATAAGATGTGTTTGTTCACTAGATGGTGTGACTATTAGGCTATCACACTTGTAATTTTGTAAAAGGTCATTTCAAGAATCTGTTACGAATTTTTTTTCTGTGAATAGTTTATTCTTACCATCAATTGCAACATTGTTTTAGCTTATTTTTTCCTTAATCTTTGCCCCAACTAAACTCGGTTTCGAGGAAAACTTTTTCTGTTACTATAATAAATGACAATTTATCTGAGGTATTGGTTTGTTATAATGTCTCACTACTTAGTCCTGTACATGGCGAATGAATGTCTTGTTTCTTTCTGAACTTTTCTTTTGTCTTGGTACTTTTGGTTGTTATAACTGTAATTTGGGCCGTGGTAGCCGAGCGGTTAGGATGTCGAGCTTCGGAGCGGTGGATCTCGGGCTCCATACCCGAGCCGCTGAAGACCGCTGAAGACACATGGAGATACGTGCATGTAAAATCCGTAGACCCTGAAGTCCCGAGGCAGTTCCGAGGGTACCGGAGGGTGGAGATTTTCTCTTTCCTTCACTCTTAGGTCAAAAAAGGAAGGTGGCGTATTTGTGGTGACGCTATGTGGTGTCATCCAAGTATAAAATGAGCCAAATCGTACTTCCACCGTTGTGATGCTCATCTTTTAACGGAAGGCGCTCCTTACTGCCTTAATTCCTAGTCGCTCTGCGAAGGGCAGCTTGGATATCCAAGTGGCATTAGAAACAACAACTGTAATTTGCCTTCCAGTCAATCTCCATGTGGGCTTCTCATAAACAGTGGCAACCATTATGATAATTATCAGTTTCAAATGTTTTGGTATATAATTCATGGCTTTGTGATGTGTGCTCCTGCGTTCAATTCGACGCGTTTATCTCTTTGTCAGTGTTCAAGTTCAGAATGAAACCTGCCATAGAGAAACCATGTCTTATTGTTTTAAATGTTTGAACATTTAGATATTTTTTAAATTGGTGAGTGCCTTTCTTCCCAGACTAGTTGTCGTCCAAAATGGCTATACTACATTTGTTCCGCATATTTTTTTAGTTGCATCTATTCGTAATGAACGGTAATGACTTCAAAGATTATAACTTTTTAATTATAACATTTCAGCCTTTAATTTATATTTGTTCATAATAAATTGTTTTCATTATTTCAGTTCCTAAACATTACTAAAATAATGTAAACATTTCATTATGAAGAAGTATAAAATATAACAATTTTTTGCATGAAACTACGAAATATGTCAATAAATAAGTATGCTTTGTTTCCTTTTTGAAACAACGCCTAATACGGGTATTAATATCGGTTTTCCGGTATAGCGCTTTAAAAAATACCGAATACCGGTATTGTATTTTTGTTCCGGTGTTGCAAACACTAATCTGTACCTGAGAGGCATAGTATCTTAAGTCCATTTTGATAGTTTATACTGAATAGACGTACAGTTACCGACGACAAAGCCACTAGCTACATTAGGGATCCGAACTTTTAAAACTCGCATCGGACATCTTTATTCTATGGTTCACACGGAAAAGTCTAGTCTTACAGTACTAACAATATTTATTTATTAACTTCATTGCAAAAACACGAAAAATAAACTTAAGATACTATGGCTCATATATATATATATATATTAGTGTTCGGCAGTAGTTCACTAGAAGTAGTTAACTACTAGTGGCAACTACTAGTTAATTAGTAGTTAACTACTAGTTGTAACTACTTTTGTTTCTAACTAGTTAAACTACTTTTTTACCAACTACTAGTTACAACTATTTTCAAAATGCCAACTACTTTCGAAAAAGAAATTTTAAATATATTTTTGAAAAAAAAAAGAAAAAAGCTATTTTTTAAACATTAAATTATTTAAATTTTTAGCTTATGAATATTACTCTCAGAAAAGTATTTTTTATATTATGTTATATAATGAAAAAGTGCTCATTAAAAAAAATCATAATATTTATTGCCGCATTTATGCAAATTAGAAAAAGCTTTCTAATATAATCAATAAATAGCGCCCACCACCAGCACATGCACAATAAAATTTTCATTTAAAGACCAAATCTTCATTATGGGAAAGCTTTACCTCTGCTCCAGTAGAATGCATGTGTTTGGGATACCATAAAACACAAAAAAAGAAAGAAAAAATACTGATTTTTATGATTTTCGTTTAAGAAAAAAATACTGATTTTTATGATTTTCTTTTTAGAAAAAATTATTGATTTTTATGATTTTATTTTTATAAAAAATACTGATTTTTATGATTTTCTTTTTGGAAAAAAACTGATTTTTAAGATTTTTTTAGACAAAATATTGATTTTTATGATTAAAAAAAAACTATTTATATCAGCGTCTTCCAAATTAATAAAATGTAGATATTTTTTTATTATAAATTGAATGTATTCTGGGTTCAAGTAATTAATTAGAATTTTAACTCACTATATGGTAGCTTTAATGCATCTGGTCCTCTAGGGAAATGTGGAATAGCTTCGTTAAGGTGTCAAAGAATGACATTTTATCAGAGAACTTTAAGTTTATAGACATGTACACTATAGGAAAAGCATCAACAGCTCCTTTAGAAAGGATTTTTTCTACATTTGGAATAGTGCACTCAAAATTACGAAACAGACAGATGAAAAGGCATCAAAACTGGTACTCTTGATAAAACATCTGAATAGTAAAAATGATTAAGCTGTAGTAAACATTTTATGTGACATTTGCCATCTCTGTTTATATACACATTCAAGAAATTTGTACATGCTCAAAAAATTATAATAGTCCACTCAACTTATTTGTATATATTCAAAAATTATAATACATTTAGTTCAGAAATTTAAGCTTTCTCTTCTGTTTCTTGTTGTTCTCTGTTTATTAAGCATACTTTTTTTATATTTTTTTTATATAATATAAGTAATTAACAATTAATTTTGAACTAGTAATAATTAATTATTTCAACTGAAGTATCTTAAAATTCTTTGTAGACATAAATAATTACCTGAATTTGTTACTGTGTTTGTGTGCGCATACATATTTTGCTTTGAAAAATCCAAAAAATCTGATTTAAATTTTAAAAATATTATTTTTAAAAAAAATTTTTAAATAAAAAAAGTACCAACCCTGCCTTCAATACAATTTGAATGAATAAAATCTAAATTCTAAAGCACGCGCGTTACAAAGATATTTTTTTGATGAATGGAATTTTAAATTGATATTAGGGGTAAACTCCTTCATTTTACAACTGCTGAGAAATTGTTTCTTCTTAAAAACATAAATTATTAACTTTATTAAACAAATACATATTAAAATAAAAGTTTAAATTTAGAGAAAAAGGTTTTGTCTTTATTCATATTATCTTTATATTTTAATCGTTCGGGGCTATTTGGAAATATTCACTCTTTGAATGCTTTACAGGAATTTCTTTGAAATTGTTTTAATGATTAAAAATGATATTGAGTTGAATTATTTGGATTAAATATTTAAGAACAAGCTTAAAAATGGAAATTCAAATGAATTATACTTAAAAGTAGTTAACTAGTAGTTAACTACTTTTGGAGAACAGTTAACTACTATTTGCAACTAGTTTAGTTTAGAGTAGTCAGTAGTTGGTAGTTAACTACTTTTTGACAAGTAGTTGCCGAACACTGATATAAAATATATATATATATATATATATATATATATATAATTTCATTCTTCTTTTCGTAAAATTGAACCTAAAAAGTAGTTTAAATTTTACAATATCAATATATCCGTCGTTTCAATATATCAGCAAAACTTTACAAAGAGTCCTTCATCGTTAAAAGCAAGAACAATACTTGAGATACAAAGTGAATTTAAAAGAAAATTCTGCAAAAAATAAGCTTTTCTAAAAATAGCTTGAGTATTTTAAGTTTTAAAAATTTAATAATTTGTTCGCATTGTTTTACAACAAACAATGAGTACAATTGCAGCAATCTCCAGTGGCATTCGGGGAAATCCTTTAAAGAGGAGGAATACGTTTATCGGTAAAACATACATTTTTGATAGTCCATTTAAAACGTCATCAACAAAAGTATTTATCATGAAGCAGATCTTTATATGCGTATTGAATTCTTTGTTTTCTTCTGAGCTCTGCTACACGCGAGGTTTTCTATTTTTAGCCAAGTTAATGTTATCAATTTTCAAGAAAGTGTCCGAGATAAATACGAAACTATCATAATTCAGTGCACTTATTAGTGCCCTCAGACTAATTGCTTATTTATGGGGTTGAAAAATATTCAAACGTAAATAGTTTCAGTCCGAAAATTGGATAAACAGTCACCAGAAGTGACCTGGAAATAATATAAATTAGATAGTTCTTGTTGACCTCTATTTTTCGATCAATAAAGGGCGTGTGTCAAAGTGGCATTAATAGAGCATTTTCCGAGATGATTTACTTTTCCGACAAAAGATTTATATCCTGCTTTTTAGCGATGAAATTTAATGTTGTTGGAGTTGTCTATCAACAAGCTCTCCAAATGGGCCCTCATGAAATGGTATATTCAATGTAAGCATTTATAGAGATAAAGGAAATAAGCGTTTCACCATAGAGCTCTTAGCAATTATTAAAGCTGCAATAAAGCATTTTATATTGGTTGAAAAATAAGTAAAATGACATAATGATGCATTACACATGTTTCTAAATAATTTTTTAACATCTAAAAATAATAATCAAAATAATCTTAATAAATAAATTTTAAAAGTTTCCCCGACTTCAGATGTTGTGCTTTTCAATTTAAACCTAAAATCTGGAAACATATCAAAGCTTCTAAAACTAAATGTTAGCTTTCAAAAATATCTTGTAAGGTCTAAAAGCATAATGTGCTATTCAAAGCATTTCCTACGGTGGAATTCTGATATTCCAAAGCATTGTCTGACACCTAAAAGTGTTGTGTAGAAGTCTTGTTTGAAATATTGGAAAAATATTTTTCTTCCTTTATTTCAAAATAATATATCTTCAGAAAATTTTAAATGTATTAATTTTCAGCATTACTTTGTGTTGCAAAATTAAATAATTCAAGACATCTAAAATAAAAATATTAATAATAAAGAATAATATACAATAGAATAATAAATATTAATAATAAAGAATAATAAGATTTTTAATATAAATAATATTAAAAATATCGTCTTTCTGAAAAAATAAAATTGATTGAAGGAAAAAAAATGATCTGAAATTGACCTTGAAAATACTTTCGTTCCCTCACTCTGGTCAAAAGAGTTTGCTAAAGACATAAGGGATTTGATCAAACAATAATTCACGTTGGCTTTACGAAATAAAAAGTCCGTACTACTGTACTAATCACAAAAAATTATATCTGCAAAGGAAAACATACTGGGATATTGTTAATAAAAGTTACTTCCATCGTATATTTGCTTGTTACCCTATTCATTAATATTTTCTTATCACGTATGACCATAAAACTTCAACTTTAGCCAAAATGAACTACAGAGAACTATCTAGTGACAATAGCTCAATTTTTCTACTAACTGCAGATGCAGCTTTCGTATCGGCATTTAGCAGTGTTATCTTTAGATGTCAACTACATCATGTCAATTTATTCGATTATGAGTTAATTAAATTGTTAATTAGTTAATGTTTATATTTTATTTATTTACTTTTGTATTTTTGCATCTAAAGGAGCTGTGTGTTAGTCCTCACTTTTTATAAGCTTAGTGCGTTCCACGGATTGGCGGAGCTACTTGATGCATTACAACTTTAAAATGTGATACCCCTTTTTTCATGAGAGGGAAGCACCTGGATTCTGACGATGCCAGATAGCACTAGGAATTTTGCTTAATTAAGACTATCCGAGTCAAATGATACTCATGGGATCTTTACCATGCCGCAGGACACACAAGCCGAGAATCCAGTCGATTTTCTGCACCTAAAAATTAACCGACTTGAGCCCATGGTTGATTTTTTATACCTTTCTCTTTTAATAAGTTTTTATCCCAAAAATAATAATTAAAGAATATTCCTTTTGCAAAAGTTGTTAATTATTTTGACCCACCTGAAAGTTCTCTCCCCCTCTCTCTCTTTTAAATTACAGTACAAGCACACCAGTACACCAACAATACAAGCACAATCGTTTTTTTAATCGTGAATAAGGTGAATAAAAATAAAAATCGTTGTGAATTAAAATTTATGTTCAAAAATATTCTGTAAAAAAACCATGAATACAGCACTGAATACTGAAAACACGAACTACGAAAACATAACCCAAAAATAGATATAAAAACGTCATGTTTACCGAAAAGTTAAACTTTAACATTACCCAAACAACATAGGCTACAGTCGAGTCTCCAAAACAAAAAGTGTCTGTATCTTTGCCAGAAGTCAGTTAATACAGTTCGATTTGATTTTGAGATGTTGCCAAATGCTGGGGAAGAAGTGCAAGTGTTCATAGGTTTGGAAACATTTTCTTTAAAGCAAATATTTTTCAGACGGAACTGCTTTCCAATAAAAGTGTAGAGATTAATTTTAAATCCGATGCTTTAAATTACGCAAAATTAATCTGTCCATATTAAAGATGTGAAAATCGGAGAGAATTACTGTAAAAAAATCAGTCCTGTTTATTTGCATAAATTTATCATCAGAAGAATCATATAAGTTTAACATTCACTCCATACCTTTTCTGTTTCGTTCTTTTTGCTGACTGCTCAGTGTAAAGAAATAAAATTTGAAGTTTTTTTTAGAAAAAGCAAAAATGTTAACATTTGGAAAAAACATTTTTGTCAAAATTTTACAAAAGTACGCCATTTTCACAAAATAAACCCTTCCGTCGACAAAAGTATTACTTAATTTCTCTAGCGCTGGAAGGATAATATTGGTTGTGCCTTGCGTTAAGTAGAAACTAAAACTTCCCTCTCCTACTGTTGATATACAGTATTTCCTTATCGAACTACAAAAATACAGTTCGACCGCGGAGTTTTGACATTTGGACACTTCTGCGCATGGCAGAAAATAGCGAGTCTATTCGAGTTTCAGGGAAGCTCGTTTGCAGGGGCGTTTATTTATTACGCGAAACAGAATGTTTGCTTCTCTGTTTGTTGAAAGCAACTAAATTTGTAAACTAGCACTGTTCGGAAGAAATCAAGTATGGTAAACGAAATAGAATGAGAACAAAAAAATGGCACATTATTTATACCAGCAGTTCCTCCCTTGACCATGAATGGATTCTTCTTGGTACGCTGCCAGGAGTTTTCCGGAAACGTGATAAATTACAACAGAAACAATACCTTATGTAAGAATATTGAATATTTAATCAAGCATGGCATTTATGATAAATCTTACATATTTAAACGGAGCAATTCGTGTATATATATTTTGAGTACTCGAAAACGGCTCTAACGATTTGCAACAAATTTTTTATTTAGGTAAGATTTTGCTTTATTTAAATTTACCTAGAAAAGTGTCTTTCCAGAAAAAAAAAGCGATTTTGCACATAAAAAAAAAAATTTTTAACGCAATTGAGGTACTTGTAACAATAAACAAACATCACCTGCTATAGCAGAGCCCCCTATACTTAAATGCCCTCCGATAGCGCTTTAAATCCATACAAATTTTGGCCGCAATTTTTTTATAGAAGGTGCTAGTTCCCTACTCATAATACTGCTTTTATAAGTAGATACATATGGCAAAGATTAATGAACTGAAATTTATTGAAGACAGTACAATACGTTAGTCTTAAGTTCTCATATAAAATATTTTTCTACTGATTCAAATTATAAAATATTGGAATCCTTGTTTTTTTACTTTACTTTGCAGGTTATTGTATCAAAAAATTAATAATATTCTCTCGGAATTAGTTCCTTAACTAGTACTATATAATCTTTTAGGTAAAAATTTACCTTCGGGTGCTCCTTCGCAAAATTGGCGATTTTTGTTTGGCGCCATTCCTGTTTGCAGTTTTGCAACACCGCTAAGCTTGGCGATCAACCGCGACCAGAACTTGGCGAAAATCAATGGCAATAGGCTGCCATTTAGGTACATTTGAGAATGTGTACTAAATTTAAATTAAATTGAACTAATTACTGCTTCGGTGTAGAAGCGGGTACCCCTTAGTTTGGCGTTATATTTTGGCGATAATATTTTATTTCTGGTTAGGCAACGGACATCTTACTAATTATATCCTGGCGTCAAAAAAAAAAAAAAAAATCGCCAAAAAATCAAGTGGTACCACCCGATTGCAAACTTTTATCCTAGTTACTGAAAAATTGAAATTCTTAACGTATTTTTATTCTTGAATAAAGGCATTTATGACATATCCACTCTAAAATACGAAATAGTAGCACTGTTTCCATTAATTAAATTAGAAAAGAAATAAAGAGTGGTATAAAGTTAAAATTTTTATTTGAATCTGTACAACCTCATATTTTTGAATTTTTATAAACAATTAAAAAACATGAACACGGAAATGAAACATGATCTGTGATATCGAAAATAAAGCATGTAAAAGAATAAAACGGCAGCGATTTGAAAATAATAAACATTTAAAGTTTCATAAAACACATTGGAGTAAACAAAAATAATAATTACCTTGTTTACACAAAACTGTTATCCACTTTGTTCGTAGTCCTTCGTCGGACGGTAATTCGTGAAAACTTATTTTTTCAGATTTTGAATCTGAAGAGCAATACGGCACAACGCAATGCACCATAATTTTGATTTAAATCTAATTAGTTTCTTAAAAGAAATTTAAGGTTGAAAAAACAGGTTATCTGCGCCACCTAGCGGAGAACTTTTCACGGCCGTTTGTTCTCTCCAGAGCCCCCTATACTAAATGCCTTCCGATAGCGCTTTAAATCCATACAAATTTTGGCCGCAACTTTTTATATAGAGGGCGCTAGTCGCCTGTTTATAATACTGCTTTTATAAGTAGATACATATGGCAAAGATTAATGAAGTGAGTGTTTAAATTGCATAAATTATTTAATTTTAAACATATCAGCAAACAAAATCTTCCAAAAAGTCAATTTTGACTTGTTATTTAATGAATTTATTGAAGACAGTACAATACGTTATTCTTAAGTTCTCATATAAAATATTTTTCTAGTGATTCAAATTATAAAATATTGGAGTCCTTATTTTTTCACTTTGCAGGTTATTATACCAAAAAAAAAATTAATAATCTTCTCTTGGAATTAGTTCTTTGATTCATACTATATAATCTTTTAGGTAAAAATTTACTTTCGGGTGCCCCTTCGCAAAATTGCCGATTTTTGTTTGGGGCCATTCATGTTTGCAATTTTGCATCACCGCTAAGCTTGGCGATCAACCGCGACCAGAACTTGGCGAAAATCAATGGCAATAGGCTGCCATTTAGGTACATTTGAGAATGTGTACTAAATTTAAATTAAATTGAACTAATTACCGTTTCGGTGTAGAAGCGGGTACTCCTTAGTTTGGCGTTATATTTTGGCGATAATATTTTATTTCTGGTTAGGCAACGGACATCTTACTAATTATATCCTGGCGTCAAAAAAAAAAAAAAAAAAATCGCCAAAAAATCAAGTGGTACCACCCGATTGCAAACTTTTATCCTAGTTACTGAAAAATTGAAATTCTTAACGTATTTTTATTCTTGAATAAAGGCATTTATGACATATCCACTCTAAAATACGAAATAGTAGCACTGTTTCCATTAATTAAATTAGAAAAGAAATAAAGAGTGGTATAAAGTTAAAATTTTTATTTGAATCTGTACAACCTCATATTTTTGAATTTTTATAAACAATTAAAAAACATGAACGTTTCTAATACACGGAAATGAAACATGATCTGTGATATCGAAAATAAAGCATGTAAAAGAATAAAACGGCAGCGGTTTGAAAATAATAAACATTTAAAGTTTCATAAAACACATTGGAGTAAACAAAAATAATAATTACCTTGTTTACACAAAACTATTATCCACTTTGTTCGTAGTCCTTCGTCGGACGGTAATTCGTCAAAACTTATTTTTTCAGATTTTGAATCTGAAGAGCAATACGGCACAACGCAATGCACCATAATTTTGATTAAAATCTAATTAGTTTCTTAAAAGAAATTTAAGGTTGAAAAAACAGGTTATCTGCGCCACCTAGGGAGAACTTTTCACGGCCGTTTGTTCTCTCCAGAGCCCCCTATACTAAATGCCTTCCGATAGCGCTTTAAATCCATACAAATTTTGGCCGCAACTTTTTATATAGAGGGCGCTAGTCGCCTGTTTATAATACTGCTTTTATAAGTAGATACATATGGCAAAGATTAATGAACTGAGTGTTTAATTTTAAACATATCAGCAAACAAAATCTTCCGAAAAGTCAATTTTGACTTGTTATTTAATGAATTTTTTGAAGACAGTACAATACGTTATTCTTAAGCTCTCATATAAAATATTTTTCTAGTGATTCAAATTATAAAATATTGGAATCCCTATTTTTTTACTTTGCAGGTTATTGCAGGTTTATTGCAGGTATATTTACTTTGCAGGTAGTATCAAAAAATTCTCTCGGAATTAGTTCCTTAACTAGTACTATATAATCTTTTAGGTAAAAATTTACCTTCGGGTGCTCCTTCGCAAAATTGGCGATTTTTGTTTGGCGCCATTCCTGTTTGCAGTTTTGCAACACCGCTAAGCTTGCCGATCAACCGCGACCAGAACTTGGCGAAAATTAATGGCAATAGGCTGCCATTAAGGTACATTTGAGAATGTGTACTAAATTTAAATTAAATTGAACTAATTACTGTTTCGGTGTAGAAGCGGGTACCCCTTAGTTTGGCGTTATATTTTGGCGATAATATTTTATTTCTGGTTAGGCAGCAGACATCTTACTAATCACATCTTGGCGTCAAAAAAAAAATCGCCAAATAATCAAGTGGTAACACCCGATTGCAAACTTTTACCCTAGTTACTGAAAAATTGAAATTCTTAACGTATTTTTATTCTTCAATAAAGGCATTTATGACATATCCACTCTAAAATACGAAATAGTAGCACTGTTTCCATTAATTAAATTAGAAAAGAAATAAAGAGTGGTATAAAGTTAAAATTTTTATTTGAATCTGTACAACCTCATATTTTTGAATTTCTATAAACAATTAAAAAACATGAACACGGAAATGAAACATGATCTGTGATATCGAAAATAAAGCATGTAAAAGAATAAAACGGCAGCGATTTGAAAATAATAAACATTTAAAGTTTCATAAAACACATTGGAGTAAACAAAAATAATAATTACCTTGTTTACACAAAACTATTATCCACTTTGTTCGTAGTCCTTCGTCGGACGGTAATTCGTGAAAACTTATTTTTTCAGATTTTGAATCTGAAGAGCAATACGGCACAACGCAATGCACCATAATTTTGATTAAAATCTAATTAGTTTCTTAAAAGAAATTTAAGGTTGAAAAAACAGGTTATCTGCGCCACCTAGCGGAGAACTTTTCACGGCCGTTTGTTCTCTCCAGAGCCCCCTATACTAAATGCCTTCCGATAGCGCTTTAAATCCATACAAATTTTGGCCGCAACTTTTTATATAGAGGGCGCTAGTCGCCTGTTTATAATACTGCTTTTATAAGTAGATACATATGGCAAAGATTAATGAACTGAGTGTTTAAATTGCATAAATTATTTAATTTTAAACATATCAGCAAACAAAATCTTCCAAAAAGTCAATTTTGACTTGTTATTTAATGAATTTATTGAAGACAGTACAATACGTTATTCTTAAGTTCTCATATAAAATATTTTTCTAGTGATTCAAATTATAAAATATTGGAGTCCTTATTTTTTCACTTTGCAGGTTATTATACCAAAAAAAAAATTAATAATCTTCTCTTGGAATTAGTTCTTTGATTCATACTATATAATCTTTTAGGTAAAAATTTACTTTCGGGTGCCCCTTCGCAAAATTGGCGATTTTTGTTTGGGGCCATTCATGTTTGCAGTTTTGCATCACCGCTAAGCTTGGCGATCAACCGCGACCAGAACTTGGCGAAAATCAATGGCAATAGGCTGCCATTTAGGTACATTTGAGAATGTGTACTAAATTTAAATTAAATTGAACTAATTACCGTTTCGGTGTAGAAGCGGGTACCCCTTAGTTTGGCGTTATATTTTGGCGATAATATTTTATTTCTGGTTAGGCAACGGACATCTTACTAATTATATCCTGGCGTCAAAAAAAAAAAAAAAAAATCGCCAAAAAATCAAGTGGTACCACCCGATTGCAAACTTTTATCCTAGTTACTGAAAAATTGAAATTCTTAACGTATTTTTATTCTTGAATAAAGGCATTTATGACATATCCACTCTAAAATACGAAATAGTAGCACTGTTTCCATTAATTAAATTAGAAAAGAAATAAAGAGTGGTATAAAGTTAAAATTTTTATTTGAATCTGTACAACCTCATATTTTTGAATTTTTATAAACAATTAAAAAACATGAACACGGAAATGAAACATGATCTGTGATATCGAAAATAAAGCATGTAAAAGAATAAAACGGCAGCGATTTGAAAATAATAAACATTTAAAGTTTCATAAAACACATTGGAGTAAACAAAAATAATAATTACCTTGTTTACACAAAACTGTTATCCACTTTGTTCGTAGTCCTTCGTCGGACGGTAATTCGTGAAAACTTATTTTTTCAGATTTTGAATCTGAAGAGCAATACGGCACAACGCAATGCACCATAATTTTGATTAAAATCTAATTAGTTTCTTAAAAGAAATTTAAGGTTGAAAAAACAGGTTATCTGCGCCACCTAGCGGAGAACTTTTCACGGCCGTTTGTTCTCTCCAGAGCCCCCTATACTAAATGCCTTCCGATAGCGCTTTAAATCCATACAAATTTTGGCCGCAACTTTTTATATAGAGGGCGCTAGTCGCCTGTTTATAATACTGCTTTTATAAGTAGATACATATGGCAAAGATTAATGAACTGAGTGTTTAATTTTAAACATATCAGCAAACAAAATCTTCCGAAAAGTCAATTTTGACTTGTTATTTAATGAATTTTTTGAAGACAGTACAATACGTTATTCTTAAGTTCTCATATAAAATATTTTTCTAGTGATTCAAATTATAAAATATTGGAGTCCTTATTTTTTCACTTTGCAGGTTATTATACCAAAAAAAAAAATTAATAATCTTCTCTTGGAATTAGTTCTTTGATTCATACTATATAATCTTTTAGGTAAAAATTTACTTTCGGGTGCCCTTCGCAAAATTGGCGATTTTTGTTTGGGGCCATTCATGTTTGCAGTTTTGCATCACCGCTAAGCTTGGCGATCAACCGCGACCAGAACTTGGCGAAAATCAATGGCAATAGGCTGCCATTTAGGTACATTTGAGAATGTGTACTAAATTTAAATTAAATTGAACTAATTACCGTTTCGGTGTAGAAGCGGGTACCCCTTAGTTTGGCGTTATATTTTGGCGATAATATTTTATTTCTGGTTAGGCAACGGACATCTTACTAATTATATCCTGGCGTCAAAAAAAAAAAAAAAATCGCCAAAAAATCAAGTGGTACCACCCGATTGCAAACTTTTATCCTAGTTACTGAAAAATTGAAATTCTTAACGTATTTTTATTCTTGAATAAAGGCATTTATGACATATCCACTCTAAAATACGAAATAGTAGCACTGTTTCCATTAATTAAATTAGAAAAGAAATAAAGAGTGGTATAAAGTTAAAATTTTTATTTGAATCTGTACAACCTCATATTTTTGAATTTTTATAAACAATTAAAAAACATGAACACGGAAATGAAACATGATCTGTGATATCGAAAATAAAGCATGTAAAAGAATAAAACGGCAGCGATTTGAAAATAATAAACATTTAAAGTTTCATAAAACACATTGGAGTAAACAAAAATAATAATTACCTTGTTTACACAAAACTGTTATCCACTTTGTTCGTAGTCCTTCGTCGGACGGTAATTCGTGAAAACTTATTTTTTCAGATTTTGAATCTGAAGAGCAATACGGCACAACGCAATGCACCATAATTTTGATTTAAATCTAATTAGTTTCTTAAAAGAAATTTAAGGTTGAAAAAACAGGTTATCTGCGCCACCTAGCGGAGAACTTTTCACGGCCGTTTGTTCTCTCCAGAGCCCCCTATACTAAATGCCTTCCGATAGCGCTTTAAATCCATACAAATTTTGGCCGCAACTTTTTATATAGAGGGCGCTAGTCGCCTGTTTATAATACTGCTTTTATAAGTAGATACATATGGCAAAGATTAATGAAGTGAGTGTTTAAATTGCATAAATTATTTAATTTTAAACATATCAGCAAACAAAATCTTCCAAAAAGTCAATTTTGACTTGTTATTTAATGAATTTATTGAAGACAGTACAATACGTTATTCTTAAGTTCTCATATAAAATATTTTTCTAGTGATTCAAATTATAAAATATTGGAGTCCTTATTTTTTCACTTTGCAGGTTATTATACCAAAAAAAAAATTAATAATCTTCTCTTGGAATTAGTTCTTTGATTCATACTATATAATCTTTTAGGTAAAAATTTACTTTCGGGTGCCCCTTCGCAAAATTGGCGATTTTTGTTTGGGGCCATTCATGTTTGCAGTTTTGCATCACCGCTAAGCTTGGCGATCAACCGCGACCAGAACTTGGCGAAAATCAATGGCAATAGGCTGCCATTTAGGTACATTTGAGAATGTGTACTAAATTTAAATTAAATTGAACTAATTACCGTTTCGGTGTAGAAGCGGGTACTCCTTAGTTTGGCGTTATATTTTGGCGATAATATTTTATTTCTGGTTAGGCAACGGACATCTTACTAATTATATCCTGGCGTCAAAAAAAAAAAAAAAAATCGCCAAATAATCAAGTGGTAACACCCGATTGCAAACTTTTATCCTAGTTACTGAAAAATTGAAATTCTTAACGTATTTTTATTCTTGAATAAAGGCATTTATGACATATCCACTCTAAAATACGAAATAGTAGCACTGTTTCCATTAATTAAATTAGAAAAGAAATAAAGAGTGGTATAAAGTTAAAATTTTTATTTGAATCTGTACAACCTCATATTTTTGAATTTTTATAAACAATTAAAAAACATGAACGTTTCTAATACACGGAAATGAAACATGATCTGTGATATCGAAAATAAAGCATGTAAAAGAATAAAACGGCAGCGGTTTGAAAATAATAAACATTTAAAGTTTCATAAAACACATTGGAGTAAACAAAAATAATAATTACCTTGTTTACACAAAACTATTATCCACTTTGTTCGTAGTCCTTCGTCGGACGGTTATTCGTCAAAACTTATTTTTTCAGATTTTGAATCTGAAGAGCAATACGGCACAACGCAGTGCACCATAATTTTGATTAAAATCTAATTAGTTTCTTAAAAGAAATTTAAGGTTGAAAAAACAGGTTATCTGCGCCACCTAGCGGAGAACTTTTCACGGCCGTTTGTTCTCTCCAGAGCCCCCTATACTAAATGCCTTCCGATAGCGCTTTAAATCCATACAAATTTTGGCCGCAACTTTTTATATAGAGGGCGCTAGTCGCCTGTTTATAATACTGCTTTTATAAGTAGATACATATGGCAAAGATTAATGAACTGAGTGTTTAATTTTAAACATATCAGCAAACAAAATCTTCCGAGAAGTCAATTTTGACTTGTTATTTAATGAATTTTTTGAAGACAGTACAATACGTTATTCTTAAGTTCTCATATAAAATATTTTTCTAGTGATTCAAATTATAAAATATTGGAATCCTTATTTTTTTACTTTGCAGGTTATTGCAGGTTTATTGCAGGTATATTTACTTTGCAGGTAGTATCAAAAAATTCTCTCGGAATTAGTTCCTTAACTAGTACTATATAATCTTTTAGGTAAAAATTTACCTTCGGGTGCTCCTTCGCAAAATTGGCGATTTTTGTTTGGCGCCATTCCTGTTTGCAGTTTTGCAACACCGCTAAGCTTGGCGATCAACCGCGACCAGAACTTGGCGAAAATTAATGGCAATAGGCTGCCATTAAGGTACATTTGAGAATGTGTACTAAATTTAAATTAAATTGAACTAATTACTGTTTCGGTGTAGAAGCGGGTACCCCTTAGTTTGGCGTTATATTTTGGCGATAATATTTTATTTCTGGTTAGGCAGCAGACATCTTACTAATCACATCTTGGCGTCAAAAAAAAAATCGCCAAATAATCAAGTGGTAACACCCGATTGCAAACTTTTACCCTAGTTACTGAAAAATTGAAATTCTTAACGTATTTTTATTCTTGAATAAAAGCATTTATCACATATCCACTCTAAAATAAGAAATAGTAGCACTGTTTCCATTGATTGAATTAGCCAAGAAATAAAGAGTGGTATAAAGTTAAAATGTTTTTTTGAATCTGTACAACCTCTTATTTTTGAATTATGTATAAACAATTAAGAAACATGAACGCTTATAATATACGGAAACGAAACATGATCTGTGATATCGAAAATAAAGCATGTTAAAAGAATACAACGCAGCGATTTGAAAATATTAAACATTTAAAGTTTCATAAAACACATTGGAGTAAGAAGAAATAATAATTACCTTGTCTAGACAAAGCTGTTATCCACTTTGTTCGTAGTCCTTCGTCGGAAGGGAATTCATGAAAACTTATTTTTTCAGATTTTGAATCTGAAAAACAATACGGCACAACGCAACGCACCATAATTTTGATTAAATCTAACTAGTTTCTTAAAAGAAATTTAAAACAGGTTATCCGCGCCACCTAGCGGAGAACTTTTCACGGCCGTTTTTTCGCTCATATCGGAAGGCATTTAGTAATAGGGGGCTCTGGTTCTCTCATATCGGAAGGCATTTAGTATAGGGGGCTCTGGCTATAGATATCTTATTTTATTTGAGATTGCTATACATTAAGAGGCAACACTTAATTTTTAATTTACCTTTTGTTGATTGAAATGTGTTGTTGTTATCATTTGTGCATTTTAAAATGCCTAGGAAACCCATTGGGAAAGAAAGCGTTAATAATGCTGCGCGAATGTATGAGAAGGTCTATGAAATGGTGTAAGACTCATTATGGCAAGTCTAAGTAATTACATGATAAAAGCAAAAATCGTTACGGTGAAATATCTGGCACAGAAGTACATATGCATGTACTTATATGTTCACTTTTTGGGTGAAAATTTAGTGTAGGGGTTTGTTAGAGACTTTTTTTGGTTGGGGAAAAATTGTTTGTTACAATTACAAGTAGTTGTTTTGTGGTGAAACTTTAGTTTGTTATATATTTGGTCAATTATTTTTATAATAAGTTATGGACATATCCCTCTTCTGGCGACATCTTTCGTCGCAAACCAAAATAAATTGCCCACCAATCCCTATCCTAAAACTGTACCTCTGCCATGACACACATCTCAGTACACACATGTCAAGGTCAAACTTTCGAATTTGTTAGGATGCTACCTGTCAGTTCTGAAGGAACTTGAATGTCTAAGAGTGGAAAGAAACGGTAGTAACTTACAGATTTTGGCGTTTTGTTTGGGAAGCAAAAGTTAGGATACATTTTGCTGCTTGGGAAAGATAGAGTTAATACAAAAATGCTCAGCATTCAACAAGAAAGACGTGATTGAAAGTAACAAAAGCAAATACCGTCAAGAAAAAGCATTCTAGGACATTGCAATAGCTAGAATTACCAATGTCTTTCTGACTGATGTCATGTTATCTTCAGCTTTTCTAATGCATAGCAGAAAATAACATGACATCAATCAGAAAGACATTGGTAATTCTAGCTATATTCGGAACACACTAAGCTCATAAAGATAACCTTTTGCACTGACGAAGTAGCTCATTGTAGCCCTGAAATTTGTGATTTAATTCAGGGCTACATTTGTGCTTTATTTCACGGGGTTTAGCCCTGAAATTGTGCAACGTGATCATCATTTTACTCATAATCTAGCAAAGATAATCTTGGTCATTTTTTATACAAATTTTCTTTGCAGTTTAATCATACATTAATCCTCTTTTTTCACATTTCCATATTCACCTTCATTTTTATTTTTTCAGAATTGAAATTGGCATCTGAGTCGAATATGAGGAAAAACAACTTCCTTAGAGGAGCACCCCCACGCAGTGGCGGCAACGGCTGATTATGAAGAAGAAACGATTAAACCTGAGATCGGCAAAGATGACCGCTGCCCTTAAGAGAGCGAGCGAAAGGCGGGCCAAGTCCTGTTTCCTCGTGGTCATCTTCCTCGCCGTGTTCGCCTGCATGTTGGTCACCGAGGTATTCTACGTCGAAGAAGAACGCTGGAAGGAAGAGAAATTCATCGCGATGTTCAGCTTCGGACGAGAATCGTCCCCCTTGCCCGACCAGTTCCTTGATTCCCAGTCTTCCCGCATGGCCAGAGAATTGGCAAGAGTCAGAGACGATGACGCTTCGTCATCGAACGACTCCAAAAAGCAAGTAGGTCTGGACTTCGCTGACATGATTATCGAAAGCGAGGACTACTGGCAGAAAGTGAGAAACACCAAAGACAAATTCTTTGTGTACTCTGCTTTTTACGACGACCGCCGGACCAAGTGGGTTAGGGTTATTGCAGCAGCTCGAACTCGATTAGCAGATAAAGTGTTCTGTCAGTTCACTTACAAGGACGGAAGGGATCCACATGCCGTTGCTGGAATTAATCGACTGATTCGAGAAAACTGGAACCTGAAATACAGTGCTTTCTTTATTTTATGCCCCCTTAAACCCCCAAATACGGCTGTACCTAGTCATGTATCCATCATTAGACAAGGAGACAGTACGATTGGTAATAAAGTAGTTGTCCATGACAACAAAAGCAAATTCAAAAAGCCGGAAGGTATAGCTGTCTGTATAAAACCTTTGCATTATGAGTACAATAAAGTTAAAAATTTAGTTGAATTCATAGAACTGAATAGAATTCTAGGGGTTAACCATTTTATACTTTATAATCACACGGTTGGTGCTGAAGTCGGATGCATTCTAAAGAAATATGAAATTGAAGGTATTGTTACTGTTCTTCCATGGCAATTAGACATTGTCTCCCAAAAGGAAATTCGCACAGAGGGACTCTTTGCAGCGTTGAATGACTGTCTGTATAGAACGATGTACAGATTCCGATATGTACTGATGATTGATCTTGATGAATACATCATCCCGCACAAAAATTCTACCTTGACTGTGATGTTGAACCATCTTAGTAAAAAGAATCCAGATAGAACTGGTGCATATTCGTTCCAAAATGCTTTCTTTTACTTGCAATGGCCAAACGATACGTCATCGGCCGGACTGCCTTACAAATTATTAACTCTACAAAAGACCATTAGGAAATCGAAGCTTCATGCTCATAAGCAGCGTTCCAAATGCATAGTTCTTCCCGAGCGAGTAGTTGAAATGGGCAACCACTTTGTATGGGAGTTCATAGCAGGTAAAACAATGATGAACATACCACCGGATATGGGATTTCTTCATCACTACAGAGTTTGTGAATTCGGTGGAAACGACTGTATTAATACTACACACGTTGTTGACAGGAGAACTTATTTCTGGAAAGATGCGATGATTGAAACTGTGGCATTACGCCTTCGGCTATTGCAACCGGTTTGCCAAAATATATTACAATTTTTAATTGAATAATTACGCAGTTTTGAAACAAACATGTACATTTTTAATGAACTCTATGAATAAACCGAAATAAAAATATAAAAATTTTAAAATGTTTTACGAAATTAAGCGGAAAACGAATTAAGCATAATCGCATTTTTAACCTGATCAGAACAAGATTAACTGCTTTTTTGTTTGAACAGTCCACTTGTTGAAATTCTTTAATGCCAAGTTAGACTGGATATTTTCTCCCAGTAATGGTTATTCTTACGCAAGTTAACTTTCGATCAGATGAAAAAAAAAATAGAAAGTTAGTAAAAGGAGAACAGACTGGGGGGGGGGGGGGAGAATAAACAAGAAAGTTTAGAGAGAGAACTATCAGCTATCGAGCTAAAAAAAGAAAATATCTGCATTGGTGATATTGGGGCAAACATTTATTTATGATTGAGCCAAAAGCTTAGATAATGAAACAAGCCAATATGGCATCAAAATTAAATGCACAGTTTTGATCGAAAAGTACGCAATAATTCGGACAGATCTATCTTTTTAGTCATTCATTCGTTAAGAAAACATGTATTTAACGAGTCTTAATTATGTTTTTTTATTCTCCAATATCAGTTTAGATCATTCACTTGAATATTTAGTAAGACTCCAGATGGGCAACTAAAAAAAATATAATTTACAAAAGTACATTGAAATAATTTATAAATAGTACTTTTTTATCCCCAGTGAATTTCATTGTGCATAAAATTTTCACATGATTGGTTTATATAAATTAGAAGTAGTACATGCAGAATAATACGAAAATTACGAAGTACTCAATGTGCTGAAAACTGCCTCTGTTTCTATAAAGAAATTCTGCTAAAGATGTTGCATATCTTTTGTTTTTAAATAAGAATTTTGGCAAAATGAATGCTATGAACTCTGATACCAATAACACTAGTCATTGAACTTGCAAAAAATGCAAAAGTCATTAAGTTCAAAAGCATAGAAATTATTCAAATGTACTAGTCACAAAATTAGTGTCAAATATATTATAAAACATTTTATTTGTAAAAAAATAATAAAACAAATCTTTTTAAGATAAATTTCGGGTTTTTGACATTTATTTACTATTATTCTTTTCCATTGAAATCTTTGACACAAATCCTAAATGTTGTTTTTCTTCGTATACAATGGAACGTGGAACAGGGACCATCTTTGTAAAATGACCACTTCTGCAAAATAAAAGAACAAATTCTGTGACTGTGAGTGCAATAATGATTGAAGTAAATTGTCTTACATAGTAACAACTTGATTAGGGTGACCATTTTGTCAGTCCCAAGAGTGGTCACGATAGGTTATACTGTATCTTCTCATATTCAATAGAACTATGGGTGGAGTTTGTCATAAACTTCCATAGACAAGGAAGCACGAGAAAAAAAAATTAACATTGGACTGTGACATTTGTATAATTTGTTTTTTTAGGCTCATATTTTATACATAAGAGTACGCTGAAAGCGAAAAATGCCGGCAAAGTGGTGTCGTAGTAAGGCGCGGGACTCATACGCCACAGGTCACATGATCGATCCTGGCTGTGTCCGTGGATTTTCACGATGCAGAAAACAATCTGCACCCATGTCGTATGCTTTTGCGTCATGTAAATGGTCCCTGGATTAGACCTTTGGCTTGGATGCTCTCGGCAAAATTAAATTTCTAGTGCATCTCGCATCACTTCGAGCTCAGGTGCCGCCTTCTAGAGGGAAATTGAGCGTCAAAATTCTCAACTGGTAATGGCATCCGCCGATAGAGGTGCTACTTAAAAGAATGGATGCCGGTTTCCGGGGAAGGCACTAGGTTAGTGATTCTGCAAAAGGTTAGTGATCATACGCAGCCCCATTGGGAAAAAAAAGCTAAAAAACTGATTCAAATTTTATTTCTGGGAAAATAATTGAATTGGATACTTGGGATTATTGATTGAAAGTTAATTTTAAAATGTAGAACATTTATAGAAATATCCGTTTTATGGCTACAAGGTCAGCATCTGACCGATGGTGTGTTGTGAAATTCACCTTCACCCATAATATCAGTTGTCGGAAGTGGCAAGTGATACACATTCTGATGCTCATAGTCATGCTCATGTCACTTTTACTTTTGCAACGGTATTAGTGGATATGAAGAAATATTGCACATGAAAAAATTATGCAAGTATGTATAATTATTAAATTTTAGCAAAATGGCTGAAATTTACTAAAAGGTATTCAAACTTGGCTGATAGAAGTAACCCTTATTCAGAAGTTAAATTAACAGTGTGTTTTCGTGTTATTATCTGCTAAACAGGAACAAACAAAACCGCTCTGAAAGTGTTTTTTCTAAAAACTTTGTATCTCAATCAGCAATTTGCTTTATTGCTGTCATTGGAAAAGTGTTTTTCCCCCTCGTCACTTATTTTCCTATACTAGCAAAGCAGGGAAAAGTTATTAACAGAATTTGGCCACTAGCGCTCGAAAGACGTGCCACTCACGTCGTAATAGTTTTGTCACAGAATCGCCAACGACGTGGTATGTACGTCATCCTGCGATAATCACAGAAACAGAAACGACGTGCGTGGCACGTCGTTTTTGTATAGTACTAAGGAATCTTTGTAAATTTTAGCCTTTGCACTAAAGTAGTTCAGGGTTCCTACATAAAGTTGACACGAATTTTTCGAACACGATTTTTTGGTTATATTGGGGTCTTACAAGAAGCGATTCCAAACATAATCCGACAGTGAAACTTTTTTTTAGAAATCAACACACAACGTTATGTAAGAAAAAGAATTTCAAATCTTTCTGAACATGTCTACCCTTTGAAAATTCTGAAAAATATTTGATATCACGATTCCTTGTTACATTTAGATCAATAAGTTTAATAAATGGAAAATTTAATGTTGTTAATGGATGAAAAGGAGCAGGAACTCGGACCCAGAGCCGGACAAAAATATCGATGCTCCGGCGCCAGCTCCGCTCCTAGATAAAAGCTATAGCTCCGACTCCGGAAATGCTCCGGTTTCGGCTCCGCAATTTTAGTACACAATGATGCTCATCCAAACCTAAGTTCAGATTTTAATTTGCAATTTTTACTATGAAATGGAACATTGAAAAATAACAAAATTGTTAGAAAATGCAAATTTAATTCAAACTTGAATGCCATAAACAGGAACATTTGAAATATATAAAAATCGGCTCACACAGAAAATACAAATTTCATTGAATCTAGTTATTCGTTAATACTTAGGAAAAGAATTGAATCTAATACATCCTCTTTCATATTTGAACTTAAATTATCACAAATGTATTTTAATGCTGAGAATAGTCTTTATTCTAATTAAAAACCCTTTTGAAACATGATATAATTTAAATACTAAATATTTAAAAGCATTAAATGAGGATATAATTAAAATATTAATTAATGATGCAAGTGATTAATTAGTATTTTAATTATAGAATGAGGATGCATTTTTTACAATAGTCTGATTAGTGTGCCATAATTTGATATTAGAATGAAAATAATACTACATTACCCAATTAACCACAAAAACAAAACTAAATAAAGTTAATGAGCCAGACACATTATTTCTAGTTGTTTAATTACTAAGACATTAAAAGCTTAAAAATTTTCATTCTTTTACCTTAAACATGAAAAATTTTGAAAGATTGAAAAGAGAAAAAACAAAGAGAGCCGAGGAAGTTTTAGGACTTCTGCTCCGGCACCAGCTCTAGGGAAAACATGGGCCCGGAGCGCGCCGGCTTCGTGCTCCAGCTCCAGGTCCATGAAAGGAGTATGGCATACACACAGTCGGGGTTACATTTGACCTCATTTTTAATGCGAAAAGGTTTTTCAGACTGTAGAAGTTAAAAACAACGAAGTCAAATGTTGAATAATCATTATTCCTGCTTGTTTTAAATTTAGGGCTTTTTTTTATATTTTAATAATTATCGCGTGCTCTCTCTCTCCTATATCTCTTTTTTTTTTTTTGTGTGTGTGTTTTCTTTCTTTATGTGGCAGTAATGATTTCTGGCTAGATAGGTTCAAAAAATTTCCCAACGTTTTCGCATTAAAAAAAAAGGATTCTTTGTAGCCCGGAAACACGTGTATGCAATTTCTGTGTTCAACTTCATTTTTGCATTTATTTCCTCAAAATGGCAAATGTTGTACCACTTATTAAGCAGAATACTTTTGAGGCAAGTCAAACGACAATTAAACAATGTCTCTCATCTCAGCTATATAAAAATTTCATTCGACAAACTTTCAAATTACTTTTGTTCGTGTTTTCCCGAGCACCAGTTTGTTCATGCTTTTCCTTTTCACCAGAACAGTAAAATGAAAAGCATGTGAAAAAATGAAGCACACATATAAATAAATTGGAACTAAGTTCTGCTTTTTTCAATCAAAATATCTTTTTTTCTTCATTGAATATGCATTTAATAATTATTGTTTTATTTCCTATACATATTTAGAATTAATTACGGCGCCTGATTTACTAAACAGTTTTCTTTTGAATTTGTATTCTTAACTCATGCCAAAAGTGAAAAAATATTTATCAGAATTAGAATAAAATTATCTTATGAGTGTAGTAGTAGTTATTACCATAATTATTGCCTTATTTTTAAAACATCAAATGTTCAGTGGTACTTTTTGTCTTATCTACCATGAAACAATATTTTCGTAGAGTGCTTGAAGGCATACATTTTTTTTTTTTGCAGGGAATGAGTTTTAAATTTCCATAAAATTGTAACCATTTTCTATTTTGAAAAAAGAAGGGTTGGATTACTTCGCTATTGAGATCACTTTATTTCTTTTATTCCAAAAAATCTTTATTTAAATTTGAAAGATATAAACGCATTTTTGACTTAGATCAAAAAAATATTTTTAGCAATGAATCTTCGCTAAGTTTTTATTAAAGTTGAATAAAGACAAATGCTAATTATTCGCTGAATTGATTTCTTTTTTTTTTTTTTTTTTGTAGGCGAGCAATTTGCTAAATAAATTTGATGCAAATATGTGCAGATTCGCAATTTTCTCTTTTATTATTCATTTAAAAGTTAACATTTTTAAATGAATAAAAATGGCAAAAATTGGAAAACTTACAAAAAAGAATTATATTTATTCATTACAAATAATAAATTTAAAATTGCAGTTACAAAAGTTAACATCTAGTTTGCGCTTTCTTTATACGAGGGTCATTTTTCAAGTAAGAACCGTTTTGTAATGGAGTAAAAGAAACTTTATTTAATAACACAAATTATATCAGAAACTAAAATATGAACATTTTTTCACTTTTCAACATAGTCGCCATCAACATACAAGCATTTGTCAAGCCGTAGCCCCAGCTTTTGGATCCCTTCATCAAAGAACTCTGCCGCCTACCATTAAACCAGTGCGTAACTACTTCTTTGTCATCCTTTTCCAAACGCCTCCCACCGAGAAATTCCATAAGTAATGGAAAGAGATGAAAGTCTGATGGTGCTAAGTCTGGGCTGTAAGGTGGATTATTCAGTACTTCCCAGTGAAAATTGTCCAGTTGCGTTTTTGTTCTTGAATTTCAGCAGGACGAACGTTTTTTGCATTCAAAAACCGATTAACGGCACGCCACAATCGGCGGAATTTCTGATAGACGTGGCGAAACACTACGCAGTATAACCACACAACCTGCACTGGTAGACACGTGAAACGTAATGGCGGTGTAGTGGGGGACCGACCAAGAGTTGCTGACATAGAACTAACGTTACCTGACTGGATGCGCAGACACTATGCGCAATCGGTTCTTACTTAAAAATGACCCTCGTAGGTACAGTTTCTGATAAAAACATATGTTTATCTTAATGGAAAAACCTCATTTAAAATTCATTTAGTTACTAATTTATTTTAAGCCGATGTGATTTCTTTTTTGCGGGCACAATGGCGTCGTGGTGAGGCACGGGACTCTTACGCCCGGATCACAGGATCGAGGCAGTGTCGGTGGATTTTTAAGATGCAGAAAATCGTCTGTGCGCATGTCGTATCCTTATGCGGTATGTAAAAGGCCCTTGAGTAGAGGTTTGTCTCGGATATTCTTTGCTAAATTAAATTCCTAGTGCAACAGAGTCCCCGTGGTTTTCCTTTTCCCCGCCCTTTCAGGTGAAGAAACTGGACGTCAAAATTATCATGCAGCGATCGTACCACACTCATTGTGGTGCCTCTAAAAGAGATGGTATCAATCTCTAGGGAACGCACTAGGTCTGCATTTGGCAAATGTCAACAGTAGTCATAAGAAATAATAAAAAAATGATTTATTTTCTTTATAGGTTAATTCCCCATAGTATTTCTTTCGCCATTTCTGTCACAACATTTTTGTTTAATTTCAAATACTAAATATTAAAATAACTTAATAAATTTTGATGTGCTTGCATCTGCATGCATACTTCCAAAACAGGTGAATAGTTTTAGTGCAAGGAATCAATATTTTAAATTATTGTATAAAAACATCCCGTGGCAAACATGAAAAAAAATGGACACGTCTGTCACCAATGTGCTTTACATAATTTCAAAACTCGTGCTTCAGAAAAATTTTTTAGCATAAAATTATTCTGCTCTTTGTAAAGTAGGCCTGTACATTTGTAAACGCACCAAAAAGTTATTTTAAGATTTTGCATCAGAAATGAATATAAAAAAGGTGTGAAATTAACCTAGAGCGTTTAGTACTATCATATGGAATTTAATCTATAGCATTAAGTATCTGAGTAGGTATTCAACGCATGTTGTTACAATAAATTTGAACAAATCTAAATAGGGGCTTAGGGTCAAAATTAACACGACTTAGTTTCAGCATTTTGAATTTTTTGGATAACACGATTCACAAAGGCATTAGCAATCAAATAGTTGTGATAGCTCTATGAACTGCCCTGCAAAAGAATATTGAAAGCGCTAATCTCCGCTTGAGCTTTGTCAGTGATACAGAGAAAAACAGCAAAACTTTGACGCTTTGATAATTTTCTAGCTCTCAATAACAGGTATTCGTATCTCAATCAGATTCGTTTAAATTTATTTTAGTGATCTCTATGTACTTTTAAGATACTATTAGTGGTGAAATCAGAGCGTGGTTAGAAATAGGTCAATATTATAAAAAAGACATTTAATTGGTTAAACTAAAAGAGCTCGCTGAGCTGGTCAGAAAATATATTATACATCTTCATTAGAAATCAGTCCATTACATACGGAGCCGGAAAATTACAGAACAGGATCCCAGAATACAAATCATAGCATTTCACAGTCCATTATATACTGAAAATAACGCCACCTAGGGGAATACGTGGTTTTACATAATGTGCTGCATGCACTTACGAAATGCAAATTTCAGTTCGAATACTGTGAATTAGTCACGCTTTACCTATATCTCCATACCTTTAATCATTCATTTATTATTCATTCGAGAGTCGGACTCAAGACCAAGAGGGTCCAAAACCACCCAAGCGCTCACTAAATCCGTGAATTTGAAACTCCTGCGGTCGATAGAAGTTACCATGGGTGTAGGATACTAGAGAAATTTTCCCTCCCCTTCAATACTATGCCAAAATTGGGCCAATACTAATTCAGGTGAAATTTCCGTCTCATTCTTTCTCCTTCGTTTTTATATTGAACTCTTATTTTTCTTGTTGAAAATCTCCAAATGTTTAATGCGCAGTTTGTTTCCAAAAAGATCGAAGGAATAAAAAAAACACAGGAAAACATATTAACTGAGAAGTATTTTAAAACCATAATCTTTGGAATCCATCTGCTGTAGTCAAACAAAATCATCCACAAATTCCAATTTAACATGTAGATGTAATTCATAGCTCTGTTGAAGCTAATAATACGTACAAAGTAATTAAGTAGAAGAGAGTTTTATCTATAAATAAAAGGTCAAAGCGTCAAACCTTCAAGACAGAAGTTGGGGAGTATGTTATGTACATTTTATCCGGAAGAACATCCCGAATATAGATAATCAATGAACTTCCCGGCCTTTAATGATATAAGAATAAAGAAGAACCATCGGCTATGAAATTCTTTGACAACTAAATACATATATTTAAAATTAGGTATAAAATACTATTTTTACTCTATATATACTTGCAATGACTCAGTCTCTTGCGAACTATTTAAAGTTTTTACGAGATTTAAGTAATACCTGCTAATGCTCTAAAAAATATATTTTTCAAATTTAATTTGCGATTTGATTTGTTTAAAAATAGCAAAAGTGATGACTATAATAAGAACGTAGTTCTTTTGCTCATTTTTGTTTATGTATTTGTTGATTCGTTCATTTATTTTTGCATTTTCTTTTGACTCTTGCTTATTCAATTTATTTTGCCCAGTGGCTGTGTGGTAGCTTTCTGTGCTCCCATGCTGAAGGTTGGGGTTTAATTCCCGGGCCGGGCAAGGGCGACTCAGATTTTCCCCCCCTCAATGGGGTCGATAAAATGATGACCTATCTTGCTTGGGAACTAAACACTGGGGGTTCCGCGTCAGGCCGACCATTTGACCGGAACATCTGCTTCTGTACCCCAGGGGCCTCGGTCTCGAAAACTGGGAGGGGCAAAGTAGGCCATGTCCCCATTTGGTCCCGAGGGCTAGTCCTCGGGACCATCTAATCACACCAATAGGCCAGTTAACGGCAGGCGCGGTGGGGCTCTAGGGGTGTGTCTGTCTGTCCCCCAACGGACTGTCACGCCGCTTAGTTTATTGTCTGTTGTATACAACTTAAAAAACTTAATTATGTGTAGTTTTAGAGTATAGATAGTATTTAATAATTAAGTAATTTCCTTAGCAAACTATCTTTGGTTGCTTATTATTGAAACTGTACATTTCAAATCAATCTCAAAATAGGGATACGTGATCCCTTCTGGTCAAGGATACATGATCCCGGGGTCAAAGTATCACTACAACAATATTTTAGCATAATGAAAAAACTTGCAAGATACAAGTTCTTTTCGGGGAGTTAGTGCCTAGACATCAGCTGATGTTACTGAATATGTTTTTAATACGACTCCAGACAAGTCGGCTGAGTCTTTACTTCAGACAGTAAACAATGTTTTATACTCCCAAAGACATTCGAATTCATCTAAAAGCTTTACCACTTAAAATAAATAGGCCTAGACAAGGGAGAAAAAGTATCTACAAAATATATTATCAGACACTTCTATAAAAAGAATGATGGTACAAGACTTACAAAAAAGGCAGACTAAAACAAAAGAATTAAAAAATTAACCAATTAACAAATTAAACAATTTTGAATTCAATCAAATTTAAAGGCAAAGAAAATGATGCTGCGAGATAAGTCATCTGAAGATGAAAATGCTTCATAGTTTACATCATTCTACGGATGAATCTTCTCCCGATCAATATATTAATATCGAACAAGCTGAAAAAGCTGATCGCAGTTTGAACATAAATGATTCTGCTATACTTAGATATTGCTCTTACAGAACGCAAAGTTGGATTTTCAAAATTCAAAAAAAAACTTTAAGAAAAAAGTATGTTTAAACAGTTAATTTTTCCTCATTTTTTTATAAAAGTGCAGTATGAAAATAATTGAGGGGAACTTTAAGAACTGCAACAACTGTTATGTTTGCCTTTGACTTTTCATGTTTTTAAAACATTTGCTGTGGTTTCTTTTTTTCTTCAAGTATGCCTGATACCTACTTATATAGCATTTTTTCCTCAAATAAATTCCATTGTTACAAGTCTTGATTACTTTTGTTATTTCATAATGAAAAGTAAATAAGTTGATTTGTGTTTTATTTGTAATAATTTGTGTGGATTGTTGTATTAATTATAGTAATTTGTGGTATTTTAACTTCATTAATAAAACTGTACTTTTTTTTAAAAAAAGGAAAGGAAGAAAAAATTCAGTTTTACTTATCAAATACTGTGCACAACTGCATCGGAGAGTAACAAATTGATCAAAAGCCTTATCGCATATTTATAAAACTTCGTAAATTTTTCTACAAAATTCAGAGTTAAATTCAAAGCAAAAATATTATTTATTGTTACTATACCTCAGAGTAAAAAAATTAGAATTACTAAAAACATTATGTAGTAAACCAAAATGAACATATAAATTACTTAATACAGTGGAACCCCGCCACTTGTCCGCCTCGCTATTCGTACAACTCGTTATTCGTCCAACTTGTTTAAGTAAAATTCAACTCGCCATTCGTACTTGTCCTGCGATTCGTACGGCGTCAAGGGCCAGCTGGTTTGCCAGTTTGACGTTTTTTAAGAAAAAAAATCAAGAAATTATGCTTCTTTTGAACTCGTCTGGAAATAATTTGTTTGGCGTTTTGGATTCTTTTTAAATTCTAATACTTTTGGAGATTTTACTGACAATTCTAACATTCTAAGGGGGCAGCAAGAGGAAGTGGTTGAAGAACTTTCTTCTTCAGAGGAGGAAAGTTGTAAGGAAAGCATTTCCTTTGCAGAAATTAAAGAACTGTGTTACCCCTGCAAAAAAAACAGAGAGTGGTGGAACAATGGCATCCCAACACTGCTGTGGTCAACAGCATTAACTTGTTCAACGACAATGTTATTTTCCATTTTAGAAAAATTCTGAACAATCGTCTATTGCAGACAACACTGGACAGGTTTTTAGAGAAAGAATCCCAAGATTCTTCTAGTGCAAAAAGACAGAAAAAATAAAGAATAGCAAAAAGGGAGAAAACACCTGAAGGGATGTTACCTGATGTTTTTATGGAAGGAGACTCCTCTTTCAACCATTTCTCTTCCTCCTCGCAACATTCCACTTATGCCATCAGCTCACCTCAGTTCAAACAAAGTGCAGTTAAATTTTTATTTATCTATAATTTCATGTACAGTACTGTACATTTGTTTTTCATAGGTTTAAATAAGCAACCTTCTGTGGGTCTGTAACGGATTAATCCAATTTACATTGTATCTTATGCGAAAAAATAATTCGCCATTCGTACAACTCGCCGTTCGAACTGCCTTCTGGAACGAATTGTGTACGAAAAGTGGGGTTCCACTGAAAAGTCTATGTAATTTTAGAGTGGGATCAAGTATCCCTTGCAAAATGATCATCTCTCCCTAGGTGTGGGAAAACATGATCACTTTAGAAAAATATTTTAAAATATTATTTTACTAAAATTTTCTACTTAGTTTCAAGTAAACAAATACAGCCTCACAGAGGAAAAAATTACCATTGTTTACATTAATAATTACCGAACACTGCGGCTGAGAAAAAAATAATAAAAACCAAACTGGGAATCACGTATCCCCAGTCATAAAATCAAGAGAGCAATACTCCTTAGCTCTGTATTGCTTGACCATAAACATAATTTGTGAGATGAATACATTTCTAAAACTCAAAATTAAAAATGGGCATAATGAAGAAGTGGAAATTAAAATCCATAAGATAGAACATCGAAAATAAATCATACATGTTTTTTTCAGCTATAAAAGGAAACTGCTTAGAAAAGTGTCACCTTCTCCCTGTTATGTCATTTTAAAATATTAAAGTAAATTAACATTTCTTCTTAAAATATTGACTGAAATTATTTGATTTTTAATTTCCACTCACATCCATCAATTTTATTGGTTGTTCAATTATTGACATTTTTGCAGTTTGAGCTAACCATAATTTACAAAATTTATATATTAACTTTAAAAAATCAATGTGGGCTTGAGAGAAAATGTTGAAAGAAAGTTTAATAAATATTGCCATACCTTAATTAATTTGGTGCTGCCAATCGAAAGCATACAACTTTAAATTTTTAAAGGACTTGAAAAGGTCGTTATTGAAAAATTAGTTTCTCCAGAAACTGAAGCTTGTAACTGTAGTTTAACATGAAACGCTCTTAATCTTAAAAATAACGATAAATCTGAGGAGAAAAAAAAAAAATCTCAGTAGTTAAGAAATCTCAGTCAAAGTATTTTCTTATTAGGAATAGTCTAAGTTAAACGACTACCACTCTAAGATTTTACAAAAAAATCTGCATATAATGTAGCAGTCTGTTTTTATATTTAGTAGTAGTTTAAAACTAGAATTAGCTATTTTGTATGGTGTAAAACTCAGCTTTTCTTACAAAGCAATACGTACTTAGCTTTAATAAGCATGCTTCATTAGAGTATTCGTTTCCCTATTACTTAGTTAATTAAAAGCTGCAAGCATTTTCACATTTTGAAAGGAAACAATATGTGTCTGAATTAATTAGTCAATTAGAAAACAAAATATATCAAGAGACGTAATTTATGTTAATTACTAAGTAGCTAATTATGTCTTCTACATAGAATTGGGACATTTTTCATAATAGTTTCATAGAAATTTGACCTTCTATAGTCAGCTAACTGTTCAATTTATCCTAATATGTGCTATGATTTTATAAATCTGTATGAAATCATGACAGTTTGTTTGTTTTCTAAGCACAGGCCCTGACTATCGCACGAGAACCCAGATTTTGTTCTGCAAAATTTCCTACCTATGCCCTGAGCAGGAAATTTGCTAAGGGACCGGAAATTTTTCGATAATATCATTTAAATTGCTTTTTAGAAAGTCGTTTTATAAAATGACCGGTTTAATTAATAATAACCAATTCCACACTTACCGTAGCACACATACACATGCATACATACGTACATTCATACATACATACATAAACACACACACACACACATATATATATATATTTATTTATTTATATATATATAATAAATTAACCATTCGAAAGGGGCAATAAAAGTGTTAAGTCCCTTGTACATGAAAACTTGCTAGTCGGGCCCTGCCTAAGTAGGTGGTTAATTGGGACAGTTGAGTTTTTATTTCTTGTTAAAAACTCTCTTAAAATTTTCATAGAATTAGAAACGCATACCTCGTGGAGGAAAAATTGCAGACACGTGTGTCGAGGATACAAGGAACCTCATTTCAAATGCAAAAGAAATGGTATTTAAAAACTACTTTGCAAGCAAATATTTTTTCCCATTAATTGCAGCAAAGGAAGCTTTATCTAATTAAAAATATATTACTGATATATATGTATATTACAGCGTCAAGGCTCGTTTTTCTTTTTCTTTTTTTTTAACACGGCATCTGATATCTCCGAAAAGTAACTCTCTCTCTCTATAATATTGATTTACATTATATATGCTAATAGGGACTAACGTAATTACAAAACATTTCTAAACCTTTACTTTGTACTTTCCTGCTGTCCCAGCAGAAAAAACACGTTGTTGATTACAAATTCATGACTACAGACACAAAAGGAAATTCCTTTAGCTTTGGACTAAATCATAAATAAATAATTTAATACTGACTCTGTTGCAATATATTGTCTAAAAAAAAGGACCCTTTTGTTAAAGGGAATTGAATCTGTTTTGGCTTGATATGTTTGCATTATATAAAAGCGTATGTTGACTGTAGTTATTGCTCTGTTCTCGAAAAACAAAAAATAAAAATTAACTGAACACACGAAAGCTCTTGAATATTCGTGAATTAACAAGAAGTTCCGTCTAGAACTATAGGACTTTTCCGGATGCACAAAATTAAAATTTATAATCTAGATATCTCTTTCTCATTTAGCTTTAGTTCTTAATTACTTCAAATATACCTTTTTCAACGGATAATACATATTCATTCACTCACTCTTTCATTCTTTCATTTATTCATTCATTCATTCTTTCACTCACTCATTTATTCATTCTTTCACATTTTCATTCATTCATTCTTTGACTTTTTCATTCATTTATTCATTCAATCTTTTACTCATTCATTTATTCATTGAGCGCATTTCACTTAATAGCGCATATCACGCGAAGGGAACATTTAAAAGAGCTATATGGTCATCAACTTAAACTCCATAAATCCAATAAATCACTTAGAGAGAGCACAATAACAATCTTTTTTGGAGATATTGTTGGTTTTTATCGTTACTTATTTAATGGCTACCTGATCAAATGTCAGAAATTGTACTAATGTTGGTTTTGGTGGTTGTTATTCGGCTGTGTCTCAATAGATTTTTGATGAGCAAACTAGTATAACAATCGACTGAAGATGAGTTGAAAATATTTTCAAAAATGCATTTTATTGCTGTCTGGTATTTACCTTAATGACGATTTAGCGAATTTTTATTCGTAAATTTATGTTAAAATTTAGTTAATTTAAATTAATAATAATTAAATGTACGCTACAACATTATTATTGATTTGGAAAGTAGTTACTGCTCTTTAGCGCAATATTAAAAGCTCAAAAATCCCGATGAAAAAATTTCATTGGAAAATAGGCTAGTTCAGTTCTTGTTGAACTTCATATCTGTACATGTTCTACATCGTAACATCTATCCGATAAAGTTTGTTGCAAACAAATCCGTTGGTTACATCAGGATTTATATGGGATTGAAATTTCCCCGAAGGCGCTAATGTTATTTTTTTGAACTGCTCAAAAGAGAGCAAAAATTGTTCAAATCAATATTTTACGCAGAGAGCTTCTTCCAATAGGCTTGCTCATGGGAACTTGGATCTTGTGCCCAGAGTTTACATAATTTGCTTCATTTTTTCCCATAGGCGCAAATGTTGAATTTTTTTGAACTGTTCAAAATTGAACGAAAAATTGCTCAAATCAAAAAGTAAAATATGGGAAGGAGGTATCCTCACCAAGATCTTTGAAATGCAAAAAGCATTTTTCGAATCGGACAATTCATTCAAAAGTTATTAGGGGGGAGAGACAGACCGACAGACATCTTCATTTCGTAATGAATGCAACATTTGGTCCAGATAGCCAAATAAATCTAGTTCTTCGCAACCTAAAAGGTAGATCTTCACAGATGTCAACAGGGTCTGATGAATTATTAGCCCATTTAGTTTCTTCTTCCTCATCAGTTGCATCATCTTAGCCAACATTTTTTTTCTCTCCTATATTTTTGACAAACTTTTTTTTCTTCTAGTTTTTGTGTTTTCTTTTTCTAAAATTTGTTTTTTAGATGTATCAGTTGCAATAATACTTTTTGGAATTAAAAAGGAACAAAATTGAATCCCGAAAAAATGGCTCCAAGAACATATTCAGGGCCTAAAGAACAACTGAGCCTAATTTGGCAGCTTAGGTTCAATTGTGTGTTTTGTAGACCGTCAACAGACTATCACACACACATCTGAACATTTTACTTTATTAGTAGTAGAGATCAATGTAGAATTTTCGCTTTAATAAAATTTCCAAAGCTACATTTTTAGTTTTGTTGACAATTATCACTACAGAGGAATAAATAAGTATGTTTTCTCACGTATTTATGAGTAGTATTTACTCAAAATCAATTATTTACCCTTGCATCATAGGTTAAGAATTCAGAAACAACACAAAAAATGCAGAAATAATAATAAGAATCGTAGACATTAAACACGTGAAAAAAATTTTCATTTGTGCCCTTTACTGCGCTGCTTTTGCGTTTCTAGCATCACTTTATTTTCAAGTATATAAGAACTTTTATCAAAAGAACTGATCTATTAATAAAAAATCTTTCGAATTACTCCAATATTTTATTTTATTTACTGGTCCTTTTATTGCGTCTAAAATAAAAAATAATATCACATTTTCTTCAGAAATGTTTCGTGTATTCAAAAAGCAAATTTCCCCTAAGAGCAGGAAATATAGTTGCCATAATTACCAAACAAAGATGTATTTTTGAGAAATATGTTTTCAACCCCAAAAGAAATATCTTTGCGATGAATTGTCCTTGCTTTGCCCCTCCGAGGCACTTGAAAACATCTTTCTCTACACAAACATTTATTCCACGTTCCAAGGTATAAAATAAATAAAGACATACACGAGGCACACACGCACTTAATAGCGCATATCACGCGAAGGGAACATTTAAAAGAGCTATATGGTCATCAACTTAAACGCCATAAATCCAATAAATCACTTAGAGAGAGCGCAATAACAATCTTTTTTGGAGATATTGTTGGTTTTTATCGTTACGTATTTAATGGCTACCTGATCAAATGTTAGAAATTGTACTAATGTTGGTTTTGGTGGTTGTTATTCTTCGGCTGTGTCTCAATAGATTTTTGACGAGCAAACTAGTATAACAATTGACTGAAGATGAGTTGAAAATATTTTCAAAAATGCATTTTAATTGCTGTCAGGTACTTATCTTAATGACGATTTAGCGATTTTTTATTCGTAAATTTATGTTAAAATTTAGTTAATTTAAATTAATAATAATTAAATGTACGCTAAAACATTATTATTGATTAGAAGGTAGTAAAATCAAAGGATACATTTCTATTTGAACAAAGACTTTGATTGTGTTATTACTCTTTAGCGCAATATTTTACTCTTCTTAAAAATAAATTTTTAAAAAACCGCATGTCGGTTAGATCTTGTTGAAAAAAATAATGTTAATAATTTTATGAGAATTAATAACATTATTTTTTTTAAACTTACATGCAAAACTTTGGCCAAATAGCTCAAGAATATAGTTAACTCAGGTTATAAGGACCTCATCCGGAATTTCTTATTATATCGAAGACCATTGTATCGAATATTAGCTGAACTAAATAACTCGGTAATAATTGTCAAACAATTCTCTTGTCTTTATATTTGATGAAAGTAAAGATTTTATATGACAGTTTGAAATATTTATAAATAATTGCACTATATTTTAAATTGTAAAGAGTTTAATATACTTATCAATAAACACAATAAGAGTTTAAGAATGAAACTGAATTTTAAGTAAACTGATTCAGAAAAAAAAAAAAAACAATTTACGTAACTATTGAGTAAAAATCTATTACATATTTTATGCCGAAATTGCAAATATATTGGAATATGTTTGCAATTGTATGCCTCAATAACGATGATCTTGTCATTTACTCTGACTTTATTTAAGCTTTTCTTGTTAAAATTAATTTTTTTTTCTCTTATTGACACAAAAAGTTACATACAAATTGATGAAACTTCAATGAAAATGAATTTTATACATACATAAATTCGGTATACATCATTTTGTTAGACTGTAGTAACTATTTTGAAAAGTGTGCTGTAATTAGTGCACATGACGTTTGGAAACTGATTTTGAAGAGCTTATAACCACCAATCAAAACTTAATCATCGAATAAATGACTTACGTCACTTGTATCTTATATTGCTCAGCTTTCCCATTGAATAATCTCGAACGCAATTTCTGAAAGGAAAAATATTCATCTGTACAAAAATTGCTGAAAAGAGCCTATCCGAAAACATCTGTTTGCCATCATACAATGTGTATGATAAAGTACCATTCTAAGCGAAATTGTTGAACAAAAGGATACCTGGTATAATGAGTTATAATACAGAAAGCGCAAATGTACTAAAGCAGAACTAAGTGTGTTTATGGACGTTGTAACTTTCAAAGCTGTATTCAACACAAAGAGAGAGAGAGAGAGATTTTTTTTAGTTCGTAGCATAATAGGAGGATTATTAATAACGCTCAATATAAACAATTTATGCAGCTCCCACTCTCGTAATGAAAAGAACTGGTTACGTCATTTAGTCTACTATGAAGGAAATGTATTATTTAATAATCACACAGGCATAAACTTTTTCTATGGTGATAGATGATTTGAGACTGCCCTAATATCACGCCTTCAGTAAGGCATCCGCTGCTTTTATATACTTCGGTTGTGCCAGTAACGACCGGCATCTTCTGTAATTACTTTTAGCTAAAGATGTACGCTCGAACTAGACCCAAGGTTCGTTGGGAGATCTGCAGTTTAAGCGGATTCCGGATAGAAAGATATGCTATAGCGATTAATAACAAGTAAGTGTTGGCCAGGTTTGGAAACGGACTTCCATGCACAGTCTATTAAGTATCTAGGAAAAGAGTAAAAAACTCGGTGATCACGTGCTTCCGTCTCATTGGCGTAGAGTCTTATTTTTATTGTTTTTCTCTCCTCGTTTTCACATTAATCTTCGGACAGAATGTGGCACGTTTTATTGCATAGTAATCAAATTAGCCATCGTTACCCACAGAGTCGTCAGGGTGGCGTAGTGGTAAGGTACTGGCCTCGTACGCCCAAGTTTTCAGAATCACACCTCTCCCAAGTCGGTGGATTTTCAAGAAGTAGGAAATCGTCAGTGAAAATGTCGTATGATTATGCGACATGTTAAACATCCCTCGAGTATGTGTTTGGCTTGGATACTCTCGGCTAAATTGAATTCCTAGTGCAAATTCTCATCATTTAGAGCTCAGGTACCACCATCTAGGGTTCTAATTTTCAAGTGGTAGTGGCATCCGCCGATAGTGGAACTGTTTGAAAGAATGGATGCCAGTTTCCGGGGAATGTGCTACGTCTGACCATATGCAGTCCCATTAGAAAGATCGTAAACTATAGAGTGGGGCTTTGGTTCTCCACTAACTACACGCTAAAAAGAGTTCGCGCATTTTAAGCTACGGTAAAATACGCTTTACAGTTAAAATAGTAAAAATTATTGATGTGGTTTTAATGAGGCTGCGCATTAGCTTCTCAACAATGGGCAGATCCGAGTACATTCCCCATGACAAGGAATCATTCTTCCATGTAGCAGCACTATTGACGGAGACCCTTACCATTTGAGAATTTACTAACAATTGAATTATCCCCCTCCCCCCCCACCCACCCACCCAGTAACTATTTTGCATTTACCATATTTAAAACGTTCGAAATTTAAAGGGGGTAAGAATCAAAACCAATATTCCATGAAACATCAAGTGAGTGCAGAGTCTGCAAAAGGGAAAACGTTTACATTATAAACTCCTTTTTCTGTTTAGGATATACTTTCTGCACAACCTTCTTGTATTTTTCAAGCTAAACAAACGAAACTTGGTTATAACACTCAAAAGTAACACCAAATTAACTTCGAGTCTTAACTCTGCTCAAAATAGATACCCTTTCTAATTGAACTATAACATCCTTTCATTCTGCAGAACTTCCCACTCTATTGTTATTAGCTTTGCGCCAGAAGTTCAATAAATTATAAGGGATAACAAACCGCGCGAGCATTTGAAACAAGCTGCAAAATGAGTTCTCCCCAACAAATGAGAAAAGTTTGGTAATTGGACGGTTAATTGTGGCTTGCAGCGCTAGGGAAGAACATTATGTTATCTATTTATTTTAAACACGTATGCATGGCATCTGATTATGGATTATGCTTGTAATGAGAAGAGCTTATTCTTTGATGAATTTTAACATCAATTTCCATTGTTTGAAAGTGCGTTTTTTGAAACACTTTTTACGAGTGTAATACATTTGTATTCCTTTTATTGTGAATTCAGTCAAAAAGAAATAACATTTTATTTATGCAAAACATTACGTTGAATTTATGGTCAAACCGCTTAAATTTTGCTTTGAATACTTTCGTAAAACTCAACGTCTTTGTCGAATGATATATACTCCACTATTACTTATAAGTTTTCGGTTTACTTAACCGCTTTCCTTACAAACTTTTTTTTTTTTTTTTGATAAAAATCATCATATTTATTTTTATTATCAAACATACGGAACTGAAACAAAATATAAAATAGAGACTTTCAGTTGAATTTCACTTTTTTTCTTTACATTTATAAAAGTTAAAGGTGGTTGTAATTAAAGTTAACCTGTGTAAAACTTAGTAGAGCTTGTTTTAATAGACGTATGTCACTGAAACGGTATGTATGTTATATGAACCATAGGGGAAAAGAAAGATACAATAAAAAAATAATATTTCGATTTTTTACCACCAGGTGACGTCTTCTGGACTCTCGTTCAATTGCAATTGCCATCTCCAAGTTGTGTGACGCATATACAAACGATTATCGCTATTATAGAACATTGTATCACACGCTTTGAACATGATTAAAGCTAAAGGACATTGTGTGATAAAAGAAGGTTTGTTGATTCTAGCTTGGTTTTTGTTCTTCATACACCTCTTTCTCTTCTGGTTTTATTACTATTATTATTATTTTTGCCGATTTCTACAACGTGGGTACCAAGTTTCAATTGAATACCTCAGACAGAACGCGCGCTGCGTTGGTCTGAGCAGAGTAACTTTAATTATAACCATCCTGTGTTTAGTTTCCTCTTCAGTTTTCTCTCCTACATCTTCATGCAATATTGCACTTATATAAACATTAATCTCTTAGAATCAACTTTCAAAAGTTCAGTTTACTGTAGGAAAATGTGAAAAAATTTAAATTCAATTTATGGAACATTAATAGACGAGACATAATTTCAAGACATACACAATCACGCTGAAACACAATATCATCATTTACATACTTGAAAACTCAACAAAATATAAAACTATCAATTCAACAATTTACAAAACAGTACTCATGCAAAACATTAATAAATAAAATGGCAAAGGGAATAACGTAAAATAAACTATGAAAGTCTAGAACCATTTTCAAAGTAAAATATAAGTAGTGTTCGGCAACTACTCGTCAAATAGTAGTTAACTACCAACTGCTAACTACTCTAAACAAAACTATTTACAACTAGTAGTTAACTGTACTCCAAAAGTAGTTAACTACTTTTAAGTATAATTCATTTGAATTTCCATTTTTAAACATGTTCTTAAATATTTAATCCTAACAATTCAACTCAATACACACTGAATAATTAATCTACGAAGAGAATACTAATAAAGACAAAACCTTTTTCTCTAAATTTAAACTTTTATTTCAATATGTATTTGTTTAATAAAGTTAATAATTTATGTTTTTAAGAAATAACAATTTTTCAGCAGCTGTTGTAAAATGAAGGGTTTACCCTTAATATCAATTTAAAATTCTCCCTCCGCCCTACCACCATTCATTAACAAAACATCTTTGTAACGCGCATGCTTTAGAAATTAGATCATATTCGTTCAAATTGTGCTGAAGGTGATTTTTTTTATTTAAAAAAATATTACAAAAATAGTATTTTTTTAATTTAAGGGGTAAAATACGTGTAAAGGTCTCAAAAAATTAAAAAATGTTTTTCTTCATATAAATCGATTCTACAACTATTCAATAATATACCCTGAAAATTTCAAAGCAAAATTCCAAGTCGTTTAAAATTATAAGCATTTGAGCGAGCACCCCTTTTGGAGCAGTTGAGCAGGTAGTCCCTCATGAATGACCTGAAGGGTATTTGAGAACGTTAGCAGATGTTCTTTTATTTATTTTAACTCTTGAGACCTCGGATAGAAATGTCTATAAATATTAGTATCTATAAGTATAAAAAAATTGATTCATTACTGCTTTAAATTTACTTTAAATACCACTCTTTTCTTTCAAACGCGTTTTTCTTCAAAATTGCGTGCACTCTAGTTCGCTGAGTTTTTGATCAATTCTTATCAAATTTAGCACACATTTTCTTTATATATACACGCTTTAGTTGAACTAGAATCATAAACATATCTTTATTTTTACTTTTTTTTATTGTAAAAAAAGAACGTAAAAAAAAACGGTTAGAAATCGTACTTAATTTTCCCATTCTAAAAACAAATATAAATTTTCAATTTTTTGTGATGATTTTAGTTCAACTAGAAGAGACAATTTATAAAAAAAGTAGATTAAAAAAAAAATGACTTTAGATAAAATTTGTGACCTCCAGAATGTACGCAAACTGCCGACCCGGGTGGCGACTTACAGTGTGGAGCAGCCGATATCTCCGGGATTTTTCAAGAAAAATGTTTCAAAATTTCAGTAAATATTCTTCAATATATTTGAAAAATAACTTCAAAATTTCAATAAAATATATTTATTCTTTATACGTTAAAAAAATTCATGAAAATGGCTCTTAATACGCCGTTTTACACGTATTTCCCCCCTTAAATCAGATCTTGGATTTTTTTTAAAGCAAAATATGTATGGGCACACAAATACAGTAACGAATTCAGTTAATTATTTATGTCTTCAAAGTATTTTAAGATATGTCAGTTGAAATAATTATTTATTACTAGTTTAAAATTAATTTATTAATTAATTACAGTATATAAAAAATGTATGCTTAATAAACAGAGAACAACAAGAAACTGAAGAGAAAGCTCAGATTTCTGGACTAAATGCATTTATAATTTCTTGAATATATACAAATAAGTTGACTGGACTATTATAATTACTTGAATATATAAACAGAGATGGCAAATATCTCATAAAATGTTTACTACAGCTTAATCATTTTTTACTATTTAGATGTTTGATCAAGAACACCAGTTTTGACGCCTTTATCAACCCCAATCTGTTTCTTAGTTTTGAGTGCACTACTTCAAATGTAGAAAAAAACCTTTCCAAAGGTGCTGTTGACGCTTTTGCTGTAGTCAGCATGTCTAAAAACTTAATGTTCTCTAATAAAATGTCATTCTTTGACATCTTAACGAAGCTATTCCAACTTTCCCTAGAGGACCAGATGCATTAAGGCTACCATTACCATTGGCATAGAGTAAAAATTCTAATGAATTACTTGAACCCAGAATATATTAAAATTTATAGTAAAAATATCTATATTTTAATAATTTGAAAGAAGCTGATATAAATAGTTTTTTTTAATCATAAAAAGCAATATTTTGTCTAAAAAAGAATCATAAAAATCAGTATTTTTTTCGAAAAAGAAAATCATTTAAATCAGTATTTCTTTCTAGAAAGAAAATAATAAAAATGAGTATTTTCTTCTAAAAAAATCTTAAAAAAGCAGTATTCTTTCTTTCTTTTGTGTTTTATGGTATCCCAAACGCATGCATGGTACTGGAATAGAGGTAAAGATTCCCCATAGTGAAGATTTGGTCTTTAAATGAAACTTCATTGTGCATGTGCAGGTGCCGGCGCTATTTATTGATTATATTAGAGATTAGACAGCTTTCCCTAGTTTGCGTAAATACTGCAATAAATATTATGATTTTTTATGAGTACTTTTTCATTATATAATATAATATAAAAGATACATTTGTGGGAGTAATATTCATACGCTAAAAATTTAAATAATCTAATGTTTAACAAGAAGTTCCGTCTAGAGCTATATGAGCCTACTTTCCCGTATACACGAACTTCAAATTTACAATCCAGTTGTCTCTCTCTCTTTCTCGTTTAGCTTTAGTTCTTAATTGCTTCAAATATACCCTTTTCAACGGTTAATATATTCATTCACTCATTCATTAATTCATTTATTCAGTCATTCATATACTCATCTATGTATTTATGCACTCATTTATTCATTTATTCTTTCGCTTATTCATTTAATCATTCATTAATTCAAAAATATTCTTGAAAACCCTGATCAAAATATTTCATAGGAAAATAGGCTCGTTAGTTCTGGATGAACTTTCTATCTGTACATGTTTTACGTTATAAGAGCTTTCCGATAAAGTTTGTTCCAAGCAAATCGGTCCGTTAGATCAGGATTTATATAGGATTGAAATTTCCCCGTAGGCACTATGTTAATTTTTTTGAACTGTTCAAAAATGAACAAAAATTGTTCAAATCAAAAAAATATTTGCACCGAGAGCTCCTTCGAATAAGCTTATTCAAAAGAACATGGATCTTATGCCTAAGGTTTATTATTTGCTTCATTTTCTCCCATAGGTGCTAATGCTAAGATTTTCTGAACTGCTCGAAATTGAACGAAAAAATGCTCAAATCAAAAAATGAAATATGGAAATAAAATGTCCTCCGCTGAGATTTTACGATTCGGACATTTCCATCAACTCAAATCTTATGCCCAGAGCTAATATAATTTGCTTCTTTTTTGTCCATAGGCACTAATGTTAAAATTTTTTGAACTGTTCAAAATTGAACGAAAAATTTTTCGAATCAAAAAATGAAATATGGAAATCAGATGTCCTCGCCGAGATCTTTCGAAATCAAAAAGAATTTTTCGAATCTAACTATTCGTTTAAAAGTTATTAGGGGGGACAGACCGACAGACACACATTTTCCCCATCTCAAAATACTACTTTCAAATTTTTTATTTTTCAATCTTTATTTAAGTACTAGCGGTACCCGCACGGCTATGCCCGTGTTAAAAAATGAAAAGACCAGTCGGTTTGCCATTGTGTATATAGTGATAACTTTTTTAGGTGCAAATTATGTTATTTTATTAAAATGCATAGCATTCCATATAATTAAAGATTAGCTGCCCACGGCAATCAGCCGGAGATCCTACACATTTAAGCATTTTTTTTTACAAAACACATAATAAAAAAGGAAAAAGGAAAGAAAGAAACGAAATAAAACAAAAAAGAAAATATTTGAAAAAAAAACGCATTTTGTTTGTTTTGTTCAAGTACCCACACAAAAAGGAAGATTATAATAAATTAGAATAGTTTTAATTAATAAATTTTTAGTACAATTAATTTTTATCTATTATTTATTGACAAAGCCGGGTCCAGACGCTACGTTTTGTACAACCTTTTGTCTGCGCAGTCTTAAGACTAAATGAAAACGTTGCAGTTTTTTATGCGTCTACGTAGTGCAGAGATATCTGTATATTTCACTCAGTTTTGTGCGATATCGTCATGAAGGAGGTACTACTCTGGTCAATTATGACATGGTGTCATGTTAAAAAAAAAAGACTGGAACGTCTCAGAAGAACCCGGCGTTCAAAGTGGTCAAATGATTACATAAAATAAATATTTTTTTGTTGCCTGTTCTGGTGGTTCGACAACTGCAATCTCTTTATTTTCATCCATGGTATTCCTAGACTGCCTTGGTGTCTCCTGATCATTTAGGAAATGTAACAAATCAAAGTACCAGAGAGATGGCTTGTAAATTTCGTCTCAAACCCCAGATCGAATCGATTTATTAACTTTTGCCAATTATTTCCGGTAAACACTTCTCAAAGAATTAATTATTTACAAACGTTTCTCTGTTTGCGGTTGCATCAATGTCTTTGATTTTTTCCACTAAACTCTCATAAGCCTCCCTTTTTTTATCCTTGTCACTATACTCCTTGGATTTTACACGCCAAACGCGTTAGAAACTTTCGCATAATGCAATAAATTTTGTGAGAAACTCCCGAGAACATTGCCGAAAGTCGGCCATTGTCGCCTGACGAATTGAAACTGAGAAACAAAATGAATCGGAAAGGGGTGCTACCGTCTACATGTGCCGATTTGTCTGCACAGTTCAAAGACGTATGCTTTCTAGCTCAGTTATCGCTGCAACTGTACAGTCTTCGCACCGGACTCAAAACTGCGCACTTTTCCAATCTACACGCAACGTTTCATCTGCAATGTGTTGAACTGCGCAGAAAAAAGGTTGTGCAAAACGTAGCGTCTGGACCCGGCTTAAAACGGAAAGACGAAATTTTGTAGCCTGCAGAAACAAATAGCAGCAAGCAAAGATTTGAAAGCGGAATAAACCTTTCATCCGAGCTCAAATAGGAAAATAACATATGTGCTAATTCACTGGAGAAAAAAAAAGTAAATAAATGAAAGTATAAATATTAATAATAAGCTGGAATAACAAAAATCACTATAAAGGATAACATTTCTTTTAAAAACCCCTGTGCAGTATGGAAAATAGTCCCGTAAAATACATGTCAAAATAAGGAAATCAAAACAAAGCTTTTAATCGCCTGTGAGACGCAGGAAATAAATTTTAATTCGTTTTAAAAAAATAATAATCAAAATCCAAAAAAAGAAATAAATAAATTAAAAATCGGCTGTTTCTCAAAATGCTAAAAACCGCATGCAATAAATTTTAGTTCGTTAAAAGAAAATGGATCAATAGTCAGTCGGCATGGCAACAATTAAAATTAAAATTAATTACCGTGAAAAAATAATTTCGAACTGCAGAGAAAAATGCTTATAACTTCTTTTCTAGTTAATTTAGAGGCTTCGAATTTTCGCACGGAGAGCGAAACTCTGTCCGGGGTAGTTTTTCACGCGCTTTTCAACGGTATCAAGCTCGAAATGATGCGATAATTCCTTCCTATAGAAAATGACTATTTTATGAAACTTTCGGCTATTAATTGGAATAAAAGAAGAACAAATTCGAATTTCAGGAAAAACTCTCCGAGGTGCACACCCCCATGTTCCAAACTAATTTCGTGCCAAATTTCATGAAAATCCGCTGGACCGTCTGGGCCCTACGCCGTACACAGACAGACACACACACACAAACACACACACACACATACTTACTGCTTTATTATTAGTAGAGAAGACGAAACGATGCGATAATTCCTTCCTATAGAAAATGACTATTTTATGAAACTTTCGGCTATAAATTGGAATAAAAGAAGAACAAATTCGAATTTCAGGAAAAACTCTCCGAGGTGCACACCCCCATGTTCCAAACTAATTTCGTGCCAAATTTCATGAAAATCCGCTGGACCGTCTGGGCCCTACGCCGTACACAGACAGACACACACACACAAACACACACACACACACACACACACACATACTTACTGCTTTATTATTAGTAGAGATTTCACTTATTTTTGACTTTTCTTTATTTTTAACGATATTCTTACGATATATTAAACCTCCTTTCATACTTTATTTATTTTATTTTTTTAATTTTACGAGAAAGTAGGTTAAAAAATAGTTATTTTTTCAAAAAATAGATTCAAAAATTTTTTTTTCGGAAGTAGTTGGAATTTTGAAAATAATTGTAACTAGTAGATGGGAAAAAAGTAGTTTAACTAGTAGTTAACGAGTTCAAAACAAAAGTAGTTACAACTAGTAGTTAACTACTAGTTAACTAGTAGTTGTTACTAGTAGTTAACTACTTCTAGTTAACTACTACCAAACTCTAAATATAAGTAAATATTGTTAATGATAGACACGATAAAAACCCGATGGATGTTTATCGCAAAAACTAAAAGCATTAGTTCCGTTTCTTTGGTTTATTCCAGCATGAAAAGTTAACGAGCTTCCGTGGAAATAAAAATAAATCGTGCCTAATTAGCAGAAATATTATCCATTTACCACATACTCATAAGCGAATATAGGACAAAATGCACCCAACTTCTTGATTTCCGAAAAGTTACATACCATCAAATTTCCATGGCTCAACAGAGAAGCACGACAAAAGGATTTGACCCAAGAAGAATAAAAGAACGAAACCGAAGGCGGCCGAAACCTTATCGACGAAACCAGAGAAAATGTGATTTTAACTTTTGATTTCACCATTGGCACACATATCAACTTAGCAACATCCGTGGTTGTCACATTTCCTTCTGCGACACTGTCCAATTTTAAATCAATATTTGCTCTGTTAGGAAATTCCGCAGGTATTACCAGTTCTTTTGCTTGATTGAAGCAGTTCACCAATGAGTAACGCATCAGCGACATAATTCGATTTTTCTTCATCAGATACAAGAATTTCAGTTAGCTCTGTCACATTTCTTTGCTCCCGATCTAGTGGTTTTCGTTTATTCTTATTCTTACACTGACGATCAAAATGCCATTTTCTACTACGCTGGCTACAAGTGGCATTATAAGCAGGACAGTTTCGAAGTTCATGTTGCATGCCACATCGCCAACACATCTATGGCTTTTTAGATTTTACGCGTTTCTTGGAATGCTTCATTGGCTCTTGAGTTCGCCAAGATGTTCGTTGTTTGGAAATCAAAATTTCCTTTTCGCTTGAAGATGCTGGTGTTTGCATATCTTGTAGTTGCGACTTTGCACGCTCAGATGCAAGGCAAATATCAATTGTCTTTTATTTAAAGTTAAATTTCGTTCCGCAAGCCAACTTTCACGAACTCTTTTAATTCGCCAAAATTGCAATCTGAAATTATAGTACGATGTCCAATTAAATACTCATCAACAGTTTAAAAGTCAAGCTGAATTGTGTTAAAAAGCAAATAGCAAGCGTGTTTCATTTGGTTTTTGCGAAAAATATTCAACAAATTTGGCGATTATAACATAGAGTTTATTTTGATCATCCTCACGTAAAGCAAACGCAGGAGAGACCGGGGAGAGTCCGGACAGAAAGAGACTACGGACAGCACGTTTCACACTTATTTCTAATTAATGGGCAGCCATTTGCATATGACAATAATAATAGTAGAATACTACCAACATAAAAGAATTATTTTTGCGCGGGAAAACCAATAGGCTAGGTGTAAAACGTGCTGTCCGTAGTTTCCCCCTGTCTGGTCACTCCCCGGTCTCCCCTATTCCAAACTATTCTTGCTGCAGGTCCAATTGCGCCCATAAAGGCCGGCCCCTGTACTTATGCCGATTTCGCACTAACTTGATTGGCAGTTGAATAAAACTTAAAAGTTTACTTCCGTAACTTCCCTTTTTGAATCCATATTTTCGTTTAAAATTTCAAGTTCGATAAGCAAACAAGCATGGCCACGTCCATCCATATTCCCAGGCGTGTTCAGACTTGAATCCATAACTTCAAATATTACAATTTAAAACATGAAAACCATTTTCTACTTTTTTAACTATGTAAAAGCTCCGTTTTTCTTTTAGTTTAAAAGAACTACCGAGTTCTTTAGATGAAGGACTAAGCTGAAATCTAAGCTCTCTACCAGAAGAGTGAATTCCCCTGTCCAACAACACAGCAGCTAACTGTATGAAATTAATGCGTGTGCATAGCGATTTCTACAATTCCTATTCTCTAAAAGCAACAGAACTTTTATGGTGACTTGTTAGTCAAATATACTATCTGTTTTTAAGAGTTATGTTTGACATATTTTTATAATGCTTTTAGCTAATTAATATGCAAAAATGATTTTAGCGTCCTGTAGTTATTCATAGGTAAAAACTTGAATTTGCATCCTAAAAAAATTAAGAGTTACAGTAGTGTCAGTGGTCTGTTATTCATGGGTCATTCATTACGACTGTAACTGAATGTCTATTTCTAGCAGTTACTTCAAATGAGTTTTTGACCAATTAAACTTTTATCGAAGCACTTTAGGTGAGTGTTCAGCAAACGTTCAAAAACCATACTATGTAAGGATCATATTCTTAACTTTATCCCGAAATTTACATTCGTCTTTGACCGAAATATGTATATCTATTTTGTTGATGGATAAATTCTCCTTCACCATGTTTCCAAGACAGCTGTCATGTTTCTTGTTTTCTGAAGTGACAGGCAAATGGAGGTATAAATATTTGTCAAAATATTTTGGTATCTAAAGGTTTTATACCCGAGTGACCTTATTTTATACACTAAATTCTAACCACAAAAGGGCATTTTTTTATGCTGAATATCTAAAAATTGAATTTCATAATGGATCAGAAGAACAACTGAAGTTGAAAAGGTTAAAATATTTAAAGGATGCTTTACAAACTTCTTGAATATTACTAGAAAGACTTTAAAAGAAGTTAGAAGGAATGATTATTGCTCACTTTTAAATTAAAAAAACGATTGGATATATAGGTTAATTTTTGAAATAATTAAAGTTGAACATACCAGTTTCCAGAGAAAATATAGCAAGTGCGCGAACGGCAAAAACCATTCAATACTAACTTCTAAATTTTAGAAAAATTGAGAAAAACTGTTTTAAATGCACTAGAACTTGGGCAACATTCTGAAAATATGACAACATATCTAAAATTGCAGTATTTTATGAATAAGTTTAATCAAACAGTCTGCATTTAAGAGGTTTTGATTGTGTAAATTTAAATAAAAAGGCTTTTGTATCTGTACTGGAGGTCATGTTTGTTTATCCGCAGCCTTGACAACAAAAGAAAGCATATACTGTTGGCATTATATTTAAAATAAAAAGAGAAAGATTGACACCAGCAAAAACAAAATCAGTTCTGGGACAACATTTCGAAAGGTTTAATTACTTATTTTTGCTTTTGCTTCTATCAATTATGCATTTGCAAGGTTTACGATTTATCAGGTTATGAAGCGTGCATTCCCACCAATCGCAACAGCAACGAATTATTTCAGGGCGCTTTATTGGTTCTACATAACTAATTAGCAACGCCTTGGTAATGACTGATTGGCATTTTTCCCAACGCCATTAAAAATAGCGTTCATTCTGACGAACGTGTTTTGTTGATTGCGCTAACGAAGACAAACGCCAACGCGGTTATTTTGATAATCATAACTAGTCTATTACGACGGATAAATGTCTCCATCATCTTTGGTTGGAATACACCCTCAATACGGTAGAGATGAAAGAAATTGGTTTTGTGGCTGAAGCATTAATGGATTTAACAAGTTTCAGAAATGGTCACGTATTTCGCTGAAGATTTTCACCTAATAATATACAGGGTTTGTCAACAGGGTGGCGTAGTGGTAAGACGCAGGTCTCGTATGCCCAAGTCGGTGGATTTTCAAGATGCAGAAAATCGTCTGCGTCCATGTCGTATGATTATGCGGCATGTTAAAGATCCCTTGAGTATCCGTTTGGATTGGGTACTCAGGCTAAATTAAAATTCCTAGTGCAGATTGCATCAACGAGAGCTCACGTGCCTCATCTAGGGGAAACTAAGCGTCAAAAAAATTGCTGCAATGGTACCACACTCACTGTGGTGCAGCTGAAAGAGTTGGTACCAAGTTCTGGGGACGCACTAGGTCTGCAATGGTTGATGACCAATATTGCAGCCCCATTAGAAAGAAAAAAATATATATACAGGGTTTTGCTTCATTATATTATTTGGAAACAATGCCCAATCAAATGAAAAGATTCAACATGAAACACAATCTGTTTCTCTAAAAAACGCGATTTTGCCATTCGGCAACTTAAGCGAGAAAATATTTTTCGTGTATTTCAATGATAGCTGAATTGCATACAATGAATACTGTTTTTCGTAGCTTAAGCTAGAAAAATGGCGTTTCATGCAATATGGTGTTTCATTCAGTCTTACAAACATGCAAACATCTCTGATATTTCAAGTAATCACGTATTAGTATTACAGGTAAATTTTTAAGAAGCATTTTAAATTATTTTGATTTTTGCTTTTTGATGCTGAATTTATGAATATGAATATTTTAAAGCATTAATATAATTTTGTAATTCTTCACGGAACTTTTAAATTTGGTAAGAAGTCTCAGGACTTTTTCCCTCAACAAATATTAGATTCACTTTATTGCTTGCTTTTTTAATATCGACTGATTTGTCAGACTTTTTATAAAAATAGATTCACAAATATTTCCCCTTTCCTTTACATTCTTTTCGTTTTGTTTCACTTTTCTGATTTAGATTGATTGCCTGAATCAGACACTTTTCTTCTTACCATGCAACGTAAGAAGTCTCATTCGGTTCGTTTAAATGAGAATGATTGCAGCTGTCTTGTGGCTCATTTTTCCCATAAGATTGATTATTTCAGAGTTCCCCCTGATTCCGAAATATCGAAGCAACTGTCTAATACGCCTCAGGCAACTGTGATTTGTAAAGAGAGAGACAAAATGATATTTTTCTGAAATGTGAATATTCCTCTCAACCTCATGGGTATCTAACTGCTCTTAGTTAAAATTAGTTCATAATATTTTTCTTTTGTTCAATATAGTTACCTTTTTCATCGTCCAGTGGAATAAAAAAATATTTTCACGGATATTTTTTTTTTCATGAATTTCTCTGGAATCTGGATCGTTCATTTTGTCCATCAGAACGATTATTTTGGATGAGCACTACCTAGAAGCATTTTTCTACTATTCTTTGATTAAAAAATCTAATATCCATTCTTGTGGTGTCTCTTATAATTCTTGTAGTTGCGTGGAATTGTATTGTTAAAATACTGTAGGCATTCTTGAAATAATACTTCGATGTAGTCCTGACAAACACATGATTATTATTTACAATACATTAATATACATATTTATATCCATACAGAGGAACTGCTGCACTTTGTACTTCGAAGGAGAAGTACAAAGGAAAACGTAAAGAGAAACGATAAGTAAAAGTAGCAATATTGAAAGTATTGGAAGTGAAAGTAATTATTTTAAATATTAAGAACTGCAGACGATACTCAATAAACAGAATATTAAATAAATATGAAATACAAACGATATTCAATAAGCAGAAAATATGAAATAATATGAATACAAATGAAATATATAATAATTATTATTACATACACCAAGATAAGCTAATATTCTATAATTTAAAATGCAATAACAGTAAGTGCTAACAATCAACCGTTGCCCTTTCCTATTTCATAGTGAAATGCTATCAAAAATGGTTATAAATAACTATATTTACATAAACAATATGTAACATAACCCTTAACCATTCCTTACACCTTCAAATATATATTTTAACATTCCTAATGTCCAAAACAGGTTCTCCATCTTCCATTTGAGATTACGCTATCACCGGTAACTGGACTTTAAAAAATGCATGTTGCTGTTACCAGAATACTGCTTCTATACTGGCCGCGACCACCACAAAATACGTTTGTTGTTCTATTTTACGTCATACCGCAATCACAAATACAGTACTTTAGATAAAAATCTATTTGCTGTTAGTTTTAAAACCATAAAAATATATATTTGAATACAAGTTCAAAATGTATAAATCACCAATGGGGGATTGTCGTCTAGACCTTCAAAATCAGATACATCCACTCTTTTGCGATTTCAACTTTTTTACACTTTCTAATAGTTTAAGCTAATCTTCTTATGGTGTTAATTTTTTAAGTTTCTAAAGCAGCTACATCATGCTAAAAAGTGTGTTTCAAATTTGCCGGTTTGTTACAAAACCAGATCCCCCCCCCCCCCCCCCCCATCGACCATGCTTGTCAGCTTTTTTCCCTCCAAATATCCTACAAGGAAAAATTATTTTTGTGTTAAAATTTCACCAAGTTAAAAGTCTATCCCAATGCTCTTAGCTAGAAGTTAGAATTTCTTAGATATTAGTTTTTTGCCCGCCGTGAACAATTTCATTTTTTGGGTGTAGCTGGTTTTGAAACTAGACGACTCATGTCTTAAGATAGTTCACATCCATAGAAAAAGTAGGACGAATAAAACTACGACGTAACATTTGTGTGAAATGCAAAAAAAAAAAATGCCTTTGCGTTTTGCGAGACGGATAAATAGTTTAAATCCTTTGTTTATACCATTTGTGCTCTTCAATGTTCTGAACGTACAATGTTTAAAGTTCATCACATCATCAAAAAAAATCAATTTACGACTGTTCTTGAAAATTATTTACCAGAAAAGAGATGCTAACACATTTTTTATGTGTTTGTCAGACAAATACAGGCATCGCTCTGATTAATATTCGAGACACACAAACAAACACCGTTTCTATAAGACTCTTTACCTGTCAAGAACCGGAAACCTAATTTCGACTTCGAAAAAGCCTCCAGAAAAAGACAAGTATTCAAGAGCATTCAAGACAGAGGCATGCATTCAATTATTTTCGTATCGAACAGATAATGTGTGTCTGAATAAAAGCGTATATTTTATGTTATATGTCTAAACTTGTGTATTTGCGATATTCTATGTTCTATGAAATGAATTAAGCAAACTAGTTTGATTTCAACCATTCTTAAGGTAATGGAATATTTTTTTAATATGTCACTGAGGTTTAATATTCACTCAATTTTTTTTTTAATTTCTGTGGAAATGTATTGCTAAAACTAACGTGGAAAATATAAGTAGTAACTTAACTGTTGTCTTGAACTTATGAAACAAATATGTCTGTAGGTATTTCCTTCTCTAAAAGGGAACTCATTACGAAATACACATTTTCCCCCTTCCAAATTATTAGTTCTGAAGTTTCAGGTTCGCATTTAGTCTGATGCCATTTTTCAAAGTTAAACATTTTTTTTCAAAAGTGCCTTAAACATCAGAGACATAGGTTCCCAACTTGTTTATCCCGTAGACCCCTTGCTATATTTTTCTATTTTTCGTAGACCCCCTGTTCAGGGGTCATTGTGAAAGAAATTAATCAGTGCAATATTTATATTTGAAAATTCTAAAACAAAGTGAAACTGAGAATAAAGTTTCACCGATGCCACACCAAAACAATCGAGAAAGAGCAAAATGTAAGGAAATGTCTCCTAAAGAATGAAATTTAACTTCAAACTTTTGAAGAAAAAAAAAGCAATTTTGTTGAGTCCTTTTCTCTATTATGAAAATTTCACGTTTATACTTAACCATTCTTAAGGAGGTCTCATCTTGGTTATGGCCTTGCGGCTGATTGAAGTGCAAGTTCTTACTAGTTATAAGTAAGAAGAAAATGGGTTCTTACTAACACAGTTTATGAAATATACTTGATAACTACGTAAGCAGTTAATTTACGCGTTTTGTATACACAAGTACCGTGTAACTATTAGGAAAATTTGTCTTAGTTACATTATGGCTGAAATTCTGTGAGTGATTACCTACTTAAATAAGAACCAGTCTCGTGGACCCCTTGTTACATATCATGCACCCCAAATTTTTTCTTTCGTTGACATGGAACCCTTGTAGCTCAGAGTAGACCACTGGGGGTCCATACGGACCACTGATAGGAGAGGAGGCTTCTTTTGATATACAAGTACCTTTTGTTATCTTTCGTTTGCTCTTTGCGATTATTTAATTGCATTCGCGTTAGAATCGTTTTTGAAGACATGTTACAAAATCACAGCTTAAGAAAACACATAAGAAATAGTTTTAACTGAAAATTCCTACACATTGTTAAAGCCATGAAACACTTCAAGATTTTATTCCCAATACACAAAAAAAAAAGTTTTGAAACTAAATATTCAAATATCTTAATGGTAAACATGACATTTTAACACATCATGAAAATCAATGTGATTTTTTTTCAAAAAAAAAATATGAAAGCTTGCATTGACTCCTGTCTCGTTTCAATACTTAATAGCGTGTGACATGAAGCGTAAATGAAAAGCATTCTGTAATGTGTCAAGATCGACAGAGCAAACCTGAAAATGTGGTCATGCTCTACTAATCCTATCACACAGTTTATAAACTGATGAGCCATTATGGATTCAGTTAAAACAAAATACACGTCAGAAATTCAAAAAGCTCGTCTTTAATGTGGCGTTAGAATGATGACTATAAAACCCTCAAAACTCATAACATGTCAGTATATTTCAAGAGTAATTTTCTGAGGTAGGGAAAAAATAAACTATTCACTGCTTTGCAACATTAATTATAGCATGGAAAAATGAGAAAAATAAAAAAAAATAATGATATATATTTACCAATTGTATCTACTACCAATGGCGCATCCAGAATTTTGCTTTGGAGGGGAGTGAAGTCAAAATTAGGGATAAACACGACATTTATTTCCCGGATTTATATTTCTGAACGATCCCTATAAGCGCGAATGTTAAGATTTTATTGAACTGTTCAAAATTGAACGAAAAATTGTTCAAAACATAAAAGGAAATATGGAATGAAATGTCCTCATCGAGATATTTCGAATCCAAAAAAAAAAAAAAGTTTTAAATCGGACAATTTCCTCAAAAGTTATTAGGGAGGAACAGAAAGACCGACTGACAGACCGACAGACGCACATTTTTCCCATCTCAAACCCCAACTTTCATATTTTTAATTTTTCAATCTTTATTTAATTATTTCATTTATTTATGACTTTTCTTTATTTTTAATGATATTTTTACAACGCAGTAAGACTTCTGTCTTGTTTTTTTTTTCTTCTACTTTTACGGGAAAGTAGGGTAAAAACTGTTTTCTTTGTTTTGTTTTACTTTTTATCAAATGAATGAATATTGATGTAAATTTCAATAGTATTTTCTTTTTATTATTAAAAACAGCATGATACAACTGAAATATCATCACTAAGACTTCTCACTTCAATTAATAATTACAATATTCCATTAATTTTAAAAGGGCGGAAAGTCCCTTTAGCTGTAATAAACCATCTCCCAAACTTTATATTTTTTTAGCCACGCACTGTGAACACTACTGTCTTATAAACTTACATTATCTAACATTACAAAGTACAAAAATATACCTATTAATATCCAAAAATATTTTTTAATTTATTGAAATGCAAACCTTTAAATATCTCAAAAGAGCAAAAAGTGGAGTTGCCCCAGCTTCAAAATAAACGGCTTAATTTACTAATCAAAAAGTTAATAAATAAATAACAATTACAGAACAAAATTTAAAAAATATTATCAAAAATGGATGTCAGTGCTACAAAGGAACTCCTTTATCGATGAATAAAGATATGGTGTGAAGTAAAGTTTCTTTTATGCGTCGATAAACTCTAAAGTCTTTGTAATCTCGAAAAACATGCATTCAAAATATATTTGAAAAACTGCTTAACCCCTTAACTGGTTTGCCCGTAAAGCGTACGTGCACACTCTCGGAAACGCATGCTCAAATCTCACGAAACTTTCGTCGTATTTGACGAAATGGCTTCGTGAAATATGCTTCAAGTAAACCTTTCGTCAAATTGCCGAAATTTGTGTAGTAACTTTTTTAAATCACGTGATCGCGCGAGGAAAGAATCGTTGTAAATGACAAAATTTTCTTGACGATTGAAGAATCGTCGAAAATGAGGATTCTATTTTTGAGAGTGCACTGATATTTACACCTTCCTTGTTTTGATTTGCCCGTACTATTAATAGATTGAAAGAGTGTCATTCAGGGGCATTTGTGTTTCAGAGCTATAAAATAGAAAAACGCATAAATTCAATAATTATACCATTTTTTAAAAAATTCTTTCATTTTCCTTTTATACCAAGTTAGGACTTTAATTATATGCAATAAAAATATGCTTTTTAGCCTACTTTCCCGTAAAAGTAAAAAAAAATAATAATAAAGCATGAAAGAAGGCTTAATGTATCGTGAAAATATCGTTAAAAATCAAGAAAAGTCAAAAATAAGTGAAGTAATTAAATAAAGATTGAAAAATAAAAAATTTGAAAGTAGGGTATTGAGATGGGGAAAAAGTGTGTCTGTCGGTCTGTCGGTCCTGTCTGTCGGTCTGTCTGTCGGTCTGTCTGTCTGTCTGTCTGTCGGTCTGTCTGTCTGTCGGTCTGTCGGTCTGTCTGTCTGTCGGTCTGTCCCCCCCTAATAACTTTTGAACGAATTGTCCGATTGAAAAAATTCTTTTTGCATTCGAAAGATCTCGGCGAGAACATCTCATTTCTATATTTTACTTTTTGATTTGAACAATTTTTTGTTCAATTTTGAACAGTTCAAAAAATTTTAACATTAGCGCCTATGGACAAAATTGAAGCAAATTCTGTAAACTCTGGGCACAAGAGCCAAGTTCCTATTGAAAGCTTATTGAAAGGAGTTCTCGGCGCAAAATATTGATTTGAACAGTTTTTGTTCATTTTTGAACAGTTCAAAAAATTAACACAGAGCTTACGGGGAAATTTCAACCCTATATAAATCCTGATCTAACGGACCGATTTGCTTGGAACAAACTTTATCGGAAAGCTCTTATAACGTAGAACATGTAGAAATAGAAAGTTTATCCAGAACTTACGAGCCTATTTTGCTATGAAATTTTTTGATCGGGATTTTCAAGGATATTTCTCAGTGACTCAATGAGTGAAATAATGAATGAATGAATAAATGAAAGAGTGAAAGAATAAATCAATGAATAAATGAATGAGGAAAAGAATGAATGAATAAATTATTGAGTAAATGAAAATATAAATAAATGAGTGAATAAATACATGAATGCGTAAATGAATGAATAAACACTTGAATGAGGTAACGAATGAATGAATAAATGCATGGCTGAATAAATGAAAGAATGAATGAGTGAGTGAATGAATATGTATTATCCGTTGAAAAAGGTATATTTTCAATAATTAGAACTAAAGATAAATAAGAAAGAGAGAGAAAGAGATAGCTAGATTATAAATTTGAATTTGGTGTATACGGGAAAGTAGGCTCGTATAGTTCTAGACGGAACTTCTTGTTAAGAATACTTGCGGTAAAAAAAAAATGACCAATGAAGGGGTTAATTATATACGCTATTTTTATATTTTATGCTTCGTTGTTTCTGCTCAAAGGTATCCTGCCCTTAGGTCCTTACGCCCGTGCAGAGTGTCTGATTTCGTTTTATGACGGAGATGTGTGACGCCCAATTAAAACGGTAAACAGTAAAAGGTATTCACTATGAAAGGACGGGTTCAAATCTAGGCAAAGGCAGAAATGCTATTGGTTAGTGGAGAAATTTCCACAAGTATGCCTTGGTAACTCAGATATCACCTAAAGCTGCAGGTTCCTCAGCGATCCAGAAGGGCACTTCTCCCTCGGCCCCCTTAAGGGGGGAAATACGTGTAAAACATCATATTAAGAGCAGTTTTCCTGAATTTTTTTGGCGTATAAAGAATAAATTTATTTTAATGAGATTTTGAGGTTATTTTATAGATATATTGAAGCACATTTACTAAAATTTTCAAACATTTTTCTTGAAAAATCCCGGAGATATCGGCTGCTACATACTGTAAGACGCCACCCGGGTCGGCAGTTTGCGTACATCCTGGAGGTCACAATTTTTATCTGAAATCATATTTTTTTAATCTACTTTTTTTATAAGTGTCATTTCTAGTTGAACTAAAATCAGAAAATTTTTATTTTTTTAGCATGGGAAAATAAAGTACGATGTTTTACCGTTTTTTCTTTTCTTCTTTTTTTACAATAGAAAAAGTAAAAATAAAGATATGTTTATGATTCTAGTTCAACTAAAGCGTGTATATATGAAAATATTGAAATTTGATAAAGATTGATCAAAAACGCTGCGAGCTAGAGTGTACGCAAATTCGAAAAAAGTAGTTTCGAGAGAAACGCTTTTGCAAAAAAGAGTGGTATTGAAGGTAAATTTAAGGCAGTAATGAATCAATTTTTTTATACTTATAGATACTAATACTTATAGAAATTTCTATCCGAGTTCTCAGTTGTTAAAAGAAATAAAAGAACATTTGCTAACGTTCTCTAATACCTTTCAGGTCATTCATGAGGGACTACCTGCTCAACTGCTTCAAATGGGGCTCTCGCTCAAATGCTTATAACTTTTAAACGACTTGGAATTTTGCTTTGAAATTTTCAGGGTATGTTATGTAGTTGTAGAATCGATTTATGAAGAATATTTTCTTAATTTTTTGAGACCTTAACACGTATTTCCCAATTAATGAAATAAAAGTGCTAAAACGGTCGGTCGCTAGCTTTACGACCAAAGTAAGAAGAAGTTGCAAAAGCCTTTCTGGATTTTTATCAAAGTGCTTAATTAAGCTGAAAATAAAGATAATTAATAAAGAATATATGTATATATATATATATATTGTGTGTGTGTGTGTGTGAGTAATATCCCCATGATACTGAGGATTTCTACCACTTAATACACACTGAAGAATGATTCGTAGCCGAGTTCCTTTAGCATCAGTTTATTCCTCCTACGAGAAAGGTTCTACGAAACATACAAAAAAGCTACCTCTATACTCCCCATCGTGCCTTTCATAACATTTAGAGCTCTCTGTCACGTGATACCGCAAAACTGCATCTATTGGTGGCCTAGATTGCTAGGGCTTGCAAAGTTAAATAAATTCCTGTAAACGCATGTCCGCGCTACGAAATAAGGAAAAGGGGAATGATATTAATTACCTACAAATGCCTGTAATTCATTCCATTCTTTGTCTTTTAAAGCTGAAATTAATAGCGTTTAAAATTTGAAAAAGGGTTATAAAAGGTGGTTTGTTTTTTAACGTTATATATATATATATATATATATAAATAAAGGATTATGAAATGAAATAGCATAGCGCTGAATATGAGTCATTGTAGATGGCCTTAATGAAGAGGCATTTATAATATTTTCGTTTCATCCTTTGACTGAATAATTACGCAGGAAAACGAGATTAATATTAAAATTGCAGATGATAACTCTTACATAATTTATACCAAAAGAGAGAAACCAATTCATCCAAGGGGTTTTAAGCTGAATATTGATTAGTAATAATGCTCAGAGAGATCATTTAACATTGTATTAATGCAATTGTAAAGGTTTACTTCTGTGTGTAATCTTTCGAGTAATTCGAACATAATTATAACTCGGTGGAATGTAGATTAATTGAGTTTAGTATTAGCCCAGTAGAGCCTTAATATTTCTCTGATGTATTTGAGAATATATGTGACTCGTTGCATTTCGAGAGCTGGAACGTTGAGTTCATTAGCATCTGCAGTTGACGGAAAGGAAATATTTTTAACAACCGAATGAGTACTTGAATTCCATTACTTGAGCTTCCAAATTAACTTGCAATTATACGAGGCGTTACTAATGAAGTGTAGTAAAGTAAAATATATAGCTTGTAATGCACATGATTTGATATGAAAAATATTGCATGTTCAGGCTCGGATTCCGGAATTACCTAAGGGATATTTTATTTTACTTTTTTTTTTTTTTTTGTTATTTTACTTGTCCCCCGGAATATTAATTCCAAGGGGGGGGGGGGAAACTAAAGCTTTAGTTCGTTATTCATATAATTTTCCGTGAGGGGAAATTGCACCCCCTCACCTCTGTAACTAAACCTGAACATGTTTATTGATTAGTTAAATACATATATATATATATACAGTAAAACCTGTAAAGTTGACCACATTTGTAAGCTGACTACCTGCGTAAGTTGATGACTTCTGTCAGGAACGGAATTAGCCCTATATTATATAATGTAGGGAAACCATTGTAACTTGACCACTTAAGTTGACCACCTTTCCATATTGACCAGTTATGTACGCCAGATTTGGGTGGGAGTATTATAAAAAACCCTTTGTAAGTTGACCGCCTAATTATTTCTAAATCTATTTGTTTATCAATTTTTGAAAAGATAAAAAAAAACTAAAATAACTTCTCCAGAATATTTTTTACTACAATGTTAGATCAGTATTCGTCTGGGTGGATGAAACATCAATATAAAATTTGCCTAAACTTCTTTTTGTAACTTAACCATATGGGGAAAACTACTATGAGCATTCGTTTATTCTTTAGCTAAGTTTCTTCCATTTTCTTCTATCTGATGTAGCCATTTTGAAAAATTATGTATTTTTAGAAAATCTTTACTATCATATTAGCGACTTACAAAATTAAAAGATATTTATCTTTATTTCAACTAAGTACTTTAATTTTAAAGTTGTATAGGGTACATTGTAAGTCATTCAGGTTACATTTCTCTAATGATACTTTGGATAATTGTGAAAAAAATAGCTAATTACTATTTTTAAGTAATGTTAATTCATATAGCTTAGCTACAAATTGAAAAATGCATAGTATAAGAAATGACAAAAAAGAAAGATCTTTATTTTCTATAAGTTGACCACTGTCTAAGTTGACCACTGAAGTGCTGCACCACAAGTGGTCAACTTATACAGGTTTAACTGTATGTATATATATATATATATATATATATAGATTTACTACGGAAATATAAAATAGAATTGAAATATATTGAACATGTCGAAAAACTTTATGCATCTGTGAAATATCAAACATTACTATTGTGTATCATACATTTTATCTGCATAGTAATGCATAAACGCGACTAACGAAGCAGTCACACCAATCGCGACAGGAACAAAATGTTTCACTGGCTCTCCATAGTATAATCATGCCCTCGGGTTAACCTGATTGGCCTGTTTTATGGCGTCATTAAAAGTCACTTTCCCCGAGTCCGTGATTTGTTGATTCGCAATGACGTAATTTAGAGCTGATGAATCCTTGCTGTTATAAACAATAATAAATCTGTTATGACAGACGCAAAGAGCGTCCGTCCCTTGAGGTGTGTGGATGCACCATTAGAACTAAAATGAAGAAAGACAATTTAGTATTTTGAATATACTGTAATTGAGTGCATGCGTGTGTTACACAAGCACTCAACATACAGTAGCTTTCCACACATACGTCGCCACAAGGGAAAATCAAACAGACGCATAAGTAAGAGAGGTTCAACTTTATTTTAGATCAAATTATGTTTAAAAGTTCAAATTAAATGCGGGGAAAAGACAGTTTCATTTCATCGAGTTAATTCTCGAGTGAAAAACGAGATTAGCAGAAACAAAGTTAAAACACTCGATTTAGAAGCAATTCAAAGTCCTAATGAATGAATAACAATTTTTCTCCAAGGACATGAGCTTTAACTCCTGCCTCGCTTTTTAACTGAATTCCGAGCTTTGTAGACGAAAAACAGAGCAGTGTTACGGCCGTATTCAGCAACCAATTTGGACGTTCGAACTGCAGATCAAAGGCATCCTTTCCTCAACCAATTAGAACACTCATATCCACGGTTCGATTGTCTGACAGGTCAAATTGGTTGGTGAATAACGGCCTTATTCACCAAACACGGTCAAAAGCCGGTCCAGTCAATATTCGAAACAACCTATGTCAAGACTGCTGTCGAATTCCGTATTCACCAGACATTAGCATCGTTGATCTTTCGACTGCCTCTCTTGAGACAGCTGTCTTGACAGTGGTATTATGATTGGCTGAATTCTACCATGTGACCTCATAGAGTCAAACTGCAGCAATGTTGATTTTTGTAGGCGATATCGCGCATGAAAATCTTTTTCATCCTAAGTTTCAAAGTCGTTCATAAGACAAGAACAAACATTGTCAGCGATATTCAAATTTCTCAAGCAATCGTAATTGTAAAAAAGAAAAAAAAAATCCTTTTACTAGGGGAAGGCACAATATGGAAAATTCATTTGTGGACGAGACTTCGTGTAATAGTAGTGTGATCCTTTAGGGTGTTCAATCCTTAATGTAAAAGTGCAGAATGACCAGTTAATCAGGAGAAAGAAGCAATTAAAATTTCAAACTCAGTTCAGATACTAATAAGTTTGTTCAGGAGACAGCGACGAAGTAGCCTATCTGGTAACGTTCAATGTAAAATTGCAGGGTTCGAATCCTGCCCTTGATTTTTAATTTTTACTCATTTAACTTATTATATTTACATAAAAATAAATTTATTCACAAAAAAAGGCTAATTAAATATTAAATGATATATTTAATTATAGTAACAATTTTACTTTATAAAAAAACAGAATAAGTAATTATTATAGAAATAACTACTTATAAACAGCTACTATAGAAAATAAAAAAGGTTAAATTGTGTTATGATTTAGCTTTATTCAACATAATTTTTAACTACAAACAAGAAGCCTTGAATTAGCCTGTTTTTTTATTAGTCCCTTATTACATTGGACCAGATTTTGTTTTCAATAGAAAAACAGCAACTCTAACATTCACGTGAATACTGCTTTGTCAGAAAAGGCAAGGAGGGAAGCTTTAAAATGAACTTTTAAGCCTATTTGCGTACATGAAACAATTTAAAACAGTTAAATTATATGATTGATAGGAATTGTTGTGATATTAGAACTATTAATTATTTTGCATTTCAAAAAGTAAAATGATTACCATGATTAAAATATCATTTTATACTTAATGAGCCTTTTTTCTGAATAAATTTATTTTTATGTAACTATAATAACTTAAATGAATAAATAAAAAGATAACCAATGGCGGCATCGAACGCTTAACTCCCACATCGAATGCCGGCTCGTTACTGGATAGGCTACTTTGGCGATGTCTCATGAACTGAACTTATTACTATTTAAACTGAGTTTAAAATTTTAATCTTTTTTCTCCTATTAAACAAACATTCAGCTCTTACGTTGAGGGTTAAACACACTGAAAGAGTACTACTATGTCATGAAGTCTCGACCCCAAATGAAGTTCCCATGTCTTGCCCAGAGTATTCATTTTTCACCTCGCACTTCTCTTCGAAATAAAGAAATTACAGATGGCCGTTTGTTTACTGCGCACGCGCTGTAAATTTGGACTGCGTGAACCCTTCGATTTCTACGGTCGAAGTCTCTCGACCGACCGCGCTGAGAAGTAGCTGTCTCCTCGGCGTGGGGAATACCGTTTTGGACTGTCTGACTGCCAGTCGAAAGGTTGGTGAATACGGCTGTATGGCCGTTACAGTTCGACTACTGACTTTTGACATTGGGACGCTTCGGTGCATGGCAGAAACGAACGACTCCATTCGAGTTTTAGGGAAGTTTGTTTTGCAGGTGCGTTTATTTAGTACGCGAATCCGAATTTTTGCTTCGCTGGTTGTTGATAGCAACTTAATTTATAAACTGGCATATAGCAACAGCTCGGAAGAACTCAAGTACTCTAAACGAACTAGAACGAGAACAAAAACGGCACTTTCCTTATACCATCAGTTTCTCCCTTGAACATGAATGGATTCTTCTTGGCAATCTGCCAGGCACATTTGTTTGGTTGACGGTAGAACTGTACTTGGAACATAATCATGAGAGAGAAATGCTGTCAATCAATACCGTGACCCCTACAATATTAATTTTTTACAGCCAAAATAAGCTTTGAAAATTTAAATAGACTAATTCTTTCGTCTGGTAACTATTACTCAACATTGAATTATACATTCGCCGTAAGAAAAGTATCTATATTTTAGCTCAAAAGTTAGGGGGAAAAGACCTTTTCGGCGAATCAGCAAAACATATTGTGTCTTTATTCAGAGAAACTAAGATTTGAAGATTTTGCAACAACATTTCTGTCATCAGTTGCATTAAATTTATTTGCTGCAGATTTCGAATGAAAATGTAAAAATAAGCCATTTCTGTTTTTCGACCTGCCGCAATACATGTTATTTTTCACAACTTTTATTTTAAAAAGAATTGGAATGCACTTTTTTTCCAAATACTTCTCCCTTTTCTTCCTCTCGTTTACAAAGGATCGACTCATGTGGGATTTGTTGTTCTTTCTTTCGAGAATTTCTGGAAATGAAAAATCAACCTGACACTTGGATGAGGGATTGATGGAGATCAAAAACGTTCTTTCCACAAAAATTTGGGAAAAGGAAGAATATGAGTTACAGTTTTACCATTCAATGAAATCTTTGAAGAATGGAAGAAAAAGAAAATGAATCATTATTCTTAAATCGATTTTTCGAATTTTCCCCGTTTCAAAAATGGTTTTTCAGTATTTTTTTGATAGGAATTTTTAGTGCATGAGAGTACCTGCCTAGACTCATACCAAGTACTTATACCTCTATTTCAGTACTTTTGTTGTATCTCTCAACGACCGCACACAGTGTGCGTTTATATTTAGCTAGACAAAGTTAGTTGCATCTAAAGATCTCTAGGGTACTTACTTTTTAAGTAAATTAGTAATCTTCTAAGAAAATATGACATGAAGTGTATGAAATAAAATGTAAACCTTTGTGCTACAAAGTAAAAATTCCAAATCAACGTATAATGAAGCACAAAATTTGAAAAAATTGCAGACATGTGTTTCGACGTTAGAAGGAATCCCTTTCTCAATGCAAAAGAGTGAGCTTCCAAATGAAAATATTCAACTGAAGCCCAAAGAGTGATATTCTATACGAAACACATCCAACTGAAGCCAAAAGAATGAGCTTCTAGATGAATAACTTCCAACTGAAGGTCAGGATAGTTTTTATCTAGAAGCCAACTCCTTTGCATTGAAAAAGGGGTTCCTTGTAACCTCGAAACACGTGTCTGCAATTTTTGAAAATTTGGTGCTTAATTTTGCGTTGATTTTTAATTTTTACATTTTTACAGAGTATATGGTTTGCCATTTGAATAGACATGAAGCGAAACCTTAAAGTCGCTAGTCAAAGCGCATCATCTACACTAAATGTACCGTAACTTTACATTCAAAACCACCCATTGACATAGTTAAATTATAAAAATTGCATAAATATTGGTGTCCGGAGTAGTTTTGAAAATTTTCTCTAAAAGTAAAATAAATACTTGCACTTGGGAAACAGCTTTTTTTCGTGTTTTAAATATAACAATTCAATATTTTCTCAAATGTTTAACAAGTGGGAAAGAAAGTTTTCATCTCGAAACCCAATTGTGTCAAAAAATCAGTGCTATCGAAAATCATACCTTTAAAATCTTAAAATTTATTCAAATACAATCTCGTATGACTCAAAAGTACATAGATTTCCATTTGCATAAAAAATAACAGTTAATTAATCAATTAAAACGGATTAATTTGCCTTGTTTTTGAGCTCTATATAATTAATCACCCCCAAAAAGCCCCCTCTCTCTCTTTTTTTTTTTTTTGCAACTATTCAAATTCCCAGGCGTAAAACTCCTATTAGATAGGTTTCCGTATTTTATTTCTTTTTTACTATAGTCCTTTTCAATTTTTTTAATTTTTTATCTTTTGTCATGTATTTGTTCTTTACAGCTCAGAAACAAGCCAGCAACCTTTTTTTTGGGGGGGGGGGGGACGAAAGGAGTATATAAAGCAATTTGTCGTTGGATCCAACCTTTCAAAAAAATTGAGGAAAATGTAGCTAAATGACCGCCTGGCAAAAAAAAAAAAAAAAACCCTACAGGAATATTTTCATCATGGCTAGAATACATATTCTATCCAAATTATAATAAGAAGATTGCAGTCGGTAGAAAATATTTAATATAAATTCCTTGTATCTAAGTTTCAGCATATGCGAAACCCTTTTACGAGAGAAAGGTCTGAGATAAATAATACTAGAAATGATGAAATAATATTCATGGAAAGTAAGCATAAAAAGGCATCTCAAACAATTTAAGCAATAAAATGCTCTATTTTTCTTTTCTTTGGCTCCATACAATGCTTATCAAACTCGTTGCCGCTTTAAATGTGTGTGCATTATACTTTATACCTAAACATTTGCTTTTAGTTTCATACTTGAATGACATTTTATTGCTTCAGTATTTTATAATTTTAGTGATAACAAAAGCAATTTTAAAAAGGGAGATCCTCAAAAAAAGAAGAAGAAGAAAAGAAAGAAAGAAAGAAAAAGAAAACAATCTAAGCAATGTAATAAAAATTTATTCAGCATAGAAACTTATACTTCATTAAACAAGTACTCCTTTAATTTTTAGAGAATCGTTTCGTGTCTAAAAAAATTCTATGTCTGATGATCTAGCATTAATGGAAAAATTTAAAATATTAACGAACTCTTTCCGTAATGCAATGAACGCATTATATTTTATATAAATGATAACTGATAATATTATTTCCATTTTGCAGAAGACAATGGGGTTTTTAAGTTAACTTTCTTCAAATTTCAGAGTGAACATTAATTCAGTGTAATTACACCACTGAATAAGCGGGAGTCAAGTAATTTTAAGTATTTATGATGTTAATAGAGAACATTCCATACTGAATAACAATTGAAAGTAAGCATTTGCAGCTTATAACGCCTAGTAAAAGACTCAGAATCTTTGAAACATATGTGTCATTTTCAATTACGAACTTTTATTTTACTTTTTTTATACATTAAATGCTTTATTTTAACGTTATTTTTGGAAGGAAAATAGCAATTTATAGGACAAAATGTATTTTCGCCATATTTTACAATACGCTGTGATTTTCCATATTTTCCCCCTTTAATATTTATCACAAAAAACACACAAATTTTGATGGTGTGTATTAAATGAAATTAAACAATCCATATTTTTTGTATGAATGAATAGTATGTGCGTGTATTTTTACTTGTTTTCAAATTGCTATTTTAACGTTAGTTTACGGGTACCAATTCATTGTTACTTAAAAATCTTTATTAGATTTGAAAAGTATCTTGAGTGTAATTCCTTTCATAATGTTTTGTGAATGAATTAATAATTTCCACCATTTACAACAGTCGTGAACATTGTTTCCTCTAATTTAATCTTGAATTAAATTTTAGGCTTCCAATTTGTATTTTTAAAACATTAACTTTTTAAAATAATGTAAAATACGATGAATGAAATCATGCTCTTTAAATTAGTTTTATTTATACCAGACCTCGGCAAACTATGACCCACGAGCCTCCGAATGGTATATTTCGTGATTTGAAATAAATCACTTGAGCTCCAAAAAGAAAAAAAGGAGTGAAAACTAATTACAAAATATGAATATGAAAAAAACCCTTCCTAATTTCATTTTAAAAAAAGAAATATTTAATAACAATAACGTTTTTTGTTTGATTACAAAATTTCAATAAAGAGCTTTCATTCTTTATTTTAAAAATGTAATAGAATTCCAAACATACATTATATGTTCAGATTAGTAAAACCACTGGTGACATGAAAATGTCCATAACGTAAATTTCAGACCCAAAATGTGTTACTAGTATATAGATGTGAGTTTATTTTGACTCACAACCAAAAACAGGTTGCCGAAACCTTGATTTATGCGTATAAAAGTGATCATTTAATAAATCAAATTGTTCATTATTTTTAAATTTTAAAATTTAATCATATACAAAGTAATTTGTTCCCTGAAGACCATTAAAACCAACATTTTTGTTTCTAATCAGAACGAAGTTTTCCGTGCAATAAATTTTATTGGAATTCGGCTCTTGGCTTTATTGTGAGCTACGTATTTCGAAAGTTCAAGTTAAATGAACTGAACTAGAACAAGAAAGAAAGAAAGAAAAGAGTGAATTGCATTTTATATGTATGTGTTCCTTTCTTTTTTAAATCCATTGGCGAGCGCCTATGTGCTTGGCATTAAATTTGGCTTATTTCGTGAAAAAGAACACTTGCGCTTCGTTCACCAATATTAGTTTATACTTTCCAGATACTAATTCAAAATGAACTGTTAAGTAAATTATAGGAAATGATAATTGAAATAAAATTGTTTTTTTAAATAATTATTTGAAGAAGTTTAACTTTCCATATGAAATTTAATGGAGGCAATTCATCGCGTCACTTGATAACGCTCATCGCTGATTTGTTTATCAAATTTTTAATTGAGTTCTACGTGGAGTTCACAAAGCAAAATTAGCTATCTTAAAATTAGACTAGTGTCATAGCTTTTTCTGATTATAAACCAAGTAATTTACCTTTAATTTAATCACTATAAAAGAAATTTATTAAGGATTACAATAGTTATAGTGTTTTATTTAGTGTTAATTTTATATAACGAAGAACTTTATTTAGTCCTAGTTTTTAATTAGATTAGTTTAAATTCAGAAAAGAAGTTTTAATTAGTAATAATTTATGCTTTATAGGCTCCATGGCTAATTCTATTTTGATAAACCGTTGTATGTAACGGATTTTACCATTTTTTTCATAATGGAATATGCCGAGCAGTTTCCGGCACTAACTGGAAATAATAGCGTGATTACTAAAGTAAAGAAAGGATCATTATTATTTAATAAAACATTCGTTTCTAAAATATGTTTCCTCGAACCGTCAGAAAACATTGCATTTTTTTGACACATCGGCTACTGTCAAAGCTGAAATGAAAAAGAAAGAAGCTTTCACAGCAAAAGTTAGGATTTCAACCGAATGCAAGGTAAGTTTTTGTTATTGTTTATTTATCGTAATTTATTTTGACATTTTTTTGTTTCATAGATTCCAATGCTTATGAAGCTCAAGTTCTTAACATTCCTAACATTCATTTAAAATAGATGACTCATATGCAACGCAGTATGACATCTTTTAAAACTCAATAAAATATTCAAACAAAAACATAATGAAAAACAAGCGAACTCGAAGTAAAGCGATACTACAGCTTCCTTTGTTTACGTCGCTTACATCGGTATCACGTGACCTATGACGCTATATGAATTGCCTCCATTCTTGTCGTACATTGTAAAAAATTCTAGTTCAACCTTTCTGCAAATGAAATTAAAATTAATCCTGAATTTTAGCTGCAACCAACATTTGGTGCTAAAGTTGAACTATAATAGTGGTTCCTAGTTTTACATTCATGGTGCAACAACCTGAAACTACACCATTGTCAGCGGCAGTCACTTTGTGTTGTTCATGGTGATTATCATGCAACACAATTTCTCCATTTCTAGAATATGTGCACGTGATTTCCACGCGTTTTTAAATACTTTTACTAATGACTCTTTGTCAAAGTTCATGTTCTTCTTAATCAATTGCTTTTTCATTATAATAGAAGGCCCTTCTATGTATTATTCAAGTTAAAACATTTTCTTGTAATACCGGGACATGTTTATGCAATATTTATACAAATTTATGTTTTAACATTGTTGTTTTACGATTCAAATTTTAAGTTGACTAAATTCTTTATTTCATCATATACCTGTATTCCCATATTATTTTGTTGCACTACTACCTTCTGATGTATGTTTTGAGAAAATGTTTATCGATAAATATAAAATAATTTGAAATTAAAATAATAATAATAATAATAATAATTTTCTTTTTATCACGAGATATATTTTTGTATGGTTAAATGGTGAAAGTACATTTTAGCTGAAAGTTTACTTCTGTTAGAAAACGTTGTAGATATGGAATAAATGTTGCAGATGTGGCTATGCGAAAGTTCGAAATTTTTGTAGTTCTCAACAGTTTTAAATGTTTTATGTCAAAAAAAAAGAAGCTGTGTTTTAAGATTTAGCTCAAGTTTGTATGATTATTTTGCAGAAGAAATTCAAAACAAAAGTAAAAGGCGGAGATTGAGTTGAATTCTGTTGGTACATCACACACACACCATGGAAAACTCATACTTTTTCAGTAGGTTAGATGTATTTAATTTAATTTTATTTTATCTCACTAGTTCATGGGAAAGGGATTTAAATAATAAATTATCAAGTTCAAAGTATTTCATTATGTGTACCAGGAGAACATTACCAGTTCACCCATGAGGTTACAGTTTAGTAATGATTATGACCAATACTTTGAAAGATCATTTAACGTCATGTTAATGCAAATGTAAAGCTTCTCTTTCAAAACATAATCTTCCCAGTAATTCAGATATAATTATAATTCTGTGAGCTATGTAATAGTTACGTTGATCGTAGAGCCAGTAAAGCAGTAATCTTTCTCTATAATATTTTAATTCAATACATCAGAACAAAAAAATACTTTGGAGAAAATTCATTCGTGCACGAGATTTAAAGTTTTAAAAAAAAACTGCTCCATGAGGTTTATGAGAAGCAATATAAAAGTTTGTTCGTCATATAGGTATTTTAATTACATAGGTAAAACGCTGCTGGCGTTTAAAAAGGGAGAGACTCAGTGTAAATTTGAAGAAAATATTTATCCATGAGTTTCTATTTATTTATTTTAAATTTGTCTCAACATTGAAAGACTTTTTTCAAGATATAAAATCGTACTTCTGAATGGGGTCTTTTATAATGCAAAAAATATTCTTAATTATTCAGAGTAATTTAGATTCTCTATACTTTTTAGAAAGTCATTTGATGATCGCGTTGACGTCAAAACTTAAGTGCATTTTTTAAAAATGTTAAGAGCATTTATTTAGTTTTAATGGCATTTTTTGTGTCATTTTTGATAATTTTTAGAGCATTTTTAGGGATTTTGTTAGGTTGTCAACTTCAGGGGCCCGGTCATAATCTTACGTAATGCATTAGAAGACTGTTAGAATGAGAAAAAAATGTTGTGAAATTTTCACCAATTTCAATATACGTAACGAATGAAAATTACTACATTTATGGGAAATCAAGGTTGGTACAGAAGCGGCCGAGACAAATCCTGATGATTAATATTATGCCATTATGCCAAATGTGGCACCTTTTGTCCTTTACCTATTTAATGTGAAAGTACTTGATCAAGTGTTTTAATTGAAGTTACCTTTGCGCTAAAATTTGGCGTTATCAAGGACTGCCAAAGTTAAAGCAATTTTATTTCATAAAATTTTGTAGTATGAATTTTTTTACCTTACAGCAGCTCTTGTGTTAGGCACCTTAGAATCATCGTTAATTAAGGATAAAAAACCATCATATTATGAAAAACAACTTCTTGTCTAATGTTATCCAAAATAAAGATAAACTTAATCAGTTTATCTTTATTTTGGATAACATTAGACAAGAAGTTGTTTTTCATAATGTGATGATTTTTATCCTTAATTAATATGTTTGACAAAATAGAAGATTATTCAAAGCTGAAATTATATTATCTCTTCGCCAATTCTTTAGCTTGTCAAATTTTTAAAACCCATATACTTGAACAAATATCTTCCACACTAAAAAAAAAAAAAACAAAAACAAAATCGAAAAAGAAAGCAAAAATTTTATTTAATAAAATAGGTATATTTATGACAGGAAGATCTATAAACTATTCAGGTACTTTACTATTTAAGTAAATTTTATTCACGCTATTGATAGTTCTGCTCTTATGAGTAGAACCATTTAGGCAAAAAGAAAAAGTATGTTGAAAGAGGGAAATCTTTAGAATCGATGAAAAATCTCAAAACACACTTTTAAAAAAATAATACACCTGTGAATAAATGATTTTAAAAAATATTATTTTTGTAAGGGATCCTTTTATTATAAAGAAAATCTGATTCTGATATGAAAAAATGATTTTGATACATTCCCATTCATAAGTTTACCTTCTCCTAATCACATCACAGCAGTTTTTTCTTCAATTTTTTACGATCAAAGGATTCCAAAGATATGAGCTAGTCGTTTTTTCTCCTATTGCATTTTTTATTTATTGGCATAAAATAAAGTGTCTCGATATTGTTTCCTGTTCGTTTTAGAATGTTTCGAAATAAAGAAAAAAAAGCCTGATATATGTATAAAATTTTTATTTCGATGAATTTGCTTTTTTTTAAATTGAAATTCTAGCAATTGTTCGAGAAATTCGAGCAATGTCTTCGAAAGAAGCGTTAAAAAGGAAAATTAATCATTTCTTATTACTGTAATTTCATAATTCTAAGAAATGACAAAAACTTGGACCTTTCAATAAATGCAAGGCATAGTTGTTATTTTCACTATTTTCTAAGGTTTTGGACGCTTTCTTTTATAAATATTTTTCGTCGTTTACCAACTACAAACCTTTCAAAGAAAAATGTTTTTTGTGCTAGCGCCAGTGACAACTTAAAATTTTTTGCTTCAAAAATTTATGTAAATCCTATGCATTTTCTGTTTCACAAATTTATGATGTTTCTAAACATTTTTTTCAAATTTTGAGGTTCCTATGTTGAAGTGCTCCTATACAATAAATAAAATAAGGTTTCACATTTATTTAAGTAAAGCAATGCAGTTGATTGTAATCAACGGCAAAATCGAAAAAAAAAATGTAAATTTCAAAACTAATTTTGTCTTTTTCCATTTTTATTTCTATTTTTGTTGTGTAATATGCATCCCGTATTTGTATGTGTAGTAACGCATAATTTTTCAAAAATATAAATGTTTAAGAACTTAGTAGACAAAAACTGCGTATCTCTTGCTGTTGGTTTTCTTTACGTTTCTTTTTTTTTTTTTTTTTTTTCAACTTTTTCGAATTTTTGGCAGGCTTGTGATTCAAAACGGAGTACGCTACTGAAAGAAAATGTTTCTAATTTAAATTTTAAACATATAAATTTAGTTTAATTCTGTACACTTGCAGAGTTTCTTTAACGGTATAAAAAAATCTAGATAACCTGTTTTTAAATTGGGCATTATGTTTTTTCTTTATTTTTTATTTTTCATAAGTTACTTTTGTTTTTACAGAAAATCATAAAGTTGCAACAAAACGTTATTTCAAGCGTAAAATGAATAAAAACTAACTAGAAGTGAAACTCGTGTATATTGATTTGAAGTTACTGCGCATTAGAAAAGCAATGAACGAGCCCTAAAGAATGGAGAAAAGGGCGGTTTTTCTTACATCCACATAGTTTGTTTTACCTGTTTTTATGCTGTTCTTCATGCATGCACTATTTTTACAGAATTTCTACTAACATTTTTGTCTTGATTATTCTACGAAAATTTTTTCATGTTCTCAATTGCTTGGATACGTGCAATTTATATTAAACATCCGGTATCACCTGCGATCTTATCATAACTTGTCTGTATGCATTACCAAAGCTGAAAAGATTTTTTGCACTATCCTTATTAAATGGGCTTTAGCATTGCAAACTTATATCGTTTTATTACAGTTAAAATACACAAAATATGATCAAGACAAGAAAATATGTATAAAAGAACGATTCAGAAATATTTATTAACTACGTAATGTGATTGAAACAAATATTGCTCACTCAATCCCCCAAAATAAGACATTAACCTAAAATATGGATATTCAGAAAATACTATGTTTTATAGGGGAGGATGGGGTAAAATAGGTCATGGGGTAAAATGGGTTACTTTATAAAAACCCAAAATAATAGAACTTGAAATTGAAATTCTTAAACCAATATTTTTTATGTTATATGTTAATGTGATGGCAACATTTTTCATTCTCAAAAAAGTTAGGTTCTTAAATATGGAGCCACAAGAATTTTTTTTTGTAAACTTTGGATGATAGTATGCTAAACACATGGTTTACCAACTTCTGAAAAGCTCTATATTTTATCAAATAACAGCCCAAATTTGAAGGATTTCCTCACTATGAAACTTTGGAGAACAATTCCAGCCGAGCATGTAAAAAATATTAAATATTGTCTTTTTTACATCAATTTTTCTTGGATGGGGTAAATGGGGGATGGGTCATGGTTAGGCTTAAGTAGTTCTGTTCAATTCCTTTTTCTTAAATTTACTCTGATGTACCTCACTGCAGCAAGTTCCTAATTTAAACAATGTATGTTAATCATTTTTTAATTAAGTTTTAAAAAAATGTTTTTTATGTTTTCCCTGAAAAAGATCATGTTGATGTGGCAGAGAGAAGTGATGTTGTTGAAGTTTTATGTGAACCAATATGTAACAGTCTAGAACAATATTATTTTAACATTCCAACGTAATCATAATTCAAAATCTTGCTAATATGTTACTTACTTTTTTTTTTCAATTTCAAAGTAATGAGTAACTGTTTACAGCCTTATTTTGCATTATGACTCATTTTACCCCACAATGGGGTAAAATAGGTCACAACTTTATAAGCTCAGTTAAACTATTTCATAACTAAAAAATAAATTAAAATTACATAAAATTGATTTAAAGGAGTTCAATGCTAAGACGCAATTGAAAAGAAATGGGGAATGTTTCTGGTTTTGTTGCTATGAAACTTTAAATATGAAAATAGCTAAAAAGGGCCCCATTTTCCCCCACCTGACCCTACTCTATTAATGATTCCCGTCACTTGCTTGTGGTAAAAATTTAAAAGAGATTGCCTGCAGCGACCTTCCAGCAAAATTTAAAATTAGTAGCTTACAGAGACCAATTGATTTTCTTACATACGCACAAAAAGTATTCTTCAGAGTTTTTTTTCCCCCTTTCTAATGGGGCTGCGTGTAGTCACTAACCTTTGCATTCCCCGGAAACCGGCATCTATTCTTTCAAGTAGTACCCCTATCGGCGGATCTCGTTACCAATCTTCAGCGTTGTATGAGGCAAAACTTATAAGGCGTCTTCCAGGGCAACTTTTCCTACAAAGCTTAGAAGCCGCAAAAGTAAAAAATAAATAAATAAATAAAAGTTTAAAAATGCAGGGTTTTTTTATTTAATATAAATGCACAAAATAGCATCCCCCCCAACACTGCATAAAATGTCAAAATAGTCGAGAAGAAAATTTAACCTCTTCAATGCCTTTCAATCGTGTTCAAAAATTTGATTCCAAGTAATTTCGTACTCGGCACCAAAATTCAAGTTTGCATACATATTTATAATTTACTATTATGTTTTTGACATTTACAGTATAAGTATAGTAGTGCCATCGGGAGATGGCGGGCCAACTAGAACAGGGAACAGAAGACTCCATTTTGCAACAGGTAGAATCAGTGAGAGCGCGTACGCAGATAGGGTTACTTTACGTTTTTGTCTTGGCGAGAACGTACTCATAGCGATCAGCGGTCTGACCAAACTGGTTGCTTGGTGCTTTGTCCCCCCCCCCTCCACACTACTCCTCCCCACTCTTCCCAAAAGTACATACGTCAGAGGTGATCACCCCCTCTGAACGATAGCGCCCCCCTAAAAATTTCAATGGCGCAGTGTGTGACATGAACCCCCCCCCCACCCCCCACCCCCCAATAGGCACCTCTTGCCCTTCTATGTTTGAAAAAATTTTACTATCTGATAAATTTAAAATTTAGAGTTCTGTTTAAATAATTATAAAAACATGTTAAACTTTCTAAATTCTTTCCTTGCACTATTACTGGAGCAACAATGTTTCAATAAAATTGTCTATTTTTATTCATTTTTTGTAGTTTACTGTTCTAATAAAAAAATACGTGCAATTGTAAATTGCAAATTTTGAGCAATGATAAAATAAGTTAATTTTACATCTTTTACTTTTGACACAAAATATGTTTTCTTCCAACGAAACCAAAAACATGCACATGTGTATCAACAAAAAAGCATGGCAAAACCATTACAAAGATATTTTAGATGTAAGATTTTCATGTCGTTTCATAATGTTAATACTATGAATCAAATATTTAGGAGCCAAAAGCTCTATCCTTAAAGCAAGCAAGAAAGAAAATGATAAAACCCAAAAGTTTATAACGCTTTTTACTCATAAAAATACAGAACAAAATCAGCGTTTTTTTAAAAAAGGTTTAGTCTCTTTTTAGTGTATATAAAAAAAGACTTTTGAAGACTCTGTCCTGATATAAGAGAATACCAACCGGTATTCTCTTATATCAGGAGTGCACCCCGTCCCCTCAGAGTGATGGCACAACACCCTAAAATCTACCACCATAATTTATAAAAATTCTTTAAAGTTTAGGTAATAAGCGAAGAAACAGAAAATAATAGCTAAAGTTATATAGCTAAAGTCACTTCTAGTTCTTTTACCGTAACTACATAAGAATAATTCGACGAATTTGTATTTTGGCGGCAGAAATGAGCGAGCGCAGAAAAAGCGGTAATAAGCCAAATTGAGTAACCCTTGTTCGGTTGCTTCCTATCTCCACTAATGCGCCGAAATAAACTCTCCCAACCGGTTTTAGCTCGTGTGTCAGACACGCCAACTCGTTGTGGTCAAACTATATAAGCAAATAGTCTTAGAATTAATATTTTACGTTAAAAGCTAAGGTAACGTTTGCATCACAACTAATAATTCACTAGTTTCCTTACATGCAAAAATTGTATTTTTACTTCTAATTGCTGTCGACAGGAAGGCGTAGTGGTAAGGCGCAGGCCTCGTACGCTCAAGATCGCAGGTTTAAAACCGAAATAATTTTTCAGAGTCGGTAGATTTTCAAGATGCAGAAAATCGTCGTATGATTATGCGGCATATTGAAGATCCCTTGAGTATCCGCTCGGATACTCTCGGCTAAATTAAGTTCCTAGTGCCGTTTGCATCAACGAGAGCTCAGGTGCTGACCTCTAGGGAGAAACTGAGCGTCAAAAAATTGCGACAGTGGTACCACACTCATTATGGTGCCGTTGAAAGAGTTGGTGTCAATCTCTGGGAACGCACTAGGTCTGCAATGGTTGAGGCGAATTAGAAAGGTTAAAAAAAAAAAATTTCTAACTGCTGCCCGAAAGAGCTTTTTTATCTCCAGCAGTCTCTCATAATGCGTCAGGTTGACTTTTTATTTTAAGAAATTCCCAAATGAGAACATATCCCAAATGAGTCGGTACTGTATAAATGGGGAAAAAAGTGCTTGAAAGAATGAAGCATTATTCGCGGTATGATTCTTTTGAGCAAGAAAGCAGGGAAAAATGACGCGTGATAGGTTGAGATAGGCAACAGCAAAATGACTCGTGTTTGATATTTCGTTCGCACAACTAAATTTAGTGCAAGTATCGATGGAAATTTTTCTGTAAGATCAACAAATCTCAGATTTTGTAAGGAAAATGACGGGTCCATCCCTGTTTTAGGAATTTTTTTTTTGGTATTTAACTGTTGGCGCACCACAAGTGCACCATGATTCCAGCAGAGAAAACTAACTGCCAAATCTGTAACATAAAAAATATTTATTTGTTCCGCTTGTCATCATCCGGAGAGGAAGTGAAGTGAGCTAAATATTCATCTTTTTGTTTTGAGAGCACAATGTGCAAGACATTTTCGGCACTGCTGTACTGTCTTTTTTACGATGTCTACTGTAATAAATTCTATTGTAAAAAGTTAGTTTGTAAGCCACAATTTGTTGCTATTGGGTCGTCGACATTAGCTCTGTCACATTTCTCGTGATAATAATTGTATGGTTTAGTTCAAAATTTATCAAAAGATATCTAGATTCAATTACGCGAACAGTTTGCTGGTGTAGTAACTGCGCATGATCTTTTGGCAAAATTCGAAAGACTAAATGGCACAGTTACTTTTGTGTCTGCAAGTGAATGTTATTTCTGATAATATTAACTACTAGAAAAAGAATAGACGCACATTTATACTGTTATTTGCAGGAAGTGATGAAGAATTTAACAATCAAGATCCGAAAATGTGTCCCGGACATTAGAACACAATAAAGCAACTAAACCGAACAAGAAGTTCTAGTCGATCCTATAAACGATTTCTATAATGAGCAACTGAAAAATCAAACAAGTACTGGGAAAAAAAATCTATAAAAATTGGCGTTCCTGTGAACTAGCCGCAAAGCAGACATATTGATTGATGGTACTGGACACGGTCGGCTGACAATCAGCGATGGAAGAAACAACGGCACATTAAGTTTGAAGTGGATAAGGTTTGTTACTGGAAGATTCATTTTAGCAGCAAGAAAAATGTATAAATGATGGAATTCTTTCACACTACGTTAAAGTATTTCCTTGATGAAAAAATAAAATAAAATTAAATAAATAAAAAACGCAACACTTTTCTATTTTCCGGTAAAAAAATGTTTATGATAAGTTTCTATTGATGAAATTTATTGTGCTCAGGAATAAATTTCAATTTTTTTTAATGCACAGAATTAAGGCCCCAAAAAAAGTAAAAACTATTTTCATCGCACGTTTTCCTCTGAAAACTGCTAAAAATTGTTTATAAAAGCACAATGAAAAGCGTAGCATTGTGTGGAGCGGTTTTAGTATTGAACTAAAGCAAATTAGAATGAACATAGGCGATTACAGGTAGAAGAAAAATATTTACAGGGTTAATTCTTGATAATATACTCAAAATACACGAAACATTACACATACATGTGCAATTATCAGTCGTTATTAAGCACTGCTGGGTGCTTTTTTCAAACACTATGATTAGCTGCTTCGTGCCTCTCACAAAATTACTTATTTTAACAACTAATTTCAACTGCAGATACTTTGTGAGGCGCTTTTTGCCGCGGAGAATAAAAGCGAAACATTTATTAACTTTTCTCTTGTATCCTAGAAAAATAACGCTAAATGTTCGTCTTAAATTAAGCGTAAACATTTTATATTTTAAAACAGTTTCAATGGAAACACTCTAAAATTTAATTATTTTCTCAACAATTTTAATCAAGGATGAGGAAAGGAAGGATCTTTCAAAAGAAGAATAATATCCATTTTGCGTTGGTTTTGTAGCCAAAAAAGCAGTATTATACGTAAGAAAAAACAGAAGCAAACCTTGAAATCTTGGAACTTATATTTCATTTCAAATGTTCATTGCACTTCGTATCTTATGTATCACTAATCTCCATATCAGAATTCATAGCCTGTAGAAAAAAATATAGCATAAAAAAAAAACTCTAAATATCTTAGGATCCAGAAATTTCAATTTCTCATCTCATCTTGTGTCCTCCGCCGTGATTTATTCAAGATGACATGACTTCTCTGCATTTCTAACTAGGTCACTGAATTTAACGTTTTTTTTCCCATCCCACCCCCTTCTTCCATCCCAAGCTGAAGTGGAATCATCTACATTCCCAAAATGCCTTTTCCTTTTTCATGGTTCCAAGATGGGATTTGTTTCCGCTTGAAGGATTTTGAAACATATCGAACTGTTTTATTTAAATCAAGTTAATAATAACTAGTGAAATGAGGAAGAAAATTAAATACTCTTAAATCTATTTGTTTGAATTAGGTTAAAGTCACAGTGAAATATTACATTTTAAATGCAAATGCTATTTTTTGTTAAATGGAAAACCTTTTTAATAGATTTGAAAGACAAGGAAAAAACTGTCCTTTATTTTATTAATGTTTTCAGTACTAAACTTTTATTTCAATTCTTACTGAAACGAAGTTAGAAGAAAAATAGTTAGTCTTTGTTGTAGAAGACAACTGTCAGTTGCAATATCCAAAGTGTAACATTATTGGAGAGGCTGAAAAATATTTCGTGTAATTCCTTGCACATCCTCAATAGTTTATAACGTGAATTTATGAAATATAAAACTAATTACATTAGCGTAATGATTTCCCCAATATTTTAAAAACCAGTATTAAAATCTTTTCTGCAAAGTTTATGTTTATGGATATTGCATTGAAATAATACTGTAACATAATAGTTTGCTTCATTTTTTGGATAAAAAGAAGAATGGTTATTTTTTATCGCAACCTTTTCGAAAAACAGATTTTAGTTAATATTATCAAAATGGCAAATTTTTAGTCCTTCCATTTCTTTTTTCCTAAATCCTAATACTACATTTAATCGTTTGAGCACAAGCTAAAACGTTTCAGATGGTTTCAGCGCTTAACTTCTTCAGCTGAATTCGGAATTTCTTAATCTTGAAATATCTTATCTAATAATAGAATTGTGTATTTGTCATGAACATAAATAAACAAATAAATGAAATAAATATGTAAAAAACATACACAAACGGAAACCGTTAAAGCGTTTTTGTTTGAAAGTGCATGAGAACATACTGGAAATCATTTACCCGGAGTCTGACGTCAAATTACAGAGAATTAAAAACAAGAAGCAACAAAAGTTTACAGAGATCAGAAAACAGGGAACACTCCAGCACCTGATGCCGGGCCGCAGTAACGGCGCCATCTGAGAGTACGCTGAATTGCTATTTCTGTTTCGGAAAGTCGAAGGTGAGTTCAGAATTTGAGCATACTCTGCTTCAATTCGTGTGCTTTAGACCATTCGACCAATGATGTCTCAAGTGTTGAGAGGACTGACTGCTCAGGGCTAGGTTGTTCACTAGAACTGAAAATAAACCGTACACCAACAATGTGTAATGCATGTGCGTACAATTTTTGAGCTGGTAACGACAGAAAATGGTGTCTGGCGCAGCAGCTATAATCAGGAAAATTATCGGTTGTACAAGGAACCGTCTCAATTGGATAGGGCATGTAATGAGAAGGATGGACATTACAACCCTTTAAGAAATACTTTCTGCTTAGTCTATCAACACTAGAAGGGGAAGAAGCACGTTTCGGTGGGCGGATGCAGTCGAGTAGGATTGTTTAACCCTCAGAATTAGAAATTGGAGGAGTTTGGCAGCTAAGTAGAGGTAGCTGGAAAACTGGTTCGAAAGCCCTTGGCCCACCCTGAACTGATGAACGACAAAAATGATGAACGACAGATCTCAAATGTTCAATTTTCCGCGAAGTTGTTACTACTGAGAAATTTAGTTAACGAGTTCTTACGTAACTTAACAAGTTATGTAACTTTTAACGAGTTCCTACGTAAGTTAATATATCTTTCTCTGTAGTTGTACAGAGTGCGGAAAAATGCAAAATTTATTAAGAAGGAAACTCGGCCGCTGCTATGAAAACCACTGTGCAATTCGGTGCTTGCTTTTTACTCCAGTTTTCGGGAAACTTTACAGAAACACTCGGTTTCCTTTTTGTATTTTTTCAGAAGTTTTGTATATGACACATAGTTTAGAATTTTCGCGCTTATTTTTAGCTGTAATTTTTTCACTTATTTTTCACTGTAAAACGATAAGCATCGGTAATAACAAAAAACTTCTACTGTTAAAATCTAACGCAAGCGCCGCACCCGAAATAATGTTCTCATTGAATTAATAATATTAATAAAATAGCACCGCCGTATTTTGAAGGAGTTTTGAAAACTGATAAGTTTAAAAGGGAGGATGGAGACCTACAAAATGATGCGGGAATGAGGGACACAAGTTTTGTATTCGTAGGATTCAGGAGGCTATCTTACATAGGAATCAGCAGAATTGATGTCAAGGCCCGATTTTTTCCCTAGAGCATTCAGCACATTTAAGATGCCTCTCTTCTACGGTTTATTATTATATATTTTTCCAACGTGAACGTAGTTTTGACTGAAGCGCGTACGTGAGCGCCATTACTTCGGCTTTTAAAACAAAAAATAATTGCAAAAAATACTTTTAAAAAAATAAAACCAGGAAACAGCGAGACGCAAGCTAATACACAGCTTGAGGATTTTGTATTTTCTAGGGATGATGTGTTGTTTCATTTGAAAAAGATTAAAGCAAATAAGGCTCCAGGACCTGATAATGTTTATCCAAAAATTTTAGTAGAATGTGCAGAGGAATTAGTGGATGTTGTCTTGACTATTTTCATATCTTCATATAACTCGGGGACTGTGCCAGTGGATTGGAAGCTGGCAAACATAACGCCGCTCTTCAAGAAAGGGTCTAAAACTAAGGCAGGAAATTATAGGCCTGTGAGTCTTACTTCCGTCCTTTGTAAAATTTTTGAAACTCTGATAAAAATCAAAATAGTGAATTTCCTGGAGGCAAATGGAGTGTTGACTGATTTTCAGTATGGTTTTAGAAAGGGTAGGTCCTGTACAACTAATTTGTTGCATTTCTATGACAAGGTTACCATGGCATTAGATAATAAAAAGTGCGTAGATGTTGTTTACATTGACTTTCAGAAAGCGTTTGATAAAGTACCGCATGAAGCTCTTCTTAGCAAACTTGCTTATATTGGTATTGGTGGAAAAACTTTAATTTGGGTTAAAAATTGGCTGACTGGGAGGAAACAAAGAGTAGTAGTGAAGAGCAATTATTCTCAGTGGATTGATGTTTTGAGTGGGGTTCAGTTCTAGGGCCAATATTATTTATTATTTTTATTAATGATATTACTTAGAGTATTTCTGGGAACATCAATATTTTTGCTCATGATGTCAAAATCATGGGAATTGTGGACACGGAGGCACAAGTCAATCAGTTTCAAGAGGATTTGAATCAAATTTCTAGGTGGGCAATTAAGTGGGGTATGTCTTTTAATATTGGGAAATGTCAAGTGCTTCATTTTGGTCATGGGAATAAACATGCAACCTATTATTTACAAGGTTCTGTCATTAGGGAAGCAGAAGCAGTTGTTGATCTAGGAGTATTGATTAGTCATGACTTCAAGTCCAGTCAGCAGTGTAGCATAGTAAGTAACAAAGCTAACAAGATGCTTGGGTTTATCAATAAGGCTATTTCGAACAGGTCTAGGGAAGTTGTATTGCCATTACGCAGAAGTTTGGTAAGACCTCATTTGGAGTATGCTGTTCAGTTTTGGTCTCCGTACCTAAAAAAGGATATTACCTTATTGGAAAGGATTCAAAGGAGGGCTACAAGATTGGTAAGTGGTCTTTCAGACTTAGATTATGAGGTTAGGCTTAAAAGGCTCAATATGTATAGTCTTGAGCAAAGGAGAGTCAGAGGGGACAATATTCAGTTGTTTAAATTCATTAAAACGGGAAATGTTGATGGACTACAGCTATGTGCTGAAAGTAGAACCAGAGGTCATTGTTTTAATTTTTTCAAATCTCAGGCTAATCTTGAAATTAGGAAAAACTACTACTTCAATAGGGTTGTAGGCAGTTGGAATAGTTTACCGGAAGCGACTGTTAATTGCAGGGGGGTAAAAACTTTTAAGAAAGCTCTTGATGTTCATTGGGGACTGCTAAATTAACTAGGACCAGCCTAGCTGGGCCCTGAGCCTGTTGGTGGTCGTCACTTTTGTGTTTGTATTTGTATTTGTAAAAAGGATTTATTTTACAATTTGCGGAAAAACCTCCCTCAGAATCTCTCTTCTTGTTTTGTCCATGTTTTGAGACTAAAATAGTCTATCCCCCCCTTAAAATTAAATACATGGCCATAATATTATCAAAAGGTGACAAACATGGAGGGTGATGTAAAAATACGAGAAAGTATTCGTGCTTTTTTTTTCTAGCAGTGTTATTGTTTGGCAACAATAATTCATTCGTCTGTAAAGCTCATTTCAGGTGAAAATTTTGTAAATTGTTTTTGTATTCAAAATTATCTCTGAAGTTTTTCGACGTTAAAAAAATAATGTCAACAAAATTCCTAAGCAAAATTTCGCCCAAGTTGTTGGCATTTATTTTTTTAATTTTTCTGTTCACTCAACTATTTTTTTTTTTTTTTTTTTTGAAGAAGAAGAAATCTGCATGGATTTTCCGTGAATAAACAATGCAGCGATTAATCAAACAGTAATCGATCAAGACGGAATCGATGATTGGAAGCAGCTGCGAAGAAACTCGGCTTTTTTCTCTACTGTATGATGGATAGCCATCTTGGCATTAACACTTCATGAAATATGAAAGCACAGAATTCCTGTGCGTCAGGTTTCAACGAAAGAAAGAGCAAGAAAAATATTTTGAACGGCATCATTATTAGAAAACTAAACCGACCCCAAATTGTAGTACTGCATATGTGATCTTATGGAAACTCATAGTTGTTTCAGAAAATTCTTAATGTTCTTTTATAGATACACTTTAAAATGTATACTTTTCTGGTTAAAAAATAAATAAAAGAATAAATAAAAAACAAATAAACGGTGAGGATAAAACACAGTGTCCTTTGGTTTAGACAGCTAGGCCTCTTCTACTTGTTATTATGTTTCCACTTTAAACGGTTTTTGGAGCTAAAGATACGAAAAAATTATGAACGGTTAAATCAATTTATTATTTTAATTATTAGCTATTAGTAATTTATATTGCATTTTTGAAACAATTCGTATTTTTGCTTTTTATTCATTCGAGCCAAACAGTCTTTTTCTCGTCCATATCGGATTGTCTTCCCTGTCGTTCTTGATCAATCATATGACACAATCGCATTCGATTTTCCAACCAAATATCTACTTCATCACGTGACAGGGGTGAAAGGGATAGCGAATCAATCAAAGGGGTACGAGAATAAGGTTAAATGTTTTACGATTTTAAGAACGGATACAGGGGTTAAACGAAAGAGAAATACTAAGAGTTTTTTAAACTCTTGGTTTGTCGAAACACTGGTAGTTGTTTTGTGCACTATTTACAAAAAGAAGTTTTATTATTCGCTAATATTTTTAATACGAAAAGAATGAAATAAAAGAAATTATTTTCCTCAAAGATTTTTTTTTTTTTTTTAACCTTAGGAAATTTGCTCAGTAACGTTTTAGTATTTTGAATCAAACTTGATAGTCGGTTTGCAATATATATATGTATATCAATGACGTTCCTAGCATGGGTTTCACCCGTGGTGGTATTTTTAGTGTCTTTGTTTTTTAAAACTTTGTTTTCTTGTTGTATAAACTTGAAGGTTATATTATTTTCAGTAGTGCAATAAAAAGAAATAGAAGAAAATCTTAGATATACTTATTTTATTTATTTGGTGTAACTTTCAGCAAACTTTACTTATTTTCAGTTATGACACGTTGAAATATCACCAGTAAATTGTATAATTCTAGTACATGTATTTCTCAAAAACTCTTTATAATATTTTGAGCGTCACACCCTAAAGGGTGCCAGTCGGGGGGGGGGGACCGCTCCCCCCTCCTGCAGTGAAGCAACTCTATATATATGTCCAATTTCTTTTTTTTTTTTTTTACAATTTTTTTAACCTAAACTATTTATTCATTAATTAAACAATTTAAAAGCTTAGTTTGCTTACAAGCTAAAATACTGTTTGGTTCTTGTTTTGAATAATTATCATTCAGTTTCAGGAACTAGTGAGCATTTGTGTTAAATTTTCCATAACACGAATTTAAAAAATAAAACTTTCCAAACTGCAAATATGTTCCAATATTTCATTTTCCATATAATAATTTGGAACGGCTGCAACTTTTACTTCTCACTCATCAACAGAAACAAAAAAAACCGCGTAAAATAAAAAGTCTTTTAACTGCAAACGACTCATTACTATTGCTGATTTCTTGTCAGGTATTTGGAGAGATGGAGAGCAGTGTAGCAACAAGAATTTGCTCGAAACTGGAGCGGAGCCGCAGCAAAGAAATTTGTTGTACTGACCTACTCCAATTTTTTTTTAGTTATTTTTGTTTATTTATTGTTTTTAGACAATTTATATATTTTGACTGTTTGGCGAATCGTGGTTTACTTAGAGCACAGAGGTTTACACTGCACAATTCTTTAAATACGGGACTGCGTACATATCTTCGTGCACACCGATCATATACCGTGCGTATAAACGACAAAACTTGGGGGAAATCAATTTAAGGTTGGTTAAAATGGTTGTTTTGAATACCCTTACGTACCCCTTATGTGAGAAAAAAGGTAGAGTTAATTTATGAGCGAATAAGCTGGAGAGTCAGCTGATGAATTTTTTGGTTGAAAACTTTCGTAAATACAGCAATTATTTATTTATTTATTTTTATTTATATTTTTTTCACAAGGCAGTAATTTACGAACAAACTAGGAAAAGCTTAACTTTTAGCATATTTCACGGGTTTTGATATTAAAAAAATAAGTATATTAATCATAAAGCATAGTAAGCTTGACAGGTCTAGAATTATATTTATATTTTTTTAGATGTATGCAATATAAGTAAATGACAATTTTTAAAAGATCATTACGCGTATTGACAATAATTGAGGAACAAAAAAACTGTTCTGGTCAAAAAACTTTTAAAGAACCCTTTAACAAAAAGGTTCTTAATCGTCTAAATGCTCTTCAAACGAGGCCATAAAGTTAAGATTGTTATCCCTTTTTTCTGCATCATCAAAGTGTTATTTCAGCATTTTAGAAAAAGGTTATGTGGCATGATACTTTGTTTGCTTCATGGATTAGTAGGGAAAAAAATTGAAAGAATGAAGGAAAATTTTCAAGAGCTCTAAATGTGAATAGTTTCTTTAAAGAAAATAAAAGGGAAACTCATACTATGTTTTAATCTATTTTGTTTAAATACCCTTGGAAAAATGGACTAGATATTATGACAAAATATTGAACTACAATCTGTTTTGAAAAAATTGTAGAATTTAGTTGTATTTACCTAGTATCTTTTCGACTTTTTGTGGGAACTACCAAAAACCACTCGGTTCCGAGTTGAAGAATCCGGGCCCGAATCAGTCATGGCTAATGACTGACAGAGTTAATGTGCATGGCAAAGTCTATGAAAACAGATACTAGTTTATAACTTTTAACATAATGCACCAGAAAAAGAAACCGCATTTGGTTGAAAATCGTACTTGGAATCCAGACGTATTCAATATCGCAATCCGACATTTGCAACACTAAAACTATTTAAGTTTCCATCAAAACAAAAATAACTTCAAAACCATACCTGTTATTTTCATGAGATTCAACTTCGATTTTCTGCAAGAAAACGTTTCTGATTACAAATGAGATATCTATATTCTATAAGCGACAATATATTATCTTCTTAAATCACGTACATATTATTTAGGAAGTACCACAATTCTAGCTACAACCACTCATGGCACAAAAAGCTCTAGCTTTCTCCTCGGAAAAGTTCCCAACCAAACTAACCAACGCCATTACAAACGCGGAATGTATTTTCAATAGTCGATTCTTCTTTCGACTGCTGTCGAAAGAAGCAGTTCTGCTTCTTTCGTCAAGTTCTGCTGACGAATTCTGCAACGAAAAAATATAGTGGCGTGAGGATGAGTTTAAGCATCAGAATCAAGACTGCTCAGAAATCAGTACGTTTTTGGACTGACAGAGTTATGATGTAGGTTTGTGTTTCCTAACCAATGGATTTTGCAGCCAGCCTGCGGAACATTTAAATAGTAGACTGTAAACAGTAAGTGCGTTTTAAGATTATTTTAACAACCTGTTATAGATGTATTTTACTCTTGGTTCGCGGAATGTTTCTCTCTTAAGGTTATTTTAACCACCTGTTATAGATGTATTTTACTTTTTGGTTCGCGGAATGTTTGTCTTATTTTCACGTGTCTGTGGGTGTGAAACGTTGGGAACCACGAATCTAGAGGATAAACTATCACAATCAAACGGGTGTTACGATTGATCTATAGCTGAAGGACAAAAAGATTTGTCCGTAATATTTGGGGGGAGGGGGAATTAGGTTCAATGCTTTGATGCCGGAAAATTGGAAACAGTCCGCCTAAGGCTGCGTTTACACCAAACTCTTCCACTAAGTTTTCCACTAAGTCCACTAAGTTGCTGCAATTTGTTGCTTTTTCTACAAAATACAGCAACTTTTTCTGTCTTCCACTTGTGGCGAGAAAAATCTTCCACTAAATTTTGGTTTCTCACGGAGTGTCGGTAAAGATCAAAGAAAGTCGAGAACTAAAAGTGGAAGATTTGTTGTTGCGCGCTTTGCGCTAGCAACTTGTAGGAAACTGGTGGAGAACTGCAGAGGCGTAGCTAGGGTTTTCAGCGCCCGGGGACAACTAAAGATTTTGAGCCCCCCCCCCCCCGTGCCCCTGGGGTCCTAGGGGCGTCCCTATAGAAAATTTTAAAAAAACGTTTTTGCTTCCTAAATGATAAATATCTCTAATAAGCAGTCCTTTTAGCGGTCATTCACGTATAAGGGAAAAATGGGACACTTTGGCTTCGCAATGTTATTTGTCTGATTTTCCACGCACTAATGTGCTACATTTATCATTCCCGATATGATTTGTGGTGATCCCACTTTTTTTGTCGAACATATTCACACCTCTTCAGATCAAATAATTTTCTTTTCGCATTTAAAAATAAATCAAATTGGCATTAATTTGGCCCCCCTTGACGATGCACCCGGTGACAGCTGTCCCTCCTTCCCCCCCCCCCCCCACTACCTACGCCTCTGGAGAACTGTTCCCTCTCCACGCGTCCCAGACGTGACAGGGCGTCAACTCTTTGGTAACAACTTCTCCAGTTGTTGCTCTACAATTTGAAAAGAACAACTTTTAGTTTTCTACAAACAATGTTTTGTCAACTTTTAGTAGTCAACTTTGGTATAAACGCAGCTTAAGAGATCCGTTACGAGGAGAGCTTATAGTAACATTCCTATTTTGGATCCGCTGTGGCATAAAGGCACGGTTTTTCCTCTTCTTATTTTTTTTTATTTATTATATATTTATATTTATACATACAGGGGCGCAACGCTGGAGGCGGAGAATAAAGACTTCCCCTCAACCCCAGAAGACTTCATTATTCCATCGGGGTTTTTTTGTATCTAGAATCCAATCCGTCCGCAGGAAAGATCCGGATATCGGACAAGTTAAATAGTGCTTTTAAAAATTTAATTAATCACCACGTTTTGAAAATACATGTAAATTGCAAACATGCTACGTGTTTGGAAGCTATAAGAAGCAAAATGCGTTACGAATTAAAAGTTTCAAACTTCCTGCACACATCCGGTCAGACAAAGACACCAGATATCTAATGTCCGACGAAACCAATATTCAATGTATCCCAAATCCTGACCTGGATCCTCCCCCCCCCCCCCCCCCAAAGAGATCTTGGACGCGTTATTGAATACATGTATATTGTTCAACTCAAAATCAGTTAGCCGTAGAGCGTTAAAGTAGTTTGTGTGAGACTGATAAAGCAACATGTTTTGCTATTATATGAATTATGTGCTATACATACTTGATAGATGAAAAGTAAGTCATGTGGTTTGTCTCCACACGTTTTTTTTTTTTTTAGATTGCACCACTTACAAAAAATTGGTGGTAATTTAAATGGAGGTAAAATTTGAATTAATAAAATATACCGAATGATGAACAGCGATTCATGTTTTAACTATACTATGCATTTTTAACGTGCTTAGTTAAGCCCATCTTTATCTATACTAGACAATGCTATGATATTCTTTTTTTTTATCCAAAAAGAGATCCTTTTTTTATCCTTGAGATATTATCTAAAAAGAGTACTTTCCTTAAAATATGATGTACTGAACAATATATATCAATTTCAGTTTTGGCTAATTGGCAATTTTGACGAAGAAAAGCTTACCAATGGAATTTCTTCCAAGCATGAAAAGATAAGATATAAATCATTTAAAATAAAAAAAATGTCGCAAGGGTAATCAGATTTCTTTTATACATATATCTCTCGCTCACTCTAACAATTTCCGCATCATGGTGAATTAAGTCCATGAAAAATAGGTGGAAAATTCACCTGCTGAATATCTCTGAAGCTCTCGAACTGTGAAAGGGAAAATCATAAGTGATAAATAGCGGATACAAGTGAAAAATTGAAGTCCGTTTCGAGAAAATGCGCCATAATTTTAAATCAAAATCTTTCAAGTAAAATAAATGGATCTAAAAACAAAAAGCGGAAATAAGTATTATATTATTCAATTATTTCTTATGATAAGTTAAACCGCATCCGTTCAAGTTATTAAACTTATTTATTTACTCAAAATTTACTGCGACAAATGTCATTTCCCTTCGTTTTTTTTTTTTTTTTTATTTTTTAAATATATATATACATTTTATATACACACAAACACACATACTATATATATACGTAGGCTCTTCGTTTGGGTCTAGGGGTTACTTCAATAATGACTCACCATGAAAGATATAAAAATTACTCTATATACACTTTCCTATGTACAAATCACTATTTACAGAAAAAAAAAAAAAAAACCTTCTACTGCGAACATCACCACCACACTCAAGCACACACAGCGCTTGCACGTCCACTCAGAACGGAGTCTCTCACTAAAACTACTCGCTTTCGTTGCTTTCCGCCTGATGGCGCTGCTGTCAATGTCTCCTCGCATCCTACATATATATATATATAATTTCTCTAGCCCGTTTTTTTTTTTTGGTTCGCGAGATCTTCCTTATTCCTTTATCAAATTCCATGATTTACCCCTCATTTTAAAGCTTATCGTGCTGACTAATGACGAAAAATAGACCCACGGCCTAAAAATGTACGCTTCTCATAAATTTGAGATTTAAAATCCTCTAAAAAGAGATTCTTTAATGGATACCAAATTGGTAATGTCTATGATGGCCCCATCTGCTAAGAAGTAAACAAACAAGAAATTCTTCTGTTTTTATTGTGTGGAAAATTGTTCAGTTTTAGCTGCGTCTGTAGGTTAAACTTATTTAATCGTTAAGCTCTACACATCCAATTATATTATGAATGTGTAAAGCCTAACCAACCACAGTAACTATATTTTAAGTAATGGAACTGTTTCGTTATTGTATTTTAATGCTATGTATACTAATAATAAAAATAATTATCATTATTATTGTGATTATTTTATTATTTTGAACACTTAAATAGTAGTGAAAAAATTGTAACAGCTATTTGTACTAATGTGTTCAACTACATGTCTTCTTTTGTACTAACACCCGTTTACTTTTTACTTTTCTTCTTCATAATTAGCTTTCTCCCAAATTTTTAAAGAATGGAATGCCGCCCAAAACGATTTGGTGCGCAGTGGAATTCCGCACAGGTCGACTAGTGTATAAAGCAACACGTGTGTTTTATGTATCCAGGGTGTCTACAAGTGGCGAAAAATTCACGTATTTGGAAATCAGTTCCTAAAGTAATGAAAAAGTCACGAAAATTTTCCCCACTCAACACAATCCCCCCCCCCCCCTCCCCGAAGACATCGGTGGCCACTACGAAACACCCGGTTATACGGAATGTCAAATTTAATATTTAAATTTTAATGAACTAAAATGTTTTGAAAAGATGTGTGAATTACTACTGCTTTGGAAGTTGTAGTATTTATCCTACTAAAAATGTTTTTTCGTGATGTTGTGTCAACCGCTCCCTTCAATCAATTAATTAATCGCAAATCAATCTGAGCCTTTTCATCTTCCTTAATCTCAATTGAATATTTTCCGCCAATGTTATGATACAAACCCAAGTCATATCTTAAAATTCATACGAAATTTAGTCCTGTTTTGCGACATAAAAAGTTTAAAATTTAGTCAAGACTTTCAAAGATTTTGAAAATTTATTACTTTTCGGAATTTTAACACATGAAATTACGCCATCGCCATATTTACACTTACATAAATAATAGTCCATCTTCCTTGCGTTTTCATTTTATTTATTGTTAAATAATCTACTTTAATTTGTCTTTAAGTCTATTCTCAAACTTTGCTCAATTAGAACTAAACATAATTGGTAGGGTCAGGTGGGGTAAAGAGGTCAATGGGGTAAAGTGGACATACGGCAAATAAAAAGCTATAGCTTTGAAATAAATAAAGGAAATGATGTAATTTTTTTTATTTTACCTCTTAATAATCAAGAATTAAATTTTACATACAAAATTATATTAATAGCAACTCTTTAGATGGAGAAAACACATGATTTGTTTGTTTATACAACACTTTGAAATTGAAACAGCTCTTTTACCTTTTCTCTGACATTTTGTTTTAAAGAATTTGCAGCAAATGGACGGTGCAGGTAGTTTTACACAGATCTCAGAAGTACTTCAGCACTAACCGTGAAGCTAGATTTAGTATATATATTATTTTATAGTAATTTAAGTAAGATGGGGTAAAGTGGTCATAGTATTAGGCTTAACATCCACCAATGTTCTAAAATTACTTTAGGTTAATTTATGCGGTAGACCAGGAATTAAATTGCATAGGAATGCACAGTAGCTCAGTTTCCATATTTATTTTCAATTTTTAACTATTAGAGGGAATTCAGGCTATTTACGCAAGACAATTAAAATTTTGAAGACAACAGTGCTCGCACTTCTTTTGTTAGAAATTAAGCCACGTGGCAAATGTTAGTTACACTTTTATTTCACTAATACTGTATTATTTTTTAAACAAATAACTTTTAAATTTACTTTTTAGTAAACCGGAACTAACACAACTGAGCTCAAATGCAATAGAGATTGAAATTACTATAATACAGTCTTCTTAGATGTGTTTAGAACTGAAAGTTTCAGAAGCACTTTTAATAAAAGAATCGTCAAGTATCAATGATTCATTTATAAACAGACTTATTATAAGTATTATTAAGCTGTAAATGTTCAGAACTAGCAGTGCTTCGAACAATACATGAAAGAGAGAGCGAAATAAAAATAGCTAGGTTAAAATATGTATTTTTCTGCCACTGATTTTTAGTAAGCTATAATTATCCAGAATTCTCTTATTAGCAATGTTTTCTTAATATGTTATTTAAGTAAATTAGTCATCAATTAAAAGCTATTTTAAATTTTTTCCACGAAAAATTTTGAATTTCATATTTATGTTTTATCATATGTAGTGAGTTAAAGGACAAACATAAAATCTAATATTTAGGGATTAAAGCCCAGGAATACCTACTATTATGTATCCTTAACATGTTTTGGTACATAACTTCGTTTTAAGACCATATATGCAGCAGCTGAAGAGACTGGAGCCAGTTACGAGACGTTACGAAGATGAGGCAAACTTTTGACCATAATAGAGGACCTAAATAAATTCAGTTGCGGGAAATAAAGTTGTTTGCGTTCTAAAATGAACCTTTGTTCAGTATTTTGAAGTATTATGGCTATTAATACTTTTATATAGGTTTTTTTTCAGTTGTGACCACTTTACCCCATGCACTACTCACTTTACCCCACCCCATGGGGTAAAGTGGTCATACCTACATACCAAAAAGAAGGCGTCATAAAATTAATTTACTTAACTTTTTTCTGCTCAAAATTTATTGCAATCTGTTCTTTAATAATGTAATGTAAAATAACAAGCAAAAAATCTGAAGGTTTTGGAAAAATTCTTATATTTATTGGCAAAGAAAGTTGAAAAAAGTGGATTTTATGACCATTTTACCCCACCTGACCCTACTATTTTAAAAGTTGTTCGAGTTTACGAGGCTTAGAGTCAAAGTTTAATTCTTAGACTTTGTTCTTCTTTTTTTCCTCAATTTGCGTAACCCCTTTATACTTTTCCAAATTTTAGATACGTTTACTAAATGTCTATCAATAAATTTCATATTGCAATAATTGAATTTCCTAAACATTATTGCTACAACAATATCACTGTTTATCGGAGCGCGATGGTTTTACGAACTGTCACCACAACGAACTTTTCAGTTATAAAGAGCATGTGTTTGGCGATATTATGCAATACGATAAAATCATAACATCATGATATAAAATGCACTTAAAGAAAGAAGTTTGTTTAAATATAGGTTTAATAACTTTAATTTAAAAAAATTGCAATTGAAGTGAAAATTTTTGACTAACCCCACTAATGAAAAAATTACCGATACATGAACAAACAAGAAGTTACGTCTAGAACTATACGAGCCTACTTTCCCGTATACACCGAATTCAAATTTATAATCCAGCTATCTCTCTCTCTCTGTCTTTCTCGTTTAGCTTTAGTTCTTAATGTCTTCAAATATACCTTTTTCAACGGTTAATACATATTCATTCAATCATTCATTTATTAAGTCATTCATGTATTTATGCACTGATAGTAGGTGAAAAAGGACAGTTCTGCCCCAAGAGGCGGATCGCGGATCAGGGGGCGTGGCCGATCCGCCTCCCAATACCCCCAGGCGTGCCCTCAGGCGTTAGTCGAGTGGAGTTGAGTTGTATGCCCTCAGGCATTTTTCGAGTGGAGTTGAGTTGTTTGCCCTCAGGCATTTTTCGAGTAGAGTTGAGTTGTATGCCCTCAGGCGTTTTTTACGAGTAGAGTTGAGTTGTTTTCCAAAAATTTATAGTTTTGGAATGGCAGCATTTTTTAATTTAGGTTTTATTCCACCTCCTAGCGGCAAATAGGGGAACTACTATAGCACTGTTTCAATACTACTAAAACCGTTTTTTTAAGTTTATAGTTTTGGAATGGCAACACTTTTTAGTTTCAGTTTAAGACTTGATGTAAAACCGATTGTAGCGCCATCTATGAGAAGAAAAGGGAACTATTTTGGAACTTAGAATTTTTTTTTTTCTAATGTTTTAGAATTCGAGCATTAAATATTAACAAAAGAATAATTATAATGTATAATGAATTAAATTTATTGTCGCTATTTACATCCTATTATGTATTTATTTCTTTTTTAGACTTAAAATTTTTTTCTTTTTCGATCTTTTTAATGTTTTCACTTAGCATTCACGCAGGAACTACTTCATATTAACAAAAAATTAATTATAAAATGATAGCGCTAAAAAGTTAATACTTAAAAAGGGATTACTTTAAATGCAAAGGGAATTATTAAAGTATTACATTTAAATGATATTAAAAAATAATAATAATATTTTTAATACAAATTAGTGATGATAAAAGGTATATTCAACTTACCCTAGCAGGAGATTCAGTAGATTGATAATTGATTCTTGAAAAATCCATGGTCAAGCGTATAAGGAACTGAGAAACGCTTTTAAAAAAGAGCAGAACAAAAATTCATCTTTACGAAGCAAGTGTAGAAAGCGAAGTGACTTTTCACTTTCCAGTCCTTGTAGCATTTTCTTTCAAGAAATATAGAAGCTAAAAGTTAACCAAATAGAATGCAGTATACTTCACAGTTGAAGAGAATGTATCCATTCAGGGTACATTTGCCGAAAGTTATAATTCCTGCAGCATTGCAAGACATGACCAAACTTGTATTGCGCTAAAAGATTGAAATCATAGTGCAGGTGTTTTTTTTATGGCTTTAGATCCTTTGTGACGATCGGACAGAAAAGAAAAGTTCCCCTCTCCACCCCTATAGGCATACTTTCTCTTTCTACATTGAATGAAGTGATTGACAAAGATCGCTTTCCTTTTCACATACAAAGCATCTACATTGTACTTAATTTTTAACTCTAGATAATGGATACATTACTTGATGGTGGTGAATATCAGCTTAATGAAAACAAAAATACGTTAATGAGAGATGATTTTTACTCGCAAGAAAACATGTTTGATAGTGTTTTCTTCTATTAGCAACCTTTTTTTTCATTGGTGCAGAAGCTACTAGTAGGATTCATTCCGTAAAACAATAGAGAATGTAAGATTTTACTAAATAAAAATGTTTGAACTTGCAAAACAAAATTATTTTCTACTTGCAAAATTTTAGAACTTCGCATGAAAATTTTTAAAAAAAGTACTTATTCAAACGGTTGAAACTTGGAACTAAAATTTCAACACTGAATCATCAAAAATCTGAAACAATTTAAACTGTGGAATAAAGATTCGAGACTTAAAAAGTAAATGTAAACTCACTAAAAGAGATTTGAAAATCTGAAAAGAGAAATAGAATAATAACTTCACTAGAAACTTAAAACTTGAAAAATTTAAATCACAAATTTCAAAACTATTGCAAAGTGCTTCATGTGAAACGTAAAAGTGCTAAGAGCAAAATGCTAAAACTGAGGAAACTTAGAAATACGTGGAACAAATCATTTACAACTATAAGCTTTAAAGTACGAGTGAAAACTACAAAACAGCATGAAAGCTAGAAATAAAAAATATACAACATCAGAACTTAAATTCATCCAGAAAAACTTAGAAGAAAAAATGTAAAAGTTCGGAAATTTTCAAAACAAAAGTATGATGCACTTGCAAAATGTTAAAACTTAGTGCAAAAAACGTAAAAAGTACTATGTATAAAATGTTAAAATTTAGATTTATCTACTAAAACAGTGAATGAAGATGTAAAATTACTAAGAGTAATATATTAAAACAACACGAAAACGTAAAAATACTAAGTACAAAACGTAAAAAAAAAAATTATTTATCTGATATAACTTAGACTGAAGTCGTAAAATTACTAAGTACAAAGTGTTAAAACATCATAAAAATGTAAAAATATCAAGTATAAAGCAGCAAAACATAGATTTGTCTATAGAAATCTTGATCAAAAAATGTAAAAGTTCAAACAACAAAATCCTAAAACTCTGAAAAATTGAAAACATGCAGTACAAAAACAGCAAAACCTGTAAAATTGCTAAGTATATAAGGATGCAAAACTTAAATTTTTCCAGAAAAACTTAGAACGAAGTTGTAAAAGTACAGAACTTTTCAAAGTAAAAGTGTTATGCACTTACAAAATGTTAAAACTGAATGTAAAAATGTAAAAAATTCTTCTTCAAAAATATTAAAACTCGGATTTATCTACTAAAACTTAGAATGAAAATGTAATTGAATCAAATGTACTAAGTGTGAAATAGTAAAGTAACATGAAAATGTAAAAGTACTAACTATATAGCGTAGTCATCAAGTGAAACTTTGTACAAAAATGTCAAACTTAAGTACGAAACTTAAAAGACTTAGATCTGTCTGCAGAAATCTTGATCAAAAAAAAAACGCAAAAATTCGAACAACAAAATCCTAAAACTCCGAAAAATGTAAAAACACGCAGCACAAAAACAGCAAAACATAGATTTGTCTACTGAAATCCTGATCAAAAATGTAAAAGTTCAAACAGCAAAATCCTAAAACTCTGAAAAATTGAAAACACGCAGTACAAAAACAGAAAAACCTGTAAAATTGCTAAGTATAAGGCTGCAAAACTTAAATTTTTCCAGAAAAACTTAGAACGAAGTTGTAAAAGTACGGAACTTTTCAAAGTAAAAGTGTTATGCACGTACAAAATGTTAAAACTTAAAATGAAAATGTAATTGAATCAAATGTACTAAGTATAAAATAGTAAAGTAGCATGAAATGTAAAAGTACTAAGTATATAGCGTAGTCATCAAGTGAAGCTTTGTATAAAAATGTCAAACTTAAGTACGAAACTTAAAAGACTTAGATCTGTCTGCAGAAATCTTGATCAAAAAACGTAAAATATCAAACTACAAAATCCTAAAACTCTGAAAAAAGTAAAAACACGCAGTACAAAAACAGCAAAACATGGATTTGTCTATTGAAATCTTGATCAAAAAATGTAAAAGTTCTAACAACAAAATCTTAAAACTTTGAAAAATTAAAAACATGCAGTGCAAAACAACAAAACATGTACAAATGCTAAGTATAAAGCTGCGATACAAATGCTAAGTATAAAATTTAAATTCATCCAGAAAAACTTAGAACGAAAAACGTAAAAGTACGAAACTTTTCAAAACAAAAGTATGATGCACTTGAAAAACATTAAAACTTAATGCGAAAATGTAAAAAGTACTACGCACAAAATGCTAAAATTTAGACTTATGTACTAAAACATTGGATGAAGATGTAAAATTACTCAGTAAAATATATTAAAGCAGCAAGAAAATGTTAAAGTACTAAGTACAAAAACGTAAATAAATTGATTTATCTACTAAAACATAGACTGAAGTTGTAAAATTACCAAGTGCAAACTGTTAAAACATCATAAAATTTAAAAATAGCAAGTATAAACCAACAAAACATAGATCTGTCCACTGAAATCTTGATCAAAAATGTAAAAGTTCTAACAACAAAATCCTAAAACTCTGAAAAAAGTAAAAACACGCAGTACAAAACAACAAAACATGTAAAAATGGTAAGTATAAAGGTGCAAAACTTAAACTCAATCAGAAAAACTTAGGACGATGATGTAAAAGCGCGAAACTTTTCAAAATAAAAGTGTTATACACTTGCAAAATGTTAAAACGTACTGCAAAAATCTTAAGAATTACTACGTACAAAATGTTAAAACTCTGATTTATCTACTAAAGCATCGCGAAAATGTAAAAGTACTAAGTATATAACGTATTCATCAAGTGAAATTTTGTACGAAAATGTAATCGTTTATGTACGAAACTTAAAAAACTTAGATTTATCTAAAAAAAAATCCCAACTAAAGTCGTAAAAAGTATGAAATGTTAAACATCATGAAAATGTAAACTTTCCAAAAATGCAAACATCAAAACTTAGATGTATCTAATAAAATTTAGAACGAGTAAAAGTGTCAAACTTAATAAAAGAACAAAGTAAAAAACAAAAAAAAAAAAAAACTAATATTCATCTACTAAAACACAGAAAAACTTAGAACGAACAGAAAATTTTCAAAATAAACGTGTTATGCACTTGCAAAATGTTAAAACTTAAATTTATCTACTAAAAATCAGAACAAAGATGTAAAAATACTAAGTATAATACATTGTAGCAACACAAAAATTTAAGAATACTAAATACAAAACGTAAAAAAAGTTAGAGTTATCCAACTAAAACTTAGACTGAAGTCGTAAAATTACCAAGTACGAAATGTTCAAGCATCATAAAAATGACTAAATAACAAGTATAATGTATCAAAAACATAGATTTCTCCATTGAAATCTTAATCAAAAATGTAAAATTTCTATGGACAAAATGCTAAAGTAGTGAAAAAATGAAAAATACTCAGTGCAACACAACAAAGCCTGTACTAACTATAAAACTTCTAATCTTGAATTCATCCAAGGAAGGAAAAAAAAACTTGGAAACAAAAAAAAAAAAAAAAAATATGTAAACCCGAACGAAAATTTTAAGAAATAATACTGTTATACACTTGCAAAGTGTTAAAACTTAATGCAAAAATATAAAAAGTACTGTGTATGAATGTTGAAACTTAGATTTATCAACTAAAACACGGAATGAAGATGTGAAAATATTAAGTATAATATATTAAAGCAACACTAAAATGTAAAAGCACTATGTACAAAACACCAAAACTTAGATTCATCTAGTAAACTTAGTACAAAAATCTAAAAGTACTAAGCATAGAACCTCTAATATACATTTATTTTAGTAAAAAACAGAACGAAACTGTTAAAGTACTAAAGCCAACGCATCAAACAAGGATTAATCTATTAAAACAGTACAAAAGAAAGAAAAGCACTACATACAAACTGCAAAAACTCTTAGAACTAAAATTTAAAAACGTAACAAATCATAAAATTTTAAAACTTAACTTCATCCAGAAAAACTTAGAACGGAAATGTAAAATTACTGAAGTTTACAAAACAAAAGTGATAGACATTTGCAAATTATTAAAAGCAAAAATGTAAAAAGTATTAGATACAAAAAGTACGAAACATCAAAACTTGGAGTAGTATAATAACAAAACTGCAACTTCGATTCATCAAGTAGCACTTAACTCCAAAATCGTGAAAGAAATGTGAAAACTGATATTCACCTTTTAAAATAAAAAATATTAAGTACACGATATTCAAACAGAACAAAAATGTAAAGGTACGAAATGTAAAACTCCAAAATGTTAAATTCCTCTACTAAAAAAATGATTTGAAAAGTAAAAGTACTATGTACATCAAATAAAAACAGCATGAAAAATTAAAAATAGCAAGTACAACACAATAAAGCACGTAAAAAAAAAAAGAAACTACTTTACGCTTAAATCAAAACTGCTTTAATCTTAAAGTCACAATTGGAATCATTCTTCTCGCGCACAGAGAAGTGACTGTTAACCGACAATGAAGGGAAACCTAACCGAACACTGGTTCCCCAACTATATATTTTACCGACTGTGAACATTTTTCTGTCGGGGAAAATTTATAGTTGGGGTAGTCAGTTCTTAGTTAGGGTAGTATTTGTATCTTGGTAGTATTTTTATATCTTCATTCTAGGTTTTAGTAGATAAATCTAAGTGTTAACATTTTGTATATGGTACTTTTTACATTAAGTTTTAACATTTTGCATTTTCTGGATCAACGTAAGTTTTGAAGCTTTGTACTTTTAGATTTTCGTGCTGTTTTAACGTGTTGTACTTGCTATTTTTAATTTTTCATGCTGTTTTTATTTGATGTACATAGTACTTTTACTTTTCAAATCATTTTTTTAGTAGAGGAATTTAACATTTTGGAGTTTTACATTTCGTACCTTTACATTTTTGTTCTGTTTGAACATCGTGTACTTAATATTTTTTTATTTTAAAAGGTGAATATCAGTTTTCACATTCCTTTCACGATTTTAGAGTTAAGTGCTACTTGATGAATCGAAGTTGCAGTTTTGTTATTATACTACTCCAAGTTTTGATGTTTCGTACTTTTTGTATCTAATACTTTTTACATTTTTGCTTTTAATAATTTGCAAATGTCTATCACTTTTGTTTTGTAAACTTCAGTAATTTTACATTTCCGTTCTAAGTTTTTCTGGATGAAGTTAAGTTTTAAAATTTTATGATTTGTTACATTTTTAAATTTTAGTTCTAAGAGTTTTTGCAGTTTGTATGTAGTGCTTTTCTTTCTTTTGAACTGTTTTAATAGATTAATCCTTGTTTGATGCGTTGGCTTTAGTACTTTAACAGTTTCGTTCTGTTTTTTACTAAAATAAATGTATATTAGAGGTTCTATGCTTAGTACTTTTAGATTTTTGTACTAAGTTTACTAGATGAATCTAAGTTTTGGTGTTTTGTACATAGTGCTTTTACATTTTAGTGTTGCTTTAATATATTATACTTAATATTTTCACATCTTCATTCCGTGTTTTAGTTGATAAATCTAAGTTTCAACATTCATACACAGTACTTTTTATATTTTTGCATTAAGTTTTAACACTTTGCAAGTGTATAACAGTATTATTTCTTAAAATTTTCGTTCGGGTTTACATATTTTTTTTTTTTTTTTTTGTTTCCAAGTTTTTTTTTCCTTCCTTGGATGAATTCAAGATTAGAAGTTTTATAGTTAGTACAGGCTTTGTTGTGTTGCACTGAGTATTTTTCATTTTTTCACTACTTTAGCATTTTGTCCATAGAAATTTTACATTTTTGATTAAGATTTCAATGGAGAAATCTATGTTTTTGATACATTATACTTGTTGGTAATGATTAAACTTTGTGCAAAGTAATAGAAATAAAATTTCACGTTAAATTAAAGCACAAATGAGCATTAAAATTTTATTTCTATTATACTTGTTATTTAGTCATTTTTATGATGCTTGAACATTTCGTACTTGGTAATTTTACGACTTCAGTCTAAGTTTTAGTTGGATAACTCTAACTTTTTTTACGTTTTGTATTTAGTACTCTTAAATTTTTGTGTTGCTACAATGTATTATACTTAGTATTTTTACATCTTTGTTCTGATTTTTAGTAGATAAATTTAAGTTTTAACATTTTGCAAGTGCATAACACGTTTATTTTGAAAATTTTCTGTTCGTTCTAAGTTTTTCTGTGTTTTAGTAGATGAATATTAGTTTTTTTTTTTTTTGTTTTGTTTTTTACTTTGTTCTTTTATTGAGTTTGACACTTTTACTCGTTCTAAATTTTATTAGATACATCTAAGTTGTTTTGATGTTTGCATTTTTGGAAAGTTTACATTTTCATGATGTTTAACATTTCATACTTTTTACGACTTTAGTTGGGATTTTTTTTTAGATAAATCTAAGTTTTTTAAGTTTCGTACATAAACGATTACATTTTCGTACAAAATTTCACTTGATGAATACGTTATATACTTAGTACTTTTACATTTTCGCGATGCTTTAGTAGATAAATCAGAGTTTTAACATTTTGTACGTAGTAATTCTTAAGATTTTTGCAGTACGTTTTAACATTTTGCAAGTGTATAACACTTTTATTTTGAAAAGTTTCGCCCTTTTACATCATCGTCCTAAGTTTTTCTGATTGAGTTTAAGTTTTGCACCTTTATACTTACCATTTTTACATGTTTTGTTGTTTTGTACTGCGTGTTTTTACTTTTTTCAGAGTTTTAGGATTTTGTTGTTAGAACTTTTACATTTTTGATCAAGATTTCAGTGGACAGATCTATGTTTTGTTGGTTTATACTTGCTATTTTTAAATTTTATGATGTTTTAACAGTTTGTACTTGGTAATTTTACAACTTCAGTCTATATTTTAGTAGATAAATCAATTTATTTACGTTTTTGTACTTAGTACTTTAACATTTTCTTGCTGCTTTAATATATTTTACTGAGTAATTTTACATCTTCATCCAATGTTTTAGTACATAAGTCTAAATTTTAGCATTTTGTGCGTAGTACTTTTTACATTTTCGCATTAAGTTTTAATGTTTTTCAAGTGCATCATACTTTTGTTTTGAAAAGTTTCGTACTTTTACGTTTTTCGTTCTAAGTTTTTCTGGATGAATTTAAGTTTTATACTTAGCATTTGTATCGCAGCTTTATACTTAGCATTTGTACATGTTTTGTTGTTTTGCACTGCATGTTTTTAATTTTTCAGAGTTTTAAGACTTTGTTGTTAGAACTTTTACATTTTTTGATCAAGATTTCAATAGACAAATCCATGTTTTGCTGTTTTTGTACTGCGTGTTTTTACTTTTTTCAGAGTTTTAGGATTTTGTAGTTTGATATTTTACGTTTTTTGATCAAGATTTCTGCAGACAGATCTAAGTCTTTTAAGTTTCGTACTTAAGTTTGACATTTTTATACAAAGCTTCACTTGATGACTACGCTATATACTTAGTACTTTTACATTTCATGCTACTTTACTATTTTATACTTAGTACATTTGATTCAATTACATTTTCATTTTAAGTTTTAACATTTTGTACGTGCATAACACTTTTACTTTGAAAAGTTCCGTACTTTTACAACTTCGTTCTAAGTTTTTCTGGAAAAATTTAAGTTTTGCAGCCTTATACTTAGCAATTTTACAGGTTTTGCTGTTTTTGTACTGCGTGTTTTCAATTTTTCAGAGTTTTAGGATTTTGCTGTTTGAACTTTTACATTTTTGATCAGGATTTCAGTAGACAAATCTATGTTTTGCTGTTTTTGTGCTGCGTGTTTTTACATTTTCCGGAGTTTTAGGATTTTGTTGTTCGAATTTTTGCGTTTTTTTTTTTGATCAAGATTTCTGCAGACAGATCTAAGTCTTTTAAGTTTCGTACTTAAGTTTGACATTTTTGTACAAAGTTTCACTTGATGACTACGCTATATAGTTAGTACTTTTACATTTTCATGTTACTTTACTATTTCACACTTAGTACATTTGATTCAATTACATTTTCATTCTAAGTTTTAGTAGATAAATCAGAGTTTTAATATTTTTGAAGAAGAATTTTTTACATTTTTACATTCAGTTTTAACATTTTGTAAGTGCATAACACTTTTACTTTGAAAAGTTCTGTACTTTTACAACTTCGTTCTAAGTTTTTCTGGAAAAATTTAAGTTTTGCATCCTTATATACTTAGCAATTTTACAGGTTTTGCTGTTTTTGTACTGCATGTTTTCAATTTTTCAGAGTTTTAGGATTTTGTTGTTTGAACTTTTACATTTTTTGATCAAGATTTCTATAGACAAATCTATGTTTTGCTGCTTTATACTTGATATTTTTACATTTTTATGATGTTTTAACACTTTGTACTTAGTAATTTTACGACTTCAGTCTAAGTTATATCAGATAAATAATTTTTTTTTACGTTTTGTACTTAGTATTTTTACGTTTTCGTGTTGTTTTAATATATTACTCTTAGTAATTTTACATCTTCATTCACTGTTTTAGTAGATAAATCTAAATTTTAACATTTTATACATAGTACTTTTTACGTTTTTTGCACTAAGTTTTAACATTTTGCAAGTGCATCATACTTTTGTTTTGAAAATTTCCGAACTTTTACATTTTTTCTTCTAAGTTTTTCTGGATGAATTTAAGTTCTGATGTTGTATATTTTTTATTTCTAGCTTTCATGCTGTTTTGTAGTTTTCACTCGTACTTTAAAGCTTATAGTTGTAAATGATTTGTTCCACGTATTTCTAAGTTTCCTCAGTTTTAGCATTTTGCTCTTAGCACTTTTACGTTTCACATGAAGCACTTTGCAATAGTTTTGAAATTTGTGATTTAAATTTTTCAAGTTTTAAGTTTCTAGTGAAGTTATTATTCTATTTCTCTTTTCAGATTTTCAAATCTCTTTTAGTGAGTTTACATTTACTTTTTAAGTCTCGAATCTTTATTCCACAGTTTAAATTGTTTCAGATTTTTGATGATTCAGTGTTGAAATTTTAGTTCCAAGTTTCAACCGTTTGAATAAGTACTTTTTTTAAAAATTTTCATGCGAAGTTCTAAAATTTTGCAAGTAGAAAATAATTTTGTTTTGCAAGTTCAAACATTTTTATTTAGTAAAATCTTACATTCTCTATTGTTTTACGGAATGAATCCTACTAGTAGCTTCTGCACCAATGAAAAAAAAGGTTGCTAATAGAAGAAAACACTATCAAACATGTTTTCTTGCGAGTAAAAATCATCTCTCATTAACGTATTTTTGTTTTCATTAAGCTGATATTCACCACCATCAAGTAATGTATCCATTATCTAGAGTTAAAAATTAAGTACAATGTAGATGCTTTGTATGTGAAAAGGAAAGCGATCTTTGTCAATCACTTCATTCAATGTAGAAAGAGAAAGTATGCCTATAGGGGTGGAGAGGGGAACTTTTCTTTTCTGTCCGATCGTCACAAAGGATCTAAAGCCATAAAAAAAACACCTGCACTATGATTTCAATCTTTTAGCGCAATACAAGTTTGGTCATGTCTTGCAATGCTGCAGGAATTATAACTTTCGGCAAATGTACCCTGAATGGATACATTCTCTTCAACTGTGAAGTATACTGCATTCTATTTGGTTAACTTTTAGCTTCTATATTTCTTGAAAGAAAATGCTACAAGGACTGGAAAGTGAAAAGTCACTTCGCTTTCTACACTTGCTTAGTAAAGATGAATTTTTGTTCTGCTCTTTTTTAAAAGCGTTTCTCAGTTCCTTATACGCTCGACCATGGATTTTTCAAGAATCAATTATCAATCTACTGAATCTCCTGCTAGGGTAAGTTGAATATACCTTTTATCATCACTAATTTGTATTAAAAATATTATTATTATTTTTTAATATCATTTAAATGTAATACTTTAATAATTCCCTTTGCATTTAAAGTAATCCCTATTTAAGTATTAACTTTTTAGCGCTATCATTTTATAATTAATTTTTTGTTAATAGGAAGTAGTTCCTGCGTGAATGCTAAGTGAAAACATTAAAAAGATCGAAAAAGAAAAAAATTTTAAGTCTAAAAAAGAAATAATACATAATAGGATGTAAATAGCGACAATAAATTTAATTCATTATACATTATAATTATTCTTTTGTTAATATTTAATGCTCGAATTCTAAAACATTAGAAAAAAAAATTCTAAGTTCCAAAATAGTTCCCTTTTCTTCTCATAGATGGCGCTACAATCGGTTTTACATCAAGTCTTAAACTGAAACTAAAAAGTGTTGCCATTCCAAAACTATAAACTTAAAAAAACGGTTTTAGTAGTATTGAAACAGTGCTATAGTAGTTCCCCTATTTGCCGCTAGGAGGCAGAATAAAACCTAAATTAAAAAATGCTGCCATTCCAAAACTATAAATTTTTGGAAAACAACTCAACTCTGCTCGTAAAAAACGCCTGAGGGCATACAACTCAACTCTACTCGAAAAATGCCTGAGGGCAAACAACTCAACTCCACTCGAAAAATGCCTGAGGGCATACAACTCAACTCCACTCGACTAACGCCTGAGGGCACGCCTGGGGGTATTGGGAGGCGGATCGGCCACGCCCCCTGATCTGCGATCCGCCTCTTGGGGCAGAACTGTCCTTTTTCACCTACTACTGATTTATTCATTCATTCTTTTGCTTATTCATTTAATCATTCATTAATTAAAAAATATTCTTGAAAACCACGATCAAAAAATTTCGTAGGAAAATAGGCTCGTTAGTTCTGGATGACCTTTCTATTTGTACATGTTCTACGTCATAAGAGCTTTCCGATAAAGTTTGTTCCAAGCCAATGGGTCCTTTAGATCAGGGATTATATAGGATTAAAATGTCCCCGTAGGCGGTATGTTAATTTTTTTTTTGAACTGTTCAAAAATGAACAAAAATTGTTCAAATCAATATTTCACGCCAAGAACTTCTTCCATTGAGCTTGTTCATAGGAACTTGGATCTTGTACCCAAAGTTTACATAATTTGCTTCATTTTCACCTATAGGCGCTAATGTTAAAATTTTTTGAACTGTTCAAAAGTGAACAAAAAATTGTTCAAATCAAAAAGCAAAAAATATGGAAATGAGATGTCCTCGCCGAGATCTTTCGAATGCAAAAAGAATTTTTCCAATCGGACAATTCGTTCAAAAGTTATTAGGGGGGGGGGGCAGACCGACAGACAGACAGACCGACAGACCGACCGACACACTTTTTCCCCCCATCTCAAAACCCTACTTTCAAATTTTTTATTTTTCAATCTTTATTTAATTACTTAACTTATTTTTGACTTTTCTTGATTTCTAATGATATTTTCACGATACATTAAGCCTTCTTTCATGCTCCATCGATTTCCATCGACGAAGATGATGGCTTAATATGCTAGTGTTTAAAAATAAGTACAAAATTTACAAGCTTCAAACATCAGAGCCGGATATCCGGCACATATACATCATATAAGGGAGGGACACCAGACATTCGATACCCGACAGAATCAACATCGAATGTATTACCGAACGGTCCGAGACAAGTCCTAAAAATGTCATGAAATATCACTTTTGAAAATCTGTAGACACCCTGTACATCTCATTACTCACTAATTGCCAAAAACGTAAAACAAAAAAGCCGCTATTTTTCACAGAACCATGCTGTCAATTGATAAAGAATAAACCTGGGAAAATTATGTGTCCAAATTTAATTCTAACAATATTGTAGATTCTTGGTGTCAGTTCAGGAGCTTAAGGAAAATTGAAAACTTGCTAATTTTTTGTTGTACATTCGTTGGTTGTCTTGCGTTCTAAAGGGAGAAAATTATTCCTGTGGAAGGAAACGGTGTTAACTCAATCTGCATTTAGCCTTAAAACTATCTTTATTGTTTTTAAAGTTCCACTGGTGACTCAACGAAAATTTTGAAATATTTTTCTAACGTCTAGCTGTATGAATTTATACCATTTTATGGAAAAGGTAGAAACTAAAAGGTATTGATTCAAAGTATTCGATTTATTTTGCTTTCTTCTTAAAAGCGAAAGATTTCAGTTGGTATCTCTTTTCTCATTGAATATTTTTTCTTTATAAATTACATTACGCGAACACAAAAAGAACAAATTTTCAGCTGTACAATCTTTTTAAGGAAACAAGAAAAAAAAAAAAAATATTGATAATTTTTCCCCCTTTGTAGCTAATCTTTACATCTTCACATTATGATTTTGATCTCAAGTAACTGAAAAAAAAAGTGATGATTATAGTAATTAAATTTAATTTAACGCTTAAAACTCCGTGTATTTTTTTTTTCGGAGCTTTATAGAACATCACAAAAAGCATACAAGCCAATTATCGTTCCAAAATTTAATGTTCCTCCAAGAAAATGTCCAACAGAAAATCAGGAAATTAATCAAACAGTTTTTTTTTCTTATTTTCGCAATCAAACAGAAAAAAAAATCGCATTAAAAAGAATGCTGAACGATAAGAAGATATACTGCTCGCTATCAATGGTACCGAACGTCAAAATTGAATAATAGAAATCGTTAAGCAAATATTTTCTTTTCCACTATTAGTATGCATATTAGTATGTGAGCAAAAATACCAAAGTTTTTTTCTTTCCTTTGAGGTATTTGCTTTTCATATTTAGAGAAAAGAATTTTAAGCATAAACTTTAAAACAGTTTTCTATTTTTTTCTCCATTTCTACAGCACGAAAATGAAAGAAAAATATTGCCTGAAATATATTTTAGCACTGTTTTCTCACGAGAGAATATATTTATGAGTTAAAATTGACTTTTAAGTTTTTTTTTTCTTTTTGGGGAATTGATGATGCATTTTATTTTTGTTCAATAACAATGAGTATGCAGTCACTTCAAAATACACAATAAAGGGGTTATGTTAAAACCTACTTCAATGCGTAAATAGGATTTTTTCTTCTTACAAGTACAGGGTCATTCCATAGTAACATTTACACAGCATTTTTGAACTTCGACGAGCTTTCTAACAAACTTGCTGGGTATTTTTTAGGTTTTTTAATTTTGGATAATAAAAGTACAAGTGCTCTAAGTATTCAAAAAAAATGTGAAGACATATATGTATTTGCTATCTGTTTAAAAAAAAAAATCTGAAATTTCGTTACGTGTGTTACTTTTCGGGTAACACACGTAACGAAATTTCAGAATTTTTTTTAACAGACAGCAAATGCATATATATCTTCAAAAATATTTTTGCATACTTAGAACACATGTACTTTTATTAGCCAAAATTAAAAAACCTAAAAAAATACACAGCGAGTTTGTTAGAAAGCTCGTTGAAGTTGAAAAATGCTGTGTAAATGTAATGTCCGTTACTATGGAATGACCCTAACAGTCAGACCTCGGTATAAGGCCTCTCCTCGAGACTTCACGAAATGACCTTATAAGTGGGGTGACCTTATAACTGATTGGTACGTATTTGATATTTAATGAGCCGGGACTTTAGAAAAGTGCCTTATATACAGGGGGACCTTATTTGCGGGTGACCTTATATCGAGGTTTGACTGTACTTACAATTCAGAATAGTTTTATCATTTTTCAAAATATTATCATTAACAATTGATGTTCAGAACCAAGCTATGACGTGCATTTTATCTTAAAACGGATTTTAATACACTCTCAGAAATAGAACGCTCATTTTTGACGATTCTTGAATCCTTAAGACAAATTTCGTCATTTATAACGATTCTTTCCTCATGCGATCACCTGACTTTTGACGACATGCAAACTCTCGGAAATTTGACGAAATGTTTCCTCGCTCAACGCTCAGCCAATCTAAAGAAAATGGCGTTTTCGTTTTGGAAGACTTCTACGTAGCTGTGCTGGCGAATATGTCGTTCAAGTGACAAATTACATTAGATGTGGGCGAAAAAGAGCTATAAGGTTAGTATTTTAGAATTGTCAAAGTCTGTGATTGTATACTTGTAGTTTAATAACCACATATTATTGAATTAATATTTTTCAATGTTCTGTTAGGCCTATGTTTGCCTTATGTTTACTATTATGGCCAAGTGGGGAAATGTGGAATCACATTAATAGTATTTTACTCGCAAAAATTAAAAGAACAATAATTTAAAACTGCCTACTGCAATGCTGTGCTAATGTTTTAAACCTTTTTTAAAATAATGTATATTTTGTTGTTCAAGTTAACAACTTGTCGAACCTTCAATCAACTTACATACAGTCAAGCAGGGTAACTTTGCAGCACTTCATATTTTTTAGAATATTTGACTTGAAATGAAACTGAACACGTTCAGTGCTAGTCTTCTGGCAAAGTTTTAAAATCACTTTTCTTCTCTTTATTTCAGTAAAAAGTTTAGCAACTGTACACAGCTAATTATATAATTCAGTAAATAGAAAGTTACAGCTTGGAAGCTATTTTGGAATGCTGATTAAAAGTTGTTAAAACTTATCATTCTTTTAAAGTAAGTAACATTATACTAATTTACCAAGCATTTTATCTCAGAAATATTCTAAATATAGTGAATTTTTTAGTATATATGTGATTCTCTATTCAGTAATATTTAGTAAAATGTCAAACAAGTAATACATTGCAATTTTATTCCATTCTCAGGGTAACTTTGAGCCGGCGGAAAGTTAGCGTGAGATTTGTTGTTTACTGATTATAGATATATTCTACATAAAACTAAAATTTTATTTCTACTTTCTATGCATGTAACAAAAGTTTGCAAATAACACCATTATTAGAATAGATATAATATGTTTATCTAGTTTGATTATAAAAACATATAATTAAATTTTAAAGAAGCATATACATAACTACACATTCCATTAAATTTAAGTAATAGGATTTGTGATACTCAGGTGTATACTGAGAATATGTGAAAAGTTGCTGTAAGCATGTAGTGTGCATATGAATGAATAGTTGAGTGATATTCAAATTAAACGTATAGAATAGAATATAGCTCTTCTCAAAGTGCCTAATATTACTTTTGTTTTCCCATAATTTTTGCTTACAAATTACATACTATCATTAAATTGCTGATGAATATGTATGAATAAAGATTTTCGAGTGATATTTTTTTAAATGTGGGAATTGATTATTATGGTATTATTTTTTTCAAGGTATCATTTTGATGACCACCAATAATGATTTGTCGAACAGAAAGATAACAAAATAAAGTCTTCAAAAGATATTACTCCAGCAGGTAATAGAAAGGTTTTTATGAGCTCCAACTCTCTGCTAAATGCAAAAGTACTCGGCTAAAAGTGTTACATTTTAATGAAAATTTTTAAATAGTTGTTTTAATTAATATAGTTGTGTGAATATGTTTACTTAAATAATTGAAAATTGTTTTCTTCAACTTTTTTCCTAAATAAATTTGAAATGGGGATTTTTGTCCTAAACATGTTGATGTTTTCCTTCTACTCTTTTTTTTTTCATGTAACATTTCTTGCAATATCATAAATTATAGAAAACTTGTAATGTTGTGGACTAAAAACGGCGAGTTTTTAAGTATTAAAAAAATTTATAGTTCAGTGTTGCATAACTATAATTCTTTTATTAAAATAGTGTATTGCATATAATTTTTTCTGATGTGGTTCGAAGTTACCCTGAGTGTCATGGTAACTTCGAACCAGGTTAATAATTCATTGTAGATGGTGTTTGTAATTATTATTTCTTAGTTTTTAAAGCTACCAATATACTTTGGGAGTTTTCCTTAAATTTTATGCGAATAATAACAATAACATTATTAAAATATTAGTGGGACGAGTAAAAATCGAGTAATTAAGGTGCAAAGTTGACTGTAGTGCATTTGCATAATTTATCTTCATTGTTTTTGCAAAAAGTTTTATAAAGTAGGTGTTTCTTCTTTGAATCTATCTTCTACCTTAATAAAAAAAAAATCTACTCCAAATTTTGAATATCCAAGGATTTTTTCCCCCAACTGTCCGTCCCCATTATTTGTCACTTGCTCAATTTTCTATTGCAATATATTAATTTTGAAATGTTTCTTTCCTCATGCAGGTTGGTTCGTGAATTTTTTGCAGAGTGCTTAATTATCTAAAAATGGATATTGTATCTTCAAAACTAAAATATTTAGGATTTGAAAGATTTATGTGTCAGTTTCCCCCAGAAAATAATATATCCAGTAACTGCAAGTGAAATTAGCCTTTTGAAGTTAGATACTTCAGAGTGGATAAATTTCAAATTTTAACTATTGCATTTCATGCTTTCACTTTCATAACATTTTATTTATATTTCTTAAGCATATTAATTTTCTTAAGCATGATTATTTCTTAAGCATTGTTAATGCTACCAGAAAGAGTACTACTATTGAATTTAGCACCATAACGACCTGCCCGTCATAAATAATATTTGTAGTTGAAATTCAATGTGTAATGTAATGTTGAAGCTTCATGTTTTCTAACGTTACCATGTTTTGTGTTTAATTTTTGCTTTTACTTAACTTTGCCATATTCTGTGATTTACTTTCTATTTCTTAAATTTACTATATTTTATTACTATTATTTGAAATCGACAGATAACAATTATAAACTTGTGTTGGCTTTATATATCTCCCCCCTCCCAATGTGGATAGTGCAAAGTATAAGAACATTAAGACAAACCTACTTTTGTGTGATAGGAACAGATTGCATAAAAGAAATAGCTCAAAAAACAAAAACTGTTCAGAAACTGGAAAAGTTATTTTTACAACATATTAAAAAAAATCAAGCATTAAAAGTGGACAGCTTAAAAATTGCACACTAAATTGCAAGAATTTGTGAAAGGGCGAGAAAGTGATTTCCAAGCAAACTAAATAATAGAGTACAGACAAAAGCATTTCTACATTTGTTGCTGTTGGTGAGTTCCCGGATGAAGAGAGGGTGCACTGCTCCTGATTTATAGGGGCCCTTATTGGTAGGAGTCGGACCCTTTTTTTGAACCAGATGAGAGACTGTCACTTGGGGGTTGGCACCTCTAGAAATATCATTTCACTTGAGTGTACACAGTCCCAGAGCAACCAGCTGTGAGAGGTGTCACCCTCCTAAAAACTAACTTGGTCAATGTTGCTTCACTTTTAGTGTTCAGTGTGAACAAAGCTATTATGATAAAACTGGAGCAAGCTGGTCCACTGCAGGACATTTTTACATTTAATTTTTCATTTTAAACATTTAATAACTTTAAAACGCACAAAATACAACTCTGCTCGTCATAGTTCAAAAGGTGCATCGTGTGGTGAACTGGTTCAAAATCGCTTTCCATTCTTGAAGATATCATTGTTGTTCTATGTGCTTGAGGAGTTTTATTTAACTTTATCTATGAATTTCTCAATGTTTTTAAATTAGTTTTTCTGAAAAGTTTTGAAGCTTTTTTTCATGATTTTAATCTTTATTCTTTTATAAGTAATGAAATAGATGAAGAAGCTACGGACTAGAAGCTCTCCAATATGGGGTGACTAAGGGGTATGATAAAGTGGGACATTTTGTGACAAGGGGGGCAGGGGTCAAATATATTGAAAAAAAGTGTGTCATCAATGAATGTTTGCTTAAAAAATCCTTATTTTTTTGTTTTCCCAAAAGAGTGTGAACCCTGCAATAATACATTGCTTGAAAAAAAATTAAAGAATCATTACATTTTGAAAAAATATTAATTTCATTAGGAGTATTAATTTCCATTAGCAGCTGTAGCAGAGTTGCCAAACACTCGGGTTTTTTCAAATAGAATTATTTAAACTTTTGTATAACTATCCTCTGCAAATTCTTTTCAATTGTAAGAAAATATAATTTAATTGCTGTCAATAATTTGAAATTTATGAAAAATACTTTTTAAATACAATTTTCTATTTTTTTAAAAATTAGAATTTGTTATTTTTGCTGCCTAGTTTGATTAAATCCAACTTTTTTACAATCACCACTAAGTGACAGAACTAAAATATTATTATTTCTACCATATGTTATGCTTTCATTTATTTTGTATAATGTGAGGTATAACCTATCAAAAAAACAAGTAATGTTTTATTTCATATTTAAATAGGGTGTGGGGGATATTTTTAGATTACAATTTTAATGCCACAAAATACAAGCAGTTGGGAAACTTCTCTTAAAACTTTAACATTATTCATTAGATTTTTCAGCCTACCATAATTACATTTTATAAAAATTTCTGACAATCTGAGTGTGATGATTAATCACATAGTCCAGTTCTGTTACCATGTTATGTAAATATTCTTGAATTTTTAAATTGTAATTAATATTGTATTTTGTAGCTACAGTACTAGTATAACGAATTTCGCGCATCAGGTGGTGTTGTAAGTTATATTGAGATTCAGTTTGATATAGGTGTGTTTATCCCTTTTTTTTCTTTTCTTTTAAATGTGTCGGAATCTTTAAAAAAAATCAATTGTAAGTATCAACAATTGTTCCGCAAATTAGTATACTAATTGAATGCAACTATTGTCTGTGTAATTAGAATCGGCGATCAAGGTCACACAACTCTACCTTTTTCCATTTCTGGTCGCCATGGTTTCCGTGCTAGAATCTTTTTCCCCACTTGGTTTGGCGAACATAAGTAAATTTGTTGCTTTAGTTATAATAATAATAATAGGCGAATAAAATCAGATTTATTTCTCAATGGCAAAAATAGATTGCGTAAGAAAAAGTACTCTAATATTTTGAACCAATCTAAACCTTATTCTAATATTTTGATGTGTTTCAGAAAGCTATTGTATACCTAATTTATAGTATTTTATATTTTGTACAAGGTAAAATCTTATCTAAACATTCCAGATTTAAAATTTATAAGAAATTGAATTGCATTTACTTAGTATCAAAAATAAATAAATGGAAAATAAATTCTTATTACTTCTTCTCAATTGTTCTAATATTATGAATCGGAGTTGTAGTAATGCAATTGCCTTAACTGCAGTGCAAAAAAAAGGTCTGGCTCTGTTATCTTTCTCGCAATTGCCATGGTGACGAAGCAGGAAACGCGACCTTGATGCGCTTATTCTAATTACACGGACTATAACACATGTGAAAACAAAAGTCTTCATCTTTTCTTTTCTCATTTTTTGTTAGAATTTAAATAATTAAGTATTAAAGAAACAAATTTTTAAATTGATATTTTATTTCATACATGATTTTGAGAATGAAAATGATAAACATTTGTAGAGTCAATGTTATCCCACGTGAAAGTGTGTAGCTTGGAATTGTTTAAGAAATACCAAATTTTTAAAGTAGATTGGAAAATAAAAGGGTTAAAGTTATAAAAATATTTTAAAAATATTTCTTGAGCATTATTAATTTAGTAACGATAAAATATTCAAAATAACCTGCTTTGATTATAATGTGTATAAATAATGTGTATTATAATGAGTATTTGTAATCTATAAATCATGTCAAAATATGGCAAGAAAACCTCCTATATTATATACTGGTTCTATGGTAAAAGTTTCAGATTTGTAATTTATGTTATAGGGTTGTCATGTTTTTGAATATTAGTTAAATTTTTGTATGTACGGTTTTTTTTTTTAAGTGTTCTGTGACCCTGAAGAATTTACTTACCGTAAAATACCGAACAAGCGTCTTCCTCCCCCCCCCCCCTCCCGTTTTCCGCGAATTACCTTTAGGAGAAAATACCGATTATCCGCCCCCCAACATCACTTGTGATTAAAATCATACCGTAGGAACAGAAAGTGGACCATTCTCGAATATGAGTACGAAAATTGCTCAATAACGGTCTTAATTCAATAAATTTTATTTTCATTATTTTCGAAACATTAATTCCAACTTTCATGCTGTGTTTAAAAGAACGCACTTTCAAAATGGCGCGAACCATCATCCTTAGGGTGCATATAGTAGCGCAAGAATTTTCAGTTTTGCAAGTTAGCATAACAATATCCGATCCAAAATGAAGATGCCAGAAAAAAAGTAAAAAAATAACTCTTTGTGCACATTTAAGTAACTAAAAAATCAAGCATGCTTCAGGCAAGGGGAATGAATGTTTTGCACCTGCTTCGGCCGCTGCAGCTGGTGTTATTTCTTGCTATTGTTTTTATTTACAATCTATTATTGCAGAATAAAACATGTGAAACGAGGTTAAATGCAGAGCTGTGCATTCAGTGCGATCGAAATTTGGATGCCACTTAACTTTTTTTTTTCTCTTTTTTTTTTTGAAGCGGGGGGGGGGAGGATCGAACGGAACGAATTTTTCTAAACAAACCAAGTAATAGATGAGTCCTTACTGTGGTACTGCTTTTAATGAATCATGGATGGGTGCGACGTATAATCGGTACGTTTTTTCGCTTGTACCGTTTAAGCGCCCGCTCCCGTTTTTTCGCAAAATTTAGGGGGGGGGGGCGGTTATTCGGTATTTTACGGTAATCATGAACATGCTTTTCCCTTAATATATGGTTTGAATTCCTTTCTTTTAATTTTCAAACGGGATTTTTGTGCTCTGTACATGTTCCTATCAATTTTGATGCTCATACTATAATTTTCAGTTTTGCTGTAATGCTCAATATGAGTTAGAAAAATGTTTACCAACATAATAAAAGTCAAATTTTATTATTATTGCTGGTGTATTTTTCTTTTAAATGTGTTATGGGGTTTGAAAACCCTTAAAAAGCAATTCTTCATGTGACAAATTCATACATACATATAACCAACTCAATGAAACTAAGTTTTTTAAATTAATGGAATAATTTTCTGAATGAATTAGTAAACAGAACTTAGACAAATTGATAGTTCATTGCTTGCAGGATTATGAGGGGAAAAAATATTTTTAAAAAAATTTAATTGCTTTTATCTGTCAACAAAATGCTTAATTTAGAAGGATTACTAACTTTTTAAATTGTTTTGAAAGTAGGAACGTTAAAATAAAATTGTGTAAGAAATTTCTGTTACAATTGACCTAAAATAAGAAATTTAAGCGTATATAATATGACATGCTTGTATGATAGAAAATTTTCTGCTTTAGATCATTTATTTAAAATGAATGATACATATTTCAGCAATTAATGCCGCAACTCAAAAAATCGAAAATTTTCAATGTAATTATTTGAAGCCCCAAATTACTAGAAATATCAAATTGCCTTCTTAAAAATAAATTCAAGATTTTATATAAGGTTCCATGACGTGCTCAAAATGACGAAATTTAATTAAAAGTATTTTAGTACAACGAAATTTATCATGATAATTAACGAATCAAAATGACGAAATTTTTTCCAATTTTAATGAAATGTAAAGACTCGTAAATACGGAATCGAAATTACGAAAATTTGATTTTGACGAAATGTATTTCATCAAATAGACCCGACGAAACAAACGACAAAAATTTCGTTGTTTTTGACGAAATGTGTTTCATCACATAGATGACGAAACAAGTGACTAAAATTTCGTTGTTTTTGACGAAATGTGTTTCATCAAATAGATGACGAAACTAGAGACTAAAATTTCGTTGTTTTTGACGAAACGTACTCGTATATGACGAAATATTTTTTGTTTTTGACGAAATTTATTTCATCAAATGTATGACGAAACAAATTTCGTCAATTTGACGAAATGTTTTCATCGGAGCATTTTTCACGAAGTCATTTCGTCAAATACGACGAAAGGTTCGTGAAATTTGAGCATGCGTTTCTGAGAGTGTACGTTGGAATGTTTTTCTCCATGACAAGTCCTTGCAATTCTTTAGTGTATTTTCCAAATGTTTACTGTAACGTGTCTTTCATTTACTGTTTTTAAACGATGTTAAGAATATTCTACATTATTTTACCCGATTTTCACGAACGATAGCACTAAATACTTCCAAAACGGTTCAATACCTTGGCTTAAGATTACCTAGTATAAAACTTGAATATCATGCACCGAAAGCAGCGGTCATGCATTTTTCTGAAACATATTTTACAAGCCTGAAACAATTTTATGTATAATTACTTCTATTCTGATGGCTTTGCCGGAGCTCTTAAGTCAACTTTAGAAAAATATTCCTTTTTTTTATAAAGGGCTGCTGTTGGCTTCTGTGCGTTCCCCAGATTAGTACTATATGTTTCAGCGGCACTGCAATGAGTGTGGTACCATCGCCACATGAGAAGTTTGGCGTCCCGTTTCTTCACCTAAAAGGGCAACCCAGACTCTGTTGATGAGAAATTGCGCTAGGAATTTAATTTAGCCGACAGCATCGAAGCCAAATCTCTACTCAAGGGATCTTTTACATGCCGCGTAATCACATGACATGGGCACAGATGATTTTCTGCATCTTAAAAATCCACCGACACTGCCAGGCTCGATCCTCTGACCGGGGCAGAAAAACATTCTTTGGTCATATTTTTAGTTCCGAATTAAGGTAAACAAGTGATTTCTTAAAAACTTGAATCGTACATGTATACAATTTCTGAAAAAATAAAATAATAATAATAAAACTCAGATTAACGTAGCTAACTCGCGTATCATACGTGACAGGCAATCGTTCTGAGCATGACAAGGAGAAAGCTAACATTTTGATAAATACTATTAAATAAAATATTTTGCCGTGGTTGTCCTCCGACGCGACTGTCTTTTGCTGATTTGTGTACTTCGTTTATAACGTTCTGAAACTAAACGTAAATTAGAAAACCGAGGAAAAAGATTATGATTTTTATGGATATTGAAATCGTGATGAAATTCACATAGAATTGATGTGGTAGACTTTATTTTTACGAAACAGTCTCATGAAAAAGCGAGGAGGTGTTCTAGCGTCCACGCTTCATTGTTTCAACCAAAAAAGTAATAATACTAATAATAATACTAAGACAAAAATAATGCCCATAACCAGCCAAATTCACATCGCATGGAAGCGAGTTCTAGAACGGGCAACTAGATTCTAGGCCGCGTGGTCACATGATTTTATCCGTCCCATTGAGCGGGATGGAAACCGGTTTTGACAACTATTTCCTCTGTTCCAAAGGACGGAAGACGGAAGGTCACACGTGATCAGGCAGTTCTTCGGCTTGTTATAATAGTCGGTTATGGCTCCTGCCCAAGACCAATATTTAAGGAAGTCAGGAGAGAACAATCCCCCCTCCCCCGGCTTGAGAACCGTAATGTTTTTATACGCATATGAATTTGTATCCTTGTTTTTTTCCCCTGCAGAGTACATTGAGTTCATGGCCTTTGATACCCCCCCCCCCCCCCGCCGGAAAATTAAGAAATGACGGGCCTGTTCTTGCCATTTTGAAAAACGTCCGTGTTTTCTACATTACCCTGTAAAAATGCGCATTTATATCTTTCATATCAAAGAAAAGTTCAGGGACCATGGCTGTTCATATTTTTTTACAAAATCCATTGTTCTGAATTCTGCTGTATTCTTCTATTTCATGCACTTCTTTAAACAATTCTTTTTGTTTAAATAACTCTTTTTGTTTAACAAAACTTTTCATTAACCAAATACAATCACTACTATGTTTTTTTTTTGGAAACTTAATTTCCCCTTTTTCTGTTTTAGTATCAGTAAAAGCGAAATTTCTCTTCAAATGAATTTAATCAGTATCTTTAAAAAAAATTTCATAAATCAACATGTTTGCTCCTAATATTTATGCCTCAAGTTTCCATGAAACTGCGTAGGATTTTTTTTCATTATCACGCTGCTTCGTAGTTGCTAAAAGCCATTAAATTTTCATATTTATCTCAAAAATCCCAGCTACGTGCAATAACTTTCAATGCAAGAATGCCTTTGAAGTAGTGAAGAAACAATTACGTCCTAGACTAGATAAGACGCAGAAAATTTAATCTTCAGACAACTCCATAAAACTAGGCCATAATCAAGATTATATTACATTAACTCCCTAGGTGGTACTTTTGTCAACTCTCCAGAGAGAAGGAAATTAGTTTTCAAGTCAATTTGAGCAGAATTTGAGATTTAACAATGAAACTTCAAATAGGTTTAGAAACTTAATGGGTAGCAACTCTTCAATCAGTTATGCAATGTTACTATTAAGCTAAAAGTAATGGAAGATAAAACCATTTTTAGATACACACGATTATTCTATCTCGGAAAAAAAATTGTGTATGTGGTCTTATGCAAGAGTATTCAACTTGAAAGTTTATGTCCTGAATATGAATTAGAAAGAGTATAAAATAATGGCACACAATAAAACATATTATATGCACGGAAAATTATTTCTTGCGCAACTTTTTACGCCAAACCGAGCTTATGTCTTGTAAGACCGTAGATAAAAATTCACAGATAAATTTAAAATTCTGGTCGCATCGAACTATGTGATAAAAAATAAAACCTGTAATGAGAAATAAAGAAAAACGAAAGTTTGAAAAAGTGAGCTATAGTTATCCAATAGACATTTGAAGTGTGTATGGGAAGGTATGGTAAGCGCAATTTCAGTTTGTTGCTTGGATGCATAAAATTTCTTAAGTACATCTTAACGTCACAGTACTCTTTCTATAGATTAATAGTTGAATGAGCATTAAATTGTGTGGAACGACAAACTTGCAGGAATAACCTGATAAAGAAAAAGAAGTGAAAAAGTGATCAACTACCGAAATAATTCTAAAGTTAATGATACATGAGCTATTAACTGAAAAATTTACGATTTTTTACAGCGAAAAAAGCAACCTTCGTTCAAATCTGCTCTGCACTACTGGATAAGGTTGCAAATAGAAACGCAAAACATCATACCGTTTCTAAAAATTTAGCAAAATCGTTCATATTTCGACGGGAAGGTGTGGAATATTTTTGAAATTTTTCTCTAGTTAAAGGAGATAGAGTTGGGAGTATGTAAAGCCAGCTTGATAACTAATATCGATTTATTATATTTGAAAAATACAAGCTAAATATGTTATAATTTTTAAATTTGTACACGTTTGCCAGAATTAGGATTCGTAAACCTAAGCTTCGTTAACTATTCTCTTTAGCCTAGGCAATAACTCATTTTCAAATAATATTCACGTACTGACAAGTACATTTACATCAAACCGCTGTGAAATAAGTTTTGCTTAGAGTTACAAAATGCTTAAAAGCATCGTTGATTTCAAAGCATTGACGGAAGCCCACTGCAAGCAATTTTGTACTCAACACGCAAATGATAGAAATATTCTATGGAATGCAAACTTTAACGCACTCTTATCACAAATTCAATTATTACCAACTTGATTTATCATGCAATAATATGATAAATCTGGTACTATTCTGATATATGTCTACATTGGAATGCGGCAGAGCAAATTCCATTAAATCTCCAAAGCACAAATGCTTTCTCAAGTCCCAAAACAATCAAACTGCATTTCCTCGCATAAACAGAATCCCTACGACGTTTCGATTTGTCAAACAATTACAGGTATTCCCTTGGCGCTACACAGCAAGCATTGACGCTTTTATGCTATTAAGGGGTTTTAATTACATCGCTCGTATATTCTCTAACAAAACAAATGTTACAGGGCTAAAATATCCTAAAACAAAATCTGGAATATCAATTGAGTTATAAAAATAATTTTTACTGATTAAGTAGATAGTATTTAGAATAAATTTGACGTGATTTTTTTCATTAAGCGGAATAACTTTTAAAATTCCTGTAATTACAGACAATTTTACAGTACATCTCAAGAGTTGAAGCACAATGAAGAACATGTTGTTTATTAAACAAAAATGACACATTAAATTAAATAACATGACATATGCATTATGCTCTTTTATATTATTATTAAAAGCGTTTCGTTTCAGAACAAATAAATAATGACATTATCTTGGTTATGATTTTAAAAAATCACAAAATGTCTAAATATGCACTATCGGAAAAGTTTATGCACAACGAAACAAATGTGATGTAAGACTTACACTTTATCTTATTTATTCTTGAAATTCCCATGTTTTTGGACCATGTCAAATTAACGTGTTCCCATGTGAATATATAAGCATGTGCAATACGGGTTCACATATCACCAAATTTTCTAAACAGCCAAAATAAGTTAGGTTGGTTAACTAGCACTAAATACTTCCAATACTGTTCAATATCTCGGCTTAAAATTGCCTAGTCTAAAACTTGAAACTCATGCATCGAAAGCAGAAGTCATGCATTTTTCTGAAATCAGTGCTTACCATTTATTATAACGAATTAACATTCATTGCTTCATGGAGAAATGGCGAGGGTACAGAAGCCGTTGATTGCTCTGGAATTGCTGCATAATAAATAGAATAAAAATTACTATTCTCTGCTTTCTTGTTCAAGTTGGTATTTGATTGTACGGCCCTTGATATATAAAAAGCGTCGTCGAACTCATTCTGTTACATCTACAAAATGTGTAATAATGGATAATAAAATGATGAAGATTTTTAAAATGAAGTGATTTAATTATAAAGTCCTATTGTTGTTGTTATTAATGTTGTATCTAATAAGGCTGCATATTGGTCCTTAACTTTTACAGATCCCGTGCGATCCCCAGGGACTGACATCCATTCTTTCAAGTGGCCAGCCCATTTTTGGTTCATCTCATTACGTGAAAAATTTAACGCCAAGTTTCCCACTAAATGGAGACACCTGTGCTCTGACAATGCAAAATCCACTAGGAATTTAATTTATCAAAGAGTTTCCTAGTCAAATAGACACTCAAAAGATTTTCAACATATCATACGACATCATTTAAAATCATACGACAAGGATGCTATCAATTTTCTGCATCTTAAAAATCCACCACCTTCGGCCAGTTTTGAACACGCAAACTTGGGAGTAAGAGGCCAGCTTCTAACACTATGACAGCCTGTCGAAATTGCCATAAAATCTTAATCAAGAAGACATTGCGTTAACCTCAATTTTCAATGCATCATCTATAGATATAGAATAAATTATTGGCAGTAATCTAAAATTGCTTTCTCATCGTTGTTAACGTTTTAAGGTAGTGCTGAAGAATAAATAGTTACCCTACACCTCAAAAGGATCATAGTAGCAGGTAATAGAAGTTATTAAGTAAAATGAAGGATGAAGTAACTTTACTCTCAGTTTCCATTACAGCACCTAAAGAAACATAAAAATGTGTTGGCCGTAAGCCGAAACTGCCTTTTTAAGCGTTGTCGTTCATTTAACTTGGAGTATTAGAAATATTTAGTAACCCTGTGCCTCAAGATTACTAAATTTAAATATTTCCCAACTTCATACGTATATTTAATCTGCTTGAGGTAGATAGCTATGCGCTAATCTACCTCAAGCAGATTATTAGAAGCAGAAAGGCTCTTTAATGTTACAATAATCTCGGAAGACTTTCCATGCAGCCATTCTTCTTAACTTAATCCAATTATCTGGTTGCTGCAAAAATATTTTACTAAACTAGCATTGTCAAAGCTTCTCTTTAAACACCTGCTGCCAACTCGTTATGGCAAACAATTATGTTATCAAACGTAAACAAAAATTATATAGTACTGAAACTTTAACTATGGATAAATGTTTTTGATTAAAACTAATGAAACAGTAGAATTGTGAGACAGTATGCGATTTTTAAGTTTCTTTAAGATGCCATTGTCCTACCAGCTTTAGATACCTAGTAAAACTCTATAATAACGCATGTTGTCGAATTGAACATTCGATATATTTCTGATATTGTTTACTTAAGCTGGATCATTTTTTACTAAGCTATAGTAAAAAAAAAAAATAAATGAATAAAAGTTTATAAAAACCAGCAGAGGAAAGTTGAAAGTTCTAAACTAATACAAGTAGCAGTTAAGAAATATTTTATTTTAAAACTAAACAAAATGTGAGCATGCTTTGTAGCCGCGATACAATGTATATTGCTACGAATTTTGGGGCACCGATGCTGTTTCTCGCCAATCTTGGCGAAATCTAGATCACGTGATGGACAATTCTAGTCTTTGATGGAAATTTCTGGAACGTTCTGTCACGTGATCCGCGATGGTATGTAAATAGCTCCGGCGAAAAGTTTAGAAGAGAAGAATTCAGAGAGTTCAGTTACGTGTTAGACTTTGGCCGAGTGCCTGGTAAAAGTCTGAGCCGTTGTGCTGCAAGCTTCGTGCTTGGTTCTTTTCGTATTTGATTCAGAAATACGGGATTGTCGTTGGTCTTACGGTAATGTGCGAACTCCGAGAGATATGTTTATGAGAAATTTGTATATAGTGTAAATACTGTAAATAGTTTGTAAAATAAATTGCTCTGCTGTGTTTTTGTAAAATGAGATGTAGTCATTGAAGTTTAGAGGAGACGAAGAACCCGTAACAATATCATAGTACAGTAGAATCTCTGTTAACCGGCTTAATTTGGACCGATGGTAAGCCAGTTAAGTAAAAATACTGTTAAAGCGGGGGATAGCGAAAAATGGGCGTTATATTATGCAATGTAAAAGAGAATGTGAAGGTGTGATGATTTATTGCGTTTTAATACAGTTCTTAGTACTTTGAGAGTTTCATACCAGTTATCAAGCGCTTGGCAAGGTTGCATGGACTGACCAACTGAACCTGAGATTATCCAATAGCCACACTTGATTATTTTCCCTCTCTCCGGCATCGGAATGTCGCTTTTGTCCAGAATGGATAAGGATTCCACGAAAAAATTCTCTGGAGTACCGCAGCACCTTTTCTGCCATATAACTAGCGTTCTAAAAGCTGTTTTTGTCTTTTGAAAATATATATCGGATAAATCGAAGGCCGGTTAATCCGGAGCCGGTTAAGAAAGTTTCGGTGGTTTGGTGCATGTAGTGAAACACCATAAGGTCACTGTTTTTTGCAAACTGTCAATTTAAACGAAAAAATAAGCAAAAAAGGGCATTTACTTGGGACACGATTTCAGGAATGCAAAAGAAAATGTAGTCTTCATTTCCATGATTTTGGATAATTAAAGTATTTTTTTTTAGAAACAGATAAAGTATGCAATATTAGATAAGTTTTAACTTTGTTATGGAATATACACCATTACGAAGACTATCTAAATGAATGATTAAAAAAGAGTAATTAATGCATAAAATTTATAAAATTATTCTAGGCTATTGTTTCGAGTTGTAATGAACTAATTTTTCAGTGCAGGAAAAAGTCGTGACCTTGCAGCACTTAAACACCTAAAACGTGTTTGAAGTAATTTTGCTTTTTTTTTTTAAATGTTATAACGTTGACTTTATTTTATCCTATTTTATTGTTGCACAAAAGTAAACATTTGTCTCTGTAATTGAAGTTCAATTCTTCCCGTGTTCTGAGAACAGTTACAGTGCGATCACGAAGTTCTGACACTTAGACGCTTCTACGCATGACAGAAAAGGACGATTCCATTCGAGTTTAAGGGAAGTTCGTCCTGCAGGTGCATTTATTGGTACGCGAATCAGAATGTTGGCTTTGATGTTTGTTGAAATCAACTAAATTTATAAACTGGTATATAGCATCAGCTCACAAGAAATCAAATATGCTAAACGAAATAAAACGAAATCAGAAACGGCACTTTTCTTATACCATCAACTCTTCCCTTTACATGGATGGGTAATTCCTGGCATTCTGTCAGGCATGTTGCTTTGGTTGATGGTAGAACTGTACATACAAAGCAGTTTATTCTGGGGGGAAAAACCTGTCTGATAAGAAAAGGTAATTGCACAAAATGATATGAAATTAAATGAATATTTACTTTTAGTATAATTTCAATGAAACAGAGAGGAAATGTTATCCTATATGATTCAAAGAAACTCAAAACATAATTTTTATTTGCCCGAATTTATAAGAGCAAAAATATAAAACATAATGACGTTGGTTAACCCGCGCGCTAGTTAACCCTTACTCAGTTAATCGCTTGTTACACTACAAGATAGATTTATCGTCATTGCATTTCTTCACATGCTAACGTTGATAATAGATACGCTTGTGAACTAACTATCGTGTAATATATTTTTAAAACGTACACTTAAACGCGAAAATTTAATTGAATACTTAATTGGCTCAGCGGTAAAAAATTTTTGCAATGTTGATATCGTTTTTCTTTCCTACTCTTCTCCTACAAAGAGAAAAACATGGTCTTATCCCCTCCTTTTCCTTGTTTTTTTACACTCTTGTAACAGAAGTTTCCCAAGAAAAAAAAGGATGAGCGAGACAAGAGCAGAAAAACTACGAAAACATTCTAGAATTTTTTTTATAGTTCTCTGTCTTTCATGCAGCAATGTGCCGTAACGACGAAAGTAATTTACTCCATTGGTGTTTTTTGTTAAAAATGAGATTTCTTATCTTTAGTATTTCAGGAAAATTCCCTTTGATGCGCCCTGGTAGAAAATGATACTTTTCAGAAAATATTCTTTGTGCTTAAATTTTAAAAAGTTAAAGTTTTTTTACGTTGGGAATGTCTTTAGCATAATTAGGAAGTCGATAAAATGCATCTTTTCTTTCAACATAAAACAGTCAGTAGGTTCATCTGAAATAAGTGAAATTGATAAATAATTTATAAAAAGTTTTAAAATCCTTCTAATTGGGTACATACTAAAAGTGTACAATTTCATATAATAATTAGTTTACAATTTTTCCACAAAACAGTATGAATTGATACACTAGGAGGAAAACAACAAAATTTTGAGCATTCTTTAGCGGCAGGGAAAATTTTTTATTGTTGTTGTTTCGAATGCCACTTGGGTATCCAAGCTCCCCATCGCAGAGCAACCAGGAATTAAGGCAGTAAGGAGCACCTTTCATTTATAGATGCGCACCACAACGGTGGAAGTACGACTTGGCTCATTATGTATTTGGATGACGCCAGATGGCGCCACCACCACTACTCCACCTTCTTTTTTTGACCTGAGAAAGAAGGGAAGGGAAATTCCCCACCCTCCGGATACTCTCGGAACTGCCTCGGAACTTCAGGGTCCACGGATTTCACATGAACGTATCCCCAAGTGTACATGGTGGGTCTTCAGTGGCTCGAGTATCGAGCACCGTAACCTTCCGATTGGAAGTCTGACATCCTAACCGCTCGGCTTCCGCGCCCCTTGAAACTTTTGCTCTACAGCTAAGTAAAAGACAAATGATCAAAATGCTTTGGGCTAAAATGTAAGTACAAAGATAAAACAACGTAAAAAGCACAAATTCAGAATAAAAAGTATCGCAAATAGCTATTTCGAAGTTACAATGGAGCCTCTTCATCAGTGCAGAAAAGGAACGCTCAACACGCAACTAGAAAGCTGTGAGTGAAGAGGATTCGTGTGCTTTTGAGTGAATTTGTGCTTTTTTACGTTGTTTTATCTTTGTACTTACAGCTAAGTAACTTCCTTCAAAATTCCCTGACCATGGAATAATATGAACTTTTTCTGCAAAAGCTTGAAATTTAGTGATATGACACCGCACAAAGAAACGAGCATTTAGCAAAAAACAACGTGATTGTTTTTCCTCAAAAAATTGCTCTACCTTTAGTTATGATCAGAAGTAATAGTATCCAAATATAATTAAGTACGTACTGAGGAAATGTGATGCCAGTGACATACTAAATTGTAAAAACATTTATGTGAAAATACAGAAAGGAAACTGATTATGTCTGTAAAGCTACGTAGGAGCTTTTTTAAGACCAATTGAACAAGTTTCTTGATAACAGAAATAGGAGCATACGATCTCCAATCGTGGGTTTAGAAGTTAAGCCCAGTTCTCTTGTGATTCCGGTGCCTTGGACCGTACGGCGAAATATTAATCTGGGGTTGGGAACCAGAAACCGGACTTATGCGTTTGAACGTTCAGTGGTGGTAAAAAAAATTGCATCACCCTCGCATTTTCACAACAATGGGATATGTGAGAAGTTTTGGTCGACCGATTAACGATGAATGTATGTGAAATTATGCAAAATTTATGAAATAAGCATTTAACTGCAGGAATCCGATAATTATTTACTTTATTTATGGAAATACATGACCAAAACTGTAACAAGTACAATGTGAAGTGCATCCACGTTGCCAAGTAGGTTTTAATTGTAACACTCTTTCTGTTCAAAAATAAACAAAAGTAACATGGAAATGTTTGAACATCATAAAATAGTACTTTTTCGTAGTATTTTTTTTTTCTTTTTTTTTTTTGGCTAGAGAGGGGAAAAAACGTATTTGAAAATGTTTCCACAAGTGTTAGAAACACAGCCTTTTCCAGAGCCCAAAATATTAACTATCCCATGGTTCTAATATTTTGAATAGGAATTACTTGGTTGCAGATACAACGCTTCCCCACTACCGCAAAAAAGTACTCAAAATTTCATTTTTTCTATCCCCCTGTTATACTCTAGAACGTGTTAAACAACGACAAAATTTAAAAGACATTATTTTTAGGGTTATAATTTATTTATTTATTAGTTTAAAAAATGTATCAACTGTTTATATGATACAATGTGTGATGATGAGCATTAATCCACTTTGATAAAAACAGTGTCGCCTGAAATTGAAACTGTAATTTAACGTCTAATCGCCTGCTGAGAAATATTCATCAGCAGCTAGCTATAAAATTTAGTTAAGTTATTATAGCAAAACTGTGTAATGATAACACACAGTTTTGCTCTAATAGCTTAAAGATTTTAACTTATGATAAAGGGAAAATGTGTGTCTCTTAATTTAAATATATTATTTTTCCTCCCTCTTCTTTTCAAAACATTTGTTTACCTAAGTTATATTTAAAACATGTTGCTACCTATGCGTTATCTTATTTAATTTAGTGAAATAATAACATTTTATTCTTTAGCATACTTCTTTTTTTAAGCATTTTTCATTTATATTTATCTATATTTTTAATTTTTATTTATAGTTTTATTCATTTATTCACATTTTTGTTTATTTATTTTTTGTTTATATTTTAAAAATTTATTACTATTTTACATAATTATTTTTCCTTTATTTATTTATTATTTTAAACCAGTTTTGTCGGTTTAAAATAATAACACCCTATATGTGAGGGGTGGTCAACCTGCGGCTCTTTGAAGGATTACTTGTGTCTCTCGATTAAATGTACCCGAGTTCCCCTTTCCTTTTTTTTCTATCATATTTTTAAAAAATTATTATCGTTCCGTATGTGTTTCAAAATGTCTAATCACATATTCCACTTTAAAATTCGTGAAATCCAAACACCGATCAGTATCAACTAACCAGCATCTCAAAGAATTACTGAGAAGTGCTGTCACCAATTATTTACCAAATTTTAAAGAATTATCAAGAGAAGTAAAATAAATGTGTTTAATTTTTAATATTTAAATTCAATACACATGTTTTGTAATTTTATTTATATATTTTCAATAAATAAAAATTTCTGTAAAAAAATTTTTTTATACCTTTTTTGCATACCTTTTAAATACGCATTTAATTGCGGCCCGCGAAAAATCTCAAATTTTGAAAAATGGCTCGGACTATCAAGGAGCTTGGCCACCCCTGCTTTATGTCGTCGGCTTTCTGGTCACATCCAGCTTTGAGGCGTTGTCAGCTTAAGCTTTCAAAACTTTATAAAGAATTATAATTATTTTTTTACAAATTCCTTTTCTCCTACACTTGGTGTACTTATGTAATTTTTGAATTAGATAATTGATTTATAGCATAAAATAACTACTTGTAGTTTTTAATTCATTGCAGTAGTCATCAAATTCTCCTCGTGAACTCGGCAACCTTTACTAGAACATCGACTATATGTGATTTTTTCCCTTCAAACCAGATGCATCTAAAATTATTATTAATTTCAGCTTCATAACGTGTTAGTTTTCCCTACCAATAAATAGCTTTGCATTACATTTATAAAATTTTGAAGTCATTTATTTCGTAAAAAAAGAAGCAAACGTTGCCCATTCTTAGAAAAAAAAAACTACGAGTGGATATAATAAAGATGAAAACGCCCAACAAGATACTCATAAAACGCTCGAATGACTTTGGTAGAAACAATAACCAGCTGTCCAGGATCATAAAAATGTACATAAAAATGGTTATTTCAATCTTGCACTTCTAAATTATTCCCACGAATAGTATATGAAGCTCTCCCTATAAATAGAAATCATTATCCCTAGATAAGGCGATAAATGATAATGTTTGATTGCTTTGAAAGTTATATTTGGCGTACCGTTACGTAAATGGAGCTAAATTTATCAGTATGATCAACTAATATTGAAAATAGATACATTCAAGTTTTGTTAGCAAGCAAACTTTGTGCACTTTTTGATTATAAACGGCTTTGGTTATAAATGGAATTCCTTACTTCGTAAGTTTATATGCAAACAGTTTTCTTTTGTTATAACTTAACAGTGTAAATTGAATTACTTATTTCGTTTTAAAAAAAAGAAATATTTTATGAAGGAAAATTAATTCAATGGATAAAAGTTTAAAATTTGTTTATGCTTCCAATCCAATTTTGTTTTCAGGAACCTTTATATGCCACATGTTTGAGAATGAGACGTAATATGACATTCTGAAGTTTCTAGTTATTGCTATTATATGTGTTTTCTCATTCTTTAGAGCCCTGCTTTAGTAATGTGCGCTAATGAGTGCTATCGTTACTAAAATGTAAACGCTCTTCCTCAACTGTCGGGGTTATGGACATGGTATATGTGTTCTAAAAGTATACAACTGGAATAGTATAAACGTAGAATCCTAGCAACAAATTTCAAAGGATACCAAAATTATGAAGACTTAAAGATAACGCAAAACTGTAATAAGAAAACGTACATTGACCACATATCGTCGCGTTTAGCACTGTGAAAAATTTCCGTAAGAAAACAATAAAATAAATATTTATTTGATTGATATTTTACCATATTTAATTACAACAGTTGAATAACCATTAAAAAGATGGTACTCAAACCGCTGATTGTGAAAAAAATCGTTTATTCTCTGTTCATCCTAAAGAACTTTCAACTAACCGTAATTTTCAAGCGCTCAATAAGAATCGGGCGTCCATCTTGGTTGCGAAACCTTACCGGTCGTACGTTGTTGTTACAATATGAATAAAGATTAATCAGTTCAAATCAGCATGTGTATATAAAAAAAGAAGAAGAAAAAAGTGACTTAAGCAGTGGTTGCTAAATAGAAACACGTACACACGTAAATGAAAAATTGGAGACATCGGATTCCCGAACTGTTTGCGAATGAGCGAACCCAAAAGTTGAGCTGCTGAAACTTGTTTGTATTTTAATTTTTGCAGCAAATCAAATGATTTTCGTCAATATACAGTAAATTTAGAATAAAAATGACTTTGAATCCAATCAAAAACTGAAATCTCAACTTTAGGGAAGTTTGCCTGTTGGAAAAGAAGTTTTATTAATAAATAAACGATCGCTTTCCGTGGTGTAGATGGTCGAATGACTAGAGAGCAAGGTTGGCATGCCATACACCCGGGTTCGATTCCTGCAGGCTTCGTTTACGGTTTCTTCGGCTTGAAGATTCTACGCCTTTAAATGGTTCAAAAACGATAAAAAAAATTTTTTAAACCATTTTTAAATGGTTATAAAACCGTAAACTTTTGTATTTACGGCTTTGTAACCAAGCTGATTGGAAATGGTTAGGTCCCGTAAAGATAGAAAAATGTTCCAAACCGTAAATTTAACGGTGAATTAGATGGACAGACTGCTGCCGGTCATTTAACCGTAATTTCATGATGAAATTTCTAACAGTGAGGTAAAAGCCACAAAATAAATCTTGACAGACTACTGCAATAAATTAGAATTTTCAATGAAGTATTTCTTGAGGCATTTTTTCCTTTGAAGTATTTTTTTCTTGCATTCCTTTATAAGACAATTGCATAATTTAAAAGTTACATCAGTAAACCTACTGTAGAATTTGGGGTTTGTAAATTGATAATTTTTTCTCCTCATAATGTTTTGGAAGCTTAAATTTGTAACATCTCTTGTACTTACTGACTTAAACCTGAATGCTGACATTGTGAGCAATTTATATTGAACGAAGCCTTTTCTTTTTTTTTAATTAAAAGAGAATCAAGTACTAGCAAGCACCACCAAATTTGTGCTTCGTTAACGTTGTTTTTGTCATTTAAATTTGCCAAAACTTTTCTGACATTCGCTATTACGTTCGTGAGGTAAATAGCGATCCCTAATAACTAACAGTACTCATATTTTCCTTGAAGGTTCCATCATGCTAGTTATAAGTGCATAAAGGCGAGTCATAAAAAACTTTGATGTGCCTTTCGAAGACATTTGTCATTCCTAACTAGAACCGCTAATTGGCTCGTTGAAAGAAATCCAAACGTCACATGTCATTGTCGATAGACGTTCTTTAAGTAATTGAGCTAACGAAAGGGAAAAAATCTTCCTCTTATATTTGGTAAGGTTTTATATTTTTCCAGTAAACATAAAAATCAATTCAACTCAAGACGAAAAATAAAAGAAGCATTAATTTTTGCTTACGTATCAAACTATAACAATGATTTTTTTGTTTTGTTTTTTCGTTAAATCAAAAAATTATTTTGAGTGGGAGAAAATCAAAATGTTTTAAAGCTTTACATTATTAGACGAAAAAATATATAGAAGTTAAGCATAGAGAACAAATATTCAGTTCCGGTTTTCTCTTAGTCAAAATGAGATTCCCGGATTGCACTGCAACCAGTTTAACAAAATCTTCAACGGTTTGCTATTAAATCTATAAATGGTGCCTAGTTTAGAAAACAAGCAGAGCGATTGCCTTAAGCTGTATTGCCAATATATAACTATCATCTTGTAGCCATCACGAAAGTTAAGAACTCTTTATATCAGTGCAATTCTTAAATTTATATTTTTCAAGCTCCCAAGGACAGTAGACTACACTAAAAAAACAAAAGCAAGCGAGTGTTTTTGTAAATTTACAAAGAACTTGTTAAAAATCGTATAGTGAAGTTTACTGATAACAGTTTGTCAATAAAATTCTTAATTTTTCTGCACTCTGCACTGTTAGAAATTTCATCATGAAATTACGATTAAATAGCCGGCAGCAGTCTGTCCATCTAATTCACCGTTAAATTTACGATTTGGAAGATTTCTCTATCTTTACGGGACCTAAACCATTTCCAATCCAGCTTGGTAAAAAAGCCGTAAATATAAAAGTTTACGGTTTTATAACCATTTAAAAATGGTGCCAAAACTAAATTTTTACGGTTTTTGAACCATTTCGAGGCGTAGAAACCGTAAACGAAGCGTGCGGGAATAGACCCCCGGGTGTATGGTATACCAACCTTGCGCTCTAGACATTCGGCCATCTACACCATTTAAAGCGGCCCTTTATTTATCAATAAATCTTCTTTTCGAACAGACAAACACCATTAAAATTGAGATTTCAGTTTTTGATTGGATCCAAAGTCATTTTTGGTCTAAATTTACTGTATATTGACGAAAATCATTTGATTTGCTGCAAAAATTAAAATACAAACAAGCTTCAGCAGCTTAAATTATGGGCTCCTTCATTGGGAAACAGTTCCGGAATCCGATGTCTCCAATTTTTGAATTACGTGTGTAAGGGAAAGGAGGGTAAGAGTACGCACCTAGTGGATTGTTCGTTATAAAAATGAGAATTGAAAAGTGAGAACCTTGAAAATTGACTGAATCATAGTTCATTAACTTAGAAACTTAGGTACACAAAATGAAAGATTTACCTTAAAAATATATATAAAAGAAAGCAAGTGGGGAAAAAATTGCAAATGCGTACTCTTACCCCACCTGGCGGATAAGAGTACGCACCCAGGAAGGGTAAGAGTACGCATTCAGAAAATTTAGCAGTAGTCACAAACAAATGCTCCATTGCCTTCGTAACTGGAACATTCATCATGCCACCACTCCTTACATAATCCACACTGGATCCAATCTTCAATATATGATTGTTCGTAGCCTGGGCATATTGTCGCCTCATTGTTTGCTGAACTTGTTGAGGGAACTGGGTTCTCAATACAATGCAGAACAAGTTTTTATTTGTTTCACGGTTTTTCCTTTTTCAGTTTTGGCCTCATTTTTACTTTTCATAGCAGCTCGATTAGCCTTTGCTTCTTCTAATTCTCTCTTTCTCTCTACCTTTTCCTTATGTGCGTACTCTTACCCGCCGATGTATTGCTCCTCAAAATCGTCCTTAGATGGCTCTAGCATTCACAATAGTAAAATTCTGACATGCCCACGTTGTTCGGTAGGGAACAAAGCTCATAATGATATCTACTTAAAAAGCAAACATCAATCCATTATTGACAAAAAAATTAATATTTCTTCACAGAAAAATTACATGCCAACATGCAGAAATCATATTTTACCTGATAAATAAACGACAGCAAGGATGAAAATAACAATGGCGGTCTCTTGAGCCAGCTGAAAACAAACGTGTTGAGTTGATCACTAGGGTGGGCCGAAAAAACCTTTTTTTTTATTTCGAAGTTGTAATAGCGCGGAAAGCTTGCGAATTATATAGAAAAGAAAAATTAAAAAAAATTATCAAAATTGGTTGACATCTTCCGGTCGCGCATAGGCCCTAAAGTTTGACAAAATATGAAAAAAATATCATGTTCATTATATCTTTTAAAATTTTTGAATTAGATGTTTTCGTAATGTAATAGTTTGTAACGTCTTCAAATCGAGCTTAAAAACAATGTGTTTTAATTTGGTTTAGATAAATTGATATTGCCCCAAAATTAGCCAAAATATGGAAACTTTCACATTTTTACGAGTTTTTTTTAATATCTTTAATATACTTCTTTTTAACGTACTAGTTACAGCATTTTTAGTTTTGAACATAATAAAATTGTATTTCATTATGGTGTGAATAAATTAAGAACTTCAGGTCGCGCAATGACCCCAATGCTATTCGAGAACAGTACCCAAAAAAGTGTCTCTCAAATTCCTGCGCCCTCTCCCCCAGTTATGGGATCTGCAAGTCGCCAGTTACGCGACTGACATGCAGAATAGGGTGGGCCGAAAAAACTTTTTTTTTTATTTCGAAGTTGTACTAGCGCGGAAAACTTGCGAATTATATAGAAAAGAAAAAAGAAAAAAATATATCAAAATCGGTTGACATCTTCCGGTCGCGCATAGGCCCTAAAATTTGACAAAATATGAAAAAAACCTCATTTTTGCAATTTTTTTTTAAATTTTTGAATTATATGTTTTCGTAATGTAATAGTTTGTAACGTCTTTAAATAGAGCTTGAAAACGTTGTGTTTTAATTTGGTTTAGACCAGTTGATATCTTCCAGTCGCGCATAAGCCCCAAAATTCGCCAAACTATTGAACATTTTACATTTTTACGCATTTTTGGTACTTGATAAATAATTATTATTTAAATGCCGTAGCATTTTTGCACACGAACTGATAATGAGGTATAAAAAAAACTGCCAGATGTTTGTTTACTGTTCTTTAAAGGTACTCACATTTTTAACTTTGAAAACAAATTCTTGCTGCTCTTATTTTCTTTACAAAATTTGAGATTTCTTTGACTGTTTTTGTAACATTAAATGCCCTGTATTTCCAATAATCTTAATTTTTTAAATAGTTTTCACTTGAAGTTTAACACTGATATTTACCATACAAAAGTTTAAATTCATAATAAGCATTTAATTGAACTGTAAAGAGTAATTGCATGTAATTAAAGCACAAATGAGCATTAAAATGCATTAATTACGTTCGATTACTTTTTACAGTTTCATTGTGCACAATGTTCCTTTTTTTATTTTAAACATTTAATTGTTGAATGTTGAAATAGATAAATAATTTTTATAATTGATTTTGGTATCAACAGGATACACTCCTAAAAGCGATTGCATACTCTTCCCATCCCGCATACACAAAGAAAGCTATGGAGCCCCTAGAACAATGACCGCTTAAAAGCTAAGAGAACACCTGAAAACAATTCCCTACAAATTTCAATATCCCAGTGCAAAAGTTGAGACAGGGGTAAATATGTAGTATATTAGTTAAAATAATTTTAAAAAAAATCTTGAATTAGAAACTAAAAGCAAAATAGAAAACTGGATTTAATGGTTGATTTCATCAACGCTATAAACTCATGGTGGCATGTATCAATTACAAATTTGTAGCCCAAGGTTGAAAACTAAATCTGAATGTCATATTTTTGTTAAATGTTATTCAAATTACTCAAATTTTTCATTCAAACACAAATTCTTTGTTCTACTGAATTGCTTTTTTGACCAAATTTGATTTTCTTTGTACTGTGATGTTGAACAGCCTTCATTTCTAACAATATTAATTATTAAATAATTCTTGTTTGAAATTTAACAGATATTTTTGACATTACTGTGATGCTTTATGTAATGATTGGTTCTGCATGTCATTCGTGTAACTAGCGACTTGCAGATCCCTTAACTGGGGGAGAGGGCGCAGGAAAATTGAGAGAAACTTTTTTGGGTACTGTTCTCGTATAGCATTTGGGTCATTGCGCGACCGGAAGTTCTTAACTTATTCACACTATAATGAAATACAACTTTTTTATGTTCAAAACTAAAAATGCTGTAACTAGTACGTTAAAATTAAGTATATTAAAGATAGTGAAAAAAACTCGCAAAAATGTGAAATTTTCAATATTTTAGCTAATTTTGGGGCTTGTGTGCGACCGGAAGATATCAACTTATCTAAACCAAAATAAAACATATTGTTTTTAAGCTCTATTTGAAGACGTTACAAACTATTACATTACGAAAACATCTAATTCAAAAATTTTAAAAAATATAGTGAAAATGAGATTTTTTTCATATTGTGTCAAACTTTAGGGCCTATGCGCGACCGGAAGATGTCAACCGATTTTGATAATTTTTTTTATATTTTTCTTTTCTATTTAATTCGCAAGTTTTCCGTGCTATTACAACTTCGAAATAAAAAAAAAGTTTTTTTTTGGCCCACCCTAATGATCACACTCGCTTCTACTTGCAGTGTTGCCAACAGGGAAAAAAGTCCCTGCGTACTCTTACCCTCCTTTCCCTTATGTGTTTCTATTTAGTAACCACTGATTAAGCCACTTTTTTTTCTACTTTTATGTACACACTCAGATTTGAACTGATAAATCTTTATTCATATTTTAACAACAACGTACGACCGGTAAGGTTCCACAACTAAGATGGACGCCCGATTCTTATTGACTACGAGATCTAGTGGCACTCGTAAATTACGGTGAGTAAAACGTTCTTCAAGAGAAACAGAGAATAAACGATTTTTTTCACAATCAGCGGTTTGAGTACCATCTTTTTAATGGTTATTTAACTGTTGTAATTAAATGAGGTAAAATAACAATCAAATAAATGGTTATATTACTATTTTCCTACGGACATTTTCAACAGTGTGTACAAGTACAGAGATCTGTTAAGTTACGTGTGACTGAACACTTGAAATCAGTAAAAGCCTGTGGAGCGGTGCGAGTCAGCGCTTCAAATAGCCCTTTTTGCTCCTGCCCAGGGGCGCGCCTTTTGGGAGAACGGTAAAGAATGCGGCTACCACCAAAACGATTTTGGTTCGACTCCCGGCGCTTCACAGCCGCTTTCGCACCGTTACATATGGTGACCCGGCATTTACACACGCAGCAATGGAGACCCGAACGCTCCACAGATGGCACCACGAGATGACTTGCTCGCACGCATTCGTGCAGTCTGCACGCGCTCGTACTTGAGCCCAGCCACGGATCCGAGCAAAAAACAGGCCCAAACTTCACTCACTCACGCAGCAACCTCACGCAGCCTTTCTCGCACGCTGGTGCACCCATATGTGGTAAAATATCGTTCACTGGGGGCGGAGTATGTAGCGGTGCGAGTCAGTGCTTCAAATAGCCCTCTTTGCTCCTGCCCAGGGGGCGCACCTTTTGGGAAAACGGTAAAGAATGCGGCTACCACCAAAACGATCTTAGTTCGACTCCCGGCGCTTCACAGTCGCTCTCGCACCGTTACACCTGTTTTAAAATTGTAAATGAGTGCATAACTAAATACTTCAGATCTGTGATTACAAATTAATGAATTGTCGAGAAATGCTAATATACATTGTTCGCGCACGGTTTATTTCCAACTCTAGTAAGCAGCCTAGTCCTTGGCGGCGCAAGTCCTCTCAACTACGGAAATGTCTTAGGACAAGCTGCCTAGGTCGCAGTGATCAATCACTCCCCTGAGAGCTCAAATGAACTCACCTTCGACTTTGTGTGCCAGAAATAGTAATTCAGCTTAATCAAAGATGACGTCATTGCTGCTGCCCACTATCTCTGTTGCTATACATTAACAGAACGTTCTCTTTAAATTCTTTTTCTAAAGACGTTGTAGTTTCCTGTTTTTAGTTCTCTGTAATTTTACGTCAGAAACTGGATAAATGATTTCCAAGATTTTCGTATGTATTTTCGGGAAAATATTTTTTACAGTATGAGCAGACATTTCTCGTTCTGTTTAATGGTGGTTAAATTACATATGCGTCTGGCTTTTTTTTTTTTTTTTGGCAAGCTACGCAAATTGGCTTTTCATCTGTTCTAAAAAAAAAATACTTTGGAGCATTTTTTCTTAGTACAATATTTTGCTAGCCGGATAAAATATTTCGACGGAGTAGTTTGGAGACTCTTGATTTAAAAAGCGAAAGGAACAACTCTGAGCTTCCTTCCGGAGTCGGAAAATCGTTTGGAATAGAAATTCATCTATGTGAAAAAAAAATCCTTTTTTTACTACAGTTACTTTTTTTATGGAAGCGATAGTATTCTGAAATATGTGTTTTTCTAAAACAAAATAGCTCCATTTGAAACATTTCCTTACAAACTATTGAATGGACGCTTCTTATCTGATCCCATTCAGTACGTTAACAGTAAAATATTGTAGCTTTTAAGGAAATGTTCAAGGCTGGATAGGAAAAAAAACTACTTTTATGCTAAGCTCGAAAACGGATGTTTGTTAAATATTCATATTTGTTTCTATTTCAGCTTAAATACGTATCGTAGACTCTGCACAGAGAGAAAATACCACTAGGAGAACTATATCACGTGTTTTTAAAATTACGATTAGGAAAATGCATTAAAAGGAAGTTTTCTTATTCTATTAGTATAATTTTCACACCTAAGCTTTGGTATTAATTGCCCAATTTAACAGAATACTGCAATAACTAGTATTTCCCATAAAGATGGAACAGCAGAGAGGACTTATAATTTCCATGTCCTCATTTCATAATTTTCATTTAAAAGAAAATTTATTAAATTTTCATGGAGTATTCCTCTCACTGTAAAGAATTAAGTAATCCTTAAAAAAAAGAGATATTTTTAATGTTGAATAGTATGCTTCATTGTACATTCTATAAATAATACATACTTGTCTGCATATCTTTATTAATTATCTGGAAGATTTTTGTTTTTGAAAAATAAAGAGACAATACTCAAATAATTAATAGGAGATACACTTAAAAAAAATTTGCCCTAAAATACGCAAGAGTCCCCTGAAAATCATTTATCTGCAGTCTGACGTTAAATTACACAGCCTTAAAAACAAGAAACTACAAAGTATTTGGGAAGAAAATTGCAGAGAACACTCTGTAAATTGAAAGCAACGGATAATGTATCGCAGAAGTGGCGTTATCTGCGAGTTCGGTTGAGCCACGCATCCACGGCTCCTGTACCTCCGGCCAGTGCTTGGTGGCTCGCTAGAGCTGAAATTAAATTGTGATACAACAACATATTATACATTTCTAGACAATTTTTAAACTGGTAATTACAAATCTCAAGTACAGTGAAACCTCCTTTAAGGGACACCTCCGAAAATTGACACCTCTTATTAAGGGACACTTTTTCTGGTCCCAGTCCCTTTGAATCGTCACCTGCGAGATTGGACAAGGCCTGAGCGCTGGAGGAATGAGTCATGCCGAGCAGACCTTCACTCACTGGCCGAAATGATTACATCGCGAAGAAACAGTGTACTGATTAATCGTCTTAATCCATGTTATAGCGTTAGTTCGTTGCAAATTTTAACATAAAAGGAATTAAAAATTATTTAAATCATGAAATATTTAAAATTATATATATATATTGGGTGTGCATTTATGTATTATTGAATAACTGATAAGAGTTTTTGAGAACACTTCAGTGCAAACGTTACAAAGTAACATGCAACAGTTAAAAATAAATAAAATATCTTTATTTTATATCCATTAAAAATATATACATTGAGATATACATATATGTATGCATATATATACACATACACAGCCTGTCATCTATTTTCAGAATGGTATAACCTTCATACTTCAGACAATACATTATATTTAGTAATATTTGGATTTTGGCAATTAATAAAAGATTGTTTAGAAACTTATTTTCAAGCAGCTTATTTTTCATCATAGCACATTAAAGAAATCTTTATTTTGCAGTAAGACGACAGCCAACTGTCATATAAAACAGAAGAAACTTCTGCACATAAGTTAAAACAAAATATCTATGAATCAAAAGCTGGGTTCATGATTTATTTTTTTTACTATGAACTGCAATATGAATTGTTTAATAAATTACGCGTTGATGTTAAGACATCTGAAGAGTAAGAATAATACAGCAAATTAAAAAAAATAATAATTATTATTAGTTCTTAAGCAATGAAATATGTAATACACACACACAAGGGATCTATGTAATTTTGCTTGAAATAGAGGTTGTAAATGGAACGCATTTTATGTTTAAAACTATACTTTCAAACATTTAAATCAATTTATAGAACATTTTTTGGTAGGAACGATTTAAATCAAGCTGATTTAAATCAACAAACCCTGATCAAAAGTCAACAAACTTAAAATCAATGGTAATGTAATATCAAAAGTATCATTAGAAGATAGAAAGTTAAATGCAAAGTTTTAAGTTCTTTACAATTGTACAACTAGAGTAATTTGTAATAATTATTGCAATAAACAGAAGTATAAGTTTGTAATTTAATATTTTTAATAACCAACTTAAAATATTTTAAAATTAAAATATAAAATTAATGTAAAAATTAATTTCATTCAAAAATATTTCATTCAAAAATAAGTAAAGTTCATTTTTCTAAAGTTTGCAATTTACGCTTTTTTGGAATGTTTTTTGGAATATCATTTTTTTCACGACAATAGTTGTTTAAGAGAATGTTTGTGGTTCTCCACACAATGCGTTTTATAATTTCTTGACTGGAATGACCTGATCTACAATTATCAGCATCACTAAAAATTTCATCTTCACTTATGATTGCTAATGCCTGCTCAGACATAAAAAAGCGCTGATTTGAAACTTTTAAAAAACTGCTCTCATGCTCTTTAGATAAAAGTTTCTGGCCTACTATATAAGTGAAACAAACAATTTTACCACATTGGCATTAGGAAATTTTAACCCTCCCCTGTCTAAATTTGTTATATGGTTAAAAGTATCGTTAATCTCTAAATTCCTATCCATTGTGAGTTGTTCTTCACAATACTCACACTTTAAGATTTTACAAATAGTGTAAACACAGTATCCTGCAATATAAATTAATAGAGGTAACTTAGGATCAATGTTGTTAAAATCTTGTTCACTTACTGATACCACTGCAGACAGAGGATTTGAAAAAGCAGTACTTTCAGTTTCTGGTGTATTTACAGTAAATTTGGTCACTTCAATGTCACCAAATTCTGCCGACTTCAGTGTAAGAGGCAAATAATTTTGTAGCCTAAGTTTTGCTTCAGACTCGAAGAGTTGCCTCACTGAAATATTATATTGAGAGCCAGACAACATCCTGTACTTGCCAAATCTCTCCTCTAAGGAATCCGTCTGTACTTTGCCAGTTAATAAATATTTCATTTTCAGCTTTTCAAAGCAATAAGTTGACAGTTCCAAAAGTGCACTTCTGGTTTGAACGAGTGCTCTATGTGTTTCGGAAGTCAACTTACCAGTGGCAGGATTACTGTCTTGCCAAATATTCATCCAATCAATAAGTTGCTTTAGGAAAACTCTTTTTCATCATCAGGTGAAGTAGTTAGAGGTTCCATCAGAACATTTTTCAACCTCTTGCCCTTGTTAGGAGTTTTCACATTTACGACAGACCACCATTTCAGAATTAAAGCAATATATTCTGCAGTTGGCTCACAATAATTCAAGTTGTGTTTTTTTCCAAACTCATTAAGAGCTGTAATGACATGCTCATTGAAGACTTGTAAAACAAGCTTCACATTCTGGCGTTCCAGATTCGTCGGATTTAATGCCTTTAAACTCAGTCCGTAACCAAATTTCACTATATTAGTGTGCTCCAAAGCGTGCAAATCTTTCAATGTTTTAAAACTTGCCATCTCTAATTTTGTAATAATATGGGATTTTGCAAGATCAAAACGTGGATAAAACATGTACTGTCCGTCATTCTTTTGGTTCAGCCAGTTCTTTCGAATGTTCTTGAAAATATGGACAGCATCTATGACATAGAATAGAGGCCTCTCCGAATCTGCAGGATGATTGTATTTTGTCAAGAGTTGTGGTGTGTTGGAAAAGAACATCATTGCTTTTCTGTTTATCGAGTTGTTATCACTCACAACTGCCACTACTTTGAATCCAATTTCCTCAAGGCCAAGAACCACCTTTTTAATTACTTTATGCAGTGTTTCTGCAGCTAAAGTCTTGACAGGAAGTACAAATACAACCTCCTTATAGCTTGACGTTAAGCTTTGTACCATGAAAGAATGAGCACTTGTCGCAGCTGCTGTACTGTCAAAAGCAGCCCCAACAACATTCCCTCCTTTGAAATCGAAATAAGGTTTCAAGTGAATTTCATCCATCATTAGCGTGACTACTTTATCTTGAGCATTTAAATGCTTAAACTTTTCTTTGATGTATTTAAGGAAGTTTTCATCCAGCTGCTCACCTTGAGGGCTTGCATTAAAGCTTGATATTATCCTTCTTATAGTTGTTGGATGAGGTAAAGTTACAGTTTCGGAGCTTCGAAGAAACTTGTATGCATGAGGTGATATGGAATAGATCAGAGTAGAAAATATGATAAGTTGAGGCGAATATCTAAGTTGTTGTTTTTAATATTTCAGTAGTGATATTTGCTCTTTTAAGAACTGTGCTTTTTCTTAGAAGTTTTCATCATTAAAGTTATCCAAGAGAGTCTCTATGAGATCAAAATGAAAGTCCTTTTTCTTAACTTTCTCCTCTGACAAAGCTTCAACATAATCCAGAAGAACTGAAATGTCTTTCAAGCTGTTTGTTAATTTTGGAAGTTGAACTTTGTCGCAAGTTTTAAAATCCACAGATTCAAAAAAAGCTTTCAAATTAAGACTCTTGGTGATTAACACAGATGAAGTGATAGAAGGCACAGCAGAAGAGTTTATATGAGCAAAAATTGTAAATTCTTCCTTGCATATGACTGTCCAAAAAGGAGATATTTTGAATGTTTTCAAACTGTTCACAAACTCATGATAATCAGAAAAACTGTTACGCTCATCGTCGGCTTTTTTATTCTCTTTGCTGATCTTAATAGCTAACTGCAGATGCTCATTTTCTAGTCGAAGACTTCTTTCAGCAGGAGATTCTCTTTCTTGTCCGGTTCCAGTATCTGAGAGATAGGATGGACATCCAGGCAGTATTGAAGGTACTGCACCTTTCCTTAAACGTGGATGGCGTAAACTTGCAGTTAATAGTTCACCAGTTTTGCTGCAATAAATAGATGTTTCTTTCTCAATATCAGAATCCTGAAAATGTAGTTGGCAAACCTATAAAAAAATTCAGAATTTAGTTACATCTTATAAGAACATATATATATAAAAAATTACACAGTCGGATACTGGATAGTTGCCGAATATCCATTTCATCCCTATACATAACATACTTTAATATTTATAAGTAAATTGAAGAAGAGTTTCTTTTAAGAACATTGTTAAGTGATTTTTTAAAGAGAAAAACAAAGAATTTTTACAAAGATAAGAAATTTATTAGAAAATTTGCTCTTTATTGAAAACTACTGTATTTAATTGACAAGGTAAACAATGTTTCGATACTTAAAGCTAACCATAACACATTCTCAAATCCAAAAATTTCAATATTTTCCAAATATAATTTAACATATTCTTCTGCTTAGTTCTTCAATTGTATATAGCTCTTCGTTATCAATATAATATATATACATATAGGGTTGTCTTCGAAAAAAATCCTAAGCAAAAGTAAGTCTAACTACATGATTTCAACAAAGCTCCAAAGAAATAATATATTACTGACATCACTGATGCCATTGATTATATATCCATTTATAAGTTATAAATTGTAATACTAAAATATTGAAGCTTTAAATTTAGCAGTGTTGAAATAGAATTCTCTGTCAAGGCAATTTAATTTAAAATATTTCTTTATGGGTATACAAAGCTTCTAACAAATTTACAGAGTTTTAAATCTTTCAACTTAATGACAAAGTAAAAATTTAAAAACAAAGCTAAAAGTTTAAAAAAAAAAAGATTAATTTTACAACAATTGTGATCCTTTACATTACTTGGGGATCATTCATAAATGATGTCACGCTTCGAGGGGGAGGGGGGCTCGTGAATTGTGACAAAATATGACAAGGGGAGGGGAGGGGGTAGCAAGAAGTGTGACAACATGCATTATGCAAAATAGCGTGACATGTGACAAAGGGTGGGGGAGGGGGTCAAATGTATGGGAAAAAAAGCTTGACGTCATTTATGAACGGCCCCTTAGCTTAATAGCAACTGATATTTTCTGCTGCAAATATATGTATTGACAAAATCTAAAATGCTCTGTTTTAACTACAATTGAAAAAATTTCAATTATCTGATTTTAACATTTTGACGGTAACAAAATATGATATGTTATGCCTTTGCATTATTAAAATTTTAAATGATATAAATTGAAAAACAACTATCAATTCAAGAAAAGTAATTACTTGTGTAAAATTTTAATTAATTTTTTGAAAAACTTAAGGGAAGTTTCTATTTATCAATGTAACAGTAGTTTATTCATGAATATTAAATTACGTAGGATTTGTGTTTTTACAATGATTAAAGTTAAAAAACTTGTAGTAGCCATAACTCAAATACAATTACTATTGGGTCATTGCATAGCTTTCGACTTCACATCTTAGAGAAGTAATTTTTCAAAAATATTAAATCGTATACATAATTTTAAAGGTTAACGAATTGATTCATATTTATTCGTTTTCAATATGCAAAATTGCAAATATTTTGTTTTGAATGGCATTTCTAATGAAATTAATATTTATTAAAAGATTTATTACAGTTTTTGTTTTTCACCAGATGTCCCATGTGTAACAAAAGTAATTTTAACTAGTACTCATTAATGAGAATTTTAAAAAATAATTTTGATACGTATTAAAAGAATGCATATTTATGTATCAATTATTAAAATATCATTACATGAAAAGTTTCATAAATTCGGTTCATAAAAAGTCAAAAAGCACTTCAGTAAAAAATGTTTTTTTTATTGTAATTTCCGTTTGTGGCACTTTTATAATTTTTATAAACAAAAACAACTTTTGCCTTCCAGTAGAAATTTTATATTAATGTTAATCAAGAGGCATGAAGATAGATATTTGAAGTATTGTTCACTATTTTTTTAGTTAAAAACCTTGCAAATATTGCATAATTTTTCTATAAAACGTTACCAACGGCGCAATGAATGCTATGGAATGACCCAATTATTTCCGCTATATAACATTATAATACAAGCTTTATTACTTCAAGATAAATTTAAAATACTCACACAAGATGATTTGCTTGGGGCATAGTCTTTTCGATGAATCGCTCGTAACCACTTTTCTTTTAGTTCCGCTTCCGATGGAAACTTAAACACTGAAACCTTAGTATTGCTACTATCGTAATTGCCTTTGCAATTAGGCACGCAGCACCTCGACGGCATGTTCGAACTACACACCAAACATAAATAACAATAGTAGAAAAGAAATGAAGCAATAAAAACACAACAACAAAAACTTTAAAACAACGAAAACTTAAGCACAAGACTGATAAATCGATCTTCAAATTCGCACAAGGACAAGATGGCTAGCTTCCCAAACAAGAGTAAACAAACAACAACAGTTTAGTCCGCGTCGGCAGGTCTGCTGTGGATGACTCATGCATCTTCCCCGGAGAAGCTGCTCAGGCCTTGACCAATCTCGGTGGTGACGTTTGAATGGGGACCGCACTGTATTTACCTCTGAATAAGTGACACTCTATTTAAGGGACACTCACAAGAGAAAAATTTCTAAAATTCAAGTTATATAGACAAGAAAAAATTACTGGAAATTGAAGGGTTTTTTTTCTCTGAAAATTAACTTCTGAAAGTACTAGTCTGAGTCCTAGAAGCATGACCAAAGAAACAAATGCATTTTAAAGTGCTAGCCAAAACCTACTTGTAAAGGCTTTGTACTCTCTTGTACTATGGAATACATGTATGCTCAGCATTAACAGACAGTACCGGGCTTCCAACAAGTTTTTGATCCAAGGATTGGAAAAAGTACATGAAACTGTATTGCCCGAATTTCGTACTTTAAAACAAACCTATCTCATAGATTACTTCAAATACATTTCTGTAAGCTGCAAAACTTTGCCAATACGACATTTATGCTAAAATTTTAGTTTTTTTATGAAAAAACTTTAAATTTCAATAATTTCAACTTATTATTTGTATGCATGAAACATTTTCAGTATTTAAGCTTAGATAGTAACACATGTTTATTATTAAAAAGTTGAACCAAATTAATACACTATACGTGTATGCATCAATTTATGAACCTCCGAGGAAGGGACACCCCTATTTAAGGGGCAAAATTTCCACCAGTCCTCTTAGTGTCCCTTATTGAGAGGTTTTACTGTATTTATTTATGCATTTGTTTACAACTTGTAAAACTGGTAGTCGCCGTTCTCAAGTGTTCAGTTTTACGAAACTTAACACTTTACTGAGCGGTAGCGGTTCGAACATTCTATGCCCTTTCACCGCAAGCAAACGTCGAATAATCGACGGCCGGTCGGTATGTGCTGAGAACAAAACGTCGATTAATCGACGAATGTCGGTAAGCGCTGGGGAGCAAACGTCGAATAATATCGACGGCCGGTCGGTATGCGCTGAGAACAAAACGTCGATTAATCGACGGCCGGTCGGTAAAGTGTTAACAGAGCTATCTCTGTAACTGTACAGAGTGGGGAGAGAAAGAGTTTTATTAAGAAACTGCTATCATGAAACTGGATTATTTGATTTTAAAGCAAGTTCTTCGTAAATTTAAAGAAGCACCCAGTTTCCCTTCTGTACTTTTACAGACATTTTTTACAGTGTAAGATACAGCATGCAAAATTCTTTTGGAATTTTAATTGATTAACGTATTGCTCAGTTTTCAGTCACAATGCACATAAATTTGCTCTTTTAACGTGCAGCTGGGATCGCAAAAAATCGTTTTAAAAAGTTATCTTCTTTAAGAAAATATTTTATGCAACATATATGGCGAAAAGTTCTTTCTATCCATAATCTTTTAAAACCGAAAAAAAAAAATTCTATTTCTTCACATAAAATTGAATTTAATGAAAAAAACGTCTGAAGGTTATGAGCGTGAGTGGTAGAGGTTTCTGTCCCTGAAAGAGAAATTCGCTAAAAATTTTGTGATGCCAAATTAATGATGATAAATACAAAAAAAAATTAAGTTTAAGAAAACTGGAAAAATACGGCTGGACTTTAAGAGGTCCAGAGTCAAAATGGGCCCGGAGATGTTAAAGTTAGACCTTTTAGGTGAGTTAAGCATTACTTGATTTTCATATTACAAACCACACTAATGTTGAATTTTTACAATGATTGCACAAAAACCTTTACTTGATAAAGGAAAATAATTTTCCTTTTTTAATTCAGCGTGAAAAAAATCATGAAGTTAAAAGTCAATAAAGTCTCTGGGTAAGTATTTTTTTTTCCTTCTTTTTTTCTTCTTTATAGACCAGTGTTATTTTTAGATTCAGAACTGAGAAAAATAAGAATTAAAAACTCCTATAGGGTTGTTGAATATGAAAGAAAATAATTTCTTGACTAGGTGAAGATGTATCTTGGTTGACGGAAAAAATATCCTTTCCTCTTACTTTTAAGAACTTTTTATTTATTTAGTTTTAGTTGTTGTCTTCTTTTTATTTGAACTACCAATTAACCCGAAACATTACCTTGTAGGTCTTCTGCCACCCTGCTTTTTTAATAACATACTCTTAGTTTTTTTATGAGCAGATACGATACAATCCTTTAAATTAAAAAACTGTAATAATAAATACGTAGAAAATTCTGTTTTTCTGTGGATAATCCGATTCTTGATCCAACAAATTGAACGAAACATTCTTCAACAAAAATCAACAAGTTTAAAATTTTCATCTTCTTATAGCTGTTAAAAAATAAATCACGTAACTTTAATGTCACTATATTTTGGCAATCTGCTTCGTTGCTATTCTATTTTAATTGAAATCTGTCAAGTAATTCTTGAGAGCATTTTATAAGATGACAGATGTTCATTACACCTTTCAGAAACTAGAGTTCTTACACGCGAAAGAATTTTTCTTACTTTAAAGAAGAAAGTAAAAGACATGTGAGCACCTTGAAGTGGTAGACAGGGCGAAATATTAGGTGTCATTCGTTGTACCGCTTTAATGATCCTGAACTTTTTGAAACGTCTTTATTTGAATAAAATTTATGCTTCATTTGAAATATAATATTTTTACGTAAATTTGCAAAGAAGATATTGTAAAAATTTAAAAGAAGATAGAAGATATATTACTACTTAATTTATATAGTGGGCACATAAAGCTTTTTTATTTTTTTGCGATTCTTTGCATCTACAAATTCCAAATCAATAAGATTTTTTTATTCAAGCAAAATAAAAACTCTTTTTTTTCTACATGCAAGGATGTAAAATATGGATTGTTTTTAAAAATTAATCTTTAGTGCATGTTATAATGCAAAAGTTTTTTTTAGTAGATTAAGTTGTTCATTAAAATAAAAATCACTAGAAAATTGGAAAAAAATATTGGAAAAGAATTTTGATAGTTTAATTTAGCATAAGTTTTGAATGTATTTTCTTTTGTACACCACAATAATCTAAGTAGATAATTTAATTTAACAACTTTCCACAGACACTTTATTAATTTTACATTACTATTCAGATACGTGTTTCATTAACATAAATATTTATATACAATAAAAAACCTAAATATAAAGCTATTCATACGTACTTCTAAAAAATGATAAATATAAGACTTCCATTTTTCAATTGCAGAATTCTTAATTACCTGAAAACACTTAAAGCAACAAAAACTGGAAGTATTTTAAAGTTAAATTATTTCAATGATGGATTTATAAGTGCTTTTCTTGGATTTATTACTTTGTATTTTTAACATTCAACTTGAAACAATTCTGAGAGAATATTTAACTCAAACTTAATTGATTTGTTTTTTGAAAAAGGAATTCCATTATCTAAAGCAGTAAACAATTAATTAAAAAATATTTGTTGATAAATAGCTGGTTAAACTTAATTATCAACCAATTCTTTTAATTGAATATAAACAAAAGTGGTGAAACATTGTTTTATTTCTATGCGGTAAGGAAATATCGATTCGAATAAGGTAATTTTTTAGATTATTTCTCAAATGTTAATTTTATTTGTGAGAAAAAAATAAAGCGTCAACGAACATAGTGTTTTTTCCAGATCTCACAATTTGAGACCAGGTTTTACAATTAGGTGGCTTTTGTGGCTTGCAAAAAAATTTGCTGTAAAATTTTGTTTCGATAAATATCACGTCTGATAGGACAAGACAGCACTTTAATGCCACCTTAGTCTCTGTCCTGCGCTAAAACCATTAAAATAATAACTAAGGATTCAATACACGTAGTGAACATTTAGTTATGTTTTACTAAATTCTAACTTCTGAGGTTTTCAAAAGAAAGTTTTAAAATGTTTAAGTTCGGTTTTCAATGCATAATAATAAAAGCTTAAGAAAAATAGTGTAAAATTGACAGACAACAAAAATGCTGTAAATAAAAAATTTAAAGTTGAATGGAAATTCATTTTATTTATTTATTTACATTCTTGGTGCTAAAGCAGTGGCCTTACTGCTCTATTTATGCATCTGTACATTGTTTTATATGTATGACTAATTAATACAGCCCTCAATTAGTCATATAAATTCTGTAAGATCTCAAAAGTAAATTTGCCAGCCCATCCGCGATTAATCAAACAGCACACACCTGGGCAGATCATAATTTTAACAGTTGTAAACGCCTAACCTACTATTAAAACATATTTTTTGTAAATTGTTTTAGCGAACAAATACTTTACGTTTTAAAAAAACTCAAAAATTGATTAGCTTTCTCATTTTTCAAAGAAAAAACGAAACTTTCCTTCTTTAGTTTTTTTTAAAATTGTTTATGAATTAAAGTGAATAGAATTTAAATGAACAAATTAAATTGGAAAATTGAACCGTTATCAGATTTGTAAAATCTCAAAACCAAACATTACGTTTTGATTGTTGCTGAATAGCGCCTCTCAACTCGTTGGCCAAATGCCCTCTCGTGCTGCGGCAAGTGTAAAAGTAGACTTGTCAACTCAACGCGCTCTCTGTTACAGTTCTACCATCTACGAAAGCGATCTGCTGGGCAGAGTGCCAAGAAGAATCCATTCATGTTCAAGGAAGGAATTGCTGGTATGAGGAATGTTCCGTTTTTGTTCTCGTTTCAGTTCGTTTAGCATACTTGATTTTTCCGAACTTATGTTACGTGCCAGTTTATAAATTTAGCTGATTTCAACAAACAGAGAAGCAAACTTTCTAATTCGCATGCCAATAAATACACCTAAAAAAGGACTTCCCTAAAACTCGAATGGATTCGTCCTTTTCTGCCATGCGCAGAAGCGTCCAAGTGTCTGAACTTCGTGGTAGAACTGTATAAAAGTTTACTGGTCAACTCAACGCGCTCTCTGTTAGTTGTAATACTGCAGCTAACACTGTGTGCGTTCAGGACCGCAATGTCGTTAGCTGGCTACGTGCCTAGCCCTTTTATGTAGTTATGTTATTGTTCATTAAAAGTTAATTGTCTTATACATTCGTCTTCTTTAATCAATCAGCGACCTGTGGTTACTGAAATTCGTACATTTACACGACAGAAATTTACATTTCTGCTGAAGAAAAGAATGCGTTGCAGAATTGTTTTACGTTCTATTATAATAGAAAATAAATAGTTGAAAAAATTGTGCCTGCATAATTATTTTTTATACGACATTTACGAATACATATTTAATTGTTTTTATCAAACGAAGAAAAAGTTTTTGTGAAAAATCGTTAGCATTATAAAATTAAAAAAGTAACGAAATATGGAAATCATTTTTTCCCTACTTTTATAATTAAAAATGTTCGCAAAATTTTTGAAGATAAATTTTTTTAAGAACTTAGTTTCATTTACATAACTCAAGCCTGAGCAATGAAAAAGTTTAATAGATTTTTATTTGGTCGCTTATATCATGAAGTCACTAATAAAAGGAAAATGTGCTATTTTTATTCGATATGAAAAGCTAAAGCAGTTTTTTTAACTAATGAAAGACATATAGGGTTTTAGTTATTTATTAACGTTGATGCATCTCATAGAAGAAAAATTCGAGTCACGTTTTGCGTAATTTCCTAAGATAATCTTTGTCTTGAAATAAAATATGATCTTTTTTCTTTCATTGCTTATATTTTTAGAACACTGAAGGTAACGATGAATAAATGGGCGCCATTTTAAAGATATGGTGAGTGCTACTGCATTATTAATGACAATCTACAAGCTAGGTGATGAGAAAGTATGAATATTTTTTAATACATCGTTTTTATCAGATGGTAACTTTAAGAGCCTTCTCTGACAAATTGCAGAAAGTTTCTTATTTGATGGTGAAACTATCACCATAAGGTTTTATAACTTTAAAAGACAATAGTTAGAGCAGGAAGGAATTTCTCATTAAACTTTATGGGTACTTGATTGCAATGCATTAGGATTCTTAATGCTGAAACCTTATCAAAAAGTAAAATTTCAAAATGTATGCAGTTTTTTAATTTTCCTTTTTCTGAAGAAATTACTTTTTAATGGATTGTTGTAAAAGACCGTTGTTAAAAGCTTTCAGTTTATAACATTTAGGGTTGCGAAAGAAAACTGAAAATCGCCGTTGAGTACTTAAGAAACCGTCTTTTCAAGTATCCATTTTTATTTTTCGTTTATTTTTTCAAATAGTTATAAAATGCAAAACTACAGAAGCTACAATTTTAAAATGTCCTCTTTTGGTCATTTTGAAATAGACATTGAATCGATTGGTTATTAAAGTCGATTTCCTACTACTGAAAATATTGTTTTGTATTTTGTAACATAATTTAAAGATGTATGAGTAAATGCGCATGGATTAGATAGTTTTTGCCTTCTGATTTCTCGAATAATGGAATCTTCGAAGTGTATTTAAGTACATTTTCATTTTTCAGAAATGATAATTTTTCCACTAAAGTTACTTTTTTGTGCTTCAATTGCCTTTAAAGAGCTTTAATTATTTTTACGATCGGCAAGAGCAAAATTTGACTACTGTTCTGCAAATTATGACAATTGTGAAATACGGCGACAAGCATGGTTTTTAGTCCCTTCTGTTGCCCCCCCCGCCCCTCTTATAATATTTGTCTTGTTTCCTCATCATATTTCTTATATTAAGCGCTTTTATGCTAAACATTAAACTTATTAAACATAGAGATTATTTTTTAATATTGAAAGAACTTTGTCAGCAAACAAGTTTTAATGTTTTTCATTATTGTTCTCTAAATGAAGCTTAATTTCATATTCTTCGACGCATTAAACTATCGATTTTTTATTGCCATAAGGTAGGCGAACATCCAAGATATTTTTAGTTCAATATGCAATATTATATTTTTAAATTTCAACCTGTTTATGTAAAATATCATAAACAACACTTTGTACATTATGTTTAAAAAGAAATAAGTTTTTTAAATAAAAATTACACTTTTCTAGTTAAAAACTGTTATTCCTCAACACCTCCTGCACTTTATCTTTTTCTTAGTTTTACAAAACGTTTACGTCAGACGCTTCCTTAAATACCAGAAAATGCAATCAACCTCAAAAATGTAAATAAAAAACCAAAAATAAAATATTGATAGCAAAAATGTTGAGTTGTCCCCTTGCAAAACGTACCTTCTCTCCCTCCTAAATTTCATTTATCATTAATTAAATACCCTGTTATTGTACGTACATCAGATTTTAAGAGTTATATAATAAGCATTTTTGAAAAGTTTGAGTAGAATTGACGTCACAATATTTTGCTACAGCTGTTAACGTGAACAAAAACTTCGAAAATATGGTTTTGAGAAAAGCAAGCAATAAAAAATGATTTTCGTATTGAAACAGTGCATTTAACATCATTAAATTTCTTGCAGTTTGCTTAGTAGTTTATTAATTGCAGACATTTTTGTGTATTCAGAAAAAGGAAGAGTTTTTTAAAAAATTCGAAAAATGGTACTTGAATAAAAACATGGAGGTGCAAAAAACCTTTAAAATAGTCAATATCTCAATTTGGGCTCAGCTGTAGATACGACGATGTTTGTGCTTAGCATTATTTCAATTAATTCCTTTTTGAACTCTTTTCGTTTTACCGAGATTACGAGAGTTTTACATTTTTAATTATATCGTTTTTTATTCCTAATTCAACGCTATTATTTTTACCAGAAAAAATATAAAGGCCTTACGGGAAGAAGTTGTATTGCTTGGAAGTAGCTATGAAGATATTCTTTGAATGCTATTGACATTGATTTAAAAATAATAACGTGCATGAAACTAATAAATTTTCAAAGAACACTTACAATCCCTAAAAAAGACATTTGTAGGCAGAGTTGTGTGAAACCTGATCCATGTCTTCTAAAAGAAAACAAGATTCCTAGCTTGGAAAAAAAGATATCGGCAGGACAAATTGCTGCTATCTTAGTTTTCAAAGAAAACTTTGTCCAAGTAATAAAAAGGCAATAACCCAAGTCCCATCCAAGAAAATTTCCTTTATTTCATTGGTCTGGATATTTTACTTTTATCAGTTTGGGATTCACAAAATCAATGGCTAAAACAATGAAGAAATCGTGCTACTGTGTACTAAAAGGTTTTCTCCTGCCCTTTTTTTTTTTTTTTTTTTCTTTTCCTTTTTTTTTTTTTTTTTTTTAAACGTAGATTTGTGCTAAGGATAAAGCATGAATATCTCAGATTTCCTAATGAAATATGAAATGGTAAGATATATTTGTGCTGTTATAAATTGTGATTTCTTTTTTCCAAAATGAGCAAACGTAGCATGATTTGTTTCGTCAAGGATATTTTGACGTTTTCTTTTATTTATTCTTTTATTTGTTAATCTAAATACAGCGAACTTACTTAAAATATCGAAGGTTTTGTTTCTCTGTTGCAATGACAAAAAGTCCGAAAGGTAACCTCTAGTTTTTATGTTTCTTCCTTTCTTTCGAACTGTTCAATGATATTCACTCTTTTTATTTCTCCTTTGTGTTCCTTTTTTTTTCTTTTGTCCCAACCATTGATTTTTTTTAATTTAGATTTCAACAATGACACACAAGTGTGAGTGAAAAAAGTGGAGAGTTTTTTTTTTTTTTTTTTTTGTCGATGCAAGTAGTAGCACCGGGTTCCCAAATTCAGCTCGGGGGGGGGGGGGGATGCTCATATAAAAAAGGGTAAGTTAGAACAAAAATTACATTTCGGAATTTAAGATATTTTTCATAAGAGATACTTGGTGTAAATTATCAAACATTCTTATGTGAGGGGGATTTTTTCTTGCAATAGTGAATGAGTACAAACAAAGATTCGCACATGAAGTACTTCTTAATCGTGAAGATGCAAAACAAATATTGGGCTGCTCAGCACCCCCTAAACTTTTGTTGCACTTTCAAAGGTTTTGGGGTCACAAGATCTACAGCACCCCAGTTTCGGAGGAACTTGATGAAAAAGCGCTGTAACAAAATATTATTTCCTTCGAAAGAAAAAAAACTCCTACTCATTTAAAGTACATTCAATTCAGAAAAGTCTCTAAGAAAAATCACTATTTCCCCTCTTATCGTGACAGAAAGTTTTTAACAATAGATTTAAACTAATGAAAAGTAAAAATTTTGTTTCTACACCAAATTTTTAAAGAAATTTAAAAAAAAAAAAAAAAATTATTAATGTCAAAGATGAATGTATTGAAATGGTTACTTTAAAATCTAAGGAATGCTATTTGTCAGTTTTCATCGCTTTTGAAAATATTTTTATTTAACTTGCATAGATTTCGAGTTATTCTTCTGAGAGGATCTCTGCTGAAAACTAATTTTTACCATTTTCACCCACAAAAAAATTAAATAGTTTTATTTCTGTTTTTTTTTTTTTCTTTTGGAATCCTTTTTTTTATGAAATAATTGCGAACCTTCTTTTCGTAAGCTGGAATCCTATTATGCAAGGCATCAATTAAAATTTAGATTGAATTTTTAAGTACTAAGTTTTAATCGCGACATTCTTTCCTTTAGCAAAGGACATACTTTTTAATCTAGCAAATGTGCAGCTTCTTCCGATAACACCCTTTTTTTTCTACTCTACATAAGGTTTCAAATAAAAATAGGAAAAGAAAATTAATTACTCAAAATGTTCAGAAAAGTTTTTCAATGCCTCGTGGGGTTTGCGTTAAAGTTCCATCAAAGATCTCCAAATTAGGTATCGAACAAATATCATGAGAGGAAGTTAAATTTTCTTCCCAAAATCATTCATCTATGCGTAAGAGATATCTCTTTTTGGGATCGTATATCGAAATGGAGTGAATCATGGGGGACTTTTTCGAATCAGACTTCGTTTAAACGCTTTGCGTTCCACTTTGACATTTCCACATAAAGGGAATGGCGTTTTTACGTGTAGGGAGTCCCATTGGTGCATATTTCTTTCCTTGGGGAAATTTAGTTCTAGTATAATTTTTTGTATGAAGTTTGAGAAAGTAAAAATCGAAATTTCTGAGAGAAAAAATTCCAATTACTGTAATCTACGATACTATATGTATCCAAGAAATTTTAAATTGACTTTTTTTTTCTGTCAGATGCTAGAGGAGAACAGCCGTAATAAGCGTGTAGTTGGAATCGTGTAGACACATTAAATAATTGATAAAGATGAATAAAACTATTAATAACCAAGTGTAGTCAAAGATTAACAATTTTCATTAATTTTTTAATAAATACCTTGTCAGATATTTTGAGAGACGTTTACAAAGGTAATAGAGTGGGTCCAACTAAAAAGATCTCCCCTTTACAACAAAGTTAGTTTACACTGAAATACATATTAAGACGTTAGTATAGTATCAGTAAATTAGAAACCAAATTCGAAAGTAAAGCTTTCTCTTTTAACCAGCTTAAACAGAACAGGAAAAAGTTTGTCTAAAGAACAGCCACAAGAGCATCGTGAGACCGCTGTTTAACGTTGGAAACACAAAACTTTTTCTGCATTGGAAAAGATGTCCCTTGGAAGCACAAAACACGTGTGTGCAAATATTTTTGGAAGTTTCTGGAAGTCTGTGATTTCGTCATTTATAAAGAAGGCTAAACTTCTAACAAAAAAAGAGCAAGAGCTCTATATTCTTCAGAGTCTTGCGTAAATAGACTAAAATGCTATCTATGTAAATATTTACAGAAAAGGCGCAGGAGTTGAACTCCTATGAGCTCCCATACAAATAGCTCCTTGTTTATAGTTATAACGTTCCGAAACAACTCTCTCGAAGTAATAAAGTAGAACTCGCTCTTTTAGAATAAACGAACCAGCCTGGCAGATTTGACATTATTGCAAAAGAATTTTGATTGCTGTTGTCAAGGGCGGCCACTGCACTCTTTACACGCCTTAACGATTCTGAACCAAAAGGGTACGTATCCTCTTTTTAGTAAATAAAATTTATGGAAGACCTCCGAATTTTAAGATGGTTGTACTTACGAGTATTTTAATTTAAAGTTCAAAAAAAAAAAAAAAAAACGTTAAGAACATAGGAGATGAAAACTGATGTTTTCCAGTTGCTCAAATGCAGCCAGCTGGTGGAAGATCAGCCCCAACGCGCGTAAGTAATTATTACCAGAATCAAATTGTCCAGAGTCAAGATTGAATTGACCTTCACAATATTTGAAGGTAAAATAAACAACATAAGCATACTATTTTATTTTTTTCAATTTCTTCCTTTTAGTATACTTTCCCTTAAATTTTTTAAATAGATGCAAATAAATAAAAATATAAAAGAATATTTAATATCTATCAAAAATATCTCGAAAATGGTTTTAAAAATTAATTCAATACGCTGTTTTAACTAAAAAATGTACAAGAAGGCATATAAGAGTGGGAGATATGCTTTTAGATATGGCTGTTTGTTTGTCTCCTCCCTATTTCAACACATATTTCTCGCTACTGTGATTCCCTTTTACAAAAAAATGTTTGGGAAAATTGGTTATTGTTAACTTTTATTTATTAGTCATTTATCGCAATTTACAGCGAACGTCTAAAGTAAAATTATAATGAAGAGAGTAACAATATTTAAAGAAACATTTTTGCTTAAGAGGTACTCCGTAAATGTCAAGAAAATGATATGAACGACAAAATATTAAGCAAAGAAGCATTTTCAAAAGCAAATATTTTCGGAATGGCATACCTTAAGTTGAGGACGAGATTTTTTTCAAGAAGAGAAACATTGGAGTATTCATTTACATTAGTGACGCAATATTGCCATTACGCCAAGAATGTGTTACTTTTATCAGTGTATTATTTCAAGTATTACACCCAATCAGTAGAGATTTGTCAAAGTCAAAACTTTAGATCATTAATGGGTTAGAACTAGAAATATCTAAATGAAAAAATCTTAGCCGTAATCCTAAAGCAGCAATCTGATTTCAAAAGAGTTCCTGAACAAATTACTTTTCTCTACCTTTTGGAGAAAAATCCCGCAAATCATTTTTCAACGCTGTTGTTGATCTTCTTTCAAACACTTTTCCCTTCAAAAAAAGAAAAAGAAAGACACAAAAATGTGGAACAAGGCCCACATACCCTAACCACACATTGCAGCGTTACATCTGTGACAAAGAACAGCGGATTAGACCAGAAATATCTTTTCTTTTCTTTGTACTTTTTCTTCATTCGTTTCTCTTAATATTTTCTCTGCTGGTATATTTAGAAAAAAATGTATCGATAAAATTGATTTTGTATGAATCAAAGTAGAAAAAGTATTTAGTAGATGTAACTGGATATTTTCTGCGCTTGCCAATATTTCAACAATGTAAACGCATGATTTCATCGTAGAGCACAATTTCAATATTTATTAACATACTGTTTTTAAAACATGTTACGTATTTTTATGCTCTGCTTTTTGCTGTCTTATAAGATTCAGCATTTAAACACTTATTTTCGAATTTCAATGCAGAATTTCAGATACGTTATCATTAAAAATGCTCGAGTATTTTGTATTTCTTTTTAAGATCTACATAAATTTTTAAATGTACATATTTATTTATAAAGCTTATTTATGCAGCATTTACTATATTTCTTTTCTTACATATTACTTTTGATTCATTTTGAAAGTTTCTGTCAGTGTAATCCATTTTTTTTAATTTGCTAATTATTGTTTTCGGCATTGGTGTTATCATAAATGTCATTATATTTCTTTACCTTTATTTTTTCCTTCACCAGCAGGTTAATCCATCCCTTACGTGGATGGAATTGTTGTACAATGAAAAGATACTACTGATAACGATAACAGAAACAGCACATCTGATTCTGGATAAGGTAAAGCCGATAGAGGTGGCACAAATTGAAAAACATGATAAAAAAGAATGAAAATGTTTGTGGGGAACCGACATAAAAACTTTTTGAACTGTATTTCTCTGTTTCTATGCAAATGTATATTTAAATTTTTTGCGGAACGATTACTAGGTGGCGTGGTTTTGCGTTTGTAAGAACTTGTCTGTAGTTTCTGAAGAGAGCCCCTTGCAAGATTTTGTTCAGCGTTGTCCAGCCATGTGATGTGAGCAGTTCAGATTTTTGTTGTGAAAAGGTCTTCAGGATGCTTATTTATTAAAATAAATACTTGAGTTAACTTTAACAGTGGAGTTTAGTCTTAGTTCAGTTCGTAAGTGTCCGTCAAATGGAATAACCCTACCATAGTAAGACTATCGTTTCTAATTTTTTCACCTTGATCAAGTAAAAATATTTAAGAACTTTCTCGTCTGGTAGATGATTTAAAAGTTTACGAAGTGTTAGGGAATTTAAGTTAGTTTTTACACGGCTTGTGCAATGTTTTTATCTTTAAGTTATTGTTTCCTGTACCAGCAGGTTAATCCATCACTTACGTGGATGGAATTGTTGTACAATGAAAAGATACTATCGATAACGTAAATAATGTAAATAAATAATCGTATGCTGTAATTTAAAACAACAGCTGGCATAACCCCAAGAAAGCTACTTTTCGCTTCCTTCCTTATAGGGCGGGTGAGATTGCGCACATGAGTGGTTCACGCACATGGGGGATGACTTTCGATAATAAGCAGATTATATTAATAATAACAGCAAATCAACTTATCTCAAAATAAAGACAATGAAAATTAAACCCCTTACATTTAGAAAGCGAGCAATAAAAACGACCTTGTATCATACCTTCAGAGAAAAAACGTGTGAACTAGCAAGTAGACACTGTGTTTTTGTGGCTGTACAACTACCTGGAATCACGGTAGACTCACACTTTCTCTTTCCTCCAAAAATTCAAGTGCGCCATCTCACCGATCGCCCCATTTTTTACCTCACTGTTTACTGTTCGCGAACAGAACATACAATATAACAACTGTTGTGCGACGGAAATTTTCAGTTTCCACTTTATGCAAGAATTGAATGAATTTTTTTTCCAGCGCGAATGAATAGGAATAAGTACTTTTTCTCTTTGCAGTGTAAAGACTGTTGCTTTGTTTTCGTTAATTTTTTAAATAGTTGAAAATTCATAATTCAAGAACAAATTGAGATATTTTCTTCAAACATGAATGCAATGATCTATCAAAACTTTACAATTTTTGAGCTCTTATGCATTTTTGGATGGATAAATGGTAAACAGTTATTATAGGTGAAAATTTACCTTTATTAGACTACCGTTGTAAATACATATATGGAGTAATACCTTGCGCCAAATTTGCTAAATGGTTAAACTTTCAGAATCCTTGAAGATCTTGATGGAATTCCAATTATTTTTTATCGTTGCAAGTAATGCTGATTTTTTGATGAATTTTAAGACGTAAATAAAGTTTGTATAAGAAGTGTTATGGTATTATCAGATTTTGTAGATTTCCAAAAGATTTTTCAATATTGGCCACTAGAATAGTTTTTAAGTCTCATGAAGAATGAATTTCTAAAAAACAGCAACTACTTAAAATTAAGCACTTTAACGTAAATAAAACAAATGAGTTTCTGAATTAAAATGCAAACCTTTCTGCTACAAAGTAAAATTTAAAAATCAATGTAAAATTATGAACAAAATTTGCAAAAACTGCAGACACGTGTTTCCAGGTTACAAGGATCGCCTTTTTCAGCTGGATATTTTTCATCTGGAAGCACGTCCCTCTTTTGCAATGAAGTACACAAGAGTGTCGAGGTTCAACATGAAAAATATCCAGCTGAAAAAGGGGTTCATAGTAACCTCGAAACACGTGTCTGCAATTTTTGCAACTTTGGGATCATTCATAAATGATGTCAGGCTTCGAGGGGGGTGAGGGGTTCGTGAAATTGTGACAAATCGTGAGAAGGGAAGTGGAGGGGGTAACAAGAAGATTATGCAACACAGCGTGACATGTGAAAAAGGGGGTAGGGCGTCCGTTGAAGTCGGACATTTTGTGACAATGGAGAGGAGGGGGTCAAATATATGGGGAAAAAGCGTGACATCCTTTATGAACGGTCCCTTTTGCGATTAATTTTACATTGATTTTTAATTTTTTTAACAAAAGTCATTATTTAAAGTGCTCTTAACGATGCTTTGATTCATTGAAAGCTGTTTTTTCTTCCTTCTCCCCCAAACTACATCTAACAAGGCATCTAGCAATGGTTTTAATTGTTGATACGGCAGGTGTGGGAATTATTCCCAGAGTCACTAAGTATTTTTAAAGACTATGAAATAAAGTAAAATGCATATTAATTTCAGATTTTTGCGAAAATTTCAGCATTATGAATCTTTTTCATTTAGAATGTCTGATGTTTCTACAAATATGAAACAAGTGCTTTTAATGAAGCTTACGTTTTCCGTTAGAGCTAGTCTATATTTTGGCAGCGACAGCTGTTTATATAGAATCAAATAAATTCTGAAAAGATTTTTTCTCACAGTTTTTGGGGCACTGTGACATTCTGGTTCATAGAAATGATGACACAATGAAAGCAAGAGTGAAACCCGGAAATCAACAGAAAAGCGGACGAAGGGATATGATCATCATTGTATGCTATTCAGATTTATGAAATGTAAACATCATTTAAAAGTAACACGTTTAATTCCACGGAATTATACGGTAATCACTGCAATGTTGCATGGGATATTTAGCTTTAGATAAATGGTGAACAAGTGTACTTCAAAAAAAAAAGACATCGTTTGTTAAAAAAATTATTATGCTTCTCTTTATTAGGAAATAAAAAATATCATGATTATGAGTTTTATAAACAAACAAATGTAAATCTTCCGTAGCAATTCTATGTCGAGATCTTTTGGTAAAGCCTAGTTACTGAATTCAACGATGGATTGGTGCGACAGAAGTTTTTACAAGAAGCCGCACTATATACATATATATATTATATATATACCGGCAACGCTCTTTATAACGACCACACATTATAAAGACCATTCCATTATAACGACCAGTGGTAAAAGTCCAAACTTTATCCCAATGAACTCTATGTAAATTTGCTTTCGGTATAGCGACCTTTCTGAGTCTTCTAATCCAATACAGTGACCGTACCAGGTGTCATGTCAACTAAAGTTCTGCTTCCTGAAATGTGAATGTAATTTGTTCTCCTATATTTGCTACTTTAAAATCTGTTTAATATTTTGTTATAATATTTTGCTCTGATAATTTTTTTTAAATTCCAATGATCAAAAAAGTAATTTAGTTGGAATCTTTTAAAAACTACCAATTTTACTGGAAATACTGAATATGCATGATGCATGTATATTTTTTGTAGAAAATTCCACCTCTTATAGCGACCACTCGTTATAAAGACCATTTTCCGTGGGACGCAGATGGTCGTTATATCGAGCGTCGACTGTATATATATATATATATATATATATATATATATACATAGTGCGGCTTTTGTGAAGTTTCCGAAAAACCGTCGCCATTTTTAAGGTGATTTCCTACAATTTCTACACATTGTTCGATTGTGCTGCTTTCCATAATTCAACCTGAATATTTAAGAATGAAAGCAATTTTATCTGACTAGTGGTACCCGCATCTCCCCCCCCCCCCCCGAAAAACCTTGCTATTTAAGATCAGTAAAAAAAAAAGCTCCTGCTATTCGCAATCGAAGCAAGCTCGCTTTGCTCGCTTATTTGGCACTACAATATTTTAATCTAGCTTGATCACTATCACAGAAAAAATTATAAATGTATTTTGGCATCGTAACAGCGTTTTGTATATTTATTGCTGGATTTAAGGTTTTGTCTCCAATATAGGGGTTGACAAAAAAATTTCTGTCATAATTCCGCAGTCATGCAGAAATTTTTATCTCACCTTGGGAGTTCTCCCTGGTAGTTGTTTACATCTCATTGCGTTTCTGGGCAAATTATAGGTAACTAGTCGACCCGTGCGGAATTCCGCATTTTATGCAATGAATATTTAATTTATTAAATAATTTTAATAGCATATTTTCAACTATTTTTTAATTTAATGCTTGAAAATAAAAACACTAAAAAAATATAAAAGAGCTCTTTTTAAATTTTGTTTATCAAAAATCAACGATCCAGCAGAGCAATTAATTGGAGAAAACGTAAACGAAATGCGGGTCTCGAACCATGGGTGTTGGGTATACCAGCCTTGCGCTCCTAACCACTCGTGCACTCGGCCTCTAACCAGCAAACACAACACCAACTTGGCATCCATTTAAAGACCTCTTCTTAAATGATTTTAAACTTCAAATTTAGAAAGTCGGTACATTTTTAGCCCACATGTTGCTTTTTCCGGTGTAGCGGTTAAGGAAAGCTTTAAAGTGGTGTCTCATTCATGAAATTTGATATGAAGGTTAACATTTCTTTAAAAAACCTTGTGCAGTATTTTAATTCGTTTAAAAAAAAGAATGATCAAAATAATAAAAAAAGAAATTAATTAATTGAAAATCGGCTTCTCCTCAAAATGATAAAAACCACCAAGAAATAAATTTTAATTCGTTAAAAAATAATCAAAATCCAAAAAAATAAATTAATTAATTAATTAAAAATCGGCTGCTCCTCAAAATGATAAAAACCGCCAAGAAAAATAATTTTTATTCGTTAAAAAAGAAGAGGATCATAAGCCAGTCGGCATGGTAACAATTCAAATAAAATTAAAGTTAATTACCGTGAAAAAATAATTTCGAACTACAGAGAAAAACGCTCATAATTTCTTTTCTAGTTAATTTAGAGACTTCGAATTTTAGCACATCGCAGGAAACTCTTTCTGAAGTAGTTTTTTATGCGCTTTTCAATGGTATTAAGCTCGAAAGGCTGCGACAATTTCTTCCCATAGAAAACGATTACTTTATGTAATTTTCGGAATTCGGTATATTTTTTTTGTACATTTCCGTATAATTGTATATTGTATATTTTTCCGGTGTAGCGGTTAAGTAAAGCTTTAAAATGATACCTCATTCATGAAATTTGATGAAGTTTTAAGGAAGTTATGGCGTACCGACCAAAAAAAAGGCTTTGAGAAATAATATATGAAAAGATTATAGGGTAAACGCAATACCCTTTTTTTTTTCGCCAAATATCGCCAAATGTAAGTAAAGCAATTTCATTAGATCTAAAAAGCATGCGCTGATTTTCTTTCATAAAAACATTTATTAACAGTCACTTACTCACATATTTTATTTTCCTTTCATTGTGACGAAAAGTGTTCGGTAAAACGATTAAAACATGAAACTTACCTTCTTGGGAAGAAGATGCGACAATTTTGCTACAAAAAAGGGAAATTTACCGAAAATACGATATTGTCCTAATGATCATGAAATGAAACTTTTATTAAATTAACCTTATTAAACTAAGAATTATATTCAACAACAAAGTGCACACAACTATTAAATTTATGTTGGCGACATTTCTAAAATCGTTAAGGTAGGGCGTTTAACCGATAGGTACCAAATTACATTCTAGCCATTGCAACAAATTCATTTCAAAATAATACTTGAAAAGCAGCAATCAGTGATGTTTTCGTTCATACATCAACCGGGAATAATATCGAATCTGTAGACGCTGATAGGATTGAAATTTTATAAACAAACGGAGTGTTGCCAACCGGGAAAAAGTAATAGAGTCTCTCGTTCCACTACGCATTAGCGTTTTATATAGTATAGAGATTCTGTCACCAATAAAATGGCAGTAAAATCGAAGTTTCAGGCCATGTTGAGAAAACCTTTATTGGTATGGTTGTAATACAGTATGGTTGTAATGCAGTATGGTTGCAATTCAAGTTAATGCCTCAAACAATATGTTCCCATTTTTGCTACGCGATAGAACGTCGAACATGCAACCGGATCTACGCGACCATATCTACGCGAGAACAAGGGCTTTTCTCTTCAGGTTCCACCACGTTAACTCTCCTGTTTGTACTTGTGACCAAACTCAAATACAAAATATTGAACATTTGCTTTTCCACTGTCCTCTGCTTGACTTCTAGAGGCATGAACTTTTTAAATTTTTTCTTAAAAGTGGACTGCCATGACCCCCATGTTTTGACTTTTTGCTCCAACCTGACTGTTTACCCATTTTTATAAGCTTTGTTGAGAAAATCCCTTTTTGAATCGTTCATGAAACTTTTAGATTTATTTATTTATTTGTTTATTTAATTATAATTTCTTAATATATATATTTTTTATACAATTATTTTCTGATTATCTGTTAATTTGTTTTATGCTTTAATAACTGATGTTCATCCTAGTCTTGGTTGTTTTTTTTTTCCTTGTAATTTCGTGTGTTATATAATAAGATGTCCTTTGCTTTTGTGCACTTGGATTAATCTGCTTTTGTTGAATTTATTTGTTTTCGTTTGTGTATACATGTTGTATGGCTTTTGCCATGGTGCATGTTGTATATTGATTTAGTAATTAAAAAAATGCAACCGGAATAGAAATTAGTGGATTCTACCTTCTGTCTCCAGTAAAATGTCAGATTAGGTCAACAGGACAATCTATTTGATAAATTCACATTTAGGGATAAAATGCGAGTAATTGACGCCCCGAAAACAATAAAGCGTAAGCTTTTCAAGCATTTGTAAAGAAAGTTTAATATATTTTATTTCATTCTAAAAGAAAAGAAACTACTTCGAAAGACATTACCCATGAGGGAGAATTACTGTTATTTTCAAACTAACAGCGTGTATTTTGTCTGTCGAGTGTCATTGCTCAATAAACATATTACGGTTCTCTGAGTGAAAGTAACTTTCAATGACGAAAAAAAAAGACAATGAGTCAACATGAGGCCGTGGTTATTAAATTATACTATGCCAATGACGAGTACTTGAAAACTGCAACGAATTAATCATTGCTGTTGCCTCAGGTGTGCGTACATCCTATGAACTCACAACGTTTAAAAAGTTGCCGAAGAAATTTCACTAAATTAATAACTTACTTATACCCTCATCTTATTTATTCAGGGGCTAAACCAGAAGGGGTAGCGGCAAACACTCCAGAACCCTTGACTTTGAAAACTTATTTGCTAGTTCTAGTATGATAATATCTGTACATGTAAGGTTTATTATGAGCCTTCTCCAAGAAAAGAAATCTAGCTGTTGCTTTGTCCTTATTTTTCTTATTTATTCTAATATCGTTTAGCAATACATCAGTAAAAAATAACAGTACCTCCTAATTTAAGGCAAATTTGATAAATAAATTAAAATACAAGCACCTTTCCCTTACAAACCTGCAAAATCAGAAGTAATTGAACAAAAAATTGGCTCTGTAATTCCCAAATAATTACTTTCTTATAAAAGCGTTTTCCAGAATAAATTTTCAAGAAAGTGATATCGTTCTGGTATACAGAATGTAAGGAAAACTTCTTTTGGGAGAACAGGGAAACCCCAAGTCGATACAAAGGAGAGTTGAGTGGTATTTCTTGCTTAAACTTCTTCTATCGAAGTCCCATAAGGAGAAGTAATCACAGTCTCATCATGATAAAACGTTTTTATTCTTTAGCTGAGCGTTTCTCTTCAAAACTACTCATGACACGTAAAAATAGACCAAAGCAGGGGGAAAGTTAGAGACATAAACAGTTTCTTGCTGTTATTTCCTTTCTGTGAATGAGTGAAGTATGGATTATTTAAATCTGTGTAAATTATTAGGAAAGAAATCTCATAGATTGAAAACACATTTCATGTCTTAATCAATAGCTATTGCACTAAAAAATTTTGAATGTTACTAAACGCCATTTTTGGTATTCAGCCGGTGTAAAGTTGAAAATTATTCATTTTTTGATGTATTTTAAAAATTTTTTTAATTGTCTAAAAAATACAGACAGCAGAATGTTCTTTAGCATATGATGTTCGTTAGCTCATCTGCGAATCAAAAATTCATTACGATTGCTCATTTATCCTATTTTCATAGAAAGGAGCAATCGCAATGAAATTTCGATACCTAACGGAGTTAACAAATTTCATGTCCTAAGAAAAGTTATACTCTGTAGTTTTTTAGACAACCACATAAAAAAAAATTAAGTTCATCGGAAATGAATAGTTTTTAACTTTACACCAACTGAACACCAAAAATGGTGGCAACTAAAAGCAAAATTTTTAGTGTTGTTAATTCCATGCATGACAGACATTGCAAAACACACCATTTTTATTTCAATTCATGTACTAAATATTAAAGTAAAAATAAATTTCGTGTGCTCATACAGCTTCATAATTACTTTAAAGATAGAGGAAGAATTTTAGTCTAAGAAATAAAATATTTATTATAAAAAATAGAACCGACTTCAAATTATAAATTGCGCTAAAAAGTGAAAAATAAATTAATTCTTTAAACAACATCGATGTGACTTTTAAACATAGTTTTAGAAGTCAGTGCAAAATTAGGGTAGATAAAATCTTTTGTAATCATGAATCAATTACAAATATATATTTTTTCGCAGAATTAGCAACAGTTCCAATATGAGGTAGCAAACGGTATCATGGTAAATAGACTCATACTTTTGCCCCGACTTCTAAAACAATGTTTAAAAGTCACATAGAATTTTGTTAAAGAATTAATTTGTTTCTCACTTTTTAGCGTAATTTATAATTTGAAGTCGATTCTATTTTTTATAAAAATTATTTTATTTTATTCTTTTTAGTGTAAATAATTTTTTTTACATAAATACTCACTTTTAAGAAATCCATATCGAAGGGCAAATCTTCTTTAAATGAATGACCCTAAAAACTAATCATTTGTACGATAAACTCTGTTTTGAAGTCGATTTTAGCAAACAAACTGATTGGATTTAATGTTTGCCTCAGAGAAGCCTTCATTTAAACTCTTGCTGTAATTGCTTTTAATATTAAAGCACAATGGCAACACACACTTTTTAAACAATGAATTTTATATTTATTATTAATAGCTTTCCCAACAAAGAAAAATCAAGCTAAGCCTTTCCCAATTAAGATTAAAGAATACTTATTTTTCACCCGTAACGTTTTTTTCTAAAAAAACAAATGTAGTGAAATTGATGTGCTATACTTGAGCTAGATCACCCTCTATCGATTAAAGAAAAAATCGTCAAAATCGGTTCATGTAGTCAAAAGTTATGAATGAAAAAACAAAAAACAATTTATTTCTGCCCATAACTTTTGTTATAATTATCGAATATGGTCAAATGAAGGTACGGGATCTATGGGAAACCCCCCTCGATCGATTAAAAAAAATCATGAAAATCGGTTCATCCGGTGAGAAGTTATGAGTGGACAAACAAACAAAAAAAACGACATACGTACTGTATGAATTTATAACCTTCTTCCTTTGTGAAGTCGGTTAAAAAGACTTTGAATTATTATACAAAAACACGCCATGAGAACCATGTCTATTTTTGTCATTTGTCACGCCATATTTTCACATAGTAAATCAAAGCATGAAAAATTGTAACCACACCAAAATTTTTTTAAGTCATTTTAATATGTTGTGCCTTTTGTATAACAAAATATTGTGACAAACATAATGAAAGAGATATGGAATTAACCAATTGAAAAGTTATTTTACATCATAAATACTGTATATCTAATCAGTAAAAATAAAATCTAAAAATCAATTTTTAGATTTCTAATTGCGAAAAATAAAATTTAATCAAAAGAAAGCTTTTAGATTTATAATTGCGAAACTTCTAATAGTGAAAAAGAGATTCAATAACAAGTTTTAAGGGCACAACAGCACGAATTTCAAAAATAATGGGTCTTTATAAGGGGGGAGGGATACATTTGCATTTAGTTCTAATGTATATCGTTTCCAACCTGTGTCAATCCACTAAAGATGAACGTTTTCTATAAACTTTTCCATGCTATTCGACCTGTTAATTTAATTGCTATAAATTTCTTAAAACATGAGATCATCTTATCAACAGAGCCTATTTTGTGAGTGTTTGAGCGAAGAGGATTCCAATTCGATGCTACAGAAGTCCCTCTGATGCAGTTAGTTTAAACTACGTGGTTTCCGAGCGTATTTAGGGCGTTTTATTTTTTTACACTACATCAAATACTCTTGCGACTTTTTGTCGTTTACCAGTTATATTTTATGCTTTTATTGGGTTTTTATGTTTCATTTAGCTTTTTTTTTTCAGTACATTTTTTCTTAAATTTTTAGATAAATCGTTCTCAAAAAAGGTAGTAGAAGCATTCAAGGAAATTGAATATATCTGTACATATTTTGAAATGTTAAAATTGAATTGAATAGTAATAACAGTGAAAGTGGGAGGAGATGATTTTCTTCGTTCATTTAAAATAATTTAGTTCCATTATATTTTAAAGTACTTATTATACATTTGACTTCAAAAATAAGTTCAAAGAAAAACCTTTCTAACCCAATTCGAGAAATTCAGAATAATAACAATAATTAATTATTAAATGAATAAATAAAATAAAATAAAAATGACCTGTAAAAGACATAGTTTGTAAAACCAAAGTGATTAATTTTTTAAAAAAATGTTTTTTTAAAGGCAATGACAAAATTTAATTCTTTGAAAGAAAAACAGTAAAAGTGTTTAGCCTAGTTTCTGAAAAGATTTATTTAAGCCTCTAATGGAATATTAAGATAAAAATTGACGAGAATTATTTCATTACAGGGATAATAGTAGAATTTAAGCTCTGAGGCACAGATTCCCATTTTGCAAAATAGAGCAAATGACATAAAACATTTTAGAATAGCAGTATCCTTTCTGGAACTAGAATCAATATGTAATAAAATGTGTATAATAGAAAGGAGAACAAATGATAGCACTGTTTTTCTTCGAAAATCTCAGCAAAATAACCAAATTATCTACGGGGACATTATTTTGTCTCAAAGAAATGCGGTTCCACAGAAACACTCCAAGGAAATATTTAAACCTTTCCATTGATTTTCTGAGAGAACTCTACTTTGAAAAAGTATTAAAAAAACTGAACAAAAGGAGCTTTTTACGTTCCGAGAATTATTTTAAAAGCCCTAAAATACACTTACAAAAAAAATATTTTCTTCTCGTTCGTACAACTTAACTTTTCTATAAGATCTTTATTTCTATTAGTAACAAATGGAAAAGCCCTTTCATGGATAAATGAATTAATTTTTTTATAAAGTTCAACTATTCATTTTAGTTTTATAGCGGTGTCGTAAGTTTCTGTTTTCTGTTTCCCTGGAAAACCTTTTCTTTTCTTTCTTTCTAATGCGGCTGCGTATGGTCACTAACCTTTTTCAGACCTAGTGTATCCCCCGGAAACCGGCATCCATTCTTTCAAGTAGCCCCACTATCAGCGGATGCTATTACCGCTTGAGAATTTTGACGCTCAGTTTACCGCTAGATGGTAGCACCTGAGTTCTAATTGAGGCGAAACTACATTCGGAATTTAATTTAGCCGAATCCAAGTCAAACAGATACTCAAGGGATCTTTAACATGCTACATAGGCATACGACATGGGCGATGACGATTTTCTGCATCTTGAAAATTTTGTACGAATTTTCGAACCTACAAAAAAACTTTACTTTTTGATTCAAATAAGTCAGAGTTTCAATATAACATATAAAACCTTGCATCTCAGTTTAGAAAAGAAATTATATTTTACTGATTCAATCAGTCGCTCAAACCCTTACCTTCGACAGTGTTAAATCAAAAAAGTTCTATGTCGATTTTAATTAATATTTTGTCATATTTCTCGAAGCAAAAAACTAAAGATATTCACCATTTTTTCAATTTTAACTATTATTTAGTGCTAAAAATAATCTTGCGCATTATTTTTATTAGAAAAAATTAATTTCGCAGGGGCCAATGTTAGAGAAGTTTTAATTTTTCAATACAAAATCCTCTTTCGTGCATGTTCTAGTCAAAAGCTCTTAGCTCTTAACGATAAAGCATATATGCAAGTCAGTTTAGGATTTACATAGTATTATCCCCCTCCCCACCCCACCCTTTTTCTTTTTCTTTTTTTTTTTTACTGTTTAGATTTCTTAAAAGCAAAAACTGAGCTTTGGAGATGTGTATATCGGCCTCTTTCTAGTGAAAAATGTTTTCATGGAATTAGGCATTCCCTCAAAAGTTATAGTGAAATCGAGCATAAGGACGCCCATTTCTCCCGTCTCATAACCTTACATTCACTTTTTTTTATTAAAATAATTAATTTTGTCACATTTTTGTTTCAAATGATATTTTAAGAAAATCTTAAATCTGCTTTCGTGCTTTTTTTTTTTTTTTTTTAATGTCTAAAATTGTTTACACCAAAAATGAGTTATGGAAATGGAGTATCTTGCCCGATATCATTCTAGTGAAAAATGTTTTCATCTGTGGCAACCTGCTCAGCCTTGTGTTATTATGCATCGTTAGCGAACTTTTTAAAGTTTTGTGGCATCAGTGCTGGGCTGTGAGAAGAACAGTATAAATGCCAAGTGAAATCTTTTTTCACTCTCTCTCTCTTTTTGCTGTACAGCAATCGTGTGCCCGCGTAATTTGTTTCCCGCGGCGCACGTTTGAAAGTTTATTTTGATTTTGCCTAATTTTATTATGTCTTTGTTATTTAATTAAAGTTGTGGAGTTTTAAATTGTTTAATGTTTTTTTGCAGTTTAAGTATCTTGACAGTTAACGCTTAATTTTACTATATTCTATGTTAAATTTTGAGTAATGAACTTGTGCCTTGCATTTACGTAGACATTTTCAAATCTCTACACAATTGAGTTACTATGCATTATTGAAAGGTGAAACGGTTCAAAATTGTCTTTAGCGCACTAGCAATAAATATGAACTATGTGGATCCAAATTTGAGCGCCATATGATTTAAGAGCAAAAAAAAGTTAGTCGGAAATGTCCAGGCTGAGAATTAGTGCTGTGCTGGTTTAAATTAGTATAACACTAAACATCGAATAAGGTATTCCCTCAAAAATTATTAAGAGGAGGGAAAGCGTAATGATGTAGATTCCCCCGTCTCTTAACCATACTTTCATTTTTTTTAATCAAAGTATTTAATTTAACACATTTTTGTTTCAAATGATATTTTTATAAAATTGTCAAATCTCTCTGCCTCTTTTTTTCTTTTTTTTTTACCTTTTAAAACTTCAAACCAAAAACTAAACACTATGGAAATGAACTATGTTGGCCAAAATCTTTCTAAAGATAAATGCTTTCATCGAACTGGATATGCCCTCAAAAGCTATTAGAGGGAGGCAGACATATATTTACACATTTCTCAGGTCTCATAACCGTTCGTTCATTTTTTTAATTAAAATGCTTATTTTTTTTTTTTTTTTTTTGAAGACATTTTTGTTTCAAGTGATATTTTAACAAAATACTAAGCCTTCTTCCATTTTTTTTTCAAGAAAGTAGGCCAAAAAATGATGGCATTACTTTATACACCTAGGCCTACAGTCGGAGTTTAATACCAATTTCTAGCCCGTAGAAACAGGTAACCAGATGGAGAGAAACAAGAAACACAGATCACTAGTTTATTATGCCGCGTTTTAATAACGATAGGCACCGTTGCATACAACGTACGCTTTTGCCAGTTTATGTTAAGAAGCATTTTTTTTTCTTTATTTCTTTATTTTAAGGAAATGGGTATTGTTTTCAGTTTCAACTGTATAGAAAATTTTATTTTTCAAATATTTGCTACGGTTCATAAAGAGTTTTATGCAGCGTATTGGCTGTTATCCGTGTCATTGAGATTTTACACACATAAGATGATCATTAGCAAACAAAATTCAACCCGATAAATACATCCCCTTCAAAATATTTGATATTTGTATCATATCCGAAAAAACATGCTAAAAATTCACATTGCAAAGTGTATGCAAAACAAATGTTTTAGAAGAATTTAACCCGAAACATTACGAAAAGTAATGTGAGACATGGTAACAGGTGAGACATTGACATGTCTCACCTGTTTCGATGCCCCGCCCTTCCTCGGACATCAATCTGGAAACGATACTGGACTACTCGCAATCATTTATAGATTTATTGTTATCTTTTGATGTTCAATTGTCTTTTAATGTGCCATTTGGAAAAAAGAATGCAAAAAGCTAATCGCTTTGTGTACCCCGAGATGCTTTAGTTGTTTTTAGTGGAAAACACGAAACAAAAAAGTTATCTAGTGAAAGTATTATCGATTTTGAAGAACTTGACGTTAGTGTTAGAATTTAGATAAATTCGTCAAGACTACAATTCAGGTTTTCAACCATCTTAAATAAAAACAAAATCTTTCTTCGGTTTCAACTTTATTTTGATCGAAAATTGAAAAAGATAATTTGTAATAGTTATCACTTTCAATTAGAAAGTATTATCGATTTTGAAGAACTTGACGTTAGTGTTGGAATTTAGATCAATTCGTCAAGTCTACAATTCAAGTTTTCAACCATCTTAAATACAAACAAAGTCTTTCTTCGGTTTCAAGTTTATTTTGATCAAAAATTGAAAGAGATAACTACCAACGATTACAAAATTGATGTTGCATCGATTAATTTTGCAAAATTTTCCTTTGTGAGAACGGTCCCTGATATACTGCTTAATCAATACACGATAAAAATATCAAATGGAAAAAAGTCCTTCATTTTATTGTGGTTACATGCAGTTATGTTATTTTTATACCAAAAATTCTATATAGACATTGAATTTTTATATACCAAAAATTCAATATAGATATTTGGATTTTTCGAGTACAATGATCTTTTTAGTCGTAACTTTCATATTTAAAGCAAAATCACATAAAGCTGTGAATTCTTGTTTCTAGTTCAATCGTCATAGGGAAATAATTAATAATTAGCTAACGCATCCAATGCAAACTATGGAAAAGAATACAACTTGGTGTTTATAACTTTCCTAACTTCTTCAGTTTCTTGATTGATGGTAAATCAATACCCCGTACGCTCAAAATCATAACGACACCCATGGGTGACATTATTCGGGTTGATGAACGGAAATTGCCCAATCTCTGTGAAATGTAAAGCGAAGCTCCGCTGCCTGAGCGAGATTAATAATTCATAATTACGATTCGGATTTCATGTCCTCTCCGATTAATTTTTAAATCTGAGACTTCATTAAATCAAGTTTTACGTACGCTGGTTTAAATAACTAAGTACATGTAAATATTGTGGTGAAAGCTTTAACATGAACAGAGGAATTCAGATAACCTATCAAGTTGTATTCAAGCAGAATACATCTTTTCGATGCAAGATGGCCAACAGCTCATTGATGAATGCGTGTGTGTTGTGTGTATTATAAATACATATTGATATCCTTACCCTTCCAGCAGGCGCGCTCTCTAATTAGTGCGGTTTGTTGTGTTTCAGGTTTTTTTTTCTCTTGAATTCGTGCTTGCAATTACAAATAGTAATCTATGTGTGGATAGTAACGCGAAATTTGTTTTACGTATTATTTGACTTATGCACAATATAAAAATTACATTGTTTGGTATTTGTGTAACGCCATGTGCATAAGCAGGCACCATTTTACTAAAATGTACTTTGATCAGTATTTAACCCCACAATGAGAGTTGGAAAACGATTTTGGTGAACTTCTCTAAATCCATCAATACGTTCAAGCAAATAAACCATGCACTTTATTATACAAACTTATATACTTAACTTTTAAAACTGGTCTTTTATTTCAGCCGTAAAATTTATTACTTTTGCCGGTATAAATTATTATCATTGCCCAATAAATAATTTGAAACTACATCACTTTATATAACATTAATTTGTAAATCGGATACCTTTTCATATTATTGAAGGGGAATTTAAAGTCAAATAAATCCAAAAAAAATGTCAATTCTAGTTTAAAAAATTTCGTATGTATAAATTTCAAGCAAAAAAAATCTGTACCCTTCGCTTAAATGTCGAGACTGGTTTTTTTTCTTTTTTTTTTTTTCTTTTTTGATCTAATTCGTCTACTTAGGTACAGAAAATTTCGATTTTTTTTTTTAAATTTAATATTGCTGAAAGAGAAAAATTTCATTTCCAAAAAGTCGTACTTCCAAAAGTCGCGAAAAGAAATATTTTTGCATACACTTAAGAAGCATAAAAAAAGAAAAAACTTTTAGGTTTTCAAGCCAAGGTATTTTTAGCAAACTTTTCCAAGCGTGAATATTTTATTGATTTTTAGCTCAACAGTTCCTGAGGTTTTTATCCTTGTTCATAGAATTAAGATGCTATGTAATCAGAAATTCCTAGAAGGCGGTAATATTTTCCACTTTTAAATTTTGACGAAATTTCCAATTGGAAATACATCTATTGTGTTAAAAATCGTCAGTAGCCTTCGTATATGATTATGTTACATAAATACAACTTCTGCTTTTTTTTAGTAATAAACATTTTACACTTTAGAATAAGTGGTATTGATGACATTCTACAAAATATAGATATTGCAGACTAGGGTTGTAATATGAAACAACCCAAACCCCCACTTGTACTTGCTAAAAGTGAAATGCAAATTTTGTTATTCATGTTTATTTTGAACAGTAGATTTATTTTAGTACTCTCCTGTAATTATTTTGCAACAGAGTTGCATCACATTGAAAAAAATAAACAGTATTCCTAGAGATACTAGAAAAATATGTTTAATATTGCCTTGTAAAAAGTTTCAAGCTTCCAAAAGCAGAGCACTTGTTCGGACAATCATACACAATGTGATACTGAAGTCAGCTGCCTTTAGTGGTCAAAAGGGGCTAGTAGGCAATATAAATTAGAGTGGTTACCGGAAAATGGCATCAGCTACTTGACAAAAACATTGCCGTTTCATATTACCCCTTCTCCCTCACATTATAAAGAAATTCATCTCAAACACTACAATTTACCGTATAGAGCATATTTTCCATCAGTTATACAAAAAACTTTGCAGTTAAATCGTGTGAAGTATCAGCTTTATGCTATTAAGGGTGGGGCAAAAGTAATGAGCCGGTATTGCAGGATTATAAAAAAAACTAATACAGTTTGACACTTAAAGCTTCTTTATTTTGATCTGTATATAATCCCCTTTTTTTTTACATTAAGTTTTTAATATCACTTCAGCAAGATGGCAGCCTTCAGCACCAATACACTGATGCATCCATTTCTGAAGTTTTGAGAAACTTTTCTGCACATTTCAAGGGGTATGGCGGATATTTCCTCGGTAATTCGGTCCTTCAGCTCTTCTAAAGTATGCGGGTGATGTTTCCTAACTTTCGCGTTCAAATAAACCCACTAAAAAAACTTTAGGGACCGTAACATTACGCGGGATATTGAAATGCACACAAAGAAGTAATGACCTGGTTTTAACGGGGTATAAAACAAACTAATGCAATTTGAGACTTAAAACTTTTCTTTATTTTGATCAGCATATAATCCCATTTTTTTACATTAACTTTTGAATACCACTTCAGCAAGATGGCGGCCTTTAGCACCAATACACTGATGCAGTCCATTTCTGAAGTTTTGGAAAACTTTTCTGCACATTTCAAAGGTGGTATGGCGGATATTTCCTCCATCATTCGGTCCTTCAGCTCTTCTAAAGTATGGGAACTTTTTTCTTCAACTAACCCCACAAAAAAAAAAGCTTAGGGACCTTAACATTACGCGGGATATTGAAATGCACACAATGATGCTGTATATTCTCTCTGCGTGGAAAAATAGATTGCATTAGTGTATTGCCGCTGACGGCCGACATCTTGCTGAAGTGGTATTCAAAACTCAATGTAAAAAAAAATGGAATTATACATAGATCAAAATATAAAACGTTTTAAGTCTCAAACTGTATTAGTTTTTTTATAACCCTTCAAAACCGGGTCATTAATTTTCCCCCACCCTGTAGATTGTGAACGGCTTAAAATTGAAATAGAAATCGGTAGCTATTGCACATCGAAATAAACATTAGATGCTTCTGTTTTTCTTATTCTCAAATTCTTTCTGATTGTGAGTGAGTTTTTTAAAAAATATCTCTAACAGAAGTTATTCAACTGGTTATTATTTATGTAAATTATTTTGTTGCCAGGGCACCCACTTCGTGCTATTTGTCCAGTTACCAACAAAATCAAAATTAAAATTTGATCGGTACGATATTTTACATTATTTATTTTAGAATGTGTTTCTTTCTGCAGCATTGGCATGAATGCATGAATTTATTTTCCTATAATTTTACTCTTAAGACGCAAAACAAATTCGCTTTTTTTAAATCTATTTTATGTGCAACGTAATGCACGACAAGAGTGTTTTAGCGTTTGAAATAGCATTTAATAACAGTGAATTCGTCACTGTTCGCGGAGGTTTTTTTCCCTCACTGCTAAGGCGTTATCCGGTTCTAGCACACGACACCTAAAACGCAGATTGCTCAGATGTCACATTAAATATTATAGAGAACCCTGTCCCTCACCTCGTGCACTTATTTTTTGGAACAGTTTTAAGCAAAATGTCAAATGATTTTACAAATTGTACCACTTTTGCACTTTTTTAAAAACCAGTCTGCAGCTACTCCATTTTCGCTACACCGACTGTTTCCAAGGGTGCTTGGTTGTTTACTCATTTATAATAGTAACATTAATGAAAATTTCGTTACTTTGATTTTTTTTTTTAGTTTAAATTAAGTCTCACACTTGTTACTAACTGCAAACTAAACTGAAAATGTTCAGCTGAAGAGTAAATCGAATAAGGACATATGTTGTCAGAATGGGATAAAAAATATGGAATCTCATTTCAGAAACCCGAATACATAGCAGAAACAGTTCACATTTAAAACAATCTAATTAAATGCACTTTTTACAGGGTTAGAAGAATAAGAACAGATAAACTTTTTTCATTATTAAAAAACTTTGTAACACTTATCTTCGAAATGCATAATTTTCATTACAAATATGAGTCAAACAACGTTAAACTCCTAGGAGAGCCCACCGCTTTTCAAAATCGCCAATTTGGCGTCCATTTCGTAGAACGATAGAAGCTGGGTTTCTATCGAATCTGGTTTACCAAGATTGCGTACTTATCGCCAACCACGCCAATAGGGTGGGCTCTCCTAAGATCCACCCTCAAACAACGTTAAAGATTTTAAATGTTAAATAAAATTTTTCCTATCATTAACAACAGGCATAACATGCGAGAAATGGTTTTAAAAAATCTTTTTGCTAAAATGTGAATAAAATAAATAGTTAACATAAGTTGATATTTTTTTTTTTTCGTATCTAAGCACAAATTTATCTACAAACCAGACAACTTTCTTTTTGGATATTTCTGCCTTACGTATATTGGCTATTCACTTTATTTAACATGCATAATAGTTTACTTTCAAATGATACCTCCAATGGGCAGCCTACAAGTATATCATACGTATATTAACTAATGTTCTGATTTAAATCTAGTTCTAATTAATAGGGATATTTCAGGCATAAAACAACACCTATATCAGTTTTACGACTAACTTTCAACTGTTGTAACTCGAATAATACAATGCATGATATAATAGCGTAATCTATGTTCTGCCAAATTCAAACTACTCAATCAATCGAAGCGACGTTGTCATTCGGAATGATTCGGAAATTCAATTACGCCATGAAATGCGGTAAAAGCAACTTTTCCAATTAAAATTTGACACGGATTGCTTAGGTGTTGTGCAACGCATTCTGCTTAAAAGAACTTTTGTGAAGACAAAAAGTTGCATTGTAAGTACACTTTAGTCTTGATATACTTCGACTACTGAAAGCTCTTGCTGTTCAACTTAGTTTTAATGAGATTTAAAATGGCTGCCATGGATGTATTTTGACGATTAGCAGTTGCGTAGTAAATTTAGTTATTAGTCAATGAAATGAAATACTACTTCAGAAACTCCCCAGTTTTTAACAATTTTGTTCTGATGCATAAAATAAAGATTCAGAAAGTTAACTTGTTGAAAACAAACGTGTTTTTTCATCTCAGTTTTTCTCTTTTTTTCCCTGTTGCCAAAAAGTCTTACTGTTTGTTTTGTTTCAATAATGTGTGCAATTGTATTTATAGCGTGAAAAAAAATTTCTTTTAGAAATAAAAGTGAGAATATCCGCTTTATAAACGCATAAATAGCAATTAAACTTCGAAAACGTGTTTCTGGGATAACAAGAATTTATCTATACAAAAGGCTGACATCTTTGGAATGAAAGAAATACAAAAATACATTTGTACATTCTGAAGCTCACAACTTTTTGCACTGATAAAGGGTTTTATTGTTAACTATACAAAACACATGTCTGCAATTTTATTGCTATTTGTGTGCTTATAATATTTATTTTCCAATTTATTAAAAATATTACGGATACATAATATTAAAAATATGAAAAATAGGGAATGGTCATAGTATTTACCTTGTCATTCGGATGTCTTTCTTAAAACCTTATTAGTTTTCTTTTTCCCCTCTCAATTAACCCAATTTGCATATGTCAAAAATTTTCTTCATTTTGTACCAACTACTGTACTATGAAACAGCTATTTAGAAATACACTTAAATCGTGAGTGGATAAAATAAAAAATCTGAACCCAGTGTAATTTAAACTTTCCTGTTTTCTTATCAGACAAATTACCTTTTCAGCTTAAAGCAGTATCTCTGGCGTTATTTAATTACGTTACTCAATGCTGATATAATTGGATTTTAAACAACTAACCGCTTTTGTCTCCCTAATCGCTCTAATTGATTTACAGCAACTTAGTTAAAAACTTTAACAACATTTTTCGCTTCTAACTTCCTAAAATAAAGAAAATACATGTTTCCTTACACGTTTCTTTTTCAAATACTTCAATGAATCGAGATACTTCTTCCTCATTTCAAAAAAAAGTGTAAAATAACTTAGTAATAAAAAAAATTCAGAATTACCAATGCTTCCTTTTTTTACTTATATCAAAAGTTACTTACATTAACATGAAAGGAAAAAATATTTTATTCTCTTTTATGCTTCATTTTTCTGTGTTACTTAAAAAAACTTTTTTTTGTTACTAAAAAGAGCACAAAAAGATAAGACAAAAAAAAGTTGTATCAATTTAAAGGTTCAAAATCCACACGCAACTTCCTTTTTTCTATTTTTCCCTTACTAAAGAATACCATTAGAATAATTTATTGCCTTTTTTCATTATAGTAGAGTTCAATTAAATTGTTTTTTTTTTTTTTTTTTTTTTTTTTCATTTTTGAAATTTTTAGGATGGGACAACAACATTTATATAGATATAGGCTAAGATTGCTACATTGTAGAATGTGAAATTTGCTTTCAAAAAATTATTGCAACTTGGGATTACTATTTTTTTTTTTGATATTATTTATTTATTTATTTGTTTATTATTTTACTAATTTGTAATTTTTTCGTAATGTAAGTCCTGGAGTGTTCACTGCAGACTACTTTAATTTATCGACACAAATTATTCGCAAGTAAAATAATTTATTGATTTTTTTAACTACTATGTTGGATCACACAAATGAATTATTTTCTTTCAGTTTATTATTTTCAAACTTTTTTTTTTGCTAAACATAATATTTTCCGGGCTAATATGCCGTGCTCCAACCAAGATATTTCTGGTTGACATTTTGCCTGACATGTTTCAGACTTCTTCAGACTGAGAATGAAGTCAGGGCAGAGGTCTGGTCTTTATATATCAAGCATCATACGTGCTCAAGCCTCATTGGATAAGCCACCAATCTCAGGCTTGCTGAAACTGCTTCTGATTGGTTCCTCTTCTATGTTCTTGACATTGATTGGTGCTTTTTGAAGCAATGGAATCCATAATCTGTTCACTTTCAAAACTTCTTTTGTATTTATGTTGTAAGGATATTTATGTATTTCAATAGGGCTTCTCTACGAAGGCGAGCAAAGTACTAATGACTATTTGCAGACAGCACTTTAGTTTCTTCAAACAGGGGCTGGTGTCCCGTAGCAATAGTATGCTCAGCAATGACTGCCATCTGAGAATGTTTAAGGCGGCAGTGTCTCTCATGCTCTTTTATTCTTGTATTGATACTCCTTATTGTGGTGCCTATGTAAACCTTTCCACAGTTTCAAGGAGTTTTGTACACACCTGCCGGGGAAAGGGGGTCTCCCGTGCCTTTTGCTGACCGAAGGCCTTGTTATAGTTTTGATGTTGGTTTGTAAACCGTCTTGATGTTATTTTTCTGCAGAAGTTTTCCAATGCGGTCAGTAACTTTCTCGATGTATGGCAAAAAAGCTTTGCCTTTGATCTCGATGTTTTTTTTTGAGCTTCCGTCTAAAGACTGGATACGTGGGCGTAAAGCTCTTTTGATTTCAGCTTCAGTTTTTTTCCCTTGCATATACTCCTCGGACATAAAGCAAAGCCTGACGCAAACTTAAAATGAAATTGACTTGTTGGCTCCCACATTTTCATGGCAATATCGTGTCATAAGTCCTGCTACAATTACTTTTGAATGCATATGATAAATAAAAATTCATTAATAGTTGTACAGTGGTCCATCGTTTTTCGCGGTTAATGGGGACCCGAACCTTCCACGAAAACTGAAAAACCGCGAAGTAGGATTTGCCCCTGAGAATTTTCGTGTATGCGGGTACAGGAAAGTTTTAAATATATAAACAGTAGTTATACTTCAGACATTTAAGACAAAAATTACAACAGTATACGTATTTACTTAAACGTATCGGTGCTAATTAATAAAGTTAATTACAAAACGTTATAGTTCAGTAATAAACATTAATCAACATTGCTTTCTGAGAGAGGTGAAGAGTCTCGTGATTTTGGGAGCTTTTGAGAGCCCGTGGTATGTACTCTGAGTCAACTCATCTCTTTGTTTGACATGCAGAGATCCTTCTCTCGCGCGCAGCAACATGAAACAACGCTCCTTTCCGCAACGTGGCTGCCGACATGGTTGTATTTTTTAATTTTTAATTTTTGATGAATATTTTGGAAAACCCCGCGAAGCACTGAAGCCGCGAAACATGAAGAGCGAAGTGGCGAGGGAACACTGTACTTATATTTTTTTATCCAGCCTAATTTATCTGATCCCGTGCTTTTAGGTTTTCTTGAGTGAAAATTTATATTTAGCTTATCAGTATTTCTAGTTGATATTCCCTTTGCTTCTACAGAAATGTATAATTATCCCTACGTACAGCCAGAAAACCGGCCACACCGGTTTTTCTGTCGCTCTAAATAGACATAATAAGAAGGCTATGGCTAAAATTCAAACATATTTTTAAATAAGTAAATTAGTATTTTGCAAGTACCATACGGCAAATATAATTAAAATGGCTGTTGGGAAGTTAGTAGCTATTTTGCTGGGATCTTAAAGTAAACCTTCCTCGCTCATGCCGTTTTCGAGGATAAATGAGGGCAAAAATGTGTTTCTATATTTATATGAAACATCAAATTTATATTTTCCATGCTCATTTTTTATGAGAAATGAAAAGTTTAAATTTTTGTTTACTCATTTTCTTAATTCATTTATTCTCTTATGTACTAAAGAGTAGTTAATATACAACTCACATTTCATTTTGTAAAATAGTTTCTGTTACCCTCTACGCTTGACAAAGTATTTTTTTTAATCAAGTCATTGAAGTTTTTTTCACTTTTTCCTATGATATATTTTCTGAAAAATCATGCTTTATTTCTTTCGTTTGCTTAAAATTTTGCGAATAACTTCCACTTAAAAAATTCTACAAACATCAATCATTCATTTTTTCCACGTCATTAGAGACAAACGATTTCCATGCACGTCTTTCTTTCACATTTTTTTTTCTCTTAACGTGATAAGACAAATATACGGTAGAAGTTATTTATGTCTGTAAGATGCTATGCACGGCTCATGAATATTTTATTAGCTCTACTTCCAAAAAACCATCACTCAAGTTGTCTTTCATACTTGTTTAGTTTTAATTCTTTTAGTTGGCAACAGCTCTTTCATTTAAAGAAAATTTACGACAGTATTAAATCGCTTTTTCTTGTGTGAAATGCTTAACTAAATGCAGTAAAATTCGTCTGGGAAGATCAACAGTGTGAGACAAAATATATGAGACCACAAAAATGTAGCAGTTAAGGTGTTTCAAAAGCATATTTTACTTTAAGCCTTAATCTATAATGTCACTCAGTGTAACAAAATATGAGACTGCATCCTGCAAATAACATATGGAAAAGTGAATTTTAATGCAAAATTATTTCTGCGCACAAAAATAATTTTTTTTTTTTTTTACAATAAGAATATCGTAATTTATAAATCTTCAAACTAATTTTAAGTTATTTTTCCTCAAATTTTTGACATCAAGAATTAAAACTAGTTTCTGAGAAATTCTGAAAGATGTGTAATCAAAAACAATCGATACATGCTGTCCGACCTAAGACTGGTTACTGTAATAAAAAAATGATTTCACGTTAAGAAAGCACAAATAAGATTAAAATGTAGACATATGTTTCGAGATAGCTTGGAATCCCTTTTTCAAGGCTTCATTTGGACGTTTCACATCTAGAAGCTCCATGTCGCATTGAAAACGGGATTCCAAGCAATCCCAAAACATATGTCTGCATTTTAATGCTTATTTGTGCTTTCTTAACGTAAATTCTTTTACATTACAGTTTACTTTGCACAGAGTTAATTTATTATTCTAAGACTGTTTATTAAATACCTTAATAATTATGTCATGTAAACAAATATTATACTTAAAGCATCGACAACAATAGGAAAATACTATAAATGCACTCAAAATCGCACACATATTTACACGCATTAAACATTCTCTAGCCATATTAATATCACTCTAGACAATGCTTTTCACTGATGGCATGTAAACTAGAACTTTTTCACAAATTTGACTGGGTGAAAGGGTTTGAAATGCTACTTACTATTTTTTTTTATTTGAAAGCAGCTCCTTCCCGTCATTAAAAATCTGAAAATAATTAGGCGTGGTTACGCAAAAAGTCTCAAAAGGAACACAATAATAATAATAATAAATAATATAAAACGTATTAAAAAAATCACTTAAAATTAATAAAGTAAAATGTAAAAATAATAAATTATATGAATGAATTACGACAACAACTCGCATTTTTGCAAGAAAAAAATCTCGATTAATTCTTTAAAAAAAAATTTTAAATTGATTCAAAAGCGTATTTTTTCTAATTTAAACTACAATTTATTTTTTCTCTTTTTTGGTCTTCAAGAAAATTAAACATATAAGTGATGCGCACAAGCGAATCCTTAATGTGTGACAATGAACTTGGATGTTCATTAATGTTGACCAATATTTTAACTGATGACTCCAAGTCAAACTGTCGTTGGGCGAAAATACGGACGCCAGGGAAAAAATTAGTCAAAAAGTGGAAATTAGTGCACTGGACTGAGGAAAGACTTAATGAAACAGTTCACGAAAAACAAAGATAATTTTCCAAAACTCAAAGCGCTGAGAAGTTTTAATCTTGATTTAAGTTAAGGAAAGCCTTAAAGAATCTAACAAAAAAGTTTATAGCTCGTGTTCAAATTAACTTACAAAAATCGAACAAATTACATCGCATGTAGAAAAATCTGAGATTTTTCTATTGGTATATCATGTTAGTACGTTTTAGTTCCCATATTAGAAAATTTATGCAAAAATTTTGTATGAAATTTTAATGAAAAAAGAACCAAGTCGAATTCTAAAAAAGCACCTTTCCAGGTTTTATTGTCATCGGCTCTTAATACGTGTGCAAAATGTCAAAGAGTTTGGATCTCTAGAAGTGAGTGAAAATTGAATTGCAAGATTTGATTATATACAAGTGAAACTAATAAAAGCTTATTAAACATTTTTAATTTTTTTAGCTTAACTGCACACAAACAAGGTCCTTCATGCAGTGGCCAGATCAAAAACATTAGTTGATATTTAAAAACATTAGTTGGATATCGGATGCCTTCTATGGTGGAAACCACTCCAGAAGGCATTTGAAGACCCCCCGTCCACCACCAGCACCCAATCGGTGCGCTACTGCAGGGTTTAATTTCTTATTGATTTAAGGAAGCCAGGAAAATGACAGCATAAACTCTATTCAAATTTTCTCCTGATAGGTGCTTCCTAGAAACTCTTCTGTTTCTGTTGAAAGACAAGCAACAATCAGATTGCATTCCAGTCATTCTTGTAAGGGCCTAACTTGAAAAATTAAGTACCATTGCCTTCCACGTATATGATAGAGAGAAAAAATAGGGGGCCAAAAAAATTAAATTTTCGAGTGACATACTAGCACTATTACTTATTGATATAAAAACGTATGTTTTAACAATATTTTTATAAATATTTTTTGTATGCATTTCAGAAGTTCTTACATCGTTTAAGATACAAGAAATTAATCAGAGAAAAATGTACAGTGGATTTTGAAACCAGCAAGATCATTCCAAACATTGTTGGTTGAAGCCCAGGAAACAAAATAATTTGGAAATTTAATCTCATTTTTAAAATATAATTTGTCAACATCAATTTAAAATATTAATAATAATGTTATTAATAAAATCTTTTTTTTTTTATTTCATAGAATAGTATTATAGTGACAGTACTTTTTCCACTTCGTAAGAATCGCCCATCTATATAGGTATAAACAAGTTAAATATATGAAATACCAGGCAAAGTATGCGTCAGGCGCTAGAGCAGCACTATACTACATACTTTAAGATATTAAGTTGTATAGAAAATGAATTAAAGTGATAGTTTGGAGCATGTAATCTAACAACTCCCCGTCCACTGATAAGGAGAATAAACTGCTCATTTCGGATCATTCCTAAATTTATATATATATAAATTTATATTTGTCTAATTGTATTCTTGTACTTTGCTTTGTTGTCAGGTTACATGCCACAACCTATCACTTTAATTCATTTTGTATGCAGCTTTATATATATATATATATATATATATACAGTCGACGCTCGATATAACGACCATCTCCGTTCCACAAAAAAAGGTCCTTATAACGGGTGGTCGCTATAAGAGGTAGAATTTAAAAATGTATATGCATGCATCATGCAGTATAGTAATTCCATTAAAATTGCCAATTTTTCAAAGATTCCAACAAAATGCTCAAATTATATTTTATCATTGGAATTTAAAAAAAATTATCAGTGCAATATGTTATAATAAAATGTTAAACAGATTTTAAAGTAGAAAATATAAGGAAAAAATTACATACTTGCAAATCATTCATTTTCGGAAGAAAAAATCAGAAATGGTTGTTTGCCTTTTTAGCACATGTGATTTTTGCAAAACATAATTTTCCATTTCAGTTATTGATGACAAATAGTGTTCTGTATTTTCTTGCCTTTCAAAAAAACATTTTAAAGTCTCGATAGCATTAGACACATTTTTTATGCTAGGAGTTTTTGTTACAATTTCTTCCTCTTCTTCATCTGATGATGATGCATCAATTTCTTCCTGTCCACAATAACGGGAAATTAGTTCATCTTCTGACAGATGCTCGGCACATTCCAAGTCATTATCGATTTTAGCGTAATCGTCAAAGTTCAACGTTGCATCCATGTTCATTTTCTGAGAAATTTCTTGCAGCATTTCCTCTTCTTCAACGAAATTTTCATCTTCGATTGCCGGACTAATTATTTCAGCAGTAGATTCCCTTTCCTCTTGCTTTTTAAAACCAGCATGATGGAAGCAATTCTTGATGGTTTTTTCTGAGACGTCATTCCATGCTGCTTTAGAGAGATGCAAAGCTGTTAGGACATCAACTTTGTAATCTTGATCTTCGTCGAGTGCAGAAACAACTCTTCGCAGTAGTAACTTCCTATAATTGCGTTTAAAACTCATAATGACCCCCTTTGGGCTAGTGGCTGAAGAACAGATGTGACATTAGGTGGAAAATATTCCACGGTGATTGATTTCAACCCATTTAGTTTGGGATGAGCCGTGCAGTTATCAATTACAAGAATAATTTTTCTACCTTGAATTGTCATTTGCTTATCCAAGCAACGTAGCCATTCCTCAAAAATGACAGATGTCATCCACGATTTGGAGTTGTTTTTGTACGTGACAGGTAAGGTTTTGAGTCCTTTAAAACATCTCGGCTTTTTTGATTTTCCGATCACTAAGAGTGGAAGTTTTTCAGTACCAGACATATTTGAGCATAAGAGAACTGTTAGTCTTTGCTTGGCTTCTTTCCCTCCACTCGCAGTTTCGTTTTTTAAAACGAAAGATTTATCAGGTTTCATCATGAAAAACAGTCCAGTCTCGTCTGCGTTAAAAATATCCTCTGGAGTATAATTTTTGATAATTTCTTCCAGCTTTTCTTTTTTCCATGTGTCCACTGCTTCTTCATTCACAGAACCACTTTCGCCACAAAGCTTCCGGAATGAAAGACCATGTCTGGTTTTAAATTTTTGCAACCATTCGTCCGAAGCTTTGAACACAGTTTCGTCAATGTCCATTTTTTGAGCAAAAGTTAGAGCTTTTGACTTCAGCAAATTTCCATCTATTGGGACATTTTTTGATCGCATTATTTTCAACCATTCATATAAACCTTCTTCGATCTTCTGAAATTTCCCTTCACGGGACCGATTTCTAGAAGATTTGACTCCAATTTCTTCTTTTCTTAAAATTGAGTCCCGGTTGTTAATGATGCCAAATAAGGTGCTTTTGGGAATTTTGAAAACTCTAGCAATTTCGCATTTTTTTAAAACTTTTTTATCAACTTCATTTAAGATTTTAATTTTAGTATCTAGACATATCGCATTGCGCTTGTTTGAACCTGCCATCTCGTTCAATAGCGAAAATGCAACTCCTGTTTGCAGTATGCATTTCACTGAAGAACCTTATTCTTTTTTCGCTCCTTCCCCCAGAGGATAACTAATCCAAGGCACGTGACCTGGAACCTGTCAACATTCAGGTTGAAGAGCAGGTTAATTTTTCTCGAACCCTCTCATTCACATTTCTGGAAGCAGAACTTCTGAGCTGACATGACACCACCAGTCACGGACAGCAAGACTCCTCGTATTTCGGAGAATCGACCCTTGGGAAAACACGTGATTCAAATGACAAAAACTACCAATACATCTGTCAACCCCTTTTCCTAAAATCCGTAAAGTCCACGTGCTCTCTCCCCCTCTCTATTCTTTCCATACTATGGTGAGTGGTAATCCCCTCCCCCTGCCAAAGTTGGACTGACTGAACACTGAAGGCTGCATGCAGCTTGTCAGTAAACTATAATCAAGGTCATTTCAAGTTACAAATTTAGAAACATGTTCTTTTTGGAAAAATACCGGAAATAGTGTCCGTTGAATGCGGTCGCTGTATTGGATTGGGCGATACAGAACGGTCGTTATACCGAAAGCAAATTAACATAGAGTTCATAGGAAGAAAGTTGGGGCTTTTATCACTGGTCGTTATAATGGAATGGTCTTTATAATGCGTGGTCGTTATAACGAGCGTCGACTGTATATATATATATATATTGTGTGTGTGTGTGTGTGTGTGTATTTATTTATTTATTTATTTATTTATATATTCTTTCGAGCACGAAGGAGACAGAGTTGTCCATTTTCACCGCCGGCTCCACAGCCCTGTTTTTAACAACCTAACAGAAATGCGCAGTGACCTAACGACTCCATATATATGCCGAAAACAAAATTATTTCAAAAACATAAGCGGACACAGAGTCGCAGTCAAAAGGTCGGCATGTCTACATAAACTCGGACGTATGATTACTCTGTGTATATACAGAGGTCCAGTAGGCTTCGGCGACCACTTGATTCATCTCTCTATGCAAAAGCTACCATACTAAAAAAAATTCTGTAAATTTGCAGAAGGGAAATTCAGTGTTTCTTTAAATTTACGAAGAACTTCAAACCAATAATAGTTAGCTAAAACTAACATTGTAAGTTGAATAGACAACAACACTTCTCTATAACTTAAAATAGAATAACATGCATGGGTATGTAATACTTTTCTTGAATGTATTGCATTGTTACTTTTCATTTGAAGTATTAAAATGCAATTTAAATATTCAAATCTTGTTAAAAATTTATCTTATAATGATTGCTCAGGGTTTTTTTTTTATTTCATTTTCTTCACTTTTAATTTTAGATACGTCCTTAAATGATAGTTCTTAGCAAACTACTAGTTTTTAAAGAAACTTTAGGATGCCTGTTTCCTTTTCTGTCTTTAGATGGCGAAGATAAGCTATTTAGAGAACAGCCGTATCGTTCTTATCTATAAATAATGCCTCGGGCTGCAACGATACAAAAAGAGGAAAAACGATTGAATTTCCCATAAAATAGATACTATCGCAATTTTGTGAGGCCTTTTTTTTTTTAGTTTTTTAATGTATTATTATGATGATGACAGTATGAACATTTAAACTCAATGTACGAAATACAAGATGTTTTCTTAAGAAAACTTTCTCAAAAAAGATAAGATAAAATAAATAAATAAATAAATAAAATCATGTAAGAAAGCTTAATATTCCCGTAAAATATCTTCAAATGTAAAAATATTTTTAAAAAACAATGAAATTAATTAATTAAATAAATATTTTAAATTAAAAGTAGGTTTCGAAATAGGGAAAATATGTGGCTATCAATAGCATGCCTGCATGACTGTCTATCTGTTTGTCTCTATGTCTTTCGAGATAATTGTTATATTCGAGCAGGGAATTTTTTTTTTCTTCGATGGGTTTCGGCTAACACCATCCTATTCCCATGTCTCTTCTTTTATGTTTGACAAAATTTTTACTCAATGTTTAAAAAAAACTTAGCATTATGTTCTACTGAGAAATTTAAATCCTATATAAATACAGATCTTAAAGGCAGATTCGCTTCGAACAAACTTTTTAAGGAAATTATTTTTGGTGTAAAAAATACGTACGAAAACATTATTTTAATTCTAGTACTTTTACTTAATTACCTATATTTTAATTCGATTAAAGAGTTTTTTTTATTCAAAATTAAAATAGTAATATTATTAATAATAATAATAATAGAGCCCATGTAAGAAATTCAAACTTTTTCATCTAAAAACCACCAGCACTAAAACAAATTTTCAACACCAAAAAATTGAGAATACTGCAGGGATTCTAGATTTCAGTTGTTTTTTTTTTTCCTTTCCCAGAAACAGAAGAAAATTATGAATAAGACAATCGAAAAAAGTTGCTCCGTATATTTAGCATTGACAAAGGAAAAGGAGTGACTGACTGACTCAGAAAATTCAACGGACTTTATTTTTCCTACAAACGAAAATCAGCACAGCAAACGATTTTATTTTATAATTTTAATCAATTATTCATTTATTATTTGTTATATGGTGCTAACAATACTAACCCTACTGATAGTAAAAAAAAGGTCGTTAATTTGTTCTGTAATCATAGTATTACTCGCGTTACAGATAAAGCAACTTATTTCAATAATTTGAAAATTCACTAATCGCATTATGTATTACTTAATGGCTGTGTTCAATTCTTACAGCTAAATCAGATATCCGTTTACGCTTACTCAAAAAAGAGCATATTAAAGCAGCAACTAAGAACTAAAATTTTAAAACGTCAATATTTTCCCTCTTTTTTTAACGGATAGCCTATCCATTACAATGTTACTTTTTTTACTGTCTTTTCCACAGTGTTTCATAATATTTAAATATCAATATCGAAACAGAAAAAAGTAAACACATTACCTGTGTGGAGAATCTTTTAAGTAAACATCTTCGTACTTGGTAAACAAGTTAGAAAAGGGATTATACAAAACTTTTCTGAAAACTTTATTTTGTCGCGAGCAATTCATAAGAAAGCCCTTTAAACCCTTTTTAAGTTTTATACACAATATTCAAATATAAAATGCAGTTCTGATGTTGTTGCATATTTGCACAGGAAACATTCGGTGAAATTTATTCCATTTCAAGCGAAATAGCAAACAAAAAGAGAAAAAACAGCGACGTGTATTAAATGTTTGTCCAGCAGAGATATAGTGTTTCTTTATTTTGACTATTTCGTAAATGAATATTCGGAATGTTGGTTGAAAACAATTTCCGTCCTTATAAAACTGCGCGTAGTACCCGCGCGGGGCTGCCCGTCCTAAGAATTTAAACGTAGTCGCTTTGGAAATATTGAAAAAGAACAATCACTCTTGCCTTTCCCTAATAAAATAAAAAGATGTGCGTTTTATTTATTTATTTAAAATTCTTGTGGTAACTGCGGCGACCTTCCAGAATAATTTTTTACGGCGACCAGTATTCCCAACAGTAGGTCATCGCAAAAATTCAAATTCAGCTGTAGTCGCAGAAAATATATTTCTCCAAATACGTTTTGTTATAAGAGCTTTAGGGAAATAGCTTACAGCGATCGTGCAAAAAGATAGACCCTTCCCTACCTCACCTCAAAAAATTATAAGTTGCACGTTTAATTGATTGAATGAACTGAAGTATTGCCGTATCCACGTTTCTCTTGATAGCTGCTGCGGCCTCGTAGCAGAATTTTTTTACTCTGACCAGTATTCCAATCATGGTGTTGCCGATGATAAAAATTTTAATTCAGGCGAAAAGTTGCTTCACTATGAACGCAGAAAACGCTTTCCCCTAACGGCGATTTCCTTGCTAAGAGGTAAAAATAAATCGCTTGAGACGACCTTACAAAAAATCATCAATACCCCCTACAAAAAAAAGCTAATGAATTAACGATAAAAAATGTTCTTATTTTATTGATTTAATTAAAATAAAGTATTCGCCATCACGTTCCCCGTGTTAACTGCTGTGCCCTTCACGCCTAATTTAAAGTATGGCGATCAGTGTTCACGTCACGGCGTTGCCTATGATAAATAAATTTAAATTCAGCTAAGAATTCATGAATTGAAATTTCTTCATGAAATTTATGTACATGAAGAAATTTAGGTCGCCTGTATGCACAGAAGATGCATTATTGCGTCGGCGTTTTCCGTAATATGAGCTTAAGAGAAGTCGCTTGCGGTGATTGAGCAGAATACTAAATTTTTGCTTTGCGTTATCAAATTCACAAAATTTGGCATTCCACTGTAAATATTCGTTGTCATCTTCCAAGTTAGCCATCGGTAAATGTTACACTTTTGTGTAAGCAGATAACTAATTAATTTAAATTTGACTTCATGCATCGATGATCTTACTGATTTAGAAACTTGAATACTTTAATGATCTGAAATATTTAATCAATTTTCAGAATTTAAAATAGAAGCAGAGACAGTGCCGTTGATCGTGTTTTTGATTTGAGAGGTGGATGGAACTTAAAATAATAGTAATAATAATAATATAATAAAATTTCTTTCGAAAATGAGTACAAAATTATTTAAATTTAAATTTTGTTTTATGTTCCTGCGTTAATTTGTCTATTTACTTATTGATATTTTATTTATTTGACTCCCAGTGGCATGGGCTGTCGCGCCGCTGGTTTAATTTTTAATTTTTTTTTTTTTTAAATTTTTTTACGAGCGGATTGGTTGCAAATGGAATAAAAAAGTTTTAAAAGAATGAAAATTATGTAGCGTTATTATTTGATTATTGCGATTATTATTGTTATTGTTATTATTATAATTATTGCTGTTGTATTAGTTTAAATTATTTTAAGATGTTTCATAAGTACGAATCGGAAAAACTGACAAAAAAAAAATTACCGTTTTTCTTCTAAAAAAAAAATATTAGCGAAAAATATAAATAATTTCTTCTGAAGTTTAACTTTCAGCAAACAGGGGAGATCCCGAGACTCAAACAAAACTTGAAATATTGAACAGAGACTTGAAGCTCATGTCTACTACTTGGATGAGAAAATTCCAGAAGATTTATTCCATTTCGAATGACAACTCTTAGAAGCAAGGAAGGACGAAGATGAAACTGTTTACTCAAAAAAAGATTTATCGCTTTCAGAATTCTAGTTTTCTTTGAGCTTATGTCTGTAGAGTTGGAAGAAAATATGAAGAGAAAACTATTGAATATATGTCTGAAGCAAATATATATTTGAAAGCATGGGCAAGCTATTAGTCTAGCTGTAGGGTTTGTACCAATTTTCTTCCCTGGATTTGGTTTCAATGATGTTTTTATATAGTCATTGCGTTCATCTTTTTTCTTTTTTTTTCTGACAATTACAACTGGTAAATAGCTTCCTAAATTCCCAATTTTTTAATTTACTTTTCATAAAATCAATTTTTCAGGGTGTGCATAGGTTGTGCCAGTATGCGAAAAAAAACTTTCTTTAACCAGTGTGCACGGTCAGTAGAGTTGCATCCAAATACAGAGATGTACTGCTATTTGTCGCCGGTCCTCATGATTTTGACGATTCTTTTTGTTCTGGAAGCTCTTCTATTGCCGGAGTCCTCCTTAAAATATATAGAAATAAAAAAAATTTCAAAACCGCAAATCTCATGAACAAAAATTACAATTACATTTTTAATTTTTATAATTTAGTTACTATGATCCGTTTTTAATGAATAAATAGATAAATAAATAAAAAACATCCACCAGGTTTTTTACCGATAAATATATAAAGGATATGTTTCTCTGATTTTCATTTGCAGTTTTCGTAGAACGGTTTTCTTTGCATTGAAGAAAGAGTTTTTCATAACTCTGAAACACGTGCATACAAAATTCATCGCAATTCATGCCGTATGTTATTGCTGTTTCACTTCAGGCTATAGCCAGCGCATAAGTAAAACTTTTTTAAAAATACATGTTTTACTCAGTAAAAAGTAAATTTATTAAAAACAAAAAAATAAATTAAAAATATCTGCAAAAAATGTTTTAACTAAGAATATCTGTATCAAATTATCGGCATAAACTTGAGCATTTAAAAAACTTTTATTAAGACTGCTCTTTTAGATATAGCTAAAAAAATTCTTACATTCTTGACAGTGGAACACGCTTCGAAAGATTTGCCTCCGAGAAACCCTTTTGTACTAGTTGGAAAAACTGAAACTGCTAACATTAAGCAGACTATTGAAACCATTTTAATTATATCTGAGTACTAGCTGATGTCGCGCCTTCGTTCGAGTTTAAATTTTGATATGTATGTAGGAGAACTGACGGCCTGATCCAAATGTGATCAAGATGGGCGAATATTATAAAAGGCGTCCTTTTGGACGCTGAATTTATGGGTGACAGAAGTTCTAAACAAAAGTAAACGACGATGAGGCGTTGATGACCTAAAAACCAGAACATTATGGCAATAACCCCCCCCCCCCTTTTTTTTTTTCTTTTCAAAGTGAGCGATCAAACGCCCCCTTGTGAGTGAGGATTTTTGGGCGGTAAATATTATGTCAATTCTGGATTGGAAAGAACACCATAAGGCGCAATTATACTCAACGGTATTTTTCAAAGAATAAATAGCATATTTTTTACTCAATCAATTTATAAATTATCTATTGAAAATGTTTAAATTTAGGTTTCATTACATAAAAATGGTGCATTGCCGTAAGATGGACGGTGTGGCTCTATAGTTATAGATGAAATTTTAGATCGATGAAATTATAGATGAAATATAGATGAACCTTTAGTGGTGGAAACACTCGACGCGTAACTGATTGACCTGGGTACAAGTCCCAGTCCGGACTAATATATTTTTAATGCAAAAACTTTATTTAACGAACTTTAGCAAAACTCCTTTTAAATACACGATTCCTGTAGGATACAGTTGTTATGCTATCCATAAGAACTGCATATTCTGGGATAAAAAGTAACCTATGTAATTCTCTTACCAATAAACTACCACAGTGCAAAGAATTATGTCGATCCCTTGCTCTGTGAAAAACAAAATCAGTTCTATCACACGGGAACCATAAAATTTTCGAGAATAAAAAGTACCCTATGTGCAATAAATTGATTAAAAAGCATTGAGACTGGGACTCGAACCCAGGTCCCTCCGTTGCACCCCGAGTGCTCTACCACTTAAGCTATCAGGCCCATACTGATTCCACTGTCCATCTTACTGAAATGCACCATTTTTACATAATGATGTTCATGATATTCCACGGGAACCGTACATTTTTCCTGGATAAAAAGGAAGAACTTATGTACTATTCCAGACTATAATCAATCTCTGTGCCAAATTTCACCCAGATCCGTACAGCCGTTCCGGTTTAATTGAGTAGCCAGCCCCCATTCATACTTTCTCATTTATAATAGTATAAAGGTAAGATTATTTGCCACTCGTAACACTTTTTCCTCTTTCGAAAAATTAGTTCCCATTATTCCTTCTGAAAATACTTTAATTTTTAATGGCGGAAATCCCCAAGAGAACTTTTACAAAAGCCTTCTTACAAAATAACATATTATAGCAGTGTTCTTCTGCATCTTCTTATATATAAGCGGCTTATTCTGTCTCGGTCTGTCCGCGATAGGATCCTAGGCCGTTTTACCGATCAGGACCACATTCGGCACGGTTAGTGTTTACGACCCGAGAAACGCATCGCCGCAAAAACGAAAGTTGTGACTCAATTAGTTTTTTTTAATTAATTTTTTTTAATTTTTCAATGATTTTTTGACCCGTTTTATTTTACTTTTGCATTGTTGCCCTCATTTCCAAACATATAATTACAGTTGCCGTGTGAACAAACAAATCAATGCAGTTGCCATTGTTATTGTCATAAATGTAAAAAATATACTAATAACAATCGAAACGTTTATCTCCGTTAACGTCATATTGAGTGAGGATTCGCTGTATTTCAATCTCCGTTAAAAATTAATGTATACGCGAATTTAATTTAATCCTTTCTTTCTTTTTAATTTATTTATTTATTGTCTGCCCTTTTCATATTTTTCTTATTAGAGTGGCAGCGCTCTTTTTTCCCAGTTTCGTTAAAACAGTTGTTTTGAAAAGCATAATAAAATTTTCAATAAGTTCTTTCGATGATAAATACATATTTTTCACAAACAATTTGATTATATAGTAAATAAATCTATAGTAGTGTGAGGCTGTAAGCGAAGGAGCGTCCTCGCCGCCTGACCTGGGTAATTCAGTTTGAATGAGCAGACACCTTTGCACAAATAATTTTAATTTCAATTTATAATATCTTGAACAGCGGTCATTTCGTATGACTTCCGGGCGTACTAGTATTATATATAAGCGGCTTATTCTGTCTGTCTGTCCGCTATAGAATCCCAGGCCATTTTACCGATCGGGACCCCATTCGGCACGGTTAATGTTTACGTCCCGAAAAACTCATTGTTGCAAAAATAAAAGTTGTGACTCAAATAGTTTTTTTAAATTATTTTTTTTAAATTTTGCAATGATTTTTTGACCCGCTTTGTTTTATTTTTGCATTTTTGCCGTCGTTTCCAACAGTATAATTACAGTTGCCATGTGAACGAACAAATCAATGCAGTTGCCATTGTTATTGTAACAAATATTCAAATAAGAATCGAAACTTTTCTCTAGCATATTGAGTGAGGCTTCGCTGTGTTTGCAATCTCCGTTAAAAATTAATGTGTACGCGAATTTAATTTAATCCTTTCTTTCTTTTAAATTTATTTATTTATCGTCTGCGTTTATATATTTCTTATTAGAGTGGCAGCGCTCTTTTTCCCTGTTTCGTTAAAACTTTTGTTTTAAAAAGCATAATAAAATTTTCAATCAGTTCTTTGAATGGTAAATATATAATTTTCACAAACAATTTGATTACATAGTAAATAAATATATAGTAGTGTGGGGCAGTAAGCGAAGGATCGTCCTCGCCGCCTGACCTGCGTAATTCAGTTCGAATTAGCAGACAACTTTGCAGAAATCATTTAAATTACAATTTATAATATCTAGAACAGCGGTCATTTCGTATGACCGCCGGGCTTACTAGTTTTTTATTAAACGTTTAAACTGAGCGTGCTTTTGAAAAAGGCTTGAATTATTCGCTTGCACGGTGTTTCAGTTGTGAATTTTTCGCTTACATTGATTTCAATTTCTCTTACTTAAAAGTTCCTACAGCGTTAAACAGTTTAATTCACTTTTAAGTATTTCATAAATTGTCAATTCAGAAAGTTTTTATTGTTATTAACGTTTTTATAAATGAGTTTAATGAACAACGTATGCTTAAGATTGATTGTACTATAAACAACTTTTCATTTTTCAAACGTTTTCAAGTACTATAATTTATCGAAAAAAATGTTTACTTCTGCTTCAAAGCGAATTTTTAGCTTCAAACCGACCAAATAGCTTTCTAAATGAAGATATTTTTTCGTGCTTTAAGTACTTTTTTCACCAGTACTTAATGCTTTTTTTTCCTGAAATGTTATAAATAAATTTCATTTTTAGTTTTTCTTAAAACCAATTCGGGAATAATATGTTCTATTTCAAGCTATATTTTACAATTTGGCAAATTTCTTTCTTTTTTTTTTTTTTTTTTTTTTTTTTGCTACCTACATTACAATGTAAGATCAAGTGGTTATAATATAAAAAAACCTGGATTGGAATTCGCTAATGTATGAGATGTAACATAATTCAAAGAATAATGTCTTAAAGTTTCGAACATAATTTCATCATTCGAAATGTATTTTAAACTTTGTTTCTTTTGTCAATGCCAAGGAAAAGTTTTTAACTTATTCCTAAAAATGTTTAGTAAGAACAAGAACTACTTGAAATATGATACGGTCCTATTTTTCCCAATAAAACAAGACATCTAACTTTTTATAGAAATATATGTGTTGAAAAAATCACGCATTCTTTTTACACTTTGTATTTATTACTGCAAAAAGTAGGAATTCTCATTGAAATCAAATTATTGTTGATGTGAAATAACAAAGCACTATATTACTTTTTTCCTACTTAAAAAATAAAGCTCAAAATTTTTTTAAGCATGCCAAAAATAAAGGAGACTCTTTTATACCTTTCATCGACTTTACTATAACTCCATCAATAACACGAAAAAGCGCTTTAAATTTAATGGTTTTGTGCTAAAACTTTCAAAGCACTAATGAATATTTCATGCATTTAATGCATGGATTTTTTCCCTCTCTGGGTGACATACTAGTGTTCTGCACGTTGAAAAGAGTTAAAGTTCATTACGGAACTTTTACGAGCACTAAACCATTAAAATGAAGCTGTTTCCGATTTTGTTCCATGAAAAAGTTGGATGTTTCTGAAAAGGTTTTTCTGAAAAGCTTCATAAGGAGTTTTTGTTCATTTATTTATTTATTTATTTTTTGTTATTATTATTTTACAATTAACATTGCACAAGAAAGGCAAAAAATAGTTTCCCATAAATGCTTTTAATTTTAAATTGTAAGTCGATGTACAACTGCTTTTATAATTGAATTAATTGCCGATTACATACTCATTTTTCATGTCATTAAATATATTTCAAGCTGGAAACTCTTTTAACATATATTTCGTTAATCAAAAATTACTTTTGGTAAAATAAATGCGAGCCAAAGATATTATTTCCTTATAGTGTGTTACAGAAGTACATCAAAAGGGAATACATAATCTTATCTAGCACTACAATTGATCCTTTCCAACATTCAATGTCCTAAATTTTCATTAACTTGTATCGCTGCAGACACAAAACAGTTTCTCAGAACTACTGACTCTCTTTAAACAAGCTTCTCTGTTAATGAGAATTCTTTTACAACTTATGATAATAAGCGCTGCAACTGAGGTACTCGTAAAGTGTTCTTGTATTAATGAAAATTATGCCACATCTTCATGGTTAATCGTAGGACTTTTACTTCAGACCGCAACATAATGCCAGAGATCTATTTTTCAGAAAATGCGGCCATGATACGGAACATTATTAGAAAAGATACTTCTGTAATACAAAGGGTGATCCAGCTTTGTTCCTTCAGTATTAAATTATCGAAGCGAGACAGTTTGCTGTAAGTATTTTCTGTGTTTATCACTCGCGAATCATTAATACTAAACGAACATTAATGAAATGTCGCATTCTTTGCACAAAAGATGAGCAAACGAGATGTGTTTTTTTTTAAATAGGAAAACTTTAATAAAGTAATCTCTAATTTAAATGAAAAATATTAATATTTAGTTGTTATACATAAATTAAATATTTACCCTTAATTAAATATTTATCCGTTGGCGCCCTCTATTGCTGTCCAGCTAAATTCAACATTTCTTCAAAAAGGCTGCTCGTACAGAGAATTATCTCGTACAAATATTTACCACTAGGGGTCACTCGCCAACCCCCGTCCGGAACTACAAGCAGTTCCATTCGGATGGTTTCGTAACCCACGCTCGTTCACAGAGTAATCATAAACCAGAGGGTCAACTCTCCACCCGTTTTGTAGTGTCGATTTCACTAGCGCACCACGGGGAAAAACATGAACTAAATTACAAGAGTTCGCATTGAAGTTTAACTTATGTCTCCTCTACGTCGATATTATCTTTGTTTTGGAAGGAAATTGCATAGTTCTTCAGAATCGGTTCGCTCATTTGCAGCTTTGCGTAGTTCTTTCAGCTTGAATATTGTTTGCACTTTCATTATTTTGGTTCGTCATTTTCTAGAATATTTTTCAACGCTGAAGTTTATTTACGGTATTTAGAAAGGATTACTTTTTAAAATAATATCTAACTTAAGAATTTCTTGATACCAAATACATTTAGCTGAACTTATTTAGAACATGTTCTAGATTTTCATTTTTATCTGTTGAAAATTAATGCTTAGTTTATTTTTTTTTTTTATATTAGACTTTATTTTAACAGGATATATTTTATTGATTTTTATAATTGTGCACCTTGTCTTACTACATAGAGTTTAAATAGAGATTTTTTTATGTATATTGTTTTATGATTAAACTTCTGCTCCAATTTTTGGTTTTTCCGATTCAGGGGGCTGGCGATTTTTTTTTTTTTTTTTTTTTTTGCTAAATTAATTTGTTTAGTTTGTGGAGTTTGTTTTTGCGAAAAATATTTAAACCTCACCAACGGCACCCTAAAAATGATATAGTAGATTGATTTGTCTAAAAAATAATAACAATAACCATCGCCAGCCCCCCCCCCCCCCCCGAAACGGAAAAGTACCCGATTTGTTAATTAGATCTTATTGTATGATATTTAATATCATTTTTAATTCAAAAAGAACAGTAAGTACGTTGAATAAAATTAAATGGTAATATTAAAAACTGTTCTGAGATTCATGCAAAGCTATAGGTTTTAGAAGTATAGAATAAAAGACTGCATCAAAGAAAAAAAAACTGTATTAAAAGAAACCGAGTAGACAAATATAATGCTAGGCGAAGAAAAACGAGAAAAGGGCAAACAAATATTTAGAATTCTGAAATAGATTAATATGTTTTGAAAGTGTTATTTTAAATATGACTGTGATACGAAACATCAGTGTGAAATACATCTTACTTGCAGTTTAATTCTATAAAAGGGGGAGGGAGAAAATTAAAAAGAATTTTGAAATCAATTTTTAAAAAAATGTTGATTAAAAAATTAGAGTCGTTAGTAGAAATGGCATTTTATTTATACGAAGCAAAATTTCAAAGAAATAGAAGCAGTTTTCCAAAACGATAAAAATTACTGACAATTATTCACAAATAAAAGAAATAAGTAATGGTTATAGGGGTGACGTTAATAACCGTAATAGCCAAGAATGGGGAGTGACAACAATTGAAGTAACAGCAAAACCGTCAAAAGAAGTTCCTGTTTTTCTCCGTGGGGGCGCTGAACGCAGTTTTTGACTACATAGGAATTAACATTAAGATGTGTCTCTGGTTTATGATTACTCTGTGCGCTCGTTGTGCTTGCTCCTCAATTACTACTTTCTTGTAGAGTCTAGCAGGTCAACAATCATGTGCCATATATGAAGTGCATGTGCTCATATATGAAAATAAGGGTGGCATTGGTGTCGATTTATGCAAACAGTCAATGAAAATTCAACGCTCAAAGTTCAAATTTTAATTAAAAAACTGTCATTACTCAGATTAAACAAAATGCAGTGCTTGATTTGCTAGCTCGTCTTCAATAAATACATTGGTATTAGATCACAAAATCAGTTACGTTGATTTTCGTCGTTACGTAATCTCTTTATCTACTATACGTCTGTAGTATTCAACGCTTTCAGTCAGCAATTACCCATACACTTTTCTGGTGCCATCTTTGTTAGGGAATGAATCCCCATATATATTTGCCGGGGAGTATGGATACATCATCACTACAGTATCTAGCCTTAAACGGTACTCAGTCCACACATGCTACAAGCGTTGAAATTTTTGAGAAGAATGTATCTAATAACACAGCTGACGCTTGTTTTATGAACTTTTTGCTGGAATTATGGAAGCACAACACTTTGGCGCTGTTGGCGATAAATCCCCCTAAAGGCAACTTAGGGATTTCTGTTTTTACATTTTATAGTTTATTTTGCCTTGAAATTCCTCCGAAGCGTAGGTTTTGGTATTTTTTTAGATCGTTTGTAAAAAGAATTGAGATGATTTTGAATAAACGTAAAAACCCATTAAAAAAATTCTTGCAAGATTAGTACAAAAGAACAAGCTAATGAAATATATGCATTTAAGGACGATCAGGAAAAACCTTCAATTGTATAAAAGCTTTTTCTTTTCTTTGACTTTTTTGCAGGAACTTTTCTGTTGCAGTAAAAATTATCTATTCATGAAACCTACCGAACAATTCCTAAATCAGTAAAAAAAGTCGATTTTCTTCATAACGAAATTTTCGCATTAAAAGAATAAGTGCATGTAATCCTTGTCTCTCCTTTTATGCCAACTTATATCTATATAAATAAAACCGAAAGTTTGTGTGTGTGTTTGTGTGTGTATCTGTCTGTCTGTCGATCGCGTCCTGGCGAGATGGAACGGGCCAGAAGTACGAAATTTTGGTTGCAGGTACCATGGGTCAGGTCCTCGTGCACCTCGAAGCGTTTTTCCTAAAATTCGAATTTGTTCTTTTTTTATTCCAATTTTAAGCGAAACTGTTGATTTTGGGTTTATCTCATCGAAGAAACATTCCACGTTTTCGATTTTTGCAGCATATGAATGTCCGTAAAAAACTGCACTAGAGGCTTTTTTTTTGCAGTTCGTAGGACAAACAGAACACTCGCAGTGTTCATTTAAAGTAATTTTCGAACTTTAAAGCGAGGCTTACCTCTGAATTTATCTGCTCAATTTGCGTGTTTTCGCCAAAATAAATATTACTTTTGTCGCGAACTAGATGATTTCTGTTAACGTAATAAGATTGAAAAAAGGCTATTTTATCTTTATTCATGCCGTTTTATGAGCAAAACAAATTCTAAAAATTCATTTCATTTTTATACATATTTTGTGGAACTGCAGACGAATTTTAATTACTTCTTCTTTGAGGTTGATTCTCCTTCCTTTTTTGGCGATTTGATAGTATTATACTATCAGTTTGATAGTATTGTTGAATTGTTACTATAATAGTAACAATTCAACAATTGCATGAAATAATATTTCTTATGGTAGTGTCCGCTTTATCAACGAAAAAAATTCTAAAAATTCATTTCTTTTTTTTTTTTTGGATATTTTGTGGATTATTAACTGCATGCGGTTTTTAATGTTGATTCTCCTTTCTTTCTTGGCGATTTAATATTTATTTCTTCGATAAAACTATGTTGGAAGCTCTTCGATATCGCTTATTTTTGATGTAATTTAAAATTTCGCCAAATGGTGATAACTTTTTACTCCCCCCCCCCCCCCCATTACATCCAGTGAACTGTTCTCAATATAGGATCATGGCCTATTTGCGAAATGCTTAAATTACTTTAGTGTCATTTGGCGATCTTCTGCTTCATTTTAACTTTTTTACGTAGCGATTATTGATTCCATATTTTGCAGAAGTGATTTATTAACATTTATTAAATTTTTGTACTGTTTATTTGGCGCCATTTGGGCAGAATTTAGTTATTTATTTCTACCAACTTAAATTTCACACTTCAGAATTGGTTCAGTACTAAACCTTTTCTAATTTAAATGTGCATTTGCCTTTGGAAATAATGCTTTAATTTCTTTCGTTTTTATCCGAATTTTATGAAAGTGCTATTCAATTGAATTTTCAGGAAATGTTTTGACGATTTTGCAAGCGAGATTTTTAGGAACGGGTGTCCTTATTTTGATGGGGAATTTAAGATGGACTGCTGGGTAATTTTAGGAACAGTAGCTCTTGAAGGTCAGTATTCTATTTTTAGTCACTGACGTCTTCATTCTAATGTATATTTTTGGGGACTAATGTCATCATTCTATTAGGGATGTTTAGAAATAGTTATCTTTATTGAAATGGGGACTTTAAAGAATGCTTTTTTTTTATTGTAGCAGAAATATTCAGGGAGAGTTGTTCTTGATCTGATGGACATTTTTAAAGAGAATACTATTCTTTTTCTGATGGGAAATTTTAGATGTATTGTGGTCGATATTTTAAATGCGATTTTTACGGGATCTTGATATTATTTTGGCACAATTATCCCTCTACATATGTGCATTTTAGTTACTGTTATTTCTCTTACTCTAATAGCAATTTCTATGAACTTTTGTTGGCATTTTAATGTGGATTTTTATGGACTTATTTTTGTTCTAAAATGACTTTTTTTGGGATATTCGTTTTAATGCAATCGTGGTTGTTAATGAATTTTACTGTCCAAATTGGATTTTTATGAACTGTTGCCCATCTCCTACTTGTATTTTTTAAGAAAATTTTTCCCTATTCATTTACTACAGAATTTTGGACATGCGTCACTTGGCCGGCAAATGATGCAATTTTATCCCGCGCAACGCCGGGCATGTCAGCTAGTCCTAAATATAATCGAATACACATGAAAAGTTGCATCACATTCAGGCACAATGACTTTAACACTTTTGTGCTGGCCTGGCACCAAATGTTTTCTTAAATTTGTCGGCAAAAAGTTTGGCGAAAATACGGAAAAATTGCCAAGAGCTCCTTATTGATATATAATGATACTAGTATTATATCTAGCCTGCCCGGGCTTAAGAGTATAAGTCAGAAATTGAGATTTTCCTAAAAGTGCAATTTAAACTATAAACTCTTAGTTTTTATGGTTACCAGCAGGATAAAAAGTTGAAAAAGTCTGTGGCTACGCTATTTAGAGATATACTGTTATATCCATTCGAAAATACAGAGATTCCTTTAATATGTTGAACTTATACTGAAAAAACCCATTTATTGACTTATACTCTTAAGCCCGGGCAGGCTAGAAGATCGATGCTATGCAAAAATCCTCAAAAAAACCATTGCCACTCAAGATATTTAACTACAAATTAATTGCTGCAAAACAGAAGGCAAAAGGAAAAGAAATACCTAACCAACGTGTTGTCACTCAAGTTAAAAGGTAATTAACTGCAGAATTAATTTAAGGAAAGCAAGTTGAAGGAAAGCCTAGCCGAAGGGTTGCCAATTCTTATATCTGAATTAAGAAAGATTTTGGGCGTCACACAAGAGAAATTAATAAGGAGATTCTTGCCCGATGATCACTGGAACACTTCAATGTTTTTTAGAAACTCCATTAAAATCCAGTGTTTCTTAAAATTATTTTGCGAAAACATTGCGTATAAATTAAAAGCACTTTGTTACTTTGTAAAAAAACTAAAAATACAGAAAACGCCACACTAGCACCGCAATAGATAAACAGGCTAAGGCTGAATAAACAAAACTAAGGGGCTCGGTCCCTGCTCGCTACTGCTCCCCAACCGCCAAAACTAATAACAGTTCCATTCAGGTTTCAAAACCAAATAACAATGTAAAGTAATAAAAAATAAGTTCACTAACACATATAAAATGCATTATCAGACTTAGGTACTTTACACATCTCATATTCTCAAGTGTTTGGAGTCTTGTCCCTTCTCCAAAACTGAAAGCGTTTCAAAGCTTTTACAGTGTTCAAGCATTTTCTTCTATTATAGCAAGCAACAGAGGGCACCTCAATGAAAACTCTTTTAAAAATGCATCAATAAAGCGATAGACATCCCAAACAAGTAATTATGCAGAAATACCCGGTTAATGCAGCAGATAATGTGTAATTTCAAAACGTGAAATAAAAAAAAAAAAAATTGCCACACTTAAACCCCCTTCCTCTACCCCCCCCCCCCCCCTCGTTTAGTTCCTTATTAATGATTCCTTTTCAATCAAAACACAAGCAAACGACGCTTGTTTACCATTCCTGTTTACTGAATGTAATTTACAAGAATACAAAAATTACGCACTACTTGTCGGCGAAATTAATTGCAAATTTTTCCATCAAAAGAGGATATGAAATAAATGCTGCGGGAATTCTTTCAAAACCATGATAATTTATGCAAGTTAACTTTCGTACCATCTAATTGCTTGTGCATAATTAAATGGCATTAAATATTCCCCTTGTGCAAATGCACCGTTGTTTTATGACAAAAAAGAAAATTATTTCTCAAATCAGCGCAAATGTATCTTTTGTAAAATTCATTGAAATGTTGTAATTGACCGTGTTAATGAAGTGTTTATTTGCTATAAAGAGTTTATATTTTGAAAAATGAAGTTTTGAAAGATTCATTTCAATAAAGGCTTTCCAGTAATTATAAATGCTACAACAAACTGTAAGGGCATTAACGATTGCTAAAACATTTTTGTTGTTGAAAGTTTCATTCTCGAAAACTAAATGAATATGAGACAATGACGCAATTAACTTCATTTTTAAATTTTCATTCTTAGTATTCTTACCTAACTAATTACGAAGATATTCCTGATGATGTTAGAATTATGAAAAATAGAGTATTTTTAAGTATTGAAGTGCTTAAAAACTTTTCGCAGTACTGAAATTTAAATGGATTTGGGGAGGGGGGTAAAAGTTTTTACGAACATATTATTACAGGAGTGCTATTTAATTCGGTGTTTTTGTAATAAATAATTACAGGGTGACAGTTACTGAGCTATATGTAGTGCGTCACGTGTCTTGTGCTTTGCTCTTTGTCGCAGTTAGTTCGTTTGTTAAATCTCCAACATCAAATCAACTCTATTTATCAACAAATCTGGGTTTATTTATTCGTAGCATCACTATTTCCACTTTCTATGTACAAGAGACTATTTACACAGCAGTCCTAACTATTATCCTGCAAAGATGGACAACCGCTGCTCTCCAACTCCCCAGTCGCTCTGTCTTCGAATCTTTCCTCCCCCCGTGCGAGGGAGCTCCAGGCTAAACTAAACCGCGCTACCAAGAAAGATGAGTCCAAGACGCAAAACGTCGAGCATCCCAGACACTACACTACTTGAAACTACAATTAAAATTTTAAAAAATTACCGAGTTAAAAAAATATATATACATTTTAAAAGTAACTACAGCTGTTCGGATATGTGGGCTTGGCATCAATGGCTATGATGCAACGGAAAGAAGTAGCAAAGTTTAAAATTGTGCAAAACTCACTGAAGTGACGAGACAGCGATTTGAAAATCGAACAGACTTTCAGCACATAACAGCTCACCAACCAGAATAATCCAACTGCTTTTTACTAGTCAGTACTTGAACCAGAGAGGTATCCATGGCAAGAACAACTTTATTCCACGAATTTGTTTCCCGCAATTATTCAATTTACATTTATAGAATATTACTCCTCTATATCTTTTCCCATGAAGGTACTTAACACACGGTTAGTGACGGCTTACGGAAATATCCGTGCATAAATATCCAGTGCTAGGTGACGAGTGACGCTAGGTGACACTTCTTCACTTATAATTTAAAACAGAAGAAATGACTAGGCCAACCCTCACGTAAAATCGAGAACTCCACGGGTTTCTTCGTAGATCAGGCCGGAGATACGTTTCACGCCTCCACGACGAGCAAGACGCCTGATTGCGGGCTTAGTGATGCCCTGGATGTTATCTCGCAGAACACTTCTGAACACATTAAAACACTCAAAGTGGAAAACACTATCTGAACATGCTGAAACCCTTTGGGATGTCACATTTGTGTCACAGACCAAATGTTGAACAATACGTGGAAGAATTCGAATACAGTCTTGTCATTCTTAGGCCTACCAAGGTTTCTCACTTTGAGATCTGTTTTAAAACCTAAATTGAAACCATTTCATAAACCTACTTACCGACGCATATAGGTTCATTAAAAACTTTATAAAGACTTTTACAATTTGTCGAAACAAGCATATAATTAATCATGATAATTTTTGTACAATAAATTAAACAAGAGACTATGTCCACCCAGTACATTTTTTCTTAAACCTCTATTGATAAATATTACATAAAATTAAAAGGTTTAGGTTAAAATTAAAGTTTAGTTTTTATTTTATTTTTACAAAACGTTTTGGAAATAAGATGGATGATACAGTTCTAGTTTTGGATATCTGTATTATATATAGAGAGCAAAAAAAAAAACACGTTGTGAAACTCATATCATATTTCAAAACGACGTCAAACTTCACTTCTTAACATAGCTCGTTTCCATAATGGTTTCGACCAACAAAAAAAAAGAGAGAGAAATTTCAGAAAAATCACCCGTAGTTCTTCGAGGCTAAATTAGATGACAAAAAGATAAAGATGGATGAAAGAGAGGAAGGATCCTTTATAATAGTGCATATGTGAAATTTTTGACAAAAAGATTTGAAATGACTTATTTTACTATTAAAAAAATTAACACTGTGCCTTTTTTTAAGGTCCAGCAATAATAAAAAAAAATAAGAAAGTTATTTTTTTTAAAGCTGTTCAATTTACATAAGTTCTGCAGTTCAAAATGACGTACGTTATTAATATACAGGGTGATCCAAAAATGAGTATACAACTTCAATGCACTATAAATCAAGAACAATGTAAGAATTATATGTTACTGCGACAGAATAATATGGGATTGCTTTAAGTTTTGTTAGAGCCAGTCATAGCTGTTCTATGATTGACCCTACTCAATTTGCGTAAGAATCCCGACGCACATTGAGTAGGAAATCCATTTCCGCCCAAACGCGTGTTAAGGTATCAACACTTTCAACTCAAGTTCATCGACAGTGGCTGTGACACGATGTTTCAGCTTCCCTAAGTTAACAGGAAGGGTAGGGAAAAATACCTTTTTATATGCACCCCCACAGGATGAAATCACAAAGGGGTTTGGTCAAAACTAATGGGTAGACATTGGGTAAGTAGTATCAAAGAGTAGTATGTTATAATAGTCCACGGCTCGTCCAATCCGGCGTGTATTTAAGAGGTCACACATAGAATTTCTGTTGATGTCTTTAACAAAACTGAAAGTAATTCCATACGATTCTGTCGCAAGTCATATGTAATATCTTACGTTGTTCTTGTTTTTATAGAGCATTGAAGTTGTATGCATAGAAATTGGCCTTTTTTCTTCATGTTGGTAAATGTGGTATCATAGGGCATGTGCCGATAACTACTGAAACCAGTATGGTGCCTGGTAGCCTAGTGGTTGGAGCGTCGATCTTCCACCTGGAAGGTCACGCGTTCGATATCCGCTGAAGAACACCCATGTACACTTGGGGATACGTGTGTGTTAAAATCAGTGGACCCTGCTACCTCGCCCCGTGCGCAAGCAATCCTAAGGTCTCGGCTACCAGGTAGGGGCTTGGTGGAGAAAAGTATGGTGCGACAAAATTATGAGACCACTATTTTTTTAAATCATCTATTTATGAACTGTCCGATCGTTTGTTCATCGTTTGTTAGACGGACTCAACGACATTATCAAGGAACCATTTATTTACATTGCTTATTAATAGTCTGTAATTTAGATGTTTTGGCCCAAAGGAAATAGCCATGTGCCCGTTTCCAGTAAACAAAAGAAGAAGCAGTTGCGTAGGCTGATTTAAGTCTTTTTCTTGTACTGCATTTAAAACCCGTGCAACAATAGGAACCGCTTAGTTTTTCCTATAAAAGTAAAACAACGCTGTGTATATATTAGGTTAGACCCGTTATCATTCAGCACAAAATGCCTTATGCAACAAAAAAAAAAGGATTTTTAGCACGATCAACACTATCATTAGTCGAATTTTCCTCCAGTTTTTGTCAAAGTATTTTTTCTTTATCCATCCACATTAGCATTGAGTAAAACAAAACAAAATCTACTTTTTTCTAATTCTAAACTTTTGGATTCTAATCAGTGGTAAAATTTGTAAAACTCTCCAGTTCATTGACATTTTTCTAATTCAAACATGCCAGTCAATAATCAGCAAGTAGTCATTCGGTTAAATCCAAGAATAGCTTACTAACTATGGCATCGATTTTTGTGCGGTATTATTTTTCTGGTGACTGTTATTATTATTACTATTCAATGTTAAAATTTTCTAAGGTGGGGCGCCGAATCATAATTCTATTTTCTTTAATTAATAGTATTATTATTAATGCAACTAACAGACAGAAGTCATTTCTTTGACGACTTAAAAACATCATTTTTATTGATGAAAAATGCAAACTTTACTGTCTATGTTTCTTTTGTTACAAATCACACTCTAGATTATGCATAACTCAGTAGTTTTTTTTTTCTTGCGTAGTAGAAGAAAAGAAAAAAAAGATTTAATCTCAGAGACATCCTCATAAAACTGGACGGTAATCAAGATCTTGTTCTAGAAAATCCTCTTAAATTGCTCTTATAAGACTTCTGCAGAAAAGGATTATTTCCGAAATAAATTCCAATGAAAATTCTAAGTTCCATTCTTAGCATAACTTTTATTTCGTATTCTATTATTTATCTATCTTCGTTTTGAATTTTGTAGGAAAGTTTCTCCTAACTAAATTTCTAGAGAATTGTTTTTGCATAAAAAAAAATCTTCTAGTATTTTTAATCTTATTTTGCTTTTAAATATTAAAACGACAGAGATCAGCGGATAAATGTTTGCTTATTTTACCCTCAGTTTCTTGTATTTGAAAGACTTCTATAATGAAATAACTTTAAAAAAGCAAACGAAACGAAAAGTATTTTGAATGCAAAGATTTCGTATAATACCCAAAAATTTTATACAGGGAAAAAGAAGTCGAGAAGAAAACCCTATAATACTGTATCTAAAAATATGATTTTTTTTCTTTAAAGATTAGAATTTTTCTTCACTCTTTTATATTAAAAAACTAAGACCGATCTACTGTTTGTTCTCGAATTACCAGTCGAGAACGATTCCATTTGTCGAAGGAGTGATACGCTTAGACCACAGTTCTAAAGTTTCATTTTAGTCAAGCATTTTTTTTTTCTCTACGTTGGATTATGCCATTTTTCATTTGAAAATTTAGAAGAAAAAGAACGCGGATAGTTTGTTATTCTTCGCAAAAAAAAAACTCATCTTTAGTTCTTCTATTACCCCTATTTCCATGAAATTGAAGCAGTCCTGACGCATGCGTAAATCGAATGAAGGTTTCGGCTTAGAAAAACAGACAGTACGCATTATTACCATCATTTACACCCAGTCTGTACTTTATTGCTCTTGTGACGAACTTTTTTGTACAAAACATGCCAATTAGTTAAATTTTCAAAATCAAGTTTTCGTTTGAGAGCGTACTTCGAGTCTGCTTTTAATATCCGGATATTGTACTAAATGTCCATCTTGACATACTGGATCACCGGATTGTCAGTGCCGTAGACGAACCGTATTCCCAATATTTTAAATTTGTGCAATACTGGATACCCGATTCCTTCTGGAGACTAGGTAACCTTCGTCCCTGCACGTCGGTGTACCCCTGTATATGTATACATTTCAACAGGCTAACTATCAGCAAATTTTATTGGAAAATTCCTGTGTGTTTTTTTGTTTTTTTCGTGATACACCAATGCGGTTAGAGGTTCGCCGGTAACGCAGGTCTGTCCTTTTTTCAAAGATTTCTGAATTTAATTGTTGCTTCAACATGCTGTCTAACTACCAAGAAACTGCGTAAAAAGATTTTCTGATTTTCTTCCCGTTTTACCCAATGCGGTTAGAGGAGGCCTTCTAGAATGGTAGAGCTGTATTTTCTGTGAAGATGTCTGAATCAATGGTGTATTCGATTGAGTACTCCAGTGGTCAGCATCCCCCCTTCTATTATTTTATCTTGCACTTCCTTCCAACTTTTCCTTAAATAGAGCACCTCCGCTCAATTTTTTTTATGCTCGCATTTGTAAGCTTCCCACCACTTTTTTCTCCAAGACTACACCACTGATCTGGATTGAAATTGAAAATGGCATTTAAATTGGAATAATAGTACAAATGAAACTAGGTACTTAGTTCTCAGATACCGTCACCATATGGAAGAACGTCCTGGCAGAAAAAGCAAAAATTAAGACTGACTTGACAGAAAGAGACTACCAGTTTTACTATCTTACTTTTGACATTTAACCAACAGGTTTTTCTTATTTCCTTTGTCTGCTTTTCCCACAAATAGGTTTTTAGATAAGTACGATGATGCTATAGCTCCGACTTTTTCCAGTTTTATTTGCTATTTCCATAAAAATTGTGCCAGAACAATTTATAATATAAACGAAGCAATACTTTTCTTCAGCTGAAAGAGATACCTGGTCATTTTATGTGAGGGTATGCGTTGTACTAGTATGCTAAATTGCTGCAGTAATTCTTCATCGAATTTGCTTGCCCATAAGCAGGAAAATTTGAAGGCTTTTTACCATAATGTCTGACTGTGTCAAACCGCCCGTCAAGATCTTTCGCTCAGATGGAGTGCTTTTACTGCCTGGTGATATTTTCATCATCCAGCATCCTGATTGTAAGCAACCTGCAGATGATGCACCGAACAACTTTACCAGTAATACACATATTTAGACAGATAGATGGATAGGTACACATGAGGGGAGTCACTATGATCTTTGGTACTCATAAGAAAGCGACAAGTCAAACACCACTGAAAATCATTGCAAGTAAATACAGTAAAACCCCGTTATACCGCGCCTCAGTATACCACGGGATCGGATATACCGCAGTGACTATCATGTCACCCGACGTTTAAATATCCCTTTATCATTGCCATTTGAAAGTAATTCCTTATTTGCCATTGTAAATAAAGCCTGCCCGAACGCGCAAATATTCTTGCCTAAGAGCTCCCAACCAGCCTCCCACAGCACTATCAACCTTTGTATTCCAGATGCTTTAGCATTCCGGAAAAGTAAACATATTCTATAATGTATGCAGACTTAAAGCACTGTTTCTTCGAAAATTCGCTCCTCCCCTTCCAAATCTAATTTTATTTTTTCAAGACCTACTCCCCCTTCACAATCCCATGTTGATAACATAAAGAGATTTTTGAGCCCCTTTTTTTCTAGGAACACAGTTGGTTTATAACTTATCGCTCGATAGACTGATTGCACAGTTGAGATGTGGGCTTCTTGCACAGCAATTACAGTGAATAAAATGGCAGCAAAGAAGAAAATAAATTATACTATAGAAGAACAGTTACGAGTAATTGATGAAGTTAAAAATGATGCAACAAACGGGAGTATTATTTCATGAATATGGTTCCGTAGTATAGTTTCACTATACCGCGGCTATGCTATAACGCGGGTGACAAACATGTCCCCGACACCCGCGTTTTAACGGGGTTTTACTGTAATGCAATTTTATGTTGAACATTTTTTCGATGAGTGTTCCCCACATTCGTTTATTTTACTACTTTTCTGAGTTTCCAATGAAATTTGCAGCATTCCTATCCGCTTCCCTCCTCTAAAATTGTGTATTAAATTTATTCTAATCTTCAGCACATAAAAAATTAGAAACAAATTCTTTTACAATGTTACTCACAAGAACAAGCGCAAACATTGAAACAACATTTCTGGAAAAACTGAGATGAAATATAAATCTTTTAAACCGCAGGACAAAGAATTTGAGAATTTCCCTCGAGGCATACGTTCGAAGGACTCGATTTCCCAAATAGAAAGTTATCAAGAATTTAAGAAAGATTCCCTATCAGCGAGATTTTTATCTCTTTTCTGTAGCTTTAGTGTATTCTAAAATGTGCCTTCGAAGCAAAAGTGAATCTTAAGAGAGTTCCTTTCGGAACATCAACTGAGAACTTTTTGATCTCATTCAATATTTTAAGAATTGTTGGTTTTAGGGAAATTTTGAGAAGCAAATAACACTTCTTTTGAAACGGTTTTCACGGATGAAAGGCAAGAAAGGGATTCCCTTTTTGATTCTCATTTTGTTCTTTGGTGCTGAAGCATTGAATGTTTTCTCTAATGCTGTTTAAGCTTCCTATTAAATTGAATACAGCCTCCTGGCTGTTTGCAGCTGAGCATTTCAGTTGCTTCAAATGTTTATTCAACTGTTTAAAAGCATTGTTGCGCATTAAATAAATGCATATATCTTTGCTTTCAAGTGAAAAGTTTAAATTAATGTATAAATGTTATTCAGCTTCAGCGATTGGAATGTTCGTAGAGCAAAAGAAAATTGTATTTTTTAGTTTATAATTTAATTCAAACTATTGCTTTTAGATAAGATGTGCATTTATTTAACTCAGTGTTAAGGTTTTCTTTGTCTTGAAAAGAAAGAAGTACACAGAAGTTTAAGTGAAATGCTAACAACTTAATACTTATTCAAACAGAGAATTTAAATTTGCCTACAAATAAGAATTTAATAGATCTACGTTAAAATCTTTGTTGCAGGAAATAAGTAACTATTTGACTAATGCATTTATGGTTGATTTTTAAAGAATGAGTTGGATTTCAGTCAATATTGAAATATGTTTCAATTACACGCTTCTTTTAAAATGAAAGGAATATTTTAATTAAAGAATATGAAATTCATTATTTTTTGTCACTGCATATTAAATATGTTCATTGAATTAAAAACTGGCTTAAATCACGCAAGTTTGAAACATATAGCTTGGTCGAAGATTAAAATATATGAATGAACTAACGGGTTGCTACCTTATTTTTTTAAACTTTAAACCTATGACGAGGTAAAAATTTCCTTAGAGCAAAAAATAAATAAATAAATCTCGTTTTAATAATCTGTATATTTTCCTTTGAGTAAATAAATCTAACTACAGCTTTTGTTATTCATAGTTTATTGATTACTTTTTCGTTTAAAAAGCATTTTTAATGTTTAATTTGTAGTATTTTAAAACTTTGTTCTATATGTTAATTGTTTTCTCTTATATAAAGGATATTTGTCGCAGTCAGAGTTCAAGTAAGAAACATTTTTATTCCAGCACGTACAGAAATTTTAAGTCTCCTTTTCAATAGTTCAAAGTTAAAGGTTTGGATTGAACTATAAATCACTAATTAATGCATTCATTTAGACAAAAAGGCTAATTTATTTGCAGATTTTAAGTTGTATTCATTTTTATTCTGGTAATATATTTTTTAATTAGTTGGGCGATTCTCATTTAGGAAAATAAAAATTTAATGTTATTTTAATCACACCAATTTTAGATAGGTTTGCATAGTGAATAACTTTTGTATTGTTCTTGCAAGAGAGAAGAAAAATGTTTAAAACAAATAGAGACCTATTTTTAAAATTCTGAGTCTAATAGTATTCATCGTGGTAGGCTATTTCTTCGTCTTCTTCTTTTTAGGATTTATTTTCAAATATAAGTGAAACACCACTTACATTAAAGAATTCTAAGGGTCTTACGTAAACAAAAACGGTTTATTAAATCAAAAACTTTCGGTAACATTTAATAATTCTTCTGTTCTATTTTAATCAATTTACGCATTATTATTAGTGGTAAGTTAGTATTTAAACTCTAGTTATATAAAGGAAAGTATATTTGAGTCAGGAAAATTTTAACTAAAGCTGCAAATGTTTGCTTCAGAACCTTCCTGGAAATCTTTACTGAAAGCGGGAAGCAGAAAATATAGTTATTTATTTTACAAAGTTATTTTTCTGGCAAATGATACAAACATATGCAACTGTAGTATTTTTCTTCATAGGCATTTCTACGAAAAAATATGTATTCGTAAAATATTTCGATCCATCTTAAGTGTTTAATTTACTTTTTCGTAATTTTGCTTCGTAGCGAAATTTTGCCCTTTTTATTTACAAAATTTAGAACAATAGAAAAGGGGTTTTATTCTAGAAGGTTTAAATACTTTTTAAAAAATCTTATTCTCTCTTTTTCATTTTGCTTAAAAACAAGTTATTAGCAATTTTGTAAACATCCCCACAAACTTAGTGTTAATTAGACGGTTCTGTCAAAATGCACTTCGAAAAAAAATGATCCTACACATTTAAAATAAATAAAGAACTACAGCCCACTTTAAGAGAAAGTAGAAGACAAAATCGAAAATGATTACAAAAGGGAAAAATGAGTTCTTAGAAATCTTCTCTTACAAAAAAGTAAGTTGTCTAGTTAGAAGTAATAAAGAAATATACATATGTTCCTTTGTCAAACATAGCGAAAGGAGCTTCTTGTGTTACTCCCATACTGACATTTCCTGTAATTCTTTTCCCCCTCTTAAAGACAAAGTCAAGTTTAGACTTCAATATCCAACCCATTATTTTGCGATGTTAAGTGATCTAATGAATAAGATAACTAAGTAAAATTAATGTCTTTGCAAATTCCATTTTATTGCGTTCGCACTTTTCTTGTAATAAAGAAATTCATGTGATTTAAAAAAAATTTATGCATTTTTGTTCAAACGTTCGCCATCCAACACTGAATGACATATGTGTTGTGAATACATTTCATCAAGATTGAACTTAGTTTAAAATGAGGCATTTCACTCACGTTGCAGTTAGAGTTAGCAATGTGAAGGAAATTTCAAAAACTGAGAAACCAACATTTTACTGGATGTCCCCCATTTAAAATGGCATCCACCATTGTATGTCGTGGAATCATACCATTTAAAATGGTGGACACGCAGCCATTCATAAACTAAATAAGGCATTCAAAAGCTAAACTAGTACATCTTCTTTTCAAAAAAGGGCTCTGTTGAAGCTTAATATGTAAATCTATAATAAGGTTTTTGGTAAGCTCATTATTTCCCATGTGACAGTAGAAAATGAAACACAAATGGCAGATTACTTCCGTTGATGAAGCCATCTTCTTCATCAGTTTTCTCAATTATTGCATTTCTGTAGTTAATCGTTTTGACAACTGAGTGAATCAAATATTAAAAATGTAAAAAATGTTGACCACTTTTGACAATTTTGCGTGCTTACACTCAAAACAATGCTTTTTTAAAGCCGAAAATATCCAAGCACATTGCCTGTATATTAGGTTTTGTAATATACTGAATCAAAGTTAATTATTGTGCACACTTTTTTTAATATAATTTTTTTAATAGAAAGTGAGAAAGTGGACCATTTTACCCCGGGTACGGGATAAAATGGTCCATGGCATGCGGTACTGTGGACCACAGGCAAATTTTTTAAAAATAAATTAATACAGTACATTCCTTAACAGTACAAAACATCAAAGAATATTACATCGGTTTAATGTTTACTCTTCTTTTAGGTCTAATTAGGATTAAATTTGAAAGTATAATACACATATAACATTTTCAAATGAACCACTGATTAATTAATCATTAAAAATAAATAATTTGTCAATTTTTAATTCCACACATGATATCAACTGGAAAAAGTACATGGAATACAGAAATGGTGGGAAATGGACCATGGGCCCATTTTACCCCATGTGAAAGTCTAACAAAAATTGTCCAAAATAATAACAAATCTTTTATTAAATTAATTTAGTTACATTGAATATAATAACAATAATATGTGATCTTATCTTTTTATTGTGCTGCATAATATTTTTCAAATCAAAATTCTTAAACGAAGAAAAGAATATATAAGTTTTGATGAAAATATTTACTTTTGCTAAGCACAAATCAACTTTCTAGTGCAAAATGGCTGAATTGATACCAAGATACGCAGTTGTAAAGTAATTATCACTATTTTAATGCTACTATCTATGTACCAAAATATGAAACCTTAGAAGAAGGTAATAATATAGATAATAGGGGCGATCCATTTTACCCCGGAGTCCGCTTTACCCCAGTCTCCCCTATATCTGTTTTAAAATTGCTAAAATGTATCCCATCCTTGTCTTCTTTTTTTTCGTTCGGTGCCTCTGTATTTTAGCAAAAGAAAAAATTTCTCCGAATCTTTTTGGTAAAAAAATATTTTTCTTCATCCCGAAAGGTCTTGTGTATATTGAAGAAACTATGTTTAAACACATGAAAAATTTTTGGAAATAGCACATAAATTTCATTTTTGATAAATGTTTCAGAGCATTTCGTTCATTCTTAATGACAGAAGCAATTTATGATTTTTTTTCTCTTAATGTTACCGAACTTAAGAGAGCAACATTGTTTATAATATTTCTAAAATGGAACTTTTGTTATTGAAAGCGTCAGATTTTTCAGAGAATGTTCAGTAGCCAGACAAATGCTCAATAAAATTATAAAGAGTTGGTGAAAAATTTAATGAAGAAAGATTTATCTTCGTCAAGCCGAAAGAACTAAGTCGTGTTTTTGACATTAGAAAAAAGTGTTTTTAATGTAAACATGTCAAAACGTCATGGTTGTTCCTTAAAAGAAGAAAAATACGAATGACATCAGTAAATATGCTTTCAAAATTGTATTTCATCTATTTCTTTCCGAAATAGATATTGATAGGATAAACTTCTCTTTGGAAAAAATACCTGTTTAAATAATTGTAGTAAAAGGAAACTTTAGCATACGTGAATTTCCTTTTTTTACCAAAACTTACATTTACTAACTCAAAAGGAAATTTAACTACTTGCATGTGTGTCTGTTTACCACTGTGTGACATGTATGTGCGAATGACATGAATAAATAAATGCTTTGTGGTAATCGTAATGAACAAATTTGCTATCTTGGTATACTTAAAATGAAAATTTTTTGAGAAAGCAACTCATTAACTACACTGTAAAACATTTATGTAAAAATACAGAAAGAAAAATGAGAGTTTCTTCAAATTTACGAAGAACTTGTCTAAAAACAATTAATCAAGTTTCTTGATAACAGTTTCTCAATAAAATACTTGTTTTTCCGCACTCTGTACAACTATAGAGGAAGATCTGTTAAGTTAAGTAAGTATACGTTAAAAATCCACGAATCAAGTTTCTCGGGCGCAACAGCTCCGTGGGAAACTGAACAATTGGGGTGTGTGGTTACTCGTTTAAAAATTGCAAAAAGTGCATTATATGTTGTTGGCTTACGGTTTACTATCAGCTCTAGTGAGCAGCGTACCCCTCACCAACCATTCCACCCAATACAGAGGCATCTTTGGCCAAGCGCACAGGTATCACAACAGTGTGGGCTCAAGTTATGAACTCACCTTGCACTTTGTGTACCAGAAACAGTAATTCAGCGCACTCTCAGAAACGCATGCTCAAATCCCATGAAATTTTTGTCGTATTTGACGAAATGACTTCGTGAAAAATACTCCGAGTAAACCTTTCGTCAAATTGCCGAAATTTGTGCAGTAACTTTTTTATGTCACGTGATCGCACGAGGAAAGATTCGTTAAAAATGACGAAATTTTCTTGACGATTGAAGAATCGTCGAAAATGAGGATTCTATTTTGGAGAGTGAGTACTCACCGGGTGGCGACGCTACTGTGGCTGTCAATTTATAGAGCGTTTGTTCTCTGTATTTAGTTTCTGCAATTTCCCTTTTTTAAGCCTTTGTTGTTTCCTGTTTTTAATTTTCTAAATTTACGTTAGACCCTGATCTTTTCCCAGTAGATTATCATGTATTTTCTGTCAAAAATTTTTTACAGTGCATTTTATTAAGAATCAACTACTTAAAACCTTTAGAAGAACTTTACTTTGGTTACCTGTATTATCACCGGACTTTTTTTGGTACATATTGTGTAACTCTTTCAGCATACAGAGCATATTTAGTTACAAAACTTAGTTCATCAACAGTAAAAAAAATGTTTCGTTCTCAAAAACATATAGATTACGCAAAACCAGCGTGAAATAATTAACCACAAGCACACATTCCTATAAAATAATAAATACACTAATAAAAATTTAAGAACCATGAAAAGTAATAAAATATCCCGGAAAGAAAGAATAACAGATGAGTATCTTTCTAAAAATAGAAATTTCAAAGAAATTTCATTATCGAAAAAGCAGGTATTTGAAACTCTTAACATGATTTACTCCTTTGGCGTGAATTTCATCATTTTCCGTTGACTGTACTGAGAATTGATCGGAATTTTTTCATCCAAATGGCAAACGTTTTGAAATTTTGTTCGATATTTCACGTCTAAAATATTTTGTTTGCTTCCGAGTTAGAATAAAAATCCGTGAAGGAATATCGGCTCGCTTTACAAAATAAAAAGTGAATAATACCCGACTCTGTTTTTCGGTTTTCAATAGCTTTCTTCTGCAGTTTTTTCACTTTGGATGATGAGTTAAAATAATTCAGAAAAACTAGATCTCATTTTATGAAGAAAAGGAGTTATTTAATATGCTTGATAAATGAAAACTAATTAATAATTCCTTACTTGTCAAAGGACTGGTTAACAATTCATTGTTTAAAGAAATAATATAACCAGCTCTTAATAGCTTATAAATGTTAATAATTTGAAGAAATGATGTGATAAGTTTTTAATAGCTTTCTTATGCAATTGTTTAGCTTTGAATGGTGAATTAAAACAGTTTAGAAGAGGTAGTTTTCATTTCATAAAGCACAGTGTAAAAGAAATTTGCCCGAAAACACATGAAAATCTCTTGGATATCATATATCCGGAGTCTGATGTAAAATCACAGATAATTAAAAACAGGATACTACTTCAAAAAAGGTAAATTTCGGAGCATAAAAGAAACAGAGATCACACTTTAATGTGGCAGTATCAGATAATGGGCCGCAGGGGTGGCGCCATCTGTGAATACGCTGAATTGCTATTTCCGGTCCACAAAGTCGAAGGTGAGTACAATAAAGCTCATGCTGTTGTGATTCCTGTGCCTTTGGCCTAAGATGCCTCTGGAGTTGGGAGCACCGGCCGCCGAGGCCCAGTCTGCTCCCTAGAGCTGGAAATAAACCGTACCGTATGTCAATAATACTATGCAACACGAAAAATATCCTTTGGATGAAAATGTCTGTTTCTTATGTATTTCTGGCTGAGAATTACGAATCTGCAATTATTTTTTGCTTATCACGTACCATTTTCCCAAAATTCCACATTTTAGCTTTTTCGTATTTTCTGGATAAATGTGCATATTTTCGTAATTCATCGACTTAATTTATTATAAATTATATCTTTCTCATTGATAGGGAAGTCGTTGCCATTCTAGAGACCTTTTTAGTGAACTTGGGTTACATTAGCGACATTTTTGGCAACAAAAGCTTTATCTACTTCTCAAAATTTCGAGTCTTTTACAAGACGACAAAAACCTTTTGGAGACTATTTTGAGGAGAAAGAAAAAATGGTATGCTGCTGTGATGTGAATGTAGTATTTAAAGCATCAGGACATGAGCACAATTCAGCAGAGTGGTGCTTGTTTATCAGTGCTCTTTCATCTAAGTATTGTTTTCCTATTCATTCCTGTAGCATATTCTGCAAACACAAAGAAAATTTCAAAATTTTGAGTGGCAAAAGCATATCAAATTTACCACTTGTAAATCTACAATGTGCCTTTTTTCCACAACTGTATTTTAAACTTGGTTTATCGAAATATTTGTAAAAGTTCTGGACAGAGAAGGAGTTGCTTTCTTGCATATCGGGAAAAAATTTTAAAAAGTAAGGGAGGCAAAACTAAAAGAAAGGATTTTTATTAGCCCACAACTTAAGGAAGTCCTTTCATGATGAAGAGTATGAAAACAAACAGTGAGAAGCCGAAAAAATCTGCCTGACTGGCCTTTAAATCAGTCTGCTCACGTTGCCTTGGAAATGAGAAAACTGAAAATTACGAAAATCTTGTTGGTGATATGATAAAATGCTTTTGTATTATTAGGTTGCTGTATTTCATTAAACTACTTTTTGGACTCCCATTTGGACTTCTTTTCTCGAAACCTTGGCGTAATTAATGGTGAGAATGGGGAAAGGTCTCATCAGGATATCTCTGTGTTTTAAAAGCGTTTCAGCGGTCGATAGAATGGAAGTACACGCATTGAATATTGCTAATCTGTTATCAGGGCACACCAACAGATGCCCACAAGATGAAACGGCCAAAAAATATCTTTTTTGTGTTTGTGTTTTCAATAAGTAAGCCGCAGTTACATTCTTCTATAACCAAATTGTATAAATATGAGAAGTGGATCGCCAACAAAAACGGTACGTGATGGATAATTTTTGTTTGGATATTTGAATTAAGCACATTTTGTTTATATAGAATCACATAGTTTCATCTAAAAGACAAAAAAAAAGTTCTAATTTATTGCATTTATTGATAATTTTTAAACTGGGAGCAGCAAATTACTCAGAAATTTTATTTGTGGCTTTCTAACGAATACTTACGTAACTTAACAGGTCTTTCTCTGTAGTTGTAGAAAGTGCGGGAAAACAAGAATTTTACTAAGAAACTTTGATCAAGAAACTTGATAGTTTGATTAAACGAGTTCTTCTTACATTTACAAAAATAGTAAGTTTCCTTTCTGAATTTTTCCAGAATTTTTTTAGAGTGCAAAAGGATTATTTAACTTCCTTAATAAATAATTAGTAACTCCTAATCAATAGGTTCTTATTTTCTAAAGGAGTAATTGATGACTCACTATTTAAGGAAGTTATTCTAATGTTTTAAATAACTTTTTTTTTCAATTTTTACCTCTGGATCGATTTGTTAAAAAATTTCAGAAAGCTAATTTTCATTTTATGGATGAAAGGAGAAAGAGGGAGAGAATTATTTAATATACTTAATAAATAAGGACTGATTAATAGCTCTATAGGCTAATGAATAACTCACTGTTTTATGGAGTTATTGTAATCAGTTTTTAATTACTTTCTTTTTCAATTTTTAGCTTTCGCTAGATTTGTTAAAAAAATTTAGAAACGTTGGTTTGCATTTCATGAAGAAAATGAGAAAGAGAATTATTTAATATCCTTACCAAATAAGGACTAATTAATAACTCTTAATTAATAGCTAAAAGCTCTAATTAATAACTCCTAATTAATAGCTAAAAGGACTAACTAATAACTCCTAAATAGCTAACAGGACTAATCAATAACTCACTATTTAAGAGAGTTCTTATAGTCAGTTTTTAAAAACTTTCTTTTGCAATTTTTAACTTTGTATCTATTTCTTAAAGAAATTTAGAAAAGCTAGTTTTCATTTTATGAAGCAAAGAAATGGTTTCGAATGTTTTAAGAAGCCACAGTCAAAACAAGATTTTAAACAAAAATGGGACCCAAAAAAAAATGCAAATATCTCGCGTTTAATCTGCTAAGAACAAATACGTGCAATGAATAATACAATGTTTAATAAACATAAAAAATAATAATGCCGGCGCTGAAATGTAAAAAAAAAAAAAAAAAATTAAAAGACAGATACGCATCAAGTTCCACTGGTCGGACACCAGGAAGCTCACGATTTTTATTGTTGTTGTTGTTGTTGTTGCTACTGTTGTTGTTGTCGTTGCTTCTGCCGCTGTTGTTGGTGTCGTTGTTATTGTTAATCATATTGCCTAAAAATCAGCCAAGCCAATGCGGGCTTGGAAAGTGTACAAAATGTTTGGATAGTACAAAAAAAGGAATAAATCATAGAGGAGAAGGAGCAACAACTTTCCCTACATGTAATGTACAAGAAAAGACTACAATGATGGACAAGAATACACTTTTTTAAAAAGTTACAATGGCTATAAAATTAGTGTTTTGCTATTTTTACCTTCTGCGCTGTTTTTCAAAATGCTCGCAAAATACAGACATACTGACACATTTTTGATTTTGCCATTAGCAAAGAAAACACTTCAGCCAATGTGAGGTACCAAAATAATTGAACTTTAAAATTCAGAAATGCAAGCTAATTTTTTAAATCGTTCTTCGTCGAACGCAAAAGTTTTCAAAGTTGAAGATTAAAATTCTTTCTATTACGTTACCACTCCTTTCTGAAACCACAAAATTTATTCCGCGACCGCTCGTAAAATACCTTAAAAGTGCAGTTCAGTTTAGCATCCCTAACGTTTTAAACCAAAGATCTGAAGGGAGAATATTATATGGGACTCGTATTTGAGAATGTTTCAGGAAGAACTAACTCCATTTCATTATATGACTTCGAACAATGAAAAGTTGTAAACGATCGTATTCATGGAAATGAACCAATAACGATTTCGTAGATGGAATTACATATCGACGAATATTTTCACGAATGTTTCCCAAGACGGTGATTTTCCGCTCATCGGTGCCTTTATGACCTTATGATTCTTTAAAATTCGTCGTTAGGCCTCTGATCTTCATTCTGATCGAAGACGCTGAATATCATTTTACGTGTGGATGAGATGGTACTTAGTGCATGCCTTGCATAGCTGATTTAAACGTGGACGTGGAAAATTTACAACGTGGAAGACTAAAATTAAGTTTTAAAGTTTTGTAAAAATGTTATTTATTAAAAATGTTATTATTCGTTAAATGTTGTATTCGTTAGTCAATAAAAATGTTATTTATTCGTTAACAAATATTTTTCTCTGATAATCTATCGTATTTTCCCGAATGCTATCGTTATTATTATTTTGCTTTAATTTCATTACTTATTTATCGATACTTTATTAATTATTTCTTATCATTTAGTTCTTATTTTATTTTTTATCTATCATTTTTAACTTTTATGAATTTATCTATTCTTAGTTTCATTAATTTGTTTATTATTTATTCTTTATTTTTTAATTTCTTTTATTTTCTTTTTAATTATTATTATTATTATTATTATCCAATGCTCCATTCCTTTTTTGCTTAACGTACAGTTATTTACCATTTTGCCCCATCATATCGGCGGCCCAGATTTAAAAATATAGGAACAGCTTTCAAGTTATATTTTCGGGTTAATGATCTTTTACGAATAATAATGCACTGCTTTAATATAAGCGTTGGTTCGCCATTTATTTTGTTTTTCCTTCAACTATTAATGATTATTTCCATCTTTTCATCCACCAACTACCTACGTCATTCAGCAGTGCAATTGAGAAAATCCAAAATTACTATAATGGTTGCAATTAAAAGCTTAAAAGTGAATGCATCGCAATGAAGTAAATACTTTAATGCAGGGAAATTTTATTTGCTTCCCATACAAGGCAAAAAATATATGAGATTTTCGACTAATGAAGAAACCTCCGCTTCTCAACGAATAACAAGAAGTTCCGTCTAGAACTATACGAGCCTACTTTCCCGTATACACCAAATTCAAATTTATAATCTAGCTATCTCTTTCTCTCTCTTTCTCATTTAGCTTTAGTTCTTAATTTATTTCAAATATACCTTTTTCAACAGACAACACATATTCGTTCACGCATTCATTTTTTCCTTTATTCAGCCATTCATTTATGCATTCATTCGTTTACTGCTTCAAATGTTTATTCATTCATTTACTCATTCATGTATTTATTCCCTCATTTATTCATTCTTTTCCTCATTCATTTATTCATTAATTCATTCTTTCACTCATTCATTTATTCACTGAGAAATATCCTTAAAAATTCCGATAAAAAAATTTCATAGGAAAATAGGCTCGTTAGTTCTGGAAGAACTTTCTATTTGTACATGTTCTACGTTATAAGAGCTTTCCGATAAAGTTTGTTCCAAACAAATCGGCCTGTTAGATCAGGATTTATATAGGATTGAAATTTCCCCGTAAGCGCTATGTTAATTTTTTGAACTGTTCAAAAATGAACAAAATCTGTTCAAATTGATATTTCACGCCAAGCGCTTCTTCCAGCAAGCTTGTTCATTGGAATATGGATCTTGTACCCAGAGTTTACATAATTTGCTTCATTTTCGCCCATAGGCGCTAATGTTAAATTTTTTTGAACTGTTCAAAATTGAACGAAAAATTGTTCAAATCAAAAAGTAAAATATAGAAATGAGATGTTCTCGCCGAGATCTTTCGAATGCAAAAAGAATTTTTTGAATCGGACTATTCGTTCAAAAGTTATTAGGGGGGCTCAGACCGACAGACACACATTTTCCACATCTCAAAACCCTACTTTCAAATTTTTTATTTTTCAATCTTTATTTAATTACTTCACTTTTTTTTTGACTTTTCTTTATTTTTAACGATATTTTTACGATACATTAAGCCTTCTTTCATGCTTTATTATTATTTTTTTTACTTTTACGTGAAAGTAGGCTAAAAAAGCATTTGAATGTAAAAATAAAGAGAGGGGTAGTAAAAAGAGCGAAAGTAAACGCAGTCTGGATTCCAACTAATTTGAATAAAAGAAAGCGCTATTTTTTAATTTTCGAAAAGTAAAAAAAACAATGCGACACTTCCTTATCATTGCGGGTCCCGCAATAAATAGGCAGCGCTTTTGTGGCAAAACGTTAGCGATTTATAATTATAACCAAAGATATGAGCATGTATAGAAATTTTACCGCAAATTTATTCAGCGAGAAGTTAGTTTGCCTGAACTTAGACTCATTAATTTGCGTGAAAATCCTTAAATCGGCACAATTTTGAGCTCCATCATCGAAACTCTGTCAAATTTAACAGCACCAACATAACTGTAAATTTTGAACTTTTTTTCTTTTGAAGAACATTTATATTTTTCAGACAAATTGAGGTGGAACAATCATTTGTTTCCGTTTATACTACAAAAAAAAAGTCTACAGAAACATTCTGCTGAGAGGGCTTAAATTTAGCCATTGTCAAATTTAGCAAAAACACGAAAATTCAAAGTAATGTCTTAAATCTTTAAAGCCATTTTGGAAGACAATAAAGAAACAAAGAAATTTGTTGACTGTAAATAATTCTTTAAAAGCCACAGAAATTTAGTTTACGGTTTTCATTGATTTTTTTATCCCCTGCCAGTATTTTCCTTTTACATATAAGAACCTGAATTCTCTTTCACCAAACCAGTTCACTGTCATATTTGACATTAAAGAATCGTATTAAATTCAAAAATACCAAAATATTGCTTTTGTGAGGACCTTTCTTTCTCTCTAGCGTCAAAATTTTTCCTAAAACATCGCTAAACATTTTACTTTTTTTAGTATTGGGGTTCAAATTTTGAAGCTTTACCATACCAGTACATAAAACATTACTTTTAACTTTTACAATTTTTCAATATGACCTGTAGTTGATATAGTCCAAGATTCGAAGAGGGTTCAGCAATCAGCATGCATGGAAAGCTTGACGCAATTTTATTGCTGATAATTGCTGCGGACAACTATAGTGATTTGCCAGTCAGAACGGCCGGGGACCTCCACCAGAGTTTCCTCTGGCCTCCTCCTGACACTATAGTGATTATTAAACGCATGTCGTCGCCCCCCTGAGAGGTCAACACCTGTCCCCACCGGAGGTGGGGAGGGGAGAATACCGCGGGTGTGTTATTTACTAAAACGCTCGTAACTCACGAACCGTTTACATGGATAACAGCTGTATACACTCTCAGAAACGAATGCTAAAATTTCACGAAAATTTCGTCGTGTTTAACGAAATGGCTTCGTGAAAAATGTTCCGAGTAAACCTTGTGTAATAACTTTTCTTAGTCACGTGATCGCGCGAGGAAAGAATCGTTATAAATGACGAAATTTTCTTGACGATTGAAGAATCGTCAAAAGTGACAGCTCTATTTCAGAGAGTGCACTCAAAACAACATGCACTTTTAAAAAGCTAAATATATTTAAAGTCGTGTCGCTGTCGGTTCATGAGTAAATATTATTGTGGTCGGAAAACACGCGAGTTTTTTTTTTTTAAAAATGAGCAAAATATTTTTTTGAAGCACTACTTCTTTTCTTAACTACTTAAGGCATTAGAAAAAATCATAATTAGTATTAACCAATCTGCTTAAATTATCAAAATATTCTCAACACTTCAAAAATATACGAATACATATATAAATATATATTATATTTGTAAAGTACATATAAATGTGACTTTAGTTCTACAATGATATTATTTTGCTTAAAATTTGCAGATCAATGACGACATTAGCCTTAGTATAAATTTAAATACGCTGTTTATTGTTTATAATTCTACTTTATTTTTTATTTGCATGAATTTACAATAATTATTTTTACGTAGTCAAGATTGTAATTTAGAAAATAAAATACGATAATAAATCAGAAATATAATGAATTATGTTAACGTGATAATGAGATCGTTATTTGAGCTTAAACAAAAGAAACTTAAGTATAAAAATATAAACTACATTTTTTTAACAAGAAGTTCCGTCTAGAACTATACGAGCCTACTTTCCCGTATATACCAAATTCAAATTTATAATGTAGCTATCTCTTTCTCTCTCTTTCTTATTTATCTTTAGTTCTAATTATTGAAAAAAAAACCTTTTTCAACGGATAATACATATTCATTCACTCACTCATTCATTCTTTCATTTATTCAGCCATGCATTTATTCATTCATTCGTTACCTCATTCAAGTGTTTATTCATTCATTTACGCATTCATGTATTTATTCACTCATTTATTTATATTTTCATTTATTCAATAATTTATTCATTCATTCTTTTCCTCACTCATTTATTCATTGATTTATTCTTTCACTCTTTCATTTATTCATTCATTCATTATTTCACTCATTGAGTTACTGAGAAATATCCTTGAAAATCCCGATCAAAAAATTTCATAGCAAAATAGGCTCGTAAGTTCTGGATAAACTTTCTATTTCTGCATGTTCTACGTTATAAGAGCGTTCCGATAAAGTTTGTTCCAAGCAAATCGGTCCGTTAGATCAGGATTTATATAGGGTTGAAATTTCCCCGTAAGCTCTGTGTTAATTTTTTGAACTGTTCAAAAATGAACAAAAACTGTTCAAATCAATATTTCACGCCGAGAACTCCTTTCAATAAGCTTGCAATAGGAACTTGGCTCTTGTGCCCAGAGTTTACAGAATTTGCTTCAATTTTGTCCATAGGCGCTAATGTTAAAATTTTTTGAACTGTTCAAAATTGAACAAAAAATTGTTCAAATCAAAAAGTAAAATATAGAAATGAGATGTCCTCGCCGAGATCTTTCGAATGCAAAAAGAATTTTTCCAATCGGACAATTCGTTCAAAAGTTATTAGGGGGGGACAGACCGACAGACCGACAGACAGACAGACCGACAGACCGACAGACACACTTTTTCCCCATCTCAATACCCTACTTTCAAATTTTTTATTTTTCAATCTTTATTTAATTACTTCACTTATTTTTGACTTTTCTTGATTTTTAACGATATTTTCACGATACATTAAGCCTTCTTTCATGCTTTATTATTATTTTTTTTTACTTTTACGGGAAAGTAGGCTAAAAAAGGAAAAAAGAAGAAGATATTATACGAAGCTGGTTAAATGAAATATCAGTTTCATTAACTAAAATTGAGTAACAATTATTATCAAAAGTGATTAAGATTTTTAATATTAATACATAAGAAGTTGTGAAAAATGTGAATCATCCTAATTTTAGTTGATTTGTTTTTATTTCACACTGGTGCACATTTTACTCGCTTTGTTCAGAGTAATAGTTAGAGGTTGCTTGCAGTTTTCAATATTATGTCCAAATGGTTTCTGTTTTCATCCAAGAAACATTCACATTTTGTTAAGTTTAAATGATTCAAAAAGGAGCACTTAAATTGATACAATTGACTCTAGAATTGGTACATTTGGAGATTCATAGTAAACAGCTGATGCTATTTATTTTGCTGATGGGGATGTTAGGACGAGAAGTGCTGAACCGATCATACACTAAGTCGTGAATTGGTCATTCCATTCATATGAAAACATGCTATGAAAATTTCTATTTTCTATCAGAACAAAATTTTGAATTTAGCTCAAAATTGGACATTTTTCGGGATCTGAAAGTGATTTATATGTTGCTTTGTCAACAAAGTGAATACATGAGTTTTCCCCCCTCTCCCCACACACCTTTTTTTTCCTGGTAAAACAAAAGAGATAGTGCATACACTCAGGGGGGGGGAAAGCAAAAAAGATTTTTTGCAGTAAGGAAAAATATTGCAAGGGGAATTCTCGTTAATTAAAAAAGAAAGGGTTAAATTCACTGCTATAAAATATAATTCTCTGAAGACAAAATACCAAAAGAGGGGAATGCTTCAGTGATTGGAGACCAGTCCCTTCTTTATCCGAAGAAAAAATAGAGGTAGGTATAACTTCAGGAGCAGACATTTCGAAGCTGAAGAAAGATCAGTATTTCGAGATAGATACAAACAGAATGAGTGCTTAGAAATCTTTCAAACTACTTGTTACTTAATTTCTTGGAAACATCTAGGATCCAAACTGCGTTATAGAAGAGACTCTAAAAAACTTCCGGTTTTAACGTGTAGTATATGAGTTTGAAAGTTCATGAGTTTGAAAAACAAATATTTATAAGTACTTAAAACCTTTTATTATATATCTACAGTAGTCATTTATTATGTTCTTTGATTCGAAAAAATAATTGTACGCCTTCACAGATTTATAAAATTAATATTCATTGACAAATGACATGTTTTTGGTTAATTATGTCAAAATATGTCAACTGTTTACAAAAAATCTTTCGTGATAGAAGAAATGGATTTTATTTTTGGCAGATGACAAGAGAGAGGAAAATATCTAAAATATTTTATCCTACTACAAGATGTTGGTTCCCCCAAAAATATTAGTTATTATAAGCAAAGTGTCTCATTTTCTGAAACAACGCGAATTATGTTTAAAGTCGTCCAATGGTATAAACATAAGCCTCACTTTAAAAATGGATTGGAGTTTTTTCCCGTTACCGACATTAAGTACTTGTATTCTACTAGTTCGATATTCTCCGTTACACCCATGATTTCTTACAATAACAAGCAGTGAATTTCTAAAAAAACAAATAGATTGATTGAATTAATATTTCTTAATCACAACGCATTACAGAAGAACATTAAAGCAGTTAATCTTTGAAGATTTTATAATTTACGAGAAAATGTACTCTATTCGCATTTAGCTACTTCTTACATGTTGCCAGAACTCAGGTGCTGAAAAGTCTAAAATAATCCTTATTTTTAACCATTTTATGAATTTTCTAATTCATTCTTAAAAATACACCCACAGAAGCGTAATTATTTTCCAAAAACTCACCCCTTCACTAAAAAAGAAACATGCAAAAGTTCCGCAAACATTTTACCTAAAATCTTATCTTGAGAAATTATCATTTAATTACGCTGTAGCTTGAAAAAGAATTAAATTATCATTTAAGTATTCTCGGTTGGCATGAGTACTTTTTAAGTGGGGAAAAACAGTAGCCCATCATTTTTTCCAAAGCAAAAACTTTGCGAAATAATTTAAGGAAAGCACACGTTTCCTTTATGGGAATTTTTTTCATCCATTTTTAAACGGGGATTACGATAAAAATAATTTAAGCTCTTTTTTTTTCTGCAAAAATGCGAATTATGTTTAAAGGTTTCTAATGTTACAAAAACATATCTTATGCTGAAAATTCATTGGAGATTTCTTTCTAGTTTTTGTAAACTTCGTTTTTTTTTTTTTTTTTTTTTTTTTTTTGTGAACGTGAGTATTTGTGTGTTACTAGAGGGTAGGGAAATGAATTCATGTACTCATGCCCGTACGTTAGAACTTGCATTTTTTAATTACCTGTTTGTTTGTTTGTTTGTTTTTTATCTCCAGAATATTTTTTCATACATCTAATGTACAGAAAATGTATAAAATGGCACATTCAAACTAAAAGAAAATTTATGTTTGGCACTTGAAATCTGAAAGAGCAAAAAGAATAACTGAACGAAGAGCGTAGAAGGAACAAAAGATAATGTACTTAGAATGAGAACATTTTAAATACTTACGCCCCCTAATTAGTTGCCAACAGATGAGTGAAAGAATTTTAGAGATATTTGATAAAAATCTCACCAATGTCTTGACGTGGAACTCTAAGAAACTCACCAAATATCACCAGTAACTTTCAGAATTTCGTTTTTATCGCCAAGTTATCTTCAAATGCTCGCCAATTTCAACGTCACCTCCATTTCATTATTTCTGTCGTAATGGAGGTGAGGGGTGCCCCAAGATGGTGGCCAGTTTTATAGGAGTTTGAAGACAGTCCATCTGGCTTCTGCAGTAGGAAGACCTGCAAACGAGAACAATGGGCATTCTAAAAGTTATGATTATCAGTTTTCAAACCGGCGTTCTGAAGAAGAGCAGAATATTTCAAAGTGAAGTGAAATTTATTACCATTTGAAGCACTAGAGAAGCTAAACGGTCATGGAAAAATTATATCAGTGCGTCCCTGATCCATGGAAAATTCGTAACGTCTCAATTATAAACTCTTTGACCAACGGCCATAAAAAATAATTGTCGGTTGCGAGCCTAAACCTATGTTAGATCTGCTAATCCTAAGATCCTAAGATCTAGATCCTAAGCTAGAATTTGCCAGCACATCCCACGAAAAGAAATAGACAAGAGTGGAACAAAGCCAGGGAGCTGGGGATGCGGAGCAGATTTTGTTAAGAGAAAATTGTGAAGATAGTGAACTTTTGAGAGAATTTCGTGAGACGCGCTTTGATGTTCTAAGAAACGTAAAAGCCTGGGCTTTTTTGTAGAAATCCCCTAAGAAAAAAGGAGTCTTCTCTCGGACAGTCACATGCCATGCGGAATTAAGAATTGATTTATTAAATTTAGCAAGAAGACTGCTTGTTGAAGCAACTCCAAGCAGTTCAATTATGGGTGAAGTCGAGTGAATGCACAGAAAGGCATAAATGTTAATTACGTCACTTGTTGCTAACATCGCCGAACGTAGCCAGAAGAATAAATATTAATAGACCGAATATTTCTTGTTTTATTTTTAGATGCTAGTAGTCACATTACACGGCAAAACTCAGGCATCAAAACTCTTGAAACTACTGGTTGGTTGGTGTCGTGTCCACGCGCGAAGCGAGGAAGAATGGTTGCGCTGCTCCTGAGTCGAACGAGGCCCTTATAGGCAGGAGTCCGACTGCCGCCCCTTTAGTGCGGTCTCTTAATGTTTTGAACCGTCACCTGAAGTTGGAACCCCCAGAGGTATCGTTTTACTTGGAGCACATTAGAGCCCCGACGGATTTAACGTGCACCAACTCCCTTTAGCGTACACGGTCAACAACACCGAAATACAAGGCCAACTATCTCCGTCGATGACGTCATTACAAGTAGGTGAACTTTAACAATAGGTCTCCTAAGCTCTTCAAAACATTTCGTTATATTTTTCGCACCATTTTTTACGGAGATGGTAATTAATAATTGATTCTAGACTTATGTACGTAGAAATATAAATCAAGGATACAAGAAAACAGGTGGAAAAGAAAATATATTAATCCAATCACAAATTATGAGTAGAATGATGCTTTAGAAAACTTTTAATAGTTTCGAAAAAAATCTTTAAAACCATTTTTTTTTTTTTTTTGAAGTATGGTTTTTGCAGTTTTAAAATTTGTTTTAAAAACCCCCTTATGAAACATTTGAAAACTCTTTTAAAAATGTACTTTGAGTGAAAATTTTAAACATAAACTTTTTAATTAATTTTTCTCCTTTTTATTTAATAATGATATCTCAAATATTTCAAAATCTTTTATTTAGTTTAATGATTCACTTTTGGTGGAAAAAGGCATACTTAAAATATTGTTAAAATGTAAATATGCTATAAATCATTATAACATTTTAAAATATGAATGCACCGTCATATGAATGCACCATCAATTTTTTTTCAAAAACTTACATCTTCAGTACAAATTATGCATTGGATTTATAATTTGTTAATGTCTGTAATTTTCGTTTCTTAGTAGGAGTTTTGAAATCATTTTTTTATATACTACATTAGTTCTTTAAAAAAGTATTCGTTGCGTTGTTAACCATAAACTATCAAACTAATTCTATTGTGTGTTCATACAAACATTCGTCATGTTCTAAACACTCATTGTTAAAAATCATATTAAGGGTAATATTTTTATATCTCTTTTCTGAGCACATAATCAGTACAAAAGTGTAATTAACACACCTGTGAAAATATTTTAATTTTATTTTTTACTGTTTTATGTTTGCATATAAATTTCTTCTAACATTTTTGCAAATGAAATTGTCATCCCTTCCCCTAAATTAAACAGACAAAGCATAGACTAGTGAATTTTTGCTATATGAAAAAATGAAATTGAATGATTCGAGCACAAACAAGATACTAAAAGAAAATACAGTAATCATGGTTTATTAAAATTTATCTGAATTTGGAATAAATGACTATCATTCACAAATGTTTTACAAAAAAGTAAAAATATGTAATTAAGAAAAATTCAGAAAGAAACTTCTGTTTGTACCCTACAGTTAAACTCATTTAAATTAATTCTCTCAGAAAGTGTCAGCAAATTATCGTTAACATGAACTTGATTTTTACTTATCTATTAAAATTCGAAAACATTTCGGAAAGCATATACGAAAGTCCTCCTTTTTTCCCTCGAAAAGTGACTGACAGCATTTTAGTTTAGAAACAACGCAAAAGTTTACGTTTTTTTTTTTTTTTTCTTTTTTAAAATTTTGAACAAGTTGTTAAATTATGTCAGCTTACGTATGACTTAGAACATTCAGTAGTGCATGCATATTCAATAATAAGGAAAGTTTAATTCATAAGATATTTTTCTTATTAATTTCTAACTACTTGTTGTTACAAAGCATTTTTTGCATTTTTTATCGCCAATATATACTTGGTAACTTTCTTTCATGGGCGAATTTATAATTTTTATTATTGAAAAAATATTTTAAGGTCACTACTGTTTTTTTTCTTTTTTTCATTCAATAGTGGCGTTTTGTCCCTGACATAAGGTGTTAAATCTTTGGCAGCCGTTACATGAAAGTACTATTGTTTTTCTTATGCCAATTATTCAGTTAGGAAGTAGGATTCATCATATTAGTAAATTTAATTATTTGAAATAATTTTAAGGACCGCATTTTTTTTATTCGCCATTTCATATTCTTAAATTATGTTGTTTAAAAGAATATGTATCATGACTTCTAAGTTATCTTACATTATGGTGTACCGTCTTGCTTCATGCGCCTTAATAACAAACATTGAACCACGCAAAATATCCTATGCTTTCAAAGTTAATTCTGCAGTAAACTAATGATCCAATCTTTTTCCTATGTTTTGTAGTGAATATTTAGTGAATCTCGTATTTACATATTATCGCTAATGTTAGTATTGACGACGCACATAAATAATTTCAGGAGCATTAAACGGAATTGTACGTAAAATATTCAGTGCATAATGAGAATAAAAATACTTACTGGACTTACTCTAGATGATTTTGTTGGTTTGAAGTCTTTCCTTGGAATTAATTTCAACAATCTATCCAACCGTGATGGTTCACGTGAAAACTTAAAAACAGATACCTTTTCGTTTAAGCTGCAACTAAACTTGCATCCATTAATGCAACACATGAATGGCATTGTTTCGAGTAAATTATGAAGTAGTTGCTGGTTACGTAGCTTTAATTACACACTGTATCAAAAGAGAATTAATTGATCTAACAAAAGATCAATTAATTCTCTTTTGATACATTTAGTTATCAAAATAATATTTTCTCATTTATTCAAGGTTTACTTTATTCAAGCTTTGAATAATATTTATTTTTTTTAAACGCTTAACTGTTGCTTGACTGTTACTCCGTGACGGAAACTTGTCACGCACTTGTAATGTAGGTTTGCGCAGCATGCCATTTTCTTTCACAGATATTTAGAATTATAATTTACATTAAATTCCGCAATTAATTTTTGCATGAACTATACTTAACACCTACAATTTTTATTTACATTTTTTTCTAAATCTTTTGGCCAGATAAATTCAAATCATAACCATTTTTACTTATGTACTATATCCTGTGGCGTAGGTTTCCTGTTCCAGTGCCTCGCCATGTGCATTTTTTTTCCGTCAGTTGGAAACTTGATAGCATTCTCGAGTGACGCTTTTTTCGCTAGCTCCCCAGCAGAGGAATTCCTTTGTGTTTCCTTCTGACTGGGGATGCCATATATAACTGCCTTTTTTTTTTTTTTTTTTTTTTTTTTTTTTTTTTTTTTTTTTTTTAAATCACTTATTTATTCATAATAATTATTTCATTAATTTCATAAAATTTCTTGATTATATTGAATACCTTTAAAAATCCAAAAAAAAAACTTACATCTTAGGCATTAATAAAAAAATTGAATTGGCCAACAAAAAAATATAAAATAATGATTGATCAATCAAAAGAAAATGTTAATGACCTGCGGATCCACGGCTTGAATTAGCACTCTATTTGATACTTTCGCTGATTGATGCAGGCGGAAAACTTGATCACCAGAAAGCGCGCCTTTGCTGCATAATGCTCTTCTATATTCGTTTCAAAACACATAATGTCCGTGATGCAGTTGTTCATTGGTATAGCATTTTTTCATCATGAAAAGCAGTCATCAATTAATGAGTGTCCATCAATATAGGTAAATTCATTTAGAGATTTAAAAGTACAGTACAGGGATCCTGATTTATATCATACCATCTCTAAGTATAAAAAGAGATTTGTTTCCTTTGATCGGTCAATGGATACAATCATTAAACTATCCAAAAAAATATACAGCATCTTGATTACTTCGATCAACGCATTTTTGTAAGGATAATCTTCACTTCAAAATGCAATTTCAAAAAAAAAAAAAGGCAGTTATATATGGCATCCCCAGTCAGAAGGAAACACAAAGGAATTCCTCTGCTGGGGAGCTAGCGAAAAAAGCGTCACTCGAGAATGCTATCAAGTTTCCAACTGACGGAAAAAAAATGCACATGGCGAGGCACTGGAACAGGAAACCTACGCCACAGGATATAGTACATAAGTAAAAATGGTTATGATTTGAATTTATCTGGCCAAAAGATTTAGAAAAAAATGTAAATAAAAATTGTAGGTGTTTTAAAGTATAGTTCATGCAAAAATTAATTGCGGAATTTAATGTAAATTATAATTCTAAATATCTGTGAAAGAAAATGGCATGCTGCGCAAACCTACATTACAAGTGCGTGACAAGTTTCCGTCACGGAGTAACAGTCAAGCAACAGTTAAGCGTTTAAAAAAAATAAATATTATTCAAAGCTTGAATAAAGTAAACCTTGAATAAATGAGAAAATATTATTTTGATAACTAAATGTATCAAAAGAGAATTAATTGATCTTTTGCAGTTGATATGACGGTAATATTTCAGACCGCGATTATCGCAACGGCTAAATTAGCAGCGTCTATCCATGTTCGACTCAAGCAACAGTTAAGCGTTTAAAAAAAATAAATATTATTCAAAGCTTGAATAAAGTAAACCTTGAATAAATGAGAAAATATTATTTTGATAACTAAATGTATCAAAAGAGAATTAATTGATCTTTTGTTACACACACATAAAGAGTGAAATAATGCATTGGAATACATTAATCGCTTCAACAGCATCCTTATATTCACATATCAGCTTACTTACTAAATATTTAAAAATAATTAAGGAAAAAGAATTGTTGAAGTTCTTGATATTGACAATAAATATTTGGCGATTAAAATCATTTTGGCTTGAATACAATAATAAAATATTTCAAAGAGCTGTTATTGCCTGTTAGCGTTTACCTACTTGTGATGACGTCACCATGAGATTACGCTTGAGACCTCGGTCTTTCGGTGGTGTTGACACGGTCCACAACAACCAGCCACAAGAGGTTGTCACCCTCCCAAACACTGACCTCGGTCGAAGTTCCTTCACTTTCGGTGCTCTGCGGGAACCGAGCTTCTACCGACAGGTTACTACGAGACTCTGAAATTACTCAAAACTCGAAGTGTTTACTTACTTTTGTAATAGTGGTTTGTGGGCAGAACGATTGACTAAAAAGTGGATTCTGTAAAACAACGAATTCAGCACTCGCATTGCTTCTAAAATAACAACGCTACTGAAAAAATTGTCTCAATTTTGCTCTTTAAATGAAAAATATTTCTAATTGAGAAACGATGAAATCAAGCAATTACACAAAAACTCCTCCTAACGAACACCCCTCAAAAGCGGACTCTCCTCTTAGACGGACAGTTTTTTAAACTGTCCACCAGCAAAACAATGAGATTTTTTTTTAAACTCTTTTGCGGACAAGTCTGTATTACAAACAAATCGTTTAGTTCCCACTGGTGTCCGCTATAGAAAAGTTTTATTGAACTTGTTTTGCATCGCATATTTACAACATTTTCTTCGAAGATTCAAATTTTCAAAAAAATTACTCTTATACATTTGTACCATTTTCAGCAATAAAATTGGTGAAAAAAATATGCTTTCTCCTGAAAATGTAAATTTGGCTTATGATGAAACTACTTTATGATAAATTTAATTGTTCCACAATAGAAACTGGAAATACATGACTATAGGAAAGTTTTCCGCATGAAAAGAATATTTCCTCATTATTTATTTTTAAATAAAATAATAATCACAAAAACAACTTTAAAAACTCGATTACAAAAATTGATAAATTTATTATACCAATGTTTTCCTTATCGGTTCATATCCAACTAACTATCAAATGTTTATTTAATATTCAGCGGATTTTCAAACCATCATTTTCTTAACGATCACTTTGAAATATTTTTAATGATTTCAGTTTCCATTTTTGACGATAGCAAAAAGAACAACAAAATGGCAAATTCTAAAAATGTTATCTTGGAACAGCGCCTCAAAACATTTTGTTACGGGAACAGCAAAAAGTATTGAATTTTAGTTTGAAAAAGATAACAGATCTTTCAATAGTAACTTTTTTTCTGAAAACTTACAACCGTTTATTATGACGCTTTGTCAAACATGACGTTTCACTTTTTTTAAAGAGCAAACGATGATTTAAAAACATATATTTCTAAAACGATCTGAAATTTCTAAACTTAAAGTTCAAATGACTTTTCCTAATATTTTCAAAAGAATTTTTTTTTTCTGTATCTGACAGATTTTTTTCAATTTTGATTTTGATGTTTTGAACAGTCTTCTTTTTGTAGGAATAAACTTTTCTGCTGCTCTTAAAAGTGAAAAGATAATACAACTAACTTTTAGAATTTAATATTCAAAAAATTGTATAATGTTTTTCAATACGTATTATTTTAATAATTATAGATCTCAATCTAACTCCTAAAACTCAAAAATTAGCATGTAGGGTCATTCCATCGTGTCCAACGTAGCATGTACAACAATAAGTAAATTCATTTTAACACTGATTACGGATTATATACTTTTGAGTGAACCGTCAGTAACCGTGAATAACAATGTTTGAAACAACTTGTATAATAGTATTGAGTTTTATGCTAGTTTAAATTTTGTTCTTACATAGTTAAATTAATTTTTGTTGGATACGGATCTCTCGAGACGCTAGATTAAATAAATACTTGCGACACGTTAAAAAGGGAAAGAAAGAACAAGATGCACATCAGTAAACTGCTGAGCTTAAGCAACAGAAACAGAATATAATTTATAAGTACGCATTTAGAAAATAAAGAACAACTTTTTCACGATTTAAAAAAAATCTCACCCATTGCAGTTTGGAGCATTTTTTTTTATTAATCGCTGGATACTATTCCGTATTAACCAAAATACAAAAGAACATCATAAATTTTTCGTAATAGGTGAGCCTTAAGGGGAAAGTAAAACAGTTTTAAATTTTTTCACTTCTGCTTTTTTTTTTTTTTTTAATTAGGTATAGCGATATTTATGTTTTACTTCTGAATCAACTAGTACTTGCATGAAATGCATAAAGCAAAATCGTTTACATAAATTCATTTTCAAAATAGCTATCCAATCCTCTTTTGCAGTTCATGCTAAAATAGAAATATTGCTTCATGTCTGTGAAAAGTTAAGGACATTACATCAGTTCGTGTATCTAATTTAGATAGTCATACCATAGCATCGCGCATCAAGTTACACTTCCAAGATCGCCCAATTTGCATCTTACCGTTAGAGGTCAGTTATTTCATAAAATAACTAGGTGTTCAATTACGTATTTCACGAAATACCTATTTATTTTATGAAATGACGGATTATACACTTTAAAGGTAGCATATTATCGGCGTTCAAGCAAAATTCATTAAGTTAACAATACGATTTGAAGACTGCTACAGTGAATTAGAATTCAGTGAAGTTCAGTGAAGTAGCATTAGAATTCAGTAAATTATGAAGTAAGTAGGGATATTCCGTGAAGTATGTAGAACAAGCATACACTTTAAACGTTACATTAGTAAACCTACTATATAGGAGTGAAGGGCATGTGAAACTAGTTATAGTTCTACCATGAACCAAAGCGACCTGCCTGCAGAATTCTAAGAAGAATGCATTCATGTTCAAGGGAGAAATTACTGGTATAAGGAATGTGCTATTTTTGGTCTCGTTCTAGCTTGTTTAGCATACTTGATTTCTTCCGAACTGTTGTTATGTGCTAGTTAATAAATTTGGTTGCTTTCCACAAACAGAGAAGAAAACATTCGCGTACTAAATAAAAACACCAGCAAAACGAGCTTCCCTAAAACTCGAATGAATTCGTTCTTTTCTGCCATGCGCAGAAGCGTCCAAATGTCAAAATTCCGCAGTCGAACTGTACTAGTTAGAATTGTTCTGTACTAGTTAGTACTGAAATTTGAATTGCGAATATCTCAGAAGTAGAGTTTTGGACGGTATACATTTTGTAAAATATATTAATAATGTCACCGACTATGATTACAAAATATATTTCACAGTTTAATATAAATTTCTTAGAACATGTCCATCACATTTAATTTTGCTCAGGATATCGAAGATCAAAGCGAAACTGATCTCACGAAATCCTTTCAATACCTAGGAAGGGACAGAAATAAATAAGTTATTTTATGTGAGTTTCAAAAGGAAGTTCTATTCGAAATGTGATAGCTAAAAAAATTTGAGCTTGCGAAGAAAGAAGTTTTTGTCTCTTTTATGGAACACTAGTTCTCTTTTTACGTTGGTGTTGGTGATTAGACTATCAGCCAATGGCCACCCTTTTTCTTTCCGTTGCCAATCTACGGGAGAAAAGAATAGCGTGAATGATTGGAAAACTTTTTTCTTCTACCGGCTGATATTTTATGAGACTTTTGGAGTACAGTTGGAAAAAGTTAGTTTTCTGACGCGTGTTTTTTTTTTTTTTTTTTCCAGAAAAGTTCTTTGACCGCCGAGAGGCAACACTTCGTTGAAGACGTTGAGCTACAACTTAAATGATGATAGAATTTCGGAGCCATTATTTCATATCAGGTAAAGGATGCATTTAAAATTAGTAGACTCCTTTAAATTAATTTAAAAGATGAAATGTTTTCAGCTTTAATATTAACGATTTTTAATGGTTTATTGATTTCTTCGGTAGACGAAACTTATTAATCCACGTTTTTGGAACAAGGTAAGGTATTCTTCAGAAATACCTATTTTTTATAGCATATCACAGTAAGATACACTGAATGATGAGGGCACATGCGACTGATTTGTGAGCATCTTCTTTCGATCCATCTCTCTTCTGAGAACACAAAATTTGTTTGAATTAATTTATACTCTAACTTTAATCTTAATATTAAGCATCAGTTTACTTTTAATTTCTTTATATGCATCATTTATTCCGGTAATTCTCGGAATTGCTTACTGTAAACAGAAAATTCTAATATCATATGACTAAACAGAAAGAGTCAGGATGCATTCACATCAGCCACAAGAGTGTCAAACAACAGCTACAAAACCGGCGCTTCTTTCGTTCTTCATAACTTAACAACCACGCCCTCGTATTGACTGATTGGTGTTTTTTATTGTACCATTAAAAGTAATATTTACTCAGACGGCCGTGATTTGCTGATAGCGCTATCGAAAAGATACGTCATATTGTCAGTTTGATAACCATAGGAAGTCTCTTACAACGGAGGCAAAATGTCTCCGTTGCCTTTCATCTGATGCAGAGGTTCCCAAAGTGGTCCAGGTGGACCCCCGGGGGTCCATAGGAGACCACACGGGGGTCCACATAGACGTGAAAAGAAAGCAGGGGTTCACAAGTTGTAAGTGAGGGTCCACGAAAAATTTGCTGATTTTCATAATAAAGAACAAAACTTTTGCCTTGGATTTACCTATCAACGTAGGCAGGTAGCATCACTCACTAGGTAGGTACTCAAAAATATTCAAGACTAAGTTCAAATACAGAATTGAATAGAACAATAGATAATAGTACAAGTGTACACCACATGTCGAGACTTAACAGATTTGTTCATAAAATTCAATGAGGTTAACTTGCAGTTATAAGGGGACAACCTGAATTAAATAAAAACAAAGGGTGTAATTTCGGCTTTTCTTTGTAAATTGAAATTAATGAAGCAAATTTTAGTCGGCGCGAATTCTCCCAGTTTCCCCACTTGTCAGATAGAATGTCTTCATGAGGATATTCAGACATACGCTTAACATTTAAATACCCTGCCTGATGACTTCAAATAGATTTGAAGATATTCTGACGATGCCATTGATCATAACCCCATTTGATGAAACGGAAGAGGCGAATGTGCTATTACAAGAGGAGCTACTTGAGCTCATCACCAACGAGGAACTGAAGGTGAAATTTAAAAAAGGCTATTAAACATTTTGACTGCAGGCAGAAATCCCCGAAAAATATCCTGGGCTGTGGGAAATTGGGAGAAAATTTTTGATAGCATTTCCCTCGTCATATCTTGTCGAAAGAAGTTTTAGTGCCATTACCAACCTGTTAACAAACAAAAAAAAAGGAGCAGATTGAACATCACAGAACGGGGAGATTTGAGATTACTTCTTGCAAAACTGAAGCCAAATATTGATAATTTGATGTCAATTCATCAAGTGCATCCGTCTCATTAAAAGTATGACTATTTAAATTTCAGAGTCCATTGTTGATTTTTTGTCAATTGTTGATTGTTTGTTATAATAAATGTTTATAATTTTGTATAACCACAAGTATTATTTTGATAAATAGGACACAAGAAAATGTGCTACTTTTTTTTTCTTCTTAACACCCCCAATTTAGGGTGATATTTTTTAGGAGTTTTGGGAATACAGTAGAAATGTAGCAGCAGGGGGTCTACCGAAAATAGTAAAACTTTGAAAGTGGTCCACGAGAAAAAAAAGTTTGGGAACCTCTGATCTGATGCAACCTTAAGGGGCTTGCATACCAACCGAAAGATCGAAAGATCAACAGGCAACAGCGACGAAAACTTTCAGGTCGTCTCATTTGTTCTACATAAATTACTAACCACGCCCTCGTATTAACTGATTGAGGTTCTTTATTGCTTCATTAAAAGTGACTTTCCCTCAGACGATCGTGATTTGCTGATTGCGTTATCGAAGAAATAGGTCAGTGCTAGTTGCAGTTTGATAACCATAGCAACAGTGTATTATAAAAATCCTATATACTTAAAAGTTTGTCTTGCAGGCTATAGTTATCGAAGGAGGTGTATGTGTTATTGAAAATTTATCATTCAGTTGTCGAAACGATTTAATGACCTAAGCTAAAAGAAATCTGAAAAGCTGCTACAGGTTTGCCCATGGAAGTAAATGAGCATTAAGAAACCCATATCGCTAGTTAATACGAAATGACGTAACTGTCCCGAACCAGCGTCCAGCATGCACCAAAAATGTTGACAAAAAAATAGATATTACGTAGCAGAGAATTCTTTAGTAGCGTATTTGCAAAAGAAAAGAATTCGTTTTAAGATATAAAATTAAAAGTTCACTGGAGGGAAAAAAATAGCACGGGTAATTCTTGTAAGGAAAAAACCAATAATTTTTAGTAAAACTACTAAATTTCTTTTAAAAATGAAAATACATAATTATGAGCAGAAATTATTTTAACACCTATACAAAAAAATAATCCAAAATATGAGAGGGGAAAAAAAAATCACAGTTGGAAATATTCTGCTGAAATACTAGAATTTTGTAACGTTAGAATTATCGGAGAGGAGAAATAAAATTTGCTCATTTACCGAGGAGGTATTCAAAAGAGCATTCATTACCATAGTATTTTGCAAAAGAAAACATCATGCTACAAGCATTAAATAAATTAAACGGAAAAATAATATTCGAAAAGAAAGCATGGCAAATGAAAGAAATTTTACTTCGACTTTACTGCATTTTCGTTACAATCTTGTTTCAAGCAACGTCTTTTAGAGCCGGAAATGAATAGCCCTTCAATTCGCTTTGTGTAAAGAAATTTCTTTCTGAATTGCATTTCAGATTAAAGTATGAGAAAGCTATTTTTTGTCTGTTGCCAATCTTGAAAAGTATAACGAAAGAAAAGAAAAAGAATGAAAAAACCTATTTTTACAAGAGTACGTTGAAAGTTATCTCATAGAAATTTATTGCTGCATATTGAGAACATATTCGAATCTTCTTATTTAAAATCATATAGTTAAATATTTTTAAATCAATCTACTCAGAACTGTGAACTTTTCTGTGGCGGAAAAATGACAATTTTCAATGAACTTCAGACTACAAATACTTATCCGTGCTCATTTAATTTCATTTCTTAGTACACAAAGATGAGCATTTATAAATGTTATTATGACTATTATTGTCCATTATAAACTTAAAAGTCAGCTTTGAATAAGTTTAAAATGGTTATTGACTTATAAAGTTTTTTTAATATTTATTAATGTGACACAACTTCAATATAAAACAGAAAATTATTAAAATAGAATATAGAAACAAACAATATTTTTATCATGGAAGTACCTAAGGATTGATTAACGAATATAAATCGTTTATCTAGCACTTCAAAGCACATTTCCTTCAAAATCTGTTTGCTCAATCTTAACATATTAAAACTTGAAGATATTAAAGCAATTTTGAAGCTTCTTTTTAAATGGTGCTCAAACTCACTAGCATAAAAGAATTTTATCGCAAATAAATTAACCTTTTGGCACGACAGGGAAAAAGAAGAAAAGAAAACGCTTTCTTCGGTTTTATTTAACTGACTGCCTTTTAAACTTCCCTAAACTAAGGAATCTCAACCTTAAAAAATTAAAGAATTTCAACTTAATTATTTTCGTATAAATACATTTAGAGTCTCTAAATCCAGAGTTAAGGATTTCCGTGTGATACAAAATAATAGTAGGGCTTTTAAGGATCTAGTGCGGTTACTCAAGTGCATTTAATTACTTTACTTAAGAATTTTATGTTGTGTAACTATAATACAACTCACTTTTGTTATGACATTCTTACTTTCTTCTCTTACCCAAAAGATATTTTTAAAAAGTATTGAATTCGTTTAACCTGTTGTTTTTCGAATTTCGACGATTTTTACACACATGTTAATGGGTGCTGATTTTGCTATAGTTTAATTAATTTTGCTATAATATATTTTTTGAGAATTATTCGTCCCCGTTAATGGGTTAAGATTTTTTCGTAGGTCAAATATGATGAAAAAATAGAAAAAAATATCTCAGCATTGTGATTGATTCTTGGTAGGAACTGGTGCTGATTTTGTTTTGATATTAATCACTTAAATGGACTGACACAATCAAACCTTTTCCTCTCCAAGCGTGATTGCTATATAGTATCTCAAAAACTTACTCATGAAACCACATAAAAATTAGTATGCAGATGAAACATGGAAGTCAATCGCTCCAAAGGGGTTATGCAATAGAACGTTTTTCTCGTTTAACGTGATTGTTAACGTTAAACGAGAACGATTGTTTGATTATAGCTTTGTCTTGAAAAAGAATGTTTCTTCGGGAATTTCGAGACATAATAAAAAAAACCGCACACAAACTTTCAATATTTCTTATGCTGCTGTCCGAGTAAAATAATTGTCATTACATGAGTCAATAGTTCAATACCCCATCAGACAGAATCAGTATGTATCTTTTCTAACAGTTAAAAGAAGCAAAACGGCTCCAAAATGTGATTGAACAAGTATTATAGTTTTAACAATGTAATGTCAAGTGTTTTTTATAACTATTTTTCTTTTATATATTTAAGCCTAGTAAATATGATGAAATTTGAGAGAACGAACTTTTGTGCGCGGACACCATTGTGACACCGATCATTCATTTATATATGAATCACTGGAATATTTCAAAATAGAATGACTTAAATAGTAAAAATACTAGAAAATACATATTGAAAATTCTTGAAAAAATTTTATTAAGCTAATGCATAATGGAATATTTATAAAAACACAGGTTATCATGTTAAAAAAAGAACCTCAGGTGAGCCCACGGTATCTTAGGTGAGCCACGAAAAAATTTCTGCACTTCTAAGTGGGCCACAAGTCGTAAAAGGTTGAGAAACCCTGCTCTAGCATAAATAGTGGTGTTATTCATGTAAGAAAAATCTTTTCGGATTTTTCTCCCTGAATTATTGCTTAAAACTATTTTCATGCACCCCTTATTAAAACGGGCACTTCTTGTAAAACTTTCAAACTGATTTTTTAAGCATGTGTTAGTTTTTAATCAGTAATTAAAAATTTTACATTTTTTTACAAAAAATTTTTAAAACGTTATGGTTACATAAAAACTCTAAATTAGCTTTTTATTTAACAAAGCAGACCTTTATTTAAAATTTATTTTTATGAGATGCAGAAATTCTTTCGTTAAAATAAATTTAATTCCGCAACTTTCCCTTTCATTATGGAATGAACAATGTAGTTTTAATTCATTATGAAAAATAAAAATAAAAATTCTTTTATGATATAAGCTTAACTTTTTTAAAGGATATTTTTTTCTACAAATGTTTCTTTTACTTTTTCGGAAAATGAAAGATAGCGCCACTTTTATTTTGCTATCAATTTTTATTTCTCTTACATTGCTGCTGTAACGTGCCTTTTGAATTCGTGAACTTTTTAGGAAAAGTAATTAGCTTTGCAGCGAATAATTAAGACGAAAATGAAAGTCTGAAATTATCAATTGTTAGACGGGAACAGTTGATATGAAATCATAACGTTCATAGAAAGCTTTCTCTGCTTTAAACCTCAACTGCAACTGTCATTAATCTCGTTCAAAATTTTAATTAACATTTTCGGAACACTTTATTTTCTAGAACGTAAGAAAAGCAATGGAAAAAGACGAACATTTTTGATTAAAATGGTTTTTAAAAGCAGTTTTTAAATTCATTTGATTCTCATTAAATGAATCAGTTATCTTAATGAAATCTAGTTTTATTTAATTGCATTGCGATTGCGATTTAATCTTACGTAGGGTAATCAGTGTCTTTTTCTTTTGAATTATCTATATTTAATACTCATAAATTAACTTACTAATTTTGCCTAAGGCAATTAAGTAATTCGTGCTAAATTTAAAAAGATATTTAAAAGTTTGTTTTCGATGCTGAAAAAGACATAAAGCATACTGCATTAGAAAACCACACACGTATAAAGATTTCGTTACCTATTCACTTTTTATGCCTGCTGCCATTTATACAATAAAATATTATTTCGAGAGGTACTAATGTAAACTTTAAAGTAATGATAATTTTTTTGTCCAAAACTTTGATAAAGTTTTAAGTAACCTTTTCCAAATCGATCTTTTATTGTTAGTTAATTTAACTTTTGAATTTTGGTTAATTCAGGGGTAAACTTACATAATAGTTACCCTGATCATAAACACTTTCTAACACGCGTGATGCTTCGAAATTACAACTCCCAGGATCTTGGCCGTAGTGCCCTAGACTGAAACCTCATGTCATTTCTTTTGACTAAAGCTAAGTACAGTTCTACCACCAACCAAGGCGATCTCCCTGGAAAAGTGCCAAGAAGAATTCATTCATGTTCAACGGAGGAACTGCTGGTATAAGGAATGTGCCGTTTTTGTTCTCTTTCTAGTTCGTTTAGCATACATCATTTCTTCCGAACTGATGATATATGCCAGTTTTAAGTTCAGTTGCTTTCAAACAAACAGAGAAGCAAAACTTCTGATTCGCGTACTAAATAAACGAACCTGTAAAACGAACTTCCCTAAAACTAGAATGGATTCGATTTTTTCTGCCATGCGCAGAAGCTTCCAAATGTCAAAATATCGTGGTCGAACTGTAGACTGCTAAATGCAATTTAAAATGCTTCATTCTTTTCCCTGCATTGAATGCCCTGTACGATTTTTTGCCCAACCACTCCCCTTTACGAATTTTCCCGAATCCAGATTAAAGATACCTCGTACATTACCAGTGTAGTCTGAGACTTTTGTGGTGCTGCGTTTGTAAGGGTTCGAGTTTCTGCTCCATTCTGATTTGCTTACCTTTTTTTTACTTTAAATTTTAGAAGTACCTTTTAAAAAAATCTTAAAAGCCCTCAATTTCTTTCGAATTTTGTATTTCAAAGTATTTAAAAATTCTTAATTTTTTCAACTTTGATTTGTTAAAACCTTGAATTTTTTTTTCAACTTTAATCCTTAAAAGTGGTATAGAAATCGTTAATACTTTCTCAAATGTTTTCGCTTTATTACCTTAAAAATGTTTCAAAGCAGAACTTTTTCAGGATTTTAGTTCATCCTTAATTATTTCGACTTTGGATTTTAGATATTCTTTAAAATTATTTCATTGTTATTTAGCTCTTGTTTTTTGGCTCTTAAAAAATGTTAAATTGTTCCGACTTTGACTCTTATTGTGGCAAAAAAGAGATGTCGTATTATGGCTAAGTCCCTAACAAGGGGTTAAAAGCTTTTTGGTTTTATATCAAAAAATGAATATGAGTCGTTTTTAAAGCTGATTAATAAGTTTTTGGTTAACATTACGTTTTTATAACTTCCTTATTTTTAAATAAGAAAAACATTGCGACGTCATACATTTACAATGATGAAATATTCTGAGCCTCAGAAAACCAGCGGCTGGGTTAATTTTGATTGTGAAAAAAAACTCCATTGGGACTGAAGAACGAAAATTTTACACATTGGGAAAGGGTTCCTCTTTTGACACCAGAACACGTGTATGAAATATGTTTTTTAATTTGTGTCAACACAACATTGTGTTTCCACGTTTAGTTTTATAATAATACTAGCGGTACCCGCACGGCTATGCACGTGTTAAAAAATGAAAAAACCAGTCAATTCGCCATTGTGTATATAGCTATAACTTTTTAAAGTGTAAATTATGTTATGTTATTAAAATGAATTCCATATCAACAAAAATTAGCCGCCCATGACAATCAACCAGCGATCCTACACATTTAAGCATTGGTTTTTACAAAACAAACAATAAAAAATAGACAAGAAGTTCCGTCTAGAACTATACGAGCCTACTTTCCCGTATACACCAAATTCAAATTTATAATCTAGCTATCTCTTTCTCTCTCTTTCTTATTTATCTTTAGTTCTAATTATTGAAAATATACCTTTTTCAACGGATAATACATATTCATTCACTCACTCATTCATTCTTTCATTTATTCCGCCATGCATTTATTCATTCATTCGTTACCTTATTCAAGAGTTTATTCATTCATTTACGCATTCATGTATTTATTCACTCATTTATTTATATTTTCATTTATTCAATAATTTATTCATTCGTTCTTTTCCTCATTCATTTATTCATTGATTTATTCTTTCACTCTTTCATTTATTCATTCATTCATTATTTCACTCATTGAGTCACTGAGAAATATCCTTGAAAATCCCGATCAAAAAATTTCATAGCAAAATAGGCTTGTAAGTTCTGGATAAACTTTCTATTTCTACATGCTCTACGTTATAAGAGCTTTCCGATAAAGTTTGTTCCAAGCAAATCGGTCCGTTAGATCAGGATTTATATAGGGTTGAAATTTCCCCGTAAGCCCTGTGTTCATTTTTTGAACTGTTCAAAAATGAACAAAAACTGTTCAAATCAATATTTCACGCCAAGAACTCCTTTCAATAAGCTTGCAATAGGAACTTGGCTCTTGTGCCCAGAGTTTACAGAATTTGCTTCAATTTTGTCCATAGGCGCTAATGTTAAAATTTTTTGAACTGTTCAAAATTGAACAAAAAATTGTTTAAATCAAAAAGTAAAATATAGAAGTGAGATGTCCTCGCCGAGATCTTTCGAATGCAAAAAGAATTTTTCCAATCGGACAATTCGTTCAAAAGTTATTAGGGGGGGACAGACCGACAGACCGACAGACAGACAGACCGACAGACACACTTTTTCCCCATCTCAATACCCTACTTTCAAATTTTTTATTTTTCAATCTTTATTTAATTACTTCACTTATTTTTGACTTTTCTTGATTTTTAACGATATTTTCACGATACATTAAGCCTTCTTTCATGCTTTATTATTATTTTTTTTTACTTTTACGGGAAAGTAGGCTAAACAAGAAGTTCCGTCTAGAACTATACGAGCCTACTTTCCCGTATACACCGAATTCAAATTTATAATATAGCTATCTCTCTCTGTCTTTCTCGTTTAGTTTTAGTTCTTAATTGCTTCAAATATACCTTTTTCAACGGTTAATAGCTATACATTCAATCATTCATTTATTAAGTCATTCATGTATTTAGTCACTCATTTATTCATTCATTCTTTTGCTTATTCATTTAATCATTCATTGATTCAAATATATTCTTGAAAATCCCGATCAAAAAATTTTTGTAGGAAAATAGGCTCCTTAGTTCTGGATGTACTTTCTATTTGTACATATTCTACGTCATAAGAGCTTTCCGATAAAGTTTGTTACAAGCAAATCGGTCCGTTAGATCAGGAATAATATAGGATTAAAATTTCCCCGTAGGCGTACGTTAATTATTTTTTTTTTTTGAACTGTTCAAAAATGAACAAAAATTGTTCAAATCAATATTTCACGCCAAGAACTTCTTCCAGTGAGCTTGTTCATGGGAACTTGGATCTTGTACCTAAAGTTTACATAATTTGCTTCATTTTCACCCATAGGCGCTAATGTTAAATTTTTTTGAACTGTTCAAAATTGAACAAAAAATTGTTCAAATCAAAAAGTAAAATATGGAAATGACATATCCTCGCCGAGATCTTTCGAATGCAAAAAGAATTTTTCGAATCGGACAATTCGTTCAAAAGTTATTAGGGGGGGGCACAAACTGACAGACCGACAGACAGACTGACCGACAGACAGACAGACCGACAGACAGACAGACTGACAGACAGACAGACCGACAGACCGACAGACACACTTTTTCCCCATCTCAAAACCCTACTTTTAAATTTTTTATTTTCAATCTTTATTTAATTACTTAACTTATTTTTGACTTTTCTTGATTTTTAACGATATTTTCACGATACCATTAAGCCTTCTTTCATGCTTTATTATTTTTTTTTTACTTTTACGGGAAAGTAGGCTAAATACGAAAGAAAGAAACGAAAAAGAAAACATTTAAAAGAAAACGCATTCTGTTTGTTTAGTTCAAGTACCCACACAAAAAGGACGATTATAATCCATTGCAATAGTTTTAATTAATACATTTTTACTGTAATTAGTTTTTATCTATTATTCATTGACAGCAAAACAGAAAGACGAAATTTTGTTGCTTGCAGAAACTAACAGCGGCAAGAAAAGCTTTGAAAGCGTAAAAACCTTTCATCTGAGCCCAAATAGACAAATAACAAGTTTGCTAATTCACTGGAGAAAAAAATTGAATAAATAAAAATATAAATAGTAATAATAAGTTGGAGTAACAAAAATCGCTATAAAGGATAACATTTCTTTAAAAAAAAACCTTGTGCAGTATTTTAATTCGTTTTAAAAAAAGAATAATCAAAATTCAAAAAATAAATTAATTAATTAATTAATTAAAAATCGGCTGCTCCGCAAAATGATAACAAGAAGTTCCGTCTAGAACTATACGAGCCTACTTTCCCGTATACACCAAATTCAAATTTATAATCTAGCTATCTCTTTCTCTCTCTTTCTTATTTATCTTTAGTTCTAATTATTGAAAATATACCTTTTTCAACGGGTAATACATATTCATTCACTCACTCATTCATTCTTTCATTTATTCAGCCATGCATTTATTCATTCATTCGTTACCTCATTCAAGTGTTTATTCATTCATTTACGCATTCATGTATTTATTCACTCATTTATTTATATTTTCATTTATTCAATAATTTATTCATTCATTCTTTTCCTCATTCATTTATTCATTGATTTATTCTTTCACTCTTTCATTTATTCATTCATTCATTATTTCACTCATTGAGTCACTGAGAAATAACCTTGAAAATCCCGATCAAAATATTTCATAGCAAAATAGGCTCGTAAGTTCTGGATAAACTTTCTATTTCTACATGTTCTACGTTATAAGAGCTTTCCGATAAAGTTTGTTCCAAGCAAATCAGTCCGTTAGATCAGGATTTATATAGGGTTGAAATTTCCCCGTAAGCTCTGTGTTAATTTTTTGAACTGTTCAAAAATGAACAAAAACTGTTCAAATCAATATTTCACGCCGAGAACTCCTTTCAATAAGCTTGCAATAGGAACTTGGCTCTTGTGCCCAGAGTTTACAGAATTTGCTTCAATTTTGTCCATAGGCGCTAATGTTAAAATCTTTTGAACTGTTCAAAATTGAACAAAAAATTGTTTAAATCAAAAAGTAAAATATAGAAATGAGATGTCCTCGCCGAGATCTTTCGAATGCAAAAAAAATTTTTCCAATCGGACAATTCGTTCAAAAGTTATTAGGGGGGGACAGACCGACAGACAGACAGACCGACAGACAGACAGACCGACAGACAGACAGACCGACAGACCGACAGACACACTTTTTCCCCATCTCAATACCCTACTTTCAAATTTTTTATTTTTCAATCTTTATTTAATTACTTCACTTATTTTTGACTTTTCTTGATTTTTAACGATATTTTCACGATGCCATTAAGCCTTCTTTCATGCTTTATTATTATTTTTTTTTACTTTTACGGGAAAGTAGGCTAAAAACGTCAAGAAATAAATATTAATTCGTTAAAAAAGAAAAGGATCATAAACCCGTCGCCATGGTAACCATTCAACTAAAATTAAAGTTAATTACCGTGAAAAAATAATTTCGAAATACAGAGAAAAACGCTTATAACTTCTTTTCAGGTTAATTTAGTGGCTTTGAGTTTTAGCACGAAGAACAAAACTCTTTCTGGGACAGTTTTTTACGCGCTTTTCAACGGTATTAAGCTCGAAAGGATGCGATATTTCCTTCCCATAGAAAACGACTATTTTATGAAACTTTCGGCTATAAATTGGAATAAAAAAAGAACAAATTCGAATTTCAGAAAAAACTCTCCGAGGTGCACACCCCCATGTTCCAAACTAATTTCGTGCAAATTTCATGAAAATCCGCCGGACACAGACAGACAGACACACATACTTGCTGCTTTATTATTAGTAGAGATAGAGAAAATTAAGCCATTTATTTGTTTAAAATTGTTTGCTCATAAGTAATTTTGCGTTCATATTTCAAAAACAAACCCAGGACCGTCGAGAGCCAAGAAAGGCCCCATGTCAGTTTTTTTTTGGTCATCCCCCCCCCCCCCCCCTCACTTACGCTTGCATCTTGGCCAAGAGACATTTTACCCTCTGCACTATTCCGATGCCGAATCGGACCCCCTCTAAAGGCCGAGCTCCATAAATCGGTCACCTGACACTCTTTCTCGACGGCCCTGAAAAACACTCAAATTAAAAATTATCCATTGTTTTTGCACATTAATATTTTCCTTGATTCATTTATTCTAGTTTACACTGTCTTTTTTTTCCCTCAAATTCCTTTGGCGGAACAATTTTTATCTAGTGAACAAAAATTACACCAATAACTTTTTCTCAAGAATTCACGGTATGCATTTATAGCTTATTAATTGTGTAATAACCCAAATATTTAAGAATCAAATGACATATCTTTCAACTATTGAAAATAAAACGAATAGCATTGTTCTTTTCCAAGACTACGAAAGGAAAAAAGTGTAATTAAAAAAATAACCCGCTTACCCATTATTATTTATGTTTTATGTTTATAATTTTTTTAAGGTATAGTACCTCTTAAATTAGTAAATTCGACAAGAGGATATCAGTTCAATAACGATTTGATAATTCAAAAAATTCAAAAAATGCCATTAAAGTAAATGTAATATGTATACGTTTTTACAAAAATAGTCAGGAGTGTTTCTTTATTGCCTATTATAATTAGTGATGTTAGAAATTTTACAAAACCTAAATTGAGTTCAGGATATAGAACCTTCAAAAGTTGTACAAAGTTGAGTATCGATTTATCGATATCAAATATAGATTACCAAAACTTGTGAGGTGTAGTTGTTTTTTTAGTACAAATAACAACTTTGTGGCAAAGAAATAATTGATTAGATATATTAAATTCATCAAGATTTTCTATAGACAGCAGCAGAGAATGAAATGTTTCTGAAGAAAAAATCTCCTTCATCATTAATGAAGTATTTTATAGTAAAAATAATGATAAAGACAAAAAAATGAAAATTTTCATGGAAAATAATTATTCTTAATTGTAGTTTTTGTTTCTAAAATGTTTATAACTTATTTTTTTTTTTCTAATGGGACTGCGTATGGTCACTAACCTTTGCAGACCTAGTGCATTCCCCGTAAATCGGCATCCGTTCTTTCACGTACACTGTTAGAAATTTCATCATGAAATTACGGTGAAATAGCCGGCAGCAGTCTGTCCATTTAAGTCACCTTTAAATTTACGGTTTGGAATATTTTTCTATCTTTATGGAACTTAAACCATTTCCAATCAGCTTGGTTAAAAATCCGTAAATACAAAAGTTTACGGTTTTATAACCATTTAAAAATGGTTTCAAAATTAAATTTTTACGATTTTTGAACCATTTTGAGGCGTAGAATCTTCGATGCGTAGAAACCGTAAACGAAGCATGCGGGAATCGAACCCCGAGTGTACACATGCAGGTTTGAACTGATAAATCTTTGTTCATATTTTAACAACAACGTACGATCGGTAATTTTCCACAACCAAGATGGACGCCCGATTCTTATTGAGTACAAGACCTAGTGGCGCCTGTAAATTACGGTTAGTTAAACGTTCTTTAGTATAAACAGAGAATAAATGATTTTTTTCACAATCAGTGGTTTGAGTACCACCTTTTTAATGGTTATTCAACTGCTGTAATTAAATATGGTAAAATAACAATAAAATAAATGGTTATATTACTATTTTCTTACCGACATTTTTTACAGTGTAGCACCACTATCGGCGGATGCCATTATTACTGAATTTAGACGCTTAGTTTCCCATAGAATTTAAAAAAAAAAAATTAAAGACGTAATAAAGCAGAATAGCTGATTTCAAAATAATAATAATAATAATAAATTTAACCAGACTAAAGACCTGCTCCCAAACCTACCTGCTTACCTACAACCAAACGTTTATCTAATTGCAGTTTATCTGTCTGCAGTTAGCACACACTGTTAGAAATTTCAGGTTAAAGCATGTTTTTTTAGTGGAAACCGTAATTTCAGGTTCAGGCATGAAATTGCGGTTAAATGACCAGCAGCAGTCCGTCCATCTAATTCACCGTTAAATTTACGGTTCGGAACATTTTTCTATCTTTACGAGACCTAACCATCTCCAATTAGCTTGGTTAAAAGCCGTAAATGCAAAAGTTTATGGTTTTATAACCATTTAAAAATGGTTTCAAAACTGAATTTTTACCGTTTTTGAACCATTTCGAGGCGTAGAATCTTCGAGGCGTAGAAACCGTAAACGAAGCTTGCGGGAAGCGAACCCGGTAGTATGGCACACCAACCTTGCTCTCTAACCATTCGGCCATCTGCACCACACAAAGCGGTCGTTTATTTATCAATAAATCTTCCTTTTCAAAAGGAAAACTGCATTAAAATTGATATTTCCGTTTTTGATTAGATCCAAAGCCATCTTTGGTCTAAATTTACTGTATATTGACGAAAATCATTTTATTTGCTGCAAAAATTGAAATACAAACATGCTTCAGCAGCTTAAATGATGGGTTCGCTCATTCGCAAACAGTTCGGGAATCCGATGTCTCCAATTTTTGATTTACGTGTGTATGTCTTCCTATTTAGTAACCACTGCTTAGGCCACTTTTTTTTTCTTCTTTTTTTATATACACATGCAGATTTGAACTGATAAATCTTTATTCATATTTTAACAATAAGGTTTCGCAACCAAGATGGACGCCCGATTCTTATTGAGCGCTTGAAAATTACGGTTAGTTAAACGTTCTTTAGGATAAACAGAGAGTAATTGATTTTTTTTGCAATCAGCGGTTTGAGTACCATCTTTTTCGTGGTTATTCAACTGTTGTAATTAAATATGGTAAAATAACAATCAAATAAATGGTTATTTTAGTATTTTCTTACATAAATTTTTAACAGTGCAAAGCTGTTGTCCAACTTCTTCCGAGATAATAGAGGTCTACCTGTGCTTATAATCACCTTGTTATTGAAACGCTAGCTGATATATTGTTTGATAATAATGTAAACACCCAATTTACAATAGTATATTAAGTTCATCATTAATGCAAGTTATTCATGCATTCCGATAGTTAAATGAATGTTTATAACTGCTCCAAACATGTTGTACAGATCACAAGCTATTCAAACGTTAAATAACTCACTACTCACCATTATACATTCACTCTGCAAGGAGTATATGCTGTATTAATTTGTGTTTTACTCTGTTTGCGCATGTAATAATGTAATACCTTGTTGAACTTTGCTGTCGTTAAATCTGCCTGGCATAAAAGTGAAACAAAGGAAAAAACTCTTTGTTTTTAACGGGAAAACGAATGTTACTTTTTGTTTAAAAAATATATTCATTTATTTTGAGAGAAAAAATATAAATTGGAACCTTTATTTAAAATAATGGATTTGCCGAATTTGTGTTGCTATAAAATCTTCACAGAAGTTTGGTTTTAGAGCCAATAAATTTTTCAAAGTATTTGCAATGGGAAACAGAAACTTATCTTGAAAACTGCATACTTAACGTCGCTGAGTTATAGCTTGTAATTACGTATCTTATCTCCCTGCATCAATTAACATAAAGTTGATCCTTACAATTCAAACTACTTCTGCATTATGTAAACTAGTGTATTAGAAATTTAATGGTGCTGGAGAGGCAGCAAGCAGAAGGATTAATTCTAGATTTGAAATAACGCTGTATAGAAGATCAGAGCATGAAATTATTATCAAAGAGCTTTGAAATCAGCAATACATCACGTTCCGCAACTCTTATTAACTCGAATAGCCTGATAATAATGATGAAATATTTACCTAAACGTACCTATCTGTGAAGACTGAAAGAGATTTGCAAATATTAGTGTGACAGTTTGAATTAGCAGTTTTCGTTCGATCATATTTTTAAGTTAATAAAGGTAGGAAAAATTCCGAGTCCTCATTCTTGTGACACTAATACAGCACTCTCAGAAATAGAGCTCTCACTTCGTCATTTACAACGATTCTTTCCTAGCGCGATCACGTGACTCAAAAAAGTTGCTACATAAATTTCGCCAATTTGGCAAAAGGTTTACTCGGAGCATTTTTCACGAAGCCATTTCGTCAAATACGACGAAAGTTTCGTGAGATTTGAGCATGCGTTTCTGAGAGTGAGTAAAGCTTCAGTAAAACGCATTAATCAGGATCGAAAGTAGATCGGATTTACTGGACCCAACATTTAACTAAAGTAATGAAAATATTTGTAGTTAAATGTACCAAATCCATCTGGAAAAACACCTGAAAGAGAATTAAGTAAAATCTAGACTAATTTGGATAGGAACTGAGCCAGATTAAAGAATATCAAAATTAACTGGGACGTATGTTGAGCTAAATTAATGAAAATATAATTGAAAATTAACTGAGCTGGGGTAATAAAAATCCGAATACATTGTGAAGCAAATTAAAGATTTGTTCAATTGTATCTGAACTAGCATTGATTCTCGAAAACCCGAATTAGTTGAAACAGCAACATAAGGGGAGTAATAAATATCCGAAATAGTTGATAAATAATTAGTCAAACTGTATTGAGAATATTCAGATTAATTGAGACCAGCATTAAACCAGAGTGTTCCTAATTCATACCTTTTCGGAACAGAATTGATCCTAATGGGTAGCCGAAGATACAAACTGATTGAAACAACAGCAGAACAAGACTGCTAAAAATCCAAAATAATTTGGACTGATGTTGAAGCTCATCGATGACTATTCGGAATTACAGAAGCGGAACTACATTTCACTAACTGTCCAGATTAATTAGGACCATTTCCTGAAATTTTGAATAATTATGACAGGCAATAAACTGGATTTTAAAATATCTGGAGTAAATGAGACTCACTGAACAGCTGTATTGATGAATGTTCGAATTTCGATCGAATATAATAGAAGGCTTACGTCATGAGCAACACCGCCAAGGTACTGCTAATGCATTTATAGTTATGACTAAGATTTCGATGCAGTGTATATATGTATTATATATAGGTAACATAAATGCATATCAAACAAAAGTAATAAATGTATTACCAAAATCATTTTATTGCATCATTTAAACTTGCCTGCAACACATTATATCCAAAGTTAAATTTATTTTCTTAATCATTTGAAATATGATCACTTGGGTATATTCAGAAAACATAAACCAATATATCCTGCTTAATCTTAAGCTTCTGATTTCACACACAGACATATATATTAAAAAGTTACATGAACATTGCTAACCTAAAGCCTGAAGCATGCTTTCAATCACAATCCAGATTAAAGTCTCCGTGTTTTCAAAATTAAATCAAATACTTTAATATTAAAACAAGGAAATTCGTAAACCGTTCGGTGCAATTCTTTCACGTACAGAGAAAAATCGCTTCCAGATTTTGCGTGAGCCTTGCTTTGACAAGTTATCCATCATTGAGATTCAGTCGCGAACAACAACAAATGGTCATCGCAAGCGATTCTACAACCTGCAACTGTAACTGCCTGCAAGTGGAAAACGTTGGAATCAAATCTACAATACATCAAAAACTGACACATAGAAAACGCAATGTTCCCCTAAACAATCACTTTCTTCTTTAAAGACAAAAGAAATGGTTCTTTTTCCTTCAATTTTTCTTTGAAGATATTTTTATTCCATCTCATATTATTCTTTCAGATTCAACTAAAATAAAAAGAAACTATCCTGTGATGAAGCAACTGTTAAAAATATTCTATAATCAAAACATTTTTTTATTTATTTATCAATCAAGTCAAACGTCAACGGAAGATACCTGAATTTTCTCTAGTCGGTTCAATTCAAAACTGAAATATTTTTATTTACACTTTGTCCTCTCTTCAAATGCTTCTCAAAAAAAGATGATTTAGATTTTATTTTACAATTCTTTCAAAAATCTATAAAGGCTCTTATTGACATTTAACTTTTATCTAAGCTTAGCAATATCGAAAAAGTTCCCTTTCTTTAATCAAAAAGATTACAACTAGATTATGAGAATAGTTACTGAATGACTAAAGAACATTTTTGTTCTGAATTTTTATTTTCTTTAGCTACGCAAGCGCATTCCCAAAATGAGTGCCGCAGTACCCTTATTATTTATACAGACCATTTCAGGTCACAAATATTTTCGAGTTCACTTGCTAGCTCAGTGGACGTGCCTCCTAGTACAAGACCAATAGAAGATAGAATATTATAACAATACTCAAAAAAAAAGAAATTACTTTACCTTACTTAAAGAAGGAAATTACAAGAATACACCCCAAGCACTGGAGAGGAGTCGAACACATTATCTCTTCACCGCTCGCAGGCAGGTACTCCAAAAAATAAAAAAAAAGTTCAAGTCAGCGAAAAAAAACTTTTTTTGACACAATTTTTTTTAAATTTTCCCGAAAAATGAGAATTTTCAAAATTCCCGATATTAATTTAGATTCTCAGGGAAAAAAACCGGGAATTTTCAGAGCGTTTCATCTCTAGACTAGGAGACAGTCCGTATTTTTTACAATTTGTCCCCACATTTTTGTTGGGACCACATTTTGGTGAAGTTTGTGCTCCTTTGTCCCCACCTTTAAAAAATGGTCCAAAACATTACATATTCCTTTGAAATGAGACATAAACAGATTACTTTTACGTGGAAGAAAATAAACGATAAAATCAAAGCAGAAAATTTTCAAAATTGTTGCATATTGTGCAACAATTACATGCTTGCAGATTAAAAGGAAAGTCGTTTTTAGTAAATAGGAAGAGATTCCTCGTTACCTCGAAACACATATACGCAATGATTTAGTGATTTTGCGTTTTAATAGTGTTGAGTTATCAATTAGTAAACATTCAAGTAATATTTTCCATTAGTGTGGGCAGTGTGCATAGTGTATACTTTTCATTCTGAAAATAGAAACATGTCCCCATTTTGGCATTAAAAAATTTGGGTTCCTTTACGCGTAGGTTTTATAAGTATGGTAACGGCACCAGTAGTTGACCACTTAAGAGCACCATTGCATAATCATTGGTTTAGTAACCACATATATTAACTTTCAGAGAATAAGTGAATATAGAGGAAACTCATTAGAATAGTCAAATGAAATATTGCTTATTAGTATTTCAATATAGTTTCATAAATATTAAAAAACATATATATCAATATTGGGTTTTTTCTTCAGATGTTGGCCATACGAGAATTTGAATAAATCAGTAGTTGACCACATTTAGCATCAGTAGTTGAGCTCAACTACTGATTCATAGCTTCATAGCTTCTTCTTTGTAGCTTAAGAATGTGCTCTTGTTCCCAGGCATCTTGAAACTAATATTTACTCTGAAAAAAAAAAAATAAGTAACCTTCTTGAGAATGTCTGTTGACTTGGGAGGAACTTTGGTATTAATTTTAAACTAATTAATTCATAGGAATGGTATATATGTATACATAATTATTAGGGACGAATTTAAAACCTGAATAATGGTCATGCACAAATAAAAATCCATTTGCAATAAGAATCAAACTTACTAATTATATTTTAACAAAGTTATCTGACGAATCTCAGATTAGAGAAGATATGTTTCAAAAGTTGAAAACGTCATGCTTTAGTAGTTGACCAGGTGGGCAAATACTAAAGTTCATCACATTTTCCAATTTGGAAAAAGTTCAAAACTTTTATTTATTAAAGCTAGTTATGAAAATGCATTTGTGATACGAAAATGATTTTTAAAAATAGAATTCAGTAAATGACAGCCTCCACCAACAGGTTTAGTAATAGGTTATGTTATTAAAAACATATGTATTTAAAGAATGAAATTCTTCTAGAAATAAGTTAAAAACAAAACTTACCCAATAAATTTCTTATTTGGATTCTGCAGCCCCAATATGATATGTACTCTGATCAATTCTGATAACAAAACCACACATACAACCACACAGGTAAACGTCTCCGCAACAGCTGTCTACTAATTTCTAACTACAAAGCGGTTCAATGCTAAGCTTTTAACTTCGGCTACTAGATGGGAGCAGTGTACTTTTTCAATTATTTTTGATTGAATTTAGCATACAGTACTCTTATTTTTTAAATTTTCGTACAAAATGGTCAACTACTAGTACATGGTCAAGTACTGGTGCTGTTACCTTACTTAACAATTTATTTTCAGAGCTATTAAAAAAACAATACAAGAAGAAAAATACAAAAGCTCTGCAAAAGACATTTTTGTACAAAATCTCATGTTTGTGAAAATTGCAACACCATTAAGTATTTACGCGAGTGAGCTGAAATTTTCAGGAAATGCAAAGTAGCGCATGATATGCAAATGATTAGAATTTAAAATCCGTAGCGCATGCGTATGCTGAGCAGCGCCCTCTGGACGGCGGATGGATCCGAATAAATAGACGGTTGTAGCGAGTCGTGTATGGTTATCGGTGGTTATCTGCTAGTGGTAAACGTTAGCTCAATCTTTACTTATGCCTCTTCGACGAAAGAGAGCGAGATTTGAACAACTTACAGAGTTTGAACGGGGGAGAATCATCAACCTTCGTGAAGCTGGATTGTCGTATCGTGCTGTAGCCGCTCGTGTGCAGCGTAACAGCAGCACAGTGATGCGTGTTTGGAAGCAGTGGACGGACGAGGGTCGGACAACTCGGAAATCCGGAGGTGGACCACGGGATGTGGACCCCGAAATGTGACGTCAACTCGCAATGATAGACACCTGGTCCGCATGGCGCGGACGGACCGTACAGCTTCCTCTAGCCAATTGGCAGCACAGTGGTCAATAGCTACAGGTGTTTCATTGTGTGCTTCATCAATTCGTAGACGTCTGCTGCAGCGTGGACTGCGCGCAAGAACTCCGTTATACAGGATCCCCCTCACGCTAAACCATCGCCGCCTGCGGCTACAATGGGCCAATCAGCATAGAGACTGGCGCGCTGATTGGCAGCATGTCGTGTTTTCTGACGAATCCCGCTTTAATTTGTGGTACCATGATGGCCGCATTCGTGTCAGACGCTATGCCAGTAAACGCCACCTTCCGGAGTGCATTATCGAACGCCACAGTGGACGAAACCCGGAGTTATGGTCTGGGGCGCCATAGCCTATCGTGGACGATCTCAATTGGTACGAATTGTGGGCAATCTGAACAGCAACCGGTACATCAGTGAAGTTCTACAGACCCAAGCTGTTCCCTTCCTTCAAAGCTTGCCAGGCGCTGTATTTCAACAGGACAATGTCCGCCCTCATATTGCTAGGACTGTTCAATCCTTCTTTGCAACGCAGCAGGTACAGCTTCTTCCTTGGCCTGCGTATTCCCCGGATATGTCGCCAATTGAACATGTGTGGGATTTCGTTGGTGGGCGTCTCGCTCGTGATCCTCGTCCTGTTGCTTCTGTAGACGAACATTGGGTACGCATACAAACAATATGGAATGCTCTTCCTCGGGCAGACATTCAAAATTTGTTTGACTCCATGCCACGTCGTGTAGCAGCACTTATTGCGGCACATGGTGGCTACACAAAATACTGATTCCGATCTCTTGTTATTGTTTGTTTGCTTTGAAAATTTAATCATTTATTTATACCACTACTACTCAACTGTGTATTAAATTTCATTCAATTATGACGATTCCTTCATGGTGTTGCAATTTTCACAAACATGAGTTTACAAAATATTTGGCTTATGCTAGATAGTTGTTGAAGGCGTATTCTGCAATAAAAGACTTCCCTTTTATGCTAGAAGCTAAACTTTTCCTTCTTTATACCTACCACAAACCGATAACATTTAACTTTTATCAAAAGAGTGACAAATTCTCCCCACGACAGCTACGCCAGTTGGACTTTATCTGACAATTTGCCACAGATATACGTAGTATTAATTTAGGGTATTGAAAATATACCAGCAAATACCCTTTCGAGAATTGAGGCAATTTCCTTTCCAACACCACTAGGTTATCAGAAAATAGCACACTCTCAAACAACTGATAAAAGTTTGCAGGAGGTTTTGAACAATGATGCGAATAGCATTATTCTAAGGAAATCAACTTGCCTCAAAATAATGCCAACCGTACGCCACAGTGCAATTCGATTGAGAGTATTGCTTAACACCTCAATCGAATTGTATCGTGATAAATTAACAGGAAAAATTCGCCCTTTCATCCCTTAATCTGAACGACAATCGGTATTTCAGTCATTTCATAACCTCTCGCACCCTGTTATTAAAGAATCTGCCAAATTAGTCACTGGTCGTTTTATCTGGGCCGGTATCAAAGCAAACTGCGTTAAGTACTTGCATTCCATGCCAGAGAACGTAGATAACAAAGCATATGAGAAGTCCTGTCAGCTCAATTCCAGATAACAATGATAGATTTACCATACATCTTGACTTAATTGGTTCCCTACCGACATCTCAAAATTATTGGTACTGCTTAACAGTAATCGACAGATTTACTCGCTGTGCTGAGGCAGAGCCACAGCGTGCTATCGAAGCAGAGACTATAGCCAAAGCGGTATACAACATTTGGATAGCTCGATTTGGCATCCCTTCTGCCATCACTACTCACCAGGGTCGCCAGTTTCGAGTCTTGCCTTTTCAGAGCTGTAGCAATTTTCTTAGTCGTGAAACATAATCATACGTGTGCATTTCACCTGCCGACCATCGGTCTTATCGAAAAAATAGTACCGAACCACCTACCGTTTAGAGTTACAGGCAACAGTCAACGAGTTGGTCTAGGGACAGAGTATAAAGTTACCAGGTGACTTTTTGTCCCTACTTCCGAACGACATCAACGTGCCCAACTTCCTGAGGACTCGGAAGGAAAATATGCCAAGTCTTATTCTGAAACCTACTGTTACCCATGGCAAGCCCAAAGTCTTTGTTCCACAGTCGTTGGACACTTGTAGTCATATGTTCCTGAGGTTTGATCTGTACGTGCCCCTCAGCTGCCCCCTATGACGGTCGATTTGAGCGAAGTACAAAATTTTTCAAGATCTTACGGAACAAGGAAGGGTGTCTCCGTTGACCATATCAAGCCACCTTATCTTTTAGCAAATGACATTCCGGAGGCTCCCCTAGAGACTGAGAAGGCAAGTATCATACAACACCTAAACCTGATACCACGCCTTGAGATGCAAAAAAACCCGGAAATTTTGAAGTGAGGGGGAAAACCCGGGAATTTTCGGGAAGAAACTGGAAATTTGGGAACATTGAGAATTTTGAGGGCAAAAAACCAACTTAAGCTTTTTTCAAAGAAATATAAATTATTTACTCAATATATAAAAATGTTTTTAGTATTCAACTATTGTTACAGAGCATATAACATTGTAACGTTATATTATTTCTATTCTAGAAATATGATCTAGCGTCAAACACTTTTACATCACACCTATAATTGATAAAATTAACTTGTAAATTCAATAAGCTTTTTTGTTGCAGTATATTGTTGCTTCTAAAAATGTAATTGATTTGGTTACTTATGCAGAAAATAAGATTCACTTTCAAAATCGTTTTTCTTCTTTATTCATAGATTTCAAGTTACTATAAGAAATAATGCATATATAACTTATCTGTTTCATTCATAGCATTTTATTGAAACTTTACCAACACATTTGGAGGGGTTTTTTTATGAGAAACTCTACGTTTAGTTACCAGCATAAGCTCAATGTATTCAGAAGATTTATTAAAATTATTATTTCAGAAAAAAATCGAATATTCCCAGTTTTTGAGAATTTGCAAATTTCCCGATTTTGCTTTAAATTAACGGGGAAAAAACCCGTTTTTTTAAGGGAATTAACCTGGCGTTTTGAAAGCCTTGCAACGCTTACCCAAGCCTGACCCTACACCTTCCTCATCCAGAGAGTAGAAAGCTGATGAATCCAGAGGCAGTCAGATGTTGCCGCCGAATTCGACGCCCTAAGCGATTTTCCTAAAGCTGTTCCTAGGAGGGAGGTACTACAGCGTCCTACATTTCATTTAGACTCTGACTTTTATTTTCATCAGAGAAGTCTAAATGGCGCCAGCTGCAGCTATGGTTCATGCAGAGGAGATGAACTTCTCTCCCTCTAACGGGATACGAGACATATGTTTGTGTTACCCCCCCCCCCCCCCCCACCCTTTCTCTCAGTGGGAAACCTTTTCTGTGTACGCTGTACGGAATTGCCTGAGAAAACCGTTTACAGTTTTATTTAAGCAAAATTGTTTCGTCTCGGATTAAAGGCAGAGTGTTATATTTTATTTCTCTTGCAATTATTGGGGAGGATGGGGTAGGGGGGAATCGGGGAGATGAGGTAGGGGCCTTTAAAGGCAGGGGTTTTTATATTTAAGAGCGCGGCTAGATCAAAGGGCGTATCAGGATAGGTTCCGGAATCTCTATGTGCCAATCCGCCCACATATTGACATATTTATTCAAAAATTCACGAACCGAAACAAAAAGCACGCGCTTCTTGAAGACCAAACTCGAGGATGGGTAGGCACTGGTAACACTAATTATAGCGGCTCACGAAAAATCGATCTTACTCCGATTATGGGTATCCTATTCCTACTCCTCAGCTCAACCCTTTATTCGCCAACGTTTGCATCACACTAGTACCATTGCTTCCTCTCTTTAGATCAGTGGTTCCCATTCTTTTTTTTTCGCGTACCACCATTTTTCTTGCAAACCATTTGCGTACCACTGCTAATGTAAATTTGTTATATAAACTCATGTTTGTGAAAATTGCAACACCATGAAGGAATCGTCATAATCGAATGAAATTTAATACACAGTTGAGTGGTAGTAGTACAAATGAATGATTAAATTTTCAAAGCAAACAAACAATAACAAAAGAGATCGGAATCAGTATTTTGTGTAGCCACCACACGCCGCAATAAGTGCTGCTACACGACGTGGCATGGAGTCAAACAAATTTTGAGTGTCTGCCTGAGGAAGAGCATTCCATATTGTTTGTATGCGTACCTAATGTTCGTCTACAGAAGCAACAGGACGAGGATCACGAGCGAGACTCCAACCAACGAAATCTCACACATGTTCAATTGGCGACATATCCGGGGAATACGCAGGCCAAGGAAGAAGCTGTACCTGCTGCATTGCAAAGAAGGATTGAACAGTCCTAGCAATATGAGGGCGGGCATTGTCCTGTTGAAATACAGCGACTGGCAAGCTTTGAAGGAAGGGAACAGCTTGGGGCTGTCGAACTTCACTGATGTACCGGTTGCTGTTCAGATTGCCCACAATTCGTACCAATTGAGATCGTCCACGATAGGCTATGGCGCCCCAGACCATAACTCCGGGTTTCGTCCACTGTGGAAGGTGGCGTTTACTGGCATAGCGTCTGACACGAATGCGGCCATCATGGTACCACAAATTAAAGCGGGATTCGTCAGAAAACACGACATGCTGCCAATCAGCATGCCAGTCTCTATGCTGATTGGCCCATTGTAGCCTCAGGCGGCGATGGTTTAGCGTGAGGGGGATCCTGTATAACGGAGTCCTTGCGCGCAGTCCACGCTGCAGCAGACGGCTACGAATCGATGAAGCACACAATGAAACACCTGTAGCTATTGACCACTGTGCTGCCAATTGTCTAGAGGAAGCTGTACGGTCCGTCCGCGCCATGCGGACCAGGTGTCTATCATCGCGAGTTGACGTCACATTTCGGGGTCCACATCCCGTGGTCCACCTCCGGATTTCCGAGTTGTCCGACCCTCGTCCGTCCACTGCTTCCAAACACGCATCACTGTGCTGCTGTTACGTTGCACACGAGCGGCTACAGCACGATACGACAATCCAGCTTCACGAAGGTTGATGATTCTCCCCCGTTCAAACTCTGTAAGTTGTTCAAATCTCGCTCTCTTTCGTCGAAGATTTATAAGAAAAGATTGAGCTAACGTTTACCACTAGCAGATAACCACCGATAACCATACACGCCTCGCTACAGCAGTCTATTTATTCGGATCTATCCGCCGTTCAGATTGCACTGCTCAGCATACGCATGCGCTACGGATTTGAAACTCTAATCATTTGCATATAATGCGCTACTTTGCATTTCCTGCAAATTTCAGCTCACTCGCGTAAGTCCTTCATGGTGTTGCAATTTTCACAAACATGAGTTTAGAATAGAACACTAATAAATTATAGAAAAGTACTACGATAATTTCAATCACATCATTTTTTAAAGTTAATGCAGAGAAAAGTGCTCATAAAATAAAGCTGTATGTATATAAATAAAATATATGAAATATATAAAATATATTTTTAATACGTGCTTCCAAAACAGCATTAAAAATACGTCTTTAAATACAAAATACCTATCAGGTAAAAATATAAAAAAACGAAATTAATAAGAAGGGTGCTGCTGCATGACAGATACAAGCGAGGTGATATCTCATTCAGTAGAAGTTAGTTTTAACCCCAAACTTGGGTCGACATCTATAATTTGCTTCTATATTTATTTTTAATAAGTAACATGTTAGAAAAAGCAGTTTCACAAAGATGAGTATTTGTGAACTGGATTAGAAACAGCAATGCTTATCTTGACAATAACGGGAATTCATTTTTAGCTTCAAATTCGATCTTCAATCCCGAGTTTTTGTGTTTTAATCTCTTCTTATTCTTTTTTTTTTTTTTTTTTTGCCTGCACGCGTACCACCTGGAGAGGCTAGGCGTACCACAGTTTGGGAACCGCTGCTCTAGATGTTATAGAACTCAATTACATGGCCATGTAAGAGGCATATTCCCTGATCCCACGCTGTAGTAGTAGGTTTAAGCCACGCCTCCTTCTGACGTCTTCCAAAACGTTAAGTGATTCTCTCACCTACGCTAGATGGCACCAGGAATTTATTGAACTTCAATGTTTTCTTCAAATTTGATTTTGCAAGTTGCATCAAAAAAAGAAAAAAAATCATAACAGTAATAATAATAATAGTAATAAATAATAAATTTAATAAATAAATGAAATGTAATTCTGTACAAGAATGCATAACCCATTCAAATGTACAACTTTCACTGTAATTATTTTAATTACATTGTCTAAGAATATAAATTTAAATTCTGTCGTTTGATCTTGATAATTCTTAAATAAGGTTATCGCGTTTTTGTTTAGTTTTAATATATGAGTTTCCACATGGTAAGAAAATGAACAGCAAAATAAGTTTTTTATTACGATCAAATATACTATAAATAATTTTCGTATCATGAACTGTAGCACAAAAATAAACAGTTTAATTTACTTTTTGTATTGCATTGAGATTATTATTATTATTATTACTAGATTGTTAAGTTAAATTTTAAAATGTTATGTTTTTACTTCATAATATGTTTTACAGCATATAGTTATATTTTGCTCAACACAACACAAAATGAATTTCCAAAGTTCCCCAATTTCCCAAAATTGCTGCTTTAGTGTTGTAATATGAAACCCTTTATCTATCTATAGTAAAAAACACCTATGGACTAACTTTTGAAAAATTATTTAAAATATTACTTATTCTTTCTACGAAATGAAACAGTAGAAAAATTGGTACTCTCAAGTTGGTAGAAAGATTAAAGAGACGAAGTGACGTCTGGACGACTTGTAGACCGGCAGTCCATAGGTTAAAATCACAACCTACCTTTTTAAAGGTGACAACTGAGAGCTGTCTACCGTTTTTAACATCTCTACAAACAGACAACCCGTATTAGTAACAACAAATTTCCATAGACACCTGAGTGGCTAAATGTAATTTGGATTTGGTTTTGCCTGTTAGTAAAAAGAACCATAGGCGTAACCAGGGCCCCCCCCCCCCCCCATTATGTATTTACTTATTTAGGCACACAAAAACATTTCTGGCTACCTCCCTGCAAAGCACATATTTTTTTTTCCCCTAAGAAAATTAAACACATATGCATATGATTTTATTTCCTCTTTCTCTGAAGGGTTGCGATCATGACCAAAGTATGCAGCTCGTAATATAGAGGACTTTTCATCTGGTTATAATCAACCCCTTATCACCTTTGGGCGGGGGGGTTATAGCGGAAGGTGGCTTCAATCACCGTACCACATACAGGCAAACAGAGATCCTTTCAATCACTCCAGAGGGTTTTCTTTCCTTCTTGATGTCTTTTTTACCCAAAGGCAGCAATTTGGGAAGGCGCTGGGGTCTGAAAATGAAGGACCCCTAGCCAACAATTCAACAATTGTCCTAATGGGTTAAACCCTCAAGCCAGGAAGGGATGCTCATCAAGCAACTTAAAGAGTAGTTTGTATTTATTTATGACTTCCTGTCCAAACACCCATTTGGTAAAATCTTTTTGCAGATGAGCCGATTTGAAAACTGATGAACTGTCGTATTTGCATTGCATTCTCATTTACAGATGTTCTCTCATCTCTTATAGTTTAAATGTTTTTTTTTTTCTTATTATGGTCCATCACTGGTTGCATCATGACTCTGGAAATCATCCGTTCAACGTTTCCAATCTCACTGCTACGGTTTAATGCTGCATTTTAATTTACAATCAAGTATTATTTATATTTTAGCTAAATTTTTAATTATTTTCGATACATAATAATGTTTGCACTCCAGCGATGGACACGTTCGTCATCCAAAAAGCAAAGCAAATTTGATTCCGACGCTTCCACTTCTGAGGTATGCTTTGTTACAAATTTAACAAAATTTTTAGAAATTTATTGTGGGGATTAGCATTTTTGTAGGGGAATTTGGATTTTTTTCTCTAAAATTCCACTATTTCCCAGTTTTTTACGAATGCCTGGACATGGAAGATTGCTTCACGCTAAATATTGAATTTTCTATTGCGTTTGAATTAAGATCTAGTAATGAATGTTTAATGTTTTTGTGAATCAAGGCCGTATCCAGAGGGGAAGGGGGATCTTTTGCAATGCATCATATTTCATATATTCCTCCCTGAAACTTTGCTTAACATAAGTGTGTCGAAGTATGGTAATCCCCGAAAAAAAATTCTGGATACAGCCTTGGCTCCAGAGCAGGGGGAGCATGCTAAGAATTAGGAAGGGCAGTGTATGTTTCAAAACCATACCCTTTATATATACATATATATAAATATATATGACTAGAAATGATGTTAATATGAATTTTTTTACATATATGATAGCTTTTTGATGTCTATATAGTAGATGTATATTTAGATCTTCGGTGAAATTAGAGGAGTGGGTATTTGGGGCTTCTGCAACTTAAACTTCTGTAACTGGTTATATCATCTAAAATGCTTAGGCTATAACTCTGGAGGCAAGGGTTCGAGGGCTCTCCCCAGGAAACTTTTTGAAATCTTCCTAGCAATGCAATTTCGGGATACTTTGGTGATGTTAGAGGAAACAGAAAGGAGTTTGGTTACTCTCCCCTCGCAATTTTTTTCAAAATAAAGTCTTATATCTTTTAAGTTACTTTTGGAGTCGCTCGTGATAGTGTTCAATATCCTTTCCCTGAAAGTGTTTCTGAAAGTAAAGTGTCTTAAAAGCGTAATTTCTCTTTTCTTTCTTTTTATAAAGCTTGTGATCTGAATTTTTTTGCCAGGAGGGGGAGTTAGTTGACTTGCTCCCGGGAGATGCCTGAAATAAACATGGAGTATGTCTTAAGAGACAAGTATTTATGACTAGTAAATTTTCAACTCTTTTACACTTCTTATTGGTGTTTAGTCTGTACATTTTTAGGGTGACCCCCCCCCCCCTTTCACCAACCCTAGTTACGCCTATGAAAAGAACTACATAGAAATAGAGTTGAAAATTGCCACCTTAGCCACTATTTACCAGAACGATACTGGCTGCATGTGTACACCGACGGTTCTGTTACTGTGGCTCATACAAATGCCGGTGCTAGTGTTTACTCCAACAACTTTTGCCTCAAAACTTTTGATGGCGAAGTGTTCACTTGGCATTAACTGAGATTGCAAAAAGTGAGGAACAAAACATTGTTCCTCACTGTTGGTGTTCCTGTAAAACCCCAAACATTGTTCCTGTAAGTTTTCGTATTGCTAAAATCCTAAAAAGATTTCAATTTCAAGTTGCTTTTGCTCCAAGCAACAAACTTTCCTTCTCTTCTCTTAAAGATCCTGTTGATCAACTTAATACTTGGGGTATTTACCAAATTAGTTGCCGTTGCGGCCTTTCTTACATTGGACAGACAAAACGTGCTCTGAAAATTCGGTTAAATGAGCATAAAGGTTATGTACGAAGGCAAGAGCTGAATAAGTCTAGCATTGCTCAACATTGTTGGAATTCCAACCACTCTTTTGATTTCAATTCTGGGAAAATTATTCAAAAATGTTCTTCCCCTTTAGAACTTGACTTTTGGGAAGCTTATCATATTAACAGGAATAGTTCTAATTTGGTTAATGATTCTTCCTCAACTCCTTATTTTTCACAGGTCTGGCATAAGTTCCTTTAATTTGTTGTTCTTTCTTGGTTTTCTTGTTAGTTTTCCTTTTTTGTGTCAATTTTTTTCTCTCTCCCCCCTCCCCCTCTTTTGCATGTGTACTTTGTTTTGCTTTTTGTTTTGGTATTTTCTGTACTTATTTATTTCCATTTTATTCTTTGTATTTTATTTTATTTTTTTGCAATTTTCATGTATTTTCACATTTTTATGCAAGCTGTTGTCTTTTTTGCTTTGTTTTTATTGATATTCCTTTTTACTTTCTGTACTTCCAACTGCATTCGTTTGTTGCTCTCTTATTGGTGCCTTTCCTACTACTTCTACTTCCACTTCACACTGCCTTTATTCTCATTGGTTTACAGTTAATTCTTAGGCTATATAAGCTTTGTTTTTGTTGTTCTGTCTGCTTCATTTGGATGTTTTGCATCTAGAAGCTCCCTGTCGCATTGAAAAAGGGATTCCAATCAATCCCGAAACATATGTCTGCGTTTTAATGCTCATTTGTGCTTTAATTTAACGTGAAATTTTATTTCTATTACTTTGCACAAAGTTAAATCATTACTATCAAAACATTGTGCTTTTTATTGATTCACAGGTCACTATCAGGGCCATTTCTTCAGTTGGGCTTTCGAAAACTAGTTCTGCTCTTAAATGCCAACTTAAGATAGATTTTTTGATAAAAAGTGGACGCAGTGCTGCCCTACAATGGGTACTAAGTCACTGTGGCATCGCAGGTAATGAGCTAGCTGACTTGCTTGCTATAACCTTCCTCATCCTCAACCAAATCCTAATGTCAGTTTCCATACTATTAAGAGTATTATTACGGCCAAGTTTAAAGCCAGTTATCCTGAATCACCAACTTAACCAGTGGGAAGAGCTGAGATTCCTTGTTGGCTAACCCCATACTATTTGATCTGCCCAGACAGGGGGGGGGGGCTAACTTCAGGATATTAACCGGGCATGATTTCCCTTGGAACAACTACTGGAATAAATTAAGATTGGCAGATTCTCCGGTTATTAAACTCTGCCTGATAGATTCTAACATGAGCAGTGATCATATGAATTGCTGTCCTGGACTTACGGACGCTGTAGCTGTAAATGCTACAAAGAATTTTAATCATTTTATTTGTGTTTCTAAACTCCATTGGGCTGCCTGTCATAGACTGATGGTGGATTGGTGGATATGCCTAGGTCTGGCGTTGGTTGAAATTTAAAAAAAAAAAAGTAATTTTTGATGATATGCTCAAAAAAAACTAAAGTGCAGAAATTGATCATACTTGCCCTTCCCAATGGTATACATAAATAGAAATGCAAAGCGACAACTAGGAATATGCACTGATCCCCAATTACCAACTATAGGCTAGTTCTTATGCATCAATCAATCCATACTAAAAATTTTCCTTTTTTTTAACTTCACAATTGTCTGGTTTTGTGTTATGTATGTTAGTTTGAAATATTTAAATCATAAAAGTAAAAATTATATTTTATTCAAAAATGCATATTTGGCATAGAAGTGCATACGCGCACAGGTTATTGAGCGATCATCAAAGGAGCCTAAAATACCTAAAAATATGAATATATTCCTAATGTACCATAATGGCCACAAAATACACCCAAAGAGACGAAAAAGCAAACTAAATTGTCCACTTTATGGTATACGTAAAAATATTTAAAAACAAAAAAAGATTTGTTGTCAAGATATCTCACTGTTACGGGGGAGGGGAAACTATCGGCGCAAAATAGATTATTAGATAGGAAAAGATGCACGCCCATCCCTTTTTTTTTTTAATAATTGCAACATTGATTTTTTTAACTAAATCTCCTTTATTAACTTTCAAGTTACAACAATATTCATTATGAACAATTTTTTTTTTTTTTTTGTTAATTTAAAAGTAAAAACATACAAAAATGGGTGAATTTCTGAAACTTTTAGGAGGCGGACTTCCCCAAATCGGAAGAACACAGCGCAACTTATTTCTAAGTAAAGTAAAGGACTTAAATAGCAGATTTTTCATTCTGAATTTCTTCTATTGTAAATATAAACTTTTCAACTCAATCATTTTCTATATTTAAATAGCTAAACCCACCCTTTACCATAAGATGGTAAACTGTCCATTTCATTGCTTTGAAAAAAGTGCAAAACGTAAATCTCAAAAGAAACACAAGAACAGTAACAGCGCCATCTGTGTAGGATATTGAAAACGTCAGTAAGAGGCGTAGCTTAAACCGCAGTAGCAGGCGTGGCTTAAACCTACTACGGCGTGGGATCGGGTAATATTCCCACAAAATGGGGACATTTCGTGGCGTGGTCTTTCATCATCTTGCACAAAGTTTTTTTTTTCTCCTTAAGTGGCAACACCCTGCTGCCGAATTAAATCCTGAAATTGAAACTACGCTTGTAAATTATAGTTCTTACGATTTAATGTATTAATTAAATTTCTGATTAACTTATTTGAAGGAAAGCATATTTGTTTCCATATGTTATCGTTTGGATGCATTAGAAGTTTATTTATGTATTATTTAATGAATAAATCTCGTATCCCTTTATAAGATTGATTTGGACTTCTGCTGGTAAGTGATAGAACTGTCATTCTTCTGTTTGTCTAAATATTAATTCATTCATGTTACTTGATTTAAATCATGCAATCTCTTTATTTTTACCCTACATAAATAATAATTCAAACCTTATGATTATGCAAACCATAACATAAATTTTGATAAATTTAAAACTGTAAACAAGAATCAAATTCGTATTCAGTAGCTAAGTAATTTTTTCTGTCTTCTAAAAAGGAGATAAGCAGTTATTAATAAATCCAGTGGCTGAACTTCGGATTCAGACTTTACCCTTAAAACTATTACAATATATTCACTTTCATTAAAAATTCTGATTGTAAATACTATCATCTGAGCAGTTTCGCTTGTGCTCGTTTGTTTGTTTATACAATTCAAATTACAGTTGTCTTTGCTTTGGTCAACGTTAACTGGAATCAAAATTTATATTGTTCTCTAAAGATGGATTTGGAGGCAAAGATAGCTAAGGTCTACTTAAAAAAGTAAAGATTTAAAAACCTTCAATCCCTCTCCCCTCTGCTGTGCTATTGAAACACTTGATATTCCAATCATAGTTATTTTTGACATTATACAGATACATTAATTTAAAGAAATTACTTTCTAAGCTGACATAATTACTTTACATACTGTGATACTGTTGCTCAACTCCAGACACTGCTATAAATGGAACAAAATTATTGGAAATACAAAAGTGGGAACTACTGTGATATAATCCCCCTTGGCGATTTTTTCGTTGGCGCCAAGAAACCGTCGCCAACAACAAGATTTTTATGACGCCAACTTCAAATAGAATTTGAAGTTGGCGCCCACCCTAGATAATCACTCTTGGCGATGATTTTATCGCAAACAATGTCACATCATAAACATAGCAAACATGTCAAGAAAAATCACTAAAAAACAGTAAAATACCAAAAATTGCAAATTATATCTTACACACAATATCGACCCTACTATGTAAAGCATGTACAGCATTTTTCAACAACAATTCAATACATTAACGGATTAATAGTTACTCGAAAAATAGAATTAATTACTTTACCAAATCACTTAAACTTGAATAAAAACCCTTCGTTAAAAGAACACGCAATTTATGCCCAATAATTACTACCGCAATGATTCATCATTGCATGAAATGATATGCATTATTTAATGAAGAACATAATTAAAATATCGCGCAAATCAGCGCTTTCCGAATTTTAAAATACCACCCTAGATAACAAAATTAATAACGGTCATCACTTAAAGTACATTTTGCATTAAACTATTGGAAGCCTACCATTAAAAATACCATAAAAACCATTCATTGAAAAAACACACATTTTAGGTACAATAATGACTATTGCAATTAATTATCATAACATAAAGTGATATGCATCAAGTACATTTTACAGTAAACTAACAGAAACCCACTTTATCAAAACCAGCCACTAATTACTACAGCTAATATTTTAGAACAATTGAAAATTCATTGTATTATAACCTTACAAACACATAAAATAAGCAAATAATAAATTTAGAAAAATAAAGAACTCACTTTAAACCAGTTGGCTTTTCAATATTAATCCCAAATCACTACAAACTTGCTATCCAATATGATGAAATGGTCCGAAAATTACCACTTAATTTTCATTGCTTTTAGTCACAATTAACCAAACTTATGCACTTATCAATCAAAACAATTTCATACTTCAGATAGCAAAAGCACCAAATCATGTTTCCGTCCATTTTAACACATTCAAAAACATGGCGCCTTAACAAACTATTGTAATATAGAATCATTCCTCTGGCCACAATAGAAAACAATTGAACCAAATTAATGCACCTTAACACTTTACATTCTTCCTTTAGCAACAGGAAAAATCTCCACAAACTTTAAACATAAAATAAACTATTAAAAAGCTACTTATTCGCAAAAAAAAATTTCTAAAAGTTCAACAATCACACCGACACAAGCCATTCCGCATCATACACTGAGGGTTGCTACACATTACGACACAAGCCATTCCGCATCATACACTGAGGGTTGCTACACATTACGTCGGCCAACATCGATGGCGCTGGGTTGCCACTGAAACTATCGCCAACCGAAAATCATTACAAATTGTCGCGCTAGCTCGAATGTCGCCAAGGGGGGATTATATCACAGTAGTACCCAAAAGTGTCCCTCCTTCCCCTCGCCCTTCTTTCTGGTCTTGAAGACATTTCAGTAAATCAAATCTCATACAAAGCCAGCACGGTGGCGTCGTGGTAAGGTGTGGGACTTGTTTGTCCCAGTTCATAGGTTTGAGCCAGCAGTGTTGGTGGATTTCTAATAGGGATGTAACGAATAGTGATTTGGCCGAATACCGAATATTTGGCCATTTCTTCCAGGCTGAAGCCGAATATTCTGCCCTTTCTTCTAGGCCGAAACTGAATATTAAGATTTCTAGAAAATCATTGTAATAGAAAGAATTTGTCAAATTTAAAAGTATTGACAAAATCAAACACCAATTCTACACATTAATCTATGATGTATAATTTGATTCTGTTTGTTAAGGGTCCAAAATTATGAAATGAATGTTGTTTTTGTATTGTTAGAAAGCAATAAAACTGAGAATTTCACCCACAAGTGGAATAGAAATGACAGTTTTTAACATAAGCACTTGCATTATTTTACTAATTTATTTAAATTAAAGAAATATTATTGCTTAGTGAAATTTTACCTTGTTCAAATTAGTTTTACGAAGATATTTTATAAGTTAAAAAAGTTAATACTTTTATTTCATGGGAATTTTTTACCTATTTCTTCAAATCTCTGTTAAAATTTAATGCATTTGATTGGAATATATTTTTATTTCCATAAACCTCAATAACTTATGCTATCTTAATATTCATGATCAGGGTTGCCACTCTTCCGTCCTGGATACGGATATCCGTCTTTTTACGATGATCCAAACGGAACTTTCCGTATTGAAAATTATTGGTTTTAAAAAAAGGGTCTTTTATAAAAACATTTGCATCGTGAATCACCGGAATACAATGAACCAGCGGTTATTGTATTCTGGTTATACACCAGAACTCCGGTATTTTTCGCATTGTAATACCTGAAATTCGGTATTTTCAAGATTTAGAAAATTACCAATATTGGCTATTTTTTAAAAATGGTTTTTAATTTACTTAGAATTTTCGACAATGCAGATAATTATTACCACTGATAATTGGAACAGAAGCATTATTAATTAAATTTGAAGAGGCAGAAACGAACTCGCGCAAAATCGCAATCGAAAAAACAGATAAATAGTACACAAATTAACATTTCCATCTCAAATTCGTTCATTGAAATTTACTTTCATTCCTTTCAAAATGCTTATTTCCAACCCTTGCGCTATTTTAAAAAGAACGCATTTTTAAAACGACGTGAGACTTGTAGGCACTAAAGATTTTAGTTTTACAATTTCAAACAAAAATATTAGATTTAAAAAGTTAAAAATTGAAGATGTTAAAGTTTCTTTGTATGAAAATTAAGGAGATGACATGCAACAAAGAGAAGGCAGTCTGGCAGTCCGATGAGTTGGAGGAGGAAGAATCACTGGAACGAATGTTAAGCATTAGCGTTAACGCTTAATATTCGCTCCCCCCCCCCCCCCCCCCCCCGATATTCACCGTTTTTGTTTTTTTCCTTTGTAGAAAGGAAAAAAAACATCAAAAAATAATCATGATTGTTGTGAAAAAAACAAGAAAAGTGGATGTGAGATTCAAATATATTGTGCGTTTTTTTTTTCTCTCTCCCTGCCCTTCATTTCAAAATGAATATTTCATTATTAATGATTTTTAAGCAAGGTATACAATTGAATAATTACTTAGCTGTAGAAACTATTTGGTTAAATATATTGAATGATATTTTCATATCAGAAAAGAAGAAAGCAAGAATTTTCGGCTTTTTTGAAGATAATATTGGTACATTCAAGTATATGTGTGTATCTTAAAAAATTCCCCACATTGCAAAAATTTACGTGGTTTTGCTATGTGCATGGTAAAAAGTTCAGTCTAAAAATTTTTGAAGAGTGGCACCCCTGTTCATGTTACATTACAGTCCGTTCACATTTCTCTCTTACCCAATATTCACAATAAATCAGTCTACCCAAACAAAGTCTGACTTTCCACTTTGTTAATATAATAACAACATGAAAGCGCATTCTCCAGCATAATTAACTATTGTCAGCTTTTGTGAGCAAATGCTAAGTATAAAATACAATATTATAACTTTAAAATCCATTTTTCTTCAGTGAAACCTAAAGTCAATATTTTTAAAAAAGTAGTTTTTTCTAAATTATTTTTGTCTATTAAAACTATATGCTAATGTGTTCTTTTGCAATAACTATAGTACAATTTTAACTTAGACACACAGAAATGTATTTTCAAATTATAAAATTAAAGTTAATATAAAATATGGAAGTAACATCTCTTTTTACCTCCAGCTGATTTTCCTAAACCTAATTTTTTCTCTCCTTCTTTCTGAATAAGGTTCATGAAAGAGTCGAGTGCCTCATGTGAAAAAAAAAGAAAAACAAAGGCAAGAGAAGAAATTCTAAAATTGTATATTTGTCATACGAAAATTGACTGGTGAATTGTTTGTAAGTACTAATAGGTCTGTTCTTACTTTACATAACAATGTTTCAATCTTTGATTCATCTTTTTTTTTTCTTTTTAATCATAATGTTTAAATTTTTCAATATTAAAGAAAAGAAAAAAAACTCTTGTAATGAATAACTTTTCACAAAAATACCTATTTAAATGATAAATATTTTAAAAGCTCTCTTTGGCTATTGTTAATACTTAAATTTAAAATTTCCATAGTTTGCTCAAATATTTAATGTAAACTAAATATTTCATTTAAAGAAACTCTCCTCCCCTTTTTTTTGTTTGTTTGTCTCTACTGTACATATTCATTCTCTTTTGACTAATACCTGATACAGGGGTTTTTTTTTAATTTACATTTGTGGATAACCATTTGGCAGAGATATTTTAAGCTATACTAACATGGTGCAAAAATATCTATAGGCAGGTGGATCAATATTCATTATTCTCTTGATACTAGTCTCTATTTGTACAAAACCTTTTTCCCCCTAGCCACAAAATACTTCCTAATTTTTGTGTACTGAAAAATAGCCACAAAAGAATAGAGAAGTCTAGAAATGTCCCCCCCCCCCCCCTTTTATGTAATTTAAAATGTTTTTTTTTTTTTTTTTTTTTTTTTTTTTTTTTTTTTTTTTTTAGCTGTGTTTAGCATTAGGGCTTTTCTTACAAGTACTCATTATAATATTGTTACGAAAGAAATTAACAATTCTTTCTGTTTATTCAATATATAGTAAAGGAATGAAAAAAAATCAGCGATCTTCTGATGGGTGATTTTTTTCTTTTCAATGTTATAAAACAATTGTTAAGTTTGAAAAAAAAAAAAGCCTTGTAAGGTTGATAGCGCCTCTTGATCTTAGAAGTTCATTAATCCAATTCAGTATTAAACCAAATTAAAGTGCTGTTAAACCACAAATATGTTTATGTATAATAATCTTGTCCTCTTGTAATGCTTTGGTACTTTGCAATCCTTTTTTTTTTTTCTTGCACTTCACACCTTCATAGTATTTTTAATAGATGATAGATATGAAGTAGTTACTTCAGTTTAAAAAGTTAATGCTTGGAAACCTGTTTATTTCTTTCAAAAATGGAGTTAGTTTTTATAGATTGCACTGAATTCACTTTACAAATGAATATAAGTTCCAAAGAAGTCGTTATACTAAAATAAAGTAATGACTTAACTTCGCTTTGTGTTTGATAATTCTATTGAATAGTAATTTATGTTTGTTAAATAAAGTTCTTTATTCAGCTTACAAGGTTCTGTCGTGATAGTTCAGTATTATTTTTCCTCAGTGAGTCACATGTCTGATAACCTATAATTCACCTCTTTTTTTTTTTTTTTTTTTTTTAATTTTTTTTTTTTTTTTTTGCTTTTTATATCTTTGTGTAATTTAAAAGTTACTAGATTTTGGTACTAGATTTCCTTGTAAATGCATATTAGAAAACCTTTGAGTAAGGGAATTTATACAAATGATTAGTTCTTAGGACCATTCATTCAAAGAAGTTTTGCCCTTTGATATGGATTTTTTAAAAAATATAGTATTTATATACAAATTGTATTTACACTAAAAGGAATAAAATAAAATAATTTTAAAAAAAAACAGAGCCGACTTCAAATTATTAATTGCGCTAAAAAGTGAAAAATAAATTCATTCTTTAAACAACATCTATGTGACTTTTAAACATAGTTTTAGAAGTCGGTGGAAAATTATGAGTCTAATTACCACATTATACCATTTGATACTTCATATTGGAACTGTTGCTAATTCTGCGAAAATATGTATATTTGTAATTCGGGGATTCATGATTACAAAAGATTTTATCTAACCTAATTTTGCACCGACTTCTAAAACTATGTTTAAAAGTCACATAGATGTTGTTCAAAGAATGAATTTATTTTTCACTTTTTAGCGCAATTTATAATTTGAAGTCGGCTCTGTTTTTTTATAAAATTATTTTATTTTCTTATTTTTTTCATGGAGAGGAATGCAGATGTTATGACACAGACTTACAAATAATGTGGGTTTGTATTTTCAACAAAACTGTCAACACCCTCCTCTCATATTTTCTTCATGATCCCTCCCCCCACCGCTTTTAAAAGAAAAGCGGGAACGATTATATGCTTATTTTTCATTAAAAAAATTATTTTAAGCTCTTTTTCTGAAATAAAAATAAAATATTTAAAAATTTCGCTCGCAGTATTATCCCTTGTATAGTATATCCCTTGTTCATAACCAAAAAATATTGAATATTGCTTTAAAATCATAGACGTGAGATTTTTTTGTCATTACAAATGAATGCTGGTTCTTAAGAACTAATCTTATTAGATTTTTTTTTTCTTGTGAGTTGAAAATTACACTGAAATACTGGACATGTTCTTTATATTTTCATGAGCACAATGTAAGGTCACCGAAATAAACCAATATTTTGAGCACCAGCAGTTTTCTGTTGACAAATAATCTTCTGAAACACGTGATCGTTTATAAAAATTAAGATGTATTTTGGAAAAATACATATATATTTTTATATAAGTTGACAATTTTTGAAATTAATGAAATTGTTGCATTTTTATTAAGGTAATGTTCCACTCTGTATCCCAAGCTCGTTTTTATAGAATTAAATTTTTGAAAATTGCAAGTTGAACTTGGACACATAAAATTTCGATCAATAAGCATCTATACTGAAAAATTGATTCATATTTTTTATCAATATGTTCTATGTTGTACAAGAAATATTCTAAACTAAAAGCAGATGCAACGAGATTGTTGTACAATAGCAGAAAAACGGTCAACTGTGTAACACGTAGCATCGAAGAAGCCAAAAAAATTTATAAACGGGGAAAAATTGAAATAATTATCGTATAAGAATGCAAAGATGTATTTTGAAAAAAAATATGCATTGATCAATCTTTGAAAATACAGAAATTTTAGCATTTTTATTAAGATGTTATTAAATCCTGTCGCGCGAACTCGTATTTTGAGAATTCAATTTTTAAAAATTGCAAGTCGAACTAGGACACATAAAATTTCGATCAATAAATATTTATACTTGAAAATTTTTTCTTATTTTTGACCAATCTTTTCTATGTTGTAAACTAAAAATGAAATAAAGAGAACAACCGCACACAAAAAGCAGATGCAACAAGATTGCTGCACAATTGCAGAAAAACTAACACGTGGGTTCGAAAAAGCAAAAAAAAAAACCTCAAAGAGAAAAAAAATTTACTCTGGTAAAAATTTAAATTATTATCGTACTTTGATCGAGTTGACTTTTAATTGTTTACAATTTCGGAATAATAAGTAACATGACAAGCTAAAAGCAGATGGTATAATATTATTGCACAGTGACATCTAATGCACTAGGTCATTATTAAAAGAAATACAGACAAAAATGAGGCAACTAACCTAGTGCAAAAAACAAATAGCACTCATAAGACGATTCTATGACTTTAACATATTCATTTCGCGAACATTCTGCTCAAAGAGAACTATTTTAATAATGAAGGTTTTCGGTCAGCGATCGCTTAAACTAGTTTTCCGAATTTTTTATGAAATACTTTTGTAGAATGACACTATTTTTGTGTTTTTTTAAACTTATGTGCTGCCTGTTATTGTATGGAAATTGAAATTGAGCTATGGAGAAAAAAAGAAAGTGAAAGACTTCTCTGGAAAGTTGTCCCTGCGAAAAACATCGGCCTTGCATCAGCTTTTAGATGTTTTTTAAGGCCGATGTTTTTCTAAAGTTAACATCTGCCGCCGATGGCAACTTTGTTGAACAATCGGCACCGATGGACCGGCGAGGCCGATGCATTGGTCGAGCCTTATTGATTGCATGGTCTGCTCTTCTACGAAAGAGGAAACATTCATGGTCCCACACATGATGGTACATTTCATTTTAAAAATAATAATTAAAAAAAAGAATGGCTTAGAAAATGACATGTGGGATTTCTTCAGCAAAAATTTTTTTATTCATTAACTCTTTAAATTATTTTTTCTGTTGAAATAGAGCTGTCTCATGTGTGATATTTTCCGTTTAATAGACATAAGAGTTTTTCAGCGCTTGGAATATACTTTTATATTTTCATATCATTAACTGCAGATGGTAACCTCAGAAATAGTGTTAAATAACATAAAGCAAAAGTGTATGGTTTTGAGCCACATTGGATATTGAATGTATTGCCAATCGTAATATAGTAATACACGCATGTGAGAACTGTTATGAACCGATTCCACCCCCCACCCCACCCCCCAAGAAAAACTTCTCCTACTTTTATAGGAATTTCAGACAACGCAATTATTTATTCGAAAGTTAAGACATAATTCCTCTTTCTCGAGTGCTTAAAGGCAATCAAGAAGCCTTTTCCTTCAAACTTAATGAACTACTTCTTCATTTAAAAAAAAAAATAAGTAAATAGGAGTGAAGTAAATTGATTGTTATGTCTAAATTATAATTGGAAACAAAATAAAACTGCTTTTCATCAAAAAAAAAAATACTGTGTGCACTTCTGTGAAGTAAAATCTTTTGCATCAGGTGTTCAAATTCATATTTTTTGTCAATTGATTGAGAAATCTGCTAAGTGTACTAGTTTTATTTTCAAAATGTTTAAGGGTTTAGAACTCGGACAATATACAGTAGGGTTGTCGTGATTTAAATCAAGTGATTTTTTTTTTAAGAAGAAAATACTGACTTTTATGATTTTCTTTTTAGAGAAAAATATTGATTTTGATAATTTTTTTAGAAAGAATACTGATTTATATGATTTTTTTATGATTAAAAAAAAGACTTTATATCAGCTTCTTCCAAATTATTAACATATAGATTTTTTTATTATAAATTTTTATCGATTCTGGGTTCAAGTAATTCATTAGAGTTTTAACTCATTATATGGTAGCCTTAATGTATCTGGTCCTCCATGGAATAGTGGAATAGCTTCGTTAAGGTGTGAAAAAATGACATTTTAATTAGAGAACATTAAGTTTTTGGACATGCTGACAACAACAAAAGTAAGAAGACAACAACAAAAGAAGTCTGCAGCACTTTTGCAAAGGATTATTTCTTCATTTGGAATAGTGCACTCAAAATTAAGAAATAGATTGGGGTTTAATAATGCATCAAAACTGGTATTCTTGATGAAACATCTAAATAGTGAAAATGATTAAGCTGTAGTAAATATTTTATGTGATATCTGCCATCTCTATTTATATATTCAAGAAATGATAATAAATTTCGTCCAGAAATATAAGCTTCCTCTTCTGTTTTTTGTTGTACTCTGTTTATTAAGGATATATTCTTTATATAATACAATTAATTAATAATTAATTTCGTAGTAGTAATGAATAATCATTTCATCTGAAATATCTTAAAATTCTTTGAAGGCATAATTACCTGAATTTGTTACTGTATTTGTGTGTACATACATATTTTGCTTTAAAAAATCCGATTTAAATTTTAAAAAATCCGATTTTTTTTTTTTTTTTAAATTGCCAACTCAAGGACTGCTCAAGGACACTACTTAACTCAAAGGACATTTCCCTCTTTGTAGGAAGTTGTTTGAAATGCTATTAAAATAATAATAATAATCCCGGTAGCAGAAATCACGGCAGCGAGCGCTGCAGATTTATCTTAGAGCTTGCAGATTAATTAGCCATCTTACAAAAAAAAAATTTAATACTAGTTAGTTTTTTACTGCTACAACCCTTAGTTAAGTATTAATGATTCAGATAAATGTTTACCCGGTTTTCACTACCTTATATAATAAATAATTTTCAACTATTAAACTGTGTTGTATTGTCTTTACTTCATTTTCTCTTAGCTTGCTTTAATCGCATGTCAATTTTAGATTGTATTAATTTATTCATAAATTGAATAATTATAATTTTTATTTATTGTCTGCATGCATTACTGTTATATGTGAACTGTTTTAAAATGCGCAGTTTGCTATTTTTTATGATTGTAAATTTGGTTCCGCATCATTTGGTGCCACAGTTAAATCATGACTTCTGAAACTTGTGCTGCAGATTGATACAAAAAGTTCTGCTACTGGGATAAAAATTAATAATAATGTGAATGTACTATACATTGAAATCATGAAAAATTTTCAACATACATCAATAACTTGATAAAAAGTTCAGCAATGTACTCATCAAATGTATGCATACATTGCAAATGAATTTTTAATTCTAAATTCATGGAAATATAGTTGTGCAATTATTTTTGCCATTTGTCTAGTTTCGCAATTCTATTTTTTACATAATTATGAACAAGAAAACAAAAAAGTCCATTTCATAACTGTGCAAAGAACATTTTTATTTGATTCAAACAAAAATAACTACTTTTCGTTTCTGCAAATAGATTAATGAATAATCGAGAAAAAATCAAGTGTCTTTCGAAATTAATTCTGATTTAAGCCTAGTTTATAGTAGTAATTTTTCACTTATCTCCCAACTGTACAAAATCTTTATCATACATATTTTATTTTTAAAAATCACCATACTTTTTTTGGCAATGCAGTTTCATAAACTTTAAAAGCAATGAGCTGAGCAGAGGGGAGAAAATGCGAGAAGTCATTTGTGATGTCAGACGAGACCACGCCTCATTTTAAATGAAGGGCTTTTTTAAACATCTCCAGTTTAAAAAGTATTTAAAGTAGAACATTTTTTTTCGTTGAGGAATGCTGCTCCCATTAAACATTCCAATGGTTTCTGATCAAGTTTATGACTGAAGTTCACAACCCCGTTTCTTTAAGAAAAAGAAAGAAAAATATCTGACCATTAGAGAGACATGATTTTTTTTTTTGGGTAATTTACATAAAATTAGCCTTTGTTAAAAATTAAAAATTCCTTTTTTCATGTGATTAATTTAAATTATGCAAAAATTAAAACTAAATATCATATTAAACATGAATTAAAGCTTATGTAGCAATTATTTCTTTTTAAAAAATTCTTTGTTTTTTCATTTAGATTACACCTGCATCATGGCTACAGGCAATGTTCCTAAACGTACAACACTGGCTGTTTTCCAAAAAATGCCCATGGAATATGTTCCGTGCTCAGCAAGTAAGCAAATTTTTAGTGAAAGATTATTAGTTGAAGCGGCTGCTGTTGGCGATCTGGATACTGTTGAAAGTCTGTTAAATGCTGGTGTGGCAGTTGATGCTAAAGAATATAATAAAGCTCTATTCTATTCTTCAAAAAATTACGCAACCCCTCTCCATCTTGCTGCAGGAAACGGCTTTGTAAATTGCGTAGAATATCTACTAAAACGTGGAGCTTGTGTTAATGCAAAGGATCGTTTTGATATAACTCCTTTACATATGGCTGCACAAAATGGACATTATTCTTGTTTAATTGCATTATTAGATGCTAGTGCTGACTGCATGATGGCAACAAAATATACTGTGGCAGGGTCTTCGGTACCGTTGCCACATTACGGTGGCACTACTGCTCTTCATTTGGCAGCTGCTAATAATCATGCCAGATGTGTTAAAGAGTTGATTCTGTATGGGGCAGATTATAATGCAGTAGATGAGCGCGGACGTACTAGTTTGTACATTTCGGCTCAACTAGGACATAGGGAATGTGTGATGGCTCATTTGAAAAATGCTGTGGGTAGAGACATTTTGTCACTGCCTAGCTTTCATACATATGATACTCCTCTTCATTTTGCTGTGAGTTGCAAAATGCCTGAATGTGTTTATGAATTATTGAAGTTGGGATCTGATCCTAGTCACAGGAACTTCAATGGAATATCTCCATTGCATTTAACATTAAGAGGGAATGATAATGTGAGTTTCGAAATATTAAAGATGCTAGTATTAGAAGGATATAATACCAATATCAATGTAACTGATAAAAATGGTTTCACTCCTTTACATTATGCTTGCTTTGAAAGAAAATTTTCTGAACAGCTCTGTGAAATGATTAAATTCTTAATATCTTATGGTGCTGATGTAAATATAAGAAACACTTGCAACTGTAGCTTATTAGAATATGAACTGATATCTACTGATGAGGATTATAGTGTTTTAAAGCAAGTTGTGAAAAGTATGCTTAATATTCCTCATTTAAACGCTCTGAGGTTAGTTAATGAATCATTTGCCGTCTGGAAATCCGGTGTACAATTTGCTGCTGAAGATGGAGTTCGTCGTCAGCGCATTCTCCAATATTTTATGAGTAGGTATTTTCCTGATAATGAAGAAATGGATGAAGAACAGTTTGATCTTGCATATGCAATTAATGTTGAGCCATTAATGAATAATGGACTTGAAGATCCAAATAGATTGGCAATGATAGATGATATGCGTAGGTTACAGCGTTTTGGAAGTTTTCCACCTTTTCCCCGGACGGACATTAATCCAAGTGATAAAGCTGCTTTCTATAAGGAAAAACATTTTTGGTACGAAGATATTGCATCAAATCCCAGAACATTACAACACTGTTGCAGATATGTTATTCGAAAAGCACTAGGACCAAAAAATTTAAAACATGTGCGCAATCTGCCACTTCCAAACTCCTTTCGTTCATACTTATTGCTGGAAACTGAAGTTATGTGATATTATATATGTATCTGATTTTTTACCTGCAGTTACTTTGATGCTGTATCATTTTATATTTTAGTTAAAAGTTGTAGGCATTTATAAATGCCACAGTGCTGACGGTTAAAACTATAAAGTGTCAAAGTATGAATATTCCATCTACAGGAAAATGTAATGCCTCTAACATGTTGAATTTTGTTAATAAAAGAAAATTATATGAGATTGTTTTTTGTAGTATTACGAATTATTTTTTCTTTTAAGTAAAATGCCGTTAAGGCGTTTTGAAACACTTAGCTGAAGCAACAATATCTTGATTTTGCATTAAAATATTAAAACTTTCCTATATAATAAGAATGTTATTTTTTTCTCTTTTAAAAGGTATCTTAAAGTAAAGTGTCTAGCTTTACAAGTTTTCAACAAACATAGGCTGCCATACAATTTCCCCCTCCCACTGCCTCATATTTTTCTAGTTAAAAACTTACATATTCAAGAAGGTGAAATCCATTTGCAACAACATCTTCAGGGTTCGTGCCAGAGGAAATTCAGATCCATTTTCGGACCCTGCACAAAATTCCGAGTTCAGTTGCCAAATCTAACTTTTTACAGAATTATTTATTAAATAAACAGCAAAAAATAATTATATTTTTGTTATCATATATTCTTGTCCTTCTACTCACAGTGGTATAGCTGAAGAATTTAGGCCCCAATGCAAGTGTTGGTAGAGGGCCCCCTCCCCTGAATTTTATTTTTTACATTTAAAACAGAAAAATTTGCTACAGATTACAGGTGGAAAAAAGAAAATCTAGAGAAGTTTGAAGTTATTTTTTTTTCTTTCTCGATTTTGCTAAAGCAAATACATTTATCAGTTTGGAAACATCCATATGTTCCGCCCTTCTGGCTTCAATACTTAAAAGAACTAAGTTGGACAGTCGTTTTTGACTCGTGGAATTTCGAAGATAATTTTTAACTTCGAAGAACTTCTCTCTGCTGTTGCCAGCGTCACCGGGATCGTCAAAAACCAAACCAACAGTGAACAAACCTCAGGATAGTTACTTGTCATATCGTAGAACTTGACTATTGCCAGTTCACCCAATTCTCTGATGGTGCTGATCTTAAAAATTTCGGGCCGCACAGTTTTCACGAAAAGCAGTAACTCGTGAAGTAATGATTCAGATAAATCCTTAGAATACTGATTTTCAATTCTAATTGCATTGATCTTCAGTTCATTGTCATACACGCTTAATAAAATGTTTGGTGACAGGAAAAAGTTAGCAATTAATCGCAAACATTCAAATCTATATTGGAGCTGAGTGCTGACAATGTCAATTGTTTGATAGAACACGTTAACCTTGAAGGTTTCTAAAGGGTTTCCGAATCTATGGTCTTCTGCTAGCTCTTCGAAATATGTTTTACGTGAACGGTTCCTATTTCTCTCAAATTGGGTTGCCCAGTAGCAGAATTTTCTATATCAATCTGCAGCACGAGTTTCAGAAGTCAAAATTTATCTGTGGCACCAAATGATGTGGAACCAAATTTACAATCATAAAAAATAGCAAACTATGCATTTTAAAATAGTTGACATTTAACAGTAAAGCATGCAGACAATAAATAAAAATTATAATTATTCAATTTATAAATAAATTAATAAAACCTGAAAATGACGTACAATTGATGCAAACGAAGAGAAAAATCAGTAAAGACAACACAGTTTAATAGTTGAAAATTATTGATTGTATATGTTAGTGAAATTAGGGTAAACTTTTATCTGAATCATTAATACTTAACTAAGGGTCGTAGTAGTAAAAAACTAACGAGTATTAAACTTTTTTTTGTAAGGTGGCTAATTAATCTGCAAGCTTTAAGATAAATCTGCAGCGCTCGCTGCCGTGCTGCTACCGGGTTTGGTTGAGGTGCCCCATGTCAACTGCTTTTGCTTCATCCAAGATAACTTGAAAGTGATTACGAAAATCCGACACTGCAAATTGAGAATCCTATAGGCATTTGGCTCAGGGCTGCCACTCTTCCGTCCTGAAGACGGAAATCCGTCTTTTTACGATGATCCAAACGGAACTTTCCGTCTCGCAAATTATTGGTTTAAAAAAAATTGTAAAATAAAAATTCTATCTTGAAAAAATACTGAATATTCGCCTCCGTTAACTTGAATTGTTATTGAAATTAGAAAGAAGGGACGAAAGCAAACAACAAAAATCGCTTTTGAAAAAACGAACCCTTTAAAAAAATCTCGATCGAAAAATTGAATGCGAGTACAAACCCCTAACTTGGATTGTTATCAAAATTATAAAAAAAATGAACCAGAGGCGATTGTATTCCGGTTATACACCAGAACTCTGGTGTTTTTCCGCATTGTAATACCGGAAATTCGGTATTTTTAAAATTACCGATATCGGCAATTTTTAAAAAAATGTTTTTAATTTATTCCATATTTTCGACGATGCCGATTACTATTGATAATTGGAACAGAAGCATTTATTAATTTACATAAAAGGAAGAAAACTTTAAAAAAAAAAAAAAGTGTCTTGTGGAAAAAAAAAAACAAGGAAAGTGGACGTAAGCAGCGATACCGTGGACGCGCTATAGCGCGTCAAATACACAAAAATCGGATACAGGAATACGAAAAAAATATATATTACGCGTCCCCCGAGACGCGTGATTTTCATCGCGATAGAAAAAATAATCGAGTAAAAATATAAAAAATCAATACGCAAAATCATTTTTTGCTCGTCTTTGACCCGCATTTTTCTTGCAGCTTTTTTTTATATGAAGAGAAGGTGGGAAAACTGCGCTAGCTTGCGCTGTCACGGCTTAGGTAAGGGAAACAGGTGAACAATTCGGAAATTCAATGCCCAAAGATTTCTTTAAGGGTATAATCAGCCTGATGTTTAATAAGTTCGGAAATATGCGTTTTTTACAATCAGCTGTTGTGAAAAGTTTTCGTTTCCAGATTGGAGAATTTTCGTAAAGTGTTCGTTTTCGCAATTACGATTTTTGCTGAGCTTTTATTTTGAATTAAAATAATAAACAAAATTTTCCTATTTAATTTGTCCCTTATTTCATTCACTATTTAGAGAAATAATGTTACACAGTTCATGTAATCTACATTGCGGAAAATTCGCAAATCTGGCGTTCGTCTAAAAGTCAATGACTTGATTTTTAGCTTTTAAATATGGGATTATTGTTTTAATTCTTGGTCGAATTGTTATTGAATCAATTGCTAATTGCATTGGAAAACAATTTCTTGTCATAAAAGGTTTATTTTTCATTCATATCTCAGGAATGGTAGAGTTCCACAAATACCGGGAATTTTTTTGCTCAATCTCCCTAAATTGTTTACCCTCATTTTATTTTTTTCCCTTTAAATTGCAACCACGTGTATTTCTTGGTTAATCAGAGCAATACTTTAAAAATTACATAGGCCTAATTTCCATATGTGCAAGCAAAGCAACGCATGCGTTCCTTTTTGCGTAATCTTTCTGCATCCTTTACGGGAATCGTATTTTTTTCATTTCACTTATTTTGTAGGTTTAATTAAGAAGTAAACAAATAAAAAATGTTCTTAGTTTTATCAAAATTTTACTGTTTATACTTGCATATAAGTAGATTCGCATGTAAGCCGAACCTCCAACTTTCAGACAAATAAACGGAAACCCTCGTGCAAGTCGACCTCCATACTTTCAGAGAAATATCGGGAACGTTTTTGCTGCGGATTTTTAGACACAAATTATTTAAAATGAAGGGAAATGAAATGCAATGACAATCGGAAATGTATAGTTTTGATTTGTGATTGCGATTTTTGTAAAGGGTTCGTTTTTGCAGTTATGTCTCTTGTTAATTGTTGCTTTTATTCTGAATTAATAAAAAAAAGTTTCTGCACTTTAATTTCTTGCAATATTACATTTAATTTATTTTTGATAAAACAAGCTCCACTCGATCAATTACGCAAAATTCGCGAATCCGAATTTTGTCGTTTCTGCACTTTTTGCCTAGAAGATGAAGGACACAAAAGACTGCAAGCAGTATTAAAACAAAAAATTATGCAAGATAATGAAGCAGCAAAAGCCGTGAATGATGCAGGAAATAATAAACTAAAGTAGGCAAAATAAATGTATTAAATGTATGTAAATAATTTTAATAACGTTTCTTTAACATTCTGATGATTATTTAGATGTTATTGCATTATTTCGTTTAATAATCTACACATTTTATTAAAATAGTGCACGATTTTTTAAAACTATTTTTCTGTTTGTCCTATTGCGACCCCTAGCTAAAATAAGTAGTTTTATCCATTTCTGTTTGATCCCAGTATTTTTCATAAAGTACAGCCTTAAAAGTACAATCACATTTCGTCTTATATGTCTGACATTACAGTACCTTAGTACCTATTAAAAAGAATCAATGTTCAGGATTTTTTTTTTGAAATTTCAGGAAATGCAAATCTTTACTGCTATCTTTACTGATATCTTTAAAGCCATGATATGCAATGCCGGATCTAGGGCGGGGTAAGTGGGGACCAGCTCCCCGGGCGGCACTTTTGGGGGGTGGCAAAATAAGCTGTGATGCACAAAATAGAAAAAAAGGCGAAGAAGAAGAAAGAAAAGAAAAGAAAAATAATTAAGAGAATTTAACTTTTGGAAGAAAATTAAAATCCTAGATCGGCGCACCGATTTCATGATTGATCAGCTTATTTTGCTAATGATTAAAATCAATGAATATAATTATTTATTTGTATTAACTGTTGGAAACTCTAAAATTTTAAGTAGGGGGCAGAAAATTTCGCACTGTCAAAATTTTAGAATTTAAATTTTAAAAAGTCAAGGCCACTCCCCCCTTGTAATCATGAAATACCGTATGCTATGCTCAAATGGTACCAAAATAGTTTTTCTTTTACAAATTTTCAAAGCATCCTTTTGGGAAGAGAGGGGCGAGCTTGTAAGTGTTGTTCGAGAAGGCAGACACAGGGCTCTTCGATATGGGCGTTAGAAAAAATGGGGGGTCCTGCCCTTTAGATAAAAGAAAAATGCCAATTTTGTACTGCATTTTTATGAGTAAAAGCGTTTAAATTGTAAAAATTTTCTATTACGCTTCTTTTTTTTCCCCTAATACTTCTGCAATCCCAAGTGTGTCTCCAAAAAGGCCTCAAAATGCACTATTTTGCATATAGTTTTCAAAATTTTCTCGGGGGAGAATCCCCCGGACCCATTTCAACAGTCGGAACTTTATAGCTCCAATTTTCGAAATCTAGCGGCATCACTGCCGAAAGATTAAGATACATTGTGCGCTTCTTTTTTATCTCCCTGCGAAACTGTTTGGTTAAATATATTGAATGATATTTTTACTATAGAAAGCAAGAATTTTCGGCTTTTTTGAAGAAAATATTGGTACATTCAAATATGCGTATATCTTTAAAAAATCCGCATATTTGTAAAAACAATTAAGTGATTTGGCTATTATGTGCATGGTGAAAAGTTCAGTCTAAAAATTTTTGAAGAGTGGCACCCCTGATTTGGCTGCCTGAGCGATGTCTAGGCCTTTTCGTTGTAATAAAGTGGACGTCAGGTTTATATTGGAAAGTAACTTTTCGGGAAATATTGGGATGAATATGAATTCAAAATTCTTCTCGTTGTGTTTAATACTTGTAACTTCCGACCTTTCATCCCTTTTCTTACTTTCTAAGACGATTTTGGTTAAGGATTTTAAAACGTCTTGAGTTGCTCTGTTTTATCGCTATCAGCGATCGTAGACGACCAGCCCATCGAATTGGATTCAGTTTCTTCATGGTGATTTCTGACTCCCCCGTCCTTGAAGACAACAAATTCCAACGCTTGACACTATGCACAAAAAATATGTAAGTACTTTGAATCCTAATAAGGCTTCGGCTAAAAGGTGCAAGGGTGTCCGATGGAGAAAAGTACTTTGAATGGTAGCGAATGCATTATTCGCTACCATTCAAAGTCCAAAGGATATATCCTTTGGACGTCGAAATTTACGATCGCAAAAATTTAATCTTTTCAGAAAACCAGTATTGGGAAAAAGATGAATATGCAAGTATCGGCGCTCATTAACATATCTCCTATGTCTACATCCTTTTATTGTGGCATTTAGATCAGTTTATATTAATGTTTCAGCCTGTGTTTAACCATCCGTCAAAATATCTATTAAACTGTCTCGATTATTAAGAAAGTGTAAAAGGCAGGATTCCATATGCACGAAGTTTTCAGATAATTGAGCGCGTAAAAATTCGAGCGCATTTGAAAATATTGAATGTAAGAAGGTTTCAGGAAATCAAACAGTAAAATTTGAATCTTTTTCACATAGAATAAAGGAGTTAATTTTCAAAAAACGCAAAACCCAAACTTCTTTTAAAAAATCAAATCTTTTGAAAAAAAAAAAAAAAATCGCGATCGTAAAAATGAGCCATTCTCCATAGGAGTACGAAATTTCATTTATTTCAAAATATTAATTTTGAAATTTCGCACTATAATTGAAACAATGCATTTTCAAACTCACAGGAATCATTTAAGTCGTTCCAAGCGATAGACACTGAAGAAAGTTCACTTTTGCAAGTAACAAGAAAACGCTGGTTTTATACTGTTTTCATAGAAAAACAACAATAGATAAAATGACTATGTAGAGAAAAATGTTAAACTACTTTTTAGTATATTTTTTTCGTAAAAATCACACATCAAAGAATTTAGGCTATTTTTAAGAGTCCTTTTTATGCTTATAATTACCTAGCCCTCTATTTACTAAAAGAGGTGCAGTAAATGTTAAGCTTTCTTTTCATCAAAATAAATGGATTCATTGACATGACATTCAGCAAAGAAAACAAAGTTTGAATCGGAAAAAGATGAATCACAGGAATCAGGAACGGATGTTTTGCACGTGCTTTACAAGCTTAAAAGGTAACTTAACTGCAAATAAATGTTTCTTGTTAATTTTATTGCTTATATATTTATTTATTTCTTTCTTTCTTTACAACCATTTCAGGTCACATAAATATTCGAGTTTATTTGCTATTCTCAAGGACACGCCTCTTTCTCTCCGCGCAGGGAGGCACCGGAGCCAGTCGATTTGACCGCTCAGCCACTGAGGCCCCATATATTTATTTATTCTCAAGAGAAAATCGTGTGACGAAAGGAGATCACACGATGATAGTGATAATACGAGTTGGCACTACACTCATATTTCACTCCAGTTATTTAGCTGAGTATACATGTATGTATAAATGGCAACAAGTACAGAGTTCAAGATCATAACAATAAACAAGATCAACAAGGTGGACGCTAGTTCGCACCCCTTTGGAATCGTGACGTCATGCCAGGGGGCGTGGATCTCTGACGTCACTCTGTTTAAGCCGCATGACGTTTTCGTTTTCTGCGTTGAGTGTGTGAGTATAGTTTTGGCTTCTAACAGATCTAAGGAAATTAACGTTCCAGATAAGAGGAGATTGCTCTCATTTATTATTGTTATTAAAGCAACATAATTTTTTTTTGAATAAAAACTTTGTGTAATTTTTTTTTACTACTGTTAATTTTTTTAAAACTTTGTGTTTTTTTTTTTTTTTTTCAATAAAAATGTGTGTTTTTCAATAAAACACATATTTTGTTTTGAATGAAAATAAGGAATATTGGGAAATGTACAACTTTTTTTTTTCAGTTAATTTTTCTGAGAAAATTTAAATCACCTACAACTAGTTAAAAAATATATATTGTGTGTAGCATATTTTAAAGGAATTGATGACAGAAATAATTTGCAAATACTTTTGATTTAGAATATGAGATTGTTCACTAAAACTTTGTCAAAATGCAACCAAACATTAAATTGAAGTATGATTTAGATTAAAAAAAAAAAATCATATACATTTGTTCATAATTCTTTATTTCTTTTTTATAGCATAAATCCCAAACAAATTAAAATTTGAAATCACATTTGACAAATTTGAAAAAAAAAAAAAGAAAAAAAAATTGGATTATTTGAACGAAAAAAAAAAAAAAAAAAAAAAACTAGGTGCGAAATTCTCATAAATAAGAAGCAAATTAAAATTAGCAATCACATTCGACAAATTTGAAAACAAAACAAAACAAAAACAAATTGCATTAGCATCAAACAAGTTTGAATCTACAGCAAAATCTTTGTAGGAAAATAATTTGTGCTACATAAAAGTACCACATCATGTAATCATGCAACAGATACTTGCATACCAAGCTGACATTCAATCCTTGGAGACTTTCAAAAAAATTCAAGATTACTGAAAAAAATATGAAGGACACAATTTTTGAAGGATTACAAATTTTAAGGATCAAACTGAAGAATTAAAATTGCAACACACATACCACTTGAAAAATAAATCAATGGATCTCTAACAAACAAATCCAATTTTTTTTAAATTGATAGTAAAAAAATCAAAAATAATGTACAAAGTATATAAAGCAAATTTGTGTGCACACTTTTTTTTTTTTTTAACACTAGGCAAAACCATATTTACAAAAGCAATATAATATCAAACGATATAAAAACATCTTGTAGAAAGAAAAAAAAAATATATATCGATTGAATACAATCTACCAGAATACTCAAAGATGAAAAATATGCAGCATTACAAATATAGTTAATTAAACGTGACATTAAATCTAATAAAAACCTCCATTTTTTTCAGTTGTTTTTAACAACACCCATTAAAAGCTTGATTTTGCATTAAAATTCATAATATTTTGGATAAAAAAAACGTTGTAGTCATAATTTATTTATTCATTTTTTATTAGATTTAATGTCACGTTTAATTAATTATATTTTTAATGCTGCATATTTTTCATCTTTGAGTATTCTGGTAGATTGTATTCAATCGATATATATATTTTTTCTTTCTACAAGATGTTTTTATATTGTTTGATTATTGCTTTTGTAAATATGGTTTTGCCTAGTGTTCAAAAAAAAAAAGTGTGCACACAAATTTGCTTTATATACTTTGTACATTATTTTTGATTTTTTTACTATCAATTAAAAAAAAAATTGGATTTGTTTGTTAGAGATCCATTGATTTATTTTTCAAATGGTATGTGTGTTGCAATTTTAATTCTTCAGTTTGATCCTTAAAATTTGTAATCCTTCAAAAATTGTGTCCTTCATATTTTTTTCAGTAACCTTGAATTTTTTGAAAGTCTCCAAGGATTGAATGTCAGCTTGGTATGCAAGTATCTGTTGCATGATTACATGATGTGGTACTTTTATGTAGCACAAATTATTTTCCTACAAAGATTTTGCTGTAGATTCAAACTTGTTTGATGCTAATGCAATTTGTTTTTGTTTTGTTTTGTTTTCAAATTTGTCGAATGTGATTGCTAATTTTAATTTGCTTCTTATTTATGAGAATTTCGCACCTATTTTTTTTTTTTTTTTTTTTTTGCGTTCAAATAATCCAATTTTTTTTTTTTTTTTTTTTTTCAAATTTGTCAAATGTGATTTCAAATTTTAATTTGTTTGGGATTTATGCTATAAAAAAGAAATAAAGAATTATGAACAAATGTATATGATTTTTTTTTAAATCTAAATCATACTTCAACTTAATGTTTGGTTGCATTTTGACAAAATCTTAGTGAACAATCTCATATTCTAAATCAAAAGTATTTGCAAATTATTTCTGTCATCAATTCCTTTAAAATATGCTACACACAATATTTTTTTTTAAACTAGTTGTAGGTGATTTAAATTTTCTCAGAAAAATTAACTGAAAAAAAAATTGTACATTTCCCAATATTCCTTATTTTCATTCAAAACAAAATGTGTGTTTTATTGAAAAACACGCATTTTTATTAAAAAAAAAAATACACAAATTTAAAAAAAAAAAAATTAACAGTAGTAAAAAAAATTACACAAAGTTTTTATTGAAAAAAAATTACATTGCTTTAATAACAATAATAAATGAGAGCAATCTCCTCTTATCTGGAACGTTAATTTCCTGAGATCTGTTAGAAGCCAAAACTATACTCACACACTCAACGCAGAAAACGAAAACGTCATGCGGCTTAAACAGAGTGACGTCAGAGATCCACGCCCCTGGCGTGACGTCACGATTCCAAAGGGGTGCGAACTAGCGTCCACCGAACAACAATATTTCTGAGCGGATTTCGACTTCAAAATTCATTTATTATTATTTTTTAATTTAAAAATGCTTTCTTCGAAATTTAGGGGATGCATGTTGGGTGGTTTGCTTGGGGATTGCCTTGGTGCACCTTTCGAAGGAGATGCTCGTGTTTCAAAACGTGTCCTCAGCAAATATTTAACCAACTTATTATCTGGAGGTAAAAATGAATGAATGTGAATACGTATTAATAAAGAATATGTTTGCATGTAGTAACAATGGATATAACGTTTCTTTTAATGATTAGTTATTACTTTTTTTTTTCTTTTATTGCTACTTTTGTTGAAATTAGTTTTTTCACCTCCGTAAAAATACCAGAAATTCGCAATTAGCAATTTAAAGTATTCCAGCATTCTGCTTTGTCGAGTCTGAAGACTCATTTATACATTAGTGGCATTGAATAATGCGAGATACTTCTAAGATATTGGGGCAGCATCAGGGCCGGCGCTAGCACGAATGGCGCCCTGAGGCAAAAAAAACCTTTTTTCCGCCCCTACTATATATTATGAAGGAATAGAGATTAAATATGATTGATACAAACTTTAATTGTGCATATTTTAGCTTTCAAAAGGATGAAGAAAACAATAGCTCAGAATAGATTGAATAAGGAAAAAATAGAAAGAGCAATAGATTGCGTGTTGCTCGTCATAAAATAGAGAAGACACTTTCTGGAACTGCAAACACTTACAAAGCTCCCCCTCCGAATACATTGAAGCCGCCTGTCGCTGTGAAAATGAAAAGGATAATGTGCAAAACAAGAAATAACCCAGTGAAAAATATATCCTTTTTAACAAAAGAAAGAAACGGAAACTTTTCATGATGTTTCCTGATGTGTTTCTGTGTTTGATTTCATCAAAATTAAACGCGCAAAACATTAATGACGCGCCCTAAGGCAGGCGCCTCAGCCTAGCGCCGGCCCTGGAAAGCATAAATTCTTGGTTGCATATTACGACTTTTGACCTGTAATTTGAATGCTAGCTTCACACCTTTATTACTTTAAAATTAAAGATTTATCATGGGTTATCTATAAATAACATAGTGTAAAACTCCTCTATAGCGGACTCCGACAAAAATATTTGTCTGCAAATGTTTTTTTTTTTTTGGCTCTGTGTTTTTCTGGCAGGGAATTAGAATCTGTTCACCTAAGAGGATCCTTTAGGAGTAGTTTTACTGTGTATATACAAACGTTCATATCAAGCTTGCCTAGTTTCTCCAAAGGTTTTTTCCAAAGGGGAAAGAAAAGAAAAAAACATAGAACAGGCCAGAAGAAATAAATAAATTTCTTCCAATTTCGTGCATTCAAGAAATGAAAACAACTTATATTTGCTATGAATTTAAGAAAATACATTTTGGCTACATTTTATATATCATTTATACTTATCATTGTTGATAATTAGTACTGATGCAAAATATATTGGAATATTAGTCTTTAAAAGTCGGCATTCTGAATGAAAGCCTCTATGATGCATATCATCTATATCTGATGTACTATCATAAATATCCGCCATTTTGATATTTATATAAATACCATGATATTTTCCACTGCTGCTCCCTGCTAATGACCCCCCCCCCCCTTTTATGGGCCTGTTTTTGTGACATAGTGCATGTTGCTACTGTTACGAATCTACTATATGGTATGTATGTGTTTTGAGAATAGTAGGAAAATAAAAAAAAGAAACTTTTTCTGTTCTTCATTTACAGCACCCATCCTTGAAATGTGCATTTTCAAAGCCGAAAAAAAAACTTATTTTCTTCTTTTCTTAAAACATTTTGTGAAATGTAATCTTTGTTAAAAAAATTCTGATATTGCATCAATGGGGCAAAGTGCCTTTAACATATTTTAGGCCAAGCATAGAAATTGTATAAAATGTGGTATTATTTTCATTAAAATCTGCTCAAATTACATTCACTAAGGCATAAAAAGGGTTTTGTGCATCAATTTGCATAATATGTAATATTCGGATAAGCATTGAATTTATATTTTACTTGTTTCTACTGCACTTAAAATCTAAAAGAAAACCAATTATTAATTAACTGTTCATAAATTTGAGAAGAAGCATGGTGCTTATCCTTACAGCAGACCTTTCTGCTACGGGCAATAATTCATAGCATATCGAAAAAGAAATTTTGTTGATCTTGGTATTCTATGAATCTTAGTCTACTTTTTAATTTCTATATATATTTGAAACTAAGATTTTTAACTAATAAAAATCAATAACTAATGTTGCAATACCCCATGTCAAAAAATAATTCCTGGGTTATGTTGATCTTGATTGTAGTATTTCTTGTAAATTATTGTAAACTTGTGTCTTTATGCAACTTCTTAATCTTCATCCTAAATTAGAGTTGCAATTTTGTATATTTTTAATCAATGACATCTACATGTGTTTAATTTTATGCATGTTATGGTAGTGCCTTGAAATATATTTTTTGACACTTGCAAAGTGCATGCATTTTTTTCCCGTGTCAAGAGTATGGGCCTTGTTATCACTTTAAAATTACCATTGTTTATGGGAAATTTAGTTACTATGTAAAAATTTGAAGGGACTTAACATCCGTTATTATACCTTTCAATCACATTCTATAGTAGTTCTTAAAAGATAAACTGCAAATTGAAATTATGTTGAAATCCCATCTAATAGATTATAACATCTTGAAGGTAAATTTAAAAATGAAAATAAATAAATAAATAAAAATAAGCTGTCATTTTGAGAGAAGCTTATGTTATTTTAAATAACTGTAACTTTGTTGTTGTTGTTGTGTGCAACTTGTTCAGGTGGAACTCGGAAAAAGTCCGCCAAGGGATGTGATGGGCAAAGGGGGGTGAGTGGCTTCTAGTTTTGTACTGTACGCTTAAAAATGGTAATAAACTAACTACATCAATTGATTCATGAACTTAATACTGAGATAATTCACCATTTTTATTTTTTAGGGTCCAAGCAAATTTTCTCATATACTGATGATTCTGCAATGACTGTATCAGTCGTTGCTTCTTTGATTGAAAAGAAAACAGTGGATGTTGTTGACATGGCAATGAGGTAGGCATTTTTGAGAGGCTTTTCCTTCTTTCATCATCTTGTAAAAAAGATACATTTTCAAAGTTGCTAACTCTTCTGGGAATCTGACCATTCTTTCAATGTTGTTTTTATTTAAAATTAAAAAAAGCAATTGATGAGGCTTTAAATGTGAGCTATCTGTAACATACAATTCATTTTACTTTTATGCAGGATTAGCAAATTGGGCCTAGGCCAGCAAAACCGGGAGGTAGACACTAAAACTTGTTGGGTTTTTATAAAAAGTGGGGTTTTGTGTAAATTATAATACATGTTTATTTAAATTAATTCTTCAATTAACTGTTTTTGATATTTTAAAGTACCCAGTAGCATAAATCGCGCAGCACAACAGCAAGCGCTGCAGATTTATCTTGAAGTTTGCAGATTAATTAGCCACCTTACAATTTTATTTTAAAATATGATCGGGAGAAAAAGTTTACGTATTGTCTGCATGTTATATGTCACTTATTTTAAAAGGCATAGTTTGCTATTTTTTATGATTGTAAATTTGGTTCCACTTCATTTGGTGCCGCAGATAAATTTCGACTTCTGAAACTTGTGCTGCAGATTAATACATAAAATTTTGCTACTGGTTTAAAGTAATAGATAATTTGCTTAAATTTATCAATTATGTGTACAATATCAGCTTTCATAATTTATTTGTTTTCTAAATGGCAAACATAATAGAAAATAATGGTAAACCATTAAATGGGAAAGAAAATATTAATAAAATTTATTAGGCGCATAATATAAGCCTTGTCTTGAATTATGCTTATTATTATTACTATACTTTATAAGTTGTAGTGGTTTAATTAATTTTGTTTATAAATTATGGAAAATTATTTCATTTTAAAGATTTGTGCATCAGTTTTACAAAGAGCCTAAACGAGGGTATGGATCAAATGTTGTGAATGTCTTTCAAGCATTGAAGGAAACAGAATTCCAGGATGTTTATCAGCCTGCCAAACTGCAGTTTGATGGATCAGGCTCCCATGGAAATGGTGCGGCAATGCGAGTAGCTCCAATTGCTTTATTTGCTCATGATAATGATGACAAGTATATAATTGTAAGTCTTGGTATGAAATTTCAGCCCATTCTATTCAAACTTTGATGATGCGTCATTTGGATAAGAGATTGCTTCACTTAACACGTTACTAGTTTTTAGAATTCTACGCAATTTTTTTTTCCTTTTCAGTTGCTATAAAATTTTTAAATGTTTTGAAAGTCTTTTGATGGAGTTAATATTATCAGGGGGGGGGGGGGGGGTAGAGTTCCGGAATTTTTTTTACCGAAGTTCCGGAAATTTTCTTTTGCTTCTTGACCCTAAATTTGCCGCCCTCATTTTTTTTTTCTTGCTTTAAATTGCAGTAATACATATTTCTTGATTTCTGCAATTCTTTAAAATATTGTGAGCCTACTTTCCACGTACAAGCAAGAAAACGTATGCGTTCTTTTCTTTGAGCAATCTTTCTGCAACCTGTACAAGAATTGTATTTTTTCCATTTTAACTCTTTTTAAAATTTAAGTATAAAGTAAGCAAATAAAATTCCTTTTTATTTTTATCAGTATCTTACCGTATATACTTACTTGTGTGTAAGTCGATTCGCATGTAAGCAGAACCCCCCAACTATCAGACAAATAAATTGAAACCCGCATGTAAATTGACCTTTCAGAGAAAGGTTAGAAACGTTTTTGCCGTAGATTTTTTTGACATAAATGTTTAAAAAATAAGGGGAATGAATTGGTAATTACAATTGGAAATGTGTAGCTATGATGTTGAGTTTCATTTCTGCGATCGCGATTTTCGTAAACTGCTCGTGTTTGCTGTTAAATTGTTAATTGTTGCTTTTATTCTGAATCAATAAAAAAGAGCTTTTGGGTTTTAATTTCTTGCAGTTTTATTTGATTTTTTTTTCTAAATAAGTTCTAGTTTCAACTCGATCAACTACGCAAAATTTGCGAATCTGAAAATTGGCATTTTCTACATTTTTTTGCATAGTTAGGTGATAATAGATGAAGGAAGAGCAAAAGACTGCAACAGGATTAAAACGAAAAATCATGCAAGGCCTTGAAGCAGCAAAAGCCAAAATGGAAGCAATAAATAATAAACTGGTATATGCAAAAGGGGTGAATAAAATGCATATAAATAATTTAATAATGTTTTCTTCATCATTTTGATGATTTTTTTGAGGAAATTGTATTATTGCTTTTAATAATCCATACATTTTATTAAAATAGTATGCCCTTTTTGTACCATTTTTCTGTTGTTCTAAGTTGTATACATTTTCCATTGAGACCCCTGTTAAAATAAGTACTTTTTCCATTTATGTCTGAATCAAATAGTTTTCATAAATTTCAACTAGATAAATTACATTTCATCTTAATATGCCAGAAAATACAGTACCTATGAAAAAAAATTCAAGGATCAGGAAATTGTTTTGAAAGTTCAGGAAATGCAAATCCTTACTACTACCACCTCTGTATTATGCCATCTCACATCAGTTTTACAATATTCTTTTTGTGGATAAAAAAAATTTAGAAATAATTTCATTTTCAAGTAGAGGGCAGACTGCCCTCCAAGATTTATGTTTGGTGGGGATTGCAATTTTTTGGAAAGGAGAAAATAGCAACATAATATTATTTTACTATTTCAGCCTTTTATAAAATTCTCACATGGTATAAGTCCTAGTCAAGTATAAATTTTATTATATTTGACTGCTGTTTAATAAAATTTATACTTGACTATTTACTAGACTGTATCATGAAATTTATCGAAAACTGGATTGTGTAATAAAATTTATACTGCTGAATATATGCACTGATTAATTGGCACATCCCTAGCGCCTCCTGCCGAGGGAAAATTTGGAAAATTTCGTTGAAAATGAGAAAAGCATGTATATAAATTTTGTATTTTTTGTTTTGAAATAATTACAAACTACTCAAATATTGCAAAACGTTTTTGACTTTGGATAAATACCCAAAAATATTAATTCAATGTTTAATTCTTTAATGGATAGAATAATAAAGAGAAGGAAGAGTTATCTTATAGTTCAATAATGTAAGAGTGGGCTGTATGATCATTCTATGTTGCATTTTTCTTTTTTTTAATTTTAAACTGAAAAGAGTAGCATTCTTATTAAAATGACAGAGCAATTGTAAACATGAAAAGATCTGAAACTCTTATTATTTGTGTGAAAAAGTTCTATCTCATTTAGTGAATTTAACATAGATTTTTATTGACTTTTGATTTGTAAGCGAACCATGTGCTTTATGTAACTTTTAGTCTTAACTTCCCTTCTTTTACAATTTGCATGTACAACTTGACATAGAAAATTTTTTCTGGAAGATATGGAATGGGTCTTCGCATTGTATTTAAGATCAGTTAGATTTTCGTAAAATGACTTTATTAATTTGAATACATTATTGAGCAAGGATCTTTTTTGGTGTGTTATGCCTTTTTTAGTTGTTATTTTTTCTTTTTTGCCATTTTAGAAATCTGCTAAAGATTGTTCCCTTATAACTCATGCTCATCAAAATGGCTATAATGGCGGCATACTGCAATGTCTTGCTGTTCATGCTGCATTGCAGCTAGATGCATCCAAGGAATTAGATCCAGTGAGTTATATTGATAATTTGTACAAGAAAATGGAAGCCATAGAAATGAAGGTGAATATTAGGTATGTTTTAGCTATATATAATTGAAGCCACTTACATGCCAAGAGATGTCACTTATTAAATTTTTTCTATGTCGGGTACATACTTTTGAGGATAGGTAAATAAAAGAGAAAAAGTTTCTTTTTTATGTAGCTAGATTGATTAAGGTGAAAAATTACAAAGAAAAAAGTATAGGATGGAAACTAATTTGCAAATTAAGCAATTATTTATCATCAAAAACTTAAAAGAAAATCAATGTCTGGAGCAGGATTTTCTTCTTTTTTTGTAGGAAAAATCTTTTTGGAGATTTGTGGTGATTGAGATCAAAAATCAGCTTTCATAATTTATTTCTTTTCTAACTAGCATGTGCATGACAATAGGAAGTTAAAGATCTATTAACCTCCTGAGACCTGGCATCCAAAAAAAAAAATGGATGTTTTGCTTTTTCTCCCTGTTGTGACAGATTTTATTTTAGAAAGCAAGACCTGGACTGCAATTATAAAGGAGGAATAGGAAATCACTTTTTAACTTTGAGAATTCAGAAACGGTAGTTTATTTGTTTACAATATGGCAAAGAACACCAGTCAAGTTGCAATTCGGCACTCTCGCGTTTGTTTTGATTTTCACATTATTATTTTTTCTTTTTTCAATATTGTTCTAGGATTTTTGTACAAGTTTAATCTCTTTTCTTATGTTATAAGTAATGAATAAAATATTTTTAAAATCTATTTTTGTGTAAGTATAGGATAGTTCTACTGCAGTTACGACCTCAACATGCATTCAAATGGATGTGCCCCCCAGAAAAATGTAAAAATTCAAGTTTATTATTTTTTTGAAAAACATCAGTTTTAATGCCCCATTGTTCAGAAAAACTAATAGTTGAAACAATATGTGTATTTTATTTTGTTCGGGTCTCAGGAAGTTAAGCATGAAATGTTTTCATTTTATTCCCCATTTTTAGCACCTAATTATTTTTAAATAATTATTAAACATGTTTCTTTAAGTATGGTAGATGCAAATTTTTTTTAATAAATAGCAGTCTTGGCAGACAAAAGTATAGTTTTTTGCAATTAATAAAAATATTTATAGGCACATAATTATCGTAAAAATAATTATTAAACAGGTTTCTTAAAGAATGGTAGATGAATTTTTTTTAAAAATAAACAGCCCTATTTGAAGGTAAGAGAAGTACTTTGCAATGATTAAAAATGTTTATAAGGAACAGTTTAGCCAAATTTTCTAACTAATGCATATACAGTATAGCACCTCTTTCCGGAAACCTGTTAGCCAAAAAGCCAGTTAACCGGAACCGTATTTTCAATCAACTAATTGCTGAATTTTCGTTCAAAAATGCCTGCCAATCAATGCAACAAAAAAATTCATTTTGTTCTAAAAAATACGTCTGTATTTTTGTTCAATATGCTTTTATATTGTGAAAATAAGGCAGTTGTTCAAAGATTGTTTTCACAATTACCGCAAAACACTAATACAGATTATTCGCCCTGCATGTGGCATCCAGGGCCTTATTTACCAATAGGTACGTGAGGCCCGGGCCTAGGGCCCCCTAATTTTGTTTTGTTTTTTTGTAGTTTAAATTTTTTTAGAAAAATATTTAAAAATAGCATCTTTCAAAAACAAACTGTTAGTGTTCTGTTGCTTCACAGAAAATTTGTATTATTAAATTATTTTAAAACCACAAGGAATGTTCACTTTGAGGGCCCCCAAATTTTGGTCTGACAATTTGAAATTTGAAAAAAAAAAAAAAAAACCATCAATTTTGCACCCCAGATCTTATTCAAACATTTTGTAATTTAAAAACAAAATCATTTTGCACATTGGGGGCTTCCAAATGTTAGTCTGACTCTTTGACATTTGAGAAACAAATTAGTTTTTTCCCTTTGGGGGCCCCCAAATTTTGGTGTGACATTCAAGTTTTACAAACACATACTAAATGTTATGTTTAAAAATTTTTTGTTGCGTGAGGGGCCCCCAAACATGAGTTGTGCCTATAGTGATTCAAAATGTAAATCGGGCCCTGGTGGCATAAAAAAAAAAAAAAAAGCTAAAATTACAAAGTTTTCAGCATGTAACAGCAGAACGAAAAAAATTTAAACATTTAAGTTAAAAATTCTGAAAATGGCACCTTACAAAAATTTCGCTACACAGGTGCAGATTTTTATAATTAAGTGTATGATCTTCCACACCACTAATGATTCAGTTGGGGAATTTATTGTAGTTTAATAAATGGTTCTGTTACAAAAAATGATATTAATAACTACTTAACCAATATTAAATTTGGTCATGGTTATGCTCTCCTAATTTAGTAAAAACCAACTATTTTAGCTTCTTAATGTTTATATCTTGGTCCTTGTAAGTACTTAAGTCTTTAATTTTTGTATCAAGAAATGAGTACAGGCAATGTTTAAATTGTAAAATGAATAATTTTTTTTATAGTTGAAAAATAATTATTGTGCAAAATTTATTCTGTATTTTAGACAGATATGAAATCTTATTGTGAGAGTTTAAACAAAATGAAAGAAATATATCTCCACAAACAAGAAGACATTTCATCCGAAGAAATAGCTGAATATTTAGGTAATATTCTATAGTCTGATTCTTGAAGCAAACATTAACATTATTTCACTATTAACAAGAAAAATTGTCTTCACTTTTTCAAAGTTGCATTTTGAGAGTATAACAATTTCAAATTATTAATAAGATCCCTCAGAATTACTTTCTCTAAAGGAAGCAAGTTTAAAATTAATAACATGTTTTAATAAATTACTAGTGGTTGCCCTGTAGTCAAAATTCGACCATAATTTATTAAACTTTTACGTAATCGAGGTTCTTTTGTCAAAGAGTATACTTTTGCAATCATTGCTTATAATTTTTTTAAATGTTGTTCTATTATGTCAGCTGCAAGTGTGTGCATCATTATGCGTTAATTTTCAAGTTATTTGAAAAATACAAACAATGGAAAAATGAGGTGTAGCTTGGCTAAGCCATATATAAAAAAAACACACATTCTTCGACATTTCCTTGTTTTTATTACTGTTGTTAATTTAATGTTTTAAAACTTTTGAATGGACCAATTTAATTTGTAAAATCTTTACTCTGTGTGACTCTCAAGTTACTTCAAACTTAATATTATAACTTTATTATAAATCTAAGAAAAGTAACTTTAAGCAAAAAAAAATGATAGACTGTAATAATTAAAGATAAATAAAATAAAATATGTTTAAAGCACAAAATTGTAATGAAAAATGCAATTTTGTGCCTTAAAAATGCTCATTTATTTTATTAAAAGAAACTTTTTATTGAATCAGACTTATATTCTTTAAATTTTATGCTTCTTATTCAGATGTAAAGAAACGCTTGGCAGAATTTCCAAAAGTTGTTAAAATGTTGCAACATTCTGCAAATAGTACATTATTGAAGTAACTTATCTTTCTTTGAAAGCAATTTTTGTAGTTCTTTGAATGTGATTCCCAATAAAATTTTTTATATTTTCTAAAAGTTATTAATGAATTGAAAAAAACCTGCATAATTCGTATTGAAACGATAAATTTTTCATTTACACTTTTTTTTTTATCTAGGTAATTCCATCTCAGCTCACAAATCAGTTCCAACAGCAATCTATTCTTTCTTAAGGGGACTAAAACCTTTTGATGATTATGAAGTAATTATGTTTTTACTAATTTAATGATTATGAACAATTAATGTTTAAAATAAATTGTTGTAATAAAAATTTGTTATAAACCCCCAAAAGGACTTTATATATCCAACAAAATTTGGTATATTTACATTTACTGTATTTTTGATAAGTTTAAAAGTTCAATTAACAGAGTTTTTAAATGCATTGTACCTAATTTAATGATTATGAACAGATAATGTTTAAATTGTTGTAATAAAAATTTGCTATAAACCCCCAAAATGAATTTACATCTATCCAACAAAATTTGATATATTTAGATTTACTGTATTTTTGATAAGTTTAAAGTTCAATTAACAGAGTTTTTAAATGCATTGTACCTAATATTTTGATGATGCTAGTCATAGATTTTGGCAGCTAGTTTTAACAGATTTTAACTAGAATCTCAAGATTTGAATTAAATAGAAAGTTAATTTAGTGCTACAAAAAAAAAAAGTTTGGTAGCTAACAGTTTAGGGTTAGTAAAAGTGCAGCACTATAAAAGAATGTTTTCCTTGTTGAACAATAAAAACTCATTGCTTTTTTTCCAAACAATTCTCAACACCTAAGTCATTGCATAGTTTTTTTATGTTAGTGGTCTCATTCCAAGTAATGACCAGCCCTGCTCGATTTTTCTTAAAAATTTCAGTTTTTTTTTTTGGTGAAAGGCAGCAGCCTTAACCACTAGGCAATACAAATACAAAAATGACAACCAGCAACCGCACAGGGCCCAGTTAAGCTGGTCTTAGTCAATTTAACAATCCCCCAACGAGTACGGAACTGCATCTTCATACTGTTATTCAAATGTGTTTTTTTTTTTACAATCTTTGAGAAACTAATGTAGTTTAATCTTCCATTTTCATCTAAATATTTTTTTTCTTACAGTGCTCAAATCCATTTGTACGTACTCTGTACTTTGCAATATCTATAGGAGGGGATACAGATACAATAGCTTCCATGGCTGGAAGCATAGCAGGAGCTTATTATGGATCTGATATCATTCCAGAAACATTGCAGAAAAGATGCGAATTTGCAAATGAAATTTTAAAATTGGCTGATGATCTTTATAATGTTTGTACAAAAGAATCATAGTGCTTGTTCTAAAAGAATGATTCTTGACTGAATTGTTTCAAAATTTTCAAACACTTGTATGTTTTTGGAATTTTTTGTGCTATGAGTTATAGTAATATCAAATTATATTTATGCAAATTTTAAATAAAGTAGCAGTGGAAATCTCAAGTAACTCGTATATAGTAATAAATTATTGCAGTGGGGAATCTTGGAATATTTTAATCAATGCAACTAGAAAAGAGGAAAATCGAAAGATTTTTTAAAGAAGAATAAAAATATTGTTTATTAAATCTCAATTTTGTGCTTTAAAATAATTTTCAATTGCATCATACAAAAACTGGCGACTTTCATAGAATTATTTTTTTAACAACTGAATCGTGGTTCACATTTTTCAGGAGGAAAAATAAGTTTTAGGACCTTTGCTCACTCTGTATGCAAATATATTATGCATGTGGAATTTGCACCAGCAATAATAGTTCTGTAAAACTGCTATAAAAAGGGAAAATTTTTGGAAGAAAAGAATATTCTGTTTATTAATGTGAATTTATATATTTCATTGACAATGCTCAATAATGAAGTAAATCTCACATCTTTTCAATGTAACATACTGCAATTATCTGCCCATCCTTTCAACTGCAACTATAGCTTAATCTTGTCATTATAAACACAAAGTAAACATAAAAACTAACAATATCAAATCAACAGTTGGAATAAAATATTTATAAAAATGCTTTCCTCCTAAACTGATATTTTCGTTATAGCACAAAGAGCAGTTCTATCTACATTACTAGAGTTCTCCCAATAGTCAAAAATTCGACTGTAATAATTAAAATTAACATTGAAAACATTATGCTATAATTGTAGAAGTATTATTCATCAAATTTGGGGAAACATATTGTAAATCATTGTCCCAGAGCCAAATGCACTCTTAAATGCAGCCGATTGAACCTCTGTCGATTTCTTACTAAGTTGAGTGGCAGTTGAATAAAACTTAAATCTTTGGTTCCATACACTATTCTCATTTTTAATTCCATTGTTTAGATTCCAGAGAAGCCTTCACTCAAACTCTTATAATTTATTTTAATATTACTGCTTAATGGCAACAAACTCTTTAAGAATGAGTTATAGAATGAATTATATTTATTACCTAATTTACTCAGCCAAGACTGCTATCTATAACAATATAACATTACAATTCTAATTGGGGCTTGCTGACAAAAGAAAAGGGGAAATAATTAACTTTTTCCAAAAGTTGTAAAGTAGTCTTTCTCACAAAAGTTAAAACATTTTGAGATCAATGAAATTACATTTTTACTGGGTATGGGCAAAATAAATAAAGTAAATGTGATTAGCAAGTCTTCTAATCTATAGAATGAAAATTGATTGGAGGATTTCATAGGCTTATTAACTGAGAAATGAACTAAATTTTCGGGGCTTTTCTTTTTTGACAAATTTCAAATATGTATAGTTTTTTAAATGCACAATCAAGTCATAGTGATGAAGGTTTTCGTTTAGAATGATTATTGCTATGATAAAGCATCAACTTGTGAATGGTCGATTTTTTTTCAAAATTTCATCACATTTTTTTCTCAACAAAGGAATTCAGCATTTAATTTTATGACATTTCAAAGCTTGCACCATAAACGAACACGTAATTTCATTAAAATGTTTTCAAATTAAGGTTTTACTAAAAGTGGGGAAAAAACCTTCCTGCAACAGTTACAAAATACATATTAATAATTACCGACATATCGTTGGAACTTTGGATATACAATATATTTTTTAATTCCATGATTTTGAGTAATTTCTACACATTTCCTTGAAGTGACTTCCTAATTTTCTTGTCCTCTGATAAGCTGTGGTAGTGAATTTTCTGAATAGCTCACACCAATGCATAGGGAAAAGGATGAAAGTAGAAAAGATGTAAAACACAAATGAGGGAACAGCTGTGATCATTTGAAAGTAAAAATGACGCATACAGTGGAACAAGGCCGTAGCCAGAATTTTTTTTTTTTTTTTGGGGGGGGGGGGGGAGGGCTGACTTTGAAACACTTAGTTGAGGACAGTTACAGGGAGGGATATATGCTACATTGTAAAAAATTTCGGGGGGGGGGGGGGCATGGGCTCCCCTCTGGATACGGCCTTGAAGTGGCACCCCCGCCATCTGCCCAACTAGTGCAAGCAAAATTCAACTCACCATTCGTACTTCTTTCGTGATTTGTGCAGGGCCAGCTAGGTTGCCTGTTTGGCTCTTTTTAAGAATAACTCGAGAAATTATGCTAATTTTGAACTCGTCTTCAAATAATTTGTTTAGCGTTTTGAATTTTTATTACTGTTTGAGATTTTACTGGCAATTTTAACTTTCTAAGGTGGCAGCAAGAGGAAGTGGTTGAAGAACTTTCTTCTTCAGAGGTGGAAAGTAGAAAAGAAAGCATTTCCTTTGCAGAAATTAAAGCGCTGTATTACCCCTGCAAGAAAACACAGCGTGGTGGAAAAATGGCATCCCAACATTGCTGTGGTCAACAGCATTAACTTGTTCAACAACAATGTTATCGACCATTTAAAAAAAATTCTGAACAATTGTCAAATGCAGACAACGTTAGACAGATTTTTAGAGAAAGAAACTCAAGATTCTTCTGGTGCAAAAAGACAGAAAAAATAAAGAAGAGCAGAAAGGGAGAAAACACCTGACGGGGATGTTATCTGATGTTATTATGGAAGGGAACCGTAAAAGCAAGCGTTTTTAAGTTATAAGGTAAAAAAGAAAAATAATAAATAAATACCCTAGTAAAGAAAAAATAAGTACAGACCTTGAAAATGAAGAATAAAAGTAAGGACTTTTTATGAATCTGAGAATAAAGTGATTAACTGCTTTGAATAATGCAAGGGAAAGAAATTATTTATAGGTTACTATCGATTTGCAAATTTGGAATAATTTTTACTCAGATGCGCAATTTATTTTGTAGTCTATAAAATAAGCTCATTTTTTTTTTTTTACTTCAACGACTTTGGAAATTAGAAAATAATGTTTGAAATTATGAACTGAAATCTGGATTTATGAAGGACTAAACCACTCCCAAATAACGAATAGTAAAAATAATGATCTCATCACAACTAAACATGGATCAGAAGAATTGTGTCTTATTCATAATATGCAGGGAAAACAATACAAAACGGTCTTGTGTGATAAATTTTCTACAGAAATAAATATCCTAAAACCTGATTTCTGAATTTCAAAAAATATATTTCTGTAAAAAATTTTTTACATAATACTTAATTTTATGATGATTAAATGTTTTTGTTGCAACACATGAAAGGGGTGTTTTTACTGTGAATTGTAATTTTCTTTCTTTTTAAAATTTTTTTTAATTTGTTATCTTTCTTTTTGTTTCAAATAATTTTAAAAACACAAAATGGAGCTATAGAAAATAATGTTTGGAATTATGAACTGAAATGTGAACTTGTGAAGGGCTAAACCAGTCTCAAATTAAAGAATACTGAAAATCATAATTTCACTAATAATTTACGAGTCCAATAGAATATATATACTTTTAAATAACAAATTAGCAACTCAGAATGTTCTGAAAATTTATTTGCGTCTTAAATGTATATAATTCTGTAAAACTAAAAAACAAAACAGCCATCGAATTTTCAATTAAATTCACAAATACCCACTTATTTATGAATTTTGAGCATTTACTTCAGTAAATACCTTGGGTATTCACCCTAAATTATAAATACCTGGGTATTTTACATCTGTACTTATGATTATGCATTTTATACATGTCAATCCATGCAACTGAAAAAAATGAAACAACCACATATATTATGCAAATGATTTGCAGATATGTGTTTTGAGGTTGCAAGGAACCCCTTTTTCAATGCACAAAATGTGAACTTCTAGGTAAAAACATACAACTGAAGACATTTCCGTTTATTGTCTTAAATCAAACTTTATTTGCTCATAAGCATGATTTAAAATGAATGTGTCTTCTGTTTCATTAAAACAAGCTTTTAAATCATAATACAGCATCAGTGATGTCTCCAATCTATGTTCTTCTTGAAGGCAGATTTCTTTTCAAAATAATTCAAGAGTTGCATTTTAAAAAGGCTATAACAATGAATATTATCAATATGATCATTGTAACAAATTTGTAAAATTCCTAAAAATATCAAAAGAAAAGTTCACTGAAAATGGAAAATCCATACGAGTTAGCAATTGTGCAAATGTAAAAAAAAAATCAATACATATAGAGATTTTTATCCCATTTACCAGTTTTGCAAAACCGACATCATAAATTAACCATCAGTGTTCTATGCCCTCTGAATTAGAAAAGGAAGACATTTTTTTTTCAGGCCTCAAGAACAAAAATAAGGGCCATTTGAGTTTCTGGGAACAAAACAAGGTCTTTTTAGGGGCCGTTGTATTAATTTCCAAATTCAAAGGGCCATTTCACTGTATTTTCTAAAAATGTAGAGTCCGCAACATGACACTTTTTTTGTTAAAACTACGTAATTTACAGTTTAATTATCACTAAATTTTATTTTCAAATAATGTGCTCAACACATTATTTGAAAATAAAATTTGGTGATAATTCAACTAAATTACGTAGTTATAACAAAAAAGTGTCATGTTGCGGACTCTACGTTTGGACAAAATACTGTGAAATGGCCCCAAAGCTTTTTTAGGAAGGGGGCTGTGAGAACCCTGCTTTCATTTGTCACTTTAAAAGAAATGTATATTTTTTAATGAAAATTTTTGCAAATAAAAAAAGTTCCAAAAATAAACATTAAATGCTTTATTAGATGTAAATACTAAATGATAGGCTACTAAGAAATAAGGCATTCATATTACTTTTACAAATTCACCCGCAATTCAAAAATTTTACATTAGATTATTCTGATTTAATATTTGATCATATATTGGTTATTATAAAAATCAACAGACTCTTAAATTGAATATTACAAATAAGGTTTCAGATCACCTATTTGCAATAAAAAATTCAAAATTTCTGCAAAGCAAAAGTACCTTAATTGGTGATATCAATTGAAAAAAAATACACAGTAAGTTGAAAATGTTGTACAAAACAAATACTATTTAAACATATGGAGTATAATATGATATTATATACATTTCTTATGCGTTCAACTTTAAAGCTCAATATATACAGCAGCTGAAGCTCTGGCCATTAGTTGGCCGCAGCTTCGGTATTTGGCCCTTCGTCCCATCACTAATAAGTACATCTAGAGCAGGGGTCGGCAAGCTAAATTGAAACAAGATCAGATCTACTTTTTAAGTTCGGCGAACATCAAGATCGACTCGGAGGACAGGGATCCAAACACTATTAATAGGACATGTTGGGTAAATTGCAGGTTAATTTTTGTCAGAACATGTTTTGATGCTGATTACTTTAAAATTTCGAAAATAATATTAACACCGTTAACTCTCATCAAAGCAATATTTCAGATACTAATATATTTCTTTTAAATTTAATAAAATATTGTTAGTTTTTGTTTTGTTTTGTTTTTTAAATAAAACACACAATGCCATGACATACTTCAATTAACTCTCACCGAGAGCATAGTTAATGTGACGACTAACATTCCATATTATTAGCAAGTTTTTCTTATGTCCGGTGAGTGATCTGACAAATTAATAAAAATTTTTCCAAAACTATATTATAAACTCCCAAATGCTGCCGCGATCGACGGGTTGCTGACCACTGATCTAGAGGGGTTTTTTTGTAATTTCTGTATGAATCTTAGGTTTTCTATCACAAAAAGCAAATTTTGATGAACGGGACACATATAGATGTGCTAAATCATATATAAATACTTAAATTTATTAAAAGTTCAGGGCTCCCACGGCTGCGCCAATTGCGCAAAACAGCGCCAAAACTTTTTTCTGCTACATGCTGCTACAAAGTGCGTTTTTACGCGAAATTTGCGCCAAATAGCAATTTTTGAGAGAAAAAAAAAAAAAAAAAAAAATCGAAAATTTTTTAGATATTATATATTTTTAACCTTAAAATCGAAATCATTCGATACATTTTTCCTTTAGTCAACTAATTTTTTACCTTTGAAGCAGTTTATTAATTAATATTAGCTCTACCCTCTCTTAAGAACATCAAATATGGATGAGAAAATTGAGCAGAATGTGTGATGTATCCCACGCTTGTAGAAGAAACAGTGAGACGATTTCTAATATTTTGTAGTGTTATAAAGAGAAAAATCATTCCTCTTATTACTATTTATGTTGAACATTTTATTTAGTAAGTTTTTCTTGAAATAGATAAAGTTTAATTTCAAGGAACGTGAAAAAAATAAATTTACTGTCTAATGTTTAGGAAATACTAATCACTGTGAAAAATCAATAACAGAACAGATGTTAAAAATATTGCTGCTCCATTATAACATTTTTTTTCAAATTCCTAAGGCCTACTTTTCACGTGCAAGCAAAGGAGCGCGCATACGTTCTACAATCTTTTTGCATCCCCTACAAAAATCGGATTTTTTCCATTTCAACAATTTATAACATTTCTTCTGATAGTAAATAAATAAAATGTATATTTATTTTAAATAAAAAGATTGTTTGAAAATATATATTTGTTAACGAAAGTGTTTAGAGGTAGACTTTCAAACGCTGTAAAATTAAACATTGAATTTCAGCTTTTTTTTCTTTTCTCATTACTCTTTAAGGACTGTAATCTATATCATATGACCACAAGCAATTCAAACACATAAAACAAATATAAAGAACAAAATAAGTAAAAGAAATTAGTTAAGTTAGAAAATCATTAAAAAAAGCATGTGTATCTTAATCAATTGATGATCTTTAGCAAACATGTTAATCAATAGTAGAAATAGAAATTTTGTTGTGGATGAACGACCTCATTAAAGTAAACTTGCTTAAAGTTTCAATTTTTTAACTAGATTTGAAAGTTATGAAATTATCACGCATTTCCTCTTTCTTTTAATTCAATTTAGTTTCTTTCAGCATCCAATTGTTGTAACCCTAGGACTCTTGAAATTTTATTGTAACTATTACACAATGTTTGAAAGATGTAAATATAACTTGTTGGAAAAAATAAATAAATCATTAGAAATTAAATTATCAACAGATAATAAGAAATACATTTTGCCTTTCTATTATAGAACTGAAAAATATAATTTGGTCCTTGAGTTTTCTAGCTGCAAAATTATAAAACTCAGCAATTTACTTTTAGTGTCATTAATTACTACTTCCAAAACATCCAAGTGAGCATTTAGGATTGAAATTTAAAGAAATATTTTTTAATCAGAAAAATAATAAATATTACTGCTGGTAGAAAATAGGATTAACTTCAAATATATTTTTTGATAAAATATAAAATTATATTTAATTCATTCAAAATTTTACTGTTACTATAATCACAATGATTATACCTACATAAGTACCATTTAAAAAACAAATTTTAATTAATGATAAATAGTTTAAAATAGTTGAACCTTTCATATTAGTTACTTTTTGCTTATTTTCTTGAAAGAATAGTGTTTTAGCTATTAAACAAAAAAGAGTGCAATGATTTTTGAAAAGAAGAAAATTTTAAGCTTTCTTCCAGCTATTCTTAACTATTAGAAGAAGAAAAAACAACAAAACATTTTTTAAAATAATCTGTTTCTTGAGAAAAGTATTGAAAAATACCCTTATAAGGGTTATAGGTTTAATTAGTCTTACTTTTTGAATAGGTTATGAATAATTGCTTAAGAAATATAAAAATAATCCAGTTTTAGAAGGAAGACTGACGTTTACATTTCCTATCAGTTTGAAGACTTGAAACTGCTTTTACCCTTGATGTATGAAAATGATATTGCTTTAAAACAGCCATTTAATATTTAAAAAATAAAGAAAAAAATCCTCCAAAAATGGTACAAAGTTGATATTTTCAGCTCCTAAACTGATACAAAAGTCGATTTCTTTTGCTCCAAACTGATACAAAAGTTAAAATTCTTCTGCTCCAAACTGATACAAAAAGGACATTTTACCTGCTCCGAAAGCTGCTACAAATTGTGTTAAGGCAGTGGGAGCCCTGAAAGTTGCAAAAAATTTCTAAACATTAAAATCAGTTGATAGTAATTGCATATTTAGTTAATTTTGATTTTAAAACTAAATTCTGAATAAAATGATAAAAAATACAATTGATTTAATGTACACATGATAAAACTACATATAAAAATATGCACAAGTCCCAGGCACAAGTTTTTTTAAATAAATTAGTCTAGAGGATCATAAGGATCTTTATATGTTGCCATTTTCCTCCAGGGTTCAACATATTTTTCTTCATGATCAGTGCTGCTTTCATGACTTTCATCAGAGGGATAGGGTGCAATATCACAGTCTTCTAAAAAATTAAAACATGACCAAATTATAAGAGAAGTAATAAACTTACTTTTTGAAGAAAGGTTTTATGCATGTAAAATTATTACTGATGCCAACAACAAACTAATTTTGTAACAAGAATAGTTTAAAAATTTTCAAACTGAATTTAATAAAATATGTAGTTTAATTGGTTTTTAGTTACAAGACATAAAATGCAGCTAATCCAGAGAAAATAAACTTTTAATAGCATTTTACTACAGTTTGAACACAAAGTTCCAAGACTTGGATGCTTTTATGCATGGCAGCAAAGGACGAATCCATTAGAGTTTAAGGGAAGTTTAAATGCAGGTGCATTAACATGTAAATAATAACATTTTGACTTATAACATTTCACTACCTGCATAATCACTTCATATCATTTACACAAGCACTAATGTAATTTCACTCTATTCTTTGAAATTCAAAATTTATTTAAACCAATAAAAATATGAATGTCTGAAAGAGGTTAAAAGAAATCGGCATTTAACAAGTATTCAGAGGCTCTAACGATAAATGAAAGTTTTCAGTAAGAGCTATTATTTTTCAGTAGCTTACAGTAATCTTGAGAACTTTTTTCACTAAAATTTCCAGTGATCACAATGTAAGAATTTCAAAAGATTCACAAAAAAAAAAAAAAAAAAAATAATAATAATCGGTTGACTTTTAATATTACTTTTTAGTTTAAATTTCACTTTTTGAAATGCATTATACATTGCTATAATCATGCAGTTTAAGTAATACAAATAAAAACGGCAAAAACATTTTAAAAAGAATTATAGGCATTTGTTAACCTAATATCCACCAAATATAAAAATTTTTTACTTCAAAAAAGCAAACAAACTTGAGAAAAACTTTTGGGGCAGTTGACGAGAATAGAATCTGGAGAATAAGATACGTTTGAACTACAACAGAAATTCAGAGACCCAAATACAGTAAAAGTGCTAAAAGCCTCACAGCTAAGATGGCTAAGATGTATATATACAGATACAGTCATGAAAACCCAGTTAAAATTACTTTCATGAAGCGCAAGGGAAGTAGGCAGGTCACTTATGAGATGGCTGGAGAATGTGGAAAAGTGGCTAAGAGATTGTAGTGAACAGATTGAGGAATATAGCTACAGACAGATCAAGATAGAAGAAACTGACTGACACAGGAATTGACTGTAGTGCCCGAGAAGAAGAATAAGAAGAAACATTTATATCTATGTTACGGGGAATGTCCGAAATCTGAAAATGTCGACATTTATCATTCATCAGACTGGAGAATGTCGACATTCTCCAATTTTGGACATTCACACTAACGTATATATATATATTATACAATGTCCCATTCATGCATTAAACGATGTTGACAATCATCACGGCCCTCCAATGAGCTATATGCAAATTTTTATTTAATGTGCAAAAAACCAAAGTTTTACCAAGCTCATATTTATGTCGACTAAAGAATTCTACTGAGAAGAAGTCTATATTTTTGTGAAACACGTATTGCTTTTTTTGCAGCATACTGCACTATTGGGGTCGTTCATAAATGATGTCACACTTTTATTCAATATATTTGACCCCCCTCCCCCCTTTGTCACATGTCACACTATATTACATAAGCATAAATACTTGCAGTTTAGAAACAAAGCACTACGCTACAGATCACATTTACAATTTTATTTTTGAACTTTTATGATATTTATGAGCATAACAATAATAATTATATGTCTATTCAATTTGTGTAAAATAAAATTAAGGTTTACAATAAAAACAATTAGCAAATGATATAATAGTAAAAAATATTAATACGAAAGAACAATTGAAAACAATGGAATTTTAGAGCTTGATATAGTTTGCTCTAAAAAACGTTATCCTTATTTTATGTACACAAAGTACTCTTAAGAGATTAAATTTCAAAATAACAAAACCCCGCCTCGAAATTAATTTACATAATTGAACTGCCTTCTCATTTTATTCTTCACATGAATTTATAAGAAATATATATATAATTTAATAAATATATATATATATAATTTTATGTATTGTATATAAATTAATAAATTTTACATGATTTTATAAATGTAAAATTTATTACATTTATAAAATTTATACACAATTATAAAACAGAAAATTATTTGTAATCATTATTCTTATCATTGTTCTTCCTCCCAAGGTGAATATAAGTGCTCGTTCAGAGTACACAGGCATTTTGAAATTGTGTTGGGGGGTCAAATATATTGAAAAAAAGTGTGACATCATTTATGAACGACCCCTAAGCAACGATTGAAGGTACGAAATTTTAGACTAGCAATTAGCTCTCAAAAGAATAGTCTCTGCTTGTGCAAACGCCAACTCACATACAGGCCCACCCCTTCATATATTTCAAAAGCCATTAGACAAACACCAGACTATCTTAGGAAATCAAATCCAACAATAAACTTATTTCTAGACTAAACAAAAAGCAAGCTTCTCGAAATCCACACAATTTCAAAAGTTGACACATTCTCTAAAAATCTAAGCGAGAGGCAAAAGAGTAAGGAGCCAGCTCCCATGTGAATATTAAGAAGGGGGAGGGGGGAAGTGACAGCGGAATATACCCCTCCCTCTTCGCACATTTTGATATCTAAATGAACCCATTTAGAAAACAGGCATCAGTAAACAGCTTCCACGTGATCCCCCAACTAACCAAGTAGATCATCCAAGTGATGACAGCTCATTTAAAAGAATTGCAGAATAATCCTCGTGTTTTTTGGCGCCAGCACCGAATATCTAGTCGGGGATTAGTATTTATCGAGCCCTGCTTTAACTGCTACGCAACCTCGTCGAGTGTGGTAGTTGTAATGCACAAGGGAAAAAAGCAAGGAATTAAAACATGACCAAATTATAAGAGAAGTAATAAACTTACTTTTTGAAGAAAGGTTTTATGCATGTAAAATTATTACTGATGCCAACAGCAAACTAATTTTGTAACAAGAATAATTTAAAAATTTTCAAACTGAATTTAATAAAATATGTAGTTTAATTGGTTTTTAGTTACAAGACATAAAATGTTGGTATGTTAGAATATAATACTTTTCTGTAAAAAAAATTGTAACTAAGCCATAAATCTTTTATTTTTTTCTTAGAATTTAGGCAAAAGAAAAGTTTGAAATTGAATTCGACCACTTGTGTTATATCAAAACAACTTGCTTAAAAATGAATGAAATAATACTATTTATTTTAAATTGGTATTGAGTCAATTCTGTAAAAATGTTCGTGCAAAAACAGAATTAGGTGGTATCGTACAGTCTCAATACTTTTGCTCATACGTATGGATTTTATCAAAATAGTTATGAAAGGAAACCCAAGATGAGATGATGCTTGTTTTGGGTTCAGCTGCTTTATTTTGATATTTTTTCTCTTAAGATTGTTCGATGTCAGTAAAAATGACCCATGTTATTGTGTCTTAAAAATCTAGACACCCAAGATTTCCTTTTAACCTCTATCTAGAAGATAATTTCAGCCTTTCATTCCTGCAGTGGGGTCGATAAAATGAGGACCAAGCATGCTTGGGAACTAAACACTGGGGGTTACGTGTCAGGCCGACCACTTGAAACCGGAACTTCTGTTTCTGCACCCCAGGGCCCTTGGTCTCGAAAACTGGGATAGGCACAGCAGGCCATGGCCCCCCAAAAAGGGCTGGCGTGCCACCGAGTTTAGTTTTAGTTTCTAAAAGATAATTTAAACCTTAATCAGCATCAATGCTATCGATATAAAATCAGTAAGAATACAAAACAAATTTTAAAATAAAAAAAAAACAAAAATATTTAATTTGCTTGATGTTAAATACTTTTACTTTAACTAAAATGGGTGATGTCACACTTCTTGATACCCCTTCCCACCCCCTCGAAGCATGACATCATTTATGAATGACCCCATTGGTGATGTCCGTGTTCAGTCAAATCATTTTTTTTTTCTTTACAACATAAGCGAAAACTGTGAACACTCCACTCACGTGAAAACAATCTTGCAATCACAATGAGGAAAGCAAAGAGTCTGCATTCTGCAGAGCCAGCTGAGCCGACTTATCATAGGAAGTGACGTTATTCACACTTCTCTTTTTCTATGACACCAGAACAGTGCAGTAACTATAATGTTGGAGGCCCCGGTGCAAGTGATGATTTTAAGGCCCCCTCCCTCCCGTACACAAATCATTAGTCTAGAAATAATGTTAGTATTTTTCTCTTCAAATTGCAAATTTTTTATTATACATTCCATACAATATTGCATTATCAATGTGAAATGACATTTTAGGTTAAGAAAATGAATTAAAATCAAAAAGCAAATACTTTTTTTTATCAATAAAGCATTTGTGGAAAACCAGTTATGGCAAAGCTATTTAGCTTTGTTTATTTAACAAACAAAAATTGTATCAATTAAAATAACAAATGATTACATATTTAAAAAAAAAAAAGCTTAACGGAACAATGTATATTCTTACAAAAAATAATTATTGAAACAATTAATGAGAGTTCCAATAAACAGAAAATTGTCATGTGCAAAATTTTTGCTTGCGAGCTTTGGCATCAGCAAATTGTTTTACTATTTTCTCAATATCCAAACGATTCGTCTGATTACTCTCAATGTTCAGGTCTCTGCTGTGACATACTATTTCTTAAATGATTTTTTATGAGTTTGAGCTTGGAAAATGAACGTTCTGCTGAGGCCACTGTCACGGGTAGAGTGAGGAAAATTAAACATGCTTGAAATAAATCCGGAAAAGATGAACAAAAATCATTGAACAGAATAAAAGAAGCGAGATCATGAATGTTTTCCATTTTTTTCACATCGTTTTTTGCATAATGTCTGAAAGTTATTATTTGACGTGCTATATCGGAACTAACGTCATTTGAGTAATTTTTAGCAAAACTGCAGGCACGCCTTTTAAGGTCTTCTTCTGACATTTTAAGAATCTCTGAGGGATAAAGGAAAGAAAAACTCTCAACAATTACGATTTAGAGATAGCTTACTTACCAGTAACAGCAGCCTCCAACTGGAAAGTAGTTACAGAATTTTCACGATGGGGGTTTCGGCTCTGTTAATTCTTTCTTTTCAACAACACTTTCTTCGTGAAATTGACGTACTCCATTATCAAATTTTATTTCGCTTTGACTAGCTTCTGATATGATTTGCATTTGAGTAACATCATAAGACGTTTCTTTTTTACTTGGATTAGTTTCTGATATGACCTCAGTATTATTACACGTTTTTCCTTCACTTGGACCAGCCTCTGATATGACTTACGAGTACTATTAGTCATTTTTTTTGCATTTTGACCAACATCTGTAAAAACTCGAGTTTGATTAGAGATTTTGCTTCCACCATTTTCAGAAGGAAAGAAGTAAGTCCTCATCTTCTTTTGGCTAGCTTGTGATTTTTGCTTTTCCCGTAATCGTTTTCGCTTTTTAGCTCCACTATCTTGAGGTGATTTTAGATTAACTTTTGGCGGCATTGTTATACTATAAAAAATGAAAAAGATATCAAATTAATCTAAAAGTTAACTATTGTACATTTAGCTTCTAGGCTTTCCGAGCTGCCACCTGCCCATCAGTAAAGTCGAGATGTTGCTTGCTACTTGATGGAAATAACACTTTTTAATATGAATTGATTGGAAGTCTAGAATGAAGTCATATTCTATCAGCGCCAATCGTAGCTCGGAATGCATCTGCGGCGTTCTTACTTGCTAACCGATATTTTTTTTATCAAAAAAAGAAAAAAAAAGTTTAAATATGGTTGCGGAAGATGGGGCCCCCTATCCCCTGGGCCCCGGTGCAACGCACCGATTGCACCTACGGTTTTTACGGCACTGCACCTGAGCTACGCCAACAATCAATCCCAACAACTCGCTACTGATGTCGGGCGCAAGCACATAACCCCCCCCCCCCATAAAAATGTCTCTCTTCTTCTACCAACATTTTTCTGGTATTGGCATGGGTGGAGTAGTGGCGATCAGAAGTCAAAATGTTAAGCAATTCACAACATTTCTTTGAGCTGCATTTAAACTAGTCTGCTATAAGGTAAAAGTTGTAAACTTTTACCTTTTACGCTACACAATAAAAACAATTAAAACAATGTAAAAATGCAAATTTTGCAAAAGACCACCGACATGTGTTTTGAGGTTGCAAGGAACTGCTTTTGCAATGCAAAAGAATGAGCTTCTATATGAAAAACTAAACATGACTTTCATTTTGACAGTATGTTGAAAACTTATTTTTTCAATGCATAGTTTGCAAAATTCTTAAGTATATAGCTTCTTAATACTCAGTAGAATGGTCCAAAATTTCAAAGGTGAAAATTTTTTCGGTGCTACCCTTCCATTTGGTTCCAATACATTAGAAAATAAATCAGACAAAATTTGAAAACATTTCAACAATATTAAGAGGTAGCTCAATGCAGATGAAGTTTCCATCATTGCGGAATAGAGAGTGTATTGGCATTGAACAAAATTAATCGCAACTAAGCTTGCTATTTTTATTAACAGAAAGTAATTGCATTATAAAAAGGCTATTTTATATACACTACTAACTGTAGCCATAAATATATTCTGTAAATATAAACATAAAAATATTTCCTGTACGTGTAGTGTAAAGCGGAGGCTAGTTGAGCATAGGGGTAAACTGGGCAATCGAGATATCTCGAAAATTTCTCATTGTACACTAACTTATCAACTGAAGAAAGAAGCGGCCACGAAGGAGGAATTCACAGCAAGACCCCTAAGGACGATTTGTCAATCGAGTGACATATACGCAGGCTTCGTTTGTTTTGCTGTGAAGTTAGTTTAAATTCATATTTCTTCTGTATACAGCAATAAATCATCCAATCTTGATCATGTAAGTTTTAAATCTTCATAAATCTATAACATTTGATATCTAGAAAGGATTTGTATATTGAAATGGTCTTTTCATAACCTCACTTTGGTCTAAAATACTAGTTAATGCTAGTTGGGCAATAGCTTTTCCGCCTGAAGTTGTTTGAACATACTTAACACAAGGTCCAAGAAAGATAGACAGTTGTCAGCATAAAGATGAAAAATGCTGTTCTGGCAGAAACTCCAGGGAAAAAATGCATTAAAAGAGGAAAAATATAAAAAACTATTAAAGTTAAAAAGCAAAATAAAAGAAACGAGTTTCTAAAAAGTTATTTCTTTTGTCAAGTAAGGAAGGCTTTGAAGATGAGTATGACTGCTTGGATAGACTGCTTATAAAACAAGAATCAACAAGTGACTGATGTAAAAACAATTGAATTAAATTGCTGATAAATTACTGCAGGGCTCCCACTCAAGAGATGATTATCGAGTATTTCTTGAACTGATTTTAATACGCTTCGGCAAAACCTCTGCTTGTGGAATCGGATATGTAGCACTTGGAGTTATGCATCTTGCTCAATGGGTGTCAAAATCTTGTACTGACTTAAAATATTTATGTTTTCTGCCAATTCACCATCACTTCAACAGAAGAAAAGGGATTGGAAAAGATATGAATTTTCATTATATGTGCAATTTAAAAGCCAGGATTACAGCTTTTTTTTACCTCACAAAGCCTCATATAATGGTTTTAATTCAATGAAATCTTTATTGCTGTAAAAAAGATTCATGACAAATTTAGCAAAATTGCATCAGACAAATTAGCCAGTCACTTTTTGGTATTTATCAGAGGATCTTGCAACCTTGGCTCTTTTTGACAATCGAGTAGTAGCTATGAAAGAACTGAATGAAAAATGTAATATACTGAAAATCATCCCTAGATTACGCTGTAGAATTTTATGGATATGAAATTAATGGACTTTTTAACAAAGTAGTCGGCTTCGTTATCTGACAGAATGAGTTGTCTCGATAGATAAATCCACAAATCTGGGAGCTTCAGGAGGATTTTCACAAAGCACTAAAAATTTTTGCAGGAATCTCAGTTGTTATAATGATCATGCTTAAAGGGTATGTCTTTTGCAAAAGAGCTTAATGGGAAAATAATACACACTGACGATCCATTACAATTCTTGTTGCAAGTTGTTGAATATCGTCGAGCTTATCCAGATTGCAAAAAAGCAGAGTTTGGAAGGCACTAGCACAATCACATTTATAGTTGTTTTTATATATTTGTTGCATTATTATTAGTTTCTACTTACAAAATATTGGAGATTTCAATGAAATAAAATTGAATTCTTTTCCTAGCTTGAGTTTTGTCTCTTTCCTTGTTTAGGGTATAAATTGAAAAACGCAGAACTTTGAGGTTGTTGAGCTACCTTTAAATATTAAAATTATGAGCTGAAACTTTACAATAATTATTTTTTACATAAATGGAACCACTTAAGAGGGTAGCACCAGAAAAAATCAAAAATGTTTTAAAAAGGGCCTTTTTTGGACCACCCAAATACTCAGGGCCTCAAAACTTTGCAGATTCTCCATAGTTTCTTCAGTAAATATCGGCCCACTATGGATCACGGCAAGATGAATTTTATAGTGCAAATTTTCTTTTCACAATTTTAATGAACGATTTTTAAAAGACTTATTTTTCACTCATGTATATTTTAAAACAAATGTATGCTTTCATCTAGAAGCTTATTCTTTTGCATTGAAAAAGGGTTTCCTTGCCACCTTGAAACATGTGTCTGCAGACTTTTGAAAAAAATTCCGTTTTATGTTGTTTTAATAGTCTGCTATGGACAGCAAGTGATCGGTAAAAACTACTGCAAAACAGCATATCACGTTTATTTTTAACCAGTTTTGCAAACTCCATGTTTTAAAAGTGAATAGTTAATTCAGGTTATACTAATATATAAGATAGAAAATATAATCAATTTTGTTAAAAGCACATATATAAAGAGAGTTATTGTAAGAAATATAATATGATGTAAAAATAAAAAAAATATTGCAAACTTAAGTCAATCTCACTTGGGTTCTATAAAAAATTTATACAGCATTTTTGTTTTTGAAAAAATCTTAATAATAAAATGGAGCTTTCTTACTGTGAACATATTTCTAAACAATTTCTATAACAGATAAAATGCGATTTAAATTAATTATGGCATCCCAAGTCAAAGTTTACTACAGCAGGTAAAATGCTTAATGTGTTGGATTAATACAATTTAATATTTACTGGTTTCTAAGTATTTAGCACTTTACTTTAATAAATCAAAAAATTTAATCATATAAAAAGAACTTACTGCTTGGATAATTGTTTTTGGCAGTTGAGTTAATACTGACATTTTCATCAGATTCTGAATCGTCCAAATGTTCCAAATTATATTTGATGTGTACAAACTGAAAAAAGTTTTATATTTTTATTAAATTACATTAAACACATAAATGAGGAACAAAATCGTTCGTCCTCACTACTAAACACTAATTCTGAATTCAATACAAAATCTGAAATTTAAAAAAGGAATGAAATTGAGCAAAAAACTAAATTCCAAAAGCGGATGCGTTTCAGCAAAAGACTAAAGAGGTAATCCTTGCTTGACAAATCAACAATCCAACAAGGATATAATAAAGTGATTTTAAAAAAATATTAACTTTGGATACAATTTTACATTGGTAATAATTTTTCTTAATCATATATTTTTTTAATTTCAAGCTAGAAGAGGAGCTCTAACTTGAGATTTAAAAAATTTGAAAAATATAACTTCTGCCACACCTTCTTATCCCCAAATGGTAAACATAATAACTAAATTTGCGCGACCCCCCTCCCCTCCGAGGCCGGCACAATTCCGCCGCAAAATGTAACCGCACTCATTGTGTTAATAAAAAAAATGATAACTTTAAAAAAAATCAAACATTTAAAATACAATGCAATGTACTAAATTTAGATTTTAAGATAAAACAAGAAGTTCTGTCTAGAACTATACAAACCTACTTTCCCATTTTCACACCCCCCTCCCCAAACTTCAAAGGGGTCATTCATAAATGATGTCATGCTTCAAGGGGTGAGGGAGGGTTCGTGAAATTGTGACAAGGGGAGGGCGTAACAAGAAGTGTGACATCCCTGGTTATGTAACATTGCGAGATATGTGACAGAGGGGGGGGGGGGGTGAAATGAGGGAAAAAAGCGTGACATCACTTATGAACGGTCCCCAAATCAATAACCTAAGTATCTCTCTCACTCTCTTTCTCATTTAACTTTAGTTCTTAACTACTTCAAATATACCTTTTTCAACAGCTAATACATACAGGGTGAGTAGCCACATTTTAGCTCAAAAAGTAAGTACTTATAAGAACTTCAGAAAAAAATAAGCACATGTTTAAGTACACATATACATTATTACTTGCATAATTAAGAGAAAAACACGACTTGACAAAATTATATACTTATAACAGAAATAGCTAACAAAAATGAGAAGAGAGGCTTTGCACTACGTAAGGAAAACAAATAAGTTTTATTTAACAGATGCATTGCTTATAGAGCTTGTTTAATTGTAGTATTAACTAAAAAACACTTTTCAAAAATATACAGTAAAGTAACAAATTGCAGTTATTGCAGGTATTATTCTGATAATCTAACTTAATATAATGAATATATATATATATATATATATATTCTTTATTGGGGGGGAGGGACAGTTTGCAGTTTTTTATTTCACCTGAACTTTGTGCAATTCTTTTTTTTTGGAGGGGGGGGGGGAGGGGAATAATGTAATTTTCTGAGTAACATAATATGGCACTGCTGAGAATTTTTTAAATCTTAAGTTTTTTTTTTTTAATTTAGATCCCCCTGCCATCAATATTTAGTGATTTATTGATAAAAATATAACTTTATTTTCTCAAGATGCATATTGTCTTTTGTTGATAAAAATTATTAAAAAAAAAATTCAAATCACTCAGGGGGAGGGGGGAGAGGGGTCAGCCTACTATGATCCCCCCTTGTTGCACCACTGCAATATCATGTACAGTACCATACTTGCCAACCTTGGAGGGGATAAAACAGGAGATTTTTTCAATGACTCCCCCCCCCCCTCCACACACAAAATGAACAATTAAACTGACTTACAAATAAAAAAAAATTTAATGTTCATTCAGCAGTATTTGATAGCATTTTATCATCAAATGTTTTATCGAAATATTTTCCAGCAAACTATTTTTGATGAGCAATAGGATGTTCTCTAGATTTTCATTTGACAGCATTGGACGAAACTTGGTTTCACTTTACAGAAAATGTATTACTGTGCGGAATGCACAAAATCCCAAGAATTACATTTAGTTAGATTATAAAAAGCCAGTTCTCCCAAATACTTACTAGCTTACATCTACATGACAACAATTCAAACAAAATATCATGACCACGTCTGGTGTGCACTTAACAAATAAATTATCCCAAAATATATTTTTTTTAAACTTAGACATTTTTTAGTTATATATTGAATAAAAATAGGAAGAAATGTTTCATCTATTTTGTAACAATACATAATGACTCCCAAAAAGGAAAAACCCCAAATCCTAAGTTGAAGAAAAAAAAAAAAAAAAAAATTTAATTCTATGCAAAAAATATTTTTAAAACAAGATTATTAATAAGGATGCAATATTAATAGTTATAACTAGAACCACTAAATTTTTTTTTTAAAGGCTAAAATTTTTACTGAAATTTCGAGTGGGGGTGGCAAAATGAGAAGTGCAAATCCTCTACTACAGAGGCTAAATCGTAAAAAATAATAAAAATAATGGTAAACCAGAAGTTATTGATGTCTAAGAGATGAAATGAGATAGTACACAAGAACTAGGGACTTTTACCGAAGCGGATGCAATCGGATTTCAAAAAAAAAAAAAAAAAACGGGACTGATCCTTGAAAGCATATAAAAGACAAAATGTGGAAGTTTTACTGCTGATTTGTAAAAGTTTCGTAAAGCAAGTATCTACGCATGCTACTTCAAGATTTTCTCATTTAAAGAAGAAAAAAATTTTCAAAATTACGAATTTTCGCGGAACCAAAATTTTGACTTTTCAAAAATACCAAAAATTCGGAATTTCAGCAAAATACGGGAAAATCACATGAAAACTACTCGGCGAGTATCTACGATTACGAGCGCCGTTTATTGAGCAAAAAATATTGAAGCTTCAGTGATTTATTTTAAAGCGAAAATTACAAAAAACAGGAGAAAATTGTGTTAAACGGAAGATCGGGAGACAGACGCAAAAAACGGGAGTCTCCCGTTAAAAACAGTGGACTTGGCAAGTATGCAGTACTGAACCTCAAATTTGGCAAGCTCAGCACCAACGCTATGCAGATTTTTGGAACACGACCAAACATGGCGGATTTACAGAACCAAAAATGGCGGATTCTCGGAAGCATCCAAAAATGGCGGATTCTCGGAAGCATCCAAAAATGGCGGATTCTCGGAAGCATCGGCGCTGAGACGCGTTTTTTTACGCCAAATTTGCAATATTTTCTTCACTCATAGACAAATGTTTTTACATTTTGACTATGAATGGCGATCTGGGCCAGCTGGTTTAGCAATCGGAACGCCATTTTATGCATCCGATGAGTAAACTAACGCCCGATTTCTGCTAGGGGGGGGGGGGGGGGAGGGGAACTAAACATTCGTAATTTTTTTTAGAAAATAAACAATTTAAGAAAAAGTAAGCACTTATAAGGGCCCTTATATTTTATTTTCAAATATAACCACTTATAAGCACTTGTAAGCACCCTGTACATATTCATTCACTCACTCATTCATGCTTTCATTCATTCAGTCATTCGTTTAGTCATTCATTGATTTACTTATTCATGTATTCATTCATTTACTCATTCATGTATTTATTCATTCATTTACTCATTCATGTATTTATTTATTCATTTACTCATTCATGTATTTATTCATTCCTTTACTCATTCATGTATTTAGTCACTCATTTATTTATTATTTATTCGATCCTTTATTCATTCATTCCTTCATTTAATCATTCGAAAATATCCTTAAAAATACCGATTAAAAAATTTCTTGGGGAAATAGACTCGTTCAGTTCTGGTTGAACTTCATATCTGTATATGTTCTATGTCATAACATCTTTCCGATAAAGTTTGTTCTAAGTAAATCAAGTTGTTAGATCAGGATTTATAGTTTGCAAGAGATCCTTTTTGTCTAGATAGGCACAAATGTTAATTTGGTACTTTTCTGTTATCCTGGCGCAAATCTTGCCAAGCAGACTTTTTGGCGACAGACACGCAAAAGGTTACCAGCGGCGATATTCTGTTTAGCGTTGGTTGCATCATTACTGACTTATCAACTTTATCATTTTTTATTATCAACTTTATCACCTGCCCCACTGTAACAGAAAAGTGCCGCTAATTATTTTGAACTGTTCAAAAATAAACAAAAGTTGTTCAACTCAAAAAACATTTTCGGCCGAGAGCTTCTTCCATTAAACTTGATCATAGGAACTTGGATCTTATGCTCATAACTTGCTTTCTTTTGGCCCATAGGCCCTAATGTTAAGATTTTTGAACAGTTCAAAATTGAACAAAAAATTGTTCAAATCGAAGAGTAAAATATGGAAATGAAATGTCCTCACCAACATCATTTTAATGCAAAAAAGAAAAAAAATCTTTTGAATCGGATAATTTGTCTAAAAGTTTTTTTTTTGGGGGGGGGGGGGGGGGAGACACAGACAGACCGGCTGACACACAGTCTCCCCATCTCAAAACCCTACTTTCAAATTTTTTATTTTTCAATCTTTATTTAATTACATGACTTTTTTTCATTTTGAACCATATTTTTACCATACATTAAGCCTTCTTTCATGCTTATTATTATTATTTTTTTACTTTTAAATAGGCTAAAAAGCAGTATCTTTCTATCATCTACCGGTTATACCATTTTCTATAAGTTTTAAGTTGTATGGTAATTACTTTTCCCCTTTGTTTTATTTGATAGAAATAAAATATGTTGCCTTAGTATAACTATTGAATATTTTGAACAAAGTTCACCTAACATAAGCATATAAAGAACAAAAGTGGTTAAATAATTTGCAAAAACTTTCACCTCTTTGAACATACCATAAAAGGCAATCACAATAATAATAATAAAATTACTACAAAGTTTACTACTTTCCTTCTTTCTCAAAATGATTTGAAGTAAGCAAAGGAAAAAAAGCAGGAAGAAACAATATAGCGTCCATGAATTTATTTAGAAAAAAGGCGTTTCAGATTACTTGAATAAATACTGCTAATATCTGATTCATTTCAAGTTTATAATTTAAAAAAATAAATAAATTTCTGTATATTTTAGTGTTAGGATTTTTTCCCTCTGTGTAACCAATAAGGTTTTCTTAACTACTTCTTTAATTGAGGATTGCTATAGCAAGGAATAATGGTACAGGGCTCGGCGCACTTTGGAGTCTTCAAAATAGTGAAAAAAGTGACCACAGCTTTAAAAAAGTGACCATTAAAATGTAAACTTGTGTGTGTGTTTTTTTATTTAAACTAAATATAACTTGAAAAAGAGCAGTTTCGACATCTTTTGAAAACTGAACCTGAATAAATAGAGCTTTCACCCAACTTAAAAAAAAAAAAAAAATTCATAGTCTATTCAAAAATAAGAATTTTTATACCTGTAACTATGTTCATAAATACCTTCTTCAAAACCCATAAATGGCTAAGAGTGAGAGAGACAGAAGTTATTTCTTTTAATTAATTTCTTTCTCAAATTGTTACTTATTTCAAAATATAAATGAATAAATATTTAATCAAATCGGCAGAAATTTCAAATTTTAACTTATGTTCATCATCGAATAAAATTTATTTTGCAAATGCTAGTTTTTAAATATTTTTTATACTTGTTCAAAGATTAGAAAATTTCACCTTGAAATAAATCTAAATTTGTTATTTTATCAAAATTATTCAGACTGAAATTACTGCGTTAATCTTCTGTATCATTGTAGGAAACAAACCGTTTGATTATTCAATACTGTTTTCGTAATTTCATGGTAGTAACAAAATTTAAGAAAATCTCCCTGATTGAGCTCCAAAAAATTCGCTGATTTTATAATTTTAGTTGTTATAGTTACACGGTATCACTGTCATACATAATGGCAGTATGAGTGGCACAGTCAGAAAAATTCGTTACGGGGGGGGGGGGGGGGGGGGAGATGGGTGCAATATTTTTTTTTCCTACCTGGACTTTGTGCAATTCCTTTTTTGGAGGTTGGAGGGAAGGAAATAAAAAGAGGTCATAATGTAATTTTCTGAGCAATATATATAATCTGCAACTGCTAAGAATTTTTCAAAGTTTTTTTTAAGAATTTAGATTCCCCCTCCCCTGCATCATTTTTTAATGATTTCTTGACAAGAATATAACTTTATTTTATCAAGATGCGTATTGTCTATTCGTTGAGAAATTCCCTCCAAAAATTTTCTTTTGTGATTGTGACAGTTAATTCGGGAGGGGGGGGGGATGAAAGAAAAGAGAAATTAAGGTAATTTTCTGAGTGATATAATCAGCAACTGCTAAAAATTTTTAGTCTGATTTTTTTTTCTTTTCTAATTTAAACATCGCTTTATTTTCTTACGATTTGCTCTTCTCGAGTAAAAAAAAATTAAAAACAATTAAAATCATCATTCTAGATGGGGGAGAGGTCACGGCCCTCTAGGCCTTCCCTTCTGGTTGCACCACACTGCAATATCAAACCTTCTTAACTTCGGCACACTCGTTGCCGGCGAAACGCCGAATTTCAAAATACTACCAAAAATGGCGGATAAGCAGAAGCTTCAACCCTGGCACACTTATTTTTATGCAAAATTGAAATGTTTTCTTAACTCATAGACAGACAAAGTAACTTTTTTTCGTTGCTGTGCCAGAAAAAAGGCAAAAAAGTGAAAATAGTGACCTCTTTTTTAAAAAAAGTGAAAATAGTGACCAATTTTTGAAAAAGTGACTAAAAGTGACCAATGCAGAAAAAAGTGACTTTTAGTGAAAAAAGTGACTCGTGCCGACCCCTGATGGTAGCTAGGGCTCTACCTAGAAACATTTACAACATTCCCCCTCCCCCATTACATATACATAACATTCATATTCTTTACCTTTTTACATTCTTTTGTGAATCTTGGCCATTTTTCTGATTCTTGTTTATGAAGTGAGAGATTCAGAGCTTGAGCAGTGAGCTGTTTTACAGCATCTTGGGAATGTACATTGGAATAAAATTGTTCTTCTGCACTGTAGACAACATTTTTCAGACAAGTACTGAAAAGAGTTTATTTCCATCATGAATTCAGAAATATTACGAAATTAAAGCATACATGTTTTGACATAATATTAATACATCGATGAAGAGACTAAGAGAACATTGCATTAGTGTAGGAAATAAAATAAATTTTGCAAAAATTGAAACACAAATACACATGAATTATGAAACGTAAGAAAGCAGAATGTAGAGGGTTACTGTTGGAGTGCTACAGGCAGTCAAGTACCCCGATATCGAAAAGTAGAAAACAAAAAATGTAATTTTGAAACATAAATAAGGTAAACTTTTTTGAAGAAAAAAAATATGTACTATTAATCGGAACCGTGTAATCTTCTTTTAATCAAGGGTGTACCTCAGCTTTGGACAAACAATGAAGGGTGATATCCTCATCTGCATGACAGAAAACAGCAACTACAGTACAGAACCTCTTATCCGGAAACCATAAAACCGGGAATTTTTTTCGTGAATTTCCCACCATTTTTGAAAAGTTCACGTTTTTTTGCCCATTTAGTGAAACTACGAATTTTTTCGAAAATACGTTTAAAAATAAGCATTTTTCCGTTACAAGTAATATTTTTAGTGTTTATAAGTCGCACAATTTAGTCTAAAAACGATGTTTTTTTAGGGGAGGGGGGTTAGTTTCTGCAAGTCAACTTACTTGCAGAGGAAAATTTAAAAAAAAAAAAAAAAAATCTCCAACGAAACTTGAGAAAACCCGATGTTTTCTCTACTTTATTTCAATAATTAAACACAAAAGAAATATGTATTTATATTCTTATACATTTATTTAGTTGTCTGGTGAGTATTTGAAGATGAATTGCAACAAAATGCGGACTATATGAAAGTTTGGAAAATTTCTAATACTGCAGAAATTGCAAATTCTCCATAATAGCTGATCATGTGAAGATTAGAGCTTATTTACTTTTGTTTTATATGTTTTTTAACCGACTTCACAAAGGAAGGAGGTAATACATTCAAACTGTATGAATGTCATTTTTTGTTTGTTTGTTTGTCCACTCATAATTTCTCATCGGATGAACCGATTTTCATGATTTTTTTTTTCAATCGATTGAGGGTGGTTTCCCATAGCTCCCGTACCTTAGTTTAACCATATTCGCTTATTAGAAAAAAAGTTATGGGCAGAAATCTGGTCATTTTTTTGTTTTTTCATCCATAACTTTTGACTAAATGAACCAATTTTGATGATTTTTGCTTTAATCGATAGAGGGTCGTCTAACTCGTTATTGCACATCAATTTGACTACATTTGTTTTTTTAGAAAAAACGTTACGGGGGAAAATTAGTATTGTTTAGTTTAATTGGAAAGGCTTGACTTGATTTTTCTTTGTTGGCAAAATTATTACTAAATATAAAAGTCATTGTCAAAAAAGAGTTTGCTGTCATTAAGCTCATATATATTAAGCACTTAAAGCAAAAGTTTGACCGAAGGCTTCTCCGAGGCAAAAATTAAATCCAATCAGTTTGTTTGGTAAAATCGACTTCAAAACGGAATTCATCATACAAATGATTAGTTTTTAGTGCCATTCATTCAAAGAAGGTTTGCCATTTGATATGGATTTTTTAAAAATAGAATATTTATACACAAAATGTATTTACACTAAAAAGAATAAAATAAAATAATTTTTGGTAAAAATAGAACCGACTTCAAATTATAGATTGAGCTAAAAAGTGAAAAATAAATTCATTCTTTAAACAACATCGATGTGACTTTTAAACATAGTTTTAGAAGTCGGTGCAAAATTATGAGTAATTACCATTACTCCATGTGCTACTTCATATTGGAACTGTTGCTAATTCTGGGCCATTTATATTTGTAATTGATTCATGATTACAAAAGATTTTACCTATTTTGCACCATCTTCTAAAACTATGTTTAAAAGTCACATCAATGTTGTTTAAAGAATTAATTTTTTTTTCACTTTTCAGCGCAATCTATAATTTGAAGTCCGTTCTATTTTTTTCCAAAAATTATTTTATTTATTTATTTAAGAGCTGCAATAAGCTAATAAGAATTTAAAATAGATATTAAGGCAACAAAAATTGCAACTGTGAAAATGAATTCTTTATTAAAATAGAGTTCATAAAAAAAAAGTGGTTATACACAAGTATGAAATTCGCACGTTTCTGCATGTAAACATGCTTCTTACGTTTTGTTTTCCTCCTTTTTGAAATCATTTATTGCTGAAAAAATGTATCAAAACGTTCCCGAAAATGAAAGGTGCATCACAAAACATAAATAAGAGACCTACCATTAATACTGCTTCACAGAAGCGTAATACAAGTTTGCAGAAAAACTTAATTACTTAAAGCACAAATTATCAACAACAATATTAAAACAAAGCTGGAAAATAAGAAAGTTATTATTAATTGGCAAATTAAAATGAAGAACTAAAAAATACAGCTGCCATTTTTTTATTGATAAATAAATTAAGAATTAAATAGGTAAACTTATAATTATAAAAGACTCAGAAAATTACTAAGTCGTATAGGCTAAAAAAGGCACAATTAACTACTCTAGTGGCAGCGAGACTAGTTTAGCTACGTAGTAATACTCTAGTTTAGCAGCATAGTAATGCAATGACAAAGATGCTTCAGAGGGAAAAAATCTGTAAAGATGAATCATACAAGCTGCAACAGGAAAGCTAATGGGCACTAAGAAAATTTGTAAAGGATCCCACAATGTGCAGGAATTTTGCATTGGAAAGCTATAGATAATTAAGTGTTTAATCAAAAGTTATGTATGAAAGTTGAAGTTCAAAGCATTTTTTTTTTAAATAGAGAACAACTATTTAAATACTTACTGAAATTTGAAACCATGATCGTATAATTCTAAATTGTATGTTGTTATGTCTTTAACATGTATTGCAATGTGAAGTTGATTGGGTGTATCCCACCATGAAATTAATGGACTGAAAAGCAAAAAACAATAGAATTACTGAACATCATTTTAGTTTTCCTATGCAAATAAATGAACACACACATATGCCTATAAATACCTTCTTGATTTTGGAAGACGGTTCAATATTTTCAATATAAAAGGATGCTTTGATGGTAATGGTACAGAGCATTTCTCATCTCTTCTTTCTGAGGAATTGCTGACATTTGATACAGGTGAAGGCGATTCATTTTTTTCATCTTTTTCTTCTGTTATTGTAGGCTGAGATTTAGCCTGAGATTCTCTTTCCCGAATAGCATCTGCTAATGCTTCATTAGCATTGGAGTATTTATTACCTTCAAGAAGAAGTTTAGATAAAACACAGCAAAAAAGGGCTTCACAATCTTTATCTTCGGGATCCCTATCATCACTGGATTCTGCATATCCTGGTGGTTCATCATCAAAAGATTGTTCCTTTGTTTCTATGGGAGGTTCAGCAGGAAGCAATGTCTCGACTGGTTCAGCTAGTCCAGCTTGAACAAGACACTCTGATAGAGATTTTGCACCATCCCAAATATCAACAATATAGTGATTACCACCACCATAGCTAGTTTCTTTTTTGTATGCCTGACAGTAAGGAAAAAACAAATGTTTAAATTAGGTTGATAGTAGAAAATATTTACAATATTTTATCAAGCATAACCTTTTTCCCATTCAAATAATATTATTCAATATCACTTACAGGGTTGATTTTAAGGTATAGGAACTAGGGATGTACTGATTAGTCCACAGTAATTGATAATCGGCCACTTTACCGATTATTTATAATCAGCCTATTTTTTGCCGATTAATCAATGTAGGTTTCTTTTAAAAAATAAAAATTGCTTTTAGTATTCCAAAAACAAGAAGCCATACCGATTAATTTATTAAGATAGGATGCCTTCCCTCCAAAATCGATAATGCCTCTCCAAAAAAAAAAAAAAAAAAGAAAAGAAAAGAAAAGTAACAGTGTAACGTTTCAAAAATATCGTCTCATAATTGTATAGGAGATATAACAAAAGCAACATAAAAGTACAACAGCACTGTTTAAAATCATTTTACAGAATCTCCTCTCTAACTACTACTCAACTATTTAATAGTATATTAAATGAACTATATTGTGTAAAAATATTATTTCACAATTCAAAAAGTAATTAATATTTGATTTGTTTTTGCCAACAAGCTTAGAATTTAATTTTTAATGCAATTATTTATTCTTTTTTAAAGTACACTTAATTTTAACATCTAAAACATTATTTTTGATAATATAAACAATATAATTTAAAACTTTTACTTATTACTGTAAAGATTATGATTATTCAAAAAAAAGTTACACTAAATTTAGAAAATAAAGGGGAATAGAAAGTTGCAGTAGAAAAAGAAAGGAGAAATGAAAGAGAAAGAATCTTATGTAAAAATATACATGGAAAAGAAATTCTAAAACACATAAAAATGAATTGTGTTAAACTTGTCCCACATAAATGCTAAAAAAGAGCAATATTTTAACATAGACAATTTGCAAATAAAAATACAGTAGAGCGCCGCTTATCCGGACGCTGCTTAACTGAATGTCCAATCAACCGGATAGGTCCGGGACCATGTGATTTTTTTTCCTGCATTCTGCAAAAAGCAAACAAACAAACAAAAAAAAAAAATGTGAAAACCCTGACTTTCAGATTGTCTAAAGGAGGCCAAAAAGCTGCTTCCCTTGCCTTTTGGCATTCCAAGGATGAGGGATTACCCCCCCCCCCCCCCTTTTGCTCAAGCATGTTTGATTCAGTTACAATTAGCATGGGGAGTAGACAAAACTGTATAAAAGGGTTAAGATTCTTTTTAGATGTATTGGAAATAAAGTATTGAAACTAACAGAAGAAAAATAGTTGAAGTAATGCATTTAGAGTCAAGGGGTCAAATTAATCATCTCTGCGTAACTAAATTTCCAGGAAGAATTTTTGTAAAACCACTTGACTGAAAGGTAGAGTGTGCACCTCGCTTAATGATCGCATGGTTTTATATTGTCCGAACACATGTTACACAAAGCTAAAGGAACCCACATTTTCTAAATTAAATACCATCTCTAAGTGTAAAAGGTGTTTTATAAACATGTCTGGGAAGTGCAAAAGAGTAGTGTTATCTTTAGACCAAAAAATAGAAATTATTAAAAGATTGAAAAACGAGAAAAAGGAAAAAAAAATAGCCCTTGAATATGGCATCGTCACATCAAGTGCAGGGGTGTCGCTGGGTACTCGGAGAACTGGGTCCCAAGGACCCACAATTTAAAAAAAAGTGAGTCCCATCTTGAAAATTGTGGGTCCCCAAAGCATTTTTTTTAAGCATTTTCATATGTTGCTATTGCTTCAGTTTGTAAAAGTACAGTAACCATAATGCATCAAAAAAGAGCTATTCCTTAATATAGCCCTAAAAACAACTTTCCTCTTTTATAAAAGCAGGTACCGAAGTTCTATATTATGTACTAAGTATATAACTACTAGATGGAATAAACAAAATTCCAAATCAATAGAATGAAAACAGACTCCAAGAGTTCACATATTTAATAAAGACGTGTGCTAAATGAAGCAATGTTTTAAAATGAATTTTAGATAACAAATTCTGGAAATGAACTTTCAACTCGTGGTGATAAATATATGTCTTGATTTAAGGTGATTGTCGCTATAATCAAGTAGCCAGGCACTGATGTAGATAAGGGGGGGGTTTTGGGGATACCCCCACCCCCTGAAATGGTGAAGATTGTCTAGAATTTGACCGATTTTCTTGTAAAACCATGAAATCAGCTCACTTCTCCTGAAGAAGCCTCCTTGAAATGGTGAAGATTGTCTAGAATTTGGCCATTTTTCCTGTAAAACAATGAAATTAGCTCACTTCTCCCCAAAATCCAGTTCTAGCTACGCCACTGCAGCAAGGTGTGCCTAAACACCATTTTTTCTTCTTCAAATGTAACGTTAATTTTTATCAGTTTCGTTCTTTCTTTGAATCCCTTTTGAACGACTGGACTGCATATATTGCAAAAACTGAAAATTATTGAAACAAAATAAAATTAAACCTGTAATTGAGCATTCAATATTTTTACTTTTTAAAGCTCTCTCTCTCTTCTCTCCTCTCTCTTGCACTCTTAACGATCATACAATTATTTTTAAACAACTAGTGATTAAATTTTAATCGAAATAAATATAAATTTCATTTACAGTATGGGACTGCAAATTCAGAATCCCAAAATCCAAAAGTCCCAAAATCTGGAACTTTAAAAAAAAAAAAAAAAAAAAATCGGAAAAAAAAAAACAGCTTTTGTATTTTGAAGAAAAATTGGGAAATATTTTTTTTTTTTTTTGGAAATAGGCATTTTAAAAAGGGAGGAAAATAAAGTGTGATGAACATGTTCAAGATCGGAAATGTGCAGTTTTCAAAAAAGTTATTTCGCGATTTTCTGAAAAGGGTTTGTTTTTGAGATTGTTTCTCAGATTTTTACGATAGTCTGATCTTTTACTGTAATTAAGTGGCTACAGAATATAAAATCACATCAGAATTTGACGGAATTCTTTTCTTTTATTGTTTAATTAAAGGGGTTAAAATAATATCGGGAAAAGTCTAGATTTTCCGATGTTTCGCCTCAAATGTAAGCCGACTCCTAAAAAAGCTCCGTTTTACGTGCTAAATTTCGCGACTTTTCGTCGAGTATATACGATAATAAAAAATGCTATAAATGAGCAAAATGCTACTAACTTTGAGAGCAAATTATACAGGCTCTGATGCTACTTATGAAATTTTTTGAATGTGGCCCCAAAATCCAGAAAATTCCGAAATACGGAAAAATCACGGCCTCGATCGTTCCGGTTTTGAGGTCCCATACTGTATTTGCCTTCTAACAAAGCTTCCTAAGCATAAAAAATGAAAATCTTCCAACTTCCAGAGCGGATGCAAAAAGATTGCATTTTTCAAAATGCGATTGAAATAAAAACCGGCAAATAAACGAATTTCCCTGAATAAAAAAATTCTAGAATTGCACTTAAAACATCTCTTCGGTTATCTGAAGCAATAATTGTCAACATGATCGTACCAAAATTGGAAAACGTTTAGAATTTTTTTTTTTTCCAAGTGCCTGAATTTAGTGTATAACTGGAGCACAATCACTTCCAATACTGTTTTAAAACTTAAAGAGCACTCGCGGACATCCGAGAGTTGGGGACTAACACGTGTCTATCGTAATGAAAGGGGTGAGGGAGAGGCTTCAGGAAAAGAAAAGAGATATGACATGTTGTAAGGTGAGAAGCAACCAGAGTGAGGTTTTACCCTGGGAACAAAGATTGAGCCCCCTGTGAGGTGTGGGTGCCGATTGTGTAAAGCGGGAATGAATGGAAGAAAAATACTGATAAGGAAGGTTCTTAGGGAGCTTGTTCTCAGTTTATAATGGACTTTTCAGGGAATACAGGGATGGGAAGTGCTAAAGCTCGATTTGGAGCAGTAAAATTTCTCATTTGGAGCAGAAACGTAATTAAATTGGAGCAGTAAAATTTCAATTTGGAGCAGAAACGCAATGAGTTGAAGCAAAAAAATAGAAGATTTGTAGCAGCAAATAAGTAATAATGAGAGCAATTATAACAAAATAATTAAAATAGGGTGCTCAATTTTAGTTAATATGAAGATATTAATATAATTTGTTCATACTAAAACAAAAATGAGAAATATTAAATCAATATAAATATCTTTTTAAAGAGTAAACTTACCCCAAACCCTACCACCTTTTTGAAATAATAAAATATAATTAAGTTTGAGATGAGATCTATTTGATCTAGATATAAAACAAATAAGTCAACTCGGGAAATAAGATAAGACATTAGGAAACATTTCTCTTAATTAAAATTAATCTACCTTTATTTCCTTTTTTCAGGATGAACCTTACTGTATTCTGCTTGAGCCTTTTTGTTTTTTGCTAACAATAACATGATTTCTGATATTTTTTTATTACAGTCTTTTAATAGTACTTGACCACATTCAACATTGGTAAATGATCTGTACTTTAATCCATCACTAATAGACTGTTCTGCCTTTTTTAGTAGAATTTGGGTTGATTCAAGCCTTTTTTTAAGTTGTTGCTCTTCACTCTTCAATTGAAGAAGGTTATTGTCAGCAGAGATTTTTTCTTTTTCTTTTTTTTCTGCGTTCTGTTCAGCTTTTGTTCTGTTCTCATATCGTCGCCATGATGTCTTCACTGAACTTAAAAGTTTTGGATTTATATTAAAGTTTTTGATGCTACCACATTTTTTAAGTTCCGACTTAATACGTCTGATGCCATTTATACTAGCAGCACCTAGATTACTCCTCGATTCCAAAATGTTTTTATTTTCGCTGAAACCTCTTTCACAATCTGCATTTCCATGGGCTAAAGACAATAATGCTTTAATCAGTACTGGCAGGTGCTTATATTTAGAATTTCCTGACAAATCTTTCTCAGCAAATATTCTGCCCCAATAATTGTCAATTCGTTCTTCCTCTTCAGCAGTAGGTTGTTCTTTTTCTGAAGATGTAGATGGTTCATCGACAGTAGTAGACGGTTCATTGATAGCTGGTGCATCTGATTGGTAAACAATCCACTCATCTACTAGACTAGACACATGGCAAGAGGGTACAACAGTTGGAACAGTTGTTGCTAAGTGTCGTATACAAGTTAAAGATACTTTTTCATATCTGAACAGAGGATGTAAACATTGCAACGAACGAAGAACTTTATTTTCCAATGGCAAAGATTTTAGAAGATTCTCTGCACATTTTATATAAAAAGACTGTGCACCCAAAAAAAATTCCTTCTTTTCTGAAATTGTCCAACTTGCCATCACACTAAGCGTATCGGATCCAACTTCCGGTCTTTTCAGCCAATGTTCTCTCTTCTGCAAATCAATTGCTTTCAACTCACTTGCTTGCTTACCTTGAAAAACACTAATTATCAAAAACCTACCTAGAATTTTTCTCACAAGTGAAAGGAGTTCATCATACAATATATGTATTAAAGGCTCTTCTTTCTGCAACAAGAGCAAAAAACCTGCAAACAAATCAGATGAATTTTGCAAAAATAATGCCTTTGCATGAACAGTTTTATCTGTCAAAGCAAGACAAAGTCTTCTCCAGCGTTCAGTTTCACGGGTATTAAATTTTTTAATTTCTTTATCAAAAAAAGATTTCAGAACTGGTAACTGTTCAACAAATCTTGAAACAGACTGATTCAAGGTCAACCAGCGACTACTCACATGTCTGGTGAAAATATGTACAGCAACATCCATTTCTACTTGTAAGTTTTTAAAATTATCACTCTGTGCAGGTGATCTTTTAAAGAAGTAATATATATCCATAATTAAAGCTTCAACATCACTTCCAAATATATTTAATGCAGCAGAAAATGCATTATGAATTTTATGAAGAGAACATTCTCCAATGTCTAAAAGTTGAGGATTTGCTACCTTCAATTTAGACTTTAATGACTTCATGACATTGGGTCCGTCGCTGTAAAAGCTTAAAAGCTTTTCAGATGGAAGTTCAGTTAAAGCTTCATTAATGCATTCTAACAAATTTTCTGAAGTACAATGGCCAATATGAAATGATTCAAGATGATCAACTACTACTTTTTGGTACTTCTCGCTATAATAACGAATAAGTATATCCAACTGATTAACTCTTTTCTCGGAAATTGGCGTTTCATCTATTTGAATTGTGTAAAAAGCACCACTTTTTACTATATCGGATACCATTTCTTCTTTCAGGTAAGGTGCAATTCCATCTGAAATCACGTAGGAAACTTTTTTCCTGCTACAGGAGAATTCTTTTGCTATTTTGGAATCAATAAACATCTCAGGAAAAATATCATTTGCTACATCACCGAGAGAATAAGGAAGATCTTTCTGTGCAATCATTAGAGCAAACATAGTTTCTGCAGCTGTCACATTATCTTTGTCCCGATTACCAATGTTCACTGAGCTCCACGAATTAACAGTAAGCTGTTTCTGCTGAAGTTTTGGCTTACCAGTCTCCTCACGAGCAATTTTGCTACGCTGCTCAAGATGTGTTTTAAATCTAGCATGACGTTTTACAGCTGATCTTCCATGCTGCTTACAGATTATCACTGCATTACACATTGTGCAGTATGCTTCATCAGACTTCACTCCTGGTGAACACCAAGTACGAATAATATCTCCATTACAATCTACTTCATCAAGCACAGCAGGATTAAAGGCTGTATGTCTTCCTAAAAGAGAAATTAAAAATGTAATCAAAGCTTTTGTTATTACAAAAACATGGTGGTAACAAAATCCAAGGGGGGGGGGGGAATCTGATATTTCCCTGATTTTATAATTTTAGCTGTGAGCTACACGGTATCATTGCCATATGTAATGAAGTAGCAAAATTAGAAAATTATTCAGGGGGGGGGGTGAGTTTTTTTACCAACCAGAACTTAATGCAATTCCTTTTTTTTTGGGGGGGGGGGGGGGAATAAAAGAGGAAATAAATGTAATTTTCTGAGTAATATAATCAGACACTGCTGAGTATTCTTTAAATCTCAAGTTTTTAAAAAAAAGAATATAAATCCCCCCCCCCCCTCGCCATAATTATTATAGTTTCTTGATAGAAATATAACTTTATTTTCTCAAGATGCGTATTGTCTTTTGGTGATAAAAAAAAAATATTTTTTAAAAAACTTTCAGATCACTGGGGGGGGGGGGGGGGGGTTCCACTGTGCCCCTCCCCTTGTTGCGCCACTGCAGTATTCATGCACAATAATACCGTACCCCAAATTTGGCACGCTCAGCACCAAGGCTACGCAGAATTTCGGGAACGCGACCAAAAATGGCGGATTTACAGAGCCAAAAATGGCGGACTCACGAAAGCATCAACGCTGACACGCATCTTATAACGCAAATTTGCAATGTTTTCTTAACTCATAGACAAAAAAAGTAACTTTCTTTTGTTGCTCAGATGGAGAAAGCGTGCTCTCAACCAATCGGTAATCGAGCCGACCATGGGCAATGAAAGGAAATTCCACAAAGGAAACTTCGGAGGCTTGCCGGTATGTTCATTCAAAGCAATAACTTCCCTGTTAATTGGGTAACTTTAAATATCCCACCATATTTTCCAGAACATAAAACTTCCCTGAGAAATCCCTTATTCCCTGGTTGTGTTTCCACCCCGAAAAATATATAAAAAAAGCAGTCAATTAAGAAAATTACATATAACAGACATGCGAGTTTTCATTAATTTTTCTTAGCAAAAGGAAAATTAAATTTTTAAAATCTTAATGAAGAATTACTTTAAACACATTTAAGTTAAACCGGCAAATCGGTCAAAGCTAAAATAAATTTAAAACAAGAATTTTATCTGTTGTGAATATTCAGTTTCGTTTTCGTAAGAAAGGCCAAAGCGTAAAAATCTTATCCCCGCTATAACAATAATTACATATATAACAATAAACGCCCAGACGATTAAAAATTTCACATTAACTCTTTAAATACAATCGTGGTTGAAAAACAGGAAAAAAGGAACAGTTCAATTTTAATTTACGTCTACGACATCGGCGAAAAAAATACGATTACTTCCATGTTGCACCAGAATATTAACTTTTGATTGATCAATACCGTATATTCGGTTAAATTTATTTTGCATTAAATATTCATTAATCCAGTGAATAATATTACAAGCTGTTTATATGAAAATATTTACTTTTCTAACATTAGCAGAATAAGAAACTAGAAATGACACCGTATCGTGCATTAAATCATTGAAGAATCTGACATTTTTTTCAAGGAAAAGAAAGAAACTTGTAATCACGCGACTTGTTACTTTTCAAACGAATTGCACAAAAAATTTAAATTACTTTTCTCATATACTTATTTCTATCAAACATCAAATGATATTTTTTTTTCTTTAAGTTTTAATATCGCAATGAAGATTTCGCTTTCGCTTACGATCATAGCATTCCACTTATCACGTGGGTTAATAATCAGATTTTTTTTTTCATCCTTAATATTTGAAAAATAATTTATTATTACTTTTCTGATATTTATTTCTATGAGGTATCAACTCATTTTTTTTCTTTTTGTTTTAATATCAAATGAGAAATTCGCTTATGACACCACATGGGTCGATGCTCAGAGCTTTTTTTCCCACCGTAATATTTAAAAAATATCCATTTTTTAAATGGAAAATTTTATGTAAGAAATTGCATTTCAATTAAGTTAAAAAAAAAACTTACTTTTTGCACAGGAATCCATTTTCTTATAATCTGGAAGTCCTCAGGCCCGTTCTTTGAAAAAACAATCCGCTCAACAGAAGTAGCCAGAAATCTTGCTCTTCTCCGCGAATGACGTTAAAAAATGATATGACGTATTTCCGAGTAGCACCAATCCCAAAGACGGGTTCATTTTCCCATCTTTGAGGCTGCCGTAACTTCGGTTAGTGCCAAGACTTTGGCGTGAATTCAAAATTGGCGCAGAATCGAACCTAAATCCACTTTTGTAGCAGGTTGGCGCAGGATACCAGATTTGGCGCACTATGGCGCAATTGGCGCAGAATTCCCATCCCTGGGAATAGTACATTTAGGAATTAGTAATCCTTTTCAGGAAAATAAATTCCATTCTATTCTGGTCTTACTTTTAAGAAACTTGAAAGAAAGTAATGAAAGGAAAATAGCGCGTCCTTTAGGACGCGTGAGGTTTCAAATATCGGGTCCTTTTCGCGTATCACGCGTCTTTTACGCGCTATAGCGCGTCAGCGACACCCCTGAAGTGTGTCAGATATTAAGAAAAAACAACAATGCAATTTTATGCTTCGTATCTGTTTTTCAGGAACAAGGCAGCGCTGAAAGAAAATTATTACAAGAGAATACCCTCCATGCAGCAGATTATTTTACATCACAATGGTTTTTTTACACAGTCAGTACAGTGTGTGAATCATTTATATGTATAGTGCTACTTCTGTATCATTTTTTGTAAATATTAAAAAAAAAGAAAAACTTTAATCTCGCCATTTGTAATGTGATAAAAAATGCACTACAACAAATGTCAGTTCTAAGCCTGAAAAACGTGTGAAAGGAAGCTGCCGAAAAACTTAGTCCTATTTGTGCTTTAAAGTTGCCGATCCATTTATACGGATTTTTCTTTAACCGGATCTACCTCGGTCCCGACCAGTCCAGATAATCGGCGCTCAACTGTACGTCTTTATTCGAATGAAACTACCACAGGAAAAAAATTTCAACTTGATTATTATAAAATTAAATATTAAGAAATAAGTATCTCCCCCTTTTCTTGCCTTTTTTCTTCTTTTTTGAAAATTTATTAAACTTTTATAATTTATCGGCTACTTAAAAGTACTATCGCATCAAACGTAAAATCGAAAACATGATATAATGTTACATTTCTTACCTTCAGTGTTAGTATTTTCATGTCACCCTCATCATCTCTAGTTAGGTCAGTTAAATAATTAATGGCTTTTTCTGACCATCCCCCATGAGTTGCATTCACATCACGAAGTTCACACTCAATTGCTTGGCATGGCAGATGTAACAACAATTCAGGTTCTATTACATAAATGTCTTTTTTTGAGGCGACTCCATTGTCGCCAAAGTCAATGTAAAATAAGTCTACATTCTCATTGTCAGATGTAACATCTGTTATCAATGCTCGATAAAATCTGAAAAAATAAATAAATAAATAAATAAACTTCAAAAAAAAAAATGCAAAACAAAAAAAATGGCAAAATTCATACGACACAATCTTGAATACCGTAATTATTGGTAAATAGCCCGCATTGTTGTATAACCCGCACCCAAAACAAAAACAGTTACATGAACAAATCACTCTGTAAGGTACACTGCTTATAAGGAAATAATTTTAAATTACAAAACACTTTTAACGTTAAAAAATATTGTAAAAAATTTACATTTTATTATAGTTTGTTTATACCTGGTTATTTTGTTTATACATTTTGTTTATACAGCGACCTCTGCTCTGGTCTTACCCTCCTATTGTGATTTAATTATTGTGGAGGAGAAGGCTCCCGTGTCAGCTAGATTGCTTATCTCTATCCTTTTCTGTCTTCTTTCGTTTGGGCATTACATTTTATTTAGGCATCATTCATAAATGATGTCAGGCTTCGAGAAAGGAGGGGGGGGGGGGGGGATCATGAAATTGCGACAAAGTGTGACAAGGGGAGGGGAGAGCTGGGGGTAACAAGAAGTGTAACATCATGCTTATGCAACACAGCGTGACATGCGACAAAGGGGGAGGGGGGTCAAATATATGGGAAAAAAGCGTGACATCATTTATGAATGGTCCATTAAGAGCAATATGGGAAACCATTTAAGATTAGCTCTCTTTTTTAGGAATCACGTACACAACTCTCATAATAGTGGAGCAGCATTCTGTAATTGTGAAGCGTCAAGAATTACTTCGGGCGTTAGCGGAGGGAAGAGCTGTCATATATTGATACCAGGGCCATACATCTTCGCTGATAAGGAAAGGTCTCCCACGAAGTCTTCCTTCCAGCGCAAGTCCCCTTTCTCCTGAGATACACCCCTAGATAATAATGCAGGCTCCTGAAACCCGACTGCATTCGTTCATAATAAAGCTCTTTCATTCCTAGTGCCCGATCCCCACTCTGCTTGCATGGGGGAGTTAAGAGGGATGGTTGAAATTGGATGATCGTTTCGAAACCTATCATTTATTTCTTTCAATAATAATAATTATTTTTTAAATTCCGTGTATTGCCCGCATCGTTATATAGCCCGCAGATAGAAAAAAAAGGAGTTGTTTTGTAGATAACCCGCGGGCTATACACAGATAATTACGGTACTACTCGCCCCGTGCATATGAATTAACTTTTCTATGAACTACACATAAAAAAAACTGCAAATTAACCAGAGAGAGAGAAGCAAAATTAAACATTCATATCAAAACTCATAAGCAAATTTAAACACTTTTAAGGGTCATTAAAACACAGAAACCAAAATTAAGCACTTTTAAAACACTGTACAAACCCTGTGACAGTGTAACTGAATACAATATTCAGTAGGTTTCATTCAGTAAAAAAAATCTCTTTCTTACACTAAGAATCAAGAACAATAAATAAAATTTTGAAAAAAAAAAAAAAAAACAAATAAACAAAAAAAAAAAAAAATATCCAGAAAGTAATTAATACTTTAACAGTATCTTTTAAACTTACTTGTTGTCTTCATGAAAAGGAGCAATGCAATACATGCCTAAATGAAAGTTTTTACATTTAGGATACTTGTTCTTTTCTACACCAACATTAACTTTCAGAATTAAGTCATCTAAACTAAATGATTAAAACCAAAGAATATTATTAAACTCCAGTTTGTTATACATACATATAATTCAGTAAAATAACATAATCAAATATCGTAAAAAATGAAGGGAAAGTGGAAGGTTGTTTAGATTTAACACATTGGTGATGGGCTGGGATTTTTTTCTAACACTTAGGGGTTAGCCTTTTAATTTCTTCTCTCTTAAAGAACATTTGAACATTTCTGTTTTCTAAAAGATAAAATGTATCACTAAGTGTTAACAATTTGATATTGTTTTAATAATGTATAGTTTAAATATATGATATTTTCAACAAATAGTTACATTTCTTGACAACTATACACTAATTGCAATGTTCAATTCTAAAACAAGTAATTTTTCTAAAAGAAATACTTTTAAATGTCAAAAATCATATTAAATTTTAGAACTGTAAGATCGAAGAAAATAAATCAAATGTAAAGGAAAAGTTAAAATCTCTAGATTGTAATTTTTTTTGCTTGCTTGTACTAAGTATTGTATTCCAGAAAAATTTCTAAATTAAATTCAGCCCAAATTTTTTTCTTAATCACCTTATGAATCAATCTCCCCTTTCCAAAAAAAAAAAAAATCATTATTGCTGTGATCAAGCAAGATAATAAATCATGTTAGGATTAAAAGTAGTTTTTTTGACCTTTTTAAAATCAATCTAATGCCAAACAATTTTATTCTATTTCTATGTTTAATGTTTTTTTAAAGGATTGCCATAACTGTGGTGTAGGTTTTAAAACTGAATAAGTTCAACATATAAAGAAAGTGCGATTCAATATTTAATTTTATAGGATTCAACAAACCACCTCTAAATTATCTCAAAATTGCATTTATATGCAATTTCGTTTTAATAATTGCATATAAATGCAATTGCATTTATATGCAATTGCATTTATATGCAATATCATTTTAAAACTAAGGTTTTAATGAAAATAAATAGAAACTGTGTTTATTTACCTTATCACAAAACATAACCTGAACAGAAAAATAGCTGAACAGAAAATTTCCGATTATTGCATAGGATGCAGAAGAATTGTGCAAAGCAAAGAACATATGCATTCTATCGTGTACATGTAGAAAGTAGGCATACATAATGTTAAAGTATTGCAGTAATTGAATAGCAATCTTTTAACACCTCTTATTGATCTTCCAAATCACTTGTTCCCCCTAAACAGTTGGTACAAAACAGACTAAGTAAAAACACAAAGCAATTTTTTGACAAAAAGAACATAGGAAAATTTTTGCTTTTTTCGGGAGTTTTGGGACTGTTTTTTAATTTTATGGCTTTTTTGGGAGTGGTAGAAGCCTTGTGCACTGTATTATTATTATTAAACAAAAGTATGATTTGGCACAAGTTTGCTGCAAAACTGGGAAAAAACACTATTTCAGCACGATAATGCCAAGTACAAAGGCTCCCCAAGCCTTTCAGATAGCATTTCAGTTTGCTATACAGCTCAACGAATGAAATACAAAGGAGAAAAAAATAATAATTCGGAAAATTTTAAGAAAATTAAAGGCTTTTGAAAGACTTTAATCTTGCTTGATGAAATCGAGGGTTTTTCAGGAAGTATGAACCCTGCATTTTATGCATGTTTTGCTGCTGATAGTTCTTAATCGTTAGAAAATTTCCCCATTTTGTTTCAACAATGATGTAAAAAAATTCAGCTGCAATATATTTTTTCAAATAAAACTCTTCTTATTTTAGGTTAACTATTCCTTAAGCGTACAAAACAATTTTATATCTGGCGATATTTCGCAACTTATGGACTATTTTTTTTAGATGATCGGATCAGTATATAAGCCAACTCCCCCAATTTAGCTTTAAAAAAGGTCCAAAAATTCTCGGCTTATATACAATACTTCAATGCCACTCGACTCTTGAGATCATTTTCTGAAACTCCCAAAATGTACCTTAAAACTACATAAAAATTAACTCCTTAGTCTTTTTTTGAAAAGAAAAATGAATGGTAAATGTTTTGGATTGACAATACTCTTCATTTAAATATTTTGCTATGAAAAATAATTTTCAGTTACAATACTTCAGAATAACAAATGACTTAACAAGTCATGTTAAATGACATCAGTCTTTCTTTTCCTTTTTCCATTTAAGTTACTTTTTATGAGTACTTAATACTTAAAAAAAAAAAATCTTATCTAGTAATGTCTGTATGAAACATGAAATAGTGTAATTTTTAATGATGTATCAAATTTGAATGCATACCAATCAGTGAATTTCCTTCTTTGAATGTACAATTGATGTGGTGAGATCACACTGGACACATAAATTTCTTCTTCTACATTGCATTCCAAGAAAGCATAATTTATCTGAGGCTGCTCTGTGGATGTATCTTCAGTTTTGCGAAATTCATCTGAAACAGTTGTGTTATGGTTATTCTACAATGGTTATTCTACATACACACACTAAAACCTCAATATATCGTTCCAGCATCTATTGGTTTCCCGTATGTATTGTTATTTTAGCGACAGCTTTATGCTCACTAACATGCTGCATTTTCCGGCATCTATCATTTGAATTGAATTGCCCTGTGAGAAACGATTGATCGAAGTTTTATTGTATATACTTGAACAATCTTAAAACTTATTCAACAATAAAAATCAATCATTATAAATTGAATTTAAATTTCTAGAACAAACAAAGTAGAATGGATTAACATTGTATTGATTTTTTTTTTTTTTAAAGCCAAAGGAAAGAAGAGCTAGTTGTCCACGAAAAAATTAGTTCTATATGGAATATTTATGTAGCGATACTTCAAGCCGAGAATCTAACTGAATGGAGAATTTATGTTATTTATTTTCAATAAAAAAAAGTCGACATATTCGATAAGTTGAATTTAATTTCATGACGATCGCCAAATTTTCCCTGCTAACTTTACTCCATAAGTCGAAATAGCTCTTTATTTTGTAAATAATGAAAACATTTTCTCTGAAGTGAACTCAATTTTTCTTTACCAGGAATTTAATTTTCACTATAAAAAGTTCTCCTTTTGAATTCAAGATGTTTTTAGAAATTAAAGAGAGAAAAAGAAGTATGAGAAGTAGAATCTTGTTAATTTATATTAATTGGGACCAAGATTAGAGTAATCAAAAATCCTCAAATTTCAATTTCATTAAAAGACTTTTCTTAAGACTCATTAAAAAGACAGTTTCTTTAAGAAATCAGTGGCCCGACAGCTTTTTGGGGCTATGGCCTACCATGCCTATCCCAGTTTTCGAGACTGGGGGTGCAGCAGCTGAGGTTTCGTTCAAGTGGTCAGCCGGACGTGGAACCCCCAGTGTTTAGTGCCCAAGCAAACTCGGTCCACATTTTATCAACCCCACTGAAGGGATGAAAGGCTGAGTTGACCCTGCCCATTCTGGGAATCGAGCCTCGGACCTGTGGCATGGTAGCACGGAAGGCCACCGAACAGCCTAAAAAGACTTCTTAGACTTGACATATACAATACTGTTCGAATTAATTGGGACTAGTATGTTTTTATTCTGTCTGAGTTAATATGTGATAACTAGTAATGTTTTTGGTTCTTTTCTCAACAAATGACACTGGAAGCTTAGTTCCTCTTAAAGAGACGCTGAATTCCGTTAAATACACAGAAATATTACACAATAGGTTTGTTCCATTCATGGAAACATTTGATGGAACACTTCAACCTGACTTGGACCCTTGTCCCACTTTGAAATTGGAACAAACTTTTATGCGGGAAAATAAAATAAAAATAATTGATTGTCTTGGTAATTAACCAGATCTAAATCCTATTGAAAACTTATGGCATATTCTCAAGGAGCTTAGATAAATTGCAAGACAACAGAACAAACTATAAGACTGGCTATACAGGTGTGGTTCAATGACGATGAAGTCAAGAACATGTGCACTACACTAATGAAGTATATGTCAAGAAGTGTTGACGATTTCATTTCTGTTGAAGGAGGATGTATTTCGTAATAATTTAGAGAGAGATCAGTAAGAGATTTATCAGTCTACTTTAAAAGCTACAGTTTTAGAAAAAATTGTTCTCTCCATTTGTACCAATTAAATGGAAGAGTATAGTATTTTCCTTGAAATAAAAGTTTTGAGACAAAATAACTGTGGAAGAATTTATCTCTAGTTGACACTCTACTATTGAAAATATACATGAAAGTATGGAATATCAAGATATACTTACTAATTACATTAGGGACAGATACTTTCCCATCACATGCAGTAAGTAGCAAATTAAGATGATTCCTGTTTTCTTTTGCAAAGCCATTTTCAACCAAAGCTTTGCTGATCCTTTGAACATTTAAATATTCATTAAGAAAGCATAGTTTTGTTCTAAGTGCAATGGGATGCAGCCACAGAGTTTCACCAATGCAAAGCATAATCTAAAATTCAAAAAATGCTATAAAACACAAAGATTTAAAACGACATTGTACATTTTCTGTTCGAAATGGTATAATCATAATACAGTAGTACTCCGATTTAACGTCACCCACATTTAACACTTTTTCCAAATTAAAAGTTTTTCCTCGTTGGTTTCGAATTTCTTGCATATTCTTAGTGTTATTTCTTCCTGTACATAACATTTCTATATTTACTGCATTCCTGCTTTTAATGTTCTTGTTTAAAAAATGCTGATTTGTTTTTTCTTCTTTTTCTATAATACCTTAAAGCCTTACATTCATCTAGAAAGCAGAGATATGATTTAAACCATTTCTCATAGTTCTTCCAAAGACCCTGGAAGAACAATTTTTGTCTGATTAAATCCAAGACTGAAAACATGCCTGCACCCTAACAATATCCAGGTGGAAAATATAAAGAAATTACTCATTGACTATACACTTTAACTGAAAATTGTTTATATAACTTATTTTGACCTATAATTTCATATTTAAAATGTAAAGACCATTATCCCAATTAAGTTAGGTAACCCATGAGTTAGGAAGGAGGGGGGGGGGGGGTACAAACTTCGGAGATAATTAAATAGATGTACTGAACAAGCTCTCTTGAAGTATTGTACACAGTTTTATACAATACAAGTTAAATTTTTAACAATTCAATTATTTCTTTCTTTATAAATATACAGTTGTTTTTCTGAATGTACATAAATTGATAAAATAATTTCTACAATATTTATAATGATCTAATTACAATGAAGAAATAAAACATATTTACTTTTAAAAACCTCTTAATTTGATAAGTGTTGTGAAATTATGTATAATTTCCATGGGTTTAATACAGCATTTTTTAACAGGGTCTGTTTTTCATGAATTTAAAAAATATTTTTGTGAAAATTCAAAACTTAAACACACAGTGATAAAATTTTTTATTATTTTTTTCCATTTATTTAATGAAAAATTATGATAAAAGTACAATTTGGTAGGTTGGAATTTTGTGAAGGGTCCAAAAACGGACCTGAATTTCCACTGGCGCAACCCCTGATTTCTAAAATTAATTTATAACAAAACATACAGCAATCAGCATATAATAAATCATAAGAACTCACTTTGCCATAAATTTCTTTTTTCAGAATCAAGTTTGAAATATAATTATTGGCTTGAGGGTTCCAATCGGGACAAGAGTCAAGCGTAGTGACATTACACAAATACACTTCCACAACAAATGGTGAAGGCAATTCTAGGTTGTGTGGAAGATCATATAATATCACTTTTTCTAACAATTTAACCCAACCTTCGTCAATGAATAACATTTTAATTTTTCTTTGCTCAAACTTGGAAGTTTCAATATCTAAAACCTAAAATAAAAATTACAAAATAATACATTTACATTTTTCAACTCAATAAATGTATTCTTATTTTAAAAAAACACAATAAAAATATTAATAAGAGGATCATTCACAAATGATGTCACGCTTCGAAGGGGGACAGCGGTTTGTGAAATTGTGACAAAGTGTGACAAGAGGAGGGGGTAACAAGTGTGACATCCCTGCTTATGCAACATAGAGTGACATGTGACAAAGGAGGGAGGGGGGGGGGTCCGTTGAAGTGTGACATTTTGTGACAAAGGGGGGAGGTGAGTCAAATACGTCTGGAAAATGCGCGACATCATTTATGAACAGTCCCAAAGTAGGAGACAGCAAAACGGTACAAAAACAAAATGACATGCAATACAAATATTCAGCAAGTTTTCTGTATATTTATAAATATAGATTTAATACAAAACAATACATTACCAGTTTTCAACTCAATAGTAAATGTCAAAAAGAATAAGAAATGTCAATTTTTATTTAAAGAAACAATAGCAAAAATAGTAATTAAGTAATTAAAGCAATGTGATACGAAAAAAAAAATGACATGTAGTACAAATATTCAACAAGTTCTGTCTCTATCAATAGATATAATATAAAATATGAAAAAACAAACTAAAAATTAAATAAAAAGTTAGGAAATAAAATTTAATAAAAAATACATAACTGTCAATCCAATTTACACGCTAAAGTTGCTTACAATAGAATGAAAAATACATACATAAAATTTAGTTGTTTAAAAAATAAGTAAATATAAAAAGTAGAGAGTTTAACATGGAGAACTTTTTATGATCAAAAGACATGAATAAATTTAATGCAAAATATGAAAAACCTAAAAAGATAAAAAATGAAATGTAATGACAAATAAATAACTGCAGTTCAAATTATGTGCTAAAGCATCTAACAGAAAAATGACAAACATATACATGAAACTTAGCTGTTTTTTTAAAAAAAAGTAAATCAAAAGTTTTTTCCCTAATGGGGCTGCATATTGGTCATCAACCTTAGCTGACCTAGTGCCTTCACTGGACTAGGAGCCATTCTTTCAAATAGCGTTACTATCAGCAGATATCACTGCCACATGAGAATTTTGATGCCCAGTTTCCCACTAGTTGGAGGAACCTGGGCTCTGATCATGCGAAAGTGCACTAAAAATTAAATTTAGCCAAGAGTATCAGGGGATCTTTTACATACTGCATATACGACATTGACATTGTTGATATTCTGCATCTTGAAAATCCATCACCATTTTTTTGCATTGTAATTGTTCCGGACTTATAGTCAAAGGATGCGAATCAAAAATGATTTTTATCTTTGATTTATGTTTATCTTATATTTAATGGAATTGAAAAAATTCCATCAAAGAAAGTTGTATGACTTATCCTAATAGCTCAGATAATATGACTCTTTCTTAATAGCAAAGAAGTCATCAAGCGACCACGGATATGACCAATTATGTACTAGTTCAAAATTTTCTGCAGAAACTAAGATCTTATGCATGACACTTACCTTTATTCTATAAAACAACCCATCCTCTTCAATAACATAACTTTTGCCAATAGTAATATCTTTTACAACTTTCCTATTACATTCAGAAGCATAAAACTTGCTCAAAAGAAATCCGGTTTTTGCATACTGAGCACTAAGACAAACTGCAGTTTCTGTGCCGGGGAGTAAGTATTTCAATATACGAACAAAATAATGACTAGCATCAACAACATGAGTAACATAAGCTTGAACATCTCCCTCTTTTACAACAATTTTAGGTGCATCAACTGCTGGTTCAATTACATGTCTTTGCTGACATGATTTTTGCTTGCAACATCCAAAAGCTTTCATGTAATGACATAGTGTAGAACTTGTATTTACTGGTTCCTGTAATGAGAAAATTACAATGACATATTTAGATAGAGTTCTGACACATATACAAGAAGTACTGTCCAGGACTATACAAGCCTGCTTTCCCATGTACACCAACATTAAATTGAAAATTTAACTATCAGTCTCACTTTCTCCTTTAGCTTAATTACTTCAAATATACCTTTTTTAACGGTTAATACATATTCATTCATTCACTCACTCACTCATTCATATATTCATTCACTCATTCTTTTATTTATTCATTCATTCACTCATTCCTTCTTTCATTCATTCTTTCAGAAATATCATTACAAATCCAGACCAAAAAAGTTCATGGAAAATAGGCTCGTTTAGTTCTGGATGAACTTTATAAACATTCGACTTCCTCAAAAAGCATGCGTTTTTTTCTGAAGGGATAAAAATATTTTTAACAAATAATAAATAAACAAATCAATGAATAATAATTAAAAAAAAAAAAAACAACTGTAAGAAAGTGATTTTTTTCCAGTGCAGAATGATGTTGGATTTATTATTAAAAATGTAATATGTATTGATTAATCAATACAATATCAGTTAAAATATGGTGGAGAGAATTGCATATTTGACTTGTATATTATACGTTTTCATTAACTCTTTAATCCATTTTGGGTGTTAACCTGGGAAGTAAAATTTATTAGTGGGTATTATAATTAGGAGTAACCCTTTTAAGTTTTCAAGGGAGGTCATGCGCCCTGGTTGATTAGGCTTGTCAGCAAGAATACAATTTAATATGTAATTAAAGCAAGTGTGAAGTAAAATGAAATAAAACACTTAATTCATTTATTTATTATTTCCTTACAGCTAGTCTTTTTATCTCTAAAAAAATTCCATTATTATGAAGATGAAATGAGTAGAACTATAAATTGGGTTCCTAAAAATTGTTTTGGCCTTGGTGTATAATTATAAATTAAAAGATCCAAAGAAAGTTCTATATTATTGCAAAAAAGCCAACAGTACTTCTAATTACATAAAATTCAGATGCATTCAGGTAATATAAAGAAAGAAAACATAAGCATACTTTATTTTCACTGGCAATTTTTTTCAAAATATCAGGGATATATCCACAACTCCTCTTTATAACATCAATTAAAGATGAAGCCAACAATGGGCAATATTCAGATATCAAAACATGGCAAGAGAGATGAAGCTCTTCATCCTGGAATCAATCATTAAATTTCAACAAATAAATATCATTTTTAAAAGTAAGTTTTCTAAGCACTGGGTATTTTTACAAAGCAAAAAATTTACCTTGTGTAAGAAATTTTCAGCTATGCAACTGAACCGATTTCCAAATTGCAACCTGGATTCTTTGGGAATATCATAATGGATAAGACATTTAGCGTTGCTAACAGGCATTAATGTCAGTGCAGCATCGGTAATAATCAAACAATTTGGTGAAATTGATGAATGAACAGATTTCCAATCTTTCATTTTTTCTAAAACAAACAACAAATCATTCAATAATGTCAAATATCAAGGTGAAACAATCCAAGCATCACTAAATTAAAGCTTGACAATAGTACTTTCATAAGTCAGAAATAACATGAAACTTAACTGCAAAAATTACTATTCTTCTTATTGGCATCTTGATCAGTTTATGTTCATCTTTTTATAATGATTTATAGTTCTTGGCTATTCTTTTTAACTAAAATAGGGGGGGGGGGTTGAGGGAGGAGGGTCACAATGGATAGTGATTTTTACCAGACAGCGGATATTCTGTGTCCCTTATTTGCCGGATCTAAATATACAGGCCAGATAATCAAACACAGATGGATATACACAAGGTTGGATATCTGGCATATGTTTGCTTTCAGTTACATTACATGTTAATTTATTTTTCAAAAATGTCCATGTCAAAACAATAAATCACAAGTCGGTCTTTATTCTATTTTCTGTTAAATGTCTATTTACTTTAAAAAACATTTTAGAACAAGGGTTCAAAACTTTTCCAGGTCATGGCACATTAGTTACTTAATATCTATTTGTGATATATACATAGAGAGAAAAATCATAAAAGTGCAAAGAACAGAAAAAAAAAGAAAAGATTATAACAAGTCATACTTAAAATTTACATAAGTACCTCAGTTGAAAATATCACTTTGTATCCTATTATGAGGCTGCCCTCAACACTGACTGTGGCACCACAGGGTGTCACTGCACTTATTTTTGGAGCAGCTCCATTAGATAGAAAGTAATTTACAAAATATCATTTGCCAAAATTTAAATGTATGTGCATTTTAATAATACTGTAAAATGAAAACCAATTCTGTTCATTTGTACAATAAAGATAAGAAAACAAGCTTTACGCTCAAAGCAACCACATACAGAGAGACGTACATTTTCTAAAAATAGTGAAAATACGCTCAGAACATCTTAAAATGCGTAAATCTGTCAAAATTGGAAAATCAAAATTTTTTACAAATCCAATATTCTTCTATCTATTTTGTTTAAAGGAGAAAATAAAAAGATATTGACAAAAAACCTGAAACACAAAAATGCACGGTATTAAACTAGGCAGTTTATGGTTCTGAAGTTCAAACATACAAAACTTAGAAAGAGGTGGGGGGGGGGGGGGGGTGACAGAAAACTCAACGAGCACTTCAAGTTTGGGGCTCTAACTGTACCGGATTTATTTTGATAAATCTTTCAGATGATTGCAACTGTAATTAGTTGAAATGAGCTTAAAATTTAAATACATATTTGTAAGAATAGGTTCACGTCTTTCCCCACTGATGTCCACGAATGAATGATGTTCAAGTTATTAGTTTTATAAGGCATTACAAGAAAAATTAGGGCCTTTTCCCAAATTATGTGAATATTTAAGGGGATTTTCGGTACCTTCGGGAATTTTATATTTAGGCAATTTTATTCAAAATTCTAGATGCTTTACATATTTTCTTTAGCTTTTTCTATATCTTTGTTCATATTTTTATCATGTTTAGACATTTGACTGCATTAGGCCAAGAATACCCCAATTAAAACTTACACTAATAAACCTAATCCAACTAAGCAGGATAATCTCCATTTTTCTTTTTTAAAATTTAGCATGCTTTAACACAACATTTTTCTCTTAAATATGTTCAAAATCTTGACAATAATTTCAGAGATTTTACTTTTAAATTGATTTTGTAAATAACTAACTCCGTGGCGCAATAGCCATTGAGGGGCCATGGCCTACTATGCCCATCCCAGTTTTTGAGACCAAGGGCCCTGGGATGGCATGGTAGCACAATTTTGTAAATAAACATTACAAAAAAAAAGAAAAAATGCAAGAACATTATTTGAAATACACACAAAAAGGTAAGCATAAAAACTTTTCTTGATAAATTTCCTAGTATATAAATTGAAATCAAATAAAAATTATATGAAAGTTATTTTTGTTAAAGGCAATAACTATGTTTAAAAATGCAGTCTTCTATTGAAATATATGTTATAATACAGTAACCCAAATGCTTCTGATTTGTTAATTATCATTTTGAATCATTAATAATAATTTGGAATGTTACCTGAGGAAGTATGATGTTCCATTCCTTCTGTCACAAGATGTGTTCTAATACTTTCACAACTAAGAAAATTATATACATCTAATGCTTCTTCTGCCTTTGTTACACAAATAACTACATTGGAATTTTCTAAAATACCTAAAACATTTTTGCAAAGTAAAATAAGGGTAAAAATTAATATATATACTTAAATGAACATTGTAACATATAAATTCACAAATGTGTATAGAAACTTTGTAACAAAGCTACATTTTATGCATGATATTCTACAAGCTAACAATAAGAAAGAGTTTAAAAAAATATAATGATTCCAAGGTTAAAAAGAGTGAGAAGGGGTGAATAAATAAAGGAGGGGACTTTAAAGCAAAATTTAACAAAATAAAATGCAACTTCAGTGATAAAATGAAACCAAAATGCATCAATACATTGATAAAGAAAGAAAAAATATACAGTGATATTTCGATATGAGCAATAAGTGTTTAAAGAAAATGTAATATATTTTATCATCACAAATTTATTCTATAAGTCTTTAATTTGTCTCAGGTTAATTTAAGTTTTCATTATCCATATTAATGAGGCTCTATAATATTTTTAAATGTTGACTGAGAACAATTTATTATCAAACAGAAATTGGAATTTTACCAATCAACAGACAGTAAAGTCTTTCAAGTTTATTTTAGGCAATTTCTTAATCTTTTGATGAGACATGAAAGGATCATTTTTAACAACCCCCCCCCCTCCCCAATCCCCTCCTTTTCTAAGGTTAGTTGATGAAAACCCCAGTTTTTCCTGTAATCTTTCGTTACTGGCGCTCGGATTTCCAATATGGTTATTAACGTTACACCTGTGAGGTGTTTCTGTTTTTTTTTTTAAAGCGAAATGAAACTTATTCTAGTTTAAATAGTTAATTGCTAATGACTTCTTAAATGATGAAATAACCCAGTAATTGCTGCAAATAAGATTTGTAAAAAAGGAAAATATATAATTCAAAAAAATATCACATCCACAAGACTGGTCCAATATACCCAGGGTTGATTTGATTTTGCCCAACCCGAAAAACCCGGGTGGGTTTTTTCAAGATCTTCTCTTAAAAAAGTATAAAAGTATTTTACCTAAACACATTAATGAAAAATGCTAATTTTTACCAAACATGACATATGCATATATTTTATACCCACAACGAATAAATGTATTATGTTATAATATGTAATGTATAATAAATAATTATACATTACAGGGTTCACACTGGGGAAAAATACAAGGTGGGATTTCCCAACTTGACCAAAATTTTAAGTGGGGTTCTTAAAATTAAAGCGCAAAAAATTTTTTTTTTGAGTGGGATGTCAAAAAATACTGCGGGAATCGCACGGCCTAACGCGAACCCTGCATTATATATTATTAATATTGTTATATTATTAATATTACTTCATATTATTAATCAGGGATGTACCAAGTAGCACTTTAGCCTTAAATAATAGCCGAGTAGCGAGTACTCGGCCATTTATTACTCAGCTGAGTACCGAGTAGCCAAGTACTTGGCATTTCACTACTCGGCCGAGTACCCAGTACCAAATACCGAGTAGTTGTGAATAAAAAAAGATTTTGAAAGATATTTATAATGAAAAAAGAAATCGCCTGTTTCCAGAAAATGTAGAAAAACTATTATTTGCATATTATTGCACTAATCGGTTATAAATTTATCTACTATTAGTAATTTTAAAAAGAATTAGGAAATTTTTGCAGCTACTCAGTAATGGCTGAGTATTCGGCTAGAATTTTGCCGAGTAGTAAAATTCTTGCCGAGTACTCGGTATACCCAATATATACCGAGTACGCGGTATATCCCTATATTAATATTGCTTTATTGTACATTACTTATTTCCCTGAAATTAAAATCAGAATGAAGTGATGGAGAGTACGAGAAAAGGAAAAAAATACATGTTCAGAAAGGGCTGATGTAAATTTTTTCTTCTTTTTAAAATGACATATAAGATAATTTGAAAAAATAATTTCAACTAAAAAATGGTAACCAAAAATCATAAATAAAAAAATTTAAAAATAATAAATTACTTTCCTGTCAATAAAAACTAATTCACAAAAAACTTTTCATTCACAATTTTAATAATTCTTGCAAATAATACTTTAGTAAAACATGCTTTGTACAATAATGTATAAATCTAAGCCCAAATACATTTTGAAAATTCAATTGTTGTTCAAATTTTATGGTTTCTAATAATGATGAAATGTTACTCCCCCTACCCCTTAAACTTAATAACTCATTTTGCAGAACTCTCTCAAATAGATGCATTTCTAGTTTCAGTACAATACACAAAACTAAATAAATTTTCACCATGAATTCAATCTTTTATTACTGAATATATAATATTGTCATCCATAATATTCATTTGCATGAACAAATTTTAAAATAATTGGCATTTCCTTAAACAATATACTGTCCCCCCCCCCCCCCTTTTGTTATATCATGCTTGCCGGGGGACGGCAAAAAAGCGCAATATATCAGAATGCGCGATACTATATATAAGCGATACTGTCAGAAATTACTCGAAAAGTAAAATACAAGTAAATTGAGTGTCAACATTAAAAAATTAAATTTAATCTTAGATAATGACAGCATTTTTAATAAAAATAGCAAATAAAACTAAACTTAACAATTGCTATTTTCATGCACAGTTCTTACAATATATATTCAGAATATTTCTATTGCTTTTTGGTGAAATAAGAGTCCTAAGTTATTTGCCCTTGTTTTTCGTTTAATACTTGTTTTCCATTTAATATGATGGTTGAAAATGAACTAACTGCACTGTAGTTATGTGGTTAGACTATTCGTTCGTATTTGAAAATTTTGGGAGAGATAGAAAAAGCGCGATATATCTGAATGAGTGATATTAACGAGGGGTTACTGTATTGACAATCTTGAAAAAAAAAACCTGGGTTTTTTCTACCCTGAATATACCTGTTAATAGTCACATCACACGGGGCTGCCGCAACTCTGCCCCAGTGGGCTTGTGAGTACACTGACCACCGATTAATCAGAAATGAGGAAAATAACATGAAGTTTCTCACTTGAAATTGTCTTCAGACAGTAAATGAGGGAAAGTGTAGTAGGATGCCCCTGTGAGGTGCATGCAACTAACAGAAGGTTCAAAGTAATTTTCCCATATGAAGGGATTATTATTTTGGTATTAAATCATGAGCTTTTGATTTTATTAAATTAATTGTGTATTCAAATGGTCTTGTCTGCCCCTAGCATGGAAAAAAAAGGGGAGGAGGTGTAAAAGTGGTCTGGAAAAAAAGGAGACAAACTCTGCTATGAGATTGCATTTGTTTTGTCGGTGTGGAAAAGATGAAGAAATTCAGTTGAAATTACATATTCTATGTAATTTTAATTTAACTCAATTCCAAATTCAGAATTAAATTTTGCACCAAATTATATATAGTTTACTTACCTAGCAAAGTCGACTTCTTGTCCGCTGTTGTACATACGTGTGTAAAGAAAGGCACTTCTGCATATACAGCTGCTTCTAAAAATGAAGTAAAACATAACATTGGACAGGTCATAAGTGTTTTATTTATGTAAGCAAATGTTTTGTTCCATCTTTCTGCACATAGCACCATACTGGGAACAGTTTCAAGACGCTTTTCTTTTACTTCTTCAACAAAGGTCAATAATATATCCCTGAGCTAAAAATAAAATGAATGCAAATCAGTATTAACATTCTTCTTCCAAATCCTAATCTAAACAAAACAATGTCCTATAATATTATTCGACAAAAAGCTAATAAATGAAAAGATGAGTTTTTAAACAATAAAAAAAGCTAGATTCTTGTTAAAGGAAATGAAATACTCATGTTTCTCGAATCACACAGAAAACTTAAGAATTAGATGTTTAGATTCACCTCCAATTGTTGTAAACAGTTTGAAGATCAGCGTGTAAATAATTTGTAAAATAATAAAGAATCATTTAAGAATTCAATAAGCTTTTTTTCCTTATAAAGTTCTTTGCAGCCCCAAAATACAAAAATTACAATTGCATGCTGTGGAACCCAACTACCTAATGAGTGGGGAAATCCCTATCAATTTCTAAATGCAAATAAGATGAAGATATTTCAGAGATGTGCCAAAGGCAACCCACTTTTGGAATAATCTTTGGAGCAGAAAACAGTTTGCTTTTGTAGCAACCAGGGTTTGGGATTTTTTTTAGTATGTATATTTTAAATTAAAAAAATTGCGATTTTTAAAATTTAAAAATGACGTTTTTGATTTTAAACGGATTTTTTTTATTTTTTAAAAACATCTTAAAGAGTTTTGATACTTATTATGCAAAAACACATTTTGAGTTATTTTCACAGCAGTAGATATGCTTTAAATATAACTTAGATAAACAAATTTTAAAGCAAATGCATGATTTAAATGAAATTTAACTCTACCAAGAATAATAATTGCACACTCTAAGTATAGAAAAAACGGACAAATTTAATCTGCATTATTTTGCTGTTGAAAGCTGAAAAAAGAAAAAAAAAATCAAACAATTGTGTGCATTTAATTTTACATTAAGTGAACTTCATTTTTCTATTTTATAAATGAAAAACTTGAATTACTTTTGAATATTAAAATCATATGTCGTTTTAACCAAATACCTATATTGAAAATTTGTAAGATGAAAAAAATATTTCACAAGGAAAAGAAAAGAATCTTTAAGCTATTACAGAAAATGGATGAAACTTTTCTTTAAGGAGATTCATTCTAAATTCAAAAACAATGTTGTTTTAAACACCATCATTCTGGCTTATATATTGTGTAGTATATGGGTTATTTAATGTGTAATAGATCTAAAATGGTATTATTAAAATCAAAAGCTCATAAAGTGGATCATGATTATTATGAATTGCAATATGAATGGTTGAATGAATTATGCTTTGCTGTTGAGCTGTCTGAAGAATAATAAAATTTTCACGATATAAATTATTACAAGCCGAATCATAGCTCATGATTCAGGCTGAAGCTTCCTTCCATTACTAGTAGAGATTATTTAACAACATGTACCGGGGGGGGGGGGGGGGGGGTAGTTCCCTACAATTTGACAATTTGTGGTGTCCAATAGCTTTCATTAGGCAAATTGACTTCTAATAAGATGTGGATGACACACTTGTTTTATGGCTTTAAAGGAGGAGATCTTTCTAAAAGCCTCTTTTTCTTCTAGTGATAAGAATCTGGAGTGGTGACAGAGAATTCATTGTAACATCTGCTGACAACAACCCTAAATTTTGTTGTCCATTTGCTGCTACTTTGGTGTTTGGGAAAGAGAAGGATTCATTTGCAATTGGGTTTAGCAATAGTGAACAGTTATTTAAAAGCTGAAAAAGCAGATCACTAAGGGATATTTCAAAATGTTAATTACATATTTCATTTTATATATAAATTTCTATTGCAAAAATATCTGCATTGGCTTTTAAATTAAAAACCGGGAAAAAAATACATAGGCAGTTAAGAAGTTAACAAGGAAAATAAGTACAGTAGACTACCGAGTACCTAGCTGATGACTATCCGGCCTATGATTAGTGTTAATATTTTGTTCATGCTTCTTGCATTTAAGTTAGATATTTTATATTCTTGAACTTATTCTTCTCATAAATTTTTGAAACATGCAGTGCAGTATATAAACAGTTATAAACAATCGGTGCAAAGCTTTCTATTTTAACTCTACACCTTACTGACAACTGCTTCTATGATTCACTCTGCTTCTATGATTCACTGAGCCACAAATTCTATGTTGCTTGAGATAATTGGAGGGATTTGTTAATTGCGAAAATACGTACTATAACTGGTATGAAAACTTTGTCTTAAGGTTTTGATGGGGCAAAAAATGAGTTTGTAGCACTCCGGCCCATCCAGTTTTTTTCCCTGTTATCCGGTTGACGCTTCTATCATATTAGGCTGGATACTCGAGAGTCTATCATAGCTTCAGCAGAAAAATTAAAAGAGGGAGAGAGAAGGAGAAAAAATTAAAATACCTCTTTTTTATTATGAGTAACTAATTTGTCTCCATCATCCATAATGAGATGGCAACATCGGGAAAAGTCTACAACTTTGTCTTTTACTGCTTGTAAAAATTCATAAGGAGTGGCTATCAGTACATCACACCCATTTAAAATATTAGCAATCTGAAAATATTTCACATGCAATTTAAGGATAAGATTTAACACACGAATAAATCAAAAAGTAAATCAGGTTTTTAAATCAAAAATACAATTTTGGGTGCATAAATACTTTGTTTTTAAACTTTCTGCCATCAGCATACAGAGTAATAATTTTCACATGAGCATCTTGCATAAATAGGCGACACAGTTCATAAACAGATTGAACAGCTTTCCATGATGAACACAGGATTATTGCAATGGGCTAAAAAGGAAGATCAAACTTTTTAAAAGAATGTATCTTTAAGTGCTACAGACAATTTAAGTTACTTAAGTCTTCAACTAACTTAAAAAGCAAGAACCAGATAAGACTACTAACCTTTAAATCTACATTTTATTGCTTATATCAAAAGCTTAACAGTAAAAAAATATTTTTAAAACTGTGCTAAAATATAAATAAAATAAATAATCTCATAAATAATGTATTGTATTAAACACCAAAAAATAAAGCAACATTAATTTCTGGGATACAGTTGAGCTCCATCTATTGTGTAATTCCTTTTTGGGGAGGATATAATGCCAGTTTTCACCAATTTGAGATAGTGTTGGCCAGAGTTCACCAAAATACAAGAAATCTGCCTCAACAAGCATGAAAAACAAAATTCAACCCATAGAATTGACATCATGAATGAATTAACACATCGGCGTATCATTTTTAAAAGCACTTCATCATTTTATAAAATCTACCCAAAGATCTATACTTTGGCTCACTGCTTGAAGCAGCAAGAGCAAAATATGCTATCAATTACCAAAACACATTTTCTTATTCTTATAATGTCACATGTCTGCAAAAGTTGACCAAAACACCCTTTAATTTTTGAAAATATCACTTAAAGTTTAGAGAGAGGGTGAAAATACCCTTTAACTAGCAAACACTGGTGTCAGCCATGGAGGAAATATATCGCACTGGAGTGCTCACTTCTTTCTTCGCAAGGAGAAAGAAAAAAGAAAATAAAGCAATTTTCCGAGTAATATAATCGCAACTGTTGAAAAATTAAAATTAAAACTTTTTTTTTTAAGAATAAGGATCGCCTCCATCATTATTTATGCTTTTTTGATTGCGATAAAACTGTTTAAATTAGGCGGAAAAAAATTAAACAATTTTCTAATCATCATCCTGGGGAAGAGGCCTGCTTGGTCTGCCCTCTGGTAGCACCACTGGAAGTATCTTTCTGCTTTCTTGCAGATAATTATGATGTCTTCTTTTCCTGGATTAATTACCCCCCCCCCCCCATCTTTAATTTTAGCTAAATTACTAATTTGTTCATCCCCTTTTAAAGCTGAAATGCAGTCACGGCCGTGGTAAATCCAGACAACCGATTTGGTAGGGACAACTCCAGGCCAGCTATTTAGGCAGATGAGGGGAAATCTGCCCCCTCGACTTGAGAAATATAATACATTTATAACTATGCATATATGTTTTGTTGCTTTTAATGCAATATGCAGAGTTTATGATACATTTTGCTCATGGGTAGATTTCAAGTAAGGCTTAACTTTTGTTTGTTTTTGTAGATTTTTTAAATTTTTCAATTTTTTTCCATTCTATTTGTTTAGGGTCTATTGATCTTCTTTTTGATCTCATTTGTTGGGAGGGGCGAACGCCCCAATCCCTCCCTGTGGATCCTCCATGGAATCATGGCAATACAAAGAATAAATTAAAGTTCTTACGATAAACACTGCAATAAAATCATAATATCATTGACATATAGTGTTATTTTTCAAATACCAAAGTTTCATATACTCTAGTTTCTGTATCGAGATTTAAACACACATACTTATGAAAGGCATAAGGTCCTTGGTCCCCCTTTGAAAATCTTTTGGTGCATTAGAATGCGTTTCAGTAAAAACATTTTTTTTCTTTCCTTGCACTTCCAATTGAAGTGATGAAAAATTCCTTGGCACTGGCTGAAAATTACAATTTCACTTCTATGATTCTGCTTGCCAAACAGGTAGGAAATAGTTATCAAAAAAGATTTCATGTTGACAGATTAAAGCTAACTCTTTGTCTACTCCAGATATACCTCCTCTATGATGTCAGCCTCCATTACATCGCCACAGGATTCTGTTACACAGTACAGAACCTCTTATCCAGCATGCTCGGGACCATCACTATCCCAGATAACTGCATTTCGAATTTCCCGGGTTTTCGGAACGGTAAAAAATGCTGATATTCGGAGGTTTATCGAACCCAAATTACAATAATAAATGGTAATAATGCTTCAAAATAAGTAGAAAATAGTAAAGAAATACTTTCAATCAATAAAGAAATTTAGAAATATTAAAAGAAAAAGAACTATAAACATCCACAAATCAAAACGAGAGGGGGGGGGGGGGGGAATTATCAATGTTGTAAAATCGATGCATTTTTTTTTTTTGGATCCTCCCTGACTCCCTCCCACTAGAGTAGTTAATTGTGCTTTTTATAGCCTAAATGACTTGGTAATTTTTGAGTCTTTTATAATTATAAGTTTACCTATTTAATTCTTAATTTATTTATCAATAAAAAAATGGCAGCTGTATTTTTTAGTTCTTCATTTTAATTTGTCAATTAATAATAACTTTCTTATTTTCCAGCTTTGTTTTAATATTGTTGTTGATAATTCGTGCTTTAAGTAATTAAGTTTTTCGGCAAACTTGTATTACGCTTCTGTGAAGCAGTATTAACGGTAGGTTTCTTATTTAAGTGTTGTGATGCACCTTTTATTTTCGGGAACGTTTTGATACATTTTTTCAGCAATAAATGGTTTCAAAAAGGAGGAAAACAAAACGTAAGAAGCATGTTTACATGCAGAAACGTGCAAATTTCATACTTGTGTATAACCACTTCGTTTTTATGAACTCGATTTAATAAAGAATTCATTTTCACAGTTGCAATTTTTGTTGCCTTAATATCTATTTTAAATTCTTATTAGCTTATTGCAGCTCTTAAATAAATAAATAAAATATTTTTTGGAACAAAATAGAACCGACTTCAAATTTTAGATTGCGCTAAAAAGTGAAAAATAAATTTATTCTTAAAGCAACATCGATGTGACTTTTAAACATAGTTTTAGAAGACTGTGCAAAATAAGTAAAATCTTTTGTAATCATGAATCAATTACAAATATAAATGGCCCAGAATTAGCAACAGTTCCAATATGAAGTAGCACATGGTATAATGGTAATTACTCATAATTTTGCACCGACTTCTAAAACTATGTTTAAAAGTCACATTGATGTTGTTTAAAGAATTAATTTATTTTTCACTTTTTAGCGCAATCTATAATTTGAAGTCTGTTCTATTTTTTCCAAAAATTATTAAGTTTACCTATTTAATTCTTAATTTATTTATCAATAAAAAAATGGCAGCTGTATTTTTTAGTTCTTCGTTTTAATTTGTCAATTAATAATAACTTTTTTATTTTAAAGCTTTGTTTTAATATTGTTGTTGATAATTTGTGCTTTAAGTAATTAAGTTTTTCTGCAAATTTGTATTACACTTCTGTGGAGCAGTATTAACAGTATGTTTCTTATTTATGTGTTGCGATGTAGTTTTCATTTTCGGGGACGTTTTGGTACATTTTTTCAGTAATAAATAATTTCAAAAAGGAGGAAAACAAAACGTAAGAAGCATGTTTACATGCAGAAACGAGCAAATTTCATACTTGTGTACAACGACTTCATTTTTAGGAACTCGATTTTACTAAAGAATTCATTTTCACAGTCGCAATTTTTGTTCCCTTAATATCAATTTTAAATTCTCACTAGCTTATTGCAGCTCTTAAATCAACCAAACCCCCCCCCCCCCATATAAAACAAAAATAAACTATCTCTAATTTTCACACGATGAGCTATTACAGAAAATTCGCGAATCCGCGGTATTAGAAATTTTCTGAACTTTCATATAGTCAGACATTTGTTGCAATTCGTCTTCAAATACTCACCAGACAATTAAATAAATATATAAGAATCTACATACATATTTCTTTTGTGTTTAATTATTGAAATAAAATAGAGAAAACGTCAGGTTTTCTCAAGTTTTGTTGAATTTTGTTTTCTAATTTTCTTCTGCAAGTAAGTCGACTTCCCCCCTCCCCTAAAAAACATCGTTTGTTTTTAGACTAAATTGTGTGACTTATAAACATTGAATATGTTAATAATAATTTAACTTTGTGCAAGTAAACTGTAATAAAAATATAATTTCACGTTAATTTAAAGCACAAATGAGCGTCAAAATGCAGACATATGGATGTTTTGCATCTAGAAGCTCCCTGTCGCATTGAAAAAGGGATTCCAAGCAATCCCGAAACATATGTCTGCATTTTAATGCTCATTTGTGTTTTAAATTAACGTGAAATTATATTTTCAATACATTGAATATGTTACTTGTAAACGAAAAATGTGTATTTTTACTGATGGGCAAAAAAAAACGCGAACTTTTCAAAAATGGCGGAAATTCCGGGTAAAATTCCCGGATAAAAGGATCTGTACTGTACATGCAATTCTAAGTTTTACCAGAGTTTTTCTTCCTTTCTTTCTTTCTTTTTGAATTGCTTTTAGAAAATTCTTACAATAATCTTAACCTTCAAATTTTAAAATTTTAAAATTATAAATTTTATGAAATGCAGTTATGCATGGAAAATGTATGGGAAAGATAATTATAAAAGACTTACTCCATTTCCAGAAGGAAGGTCTTCATAATGCAAGGAATGAAATTGAGATGCTATTGGTAGTATATAGGCTACACTTTTACCAGCATGAGGTGGAGCTATAGCAATTACATTGCGATGTCTCCAAATTGCAGGCCATACTACAGATTGTATACATGTAGGTCCAACAAATTTTATGTTTTTCAAAATCTGGGAAAAGATTTTAAAAGGAGATAAATATCAATAATCGTTTGGCATTAGATTATATATAGACTAGTTGATTGGCTGTAGCAATGAAAAACTAATTTTACTAAGAAAAATGCAATACCTTCATCATAAAAAAATAAACTACATTAACATTAAGCATTTGCATGTTACTTATAGCAAAAAGCACTAAAATGCAGACATAGGTGTCGGGATTCCCAGCAATCCCGAAACATGAGTCTGCATTTTAATGCTCATTTGTGCTATAAATGACGTGCAGGGGGGATGAAACATATGTTTATAGCATTAAAGAGCTCCTCTGAACCTCCCTATGTTGATGTATAAATGAAAATCTTATAGGTTGCTTGGTTGGAAAGAATGGTATGATGAGTGTTTTCCATATGCTTTGTTTTCAAAGTTCTCGGATTTCAATTCATTTGATCAATAGGAGGAGAGTCATTTTTAGACTTAAAATCATAATTCAAAAGGAAAACCACATGACAAATGCTAAAATCTGTTCTACTTGACAAATTTTAGCTCATGTCCGCAATATGTTGCACAGTACTGTTCATACAGGATAATGCTTTTCTTACATTATGAATGTGGCCAACATGATGAGAACTTGCTATAAAGTAATCTCCTTAGTAGACATATTTAAATGAATCACCTTTTGGCCATTTTTTTGTAATTGTATTTAAAACTTTCAATCAAATCTTTTTGAGTATGGCAAGCAACTTTTATATAACTATTCACTTTATTCTGTGAATTGTTAAACTGTCCAATGTCAGCTAACTTTAAAAAAAACCATATGTAATGGAGATTGTTAGAAAAACAAATATTTAAATAAACTGCTAAAGTACAAACAGGGAATTTGGAATAAGGAAATTTGACATAACTTGTTATAGAAAAGACAACAATTACCATTAGGGTTCAAAAATTTAAAAAATATTTTCAAAAATTTATAAAATGTTTTCTTTAATTAATGCTGATAATTAAAGAAAACACACAATATACATACATGTATAATTTTTTTTTAAAATTATTTTAATTTCTAACTAGCAAACATAAAAAAATACAAAATTAAATAGAAAGAAATAACAAAATTACTTTGAGTAGGCTAGAAGGGAAATTTGCTTCATCTGTAGTTTTTATCGGTTGTGGAGGCACATCCCCTATTTGGAGCGCTGGGACTTCTTGTTTTTCCCAAAGACTTGAAAAATCCTTATCAGAAAATCAACATGGGGAAAAAAGTTAACTCAAAGAAAATACCGCAACTGATAAAGTAAAAGAGTAAATATTTATTTTCATATATGCAACATTATCATTTAAGACATCAACCTCACAGTACGAAGTAATAATTTTAGAACAAAAATAATTATATAATTGCATATTACATGAAAAAAAACCAACTAAATACATGCAAATTCATAGCAAACCATTATATTTTCAAAGCCAGGGGGGGAGGGGTCAATTGGCCCCTTCTGACCGCCCTTAATGATGGGCCTGTGTAGACTATTAAAAGAAACTAAAGTTCGCCTAACAGTCGAAATTCGACCATAATAATTAAATTTAGCATTGAAGACATTATGCTACAGCGTGCCTTATTGAAATAAAGCCATCGTGACTATGAGTTGCAACTGGACATGAAACAAAACAATTATGAAGTGATACCCTATACATAAATGTATATTTGGCTAACTCATCACCTGCTTTACTAGGGCAGGTAAAGAAAATCGAATATGTTCAAACGGAGAGTAAAAAAATGCCTAAGTGAAAGATGTATCTATCTCTACTAATAATAAAGCAGCAAGTATGTGTGTGTGTCTGTCTGTGTCCGGAGTAGGGCAAGACCGTTAGGCGGATTTTCATTAAATTTGGCACGAAATGAGTTTGGAACATGGGGGTGTGCACCTCGGAGAGTTTTTTCTGAAATTCGAATTTGTTTCGTTTTTATTCTAATTTATAGCCGAAAATTGCATAAAATAGTCCTTTTCTATCAGAAGAAATTATCAGATCCTTTTGAGCTTGATATCATTGAAAAGCGTGTAAAAAACTACCCCAATTTGAGTTTTGCTCTATGTGCTAAAATTCGAAGTCTCTAAATTAACGAGAAAAGAAGTTATAAGCGTTTTTCTCTGTAGTTTGAAATTATTTTTTTACGGTAATTAACTTTAATTTTATTTGAATTGTTACCATACCAACTAGCTTATGATCTTTTTTTTTTTGTCAGGGTGCTATTCTCTGAGTAAAAATCAAGCACTTTGCAGGACTCTTCATAGCAAAAATCAAGTAAATCTAACCACTTCAAATACAAGTTACATTACAAGCAAGAAAGATTTATTTAATACTATTTAATTTAGAGCACTTTAACTGTAATAAAATAACTTCATATTCAATACTATAAAAATTTATCAGATAGCACATTAATTAGATTTATGTGTTGTATCGGCTGTGTATGTAACGAGCCATAGCTTAATTGCTTGTCAGGTCAGACATGTGCCTCACTGAGAAAAATAATTACTGAAAAATTCTGACATAACGCTGTGTAAAAGCTTATTTAAAAGTCTCATATTACAAGCATAAATTACTATGCAATAGAATTATTAAATACTAATCAACTCATTACTTTAATATAAAAAAATTATTGGGGCATTATGTCTAACCAAAAAAAAAAAAAAACAACGGCGGAAGTGACATGGCATTTTTTAAACAAATAAACATGTTTCTGAGCAATAACTTCTTAAACTAAAATAATTATTTCATACTTGATAACTATAAAAATTTTAATAAAATGAAATAACTTCAAAATTAGGTGTGAATATTTTTTACATGTTTTTATACATTGAATTAGAATAGAAAGAAATACTATTTATTTATTTTGTAACAATGTAAAATGAGTACTCGAAAGGGGGAACCCTAATGCTAAAGATGATCTAAAATTTAAACACATTTTAAATTACATGAAAAAAAAAAAAGAAGAAGAAAAAAAACTTTTAAAAAACGAAACGTTTTTGGCAAAAATATTTTTAAACATATTTTTAATAAGGCTCTAATATTTAATAATTATAATCAACTGATGTATCACTAAAACTTAAATGCTAATTCAAGGACTTTCAAGGTTTTCCAGGCCGCGTACGCACCCTGTTTTGTTTAAAAAATTTAAACTAATTTCTAGCAGTTTTTAGCATTTTGAGGAGCAGCCGATTTTTAATTCATTTATTTCTTTTTTCGGATTTTGATTATTCCTTCTTAAACGAATTAAAATTTATTTCCTTTGACTCACAGGCAATCAATAGCATTATTTTGATTTACTTATTTTGACATGCATTTCACGGGACCATTTTCCATACTGCACAAGGGTTTTTAAATAAATTTTATCCTTTATAGTGATTTTTGTTATTCCAACTTATTATTACTATTTATATTTTTATTTATTTTACTTTTTTTTCTCCAGTGAATTAGCACACATGTTATTTGAGCTCGGAAGAAAGGTTTTTCCGCTTTCAAAGCTTTACTGCTGTTAGTTTCTGCAAGCTACAAAATTTCGACTTTCTGTTTTCTGTGAATGAATAATAGATAAAAACTAATTATACTAAAAATTTATTAATTAAAACCATTCAAAAGGATTAAAATCGTTCTTTTTGTGTGAGTACTTTAACTAAGCAATCAAAATGCGCTTTCTCTTAAATATTCTCTTTTCCGTTTTGTTTTGTTTCTTTCTTTTCTTTTTTCCTTTTTTACTGTCCGTGTTTTGTAAAAAAAAATGCTTTAATGTGTAGGATCGCTGGCTCATTGTCGTGGGCGGATAATTTTTAATTATGTGGAATGCTATACATTTTAATAAAATAACATAATTTACATATAAAAAAAGTTACCACTATATACACAATGGTGAACTGACTGGTCTTTTCATTTTTTAACACGGGCATAGCCGTGTGGGTACCGCTAGTATCTACATAAAAATAAAAACACTTCTCTTTAACTTTTTAGTCAACTTTTCCATAAAAGTAAAAAAAGTATTAATAAAGCATGAAAGAAGGTTTAATGTATCGTAAAAATAGAGGAAAGTAAAAAAAAAAGTAACGTTATTAAATAAAGATTGAAAAATAAAAAAATTGAAAGTAGGTTTTGAGATGGGGAAAATGTGTGTCTGTCGGTCTGTCCAACCCTTCCAAATAACTTTTGAATGAATTGTCCAATTTGAAAGATTTTTTTTGCATTCGAAAGATCTCGGCGAGAACATCTAATTTGCATATTTTACTTTTTGATTTGAACAGTTTTTTGTTCAATTTTGAACAGTTCAAAAAATCATAGCACTAGCGCCTATAGGCAAATTATGTAAACTTTGGGCGTAAGATCCAAGTTCCTATGAACAACCTTATTGGAAGAAGCTCTCAGTGTGAACTATTTTTTCATTTGAACATTTTTTGTTCATTTTTAAACAGTTCAAAAAAAAATAATAACACTAGCGCCTACAAGGAAATTTCAATCCCATATAAATCCCGATCTAACAGACAGATTTGCTTGGAACAAACTTTATCGGAAAGCTCTAATAGCGTAGAACATGCGATGCGCAGATACCAAGTTCAACAGAACTAAATGAGCCTACTTTCCTATGAAGTTTTTTGATTACGATTTTCAAGGATATTTTTGAATGAATGATTAAATGAATGAGTGAAGCGAATGAACGAATAAATGAGTGAATAAATAATAAAATAAATGAAAGAGTAAATGAATGAAAAAATAAATAAATGAGTGAATATATACGTGAATGAGTAAATGAGTGAAAAAATAAATAAATGAGTGAATATATACGTGAATGAGTAAATGAATGACTGAATAAATGAATGAGTGAGAGAATATGTATTAAATATTGAAAAAGGTATATTTGAAGTAATGAAAAACTAAAGCTAAAGGAGAAAGAGAGAGATAGCTAGATTCTAAATTTGAAGTTGGTGTATGCGGGAAAGTAAGCTTCTATAGTTCTAGATGGAACTTCTTGTTTTTCTGTATTTTGCTTTATTTCTGACAACGCTAAATTTTTCTGCTATGATTAGTAACAGCCCAAAAAAAGTTAAATCGTACAAGATTTCACCACAATTTAATTACATACAGGGTTTAATTTGCATGGAGGTTCATTGGAGCTCAACCACTGCACTTTTCTTTTTTGGTGATTTTTAACAGATTAGATGGAATTTCCCTATTTACACATAAATGTTTTTTCTTTCTAATGGGGCTGCAGTATTGGTCCTCAACCATTGCAAGCCTAGTGCGTCTCCAGATTGGCACCAACTCTTTCAGTGGTACCACAATGAGTGTGGTACCATTGCTGCTAATATTTTAATGCTCAGTTTAAATAGATGGCGGCACCTGTGCTCTCGTTAATGCAAACGGCACTAAGGATTTAATTTAGCCGAGAGTATCCATGCCAAACGGATACTCACGGGATTTTTAACATGCCGCATAATCATACGACATGGGCGCAGACAATTTTCTGCGTCTTGAAATCCACCGACTTGAGCCAGGTTTGATCCTTCAATCTCGGGCATACAATATGTCATCCTTACCACTACACCACCCTGTCAACTTACGCATAAATATAGGCTCTAAAAATATAGCGGTCCTGGATTTTTTGTTAGAAATTTAGCCTTGGTAACATATAAAGGCTTTTAAGCTATCACTTTGAAGTCCAATGTTACAACAAGTGCATGAATTATATGCTATGCATTAATGTAATAAGAAATATTGCTACATACATATCACAATATTCTACAAAAATCTATGGTGAAATGGCCAAAGCAAGAAAATTAAAGGCCTAGCTTTAAATGACTATAAGAATCATTGTTAGGAAATTCCTATGCCTAACACTGTATTAAGTGTTACTTTCAAGCCTACAACAGTTTTTGAAAGGCTAACATTGACAGTAAAACAGTCAGTTAATCAGTTTCCTTTCATAAACTGTTCAGTCAGATTATGAAAGGAAATCATGTTCCCTTAATTATGTTCGTCATTATGTTCCCTTAAGATGAAATAGTTGAAGTTAAGGTTCTTTAAAAGAGATGCTCGTAATAAAAAATAATTGCTTAATTTATTTATTAAATTTAGTATCTGTAGACATAAATGCTGTGAGGATTATATCTGTTTGAGTAATTTTCACATTTTTAGAGAACATTTTATGCCTTCATAAAGTCTTGCCAGAGTTTAACAATTTTAATGGGAACTTGCGAATAGCAATTGAAAAACTGGTTGCCCTCCTCCCCCCCCCCCTTCCTGTAAAGCAACATTAATACAGTATCAATACACTGCTCACTTAACATAACAATGCTGCTGACTTAACATTGAATTTGTATTTTTCCCTGAAGTTTAGCATAAATCTTGGTAGATCACATGTATTTTGAAAAAAGGAGCCTATGTGAGAATATAAAGTATGCTGAGCTCAAATAAGCCACCTTCTTTCTTTCCGTCAAATAAATGATACATGCATTTCATTTTTAGCCTACTTTCCCGTAAAAGTAAAAAAAAAAAAAATAATAAAGCATGAAAAAAGGCTTAATGTATTGTAAAAATATCATTAAAAATAAAATGCAAAAAAAAAAGTGAAGTAATTAAATAAAGCTTGAAAAATAAAAAAATTGAAAGTAGGTTTTGAGATGGGGAAAATGTGTGTCTGTCAGTCTGTCCAACCTCCCTAATAACTTTTAAACGAATTGTACAATTCGAAAGATTTTGTTTTTGCATTCGAAAGATCTCTGCGAGGACATCTCATTTACATATTTTACTTTTTCATTTGAACAATTTTTAGTTCATTTTGAACAGTTCAAAAGATTTTAACATTAGTGCTTATAGGCAAAAATGAAGCAAATTATGTAAACTCTGGGCACAAGATTCAAGTTCCTGTGAGCAAGCTTATTGGAAGGAGCTCTTGGCATGAAATATTGATTTGAACAATTTTTGTTCAGTTCAAAAAAAATTGACATTAGCGCCTATGGGGAAATTTCAATCCCATATAAATCCTGATCTAACCAATGGATTTGCTTGCAACAAACTTTATCAGAAAGATGTGACGATGTAGAACATCTACAAATACGAAGTTCAGCAAGAACTGAACGAGCCTACTTTCCTATGAATTTTTTGATGGGATTTTAAAGGATATTTCTCAGTGAATAAATTAATGAGTGCAAGAATGAATGAATGAATAAATGAAAGAGTGAAACAATGAATCAATGAATAAATGAATGAATGAATGAATAACTGAGTGAATAAATGAAAAAATAAATAAATGAATATATGAATAAATGAAAGAACGAATGAGTGACTAATCAATATGTATTATCCGTTGAAAAAGGTATATTTGAAAAAATTAAGAACTAAAGCTAAATGAGAAAGAGAGAGAAAGATATATCTAGATTATAAATTTGAATTTGGTGCATAGGAAAAGTAGGCTTGTATAGTTTTAGAACTTCTTGTTATTATGTGTGATGACAGATGAAATAAGACTGTATTTTGTTGTTGCAAAGTAGAGTATTTTACTAAAACTGAGAGTTTATATTCTCCGAGTTCTGAGCATGATGTCACTTGAGTGACACCAAGTGAGCATGAGCTTCACTTGGATTAAAGAAAAATACATATGAAAAGAGGGAACTTTTAAGATTTGATTTGCAAATAAATTTTAAGCTTCATTTCAACATAGCTACAATAAATAAGATAGGTACATAGCATATTTCATTGATTTTATGAAACTATGCTCATCCCAATATGAAATTTGGAACATAAGCAGATAATTCATCCATCACATATATTTATATATATATATATTTTTTCAAACTTTTAAAATTTTTGAATTCAAGTTTTTTGAATTTTAGTCAAAAATACTTTGTTGCACAACAGATGAAAGATCTCTAAAAGCATTTAGTATTCTGCGTTGGCTTTTGAAATGTAGTTATTAATTTAAAGGTGTTGATTCAAATTTATGCAATTTTCACATTTTACAAAACAATAACTCAATAGCTAAAAGTGCAACAAATCTAAAATTTTATGCTATTGTCTACTTGATAAGTGCAACACATTGACAAAATTTCCGAAAAATTGGCATCCCAAAGTTTCAAATACATTTTTTCCTGTTTTTGGTTAATTCAATATGGTATTACCTGAATTGAAATGGAACCTGATCATGTGCATGGTGAAAAATGAATTGAAGACATAGTGCAGAAAGTTGATGCAAAACTTTGAGAGAGCATACACTTTACAATTTCAAATTTATCAATCGAGTTTCGTCAAGCTAAAGCGTTCCTTATAGAATTTGTCAATTGTGGCAAAACGCTAAAACAATAATGTATACTGGGTCATGAAAATGATGACTGAGGTGCACAAAACATATTTAGCTCATGAGTTGACTTTCTTTAAGCAAACCAGTGATTTTGGCAATGCTATTTTTTGTCCAAATTATAATAGACACATAAAAGTGGTGGCTCATGTTATGTCAGATTCTAAACAAAAACTATGGGCATGGCAACATTTAATATCATACAAAAAACGCTAGACGCACTTTGGAGTCTTCAAAATAGTGAAAAAAGTGACCACAGCTTAAAAAAAAGTGACCATTAAAATGTAAACTTTTGTGTGCCATGTGTTTTTATTTAAACTAAATATAACTTGAAAAAGAGCAGTTTTGACATTTTTTGAAAACTAAACCTGAATAAATAGAGCTTTTACCCAACTTAAAAAAAAATCCATAGCCTATTCAAAAATAAGAATTTTTATACCTGTAACTATGTTCATAAATACCTTTTTCAAAACCCATACATGACTAAGAGTGAGAGAGACAAAAGTTTTTTTTTTTTTTAAATTAATTTCTTTCTCAAATTGTTACTTATTAAAAAATATAAATGAATAAATATTTATTCAAATCAGCAGAAATTTCAAATTTTAATTTATGTCCCAACATTGAGTAAAATTTATTTTGCAAAAGCTACTTTTTAAATATTTTTTATACTTGTTCAAGGATTAGAAAACTTCACTTGAAATAAAGCTAATTTTGATATTTTATCAAAATTATTCAGACTGAAAATACTGTGTTAATCTTCTGTATCATTGCAGGAAAAAAGCCGTTTAATTATTCAATACTGTTTTTGTAATTTCATGATAGTAACAAAATGCAAGGAAAAAAATCCCTAATAATTCCCTGATTGAGCTCTAAAAAATTCCCCAATTTTATAATTTTAATTGTGATAGTTACACGGTATCAGTCATACATAATGACAGTACGAGTGGCACAATCATAAAAAATTCTTTACGGGGGGGGGGGGGGGGGGATGCACTATTTTGTTTCCACCTGAACTTTGTGCAATTATGGTTGTTTCTTTTTTTTTTTAGGGGGATGGAAAAAACAAAGAGGTCATAATGTAATTTTCTGAGCAATATATATAATCTGATATTGCTAAGAATTTTTCAAATCTAAAGTTTTTTTAAAAAGAGTTTAGATTCCCCCCTCTCCTCCATCATTATTTAATGATTTTTTGATAAAAATATAACTTTATTTTCTCAAGATGCGTATTGTCTTTTGTTGATTGAAAAAATTTTTCTTTGAAAGAAATTTCAACTTATCACTCAGGTTTGATATTGCAGTGGTTGCACCACTGCAATATCATGCCGAAATTCAAAATACAACCAAAAATAGCGGTCACGCGGAAGCTACAATTTATGCAAAATTGCAATGTTTCCTTAACTCATAGACAGAAAAAAGTAAGTTTTTTTTGGATGCTCTGCCAGAGAAAGTGCGTTTTTGACAATAGGAACGATAATTTTCCCTAATTAAAAACAAAATATTTTTAAAAAAGTGAAAATAGTGACCAATTTTTTTTAAAAAGTGAAAATAGTGACCAATTTTTTAAAAAGTGACCAATGCAAAAAAAAGTGACTTTTAGTGAAAATAGTGACTCTTGCCGACCCCTGTTACACTCATTCCTGTATTTAAAAAATAATTGAGTAGCCTCATGACAATGATGACTCCAAAATACAAAATATCCATCTTGCACTATGTATCAAATCAGGCTGCACATTCTATGAGAATGGAATTCAAAACCTATCTGTATCACACAAGTACCTTAACTGGAAATAATGTTTTAAAGTAAAGACTTTCACGTAAAAATAAAATTGATAAAAGATAAGCACACTTAGGTGTTTTTAATTTTCCAACAGTATTTACTTTAAAAAACATGCCTTATATAAACATGAATGTATAATTTTTTCCAACAAGTATAGCATAAAAAAAAATGAGAACATAAAAAAAAAATTCGTTATCCAGTCATAAAGAGGTACAAAAATTAAAAAATAAAGTTTTTTGTAAAGAGTAAAATCTCTTAACTACAAATTTTCAGCACTTCAAGGCACAATTGATTATTTCAAATGTTAAAAAAGAGCATAAAAAATTGATAGAAACATTGAAGAATCAGCTGTTCCATTTGCTGCTCCTTCCGATTATAAAATGATTTTTTTAAAAAAAAAGCCACATGCTATTAATGTAATGTTCACAAACATTAATACGTTTCAAATACTAAGTTACAAATTAATAATAAACCAGTATTTAAAAATCTCAATGATATAGCATTTTAGTTTAAATTTTGAATTCATGTTTATTTTTAGGATGTTGAAAGGTTACTAATGCATGTATTTGATCATTCGATAAACTTTTTCTATTCTGTGTTTTAAGATAATTAACTTTTCATTAAAATCAAAATTAAAAGTAACAATTGTACTTTTCATATAGCTTTATTCTGACTGCATTAGAAATAGCAATAGAATATTCTTGAGGATATTACATTCATTCAAAGTAAATTATACATATTAATACAAAACAATACAAAAAATGCTACTGAAGATCAAAAACATAAATTGAAATGACAATAAAATTTCATGCAATAAAGTAAAAAACATTTTTTAATTTACAATTTTAACAAACCACCTACCCTCAGATAATAAAACTTATCTGATAAATTATTTACAACTGTAAAAACTGTATTGCTTACAAATAAAAAGATTAATTGGACTGAAAAAAAAAAAAAAAAAAAACCTTGATGCAAAACAGAAATAAAAAAGATGTTAGTGAATTATTAAATGTTAGTTAGCTGATCATAAAATGTAACAGAACCTACCGTGTTAGTCATGTGAGTATAGTTTGGTGTAAAATCTCCCTCTTGTGTCTCACAGCTAAAATTTCAAAAAAAAAAAAAAAAACAAACAAAGAGTCAGAAATGCAGGTTAAGGCTCTAAAGATAAATACGCAATAACATATTGAATCAGCACCAATATATAATGGACAATGCATGTTTAAAAAAAACACAAGATTCAAACTCATGAAATAACAGAAAACACAGAATATATTTCATATCAAACTATAAAAATATAAAGCATTTTATTCATAATATTTCATTACATATGAAAAATTTGTAATGACGACAAACAACAGTGTTGCAGGTATTAATAATCACTTGTATGTAGCACAACTCCATATTATATATCTCTATTTAGGAGACAAGAAAAAAGGACAATGTGTCCAAAATCACAATATAATTAAGGTCATTAATACTATCAATAAGCATACAAGTAAATGATATGTGCACATGCAAAAAAAAGCTTATTCTTATATTAGAATGACTCTCTCCATGAAATTTCAGCGCAACAGGGTCGACTGTATTAAGTAAAGTAAGCTAGCAAAATAACAAATGCATTAGAAAAAAAGGGAGGTAGGAAGAGAATGAGAGAGAAAAAAAAAAGAGAAATGAAAGAAAAAAAAATAAATAAGTAAAATAAATGCTTTCAAGGCAAAGTGTTTTAATAACTAAAATCCTAATTTAAATAGATTCAACCATTTCATTCACTGAAATCTTTTGTAAGTAAAGTATAATCCTGATATTGTATGTTCAACAAGAAATGAATATTTTATAAGAAAAATGCAATAGGCAAAGAAGGTTTTGCACATTTCAAAGCACTTATACATTATTTTGAACTATCAAATTAAACAAAACTAATAAAAAAAATTAGCAATTCAGATAAAATATTAATTTTAAGAATGAATGCAAACTTGCATAAAATTGTTATACTTTTTATTTTTCTGCTCAAAAAATGCTTTCATTCTTGATATGCAACATTTTGTAATTAAAATATATGCATTTTTAAGTACAATGAACTTTTTTCAATAATAGCACCTGCCTAAATAAAGATGGACCATCATAAATATTTCGAATGCGTAACAAAATAAAAATACCTCATCACAAAAGATAATTTAACAGCTGAATAGTGTTTTTACTCTGATTCATGACATAGATAATGCATGAAAAAAAGACAAAATGAAAAATAAAAGCAAATTATCAAACTGTTATTAATTTATTTCTAAAAAAAGCGAATGTGAAAATATTTCAAGTAAAGTATTCCAACAATAAAAACTCATAATTTTATAGCATAAACAGTAAACAATTGCAGGACCTTTTTTTTAAAACATGCAAAAAAAAAGAGGAAATATTTGAACATAAAAATGATATTACTTTTTAAAAAAAGCATTACTATTCAGAGTAAAATTATAGATACGACTGTGCATAACTTGATGGTAAACAATGATGTATTTTTCTTGAATATAAAGCACATTTATGCTGCACAAAAAAATTGAATAGTGACTTTCAGTCTTTTCAAAACAATAAATAAATTATAATAAATACATGAAGTTCCATTCAGTTTTTTTGATTTTGAATATCAATTCCTCAGACCTTTGAGTACATTTTTATAAAAAAGATTGATTTGAACTTATTCAATATGGAAAACTTTTTCTTGAATGAACTTTTTCCTCCAACTAAAGTTTGCATCACACCTTATGCAATTAAGTGCCAAGATTTGGAGACATCCTCTCTCCATTGCAACATGGTGAATTCCTCAAGTTTTTACTGACTTTTTTCCAAAAATAATTTTCCAACATTTTCTTTTTAATTTTATTTCAACAACTCAAAATATTTCCCTATGTTAATAGGTATATTTTTTATTTTGCTTCCACTAAGTATTTTGTGAAGTTCTGAAACTAGTTTTACCTGCTTGTTTATTACTTTAATTAGATCATTTTCTAGGTTTTGCATCAATAGCTAAATATCTTATCATTTTTTAAAATTTTAATATAATGGCATTTTCTAAATTGTTATTTTATTTTTTTTATTTAGGGCACTATTTTGCTTCTAGTTTTTAACTTTGTAATATGTTATCTAGTTTTTGACTGAAATTTTAATCTTATTAATTTTTCCAAAGCAGAAACCTTAGTAATTTTCTCGGCAAAGCTTGAATGCTTTCGAGTGGACGTACAAATATTTACATTGAGAAGACATCTTATCAAAAGGTTGTGTACTAGATACAAAAAAGAAAATTACTTTAAGTTTAATGTGATATACTTTTAATATACTCTATCTTCTAGAAGGGGTCATCAACATCTGACAAAGAACTGAGAAATTCATGTTCCACATTGTTGAATGGAACTTAAAAATAAAACTTACCAATCACTCTTGTCAGAGATGCTCATTTTTTTTGGCTTTAAAGATGCTAACAGTAAATTATCAGTATCGGAAAGATCAGATAATCTAGTACTCCGATCAGAAAAATTATCATTATTCAATAAAGTATTTTGATTTAGATGGCTTGAGATACAGAGTGCATTATCAATTTCATTTGATGCGTTTTCCAACTGATTGTCATTTATAGTTTTGTTCGTAGGTACAGCTTCTTTTTCACTTTCAACACCAAGAGTTTGAGAATTTGATTGGAGACAGATTTCTTCAACTTTGCTTTCATTATTTTCTTTCAAATAATTAATACCACTTTCGATTTTAGCTTCAGGTTTGACAAAAATGTTACTATCACAGACTGAAATATTTTTTTCAAATTTCTCTTTTCCTGAGGATGAAGCATTCAATACTTTTTGTTCATTTTCTAGACAGTGAAATGGTTTTTTCTTCTTTAGAATTATGTTTTTATATCTTGAGAATGACATAGCATGTTTTTCAGAAGAAGTTATGTCACATGAATCTGCTGATTCGGAAGTATTCTGCAATGTAAAAATATAATTATGAAATTTCAACAGCAGTTAAGATTCAAACATAAGTAACATTTTTTTCTGTATGTAAGCTTTAAAAAATAATTAAAGATTTGCACTAATTTTGAGAATCATTCAGATACAGATATTTTAAATTGATTTCTTTTGAAATTTATATTTATTTTATTTAATTAATAAAAAATAATATAAATTTAATAAATAAAAAATATATATCTGAATTTTAATATACAATCAATCATTCAATACTGCTTGACTGCTTTATTCATAAAATATGACTAGGTCATATAAAGAAAGGTAAGAAAAACTCCATATGTAAATTTAATGCAACGTAAAGTTCAGCTATGCACGAACAGGGTGCGTACGCTTTTGGCAAAACCAAAAATCAGGACTTTCTAAGGACTTTTTAAGGACCTACAAAAAATTTTAAGGACCTCATAAATTTTTTGAAATATACAAACTGTTATGTTTATTTCAAAAGGAAACATTATTGAAAGAGGAAATTTATTTAACATCGTATTTTTATTAGGAACACAACACAAACACTTTTATGAAGCTCTCTTTGACTTCTTGCTTTTCTAACGTCCAATACAGTCAGGCAGTTAAATAATTATTGGAGCTTGTAATAAGAAGCACACAACACAAGTATTAATCATATATAAGCAAAGTATCATATGAAAAATTATCAAAAATGGTTAGTGCTATAAAATACAAGTTAAATGAAAAACATTTTAAATAAAAAAAATGTTAAAGAAAATGCTGCACTTTGTCTTGAGAATTTGTGTTTAATTTGGATTTTTTTTTTCATTTTGCTTAACTTATGTTGCCAGCATCGCAATTTAGGCATACTTAAATTTTTTATCTCTGCCAAAAATAATTTTTTTAAATTATTTAGAAGAGCTTGCAAAAATTCAGAAAAAACTTTTTCAACTTGAGAAAAATATTTCATTTTGGAAAAACCATACAAAAAAAAAATGGAGCTTATTCGCTTAAAACTTTGCACATTAACCTCAAATAGTAGCTACCAAAATTTAACTAAAATAAAGTTTCAAAAAAATTGAACAATTTTTTTAAATGAAAAAAAAAACAAGCAGATGACTACAGGCTGCAAATGCTAAAACAACAGTCAACTTTTTAAATAATTGATATATTTACAGAATGCAAAAAGATAGAAGTCTTTAACAGCCACGTGCAATTTTCGGCAAAGCTTATGCTAGATGTTAGCAAGTATCCGAAAAATAAGTTTTAACATTTTCGCGTTATATGTTATGAAAATTCATGCAAATTAATACATGTCTTTTTAAAAAGTTTCTTGAAAATTTTTCTTGCTTTGTAAACAATCTATTTAGATAAAAATAATTGTACATCAGCTTGAAAAATCGGATCTTTTTGCAAAAAATCGAATTTTCGAAGTTCACAAAAAAAACAAAAAACAGAAAAACTAGGGGGAAAAGGAGCATTTGGCAACTACGGTGTATAGGTTTAAGAAGAGGTCGATTCCTTCAATTTACTGCAAAATAAGAAATTTCACGATACAAATTTTGATTGACGCAGTAAATATCCATCATCTCCCACACAACAAAACCCCACAGCGAACGATTGCGAAGCCAAATTGGTCGATAAAAATTTACTAAATATTAAAACATTGCTTTAAAACAAATTTTCTATACGGGAATTTATTTGATCTAAAAAAAAACAATGGGAGAACAAACTGTTCAGCGAAAGATCAGCTGAAAAGCGATCGGGAAAGTTGGCAACTCGGCGCTTATTATAGTGTAAGAAATAAGATAAAATAATTTTTGAGAAAAAAATAGAACCGACTTCAAAGCAAAACAACTATAAATTGCGCTAAAAAGTAAAAAATAAATTCATTCTTTAAACAACATCTATGTGACTTTTAAATATAGTTTTAGAAGTCGGTGCAAAATTATGAGTATAATTACCATTACCTTGGAACTGTTGCTAATTCTGGGCCATTTATATTTGCAATTGATTAATCATTCAAAAAGATTTTATCTCTCCTAATTTTGCACCGACTTCTAAAACTATGTTTAAAAGTCACATCGATGTTGTTTAAAGAATGAATTTATGTTTTACTTTTTAGCGCAATTTATAGTTGCTTTGCTTTGAAGTCGGTTCTGTTTTTTTCTCAAAAATTATTTTATTTTATTCTTTTTAGTGCAAATATTTTTTCTATAAATACTTTATTTTTCAAAAAATCCATATCAAAGCGCAAACCTTCTTTGAATGAATGGTTCTAAAAACTAATCATTTGTATGATAATTCCCATTTAGAGAAGTCGATTTTAGCAAACAAACTGATTGGATTTAATTTTTGCTTTAGAGAAGCCTTCAATCAAACTGTTGCTAGAATTGCTTTTAATACTACAGCTCAATGGCAACAAACTCTTTTTATTTAACAATGACTTTTATATTTATTAATAGTTTTCCCCAACAAAGAAAAAGCATGCCAAGCCTTTCCAATTAAAATATAAAATGCTAATTTTTGACCCATAACGTTTTTTCTAAAAAACAAATGTAGTCAAATTGATGTGCAATATTTGAGCTAGACGACCCTCTATCAATTAAAGAAAAAATTATAAAAATCGGTTCATTTAGTCAGAAGTTATGAATGGAAAAACCAAAAAATTGCTGTTGTTATGCCCATAACTTTTTTTCTAATTATCAAATATGGTCAAACGAAGATACGGGACCTATGGGAAACCACCCTCGATCAATCAAAAAAAAAAAAAATTATGCAAATCGGTTCATCCGGTGAGAAGTTATGAGTGGACAAAAAAAAAACGACATATATACAATACGAATGTATAACCTCCTTCCTTTGTGAAGTCGGTTAAAAAATGATAATAAAATTAAATCATTCTTTTACGTTTAACAATATAAATAAGCGATAATCATACATGTAAATGGTCAAACGCAAAAAAAAAAAAGGTTGACATTTTTTTTTCTTGCCTACATATTAGTTAAATGCATCTCTTTTATTCAGCTAGATGTCAATGATATACTTCTTTGAAGTATTTTCCACTTAAATTAAAAAAAAAGTTTCAAAAGCAATATTTATTTACTGATCACTTGTTAACAGCTGCTCCTACTCGCTTTATTGATAATTGTTTAGAATGTATTTAGTAACAATTTTCATTTAAAAAAAATTATTATTTACTTTGTAACTAAACTTAATAAATAATATTGAATTCCAAATTTGCAATCCCGAAATTCGGCCCTTTTTCGAAAATTCCCGATTTTTGTTTATTTATTGAATTTTTTCCCCTCGAGTCCTTAAAAGTCCGTTTTTCAAATTTTATTCCTTTTTTTTTCCTTTTAAAAGCAAAATGAAGGACCTTGTGTGATTTGTTTTTCTGTGGTCTTAAATGGTGCCCAGTTACTGGGCACCATTGTATTTTGTACAAATGCTTGATGTATTGATTCGACTTCTCTACTAATATTTTAATTTTTTTTTTTTTTAGATGTAGCTCGATTTTCTTTTTCAAACAATTGCAGGAAATAGCAAATTGGGAGCTGCCATGTGGGTGGGTACAAGTTCATTTTAACTGAATTGGGTGTTGTAGTTTGAAGCATTTTATCAAAATCCATGAACATTTTTTTTTTTTGTAAAAATATATAACCACATCAATTTACTTATACCTTTTCAAAAAAAAAAAAAAAATTTAAAAAATAAGTGTTAATTATTTATCTACCAGTTGAGAAAGTACTGCAATTTGCAGTAAAAATGCGATGATGTTTACGTAAATCAGCCATTTTTGGTCCTGTCAATCCGCCGTTTTGGGTCTGTCTGAAAGCCGTGATAGTACCGGACCCGAGCAAACCAAATTTGAGGTTCGATAAGTAGTTGAAATGAAAGAAGTTTGATTCTTGTGAAGAATACAAAAGATAGCAAAACAAATAGAGCGCATGGGTACCTTCTTATTTTAACAAAAAAAAAAAAAAAAAAAACATTAAGCAACAGGAATAAAAAATAAGGACTATTTAAGGACTTTTTAAGGCCTTAAAAATGAAAATGAACATTAAGGACTTTCTAAGGACCTTTAAGGACCGTACGAACCCTGATGTATATGTTACTCCTACCCTTCCATAGGCAAGAATTTGTGATTAACAACCTTTTTCGTATAACAAATTGGTTCTGTACAACCGGTAGAGACAAGTAACAGACAAAGGGATCCCTAAGATAATATATATACTCGTAATATTTATAAACTGAAAAACAACTATTGAATAACATTCCATTTTTTTTTCTTCTGAACCATTTTAAAACTGACTGCAAATTTAAAAGACACGATTTTGAAGATTACAAATTTGGTAAAGTGGTAACAATATATAGAAGAAAAATTAAGTCTTTTTTATAACTGTAGGAAAAATATGGATTGTAAAAGCTTTTATACTATTCAATAAACTTCTACTATATGCAACAATCCTTTATAACATTTCTAATATCAGAAATAACTATAATAGATAAATTTCACCTTAATTATAATTATACTTTTCTCTTTCGTTTTTAGCCTACTTTCCCGTAAAAGTTTAAAAAAAAAAAATGAAAGAAGGCTTAATGTATTGGGAAAATGTTGTCAAAAATAAAAAGAAAGTAGGGTTTTGACATGGAAGAAAATTGGGATCCATATTGCTATTCCAATGAGTGCAAAATTCTTTAAGTGTATGTCAAGTGTTTTTTTTTTAACATGATCAATACTCAGGGCCCTCAGTAATCTGGAGTAGTAAATGCCTGGGTACTCAGTACTTGGCTAAAGTGCTACTCCGTACAGTGCTAAAATAAACATGGAAATTGACAAAACCATTTGCAACTGTACATAGTTAATTGAACTTACTTCATTTTTATCAGCAGGGAACAAAGCTTCTTTACAATTCAAGGTAGATGGGTCTCTATGATAAAAGGAAAATAAATCATGAATATGCACAAATAGAATAAATATCATTAACACATTAATGAACAAACACAATGGGTAACTATTAATACTAGGGGTCAATCCAGCATTTGCAACAGGTTCCATTTTTTGTGAATTTTAAAACATGTTTGAGAAAAATCAAATATTTTTGTCAAAGTTCCAAATTTAAACATAAAAATTATTTTTTCCACTTATTTAATAAATAATTCTATAAATAGTACAATCTGGTAGCTCGGAATTTTGTGAAGGGTCCGTCTCAATTGATTGATATTTTGTGAAGAAATTGTTTCGATTGGTTGAAATTTTGTGAAACGGTTTTGATTAATTCGAATTTTGTGAAGGGGTTTTGATTAATTAGAATTTGTGAAGGGGTTTTAATTAATTGGAATTTTGTGAAGGGGTTTTCATTAATTAGAATTTTGTGAAGGGGTTTTGATTAATTGGAATTTTGTGAAAGGTTCAAAAATGGAAAACTGAATTTCCTCTGGTGCGTAAACTTAGTAGAAACATAGAAACTCAGTAGTTGTCACAGAGAAGTTTAGATACATTGCCAACATGGTGGCACTTTGGTACGGCACAGGCCTCGTATGCCCAAGTTCGCAAGTGCTATCCTGGTCGTGTCAGTGAATTTTAAAGATAGAAAATCGTCTGCGCCCATATTGTATAATTATGCAGCATGTAAAAAATTCCTTGAGAAGCCATTTGGATTGGGTACTCCCTCCGCTAAATTAAATTCCTATTGCAATTTCGCATCAACAAAGTCCTGAGCCCCCTTCAGGTGAAAAAACGATGTCAAAATTCTCATGTAGTCATGGTACCACACACATTTAGGTGCTGCTGAAAGAGAGGGTACCAATCTCTGAGGAATTAAAATGGGTTTGCAATGGCAATCAGCCAACGCAACCCATTTGAGAAAAAACAAGTTTAGCTGCATTTTGTGCTTTCTGTTGTTGTTTCTTTTCTAATTCCACTTGGGTATCCAAGCTCCCCTTCACAGAACAACCAAAAATTAAGGCAGTAAGGAGTGCTTTCTGTTTATAGATGAGCACCACAACGGTGGAAGTAAGATTTAGCTCGTTATGTACTTAGATGACACCAGATGGCGCCACTACACACCCAACACCTTCCTTTTTTACCTAAGAGTGAAGGGAAGGAAAATTCACCACCCTGATTTTTCTGATGAAATACCATTTGAATAAAAAAAATAAAGTAAAGATATTGATTATTTTAAGTTAGGAAGAAATATACATTTATTATTCTAATTTAGGAAGAAATAGATATGGATGTTACTCTAAAGAAAGAATATAAGGAGCTTCTCTACATATTGAAAATTTTAACCAATTATTAAAATGAATCTTGGCACTTTCAGGTGTTCGAAGAAATGTTTCTTCTTCGCGTCTGTCGGTGGTCCCCCTCCCCTCATTACGCACACAAACTTTTGAGAGCATACTCCTGTTCAAACAATTTTCTCTTTTTCACTGTTTTTGTATTTACTGTTTATACGTAAATTTCAACAAATTTATATATACAACCTTTCAATTTCTTTCACAAGAATAGATGATTGATGCAACAATTATTTTTTAATTTCCTTTTTTCCTATTCTATATGAAAATTCATATTATACTCCAACGTTTCTCGTGTATCAATACTTTTTCCATATAGTCTAGCTTTCGCATAAAGCTTTAAGCCAACTTTACAAACATTACGAAAGATTAAAAATCCTTGATAAAGTGGCTTCTAATAATAAAAATACTGCTTTGAAACTAGAAGTGTCTACAGGCCATTGACCATCTAAATGTTTGAACATTTAGGTCTAGTTAACAAAATGGGATTTTATTAACAATTAATAAGAAAATTGGTAACCAGGATTTGAATAAGATTTGAAAATATTACTCTTTAAAATATGAAAATGAGGGTAAAAAACCATTACTTACTGGAATTAACTGTTAAGTAATTCTGAAAAGTTGAAAATTGTCTATGAAAAAAATAGTAATGAACAAACAGTAGCATTAAAAATAATTATCATTATAATTAACCGTCATCGGCCGATTATCTTCTGTCGATTAGTCAGTAATCAGCCAATCCCTAATATTTTCCCTTAGTAATTATATCAATAACATAGATATAAACGATTCTTTGTCATACAATATCAGTTCAATAGCATTAAGAGGAGATAAAGTTCAAAACAAAGCATACTACTAAAACTTTGTGTTAAAGTTGATGACAATATTTTACATGCATTTTTAAACAAATTTTGTGCCTATTTTTTAATAAAGATGAAATAAATTCAAAAACAAATAATTACAAAATGAAGAATAAATTAACTGACTGAAAGAAGACAAGCCTTAAAGCAAAATACTTACAAATTTGAAACATTCTCAGTTTGATTTGAATTAAGTAAATTATCTAAGGATGTCAAAGGTGATTCAGATGATTTTTCATTCCTTTCTTTTCCCTGCAAAAGCACTTTATTTGACTTTCTTGAAATTAAAAGTTTTTTATACTTCAGGAATTTCTCTTGTAAATTCTTATCAACAGTAGGCTTCTGAAATGCAAAAGAAATATAGATGAATAGCATAAAGTTTACACCTAAAATACTTGTGCCAATTTTCAAAAATCACATATTTCAGGTCTGGTTTTAAGGATTTTATGTTACACACTAAAAATTTACAGAAAAAATGAAATATTGTTTACCAATTCTTTTAAAGAGCCACTTTCCAAACTGTTTCCCTTAATTTTATCCACACTAGAAAGAAAAAGAAAAAATTGATGAGCAGCTACAAATAAATTTGAATAGAAATAATTTATAAATTTCTCCACCACCACTTTTAGTTTACAATTTTTGACTTTTCAGAATTGGATAACAACATGTTTATTTCTGTGAGTGATGGTTTAATTTTGTCCTTTTTTCAATTTTTTCTAGAACTATTTCCAATCTTTATTCAAATTTATTACCAAAAAAAAAAATCAAAAAATAAATAAAATGAGGGCTTAATTTTATGCTAGAAATTATGGAGAAAACATTTTCCCTATGTGTTAATTAGTGTTGAAGTATTTAAGTTCATCATTACCTATAAAGAGTGTAAGATTATTTAGCATTGTGAGAGAAATATAGTGTACCTGTCAACCCATGCAAATTTCCGCACTGCACCCCAAATCATTTTGTGTAGCACTCCATTTTTTGGTTAAGTTGAAGGATTCTGTAAGATTTCTTCGTCATAAATTCTGTTTATTATTATGGAAGCGCAATTTGAAAAAGAAATATATAAACGCTGATGTTTCAAGTGGATATCCAATTCAACATCTATCGAAAAATCGATGCATTCATTAAAGGACCTCTTCTCAGATTATTTTAAGTCTCAAACTTTGGAATTGATGACCCTAACTTTTTACAATTTTCTGACCAAACACCCATAAATTGTTTGAATTTTTTTAAATTTCAGAACAGAATCACCCCTGTAAATGAACTTGCAAGGTTACATCCTGATAATAAATACCAAAATGCTTATGTTTTTGCATTACAATTTAAAAGTAATAGAATTTTATTCTTCAGAACAACATTATCACTGTCAGCTAAAAGCATTATTTTTCAATATTATTTCATTCCAAGTTTTAATCAGTGTTTGTACTTTCATATCACATGAAATCTTACATTGCAAAAAATTGTGTTCATTTATTAATAAATGCATCAAGCATAGTTTCTTGACATTGCAGACTAAAAGTTATTTCAGCTATTTTTTTCCTTCTCATTAATCGGTTGATTATAAATAATTGGCAATGTGGCCACTTACAGCTGATTAGTCAATGAATCCTTAACAACTTTAAATAGATAATTACAAATAATAATAATAATAAAATAAATAAAATACAAAATTTAAAAAATAATAAAATTAAATAAAAAAGGTTTGCATTTGCAAAATAAATTTGTGAGCTGCCTAACCAAACCAACTCAAATTCTTTTATTCAAGAAATGAATCAATTAAAAAAAAAAGTATTTTAAAGTCTCGTGTTTTTGCTACTTTCCCGATTAAAATCTTTTTAAATTTGCTATTTGCACGCAGGATGAGAAAAAATAAAGGCTATTTCCAGCTTTAATGTTGAAAAACACATCAAACATCCAAGAATTATAAGCATGATGCAACCACAACTTTGCAGAATTGTGTTATTTAAATGCGACTGCAGAACATAGATGAATAAAACTTTGTGAGTATCTCAAGAACTATTGACAGATAATGCAATGTAGATGTATAATACAAATGTACTAAACTATGGAAAAATCTAAGAAGCTTTGATTTATAGGATTTACATAACTAAAGCTATTGTTTAAGTGCAGTTGAAATGTTATTGAGAATAAAATTATAAGTAATTGTAAAAAATATCCTTGCAATTACAAACAGTAGTAATTTTGTAATGTTTAAGAAAAGATAAATTAAAGAAAAAAAAAAGAAAGGGGTGGGGGGTGGGGGGGGGGACTTACTTGGTAGATTTACAAGTAGGTTTGCTTTCCCCAATTTCTTCAACAAAGCCATTGCATGGAACATTGAAAACTGGTTTAACTTCATAATTTTCTTTATCTTCCTGTTTACATATTTGTGGCATTGTTGGATTCAGTTGTACTTGACTTAAAACAATCGAGTCTTGTGGAGAGTGTGAAAACTTTGATTCTGGTTTGAACTTACTTGGTGATTTGAATGATACATCTAGCTCATATGTAGAAGGATCCCCAGACTTATTTTCATCCCTATTTGATATACTTGGCAAGGATTGATTCAGCAAACGGGATGTAGATTTTTCCAAAGTAACAATACTAACTGGACTGATTGTTTTATTTTGTGGTGTAGCAATTTTCTCGGGTGGTGAAATAATCTTTTGGAATACAGATGGAAGAGCTTCAGAAGAAACATCATCATTGCAATTAGTGTTCAGGTTATTTTGTTCAGTGTTTGTCATACTTGGTGACAAAGAATGTTTTTGTAAAGATAAAGAATTACTTGGAGAAGTACAAGCATTGTTCAGCATGGCAGATCGACTTTGTCCAAAATTTGGAATTCTTGGAGATAGAGTACATTTATGCAGCAGTAAGTGATTTGGAGAAGTCATTGTACTGCTATTAGGACTTAAACTTTGCACCTTTGGAGACACTTCCTGTAATGATGCAGATGGATTTTCTGCAGAAACAAGATTATTGCATTGACTGTTGGATATATTTTCTCCACTATATTGCAGTCTAGGTGATAGAGAAAACATTCTTGGAGATGAGGAATGAATGGCTGCAAAACTAAAATTGCCAAAACCGATCTGATCTGCATTTGGCATTCTTGGCAATGAACATGTTTGATTGAGATGGGAATTCTGAGTTCCACGAGATATACAACTCTCAGTAGTAATAGTGTTACTTTGATCATAACTGGGGATTCTTGGAGACAACTTCTGTTCTGATAAATATTGACTTTCAGATGAAGAAACAGGAGACATATTTTGAAGGTTCAATATCCTTGGAGATAGTGCCGAATTAGATGATGTAGTGGATTCATCATCAGAAGGACTTTGAAAATTTGATATTATTTCATAATTAACATTCTGCAAAGGTGATTTCCAAAGTTTTCTAGGTAACATACCGAAATCTTTAGGTGTAGGAGTATGGATATGCCTTGCAGAAGGACTATTCATGGATTTAGAAGGTGAAGCCTTGTCAGCAGTAACAATATTTTTGTTTGGTGATGATGATTTAGATTGTTCTTTTACAGGAACAGCTTTGAGCATTTCTGATGGTGAAACATTGTCAGAACTTACAGTACATTTTCCTGATGATTGTTCATTACTAGGAAGAACTTTGGGAGATTTTGAATGGTGTAACTTTAAAAGCTTCTGGAATGTAGAATTACTTTTAGGCAGTTCCTTAAAGTAAAAAAAAAAAAAATGGATTTGCATTTAATAAGTATTGCAAAGTAAATATACTTCTATAAAACTATACATAAACATAACACTATACATTAACATATACACTATACATAAACATAAACTTGTTTAGCCATCCCGAGGTTAGGCAGTCTTAAGAGTTAAAGGTAAAATGGACAAGATATCTTGTCAATAATAGCAAGGTGGTTAATAAATGTTTAATCTAGCTTCTATCTACCATTTAAAACATCTTTAATTCACATTAAAAAATAATTTGTTCTGTTTGACAAACATGTTGCTTCTTTGTTACCATTGTGGCAGCAGTTACCTTGTCCGCATTCCCCTTTTTCAAGAATTGATGGCTATTTGTAAAGGGCCATTGGATAGGCAACCCTAATGCGCTGTAGTCTGATAACACCACATGATGCCACCACAACTATGTCATCTCCCTTTTTAGGCTCGAAACTGAAGGAACAGAAAATATTCTCCAGCCTCTGGTACAATCGGAACTGCTGCAGGATATCCGACTCCTAGGATTTTACATGCACTAATCCCGTTTGACAAATGTAAGTACGTTTTGTTTCTTTTTGATCAAGTAGCTACTTGATCTGATGTTGGCAGATTTTTTGCATAGAAAGAGGGGTTCCTTATAAAAACCACACAGGCATTTTTAGCACATATGGTACTTATTCAAATTCATATAAATTATAATCCGTTAATTTTGTAAATGTGCAGGAAAAATACCCCCAGACAAAGACATCTGACAAAAGGTACATGTTGTTACATACATAAGCTCACATCTTTTTGCATTGAAAAAGGAATTAAATCCATGTAATACTAAAACATATGTCTAAGTTTAATTGCAATTTTGTACTCATCATATTTTACGTATTTTTTTCATTTTTCACACAAAAAGTTAACTTCTTATTACTATACATTATAAACCCAATGTTTGGTTGATTTGAAAAATTTGAATTCATAATTTTTGCATTTCAAAATCCAAGAGAATTTCTTTACTATCTTAATAAATTTGGGAAAAAAACAGAAGAAAAGAAATCCCTTTCCTAATTATTGAACAAAAGAATTTCTGTAATTGGAACTTATAATTATGCAAAATATTCAAATAAATGTACCTTATATGTCAGTACTCACTTTTGTATTTTCTGGAACAATAGTGGATGGTGTAATCATAACAGAATTGTGGTTTAGGAGATTATCACTTGGCTCAGGTGAGTCACATTTAATAGTTAAAGGTTGACTTAGTCTGTTATTGCTGCTTAGTTGTACACTAGACATGCTTTCACAAGCATTTTCCAATAGGGCAGTTTCCACAGGATTAACCATAGTTTTTTTCCTCGCAGATTTGCTTTCAATTTTGTCTTTAGGATGGATTTCATTTTCAATTATAACATCAATAGATTGTACTGCAGGGGGAAAAAGCCATTTTAGTGAAATACAGTGCAAGGCATGATATGAATATAAATGTTTACTTTTATGCAAGAAGTTAAGAACAGAAATGTAATGTAAAAAAGGGAAATAGCAATTAGAATTGCTGACATGTGTTTCAGAATGAAAAGGAACCGCTACTTCAATGCAAAAAGAAGTAACTTTGTGTGTTGTCTTATGAATTTTCTGAAAAAAAGGGGCAAGTTCCTTGTAAAACTTAAACACAAATCTACAATTTGTATTCCTATTTGTGCCTTTTTTAATACTTCATGTTCTGGAATGGTAAAAATTTTGACAATTTCAACTTCAACATAAGTTCACAATTGAGAAAGATCAAAAACTTTTCAAGCATGGACCATTAAATTTTTGGATTTTAGGCTTCAATTTTTGTACAAAACAGATTACAAAATATATAAGCTAATGATACAAAACTTACCATTTTTTACATTTTCTTCTTTATATTGTGCATACTTTCGCTCCACAAGTTCATTGTTAACACATTTTATGCCGCACTCATCTTGGTAGAATAAAGATCCAACTATGCAGGCATCTTCAATTCCCTTGACTTGTATAGTAAATTTTAGATTTTCTAATAAAAAATACACACAATTGAAGATTGATAACGATTTTTTTAGCATGGAATAAGTCATTTAAAGTACGCAGAACCACATTCATTGTTTGATTTTTAAATATTTTCAAAATAAACAAAAAAGAAAAAAGTAAAAACTCATAGGACAAGTCAGACTTCTATTTCATGAAGCTGCAATATTCAGGAAAAGTTCAAAAAGTAGAAATTTATTAGAGACTCCCATTTTAGAACACAGTAATATACTAGTTAATTTATTATTCAATGGCTCAATACTCTCAAAAATGGGTGCTTAGTGTGATATTGCATCACATTTTTTTCTATTTAAAATATTTTTTTCATTATTAATTAATTTATTTTTATTTTTCTAAACTTTTTATCATTTCTATTTTTTTATGTAATGCTTCCTTTCAATTAAATTATTCCAAATTATTTTGTTTTTTTTTTCACGAAATCGGTATTTTCCGCACTAAATTCTTTTAACATCAAAATTTTGCTTATTTTAATTACCGATTCGTAAATTCTTTTACCATGCTAAACTTTTTTTAATATAAATCTTTTTCATTCCTTTTTCCAAATTACCATTTATTTTTACCAAATAGCCATCTTGTTTTCAACGAATTTGTCGGCCATGTTTGAACATCCTGTCTTGAAGATCTTATCAGGTTGTTTTCGCTGCGTCATAGCGATGCCTATCTTCGGTTTCGGCTCACGATTCACGGGTCACGCTTCGATTGGTTCCCGCCAAAATTCCTCCTGCGCTCTCATTGGCGCACGTGACGTGTGCCGTTGCCATCGGAGAAATTGCGTGTGGAGAAAGTGGGAGAGATGAGAGGGACTCTTGCCGAGATTGCCGTGCCGAGAGGTTGGCGGCGCATCGATTTCCTTTTCTTGGAAATAATGGCCGAGGACTGCCGATATACGGTTTTCGATCCTGCCCCCGACACCGTGTGAGCCACACGTCATGTCTAAATAAAAAAAAAAAAAAAAAGAGGGTAATCTGCAAATATTTTCAAATTATGGCAACAATTATTACCAGCAAAAGTCCAGCGAAATCCATGAGGACGCAGCTGCACCTGTAAAACGGGAGCGATGCCCGCCACTGCAATTTTTTTTCTCGGAGCCAGGAGGCCCTCATCATAAGTTTATAAGTCATACTTCAAGTTTATTTTTATTGATTTTATGTCCTGGATGATCTCTTACAACTAAAATGGATCAATAGATTTTTTGCACCGTCTGAGGATGCTCAAATGTAATCTGTAAAAAAATTGGATGTCAAACAGTCTAATCTAATATAGTAATTGCGCAGGTGATCACCTATTTTTTTATTTTATAAAAGTCAAAATGCAGCCAGTTCCTCTATAAAATAAAATTTTTTGTTATTTGTTAAAACTTGTGAAGTTTTCTTTTCATGATCAACACGCCATCCACAAGGGGTAAGTCGAAAAATTGGTGCCGTGACCAGGATCAATTTGTGGTAGTACCAGTGCTACGTTGACAATTAAATGAGTTGAAATTTATTCGCGGCACAAATTTGTGTTGTTACACCCCCGAGTTGGAATTAAGATTTCATTTATTTAACGTTTTTTTAGAATTTAGTTTCAAAGAAAATTTTGATTAGGCCGAAATAGTGGTTGCACATAATAATGTTTTTAATCGCGAAGTGCCACAATAATTCCCCAGATCAACAACTACCTTGAATGCGTTTACAGATTGGCATGAAAAGAAAAAAATTCGACTTACCCCTTTGTGGATGGCGTGTTGATCATGAAAAGAAAACTTCACAAGTTTTAACAAATAACAAAAAATTTTATTTTATGGAGGAACTGGCTGCATTTTGACTTTTATAAAATAAAAAAAATAGGTGATCACCTGCACAATTACTATATTAGATTAGACTGTTAGACATCCAATTTTTTTACAGATTACATTTGAGCATCCTCAGACGGTGCAAAAAAACTATTGATCCATTTTAGTTGTAAGAGATCATCCAGGACATAAAATCAATAAAAATAAACTTAAAGTATGACTTATAAACTTATGATGAGGGCCTCCTGGCTCTGAGAAAAAAAATTGCAGTGGCGGGCATTGCTCCCGTTTTACAGGTGCAGCTGCGTCCTCATGGATTTCACTGGACTTTTGCTGGTAATAATTGTTGCCATAATTTGAAAATATTTGCAGATTACCCCCTTTTTTTTTTTAGACATGACGTGTGGCTCACACGGTGTCAGGGGCAGGATCGAAAACCGCATATCGGCAGTCCTCGGCCATTATTTCCAAGAAAAGGAAATCGATGCGCCGCCAACCTCTCGGCACGGCAATCTCGGCAAGAGTCCCTCGCATCTCTCCCACAATCTCCACACGCAATTTCTCCGATGGCAACGGCGCACGTCACGTGCGCCAATGAGAGCGCAGGAGGAATTTTGGCGGGAACCAATCGAAGCGTGACCCGTGAATCGTGAGCCGAAACCGAAGATAGGCATCGCTATGACGCAGCGAAAACAACCTGATAAGATCTTCAAGACAGGATGTTCAAACGTGGACGACAAATTCGTTGAAAACAAGATGGCTATTTGGTAAAAAAAAATGGTAATTTGGAAAAAGGAATGAAAAAGATGTATATTAAAAAAAGTTTAGCATGGTAAAAGAATTTACGAATCCGTAATTAAAATAAGCAAAATTTTGATGTTAAAAGAATTTAGTGCGGAAAATACCGATTTCGTGAAAAAAAAACCAAAATAATTTGGAATAATTTAATTGAAAGGAAGCATTACATAAAAAAATAGAAATGATAAAAAGTTTAGAAAAAAAAAATTAATTAATTAATAATGAAAAAAATATTTTAAATAGAAAAAAATGTGATGCAATATCACACTTAGCTATCTTAGGGGAAAGGTCTCTCCTATATTTATGTATTGAATAGAAGAAAATTTCCTATTAGGCACTTCAATTAGTGTCGCACTATTTATCAGAACAAAAAACCTAAGCTCTTTTTTTTTTTCTGAGGTAGCAACAACAATGCCAGAGTTAGAACATAGGACCATCAGGTATGTTGAATAAAATTAAAAACACGAGCTTATCTTAACTTTATCTGTTAACTGTGCACGTCTCTCGTGTAAGTTGTGTTCTCAGTAGTTTAAATGTTGCTTCTTTATTAAATGTGTTGTCATTATTATGGTGACTCATTTTCTTGCTTATTTAATATAATCTAAGTGGTTATGGGAGCCCAGTTATGCTTTGCTCTGTTGTTTAGTTTATAAGTAAGATTATGAAAGTTTATTTTAAAGAATACGTCAACTAGTTTCGTGAACGGAAAGCTTTCTTCGATAGAGTTATTCGTAAGAATTATTAGTTTCTTCTTGGATTAAACGCTTATCTTTTGAATGCATGTATATTTTTGAAGCTATTTTGATAATAAATAGGGAAAATATGAATACAATTCACTCAATCGATAAATTGGAAGGAGAAAGAAACTGGGTGAGATGGAAATTTGATGTAGAACTTCAGCTCACAATTCAGAAAGCTATGCCTGTTGTTCTCGGACAGGTCATAAGACCGGCAATGCCAGAAACTGATGCAACTGAAGAAATTCGCAGAGAATATACCAGAAATCTAAAGATATTTGAAGAAGCCGATGCGTTCGCTCGCTTTATTATAGGTTCAAGTGTGAGGTCAGAACCGAAGCAACATATTCTCACATGTAAATCTGGCAAAGAGATGTGGGATACACTTCACACGGTATATGAACAGAAAAATGAGCGTCGTTTAGATCTATTATATTCTCGACTGTTTAATTACAGTAAAGATCCTGTTGATAGTATAGCTACGCATGTGTCAAAGCTACAACGAATTTGGCAAGAGGTGCAAGATGAATTAAAGAGTGAAAATGTTCAGTTGCCCAAATCAATGCTGTTGAACCGAATACTCAATACTTTGCCAAATGAATATCTAGAGTTTAAAAACGCATGGGAATCTGTTCCTGGAGATGAAAGAACTGTAGCGACTTTGACTGACTTGAGAGGCTTAGGCTTCATGAACAACGTTTGGCGTAAATTAAAACGGACATCCTGAAAATGGTGTTGTTGCCCTGTTAGCAAAAAAGTCTTGCTAAAAAGTCGCCATAGAAGGAAGCCAAATTTAAAAAGAAGGCTTTCAAATGTTTTTACTGTCAAAAATTTTGACACGTGAGAAAAGATTGTGAGTTGTTAAAATCAAAAGATACCGATACAACTCAGGAACAAGCATTCATGACGCTGAAAAGCGGTGTTACAGAAGACCGTTGGCTCATAGACTCAGGAGCGTCTCATCATATATGTTCCAAGCTAGAATGGTTTTCGACATATTCACCTTTTAAGGAACCTAAACTTCTCAAGTTAGGTGATGGAACATTTATGCAATCTAATGGTGAAGGAACTATTAAGGTAGAAATGCTTGTTAATAGTAAATGGAAACCTGGATATCTTAGTAGTGTTTGGTTTGTACCTAAAAGTGCTCAAAATGTCTTTTCATCAGGTGCTGCACTGAATCATAATTTGACAGAATATGCAACAAAAGATACTAGAGTTTTTAAGAACAAGAAAGGTGAAACTGTAGCTGTTGGCTTAAGAAGAAATAGTAGTGTTTATCATCTTTTAATGCGAGTGATTACTCCAACAAATTCTGCCTGTATTGTGGAAAGTAGCAATGGTATGCAATTATGGCATGAGCGTTTAGGGCATCAAAAGAAGAGGCATATACAGAAGTTTTTAAGAAATCGTGGGATTGACGTGTCTCTTGGTGAAGAATTTTGTGATGCTTGTGCATATGCGAAAATGCATCCACTCTGTTTGGGTAGCAGACAAGATAGACCATCAAAAGTTGGTGAATTGGTTCACGCGTATGTCTGCGGACCTATGGCGGAGCAGTCGCTTGGAAAAAGCAGATATTTTGTGGTGGTTAAAGATGAGTTTTCAAAACATAGAAGTGCATACTTCATAAAAGAGAAAACTGAAGTTAAAGATAAAATATCTCAGTTTATTGCCGAATCCAAAGCTAGAGGTCACACCACTACAGAACTTTTGACTGATTGTGGTAAAGAGTTCAATAATTCTGCCATATTTCGAATTACATGAAGAGCGGGCATATCTCATCATAACTCCATGGATTATGCATTTGGACAGAATGATTCAGCTGAGAGCGAAAATCGTATCTTAGTCGAAGCAGCAACATTGCTTCACGCCAAAGAGCTCCCTGAGCGGTTATGGGCAGAAGCAGTTAATGCAGCTGCTTACATTATTAACCGAACTGGCCCGACCTCCGTTGAAAATAATGTTGGGCACAAACCCATTATATTTTTATTAGTTCTCAGTACACTTGTAATGTGAAAGTATTTTAAACTAGTAATGTAATGTTTTCATTGAGGTTTACCTGTTTCCTTTGTGTGAACGGCTTTAAAGTCTCAGGCCATTCTTCAGGCACACGGTTTTTTCAAAATCCTCGCGCCATAATAGCAATGGCGAGCGAGAACGATGTCAACAATTGCAATGTGTTCGATCCGGTGTTGCCAAACCGGAAGAAAGTTTCTAGGAATACACGACCACATGGAGGAAAGACCAGTTTCATCAACTATGCAAATGAAGTGAAAGTTGAAGTGTTTGATTATGACGTCACTAAGATCGGACGGGTATAAAAGCACGATGCACGAACTCTCTCACGCTCTCTTCTGCTAGGTCGACCCGACACGTGTAGCATCTGCCAACTACTTGGGCGTTTGCTCGCCGAGAGCTCGCCGTTCGGCTTGAACAGCCCGATGTTGTAGTGATAGGCATTCTTATTTTTTGCCATGTGGCCGACCCATTGATGTTGGAATTATTTTTGAATGATCGTATTCCTGGCAGGTCGTGTATTTCAGCTTACAACTGGCATGTTAAGAAATTAGAATGTTGGCGATAGATGCTTGTAAATAGTTATTTTAGAAAAGTTTTTTAATTGTTTTTTCAAAGGTAATTTGGTCTTTAAAATTTGTTGACCTCACTTACATCTACTTTTAAAAATTGTTTGTCTTCAACTACCCAAGATGTCATTTGTTCAGTGACTATCAACTACCTGAGTTTGTTTGGAAGAATTCACTGAGTTTTCACTTTGTTTTCATGGAAGAATTCAAGTATTTTCTTCATTTAATCCCGATTCAAATGTGAAGGTGTGACATTGGACTCTTGAAAAAAAAAAATCTATCTTCATGTATATTGAGAAAAATTGTTGGACGACTGACTGAAAGTAATGTGCTGTGATCAACATATTTTTTTAAAACCAAATCATTGTCCGTTTGTAAACCACCATCGGAATCCATGTGGTAATGTATGTTTTTGTCCAAAATATTTAATAATAGTTTGTAAATAAATCCAATTTTTTCATAAAAATGTTTCCTGTATATCTCCTGCTGACACAACCTCTAAAAGCTCATGTTGGATATTAATTAAACTTAGAATTTTTGAATTTAAAAGTAAAATTAATTTTTAAGACCAACATATTGGTAGCAGAGCGTGGTTACAAGTGTCAGTATTTTTGGAGAATCAGGTAAACAAATTGAAAAATTATGGATAGGGACTATAGAAATATAGTTAAACTTAATTCCCGCAATTGGGCGACCTGGTCCAAAAATATGAAGATGGTTTTGATTGAGCGCGATTTGTGGGAAATAACCCAAACAAAATTGATTGAAGGCGCTACTCCAGAGGTCAGAAAACGTAGGGGCCAAGCCGTGGCAATAGTCTATCTGAATATTGAAGAGGACTTAAAAAGATTGATAGATGACCTGGATGACCCATATGAAGTTTGGAGTGCATTAAAATTAAATTTCGAACCTCCATCTTTGGCCAGGGTTGCCGGGTTGTGGGAAGAGTTTTTTTCATGCAGGATTTCCGATGGTGAAACCATAGGCATATATGCCGCCCGCCTGAAGAACATCCTGAGACAATTGACCGATAACGGTTATAATATGGACGAAAAATTAAAATCGTTCCAATTAATTAGAAATTTACCGCAAAATTTTAAGGGAATTGTTCATGGGATATATAGGTGGGAGGAAAGTAAATTTAATTTTCAAAATGTATTAACAGAACTTTTGGCAGAAGAGGGAAGAATAAAATATATGGGGGATGAATTTTCAGGAGCCAGTAATTCTAGGCTCGATGCTTTTACCGCGAAAAGTAAGCCTTTCACAGAAAGGAGAGCAGGTAAAAGTCGCATTTGTTTTTCCTGTGGGAAAAAGGGTCATATTGCCGCTCAGTGTTGGAGCAAAAATAAAACTAAGAATAAAGTGGGGAATCAAAATTTTGAAAAATCTAATAGAAATCCTCAAGCGGGTATGTTTTGTACAGTTTCAAACATCCCGGAAGTACAAGCCAACAGTACAGACGTAAACCAAACGAATTCCGACTGGATATTAGACACGGGGGCAACTGCCCATTTTTCAAAAGACCGTAGTCTGTTTACAGAGTTTAAACCCGTCGCGAATACTCAAATGGAAGTTGCCGTTGGTAACGTACTTAGCAAAGTTGAGGGAATAGGAAAAATTATTTTTCAAGTTTTGTCGGACGGTCAAGTTGTGACCATAACTTTGAACAACGTATATTACGCTCCAACACTGAGGCGCAATTTATTGTCAGGTTCATGTATTGACAATTATGGTTTTGTATTAAAATGGTATCCGAGTAGGATATGTGTTTTTAATAAGGAAAAAGTTAAATTGTTTACTGCCCAATTATCAAATAAATTGTATTATGTAAAACCTTTCAAATATCTAAATGTTCAAAGTAATCATGTTTATACACAAGTTAATTCTGTGGATGTGAAAAACAGCAATTTGAACCTGGGATTGTGGCACGAGCGATTTTGCCATTTAAATGTTGATTCAATTATAGAAACAAGTAAATTGAATTGTGTTCACGGACTTGAATTTAAGGACAGGCAAAGGCCTGATTGTGAACCTTGTATTTTGGCTAAAAAGAGAAGTTGCTCGTACAAGCCCATCCCAGGGGTAAGGTCAAAAGCCCCATTGCAATTGATCCACATGGATTTAGCTGGGCCACTCCCCCATGAGTCATTAGGCAGCAAGAAATACATTTATACTCTGATTGACGATTTTTCTAGGAAGTCAACGGTGTATTTTTTAAGGTCCAAAGACGAGGCCTTCCAATTTTTTTTAAGGTTTCAACGGAGAGTTGAACGATTTTTAAATCGAAAAATTTTGGCAGTTCGTTCAGATAATGGGGGGGAGTTCAAAAATTCAACATTTGAAAGTCACCTTTCCAAAGAAGGGATAAAAATTGAGAGAACCAACGCATATTCACCGCAACAGAACGGTGTTGCGGAAAGGTTCAATTTGACCCTAATGAATGGCGTAAGAGCCATGCTTAAAGACTCAAATTTACCCGAGGAGTTTTGGGCGGAAGCCGCATTATGTTTCAACTATGTGAGAAACCGCACAGTCCTAAAAGACAGGGGAAAAACCGCATTTGAGTTATTCGGCGGAAAGAAACCCTCGGTTAAACATTTAAGAAAGTTTGGGTGTGTTGCTTACATGAAAATCCCCAAACAAAAGTTGAGAAAGTTGGACATGCGGGCCAAAAAGGGCATAATGGTTGGATATGCAATTCAAACCAAGGGCTGTAGAATCTGGGACCCAGAGGAAAGGAAAGTGACTGAAACAATAAATGTTGATTTTAAAGAGAATTTAAAATGGGGGGAAGAAAATTTTTTAAAAGTAAATAAAGAGGAAAATTATTCTTTCATAAAACCCCTAAGTGAAATAGAGCAAGAAAAGAAAGATGAGCAAGTAATTCCGTCAACCCCGTGCAATGAAATAAAATGGGTGAGGGACGCAGTGAAAAGGAAAACTGGAGACCGTGTAGATATTTACTATTCTATTATGGGCCAAAAAGTAAAGCTCAGGTCAAATCAGGATGCCCGAAAATACTGCAATGCCAATAATATAATTTTTGACCCAAAAATTTTTGATTTCAGCACTAAAAATGAAAAAAAGGGGGAAGTTTCAAAATTACAGGAAAAGGACGGAAGTCCAGATGAAATAGAACCGGAGGCAAACCTAATAGAAATTGAAATTCCTCGCTCATATAAGGGATGTCTAAGAACCCCAGAGGTAGAAAGTTGGAAACAAGCAATGGCAGATGAGATCGGCGTAATTCAGGAAAGGGGGGTTTGGGAATTGGTCCCACCACCTAAAAAGAAGCCAGTTTTGAGCAGCCGATGGGTTTACGATATCAAAAGAAATGATAAAAACCAAATCGTAAGGTATAAGGCCAGACTTGTAGCCATGGGGAATCGACAAATAGAAGGGGAATCATATTCAGAAGTATTTAGTCCGGTTGTTAATTTTATGCTCATACGTACATTTTTTGCAATCTTTATTAGCTTTTTAAAATGGCAGCATTTTCAGTTAGATATAAAAAACGCGTACCTATATGCTGACCTGGAGGAAGAAATTTACATGAAACAGCCGCAAGGCTTTATCAATTTAGAAAAATCAGATCACATATGCAGACTGAGAAAATCACTTTACGGATTACACCAATCTGGGAGGAACTGGTACCTTGAAATAGATGAAGTTCTCCATAAATTAGAATTTTTAAAGTTAAATTGTTGTAATTGTATTTATACTAGAAATAGTGAAGTGTTTTTACTCATTTACGTTGATGATATCTTGATTTTTGGTAAAAATGATAATGTAATTAAAAATGTTGTAAATGATCTAGGGAAATACTATGATATAAAAGAATTAGGCAGGACGCGAAAGCTTTTGGGGGTTGAATTTGTAGAAGAAGGGGGGAATATTTTTATTCATCAAAATACTTATATCAAAAAGGTTTGTGAAATGTTCGAGCATTACGTATACCCGTATTCGACGCTTCCGATTGCAAAATGTGTGATCTTGTCCAAAGAGGATTGTCCGCAAAATGAGGATGAAGTCAGGGAAATGAATAGTATTCCTTTCAGAAATTTGCTCGGTTGCTTGTCGTATGTTGCCGGAAAAACAAGGCCGGACATTTCCTATACTGTTAACCTTCTATCGCAATTTCAGGCCAACCCAGGTAAAAAGCACTGGATTTGTCTACTAAGACTTTTGGGGTATTTAAAATATACCTGTTTTTATAAACTAAATATCAGTGCAATTGACAAGATTATCATAAATGGGTTTGCTGACTCAGATTACGCAGCAAATAGGGACGATAGAATTTCAATGGGGGGTTTAATAGTTTTTTTAGACAAGGTTCCCGTTATTTGGCGTACTTTCAAGCATAAGTGTGTGGCTCTATCCACCATGGAGGCTGAGTACATCTCTTTAGCCGATGCTGCAAAAGAGGTTGTATGGCTCAAAAGAATTCTTGAAGAGATTGCCAATTTAAAAATAACAGGGTATCAGTTTGAAGACAGTTTACTTCATTGCGATAACATCGCTGCTATTAAATTTTCAAATGCTCCTATCGAAAATTCAAGAACTAAACACATAGGTGTTCGTTTCCATTTTTTAAGAAATCTTGTCGAACAAAAATCTTTCAAGTTAAAATATGTCAAAACTGAAGAAAATCCTGCCGATATTTTTACAAAACCAATGACGCGCCATAGCTTAGATAATATGTGTAATATAGTTTTTGGCAAATTTGACAAAAGAAAAATGAAGTTGTGATTAATTTAATTTTCAAAATTATTTTTTTAAAATGTTCACGATGTTTTTCAAGTTTTTCAATGTATTTTTCAAATGTGTGTTTTTTCAATGTCATTTTGTAGTTCTATACAGTGTACTGAGAAGGGGGGAATTTGTTGGGCACAAACCCATTATATTTTTATTAGTTCTCAGTACACTTGTAATGTGAAAGTATTTTAAACTAGTAATGTAATGTTTTCATTGAGGTTTACCTGTTTCCTTTGTGTGAACGGCTTTAAAGTCTCAGGCCATTCTTCAGGCACACGGTTTTTTCAAAATCCTCGCGCCATAATAGCAATGGCGAGCGAGAACGATGTCAACAATTGCAATGTGTTCGATCCGGTGTTGCCAAACCGGAAGAAAGTTTCTAGGAATACACGACCACATGGAGGAAAGACCAGTTTCATCAACTATGCAAATGAAGTGAAAGTTGAAGTGTTTGATTATGACGTCACTAAGATCGGACGGGTATAAAAGCACGATGCACGAACTCTCTCACGCTCTCTTCTGCTAGGTCGACCCGACACGTGTAGCATCTGCCAACTACTTGGGCGTTTGCTCGCCGAGAGCTCGCCGTTCGGCTTGAACAGCCCGATGTTGTAGTGATAGGCATTCTTATTTTTTGCCATGTGGCCGACCCATTGATGTTGGAATTATTTTTGAATGATCGTATTCCTGGCAGGTCGTGTATTTCAGCTTACAACTGGCATGTTAAGAAATTAGAATGTTGGCGATAGATGCTTGTAAATAGTTATTTTAGAAAAGTTTTTTAATTGTTTTTTCAAAGGTAATTTGGTCTTTAAAATTTGTTGACCTCACTTACATCTACTTTTAAAAATTGTTTGTCTTCAACTACCCAAGATGTCATTTGTTCAGTGACTATCAACTACCTGAGTTTGTTTGGAAGAATTCACTGAGTTTTCACTTTGTTTTCATGGAAGAATTCAAGTATTTTCTTCATTTAATCCCGATTCAAATGTGAAGGTGTGACATTGGACTCTTGAAAAAAAAAATCTATCTTCATGTATATTGAGAAAAATTGTTGGACGACTGACTGAAAGTAATGTGCTGTGATCAACATATTTTTTTAAAACCAAATCATTGTCCGTTTGTAAACCACCATCGGAATCCATGTGGTAATGTATGTTTTTGTCCAAAATATTTAATAATAGTTTGTAAATAAATCCAATTTTTTCATAAAAATGTTTCCTGTATATCTCCTGCTGACACAACCTCTAAAAGCTCATGTTGGATATTAATTAAACTTAGAATTTTTGAATTTAAAAGTAAAATTAATTTTTAAGACCAACAAATAAATCACCTTACGAACTGTGGTATGACAAAGAGTCTGACATTGATCATCTGAAGGTGTTTGGGGCAGAATGTTTTGCTCACCTACCACAACGTGATAAAAAAGCTCTAAAAGGACACCTAGTTGGATATTCTAGAGATAAAGACGGGTACAGAATTTGGATACCAGAGACTGATAAAATTGTTCTCTCAAGAGATGTTATTTTCAAAAATGAATTATCAGTAAAGATGAATTTCCAAAAATCTGTTTCTGAAAATTCGCCAAAGCAGTCTTCTAGAGAAGCAATATGTACTGGTGTAGGGGAAGTCCAAAGTAAAGAAATGTCAAGTACTGATATAGGGGAAGTCCAATGTGAAGAAATATCAGGTAATGACATAGAGGAAGTTGAAAGTGATGAAGATATTTCTAATAGACCAACAAAGATGAAGTTGCGTGATAGAGCAAAATTGAAACCGCCAAGTTATTTGACTGACTTTTTGTTGGTGTCAGAGTTTGTAGAGCCAAATAGTTACCAAGACGATGTAAAAACCTCTGGTTCTCATCAGTGGAAATTAGCTACGAGAGATGAGATGAGCTCTTTGAAAAGGGATCAGACATGGGATTTGTCCAATGTACCAAAGGAGATACAAGCAATTGGAAGTCACTGTGTGCGCAAGTTTAAGCAAAGTGTTAATGGACACACGAAGCAGTTCAAAGCGCGCCTTTACGCCAAGAGACATGCCAAGAAGATATTGGGCATTGTTGAAACTCAAAAGCTAAACATCGCCAAATGTATTTTTCAGAGTCGGCTTCTGTTTATGAAGTTGCCTGCTGTAGAAAAGATATGCAAAAGCCTAGCATGTCTGAGTCTAATATAGTTTGCTCTCCTACAGAAAGAGGAATACTTTCTCATGATTCATCGCCAAATCTAAAAGACTGTATCCCATATTGTGAAGCTGTTGGCAACATTCTGTTCTTGGCGATGGTAACAAGACCAGATACAACATATGCTGTGGGGTTATGTTCACAGGTTTTAGATAAACCACAAGTGGTTTATTGGAACGTTATTCAAAGAATATTGAGATATCCTAAGTTTATAACAGCCTTTGACATTATGTATGAGCGCTGTGCCGAGCATATTGCGACTTAGATTATGCTGGTGATCCTATCATCGGAGAATCCACATCTGGAATGATATTTACATTCAGCGGAGGTGTAGTAGCATGGATAAGTCAGTTCCAAAAATGTATTTCTTTGTCACAACGAAGGCTGAATTTGTGGCCACTAGTCAAGGTGAGAAAGAAATTGTGTGACTTCAAAGTTTACTTAAAGCGTTACGCTGCTATTCTTCAACGCGTTTGCTTCGAGTTGTCTGTCAAAAAGCTTTTCGCCTAAAAGAAAACGCCGAGTTCTATAATCGAACTTAACATAAAGTACAAGTTTGTACAGAACTGTGCCAAACATCCAAGCCTGATGTTCAGTATTGTTCGCAGGAGAACCAAGTGGCATCTAGTGACAGATGCCTGTATAAGGACAGATATTGCAAGTTAAGAGTATTGATTGGAATGCGTGTTTTAATTTAGGGGAAGTGTTGAATAAAATTAAAAACACGAGCTTATCTTAACTTTATCTGTTAACTGTGCACGTCTCTCGTGTAAGTTGTGTTCTCAGTAGTTTAAATGTTGCTTCTTTATTAAATGTGTTGTCGTTATTCTGGTGACTCATTTTCTTGCTTATTTAATATAATCTAAGGTACTAAGCCAAATGTGTTATTAGTTGAGATTTAAAGTATACAAAGATAAATTTTTTTTATATTTCTAAACACATGAAAATAACCAAATTACGCATTTTTAAAAATAAATTATACTATTTGCTGTTATTTTTCTATTCATAAAAGAAATTTAAAGGGTAGAGTAGTCAGAAATTTAAATTTGCTGCTTTTAAAGATGATGTACACTTTTATTTAATGATATGGAATACATGAAATTTCTTTCTTACTTTAAAAATATTGTTTCATGACATTAACATACCATATGTTTCCCACGTTAATAACAGAAAAATTCTTCGACTGTTATTGCTTATCCACATTAAAATGCCTTTTTCACAATTTCATTTAAATGTTTATGCATTAAAACACATACATTCAGCATGCATAAGATTATTTTTAAGATAAAGAGAACTTTTTGAAATGAATTAGAATTGAAGAAAAAAAGCAGAGTATAAAACTTTTACCGCCATATAACTGAGGGTTGTGGAATGTTAATTTTTTATACTTCTTTTTGGGACTTTTAAAAACAAAATATTACTGTAAGAAATGCAGAAAAAAGATGACAAGTAAGTGATATTAGCGTTTTAGTAAGAGCAATATTTTATTCATTCCATTTTAAAATTCTGCTGACAAATGAAAAAAAAAAAATAAGTAATAAGAAAATAGTACTACCCAAAGTTTTTCATACCTTTAGTTAGACTTTCAATGTAACCTACAGCTGATACATCCCATGCTTCAACAGGCCTATATAACAGGGAAAAAAAATATATGAGGTGCCTGAAAAAAATCTTTTAAACACTATGTTTGATATTTAAGCAGCATGTAAAAATGGGTTTAAGCACCTATGACTTGCATAATAAATTAAAAATTAATTTCAAAAGTACAAAAAAAATAGCATGATGAAAAATTTTTTAAAAATTTTTTATTAGGTGGAGCACATAGTATCCCTAAGAGTGAATTTGCACTGAATATAAACTCAGTAAGCATTTCAATAATGCTAGTTTTGTGATGTTACATATCTTTATAGTGACATCTCATGAAACTACCTTTATCCAAAAGTATGTTGTTCTGTGGTAAACTATGTCAAGAAAGCTTTACAAAAATTAATATTTTTACTGCTGAAATACAAAGTGAAGTAGAAGTCAGATACCTGCAGAGCCTTTCATAGTAAATGAATGCCAAACCTGTTGATTTTGAATACATGCACAATCAGCACAAAAAAATTATTATTGCTAATACCTTATGGTTAATGTTATTTTAATTTCCTTTTGCATGTAATTTTACAAAAGAGAGAGACCTGATTTTTTTCCTTTATTAGTGACAAATTTAACGAAGCAAAAAACATATGCCTAAAACAAAAATCCGATTGGATAACTTTGCCAACAAGTAGAAAATCCAATCAGTATATTTTGAACAGGATGGAAGATTGAAAATAGTTTGGTAAAAATTATTAAATATCCCCCCCCCCCCCCTCCCTTACATCTTGTGCACTTGGCAAAGATATTTACTAAATTACATATACAGAAAATTTAATTATTACGCATAATATAAGCCTGATATATTATGCTGATATATTAGTGACACCATATTAATCGATAAGTTAATTTTACAGCATTTTACATAGCAATGCCACAAAATTCGACAATTGCAGAGAAAGTGATTTTTTTTCTCAAATTTGAACATTTTTTAATCCCTCCCCCCAATTTTGTATTGGGGTATATAGTAGGAGAACTTTTAAACTGAACTTGTCCAAATTTTTAAAATCAAGTGTTTAAGTTTTAATTAACAACCAATACAAAATAAATAAATAAATGAAAAATAATAAATAAATCCAATCTATTTAGTATATGGGCCTTTAAATGTTTCTTTTTCTTTTCTTTATACCTCTTATGTTATTGACTTTTAATAATAATATTCTTGTTTGGCAACATAACACGTTAAATATTCATAGCTCGTGAGCGTGTCCTATTATCAAATAAATTGTTAGTTTTAATTTAATTACAATGTTACTTGGAAGTAATGTATGCCTATTATCGTATGAATAAAATGTAATTTCAAATGCATATTAAATGGCGCAGTTGGTCGCTGATGAACTCTACATTGAATAAAATATTCGGTTTACTATTTCTTCAAAAAAAAAAAAAAAAAGTCATTGCAAAGTAACAAGGCAAAAGAATTGCAAGAATCATTGAAACAAAATATGACTAGTCCTAGTCAATCCAAATTAATGGAGCTACTAGGACAGTTAAGTTTGGCAGGACATCCACAGTTAGAAAAATACATTGATGGAGAAGATGTGGAAGATTTCCTTGATAAATTTGAAAATATCGTAGAAATGTATAAATTCAATAATACAAAGAAGGTCGCCAATTTGGTAACGTTACTTCCTGCCAATACATTTACATTGCTTAAAAATTTGCTGTATCCTGCTATATTTTAAAATAGTAGTTTTGAAATCATAAAGTCGCTTCTTGTTAGGCATTTAAAGCCTAAACCTCTAGTTATTCCACGTCGCCGTACATTCTTAAATCGACGCCAAGGAGAAAATGAGAATATTTCAAGTTACATTTCAGCTTTGAGAAAACTTGCTATTCCGTGTAAATATCCGGAAAGTTATCTCAAGATGATGCTACGAGATGTTTTTGTGAGCGGCTTCACAAGCAAGGTAATGCTTGATCAAATGTTTGAAGAAGTCTATCCAGATTTAGATAAGGTACTACAGCTTGCTTCAGGCATTGAACAGGCTCAATTAAGTTCGCAACAAATCTTACATATAGGATCTACGTCTAGCAATGTTAGCATGATTTGAGGTGACAAAGAGAAAGAGTGCTATAAACAAAAACCAGCCAATAATTTCGCAAAAGTAAGTTGCTATCGTTGTGCTGAAGCAAATCACAAGGCTAATGCATGTAAAAAAAGAAATTTATTTTGTAAAAAATGTGGAGTAAAAAATCGACACTGGAAGTGCTAAATCCATACTAAATGATGCTACATTTAGCCTGTTTTCAAACAAACCATTAGAAAGCATAGACATTAAATTCAAAACATATGACAAGTGCATTCTAATTCCATTAGGTGTAGTAAACATCACACTCTTGCATGAGAATAAAAAGAAGAATCTGCCTTTATACATTGTGGAAAAGAATTTATCTCCATTACTTGGACGGGACTGGATTCGTCAACTCTCAATCAACTGAGGTGTTAAACAAGTATGTTCTTCAGCAAACATTCCATCAGTCAAAGAGCGCATTTTAAACTTAGTAGACGAGTTCAAAGAAATTTTCTCTGAAAGTACTGGTAAGGCATTGAATTACATAGCTAATATCAAACTTAAAGACTCGACTCCTGTGTTTCGAAAACATCGTCCAGTTCCTTTTGCATTACAACTGCTTGTCAAAAAGGAGTTACAAAGAATCGAAAATGAAGGTATTTGAGAGAAAAATCCATTATTCTGAATATGCAACTCCAGTAGTTCTAGTTATGAAACCAGATGGAACTTTAAGAATATGCGCTGATTATTCCCAGACAATAAATCTAGATACAAATACCACACTATCCATTCCAAGAATCGGAGATTTATTTGCAAAATTGTCAAAAGAAATTTTTTTTCGTGAAATTAGACATCCGCACTGCATATCTCAGTCTTTCTGTTGATGAAGAAAGTCTAAAATTCTAACATTAAACACACACAAAGAACTATATCGACCAAAAAGGCTAATGTTTGGCGTTAATGCTGCACCCGCAATTTGGCAAAAGTACATTGAAACTGTACTAAAAACTGTTTTGGAAGAAGGTGTTTGTGTTGATTTTGATGACATACTATTGGCTTCCCAAAATGAAAGGCAACTAATAAAATGCAGTTTCATAAAAGAAGAAGTTACTTATTTAGGCATTACAATTTCTGCTGAGGGAATCAAGAAGACATGCATTAACAGAAAACTATACTATTTAAAGGATATAATGAGAGCTTCAAGAAAATAAAAGCTGAAATTGCTTCAGAATGAATCTTAATACATTATGATCCCGAAAAGTCCACAGCGTTAGCTGTCGAGGCGGGATCTGAAGGTTTAGGAACAGTTATCTCTCAAGTACAGCCTAACAGATCAGAACTTCTTATTGCATTTGCTTCTCGTACATTAAGCCCTAGTGAACGTAATTACAGTCAAATTGGTAAAGAAGCATTGGCAATAAAATGGGGGATTGAAGAACTCCATTTTTATTTTATTGGACGCAGGTTTACTCTGTGACCATCAGTGACCATCAGCCTTTAATATACATATTTGGCAGAAAAAGCAAATTGCCTGGTCTATCTGCTACGTGTGTCTTACATTATGCACTATTTTTGCAAAATTTTCAGTTTGATATACGCTACAGGAAAACTGAGGATAATGGGAATGCCGATTGTCTCTCAAGACTACCCATTGATCCCGAAGAACTGTTTGAATCAGATATGGTTGACTTATTCCACTTGGAACATTTATCCAAACCACCTCTCAATTCTAAAGAAATGGCAGCAGCTACAGAACAAGACTATGAATTGAAGCCAATACTGGAAAAATTACCTCAAGGCATGACTTTATATATAGGTCCCAGAGATCAGTTTTTCTCTACAAAGTGGATGCATTATGAATGGACTAAGAATTTATGTTCCAAAAAAATTTGGGAATGCTATGTTAGAACAGTTACACGTGGGACACTTGGGCATTGTTAAGATAAAAGCATTAACAAGATCATGCATTTATTGGTCTAATATTGACAGAGATATAGAACATATGTGTCGGAACTGCCAGGATTGTACTCAGTACAAAGGTTCCCCTCCAAATTGCAGTACTCACTATTGAGAATATCCTTCCAAAACCATGGGAAAGAATTCATCTAGACTTTGCTATATATGGAGGAAAAACGTACTTTTTAATAATAGATGCACATTCTAAATGACCGTTAATTTTTACTGTACAAAACATGAATTCTGGAACTGTAATAAGTATTTTGAACTCATTATTTACAAGATATGGATTTCCCATGACCATTGTCTCCGACAATCAGAGTACCTTTGTCTGTCAACAATTTGTTGACAGACAAAGAGAGCCCTCCAAAGAGATTTTAGTTTTAAGGGAAAAGGAATTTTTATGTTATTGACTTTTAATAATAATATTCTTGTTTCGCAACCTAACACGTTAAATATTTATAACTGGTGAGCGTGTTCCATTATGAAATAAATTGTTAGTTTTAATTTAATTATGATGTTAGTTGGAAGTAATGTATGCTTCTTATCGTACAAATACAATGCGATTTCAAATACATATTATTACTGAATAAAAACTTTCTTTCTCATTGCTTACTTACCCAGATGAAAATGAGAGATCAAGAGGATTTATTATTAAGCTTATAGGCTCTAAACCAATTAGCTTGAATTCAACAGCCTGAAAAGGATGTGCTAAAAAATCTTTCTGTATTCCATACAGGCTGAAAAGAAAATTACATAAAAATATTTTGCATGATAATCAGAAAAATTCATTAAAAAATTCCGATACAAAACTTATATAGAAGTAACCACAATGAGATCATACACACATCAGCAGTCATAAGATTTGGTTCAAAAAAGATTTTAGAGGATTTTTTTTCACTTTTAGAGCACATTTAATATTTAGAGCTCTTACACCTTTCACATGCAATAATTATACCTTTAAGTACAGTAAAATCCAGAAGAAAAGCTACACATACAAGGAAAGCGGCCCAGAAAAAATTAAAATGCACAGATAAGCTGTGGTGAAGAACTTTGCATTACTGTGAGCCATGGTGTATTTTAAAGGCTTGCTTGTGTCATTCAAATTTATGTTTTACACTTATAAAAGTACATTATTGAAAATTAAAATATTACTGCAGTTATATTGATTTTAAAAAAATCATGAATTGGAAACCATCAAAGTTATTGCTATTAGTCTGGAGATTGCATAACTTGAAATGTATCGCAAAGAAAAAACTCAAATTTTAAAGTTTTAAAAATGTTTATTATCCTTCTTTAATAATGAAATAAATTCTAGCCAAAAATGATCTATTTAACGAATTAAAAGAAAAAAACGCATAGTGGAGACCGAGCTGCAGAAACTAAGAAGTTGCACAAAGATGAGGTGGCAAAGCGGTGAATTCCACCGACCAGTTATTCCCACACCACAAAAGCAGTCCTTGCTAACTTCACAACCCTCCAAATGATACTCTTCTAGCATAGACGTATCACGGAGGGCCAGGTTCAGACAGCAAAGTTAGTTAGGCTGGGCTGACACCTAGCAAACCTATCTTAGAGAGGTAATGAGCATTTGTCGGACTTCACCCCCCCTTGCCTGGAGAAGGCAACCCTAAGGCCACATGCTAACAGGGAAAGAGAGTGGAGTAGAAAAGTCCTTGCTAACTTCTAAACACTCGCTTTGCAATCCTCAAACAGCATGAATTTATGCAATGATGCAGTGTTTACTCCAATAACACAAGCACAGGTGTGTTCGTTGCCGGAGCAATGGCAAGAACTTTAAATAATTTATTCTCATCTTCATCTTCTCGGTGTTAATGCGATTCACAGGAAACATCATCATCGTTGCCTTTGTTATGATTTTTATGCTTTATTTCTGCAGATAATTTCCAAATGACAATATGAAACCAATGCTCCAAATACTGTACTGCAAAGTATGGTTACAGGAATTCCGGAGGGCATGTGCCATCCAAGGTCATTGAGACCGGTTTGGAGACTTCCCAGCGCCAGGAAACATAGTCTAATGTCAATGTTTTTTTTTTTTTTGGTCGTATATCCAACATTGACAGAAACGCTGCACTGACGAAATTTTAACTTTTATACACATAACTGCTGCAGCCTTACTTCCAGAAATTACGGCAATAAAATATAAATTATAGGGACCCAAAACATCAGTTAAGAATAAATAAGTAAATTATTTCCTAAAAGAAAAAAACACAATCAAATTTACTGTCATATCACCTAGCCAACACAGGGAAACAAACATAAACGTACTTTGCCCCACTATTGATTTGGTGAAGCATTAATTTTGATAATTGCAATTAATGTGGATGTTCATTTCCCCGATTGCAAATTTTGTGAATTACAGTCAAACCTGTTTATCTCGAACCTGTCTGTCTCAAAAACCTCCCCATCTCGAAAATTTTATATTTTCCCTGCATTTATACCCTAAATTCAATGCATTTTCCATGTTTATCTCAAAATCCCCCCTCCCCCCAAACCTCTATATCTTGAATTCTGGTTTGCTGACATTTTCAATTTCGAAGCTGAGTGACATTTCAGAAGCAAACAAAAATGATGCGGAAATCGTAAAGAACGTTAAAGGTAATTCGGAAGAAAAACAGGAGGTCGAGGAAAATAAAGATGTCGCGAAAGTCACTGTAAAAAGAAGCAGAAGGCCATTCAAACATTAACAACTTTTCTTGAATTTCAGGAAAATTTCAGTCAAGGTGAAGTTATAGCGATCGCTACTCTCAAAAGTATAATAGAGTCCAAAACAACCGGACAACAAAAAACGCTGCAAGACTATTTTTCTTGTACTTGTTAAAGAAAATAGCAGTACTTGTCTTGCTTTTTGAAAGACTTGCGGAAAGGTATGCTGAATACTATTTCTTTATTGTTGATGTTATTGATAAGAGTGTAAAATTCGTTAAAAAAAAGGTAGTATAATGATATAGTAAAATGCTTAATAAAACTAATACAGAAGATTTTTAATCTACAACATATAGTCTTTGTTTCAATTGCCAATTTTAATAGTTTTATCAAAACCTCTTTATCTCAATTTTTTTCCCTTCCCGTGAAATTCGAGATCGACAGGTTCAACTGCATCATTTTGATATCCAAAATAGTCTTAATATACTCTTGCAAAATATAATAATTTAAACGAAAAACATAAAATTTTCAACAAAAACCAAAGTCTTATTATAAACCAAAATTTAAAAGCTGGGATAACAAAAAAAGAAAAGACTTGAAGCAATGTTAAGTAAAATGTTATAACATCCCATTTTTTCCCACATTATTAGAGATTCAAGCATTCATTTTTCTCCTTTGCTGACAGTTAAAGTAACACTTTTCATCACAGTTATAAGCTAGTTTCAAAAAATTTTCCCCCTCTTTGATACAATGAAAACAATTAAAAGTACTGTATTAGGAAATTATTGAGATCATAAAAAGAAAATGTTTTTTGTAAAAATTGTAATTGGAACCAAAAAAAAACATACATCTTAATGTTGCATCTAATGTTTACTCCCTTTCACCAAAAATTACATTATTTAAAAAGCTTTGAAATAGAGATATTGAATTAAAAGTAAGGCATCACTCACTTATCCTTTGCAACTTCACATTCTCGTCCATAGTCTAATAAATACAATCTGTAAATTAAAATTTATAGAATTATCTATCACATAAAATTTGTAATAAGTAAAAAATCACTTTCTTACAATAAGAGAATTTCAAATTTTTCAACTTTAATAAGTCCTCCCCCTTTAAAGAAAAGTTTCACATTAACTACAGAAGAAATAAAGAAAAAAATTCAAACATAATGATAACAACTTAATCTTAAATGATGAAAATTTCAAACCATACCTGATTCACAATGCCTAGATTAGCAACATGACTTATCACCAAAGCCTTTGTAGCAGATTTACCCTCAAAAATGCCTTTCCCTCCAGCCCTGTGTCCCAATAAAGAGAAAAAAAATAAGGAAAGAAAAACCCTTGGACAGAATGGCAGGGTATATTGAAACTTTTTGATTGCCGAGTTCAAGTAGCTTTTAATATACTTCTTTCTAATGTAGGAGTACTTGCCTTATCATCATTCACCCTTTTCAAAGCCACAGAAATTTCTGGTGATTTGTAAAGGTTGCCTGATAAGCGACCAGAATTAACCCTAATATGAGAGAATTCTCCTAATTTTGAACCATCTCCCAGATGAGAGACTGTCATCTAGGTTAGCACCCCCTCCCCCAGAGGGGAAAATCCTTCAAGGCTACAATGCCCTCCAATTTCAAAATTGGAGGCATGAAGGATTTATGTGCACCAGCACCCTTCAGCGTACATAGTTCCTAAAGCAACCAGTCACGAGAGGTGTTCACCCTCCCAAACACCGACCACAGCTAATGCTGCTTCACTTTTGCTGTCCTGTGGGAAAGGAGATAAACCACCCAATACATTGTGGGACAAGCTTTTAATAGTGTGAAAAGTTGTTAATGACAGAGAATTTTACAATTTCATGACAGATATTGTAAAAAAGGTCTGTTTTGAAATAGTGACTTATAAATGCTCTTCTATTTGCAAATTAACAGTTGTTTATTGCTACATTATTTAAGCTCAACTATTTGATACACTGATACTCACAGCATTGAAAAGCAAAAGGAAAACATCGTAAGAGGGATTTTAAAATTTATTATATAAATTTGAGAAGCTAGCAGACCAAAATTTGGACCCTTCGCAAAATTTCAATCAATCAAGACAACTGGTCTTCACAAAGTTCCAGTCTATCCAAAACGGACTTCTCGCAAAATTCCAAGCTACCAAATTTCACTTTTTGCAGAAATATCTATTAAATAGGCGGTCCAAAAAAAAAAAAAAAAAACACTATATTTAAAGTTTGAATTTTCACAAAATTATTTGATTTTTCATAAGAATCTTATTAAAATTCCCAAAAACCAGACATTGTTAAAAAATGCTGGATCGACACCTGATAGTGTTTCTGCTAGGTGTTCTTCAAAGGGCGTTGTGCCCTGCCCCCATTTTTGAGAAACACTGATGCAGTGTCTGTTTTAGCACTGAAAAAATGAGCCCTGCCCTTTTTCTCCAGACAATCTAGATCACAATTTCCTGCTTCTTTTGTGCAGCAATGCAATATTTTCCTCTTTCTTGCCTCTCAGCAAGAGGATTCTTAGACCTCCTACTGTTCCTGGAAAAACTCCTACAAAAACTGCAAAAAGAAGGATTAAAGGGTACCTAGGGGATATTCCCCAGGGGAGTTAGGATAGGGATGTCTAGGTCCAATGGGGCTATTCAGTTGACAGTCCAGCAGGTAATCAGTCATGATGAATCATGCCATTGCATAGATGTAAAAGGATTCAGTGCCTGAATGTATGATTCAATTAATTGCTAGTTTCCTATAAAGCATTAAAAATTCATTTTTTTTAATGAATAAATAAAATATTTGGAAATAATTTTCCTCCTCCAAAATCACGGAGATATAAAAACATGTTTGCACTTTCAAGATCGAGACTTTTGAGATCGATTTTCCGGTAATTCACCTTTGAAAAACAATGGTGCACTTAACTTTAATAGTTTTAATCATTAAAAATATTAGCACAAGACATTCAACATTGTTTTCCTATGACGTATAATTTCTTCCCTCTCAGTTAAGTCGTTAACCTTATAATTCAATAAGTGATGTCAAATATAGTGACCACTAGCTCCACCAGAATTTTCTCCCCTGTGTGTAAGGAAGGGGGAGTTATTTAATGCATAGATATTACCATACTATAATTGGCTCAAAACAAAGGGTTCTAGGAAGGGAGTAAACTCCCCAAATCACTACCCACTTAGTACCATTATAATGGCATGAGATGTAAAAATAGGTGCCTTTTCACTCAGCAAAAAGCGCCCTCTTTTATAAATCTATCCTGCCCTTTTTTAAAAAAAGTGAGAACAATATTTCAAATTGAATATTCACCTACAATTTTACTGTCATATTTGTTATGTATGCAACTCAACTTATGGTCTCGTGCATGAATATACATAGAACGAATGAGACATAAATAGCCAGTTTTGGATTTTTACTCAATAAAGTTATGTTTTGATATAATAGCTGACTGTTCATTTAAGTGATTGAATTTACATACTGAATTGCTTGAATGATTAGAGCACATCAAAGCAAGGTATGACACGACAATGTCACATTAGTTGCCAATAAAATAAAAGGCAACGATATGCACACTATCAGTTCACACACAAAGCTCTGAAATAATGTAAACCGATATGTGTAGGTTAAAATGAGGATCCCAAGACAGACTATCATAAGAATATAAATTTCAACAAATAAATGAAATGACTGAAATAATACACAAGCATATTACCTGAAATGATGACCATCTGTTTTTAATAAAATTTTATTAACTCTGGCTCGATAGAATTTCTTCATTACTAAGGCAACTAAAACCTGAAAAGAAAAATTTTTTTAACTAATAAATCTTGAAAATATTGTATAATGTGAATACATAATTACGTAGGGATCTAACGAATAGTGGTTTGGCTGAATAGCCACATATTCGTCCATTTCTCCAGGGCCAAAGTTTAAAATTTTGGCCTAACACTGAATATTCAGTGGCTGAATAATGAAATTTCTCAAAATGCATTCTAGTTTAATACATTTAACCCTAATAACTTAACATACTCATGATATGTTCCAGGCTTTTTCCATTTCCTTTTTTCCTAATATTTGCACAACAAAGCAGTCTATAGTGCTCACCCTTTGTTAATAATTACAATACGCTATCCATCATAGTGAACATTTTTTCTAACAAGTAGGCAATGTTCATGAAAAAAAGCATATAATATTATTTTGTCAGAAGAACATCTTGATTCCCATTTATATAACAATGCATACTATTATAGTACATTAGTTAGTAGATTTCAAACCCCCAAAAAAGTGCGTAAAAATGAACTTGTTTGATTGAACATTTATTTCCAAATTATTCCTATTTATGATAATTATCAGGCATCGATCCAGCAGTTTTAACAGAGTCCTGTTTTTGTGAATTTTAAAAAGAGTTTTGTGCAAAATAAAATAATTTTATGAAAAAACAAAATTTAAAAATTTGGTGATAAATTTTTTTACTATTATTTGCCACTTATTTAATAAATAATTCTGTGATTTGGTAGCGTGCAATTTTGTGCAGACAAAATTGCACACTACTAAATCAAAGAATTATTTATTATTAAATCTTGAATATATTGTTTAATACGAATACATAATTACGTAGGGATATAACGGTCCATTTTGGTTGATTAGAATTTCGTGAAGGGCTTGTTTTGATTAATTGGAACTTTCTGAAGGGTGTGTTTTTGTTCTGATTAATTGGAATTTTGTGAAGGATTTCCTCTGTTAAACCCCTGTAACTGTGTTTTCTTGCAATAACTAATACAAATTAAAATGGTTAAAATCAACAGGTTTCTGACTGCACTGCTACAATATAAAAAATATTTGGCCAAATAGTTTATCAATATACGCTGACAGGGTGGCATAGTGGTAAGGCGCAGGCCTCGTACGCCCAAGTTCGCATCTTCAAACCAGGCCCAAGTTGGCGGATTTTCAAGATGCAGAAAATCATCTGCGCCCATGTTGTACGATTATACGGCACGTAAAGGATCTCTTGAGTACCTGTTTGGCATGGATACTCTCAGCTAAATTAAAATTCCTAGTGCTGTTTGCATCAACGAGAGCTCAGGTGCCATTTAGGTGGAAACGGAGTGCAAAAAAAATTGCGGCAATAGTACCCCCTCATTGTGGTGCCGCTGAAAGAGTTGGTACCAATCTCTGGGAACGCACTAGGTTTGCAGTGGTTGAGGACCAATACTGCAACCCATTAGAAAGGAAAAAAGTTTATCAATATTTGGCCAGGCAGAAGATGATCTCCCCTATAATTTGGCCAGACCCAAATACTCGCTACATTATGAAATTACTATTCGGCTAAGCTGAATATTCTGCCAAATTTCTGAATATTCATTACGTCTCTAATAATTAGTAAACATTATTTTCTAACTATGTGCATACTTGCAGTTATCTTTTATTTTCAAGGAAAAGAAATTTAATTAAAATAATTAAAATTATAACCACATTTTTTACACCCTGTTGAAAGTTGAGAGATGTGTGCTTGGAGACAGGCATATTACAAAGAAACACAAATCCAACAAGAATTATTTAAGCACATACAGTGTCCTTTAGAGGTAACTGATAAATGTCTGATTCTAAAGATCCATAATATTTCTGCATAGCTTCTTCTGCCTCCAAGAAGTTTTTTGCTTCTAATGAAGATGTTTCTGTGATGCATTCCTTCACAATAAAATGAGCTGGGTGTATTACCTGTGAAAACAGAATAAATAAATAAGTAAAGAAAATATACATGTACATATATCAGTGGTATTTCTAGAGTAGGTGTCCCCTCCCCCCACACACAAAGCAACAAAAAAATGTGCTGTATATACAAACACATAGTTACTATTTTCAATAGCAGGAAAAAAATCTTTAAAAAAATTACAAAATTGTAATAAGCAGGGCCTGATTAAGGCAGGGGTGAGGGTGGGGAGTAGCTCGTAGTAGAATTTAAATCCAGTAGCATGGCTCAGTGGCTTCAAAAGTTTGGTGACCACTGATCTAGTTTATGCAGAATCTATGCTTTCATATTCTATTGAATTTGAAAGTCTATACAATAAATGCTTTACGTCATTTATTACCTTGAAAATTAACTTCATTTATTTTTGCTTTTAGTTGTTAATCTCAAAAGATCTGAAGTTTCACATTTCTGAACACAAAAATTTATTCCCGGAATTTCAGAAAATCAGAGTGGCAACACACAACATCTATCCAACATACTGAAAAAAGTAATGTTCTCAGGACTAAAGGGATAACAAGTTTTTTTAAAAGACTTACTTGTAAGATAGTTACAGGTATGACCCTTTTTTGAAAATATTGTCTTGAAATTTTTGTTTTAGGTGACATTATCTGAAAACAGAAAAATTAAAACAAATTTTAAATTAAAATCATATGAATAGTGCTAAATATGATTTACAAAAAAAAAAAAAAAAAAAAAAAAAAGGAACTCATTCTTTGTATTTTAAACTGTTACGCGTTAAAATTTTTTACTAGGCTCAGACTGGAAGAAGAGAATATGGTGACATTCGGAAAACTGTTGACAACATGATCATTGTGGCTATTTTTTTTTTTCCTGATTCATAGCAACCTATAAATGTCTGTTGCCAGGGTTCATGATTTTAAAAATGTTTTTCTTACTCACTTTCTTGCCTGTCCGCGGAATTTTGCAATTGAATTTTCGACCATTTCCCAATAAGCTATTGTTCTGAAACATTGCATATAGTTCAGAACCAGGTGATATTGCAATATTCTATTACTTTTATCATGATTTGATGAGTTTTTCACACGCTTCCAATAAAATGAAATTAAATATGGCGATTAGTTCCGAAAATTGCAACCAAAATTTAGTACAGGCGCTGCGATCGCATTTTCTACCTTTTTAGTGCCCTAGAAAAATGTTGTTTTTATTATTGAATAAAACCTTTTTAATTATTTTCATTTAACTCCGATTTTTTTTTCTATAGTCCGTAAAGACTTTGGATATTTATTATGTTACACTTATAAAAATAATATGACCTGCTAAATGTTATGCAAGAACACATTTTAAGCTATTTTCACAGCAGTAGATATTTTTTACTAATAAAAATGAACAAATTTTTAATACGAATGCATGACTTAAATGAAATTTAACCCTACCAGTGGTAGTAGTACACTCTAACTAAAGAAAAAAAAATGAACAAATTGATCTTTTGCTGTTGAAAGCTGAAAAAACCATCAAACAATTATGCACACTTAATTTAACATTGAGGGCACTTTATTCATTTTTCTATTTTAGTATATCCATATTGTACATTTTTCTATTTTAGTATAATGAAATAAAATATTTTTTAATAATTAGTAAAATCATATCAGAGCTTCTTCCCCCAGGCTTGGGCGGGAGGGCGCCGCGCCCTGCCCGCCCTTGGATTCGGGAAAGGCGCCCATCTTGCCCTTTTGTTAGTGAAATTGCGCCCTTCTTGTAGAGCTCAAAACTCACGATCGCCAGTCGCCAAAGGTGACCAATTTTCACGTTTTGGCGACCATTGTTTTCATTGAAGTTGCCAATGTGGCTACCATTTGTGACGTGACCTTTTCCCAAATTCTCTTATCCACTAAAAATTAAATAAAGAAGAAAGAAATAGGAGTTAATTTTTGGGCCACAAGGAAATTAGTTTTTCCTCTGATTTTTACCGGAAATTGCTTACCGTATGTTTGAAATTTCAATCCTGTTCCATCCTGGAATTATTTCAATTATCTTGAAAGTTATAAGATATTTTTTGCATGCACTACCTTAAATCTGCTTATTTGTCGTTTCATTTTAACAATTAAAAAAAGAAAAAAAGTATAAAGATAGAAACAGCCAAAATGGTGCATGTGCTTCGCCGAAAATTGGATTCTACGTTAGAAATTATAATCCTTTTGCATCGGGTACAAATTTCAATTATTTTTTAAATTAGAAGATATTTTTCACACATGCTACCCTAAATCTGCTTATTTTGCATTTTATTTTAATAATTTCTGGCTTTATTTATTTGTTTATTTTTTTCCCGAACTATGCCGATATTGAACACGTGTTTCTCGAAAATTGCGTTTATCACTAATTATTCAAAATTATTAAATCACTATTATTGTTTCATTTATTTATTTACTTTAAATTTGATTTTAATATTGACACCTATTTACTTTTTAGAAAATACTAAATTGTGGATAAATAAATTTTTAGAAAATTGTTAATTTACCTGGATCCAACTTCCTTAAAAAACAATAAACAATTATTGAAAACTGTTTGCTAAATAAACAATTATTGAAAAGCAATAGTATTATCACAAATCATAAATAAATAAGGAATTCTTTTCTAATTTAAACATTTTACAAAATTAATAATGATAATAATGATCTCTTTTAGGGCCGATAGTTGCGAGATTTTTCGGGCACTTTTTGAGATTTTGGGGATTTTTTTTTTTTCCCCATCATTTTATGTCTCTTTTTTGGCTTTGGGTAATTTTTTTGTGTGTAGCCTGAAACTTGATTATATTACAACTCTTAAAAACTCTCTATCTCATAAAATTTAGAACAGTACGTTCCCAAACTCTAATAAGAAAATTCTTTTTTTCATCTTTATAAGGGACCCACCCATTTGGGTCAAATATGCATTTATTACATCTGTAGACATTGAGAAAATCTAAGAATGCTCTTTCAAACAAGAAACTATTTACTATTCAAAATATGAAAAAGCATTTAATAATCCCAATCTAATGGTGCTTTCTAGCTATTTCAAGAAAGAAAAGTTGTAAAATGTAATAAACTTAAGGGGAAAAAGATGGCAACGTGTGAGGAATCTATATATTAGACATTTCCTTTTTCTCTCCTTATTTTAATAACATTTATTTCAATTTTTAATGAAAATGTATTGTATTAATTTTGCTTCTTTTAAATTTTTTAAAAAATACTATTGTCATTTTAAGCTAAACCATTGCTTTCAATTGGTATTCTTGATTAATTATAATGGCATTTTTTGCAGTTTTGCTGTTTTTAGAACATATTAAAAAATTTAAAGGGCATTTTCAATTATCATTTGGGTCATCAAAATCCGGGCTCTAATAATTATTACTGAAGCTTTATTGTATTAAGAAAAATATATTCTTATTTTCTTATTATTCCTCAGAGATGATCAGATCTTCAGAAGTACTAGAATGAACAGAAACACTCTCATAAATTAGTAAAAATGTATAACTCAGAAAATCCTTGCTAGATATTTTATTAAATTTAAAATTATTATTGGTTGATGTTGCCTTGAATATACAAGCAGAATTTTTTCATGCTTTTTTCAAATATTGAAAACGATCTTAAAAATGAATATTGTCAAATTAGTTTATATATATTTTTCAATGTTCAGTTTCACCGTGTGGTGAGATGATGTTGATGTTTGACTACAATGTTAAATTATGGCAATAATAAAGTATTAACTACGGGAGGATTCATAAATGATGTCACTCTTCTAGCAGGAAAGGGGGTTCCTGAAATTGTGACAAGGGGGGGGGGGGGTAACAGGAAGTGTGGCATTCTGCTTGTGCAACATAGCGTAACCTGTGACAATGGGGGAGGGCGGTCCAACATGGAAAAAAGTGTGACATCATCTATGAACGCTCCCTACTTCAAATTACATGTGCCCTTTATTTCGGTAAGATGCCCGAAATTTGGAAAAGTGCCCTTTTTTTTACAGTAGCACCCTGCCCTTTTTCAATCCTGGGGGAAGGTCTGTCATATGTTCACTCTGTCCATTACTAATAACTGATACTTTTTGTTTTAATCAGATAGACTACAAACTTCTTACAAGTAGACTAGAATGAAATATAACATTAGGTTTAGGTATGGACAAATTATTAAAATTATAGTAGAAAAATTTAGAAAGACAAAGCCAAATGAACCAAATCCTTTGTAGGATGTTCACCAGTTATTTCATTGCAACATTTCAAAATATGTTTACACATGTTTATAGGAGCACATGCATAATAAAATGAGAAGAAAAAACAATAAGGAAAATGTTTTACCTTGGGTTGTAAGATATACAAAGAACACAAGTGAAATTAGTCATAAAAATTTTTCAAACACATTGACAGGTTGTTTCAAAATTTATTAAATTTTGTAAACGTGCGCTACGATTTTCTACGTCTAAAATACCGTCGGCCTGCGAGTCGAGTACAATAATTTGCGACTTCACCACCTTGTAGCAAAATATGAAATATAAAGTATTTATCATTTGATGGCAACATAAATCACTGAAATTCAGAGAAAATGAAATCTCATTTTTTGCATTGAAAAAAAAGTTCGGAAATCCTACAGCTCTGAAACACGTTCCTGTAACTCTTATAACAACTTGTGTACTTAGTTTTGTTTTAAAAATTTAGTTTTCTTTCTTCTGAAATGGCTCAAGTGTAGATTTCTTTAATTTTCCAATTCAAAAGCACTCCAGTAAGTGACATAAATCAGTGTCTCAATATTTCGTTTTAAAGCGCCATCTATAGCATTAACTGCATTTGTTTTATAAGACATCTATGCTTAAAATCTATGTTTATATTTTGATGTCAGATGTGACCTGCATTCAGCTTGTCAAACACATGGAAGAACAGTTCAATTTTGACTCATCTCCTGAGAGCATGATATTGGATGTTCGGTGTTTTGACTTTCACAGCCGATAGGCAAACTTTGATGCGATTATTGTTTGTTCAGCAAGATGGATATCGATGAAATATTTCAGCAAGGAAAACGGGTTTACTTTTATCAAAGTTTTGTATATCAATTGAACTTGAGCCTAGGACAGTGCAAGAAAGGCATGGGATCAGACCTTAGGGACTTAAACATATGTTTTCAGAAGCAACAGTAACTTAAAGTGGAAGTTGCTAATGTCTTCTTGCATTTCAAATTTTCCTGTAAATAAACTCATATCTGTGATACATATTTTTGTTCTTTACAACACTTACCAAGTTCGTGCTTTGAAATGGCTGTCACAGAAACAAATGTTCCAACCTTTGAGGTATCTCAACCTGTGGTTTCTAGTGGTGATATGGTATTTGCTTCTATAAGGACAAAGGAATTGGGTCGTACTTCTAATGCTATAGTAAGGACTCGTAGAAGAGCAAAGTGCCTTGCTTCAAAGATTCTCTCTCCTAAATTTTTGTTTTCTTTTATTCCAGCTTGTGCATTTTTTCTAGCTTTAATCTTTGTTTTAGTAGCTGGAAAAGATTACGTTAGATATGCTCTCATGTGGCTGGATAATCAAGAAGAATGGATTGTCTGTGTTATGTTCCTTATTTTATACACTGCAGTTTCTTTTCCTATGACATGGGGATATGTGCTTTTGAATCTTGCTTGTGGATATCACTTTGGGCTTATTTTGGGAACCATTGTTACGGCTGTTGCAGCTAGCGCAGGAATTGTGTTTGCCCATCTCCTTATGAAACATTACTTCATTAGTGCAATAACAGCAAAACTTTTGGGCCCTGATGTATTGAGAGCAACTGTGTCTACACTACAAAGTGCTCATGCATTCAAGTTAATCGCAATTTCTCGCCTTACTCCAATACCGTTTGGACTACAAAATGCTTTTTTTGCAGTAAGTAGTTAATTTTTAATATTATCTTGATTTTGATTATTTTATAGTTTATTTGTCAACCATTACTGTGCTCTCATGTGTTATTTTAACATTAATGTGTAATGCAAATAACAGAAACATAGATTAGATCAGGGTTGGTACTTTTGCTGACAAAAAGGTATTTTTGCCAGGACAGTGGCAAAAACTGGAAAAAACCAGGGCAAAAATTGACTTCAAAACAATTTTTCATACAAATGATTAGTTTTTAGTGCCATTCATTCAAAGAAGGTTTGCTTTTTTACATGGATTTTTGAAAAAATCGAGCATTTATATAGAAAATGTATTTACACTAAAAAGAATAAAATAAAATAATTTTTATTAAAAAATAAAACCGACTTCAAATTATAAATTGTGCCAAAAAGTGAAAAATAGATTTATTTTTTAAACAACACCGATGTGACTTTTAAACATAGTTTTAGAAGTCGGTGAAAAATTATGAGTCAAATTATCATTACACCATTTGCTACTTTATATTGGAACTGTTGGTAATTCTGGGAAAATATGTATATATATATTTGTAATTGATTAATGATTACAAAAGATTTTATTTATCCTAATTTTGCACCGATTTCTAAACTATGTTTAAAAGTCACATTGATGTTGCTTAAAAAATTTATTTATTTTTCACTTTTTAACGCAATTTGTAATGTGAAGTCGGTTCTATTTTTTTATAAAAATCATTTTATGTCATTTACTAAAAAATTTAAATTAAATGGATAAAGTGAATCCTATTTTTGCCACTTTGGGTGTCAAAAATCTGATACTGAAATAATCGTTTCATTGAATTTATATATATGCTTCAAAATATTTTATAATTCAAAATGATTAATTTTTCATCAATCAAAGTACTCTGTTCCTTGCAATATTTATACACTTGTAAATTCATACTTTTATCTAATGAATTCCAATAAAGTTTTGTAAAGAGGCTTAGAAAATATAAAGTTTAAACACATCTTTAAAAATCGTTATATTCAAAAAAATTACCTAATTCATTAACAGTTATTTTATTACATTCCTTATTTTTTACGAATCAATTTTATGCTTCATTTTTGCAGCTTTTAACTTAGTCATAGTTGTAACATTTTGCTACTGCCATTTGTCTGCTATATTGATTGACCAGACACTGTAGGTTTGCCAGAATCTGTTGCACCCCTACATACCATGGTATCAACAAAATAATTGTTCTATGTCCAAGAAAACTTGACCCAAGGGTAAATTACAGCCATTTCTAAATACTTCCCAAGCCCTCTTCCTCATTCATTATAAATTCTTTACAATTATGTCCATTTAGATACATTACACTTAAAATTTTGCTTTGATATTTGCATTTTTTTTCTTTGGGGGGAAAAAACATTTATTAACAATTATAAATCAAAAAATTGACAAACAGTTTAGATTTTGTAAATCAGAAAACAAAAAATGTAAAGCATTTGTTTTGTTAGTGAATTATTGAAGTAAAGGTATAAAAATATATGTATAGAAAAAGCTGCTATGGGACATAAATTTAACAATCTTGCATAAACTGTAAAAAATTTTAAACTTTGCATTGCATCTCAAATAAATTCTTGCATCAATGCTGTAGAACCAAAAGCAATTAAATATATGTATATATTTTAAGAAATAGAAAGATTATCTCTGCGCGGGGGGGGGGGGGGGGGGAATCAGCATTATTAAAGCGTAAAATCTGCAAATTTATTGCATACATGTCTTTCAGGTCCCCTAAGCACAGAGCCGCATTAAGCTACATGCAGCCTACAGTATAGACACACCTGAAATCGCCCCTGAAAAAAAAAAGAGCAAACATACCCTGACTTTAGAAACCGAACTAAAGCTTCAAAAAGGAGCATTCCCAAAATTAAAAAAAAAAAAAAAAAACCAGCTTATGCAGAAATTCTGAGTTTTTCAATTGTATTTCATTAATTTATTGTGATGGGAAAATACTAGTTAACAACAGGCTATTAAGCAGTGTTAACTTTCATGAGCAGGGGTCACGTCAGAGGAAATTCGGGTCCATCTTCGGACGCTTCACAAAATTCAAATAAATCACCCTTCACAATACTCCAAGCTTACAAATCGTACATTTTAACCATTATTTATTTTAGAACTGGCAAATAATAATACAATTTCTCATCACTATATGTTTATATTTTCAATTTTCAGGAAAATATTTGTTTTTTTTGCAAAAATCTCTTTAAATTCACAAAAAAGGGACCCTGTTAAAAAATGCTGGATCGATTCCTGATGAGGTAAATGAAAACATATGTTATTGAATGAAAAGGGAAACAAACTGTCATTACAAATAAGAATTTTATTGATACTTTGTTTTCAAGGCTGATGGCAAAGACATAAAAAGCTATAAAAAATAAAAGTAGCTGAATTATTTCGCCTTTTTAGATGTTCGACCACAAAAGATACGTACGCAATACTTTTTTCAAATTTTCAATAATGTTCATTTCGTAGTCTTCACATATTTTATGGCGGTACCTTCCATTTTTGACAAGCTAAAACACACAGTTATACATAAATAAGTTTAATTTAATATATGTTTTTTTTAATCCAGGGCCCTATCTCGACCCGGTCTTACCCTCCCCCCTCCCCGCAACCTTATATGAATGATGTGGTTGGTTTTATAATTTTATAAGTTCTTTAATTCATTCTATTCACGATGTACATATGAGGAAAGTATATAAAATGTGATGCAAATTGGATAAGAATTTCAAGAGTTTGTCTAATTTGTGTGTGAACAAATTTAAAGTAAAATACTTCCTACGTAATTATTGAGTTGCTTATTTCTTTCCATGGTTGTTGATGCTTAACTTCTAATTGCTCCAAAACACAGCAAACAAAAAAAATCTAGTAAGTGATTTTAATCACATCTGCTTCTTCCGAACGAAAGTGAGCCTCTGGGAGTGCCTTCTGAAGTTTTGGTTTTTCTGCTCCCTCCCATCAAAGGGCTCCCCCCCCCCCCCCTCTCTCATTGCGCATCTATGGCGTATGGCCGCCCTGTCAAATTTAAGGAATGGTGCCCAGTGCCGTTTTTTCCTTGTTCGATAAAAAATTACTTTAAGCGATAACGTTAGCAATTTCCTATCAAAACTATGCTGTTGAACCAAAGGTATGACACACTTTTCAGCTCTTATTGTAGCAGTCCCCTTCCCCAAAGGACTTTAATTTTTAATGTAATTTCTTGTTTTAAGACATCTGGAAGTTATGTACACTAAGAAAACTTTTCGCATTTACCAAAGAAAAACGATATATAATATAAATAAAACACTGAAAAATTCTGCAACAGTTAAATACAAAAAACAAGTATAAAAAAGGAATTCTTCGTTGAAAATAAGGAAAACAAATGAACAGGAAAAGGGGAGATTGAATCAAAAGTCTTTTTTTTAATCAAATTTTAAAACTCGGGCTTCGAGGTGCAACGTTAGGTCTTTTTAACTACGGATCAATCTATGGGAAATCGTCCAGGCCATGTTGCTCGATGTTTTTGATTTTTTAACAATTTTGCCAGTCAATTTATTGTTATCTTCAGACCCCAAAACAAGTGTTTAAAAGTTTTTTAATTCTTAAACTTTTTTTATTGCAGCCGTTTTCAAGTCACATCTTTAGTGGTTTTTCATGAAAATACTGCTTTACATAAATCTTTATAACTTTTTTATTTCTGAATATTTCAAAATGATTTTAAAACCATTATATTCCGTAAGAAATGAGAAAAGTGTTGCTTTCGGTTTCTTTTTTGATATATATTCTTAAAAATACGGAAATGTTGGAAAATACCATTTTCAAAACGAAAACTTGCGTTTTTCACGATAAAATTTTTAATGGAAGAAAGTAAAACTCAGCTGTACATTTTTCCCCTGAATAGATACCTTTCGGTAGTTTCATCAGAAGCAGTATGGAACAGTTGGAGGCTTTCCTTTATTTTGTATAATTAACCAAACTTGGCATCTTGGTGTAAAATGCTAAATTTGAGACTCAATATTAAAAAGGAACTGAATGAAATTTTAGGGGAATAATCTTCTTATTGATATAAATATGTAGAAAAGCTTTCATAAGTGATATTGATGTGGTTTTAAAAATACGGCACCTCGAAGTCAAGCAAAAAATCACATGCCTTTTTCCACCTTTTTTTCATATCTAAATGTCACCTTACTAAATGTATTTTACTCACTGCTTCAAAAGGTTTATAAGGTCTTCCAAGGTTTATAAGTTTACTTAAAGCGACATATAAGCAAAAAAAGCAAGGATCAATGTTAAATTTCAAAATACATCTTTGTTTTGTCGTAGTGAGCCAACACATAAGCATATCATGTCTTAACTAGTATTCTTTTATTGCTAAACTTACTAACTGATTTGACGAAGAACAATTAGTCATGTAATCTAACGTTTATATTTTTCGAATATTCAAATTTTGCTTCAGAAACTGCAACTTTAACTAATGCAGAGGTAACGTAAAAACTTTGTTTGTTTTTTTTAATTTATTTCGTTTACTTCTTGCGAAAAAGTGAACTAATGTATCGTATTCTAATTTAATTACTACAACAACTAATTTAGCTTTTTATTAAAAGCGCTAAGTCCCTCTTTGTCAAACGAAGAAAAAAGTCGAGTATTTTAAAGAGAATCCAATGCTAATTTATACATTACTATTGTTTCCTTTTTAAATTGTTTTGCTTGTGTTTAAACAAGGTAGAGGGGACAAAATTGTTTTCACGTTGAACTCTGCATTAGTTAAAGTTGCAGTTTCGGAGGCAAAATTTGAATATTCGAAAAATATAAACATCGCACTACGTGACTAATTGTTCTTCGTGAAATCATTTAGTAAGTTTAGCAATAAAAGAATACTAGTTAAAACATGATATGTTTATGTGTTGGCTTACTACAATAAAACAAACATGGATTTTTAAATTTAACACCGATCGTTGATTTTTTTTTTTTTTTTGCTTATCTGTAGCTGTAAGCAAACTTATAAACCTTGAAAGACCTTATAAACCTTTTGAAGCATTAAGTAAAATAAATAAGGCAGTAAGATGACATTTAGATAAGAAAAGAAGGCGGAAAGGCATGTGATTTTTTGCCTGACTTCGAGGTGCCGTATTTCAAAAACCACATCGATATCACTTATAAAAACTTTTCTACGTATTTATATCTATAAGAAGATTATTCCCCTAAAATTTCAAAAAATTTCATTTTTAGCCTACTTTCCCGTAAAAGTAAAAAAATAATAATAATAAAACATGAAAGAAGGCTTAATGTATGAAAATAGCGTTACAAATCAAGAAAAGTCAAAAATAAGTTAAATAATTAAATAGAGATTGAAAATTAAAAAATTTGAAAGTAGGGTATTGAGATGGGGAAAAAGTCTGTCTGTCGGTCTGTCCCCCCCGCCCCTAATAACTTTTGAACGAATTGTCCGATTCAAAAAATTCTTTTTGCATTCAAAAGATCTCGGCGAGGACATCTCATTTCCATATTTTACTTTGAACCATTATTTGAACAATATTTTGTTCAGTTTTGAACAGTTCAAAAAATTTTAACATTAGCTCCTATGGGCGAAAATGAAGCAAATTATGTAAACTCTGGGTACAAGATCCAAGTTCCAATGAACAAGCTCACTGGAAGAAGTTCTTGGCGTGAAATATCGATTTGAACAATTTTTGTTCATTTTTGAACAGTTCAAAAAAAATTAACATAGCGCCTACGGGAAAAATTCAATCCTATATAAATCATGATCTAACGGACCGATTTGCTTGGAACAAACTTTATCGGAAAGCTCTTATGACGTAGAACATGTACAGATAGAAAGTTCATCCAGAACTAACGAGCCTATTTTCCTATGAAATATTTTGTTCGAGATTTAAAGAATATTTTTGAATTATGAATGATTAAATCAATAAGCAAAAGAATGAATTAATAAATGAGTAAATAAATACATGAATGACTGAATAAATGAATGATTGAATGAATATGTATTAACCGTTGAAAAGGCATATCTCAAGCAATTAAGAACTTAAGCTAAACGAGAAAGAGAGAGAGAGAGAGAGATAGCTAGAATATAAATTTGAAGCTGGTGTATACGGGAAAGTAGGCTCGTATAGTTCTAGACGGAACTTCTTGTTTGATATTGAGTCTCAAACCAGAGCCCCCTATACCAAGTATGGGTGGCTCTGCTCAAACTTAGCATTTCTACACCGAGAGGCCAAGTTTGGCTAATTATACAAAATAAAGGAAAGCCTCCAACTGTTCCATACTGCTTCTGATGAAGCTGCCAAAAGGTATCTATTCAGGGGAAAAAATGTACAGGTGAGTCTTACTTTCTTCCATTAAAAATTTTAACGTGAAAAACACAAGTTTTCGTTTTGAAAGTGGTATTTTCAAACTCCATTTCTGTATTTTTTAAAAATATATATGAAAAAAGAAACCGAAAGCAAAATGTTTCCCATTTCTTACGGAATATAATGGTTTTTAAATCATTTTGAATGAAAAACCACTAAAGATGTGACTTGAAAACGGCTGTAATAAAAAATTTCAAGAATTAAAAAACTTTTAAACATTTGTTTTGAGGTCTCAAGATATCAATCAAATGACTGGCAAATTTTTTTAAAAAATCGAAAACATCGAGCAACGTTTTTCCCTTTTTCTGGATGATTTCACATGGATTGATCCGTGTGATACATGTTATGACCTTAAGTACAAGTATGGTAGATTCGCTACGACATCGAACAAGAAACAAACAATATAATAGTAACGTCAAACAAAAATATGGACACTGTTTTATATAATTAGAGAAGAAGATGAAAAAAAAATTTGCTGCTTATACATGCAGATCGTTTGTATAATATGAATTTGATGATGTGACCTTCAACCAATCTGATATCTGACAATTCGTTAAAAACAAACATTTTGTCTTTTAACAGATAGAGTAGGTAGAGAAATAGTCTCCTTTTCGTGGAAGATGAAATTCATATACTTCAAAATGCTTCTATTATTTGCTATTCAGGAAATTAACTTGTTTGTAATTGCTATGCGCCCCCCCCCCCCCCCCTGGCCCGCGATCAATACAGAACGCTCTGAAAAAACTTATCTTTTTGACATAAATCGATTATAACTAAATGATAAAAATCACGCATCCCTTCACTGCAACTGATAATATAAACAATCATGGTTCAGGTAGTCTGCGTGATCGTGCTTGCATGACAAAGAGCGCTTCCAACCACCAAAGTATCATCACAAATGAAAACCTAATGGAAATAATGTAACTGTTTGTATTTTTAAATCTTACAAATTGAAAATGTTTGAAGTCCCAATTACAAGCAGCAACTTTAAAAGTTCATGATGTAATTTGACTTGATATGTTTCAGTACGTTTAGAATCATCATATATTTTAGACGCATCAATGCATTTTGAAAGCAGTTCGAAAAATGCAAGTCTATGTATAACCTGTGTTTCATCGCGGATTCTTATTGAAAGATATCTAAATTGACGCTTAATTGGGAGACAATCTTGGCAGAAGACACAATAACGAGGAAAGATAATTCTGTAAAAATAAAATGTAATTTAGAAAATTATGATATTAAACTGATTATTTATGCAAAATAAATGTTTTTTTTTTGGTAGTAATACACATTGAGATATCAGCTCTTGCACATCTTTTTAATTTCATGGGAATTTTCGCACATTTTACGAAATTCAGACTGTTTACGTACGAAAATCACTTCGAAGACAATGAGGCTCCCGCACTTCCTTTCTTCATAAATTAAGTCTCATCTCTGCTATGTACATTTTGACTGATTTTTAGTGAATATTTATCCATACGAATTTCCATAACGGAAAATATAAAATTAAATAAAATATGGAAACTGTACTCAAGCACAATAATAACAGTAAAAGTTCGTGTTGTAACTTTAGGAAGCTTGAAAACCGAAACACTTACCACGACGTTAGTTCTTTGTGACGACTTGCTTTGTATCAGAAGTTCAGAATTTTTTCTGAATTGAAAAAATAGTTGCTTATGTCCAGGGTTTCCTTGATTTAAATCATGATTTAACTTAAACCGCGATTTAAATCAAGTGACTTAAATCGCGATTAAAAGCTTTTTTGAAATTTTTTTCTTAAAAATTGATTTTAGTGTTAGAATGTGTTGGTCGGGGTTCTAAACATAAATTTTGTTGCATTTACAACCTCTATTTCAAGCAAAACTTCATAGGTCCCTCTGTCCGTTTGTATGTATAAGGTATTCCATAACTTTAAAACTAATTATGATTATTTTTTAAGTTCTACAATATTATTATAATTGGTCTTCAGACAGCTTAACATCAAAGCATAATTCATTGAACCGTTCATACTGCAATTCATAGTAATCATGATTCAGTTTGTGTGTTTTTAGTTTTAATAATGGTATTTTAGATATATTTAATCACTACAACACATTAAATAGTTCAGAAGGATAACGTTTAAAGCTATATTCTAAGTCGCTTAGAATTTAGAATACATATTCTTAAAGATGTTTTTTTTTCCCCTTGTAAAATATTTTTTTCCTCTTAGAAATTTTCAATAAAGATATTTGGCTAAAACAAAGTTTCAGTTTTTAGTAATGGAGTGATCGTTTAATTTTTCTAAATGAGTAAAAGTTAAAAAATATTTAAAGTTATTTCATTTATAAAATATAAAAATGATTAAAGTGCACTCAATATAAAATTAAATGCAGACAATTGTTTGATTTTTTCAGTTTTCAACATAAAAGGAATTTGGATTAAATTTGTTCATTTCCTTTTTCTTAGAGTCTGCTATTATTCCTGACAGGGTAAATTTTATTCGAATCACGCATTTGAATTAAAAATTTGTTCATCTTCATTATTATTAAAATGTATCTGTTGCAGTCAAAGTAATTTAAAACAAGTTTTTGTTTTTTGCTTAACGTGTCATATTATTTTTATGTGTAGCATAATGCATATCCAATGTCTTTAAGGTGTGTTTAAAAAATCCGATTTGAATAAAAAGAATCGCATTTAAATTTTTAAAATACGAACCCTGCTTGTAACCTCGAAGCAAGTGTATGCAATAAATTTTGCAACTTAGTGCTTTAATAACGTTGATTTTTTATCATCGTTAATCATTAATTTATTTTGATCAATTCAATATTTAACATCAATTAATTTTTGCAGTAATAGTAATTCAGTTAACTTTTTAAATTAGTGCACTGTTTCATATGAAATTTTATTAGGAAATGAAAATTATTAGGAGTGACTTATTGAGAAAAACCGTAAGTTATTACCAGCACTGATGTCAGTGAGATGCATTCATATACAAGTTGCACTTAATCCACTTACGAACGAAATATAATTTATTTTAGAACATTACAGTGAATTTTTAAGATCATGATTTATTACCTCGATAAGTATCTGGGCGCTGTTATATTTTTGAAGTCGAAATTTCCTCTCGTTAGATTCAGCGATCTCAATTATTTAGCCTTGACCGCTGATAACCTAATTACAAATTTAAAACAGCAACTAATGGGAAAATAATAACAGCTCTACCAAATGCTTAATGTTGATGGGATCGAGAAATTGATAGAAAGAAAAATGTTTAGAATTGGAATTTTCCACTCATTGTTTTGACAGACTAGTGCCAACTGGCAGTTGGGTATGCTTTTTTCTTCGTCTAATATAACTAAAGCCAATTTTATGTTATTCATTATTTTAAAATATTCTAACAATCTTAAGGTCGTTGCTTGGATTAACTATTTAATGCTTCTTTTCTTTTTTAAATAAATTACTCTCTTGTCATACAATAACACTAGAAATGTTCAAAACCACTAATTTCATTGATAACGGCGTCTAATATACAATTTTAAAAACAAACACATGTAATCGTCGGCGCACCTCAATGGGGTGCACCGTCGCGTCGTGGGGACTGGTCCCCGATCGGCATCCCATCATTTTTTAAATATCCGAAATCCGATTCTGCCACTGCACGAAAGATTCGGATATCCGGTATGTATAATTTGCTTTTTAAAATTCAATTGATTAGCATATGTTGAAAGTTTTGTAAATTACTACACTGTTAAAACTTTCCGTAAGAAAATAGTAAAATAACCATTTATTTGAATGTTATTTTACCATATTTAATTACAACAGTTGAATAACCATTAAAAAGATGGTACTCAAACCGCTGATTGTGAAAAAAATCTTTTATTCTCTGTTTATCCTAAAGAACGTATAACTAACCGTAATTTTCAAGCGCTCAATAAGAATCGGACGTCCATCTTGGTTGCGAAACCTTACCGGTCGTACGTTGTTGTTAAAATGGGAATAAAGTTTTATCAGTTCAAATCTGCATGTGTATATAAAAAAAGAAAGAAAAACGTGGTTTAAGCAGTGGTTACTAAATAGAAAGACATACACACGTAAATCAAAAATTTGAGACATCGGATTCCCGAACTGTTTGCGAATGAGCGAACCCATAATTTGAGCTGCTGAAGCTTGTTTGTATTTGAATTTTTGCAGCAAATAAAGTGATTTTCGTCAATATGCAGTAAATTTAAACCAAAGATGGCTTTAGATCCAATCAAAAACTGAAATCTCAATTTTAATGCAGTTTCCCCGTTGAAAAGGAAGATTTATTGATAAATAAATGACCGCTTTGTGTGGTGATGATGGTCGAATGGTTAGAGAGCAAGGTTGTGTGTGGTATACCATACAAACCGGGTTCGATTCCCGCAAGCTTCGTATGCGGTTTCTACGCCTCGAAATGGTTCAAAAACGGTAAAAATTTTGTTTTGAAACCATTTTTAAATGGTTATAAAACCGTAAACTTTTGTATTTACGGCTTTTTAACCAAGCTGATTGGAAATGGTTAGGTCCCGTAAAGATAGAAAAATGTTCCAAACCGTAAATTTAAGGGTGAATTAGATGGACAGACTGCTGCCGGTCATTTAACCGTAATTTCATGATGAAATTTCTAACAGTGTAACTTACTATATATTAGGGGTCATTCATAAAGGATGTCGCGCTTAGAGGCATTAGAGGGAATTTAAGAAATTGTGACATTTTGTGACAAGGGGAGGGCAGGGGGTAACAAGAAGTGTGACATTACACATTTTGGTTTCTATAAAAACATTTAAAAATCAACAAATTAAATTCATTCTTAAAGTTTTTTTGATTTTCATAATTTGATTTTTAAAGTTCCATTGATCATTTTGTATCGTAACACCGATGCTGATTTAGGTCTAAATTTACTTCTTGTTAAAAGTTTAAAAGGAAATTTTCTTAGGAATTTACACTTTTAAGATAAAATTATTATTATTAGGCTCACAAATGTCATTAAAAGTTCAAAATTAAAATTAGAAACGTGATCTATAACACAGTGCTTTGTTTCTGAACTGCAAGGACATATGCTTATGGAATATAGCGTGACATTTGACAAAGGGGGTAGAGGTATAATGAAGTGTGACATTTTGTGACAAAGGGGGTAGGGGGCCAAATATATTGAAAAAAAGTGTGACATCATTTATAAACGGTTCCTTAGAAGCTGTGGGATGTTGAAGAATACATGCATAGAATTCGTAGGTTTTTAGCCGGGTATCCGGTACGAATCTGTCAGACAAGGGGCACGTATAGCCGATATCCGGCAAAATTAATACCTGGTGTATTCTGAATTCTGATCTTGGCTTCATCTTCCAAAGCACTACACCTGTCGTTTAAAAGCTTATTTCAAATACCAATTTTCGAATAATTTCTGAAACATATAATTTTTAGTTTTGTGATTTGAAAGATTTAAAACCTATTATAAAAGTCTTTTTGTTTTTTGTCCTTTGTAAAATTATGCTATTTTTTCAATATATATTTTTAATCTTTTTTTTTTTGAAGCAATTTAAATCGACAACTTTAATCATCTGATTTAAATCATGTACATCTCGAAAAATATGTTTTCATGAGTAATGTATGAGGCATAAACGCAACTCGATTGAAGAAAGGATAAGCACCCCGAAACAAACAATGACTGGCACAAAATGTCTTGCTTTGTCACTGAAAATAGGTTCCCTGTCTTCGCATTTGGAAAAGATTATTAAATGCTTCTATCGCTTTAGAACAGGGGTTCCCAACCTGCGGCTCGCGACCCCATGCGGGACTTTGATTATTCTTGGTCATTGATTAACGAATGGCTTGAGTTGTTTGGTAGTTTGATTCTTTCTCGTCATATCGTACCCATTTTGCTATTTTTTTAGCAATTTAAAGGACAAGTGGATTTCTATGCTAACTATTAATAAGCAGAAATGTCTAAGAATCTTGTTGCGGGAGCAGGCCCGGATTTCCAAGTGGGACTTAAAAGGCAGGGGCCCCATGCGCGTGCCGCCGAAAATTAAATGACTTCTCAAATCCAGCGATTTATTTTTGTTACTCATTGGGAATTTGCTATTGTGGGCAATCCCGTGAAACTGACAACTTTTACGAAATTACTATGTTTCTGAAAAGCTGCCGTTAGTGAGCAATTTTCAACTCAGTACATTTCCTTGAATAACGTCAAATGAGCTAGCAGAGTAAAAATTTTCTGGAATTTTTAAAGTTTTTTTTGTTGCAGTAAATGAACATAGAAAATTTCTTCCATCACAATGTATAAACTTTAATTATTTCAATCCAGTGCGAAAAAAATTATTAAAATTAACATTTTCTTATTATTACTTAAGTAAATCAGTTTAAAGAATGAAAGCAGGAATAATTTACAGAAATTTCTTTTTGTACTGAGCTTAGTTGACAAAAATGTCATTCCATCAAATATAAAAATAGCATAAAAATAACATGATTAAAATTCTTTTTTCAGTTTTGTTTTCATAATTTAATTGTTAACAATGAATGCAAAGAAAAAAATTCAGTTTTAAGGAAAATAACTTCGTTGTAATCATTTAAACTTCTGTTCTTCATCAAAAATGTCGTTCCGTTACGTATGATATTGCCCTTGGGTGAATATACTTGCCTTCTTCTTCTAAACGCAAATTTAGAACATGGAGCAGAGCACTTTAGCCCCTACTACTAGTGTTTCGGAAGTGTGGTATTCGTACCCCTGGGAGCACGGAAATTGCTTTGTGGGGGTACGCGGCGCACCAGCCTAAGAACATCGGGTAAACTTCTCCGTTTTAAATTGTCTCAATTTATTGTTACGTAGCGACTTCATTGTTCCATATTCGAGATAAAGTGAATGCTACCATGACAAAAATAAATTTGAATTGGTAATGGTTATATGGACTTATTTCCCTTTGCTTCTGAGCTTAGACAAAAAGATCGGCTCGTAAAAGTGATGCAGGTACTAATAAATGTATAAGAGCATTCTGAAATTGCAAATGAGAATGAGTGATCTAAACAAAACTATTGAATGGCTAGGATATCCATTTTTACATTAATACAACATCCATGCCAGAAGGTTCATCATATGCGGGAGTAAAAACAGTTAGATCCAGTTTCATGTGTTTTCTTGAAAAATAAGTGTAAAAAGAGTAATTGTAGTATCATTCTGGCTGCAAATTGAACGTGTGTGTGTTCAGTTTTTACAAAAAAAAAGTCCTGAAAATTTATACTGATAACTTCATCAACAGACGCAATTTTATCCTTGTGCTTGCATGACTCAGCGTATACGGCCGCGCCTTACCACGTCACCACCGTGCCGGCCTGTGAAACATAATTTTTTTTTTTTTTTTTTTAATTTAAAACTTATCATAAAAAAGTTTCCTCATTTCAGATTAGCCCTGTGTGCCTTTGGCGTTATGTTGGTGCGTCAGCCTTGGGACTTTTCCCCACGCAAATAATCAGCGTGTACCTTGGTACGAAGGTGCGCTCTATGGAAGAAGTTTTAGTGGAGGAGAACACAGCTGTGGGTTATGGAATGCTTATAATACAGGTGTGTACATTACTTTGATTCTGTGATTATAAATTAAGAGAAATATGATGTATTGTTTGTTTGCCAACGTTGGAAAATACCATAATATTTATATGGATATCAAAATATCGGATATTTATGATATATATCGGATATCTATTAACGATATGTATCACTGATGCTTTCTTGCAAACTACTTAAGAACTATGTTTATTTAAATGTGTGATATTATGTAAATTCGAATGTTATGAAACTAGTTAATTACTAATTAACCCTCACTTATTTGGTCCATATTTGCTTGCATTTATAAAAAATATTAATAAATCAAGATTTTTTAAAATTATTACTTCATTCAAAATGAAAAACTAGGTTTATATAAATGTGTACCCCTTATGTTGTCTGCGGTACGTTTTAATTGGCATTTATTGTGTGATTACTATAAATTGGCTCAATGAGAAAGTTTCAACTATGCTATATCCGATACATACTTTTAAATTTTGTTATAACATCATAATTTTAGAACTATAACAGCAAATATTTCTACTGATAATAATTAGTGTTATGCTTAGTATTGGAAATTAAACATAGATAAAATGACTTCATACTATGAGTTTAGTATGTTAATTGTCTGAAGAGTGAGTCAAAGTCAACTTAAAAGAGAATCACTATCATTGCGGATTTTATAATTCTCAATCTCATCATCATCCTGCTCATCAGAATTAAATCACTATTAATCAAATTATGTTTCCTCTTACATAATTATATTTTCATATTACTTCATTAGCCTAGAAGTGTATCAATGGGGTAATCTAATACTAACTGAAAGCGTTTAACACTTAAATAATGTAAAAATTTTAAGATTAGTAAGAAAACTTGTCGATTTTTGAAAGAAACGTAGTGTGTAAGCTTGTGATCCTATAATGGTGATTTGATACGTTGCCTGATATTCGGCAGTACTACATTAATACTTATAATGTAAAAGATTGAACAGTATTAGTTCTATCAAATACAAGGAAGGGGTGCCCACCTGCTAAGTACCATGGCACAACCCTCCCATAAAACCTTCAGCTTTTCTCCACCCCCAGCCCCCCCCCCCCCCCATACAAAGCGATAATCCCTCAAAAAAGACTTAAGACACGAAAATACCTTTCCCGTTAAAAATTTCAATAGCGCAGTTGACCTCCCGCCTCGTAGACACTCCTGCCAAATATTAATAATTAATATTAGTTATGTCCTTTATATAACGTTTTCCCCAAGAGTTTGAGGTACATTCTGTACATTCCAAATATATTTCAGTAACTCTGAGAAACTATCCATGAACTACATGTTGTTACTTAAAAATGTATCACAACAATTTCTAAACAGTTTCATTTGTCTTGTACATTAAACTTGTGTATTTCTACTTTTAGAACACGTGTGCCTCGTCGCATCAAGTTTTTTTACCCTTCTTTACACATATTTTTTTTTTTTTTTTTTAAATCCTGGCCACTTTTTTTTTCTTTCTTTTCCTTTTTTTTTCTTTTTCTTTCTTTTTTCTTTTTTTTTTTTTTTTTCTTTCTTTTTTCGCCTTTTTTTTCAATCAAAATTTTTTTCTATATGTTAGCATTTTCCACGGGTGATTTAAAAGCTTAAAGAACTCACTTTTGCAATCTGTTATCAACTGGAGTAAATTTCAAACAATTCTACAAAATACTAAAACTTAGATACGGAAAAGACAAAAACATCCCCTTTGTTTTTTTTTGTTTTTTTTTGGAACAGCACCAGGTTTATTTCAGAATTGTCACTGCTCTTTAGCAGATAACAATGGTTGCAGATGTCTTATCAGCTGCATACCGATTAAGTGCCGAAGAGTGAAGAATAAGTTTAGAATCCCCGTTTACGATGATAGTGCATTTCGTGTGCGCTTTTTTAAAGCTTTGTTTTATGCGTAGTTTCTGATTTATTTGGGAAATTAATTTTATTTTGTTCAGTGTCTGTATGTATTGTGTAACAAAAACATTCTATCTATTCATATTTGCATGTTAAGATTTATCGGAGGAGGTGATAAGAAACGTTGTGTTATTAATGCACTGTTTATTTCTAATATTTTATTATCGCAGCAGATAGCTTTGAATGAAGCAAAAAGTATACGATCACACGTGTACTACTAGAAATTAGTGATGTAAAGAATAATAATTCAGCTGAATACCCAATATTCAGTCTTGAATCAAGGCCGAATATTCGGCTTTTGGCGTCAAATTAGAAAACGTATTTTGTTTCTAAAATCATTCATAGAATCCATTCAAATAACAATTTTGTGCGTTTCACAATTTAAAATAAAATATTAAGAATTTTAAAAATGTTTTTGGACAAGTTAAAATAAAAATTGAAAGCTTTAGTTTACATTTTCAATTAATGACCTTACTCCCCCCCCCCCCCCCAAAAAAAAAAAGAAAAAAACCGCCAAAAAGAAGAAAAGATTTTCTTATTAATACACTTTCTAAAGATCATTTTGACCTGCAAGGTTTTTGAAGCAGTATCATTTCCCAATTTGAGTCATTTTTTGCCAAAACTTATCAAAACAGTGAGAATTTTTGAAGAGACTTTAAAAATGCAGTATGAGATTGCTTAATTCTGTAAAATCCTAAACCATAAGGAGATAAATTTTTATTATGTATAAAGAAAACAAAACTAGCGTTTATAATAATTCTACTTTCCTATAAAAATAATTTAACTTTGTGCAAGTAAACAATAATAATAAAATTACACGTTAATTTAAAGCACAAATGAGCAAAAAAATGCAGACATATGTTTCGGGATTGCTTGGAATCCCTTTTTCAATGCGACAGGGAGCTTCTAGATGCAAAACATCCAAATGAAGCAGACAGAACAAGAAAAACAAAGCTTATATAGCCTAAGAATTATCTGTAAACCAATGAGAATAAAGGCAGCGTGAAGTGGAAGTAGAAGTAGCAGGAAGACACCAATAAGAGAGCAACAAACGAATCCAGTTGAAAGTACAGGAAGTAAAAAGGAATAACAATAAAAATAAAGCAAAAAAGACGACAGCATGCATAAAAATTGCAAAAATAATAAAATAAAATACAAAGAATAAAATTGAAATAAAAATAAGTACAGAAACTACCAAAACAAAATGCAAAACAAAGTACACATGTAAAGGAGGGGGAGGGGAGGGAGGGGGGAAGGAGAAAAATAGACACAAAAAAGGAAAACAACAAGAAAACCTAGAAAGAACAACAAATTAAAGAAATTTATGCCAGACCTGTGAAAAATAAGGAGTTGAGGAAGAATCATTAACCAAATTAGAACTATTCCTGTTAATATGATAAGCTTCCCAAAAGTCAAGCTCTAAAGGGGAAGAACATTTTTGAATAATTTTACCAGAATTGAAGTCAAAAGAGTGGTTGGAATTCCAACAATGTTGAGCAATGCTAGACTTATTTAACTCTTGCTTTCGTACATAACCTTTATGCTCATTTAAGCGAATTTTCAGAGCACGTTTTGTCTGTCCAATGTAAGAAAGGCCGCAACGGCAACTAATTTGGTAAATACCCCAAGTATTTTCTTTACCTCCTCACAGACTATCGTCTCATCCTCCCAACCAAAAATATTCGTAATAAATAAGTTTGTTACTAGGAGCAAAAACGACTTGAAATTGAAACCTTTTTAGGATTTTAGCAATACGGAAACTGACAGAATAAACTTTCCTTCTCTTCTCTTAAGGATCCTGTCGATCAACTTAACACTTGGGGTATTTACCAAATTAGTTGCCGTTGCGGCCTTTCTTACATTGGGCAGACAAAACGTGCTCTGAAAATTCGCTTAAATGAGCATAAAGGTTATGTACGAAAGCAAGAGTTAAATAAGTCTAGCATTGCTCAACATTGTTGGAATTCCAACCACTCTTTTGACTTCAATTCTGGTAAAATTATTCAAAAATGTTCTTCCCCTTTAGAGCTTGACTTTTGGGAAGCTTATCATATTAACAGGAATAGTTCTAATTTGGTTAATGATTCTTCCTCAACTCCTTATTTTTCACAGGTCTGGCATAAATTTCTTTAATTTGTTGTTCTTTCTAGGTTTTCTTGTTGTTTTCCTTTTTTGTGTCTATTTTTCTCCTTCCCCCCTCCCTCCCCTCCCCCTCCTTTACATGTGTACTTTGTTTTGCATTTTGTTTTGGTAGTTTCTGTACTTATTTTTATTTCAATTTTATTCTTTGTATTTTATTTTATTATTTTTGCTATTTTTATGCATGCTGTCGTCTTTTTTGCTTTATTTTTATTGTTATTCCTTTTTACTTCCTGTACTTTCAACTGGATTCGTTTGTTGCACTCTTATTGGTGTCTTCCTGCTACTTCTACTTCCACTTCACGCTGCCTTTATTCTCATTGGTTTACAGATAATTCTTAGGCTATATAAGCTTTGTTTTTCTTGTTCTGTCTGCTTCATTTGGATGTTTTGCATCTAGAAGCTCCCTGTCGCATTGAAAAAGGGATTCCAAGCAATCCCGAAACATATGTCTGCATTTTTTTGCTCATTTGTGCTTTAAATTAACGTGTAATTTTATTATTATTGTCTACTTTCCTAATTTTCCCAATGGCAAAAAAAAAAAAAAAAAAAACCACCATGAAACTCCGTAGATTATTTCCAGAGGTTGAAAATGTTATGTGAAATGTAATATTGATTTTGTAAGTTTAATCGCTCTTATTTCATTAGAAAATTAAATGTTTAAAAAGAATCAACTATGTCTTAATTACTTTATTTTTAGAAATACTTTGCTCAGATTATAGAGAGAAAAAACTAACTATTGTGGAATGTATGATTTATGAATGTACAGTACAAAACAAAAGTATTGCAGGTTTGAGAAATCTAACATTTTTTAATGTTGTTCCATGGTCAAGAAACTCGCCAGATTTAAATTTTCTTGAGAGGTTTTGGAGCATAATTGAACAAAAATATCTTTAAGGATTCTCCCAGAACAAAACAAGAGCTCCAGAAAATAATAATTAAAGTTTGGCAGTTGGCACCATGCAACACAGAAAGACTTGTTGAAAAACCTGGAGGATTCAATTCCTTAAAGAGTAGCTTATAGAGGCGGCTCAACATCATATTAAATGCTTCCCTCATTTATTATATTTTATGTTTAAAAAAATTGAAATTGTTTCTTTATTTAGTTTTAATACGGAGGCCGATTTTTACGAAAGTAACCTTTCGTTTTTCCTTTCTTTTTTTTTTTTTTTGGTCGGCTATTTTGTTTTTATAAAACTAAATAATTATTTTTGTTCAATAGCTCAATTATATATTCTTTAAACTGGTTTAACGTATCTACAATAAAACATGTCAATTGAATTGAAAAATATTTTTTTATTTTTCTTCTTATTCTTTTTTTTTAATCTTTGAAAAAAAAATTTAAAAAATGATTTCTCGAACTTGCAAATGGCCGATATTGTAGTTTATTTACTTAAATCTTAAAGTATTGGGAGTTTTTTCTACAACAAAGAATAAGTATCAATCTTCATATTATGACAGGAAAAGAAAAAGAAGACGAAAAACCTTGTGGGGCTCTATTAGGGACAGTTTCCTACAATTTCAGTTTAGATAGTAACAGATTGCGTTATTATATATTGCATATTTATTTAATCTTCATTGATGAATCTATACCAGGAATGGGGAAAGTATTATATGCGGCCTTCCGAGTATTTTAAGAGCCCTTGCTGTATTCTTGTGCGTATTGAAAAATCTTATAAGTTCATGGGCCTGTCTCTAAATGTTGTTCGGCTAACAGGTAGGGGTCTGGCGGAGATAAGTATGTATGCAGTAAATTTAAAAATTGCACGTTATTTATAGCGCAAATCAGCATTAAAATGCAGACATATGTTTCGGGATTGCTTAAAAACCCATTTTCAATGCAATAGTGGTGCTTCTAGGTGCAAAAACCTGCAAATGAAGCAGGCAAAACAACAAAAACGCGGCTTATTATAGCCTAAGATTTACCTGCAAACCAATGAGAATAAAGGCAGCTTGGAAGTGGAAGTTGAAGGGACCCGGAAGGCACCAATAAGAAAGCAACAAACAGTACACAAAGTAAAAAAGGAATATCAATTACAACCCCCAAAGCAAAAAAGACCACAGCATGCTTAAAAATGCGAAAATACATGAAAAATCCAGAAACAATAAAATAAAATACAAAGAATTAAAATGGAAATAGAAATAAGTACAGAAAAAAAAAACTGAAATACAAAATCAAAGTACACATGCAAAGAAGGGTAATTATTTTTTGCAGTGATTTTTCGTAATGTTGCTATCTACAAGTCGAAGTCGAATACTCGGCAGTCACTCCGAATATTCTTTGCATCACTAATAAAAAGTTTACCAATAATTAAAAAGAAGCATATGTTTTACATTTTACAGAAGTTATGGGGTATGGTCGCATAGTTATGATGGTATGATGCAAAACTTTATATATAACTTTTGCATCTTACCACCATAGTTTTTGCAACTCGGTGCTTTACTTATTTAGATTAGCTTTTTTTGTTTTCAAATAGAAAAGATTTTTTGTGGTAGTAAATTACTCTGGAAAGTTTCTTTTATTCAAGTTTGAAAAGGTTGTTTTGGAGTTATAAGTTTCATAAATATTTCTTTTTTGAAAGGTAATAGTACAATCAAATTTTTATTTTCTCCCCAGTTAAAAGTTTTATCGTTTTAAACGCCAGAGATAATTTTCCTCTATATTGTCTTTTCGAACTTATCGCCAATTTTTATGTATGAACATTTTAAGTATTTCTTACCAAAAATTAAAGTAAAGCTCTACGTGTGCCGTGTTGCAACTGTCTCTGCATCGAGGGTAATGTAGTAACACAAACAAATTTACAGGACTCAGAGGAACATTGTAAAGAAAACAAATTTTCAAGCTTCATAGGGACATAGTAAAATTAACACATTTAAAAGACTCAAAAGAATATTGCAAAATAAATGTATTTATGTAGATTGTATAGAATTTATCGTCTTTTCACTGAATAACACATTTAATGCAAGTTTTATGAAATAAGAGTTACTAGGAAAATAAGGTTTCGTTGCTGATGTTCTAATATATCTGATAGACTTTTGTTTGTGCAACTTATTGTAAATATCTTTTTCATTTTTAGATTGTTCTGAGTGTTGCTTTGCTAGCTTACATTCTGAAACGAGCTAGACAAGAGCTCAGCAAATCTATGAAAGGCGACCTAGAGGAAATCATTATCGGAAGCAAAAGCGTCTCATCTCCGAAGAATTCAGACTTCAACTTTAACTACATTTCTAAAAAACTGCCTTATTCTTGTTCCGGCAACAAATCTGCTCGTATTTGCCTTCTTCATAGAATTTAAGAGTTAATAGTTTTTTATGTATTTAAAAGCCAACGAGGTAAAATAGATAGAATGTAAATTCAGTGTGATTTAATGACAGCGTGGAATTAGAGTTTATGACGAAATGTTTCCGGATGAGTTGCCAAAATTGGCTTCTTATCACTAACCTGATACTTTAAAGAGCTGTATAAGCTTAGTTATTGATTTATACACCCGAGTCAAACGATAAAAATATTTCTCGCTGCTGGCCGTAACGCGGCTAACTTCATAAAACTTTTCTAAACTTTTTTTATCACATGCAAAATCTTTTACCCAGTTACTTTGCATTAATGTGTCGTTCGAAAGTTGCTTAAGTCGCAACTTTTTTTATTATATTAATTGATTTTTTTATGAACAATTAGAATGCTCTTAATGTTATCGTTTTTCAAAGAACTTTCGCTTAAGACCATAGTAAAAGATTGTTGCTGCAAAATGCTGAAAATAATTACGGAACTCGATCAAAGGGCAAAGAACATACTTATTTCAAATTTGCGCCTAAAAGTGGATGATAGATATTTTCTTGTGCCACTCGTATAAGCTGGTCTTAGAGTGCGTTAACCCAAACCAAAAAACGGAGCAACTACTATGTTTAATTATTATGTAAATACTTCTTTCTAATTGAACTCATCTTATTTTTTTTCATTAAATTACTTACATTTGTTAGGAAATATTTCTATGACAATTGTGATTACTTATGCATCTTTAGAAAATTAAATGACATTATTAACTTATTTTTTTTAGCAAATGAAGAGCGAAACTGTATTAAATTGTTATTTATTCATATTATTCTACCGTAAACAAAACACATGATATATTTTCATTCGTAATTATCACAGCACTAGTAGCGCCACAATCGTCTTTCCTTCGCTCTTTCTTTTGTTTCTGATATGTGTTTTGGTGAATACCTCCTCCATCACTTTTTAACTGTGGGTATAGAAGTAATCTTTTGCAATGAAGCTTTTTTCAGATCTTAGTATTTTCTCCAACGACTTTAGTTGAAAGGTAAAAATAACATTATTAAATCAAAAATTTACAACAAACAGCACACTTTTTCCTCTTATAAAATTAGCCCTGTCCTCCATATTTGACTCTAACGGTTAGTAAAAATAAGAAATTTACGTGTATTAGTGATCGCAGCATATTAAATGCTTCTCGGTAAAAAGCAAATGCAAATAAAATACGAGTAAATCCCTACATGTTGAAGTAGAAATGCATGACTGACAATCACTTTGCCATTTTTTCAATTGACAATTCTTACCATTCTCACCATAATTGTGCAATGATGATTCTGATGAATCTCTAAAGGTTGTGAATATGTTTGTTATTTTGTTCTGTTTTATGTGCATAATTACATTTTTAACAAATCCATTTTTAATAATATGTTTTATTTACAAAATTATTTTTAAAGAGTTTTTGAAATACTTTCTGCAAGTGTTATAACATAGTTATTTATTATTACATAGCTATTATTATGATATATGTACTTACTTCCCTTGCTATATTTATAGCGCAGACTTCTGTGATAGAATTAAATTGTTTAATCAGCATTATAACTTGTAACCCAATTTTATACTTATAACAAGAGAAAAAACATTACTACGGTCGAACTGGGTTATATTGAGGGTGAGGGGGACTGTTCTTGTTAAATCAGAGTGCTCGTTACAACCGAGTTCACTATAAATTCAACTTTCACTACTTACTAAGTCAGTTGCATGAACTAAAATAAAATGTTTATACGAAAATTAATTTCAACCTGTATTTTCTTTTGTTGGTGACAGATTTTAATTGAGTTTTCTTTTAAGCCTTTTTTCCTTTCCGGCAACAATCTATTCCATTCAAAATGGCTAATAATAATTGCGTTGCTTTGCATTCCACAAAGAAAATGTTTGAATATAATCAATGAAGTAATTTCAAATACAGAGTTTATGGTTTCTAAAATATTTTTTTTTTTTTTGTATTTGTGTGTGACACAGTACACATGTGTGTGATATGTATTGTACTTTTATGCATACACGGTTCTGCAATTTACATTATTTGCTATTTTTGACAGCCTGTGTAGAATTATTTAAATGTATTGATGTATGTACTTGTGTAATTTATTAAATGTATTAATAATGACTGAGGGATCTATCACACAGATTAAAACTGAATCCAAAATATTAAACAACAAGTAAAAAGAACATTTTAAAATTTTTGTATTACTCTGCTGAAGAAACTTTAAAGCTGAGCTTTGGCAAAGATTTCTCTTGCCAAAAATTGTACAAAATATTTAGTTTATTGCATTCCATTCACGTTCTTTGTGCTTTGGAATTATTCTTTAAGCATTCACTAAACGCTTTTCTTTTCAAAAAGACAAGCACCGCCACTTTCGGACTCACCCATTATTATGCTGCTGAAACGTCATTTGGCATTCCACATGTGTAACTTGGTACGTTTATGAGGTGAAGGTCAAACCGAGGGCACAGAGAAAAGAAAGCTGTGCCACCTTGCTTGAGAGCCTTATTTTCGTCCTTTATTCCAAACAATAATTTCCTTGAGTTCTAAGAGGAGCTGTATTTTGCTGCCAGTACTTTAGTTCTGTAAAATATTTTATTCACATTTATTCAACTAGTCTATTTTTCAGAATTTTAGAAATGCAACTCTTATCAATTTTGGGTATTACGATAAATAGTGAGAAATAAAAGCGATTACTTTTATGCAGATAATATAAATGAAACATCAACGTTATAATGCCCAAATATTCCAAATTTGTGACAGACACGCGTTTAGGGGGGGGGAGGTAACCGAAACCCCTTTTGTCATTAGTGATTGTTGTTTATCGTCGGAAGTTCAAAACTATCATTAAAAAGTGGGTTCTGTAGCCCCTAAACACACATTTTTTTTTCCTGCCCAATGTTTTTTTTTTTGTGATTTTTCACTTATCGGAAAAATAATTTTTAAATATGTATTAATTCCACTTTTCGTTTTTAGCCTAATGTTCCTCTCGTACTAAACACGTAAAATTTTTTTTGTGTTCGTAATGAAGCATTAAACTAAACTTACGATACTCAAAGTAATACAATAACAATACTGAATACCAAAGTTTTTTTCTTCAAAAGCTATTTAGTTTTAAAATATGAGAAAGTTTAACGTATCTTTATTTTTAAACAAGGTTCAACCTTTTTTGTTTGATTTATGTATTTATTCGTTATTATTGTTTTATATTAATTTTATTTTTTAATGTATTGGAAAAATGTATTTTCTGCCTTTGAAAAATATGTAGGAAGAAAGATGTATTTTCTTCCAGCAAATGTTTAGGTTTAAAAGCTGAAATTTTAATGCAGAAAAAAAAATCGGATTTTTTTTTTCTTTGCATATTATACCCTAATAATATATTTATAAATCAAAAGGAAAATTTAAAAATATATATATTTGAGTTCGAGATTTGCTTTCAATCTTGTGATGCCAGAACTACAAGCCAAATTTACTTAGTACTTTGCAGTAATTGCAACGCATCCAAAAAGCTCACTATTTTTCTACTAGTACCTAAAAAGTACACATTAATTCTAAATTTTCACGAAATAAAATCAAAGTGATATACAAACATGTATATATGTAATAGCTCATATTTATTCACATTTTTAAATTAATTTTTCTGAAATATTCATTGAATAAAAATAGGAAGTGCTACTGTGCCTGTTGGGTTGGCGATGTTCATAAAAGCTTCGCAAAATTGCCTTTCCTCTTGTATCTAATTAAATGTTTATGCTGCGTGTAAATAATGTACTACTAAATGTGATGAAGAGAATCTGTATTCTATATTAACAAATAATTTTGCAGTGGTATTGTTCAGATCTTGCCTTACATATATGCACTTATTGCATAAGAATGCATGAAGTATTTATGATATAGAAGCTATTTATGTATTACAAAAGGCAAATACAGAGTTAATATGTTTTTGTAACATTCTTATTTAAGAGATATAGCATAATGAATCATTTTTATATACTTTGACTCATTAATGACAAGTTTTTTTTGTCTTCCAAAGGTTGTGTATTTGAATTCCAATACTATGTATAATATTTTATTTATTTCATACTAATAGTTCCTATTCTATAAACATAAAAAAGTATGAATTTTTTTTTTCTTGTGTAGACGTAGTCTTCATTTTGGTGTGTTTCATATTCGCGAAATTATTAATATTGTTGAACTTTATTAATATGTAATACATTTTTTAAAATAAATTATTTACTTTTCTACTTTATGTTGTGTTTTTGAAACAGTATTGTAGGTAAACTATTTTTATTTAGTTTTTCTGGAAGTAACACAGACACGAGGGTAACAAGGCGAATCTGGCAGCTTTTCTCGTAAAGGTAGTTTATGACGATATTTCGCAGTAGTTTAATTGAAGCCGAGTATTTGTGCAAACTTACTTTTTAAGTTATCGTTTTAGTGATGTTATTTTGCACGTACTCGTAGCAGTAAATACAATTTTAATAGAGTTGTGCCGTTACGTATTTTGTCTCCAGAGGATTGTTGACATAACGTTTAGGGCTGAGAACTGTTATGCAACACGTTTATAAAATTAAGTGAAAAACTTCGATGAAGATGAAAATGACTTAGGGTTTAATATTTTTAGCTTTTTATTATCGAAATCTATCCGAAATATTAATATTACTTCAACGCAAAGTAAGCATTAATAACATTTTTAAGTCCAAGAAATTTATTCAAACCGTTTTAGATGAAACACGAAGGTAAATCAGTTGCACCAAGGTAAGCCGCTCTTGTAATTTCCATAGATAACAATTAATTTCCTTAAATCCAATACATAATCTTTTGATTATGTTTGTTTTTTTAGAAACAATGTCGATTATAATGTTTCCTTCTCGCAAGGAAAAACATGCATTTTGATGTATTGTCTTTAATTGAAGGTCTTGTAGAAAATATATTAATCATTTCAGTTGATAAGCTCTCTTGTACTGGGAGATGCACTGAATGAGTTTATCAAGTCTATCGTTTTTCATTCAGAATCCTTATGCAGCACGTATAAAAACATAGGCATTGCCACCTCAAAAACAAGTTTAATTAAATTTACTTCCATTTTAGTAGTTTTTAAACAATCTCTTCGCAATCTATGCTTTTTTTTCTTCTTTGAAGAATATGATAGGTAACATAAAGAAGATTAAGCAGTTTTGATTCGAAATTCTTTATTATTTTCGATTATGTTATTATATCTTATTATTATATATTATTACTGTTTTATATTAATCATGAAGTTCTCTAACATGAGTGTTTTCCAATAGATCGATATTAAATCCGAAAACAGTTTTTCAGATTTATTTTTTGAACCTCCACCGAAATCCTAAAATAATTTCCTTCTGCGAATGAAAAAGAAGAGGTAAATAATGGTGTCTTTTTCTATGGAGCTTCTGTCACTTATTAATGCTACCAAACGATTTATTTTTAGAATTCGCTATTTATAGATACCATTGAAAATCCACAATCAAGTTCACTAACGACATGGCGATGGGATAAGTGATTGAAGTAAATCTGGCTAATGGTTTTTCGGTTCGAGATTGATTATCTGCGTTAGCAATTCACGCACGCTATGTGAAATACTGAGTGTCAGAAAAATATATTTTGCTTTTGTAACCAGATTTCATGATTAACCCAAAATACCCCAGATTAGCAGTAATCAAGTTGTGTTTTACGGAGCCCTGGATGGCAGCTCTGGGATACATTTTTGGGGTACCGTGAGTAAAATAAAAATTCAGGAAAAGAAATATAATGAGCACTCAAACTAGTTGAGGAGATTATTAATCAAAAAATAAAGAAGAATGAATATGAAATACGATTTCCAGAAAATTAAATCTCTTCATAACGGACACCCCTTAAATGCAGACAGTTTTTGCTTCCCCAGCAGCAAATCATTGAGCCTAAAAGAACCCTGTTTTGCGAACACCCCTCTATTACAGACATATTTTTGCCCGATGGTTATCGAACCGCTGTAGAGGAGTTTTACTGTAACATTAAATACGGCAAAACTTTGAGTCTTTGTTTAAAAATGCAGTTTGATAAATCATTACAGTTACGAGGAGTACTCTCATAAATGATAATTATAAAATTACGGTAGGGACATCGTTAAAGGTAAATTAGTCAAGTAGCATTTAAAAGACACTGAGATCCCTTAAAGTACTTACATAAAGGCTCTTAAAGAGGTTTTTCGGTTATAAAATATGTTTTGTAGGAGAAATCCCATTCTGTTATCAGTTTTTTTTCTTCTCTCATAAATGTTGACGGATTTTAGTTTTAACGGTATGCTTTAAAAAATGGAAATTCTCTTAAATAATGTAGTACAAAAAAAAAAAAAAAAAACATTCGTTCAATTTTCTCCAAAATTCTAGTATTTAATCTGGTATGCATTCAACGGAATAAATTTATCCTTTTTTAGTGCTTTTAAGGCTACAGTGGACGCTTTGTAGCATTTTTTTTAAAACACAATTAAATTGTAAAATTTTCATGAAATGTTCTTATATAGGTATAATACCAATAAAGGACAAAAAATGTAATTATTGACCTTTTATTGAAATTGAATGTTATTATTATTTTTTTAGTTATGAGTAAAAATTAATAAAATGTAGCACGCTCCATGCGTCAAAATAGTGAGGGAATACTATAAAGATTTTTTTTTTTTTTTTCATAGATACATTTAATAATTTAGAGATTTTTGGGAGAGAATGTCATTTCTTATCACCAACTTCAAAAATAAGGACGAAAATTCATGGTTTCATGATATTTTCTGAAAAAACATGCCGAAATGAATGAACTTCAAGTTTTTATCAGTTACAACATGGCTCAGTCTATAGTTTTCTGAAATTTGTTGCCAACATTTTATCAATAAGGCATTAGGAGATAAATAAAAAAATGTTTTATTTTCATCTGTAAATTATTTTGACGCATGGAGTATTTCAAAGTTTTGCTTTGTAAGAAAAAAATCGTTTTGAGAACTAACTAGAAATGATATAGATTTTGTTATTAGAACATGTCAAATTAAGTTTTAAGATAAATGACTACTATTTACTACCATACATTTTCGCTCATGCTGACTTGAAGCCATTTTGAAAAATCAGATTGACAGATTGAACTATTAATCATTTCATATATACATCCAGTCTGTTCCTAATATAACTTTTTAAAGCTACAACTCTCCAGAAGTGAGATTAAAACCCTCAAACTTCTTAGATTTTACGTGGTACAGAAAAGTGGTTCACTTGATGTTAGGACCTCAGGAACGAACAGGATAAACTGTATATTTTTATTCTGATTCCCAGTTCAAAACAAACAATTCAATTGTTTTCTTACGCGCTACCGTAAACATCCATTAAAAAACGCTTCCTCTCAAGCCTTGCATTTCTTCTAGTCTTCATCGTTCGGTCACCAGGTTAAATGATGCATATCGACAATATCATCCAAACACAATTAATCTCTTTCAAATAAACAAATTTAAATATTCTCTCAAGTGAATAAATTTTTTGATTCATTTTTGGAATTCTATAAACATTCGTTCTGCATGAGAAAAACAGTCAGCATTCCTAGAATAATAAAAAGGAAAATATTTTTTTTTCAACTCGCTAAAATTGTCTTGTTTCTAATGAATTCTTAAAGGAAAAATTCTTAGCGTGAAACAAAAGAACAACACAAAACGAACGCATCTTTTTATAACAATAACAACAGCAAATTAGCCTTTTATCCTTTTTAGCGTACTTTCCCTTAAAAGTTATTAAAAAAAAGAATGAATGAAAGAAGGCTTAATGGTATCGTAAAAATAATCGTTAAAAATTAAAAAATGTCGAAAATAAATTTGAAGTAATTAAATAAATATTAAAAAGTAGAAAATTTGAAAATAGGGTTTTGAGATGCGGAAAATGTGCGTCTGTCGGGCGGTCTGTCATTCCCCGAATAACTTTTAAAAGAACAGTCCGATTCCAAAAAATTTTTTATTTATTTACTTGTTTATTTATTTATTTATTTATTTATTTATTTTTGTGCATTCAAAAGAGCTCGACCAGGACGTCTCAATTCCATATTTTACTTTTTGATTCGAACAGTTTTTCATCCACTTTTAAACCGTTCAAAAAATCTTAACATTAGCGTCTATGAGCAAAAATGAAGCAAATTATGTAAAGTCTGGGCATATGATCCAAGTTCCTATGGACAAGCGTATTAGAAGGAGATCTCAGAGTGAAATATCTTTTTATTTGAACAATTTTTGTTCATTTTTGAACAATTCTTAAAAAATTAACATTAGCGCCTACGAGGAAATTTCAACCCTATATAAATCCTGATCTAACAGAAGACCGATTTGCTTGGAACAAACTTTGTCGCAGAGTTGTTATTACGTAAAACATGTACAGATGCGAAATTCACCCAGAACTAAACGAGCCTATTTTCCCATGAAACTTTTTTATATGGATTTTGAAGGGTTTTTTGAATGAATAAGTGAATGAATGTATATAAACCATTGGAAAAGGTATATTTGAAGTAATCAGGAAACAATGTTAATGAGAAAGAGAGAGAGAAAGATAGCTAGATTGTCAAATTGATATTGGTGTATACGGGAAAGTAGGCTCGTATATTTCTAGACGGAACTTCTTGTTTATTGATGAGAACTAGTGTTCTATTATTTGAACTGCTTGTTTTCAAGGTTTTTAATTTTGGATTTAGATAAAACTTCGTGATTGTGTAAAATGTTTAACGGGGCATGGTATTTGTTTCCATCTTTTTCTTCGTTTGGTTGTCATATAAAACGTAATGCATGCATGTAGTCATAAATATAATTGGATAAAAATTTGAATGTAGGACCTTATTGCGATCAAGCATTCATTTGAAATAAAAATTAATAATTATATTTTCATATGACACTGTCACTTATAGCTTTTTTCTAAAAAGTTTTCTGGTTAATTGTTCCCAAGCAATGTACAATAAAAATTAGTTATCTGAGTGTCAGTTGAATTTTATTTTATTTTATTCTATTTTATTGTATTATTTATTTATTTATCATTAGTTACCCACTCAGAAAAAAAAAGATGAAAGAAACGTCAAAACTTCAAATTCGACAGTTAAAGAAAAAAGAGAAAGAAAAGATAAAGAGAATCTACAAGGTTCAAAACCATTATAGTGTTTGTTAAACGTAATGTGAAATGTGCACAAAAATTTTCAAAGTTAAACCTTTAATTAACTTGAAAAGAAAGAAAAATCATTAACTATTTTGCTACATATAGATATGGTCAAAAGTACAAATCACAGGAAAATACGTTCAAAGATTTTGAATGTAGAATGGAAACAGCTAACAAACATCATTTAACAAATCTGGAATATCTTTTAAAGTATTGTTCTCACATGTTTGAAATTATTTTTAAAACAAGAAGTTCCGTGTAGAACTATACGAGCCACTTTCCCGTATACACCAACATGAAATTTATAATCTAGCTATATAGATATATTTATCATTTAGCTTTTCTTCTCAATTGCTTCAAATACTTAACTTTTAAATTTAAGGCTCTTTATTTATTTATTATTATTATTATTATTATTATTACTATTATTGTTTGGTTTTCAAAGGGCTCAGCACTAAAAAGATTGAAAAATATTGAGTTGAATATTTAGTAGTAGAATGCTGTATATTCAAAAGTATCGTTATTCTCTTAGTGTTTTCCTTGAAGAGAAAAAATCCCCACGTTGTTCTCGAGGTAACTTTTCTTTCTCTTATCTGGACATTTCAGCTGCTCACCAAGTGAAATATATTCATGTTTTGAAACAACTGAGAATTATTACTTTCAAGTTGAAAACAAAGAATTGCGCCGTTCTCTAAAATAAGACTTTCAGTTTAAATCCTTCAAATTACATCTTAGGTATTTCTTTATATTGCTTTGAAAAAGTTTTTAAATTATTTTAATTTGGGACACTTAATTAAGATTTGAAAAAAAAAAACTGTCATACGACAAAAGAAAAATTATAGAGATAATATTCTAATTTATGGCAGGCTTTCGTTGCATTTTCGATTAAGTCTTGCCAATTAGTTTTTCTCTAAAGTGGTTTAAGTAAAACATGCTCCTGTTCAATATGGAATAATTCGCGCAATATTTAATAACCGCAAAAAAGAAAAGCAAATAAAATACTGGCTAACACGATTGACGCTTTTTGTGTAGTTAAACGCAAGGTTATACAATTAATAAATTACGAAATTTTGGTGTCCGCATATTTTGGTAGTTTCATTGGCCATTCATTCGACAAAATACTGTGAAGTAATTAATCCGAGTGAAAATTGAGCTGTTGCGATTTTTTCCGGTAGGATATTGCAGCATGGATTTCGTTTATTGTTTTGTCTTTGTAGGATATTTCAGCTTTTATATAAATAAGCGTGTGCAGAGCGTAAGTAATGGGGATACCACTGCACCGGGGATGCAGAAAAGTCACCAGAAGTGTGGGGAGGAGATGGAGGAGGTTCAGTTGCTCTCCAAAGGAAAATTTTGAATATTTACATGCAAAAGAAGTAGTTTCAAACCATAAGGGGTATGAAAATACTAAATCTAATGCGCAAAAATATTGCCAGCTTCATATTGTCTAACCTTTTTTGGGGGTGGGTGTAATGAGTGTATCCCATTAACTCCTCTAATGTATTAAGACAGACGGGCGGGCAATCCCCGTGTGAACGTTTATGTTTATACATTAAAATTTAGAAGTTTTTTGCAATTTAATGAATAAAAAAAAAGAAAAACATATAAAAAATCAGGTAAAAATTGCGAACCGATAGGAATATTAAAGAAATTTTACTTATCGTATTTATAATTGACTTTTAACCAAGCGTTTATGACGTTTCATATCTCACTAAGCTTGTGAGAGATGAAATGTATTACCGTTCAAAAGAAGATTTGATAGTACGTATATTTTAAATACAAGAAGGTTTGATAGTACGTATATTTTAAAAACAAGAAGATTTGATAGTACATATAGTTTAAATTCAAGAAGATTTGATAGTACATATATTTTAAATACAAGAAGATTTGATAGTACATATATTTTAAACACAAGAAGATTTGATAGTACGTATATTTTAAATACAAGAAGATTTGATAGTACATATATTTTAAACACAAGAAGATTTGGTAGTACGTATATTTTTAATACGACAAATTATTATAGGGTCTTTCGTTGCAAGTATCAAATGCTAGGTTATTACTTGGAATAGTAAGAGAACACAAGTTTTATTCTGTGAGACAAACAATGTTATTTGAACTCATTTAATCCCCAAAGTTAATGCAATTTTTAACAGATTTTTGAAACTTTTAAGAAATTTACAATTAAACAAACAGAAGTTGTTCACGAAGAAATAGTTTTTTAAGTAATGCAACGATAAAATATGAAGAAATTGAAGTTTGTAAAAGGACTGAATGAAATTTTTTAAACGTTATCATTCCAATGAAATCAAAAGTAGTATGCCTGTCTCATAATATATTGTCTTTATATAATTCGCGTAGGGACGACCATTCAATGGAGTTTCATAAAATTTGGTACAAAATCCTTCAAAACTTAGTAAAGAGCATCACGAAATAATTTTTTTGAAATTCGATTTCTTTTATATTTTATTTCAGTTTTAATAAAAAATTTCTTATAAGTTCGCTAGTATGGATCTGATAAAATTTGTAAATCTCAAAATGAAACTGATATTATATCATAGGGAAAAACCGTCTCAAATAAATATTCATACAAGTACGAGATAAAAAAGTAAATAAATAAATAAACATAATATAAAATTCCAACTCTAATGATGTTGACCATGCTTTAGCTGTAAATATTATAAACTCAACTTTGTTTACTGCAAAATATCAGTGAAAATAACCTTTGCTGTTCAATAGAATCATGTTCAATAACGCGCTAAAGCAAATGTACATACATAAAACAAATGCATGACGTTAAAATAAATGAAATTTGAAAAGAAAGATATGTTTTTTCTTTCCTTCGGTTTTTTCCCTTAATTCTTTTTTTTCTTTTTTTTTTTTTTTTCCTTCGGGAAAAAAAATGATACTACAATCTGAAAACTGGATCCCGTTTTTTTTTTTTTTTTACTTGATTCTTAATTGAGTGTTTTCTGAATCTGAATTTTTGTAACTTTTTCGAAATCGATTGTTAAATCTGAAAGCTTAGTGACTTGATGATCTGACCGGCATATTTTAATCGCAACAAATTAAGAAGAAAGAAAAAAAAAGGATACTATTTCTAACCACTCGCAGGAGTTTTAGTTTTTATTTTATATTTCTGTGTCATTGAGTACGGGTCATGTTTTTCTTAATTTCTACGCTTCTGAATGCACTTATCATGAGAATCATTACTGGCTTTATGAAATGTCTACTACCAAGATATATCTGCTAACCTCCTTTGTTCTCGTATCGTGGGGTTTATAAAAGCACGAAATTCACGCACGGATGATCAAATCTCTAATTTTCTTTCTCCAGTAGACTGAAACATGTGCATTCGCCAGCAACGGACAATGCGGTGTGTTCATGTATTTATTTACCAAACATTAAAATAAGTTCTAACTCTTCCGTCGTGGAACATGCTCGTTGACAGCATGAAACCGTTACCTTTCCGGAATTATAATTCTAACAGTTCACGATTCGGTCACGTTCTGTTGGCTTTCCTAACAAAGGATCCAATAAATACAAGTCTCCAATGGCAGCCATTTTATTTATTTTTTTTCTAGAAAACTTGTTTGGAAGAAAAAAGCTTATTTGCTTTCTTGTTAGGTATCTTCTATTGAGTTGTTTAAAGGATGTTCAAAAACAGAATGATTGCATTTTTACTAAAAATTCTGCTTGTTTAATATTTATTCAGTAATGAAAGGAAGATATTCCACAAACTATTTTTCTGAAAATTATTCGCTTAATACCACACGTAAATTTAGCATAAAGTCGGACGCATAATGCGTACCAGCCAGGCATGGATGCAAGGAGGGAAAAATGAGGCGATTGCTCCCTCCCGCATTTAACTATCATTAAAGATTATACGAATAATGAATCAAAACTTTATAATTTCCCCTCTTTAGAACAAATTTTTCTGTAAAACAGGTAAAATCACATTCAAAAAAAAATTCCTCCTCCTCAGCAAAAATCCTGTATCTGCACCTGGTACAAGCCCAAGAGCATAATTTTGTAATGGAATTTAAAAACGGACAGGAATGGTTTCACGCTCAGAAGCAAATTGTTGTTAGAACTATTATTGAGTACTTTTAAAATACTATTTATGGTGGTTCCCATGTCGAGCAAAATTAAATACTGCACATAACTTTAAGAAAAACAGCCCTTACATTTTATTCTGCAAGATGTTTGTAGCTAGGGGAATGAATTAGTGAAACTAAATTTTGAATTTTGATTTAACTTAACGACATACAGTTCCCAAAATTCTTTATGCTTTTAAATTATGTATTTTTGCTGCTTTTCTTGTTTAAATTTGCGGCATTTTTTCTAATTTCTTTCTTATGCATAACATATAAAAAGTTCTTATAATAAGTTGCAAAATTTTCCAACTTTCTTGCTTAATTTAGAACCCAGAAAAAAAATGCTGTAAACCGATCAGTAGTTGTCAATTCATCACTGAAATTGTTATTTATTGAAGAAAATATAAAATAATCCATTAGTTAAAAAAAAGTTAAAAAATGTTTTCAACAGTTTATTGCTAGACAACTTGGCCTTATAAATGCATTGAAAATTTAATTGTTTCAGCGTTTTCTTTTCTTTACGGGAAACTTATTTCCATTTTCTTGATTTATTCTTAATTGTTCCGAACATAAAAGATGTCTGTGCAAATATTACTTTACTTCGAATTCAGACCACAAAACGGCGATGATACGCCTTCTTTACGCAATATTTGTATGTGTGTGAATGAATTTTGATGTCTTTTTAATGCCATATACATTGAGTTAATACCTTTCGTATCTCCTTTCCCTCTCCTCCCTGCAAAAATTTAAATTACGTGCCCATCTAGAGGCTTAAATAGCGATCAGAAGATGGAGATCCCAGACGCTCTCACAACGATAATTTTGAAAAATTAGTGTGAAGAAGCATTTTTAAGGCATCATAGGAACGGAGTTAGTGCATATAAAATGCAAAACAATTGCCAGTATCGTCTTGGCGTTAGTTTTCGTGAGTTTATTGGGGGTATGACGGTACCATGGTGGCTTCGGTGCACACGCCTGTACAACAGCATGAGACATTCGATGCTAAAACTGCATCATTATCACTTAATTTCGAATAAAGAGCAAGTATTTCTCTCCGTAGTAATTAATTCTATTGTTCCTCCCCTATGCGCGAGAAGTGGTGTAGTAATAAATGCTAATTTCTGTCGCGGTCAAATTCAAGCAACAAAATAGCGATGATGTAAGTTGATCGAACTTTTTTTTCTCCCCCTAACAGATTATAAGCAAGGCCCACGGGGAGGTGCTGTGGAGTTCCAATGGAGCCCGGGTAAAGAAGACATGGGAAAAAAGGCACTAATTAAACCTTTAACTTTTATTCTTTTTATTTGCTTGACAATAAAGAAAAATGGCTCATGACATGCTCTGGAACGGGGGACGGGGGTCTCGTAACAAATATGCGAGACATGGTTACAAATAAAATAGGAAAAATTCGATTGTTGCAAGTTGCCTTACTTAAATTAAATTATGGTAAAAATTTTCATTGCTAAAGCTTTGTCCGATTTTTTAGCCTCATAACAGCAAAAGCAAGTAATTCTCCGTCAAATTTTCTCCGGACATGTTCAGCTTCGAATGCTATCCACAAAATGGCGAGGGTAAGTCGGTCTGTATTTCATACGACTACGACCTTTATGGAAAACAAAAGAAATCGAACGTCACTGTTTCACTAGACGGGAAGAGGGAAAACTTTTAGCCTCAAGAAACCAACATCTTCAGCTTTCAGCGAGAAGAGTCAATGACCTTCGGAGACCTCGACGCATACCAACCTGCTTCCGTGACTGGGTTCATCAAGGATCCTTTTCCAACCCCCAACTTGAGCGGAAAACCCGGAAGACCACCTTGTTCAGAGAGTCTGCTGTTATTATAGATCGGCCTACATTCGGTTGGGTCACGTGAAAACTGACACACAGTTTGACAGAGGCGTGGATCAGAAATGTGAAGAAGTAGACTCTCACGGGAAGCAAATAATTTATATGCTCATTATTCCGGAATTCTTTCGTACGTAATAAGCATAATTTTCGTTATTATTGTGATTAAACGTATATTTCGCAACAAAATTTCGGAACTCATCTAGTTTTTTCGCTTTTGCTTGTGTCAATTTAATGTAAAAGGCCAATAAACGATTTGAATGTGTTTTCATGAGTAATTATTCTTAAATAAATGTATTGTAGATGTGTTTTGAGCTCATTATTTTACAGAACTTCATAATGATTCTTCTTTAAAATGCAGATTAGTCCAATACAAGAAATGCCTATAAGATTTTTTTTTAATCCTAGGAACAAGCAAGCTTTTTTCGAAACATCCTTTCCTAAGCCCCTTTTTCTCACTGCTCAGATGAAATCGTGAGAAAAATTAAAAGAGCTTTTTTAAACAATGCAGCACAACGTTTTTGACTGTGTTCAATTGAAATAAATCATACATTATGCAATAAAAAATATGTTTTAGATTGGAAGAAATATGTTATTTACAGAAGTAATCATTTCTTAGGATCAGGAAAATCATGAAAACAAATCACAGCCTTATGATTGTACTATCAATAAATTGAAGCAAACTTCACAATCAGAATTTAAAAAAAAAAAAAATAATAATTCAGAAATTGTATTTTGTTTTGAAGAAAATGCAAAAAAATTCACATCTTCAAATGATGGTCGTTTAATATAGATCGTTCTTGGGGTATGTGCCTTCGAACATTTTTATAGGTATTTTGCAGATATTTTATTATTCAAACTACATACAATTTTCTGCACAGTTTGATATTTATTCCTCATAGAAGATAAGTTTTCGAAGTCTTCTTCGTAAATGGCAGCGAAGACCTAAAAATAGGAATTTATTGTTCATGAACATGACAGCTACAAAGACAAATAAAAAAATCAATTGGCATAGCAGCTGAGCTTAACTAAGCTGCTTGACTAACTTATTGGTCTCTTATGAGAACCCAATATTTTTCATAAACGAACTTTTTCCAACTACAGAAGAATCGGATCAGCAACAGGGCAGGAAGGGATTAATTTGCATGGAAGGTCACGAGAGGTCATCTCCCGCACTTCTCAATATGAGGATTTTTGCATATTAAGCGGGATACAGGCTAGTATGTATGTAATATCGGTAAATGACGTCAGGTGTCGCCTTCCGAAAAATCGACAAGAAGTATATTCCATCTCTTTCAGTCAAGGGTCCACTCCTTATCCAAACCCCTATCCCTCATCACTTTTTCAACATCTACTTTCCAGTCTTTCTTGGTCTTCCTCGTTTTCTTGTTTGATTTTTTTTTATAATTAAAAGCGATTTTGGGCCGTCTTTCATCACTTATTCTTTTAACATGACCATACAAGATTAACTACTTTTTTCTTTTTTTGAAGATCATCCAATATGGTTCCCTTTATTCTCATCATTTCTTTCATTCTTTCATTTCTTATTCTTTCCATTCTTCATACATTGCATGATCTTCTCCGTTTCCACAGCCGCAAATTTCTTTTTCTCTGTCTCCATAATTCTCCATACTTCTGCTCCGTATAAAAATATGCTCTTTACAATTGAATTGTATGTATTGTACTGTCTTTTCCGAGAGATCCCCTCACTCCACCAAACATAATCTAATATTTTTAGAGCCTTCCTTTCTTGACAATTTCTGTTTCCAATTTCTTGTGAGTCTCTTCTCTTTTTTGAGAGCCTTCTCTATTAATATCTACTCCAAGGTATCTATACTGCTCACATCTTTCTATTTTCCTTTTTGCGTGCGAGATTTTTTACATGAAGAGGCCTATTGTTAAAACCTCCAACGCTTAATTTGGAACAGAAAAAGTGCAGGAATCTTATGTTCTTCGGAACTCATATAATGCCTAGCACTAAATTTCCGTCTAATCTGCAAAAATTTCACTAAAAAAGAAGAAAATATAGAAGCTGAGCTCTGTGAGCTCCCATGTAAATGACGCCCTAGGTAAGGTACGATTTCTGAGATGGAATTCTTCAGGAATAGTAACGTCTCGGCGGTAGTAGCATAAAATATCTTTCCCAGAAACAATAAATTAAAATTTAAACACCAACATTATGTTAACGGAAAAATGCGATGGTTACCCTTTTTTATTGAATCTGTATTCGTCAGTGGGGAATGGATTACTAGTTTAGTTGTGAAAATAACGACACCTGCGTTTAGCTCTTGAAATAAAATACACAACTCAGAATGAGGAACAACAGTTTCCTCCTCTTAGCGCTAAACAGCGGTTTCAAACTATATATCGTTTATCGGAAAAATCGATAGTATCAACAGTTTTGACCAAAAGATCGATTAAGCAATATTTTACAATCTAAAATCTTAAAACTTGAATTCCAAAATAGGCAATACATTTTATGTTCATACAGGGTTCACACTGGGGAAAAATACAAGGTGGGATTTTCCTCCTTGACCAAAATTTTAAGTGGGATTTTTAAAGTTTAAGCCCAAAAAAAAATTTTTTTGAGTGGGATTTCAAAAAATATTGCGGGAATCGCGCGATCGCGCGGCCTAGCGCGAACCCTGGTTCATACAATTCATTTTATGTTAAACGTTCTACATTCTACTTAAAAGTTTTATGTTTTTATGTTTTTGTTAAAAAAATAAATAAATAAATAAATAAATCACTATTGTAATGTATGCGTTAATTGCTTTAGTTACAAAATCATATAAACAGTAAGCAAAAGCAAGAAGCAAAAATATTGACTTCAAAAAAACTGTTTATGCTGGAAATTTTTGTTCATATTTTAATAATAAAATATAGTTTCATACTACGTTCCGTTTCATTTTGTACCTATAAAGAGAAAGTACCTATTATGAGTAGTAAGTTGATTTTAGTCCCTACAATGAGAAAGGGGTTCCGTTTGTCCCTAAAACGCATGCTGCATATTTATTTATTCATTTATTTTTTAGTACCCGTATTTTTTGACGTTAATGGATTCTAATAATCTCACATTCTGCCCAAAAATAACGTTTCACACTTATTAAAAAAATGATCGAAGTTTCGTTATAAAATGAAAATAAATAAATAAATAAATAAATAAAATACAAGACAGAGTGTTATTTTAGCAATTTGAAGAACTCCTGCGATTTAGATAAATTTTATAGGTGTTCGAATGTTTCCTGAATCTGAGCGCGGCGAAGTATTAATGGGAATATCTTTCTAACGATTATCTTTCAATCGTTATCAGTTCCACTGACAATGCGGCAAAAGATTTTTTCTTGCCTGCAGTGATTTCATTTCACTAAAACTGCCATTAAGACAATTCTAGTAATCAAGCAAAAGGCCGCATCAGATAACATGCGTATGCAATCAGTTTTGAAGCATTTTCTTGCTCCTCATAGGGCAAAGATCGCAGCGATAATTTGAAGGGGGAATGCTATACCCAAACTTTAGATGGCTTCTGCAGTATTTTTTCATTAGGTAAGCGAAACTTGTTTTCTTATGTAAAAGTCTAGACGAAATTTTGCTTTCCTAAAGGTCATGAACTGACCTGGAAATCACGCAACTACATTCCACCTTACAGTTTGCTAAGTAATCAGCAGTAAAGGTTAAGGTTAGAATCAAAACTGGGGCTCAGAAACTCGGAATTATCAGTCCTCTGAGGACTGATAGTTTTCATATATATATTTTGAAGGCTGAAGTATGAATGTTCAGATCTTTTGGTTGGATTGCAAGAAATATTATTATTTTTTTTTTGCTGATCAAATATTTTGCTTTGGCAAATAATTGCAGCAACCTGTGCATGAATAAGAAGAAAATGACTGAAAATATATTACCTGAGGGGTATTATCTATTTATTTTTTCGGTGTTAAACATATTTGATAGGTTTTACTTTATTTTGTGTTTCTTTACAGTTCATTGCGTTACTTTGCTACACAACAAAATTTTTTCATCCGGCTCCATGCCAAATTCGAGCAAAATCGCGTTGTTCCACTGCTTCGCGCTTCTGTTCTACGCTCCGCTCCAGATCCCTGCCTTTGACATACAGTTAATTTAACACTTTATTTTATTTATTTATTTATTATTATTATTATTATTAACCTTTTCAGACCCCAGAGCTAAGCACAAACAATTTTGACGCAATTTTTTGGTTTTCTGATTTAAAAAAATGATTGCAAAACAAAATAACAAAAAAAATTTTTTTTTAATTTTAATTAATAATTAGTTTAAATAATAATTAATGCGCAGTTTTCATATTTTCCATGTTTAAAAGTGAAGTAAACTATCTGTTGATTAATTTAAAAAACAATTGGGTGTTTTAGCTTTCAAATTGCACAAACAGTAGTTAATAAACAGTATTTTAAAATGTACCCAAATGGGTACACTTGGAAAGAAGAGGTTATTATTATTTTGCTAGCTATTTCTGACGAATAACAGACAAGCAGTGCTCAGATAATTGTTACAATTAAAGGTGGAAAGAAGTAGAAGCTCTTGCAAATTATACCGAGAATTTATTTTTCCGCAGCTATTTTTGAGAAATGTTTCCATTAAACATCATTTCAGTACTTTACTCGTTTTAAAAAGTAACGTATTGCAGTAAAGTTATAAAAAACGCAACGTTTCAATTTAAAAATGATTAAACTTACTCAAGTTTCTTAAATACTGTTTTAACATTAAGTAACTTATTTGTTTCAATATATTCGTATTTAGCACTGCCTGACGATAAGTTAACGACCGTAAAAACTTTAGCCATCTGAATATATTCTGAGCTAAGGTCTTAGAAGTAGTTCAAATGTTAGTTCTGGGAAACAAACAGCTATTAAAATGTCAAATTTATACTTCAATCAACTGATCTTTAAATTGCTCTAAACATTAAACTTTTCTCTCTCTCAGTTCCTGCAAATGCAAAGATAGTGTTGAATACTGTAATTAATTAGAACATTTATAAGTTTAATAGCTTTATAATATAAACAGATTTATACTAAGAACAACTAATAAATGTTGTGCCAGGCTGTTTACCTCACACCACAATGACAAAACTAAACAAAAATTTTATTCCGAATCAAACTTTCTCTTGTTCCAATATTGACATTGCGCCATTAGTTATCTGAGGTCTTCGACTTCTTATTAGTTCAGCTGTTCCTTATCCTGTGTGTGGGGAACAATACTTAAATAAGTATTTTAACCCACTCAAAAGAAGCGAACTATTTATTAAATACATATTGTGTACAAATTCATTCTTAGAATTATGTTGAAAGCCATTATCTGTTTATTCATTGTTTTATTTATTTGGGTTTGGCTTTGTGCATGCTTTATTATTGTCATAATTACTGAATCCTCTCGAATAATAAACTCAGCTCATTTAAATGATTTTATTTGTTTTTAACATTTTATTTTATTTTAATATGTTTCTTCCTTACTCTTTCTAAAGAGATAAGCCGATTGATACCAGACTCGCTGTACAAATTTTTCTCCGTTAAAGTTATTAAAAACAACATTAAAGGGATAAAACATTTTTTAAATGCTTTATATACTACTCGAGATTACTTTAATGATTGGTAGCCTAGTGGTCAGGATGTCGAGCTTCAGATCGGAGATCTAGGGCTTGATACCCGGGCCGTTGGAGACCCACCATGAACACTTGGGGATATGTGCATGTAAAATCCGTGGACCCTGAAATCCCGAGGGTACCGATGGGTAGAGATTTTCCCTTTCCTTCACCCATAGCTCTAAAAAGGAAAGAGAAAGGTATATGTGGTGGCGCCATCTAGTGTCATCCAAATACTACTTTCACCATTGGTGTCCATCTAGAAACGGAAGGCGCTCCTTACCGCCTTAATTCCTAGTCGATTCGACGTATGGGAGCTTGGATTTCCAAGTGGCATAAGCAACAACAACAATAACAAATTTAATGATTTTTATACAACTAGCGATTACTTTAATGATGTTTATACAACTAACGATTACTTAAATGCTTTATATATTATATTGCACAAGAGTATGTTCAATTGCACTAGTTTTAGTTATGAAAAAAATTTAAGTCGAAAAGCATAATTTCTTAACTTAAATTTTGCTGCACCTTCGATCTTACCTCCCCAGGCAAGTGCCTAATCTGCCAAAGCATAAGTCATTGAATTCATTACTTTACTTTGTGGGGGGGGGAAAAGCTTAGTTACAAAAAGGTTTATTGAAAAATAATCATTCACATTATCACTCCCTGTTGCTACGTTCGCACAAAAGATCCCTGAAAACTTCAAAGTGTCATTTGCTTACTAAACAAAATACTTCATTACTATTTAAAACAATCTACTTATTATTTAAAACTAGTTGTTTATTAATTAAATACAAACTTTGTTACGGAAACCTTAAACATACTTTATATGATTATATGAAAAGCCATAAACAAAAACAAAACAAGCATTACAGAAATACATGAAAAATGAAAATTTTGGAATACTTTTTCTTTTCTCTTTTTCGTTTATGGTTGAAGCAAAATTTCAAATATTCTAAAATTACGCAAAAAAATTAATAATGCTTTTTTTTTTTTTTTGAAAAGCTGTGTGAATGTCTGGCTTGGAGCTATTTGCTCGGGACAGCCGGTCTAGGCTGGAGAGAAATGCTGAGTCGGAGGCCGTGGCGGTGTACTTTTCAGACGTCTACAACCGAGACGATGATGAAAGAAACTGGTCATTCTCTTATCTCAAGGTAGGCATTTTCCAAGTCATCGTTCGTCGGTGCAAATTGTTTTGTAAAGTGCAATAAAAGGGGAAAAATGTTGTTGGAAATTAGAGCTCTCCCTTTTTCTTTCTTTAAACATGTGTTACCCGCAAAGTTTGAAATCCGGCATTCTATAAAATGCCTAAAATTAGACGGCAATGTAAGAAACGATTTATATATATATCACATATTTCTTAGGCATTCTATAGAATGTCAAATGAGAAACCCGTAAAGTATAAAATACATCTCCGATTCGTTGAGAACTCCGTCCGTAAATGCAGAATGAGAATTAACGCTGCAAAAAATAGTGTTTTCTTAACCGAAACTAATTACCAGAAGTTAATAAATGATGTGCAAAAGCCAAAATGACTACTAAGAAGGAACCCAGGGACTATTGGTTGCTGAACCGCTACGATGTGATGATTGTGGAAAATAAAAAGAATTTTTTTAAATGGCACTCTCCTTATTTTTTCAGAATAACATTTTTATTTTTGAGAAATGCACATCATTTACAAGATAACCTCATCAGGACATTTTTTTCATACTTTTGCCTAAATTACATTTGTCATTCTATAGAATGCCTAGGTATTATATACAATGCCTTGGGAAAGTATATAAAACTTCTCATATTTCATACCTTTCAAACGTCCGGCACTATATACAATGCCTAGGGATTCCATGAAATGCCGGCGTTTCATACTTTGCCGGTAACATATACACTATCTACCAAAAAGTATTTGGACACTTTGGATTTTAGACATTTTAAAAAAATTCTGAAGAAATATTAAACTTGCTGTTCTGTATTTTGCACCATGGAAAGAACACACTTAAACTCACATTTAAGAAACAAAATTCAGGCTTAGGGGCAATTAGGGGGCGGTCAAAAAATTAAAGAAGAAAAAAAACACTTTTGAACATCTTGTATCAGAAAATGATCTAAATGTCCTGTAACTTTCGCAAAACATTTTTAACCATATACGCAATGCTTACACCCCCTTTCGTCAGAATAGCAGTAATATTCATGAAGATATGGGCATTTGTTTTAAATATTCGAAATTTTTCGCAAGTGTTTTGCTTATAACTCGCTAAGTTCTATCTCAAATTACATGAAACTTGCAGACAATTTGACAAAATAAAAAGTAAGTATGGTACCAAAACGTGGGGAAAATGTAATAAATAGTTGATGAGATTTGAGCAGTTTTATTAAAACGAATGTGATTGCGCATGCGCGAAAGATATTAATTATTTTTTTTAATAATTTGGTAGAAAATGAGAAGGGGTTTTAATCAAATTTTTACATTGCATGATAAATTGGAAAATTGACAGATGTTAAACTGAATTAATGCATTATTTGTGTTTATGGAGTCTGAATTTGCACGCTATTGTTTACTTTGCCTAAATTATCATGCAATATAAAAATTTGTGGAAAACCCCTTATCTTTTTTCTCCAATTTGAAAGCTTGCTAAATACGGCTCACCGTATGGTGTATGTCTCTTTGAAAAATATCAATATTCAACTGAAACTTTTACATAAGTTGCTCCATAGATCTCACTATCAAATTATTAAAAAAAATAATTAATATCATTCGCGCATGCGCAATCACATTTGTTTTAATAAAACTGCTCAAATCTCATCAACTATTTATTACATTTTCCCCACGTTTTGGTACCATGCTTACTTTTTATTTTTTCAAATTGTCTGCAAGTTTCATGTAATTTGAGATAGAACTTAGCGAGTTATAAGCAAAACACTTGCGAAAAATTTCGAATATTTAAAACAAATGCCCATATCTTCATGAATATTACTGCTATTCTGACGAAAGCGGGTATAAGTATTGCATATATAATAAAAATGCTTTGCGAAAGTTACAGGACATTTCGATCATTTTCTGATACAAGATGTTCAAAAGTGTTTTTTTTTTTTCTTCTTTAATTTTCTGACCGCCCCCTAATTGCCCCTAAGCCTGAATTTTGTTTCTTAAATGTGACTTTAAGTATGTTCTTTCCATAGTACAAAATACAGAACAGAAAGTTTAATATTTCTTCAGAATTTTTTTAAAATGTATAAAATCCTAAGTGTCCAAATACTCTTTGGTAGATAGTGTATATATACTGAAAAGAGAGGAAGATAAGTGTGTGTGTACAATGGTGTGCATTGAAGGTAAAGTGTACTTTATTTCTTTTAGAAAGAATGTTTCGCAAAAACTACTTTCATGCACTCACTATTTTTCACACGCACGTTTGTACAATATGTATGTATGTGTATGCATGCATGCATGTATGTGGGTGTGTGAATGAAGCAATTCTTTGTAAAAAAGAAAGTACATGTCACCTTCAATACAAAAGTTTTTGTTGGAGGTATTTTATTTTCTTCTATGAATAATGTTTCATAAAAGCCCTTTTCACATGCACTCCCTATCTCTCTCACACACACACGTTTGTATGTCGGGCTATCTGTATGTAAGTATGTGTGTGTGTGTGAATGAAAAAATTTTTTCTAAACGGAAGTGCAGGTCACTTTCAACATCAGCACTGTAAGGAGCAAAGTTAAATAAAGTATTTTTAGTACAAAAAAGTTATGCACATAAGCAAATTTGTAGACACAAGGACTCGTAATCTCTCCAAAATATAGGTACCTTTACAGGCTTCTTGAAATAAGCTTCTTTCTAAGTTCAACAAAACCCATTCTATTTTAAAATAAAGGTACAAAAAGAGCAGAGTATTATACAACCGGCGGAAAATTAAAATAAATAATTTTAAAAATGCACGAAGTAAAATGCACTCACACATAACAAACATTTCGCAAAACACTGTTTGTGACACATCCAAAGTACATGCACATTTCTTTATTCAGAAATAGAATCCCAGACATTTTAAAACAACAGCCGATAACATTCGTAAAGGAAAGGAAATTTCTCAAAATCAAATTCTCCATCCAGATAACAAATTAGCGTCTCCAAGCTTTTCTACTTAATAAAGTATTCCAAACTCGAGTAGGCATGTTCTTACTACAATCAACAGTTTCTTACGTTGGAAAGGGATTTTTTTTTCAAATGTTTGTGACGATACATAAATCAAGGAGATTTTAATTTCTTTAATTGGTCTTGTTTGCAAGTGAGGCGTATAGGATGGTTTAATTAAAAAGGAAAAGTATTCGAATACCATTCACTCTCTCATACCAAAACATATTTCCCGATGAGAACACTGAAAGTCATTAATTTATTTTAAACGATGTTGGAATCAGAGATCAATCCTCTAGAGCAGCGGCAGCCAATCTTTTTTTTTTCGCGCACCACCATTTTTGTAGCAAACCATTTGTGTACCACTGCGAATATAAATTTATTATATAGAATAGAATAATTTGCAACTTTATTATATAAAATATTTTACCTTGCAAACTTAAATTTAAGTCATTCAAGTGACTAAAAATGTTCATTAAGTAGCCAAGGGTTGATATCCAAAGCTCGTCATTCAAGCATTCACGCAATTCAAAAACGGGCTCCTATCAGAAACAGCTGCACCGCGGAACGTAGATCAGCAAATCTAATTAAAAATTTTCCTCTAGAAAGCCATCTCAACTCAGTGTGTAGTAGCAACTGAATATGATCATTGTCCGTTTCAGAATAGTTTTGAAAATAATCAAGAGTTTAGTGGGGGGGTGGGGGTCCGTGATTTAATGAAGTTGACTACCTGACAAATTTCTGAAAAACATATTTTAATGGCTCAGACATACCCTTTGCAGCCAACAACTGTTTATGAATGCTGCAATGAACAAAAGTGTAGTTTTCTGTCAAAGATTTTATTTTGGCAGAAACTCCTGCGTGGTTCCCTGTCATTGCTCGGGTACTATGCGAACAAAAAGCAACGATATGCTTCTAGTCCAGTTTCTCTTCTTTTTAGCCTACTTTCTCGTAAAAGTAAAAAAATAATAATAATATAGCATGAAAGAAGGCTTAATTTATCGTGAAAATATCGTTAGAAATCAAGAAAAGACAAAAATAATTTAAGTAATTAAATAAAGAATGAAAAATAAAAAATTTGAAAGTAGGGTTTTGAGATGGGGAAAAAGTGTGTCGGTCGGTCTGTCTGTCCCCCTCTAATAACTTTTGAACGAATTGTCTGATTCGAAAAATTCTTTTTGCATTCGAAAGTTCTCGGCGGGTACATCTCATTTCCACATTTTACTTTTTGATTTGAGCAATTTTTTGTTCAATTTTGAACTGTTCAAAAATTTTTAACATTAGTGCCTATGGGCAAAAATGAAGCAAATTATGTAAACTCTGGACACAACATCCAAATTCCTATGAGAAAGCTTACTGGAAGAAGCTTTCGGCGTAAGAATATTGATTTGAACAATTTTTGTTCATTTTTGAACAGTTCAAAAAAAAAAAAAAAAAAAATAGCGTCATTTTTCCATTATCTCGGCGCAGGCGATAAATTCGCCAACAATCATGCATCCAATGCCAAATGGAATATCTCCGCTGGTAACCTTTTTCGGGTGCGGTCACTAAATGTCTGCTTGGCGAGATTAGAGCCGTGATAATGGAAAGGTACCAAATTAACATTAGCGCCTACGGGAAATTTCAATCTTATATAAATCATTAACTAACTGATGGATTTGCTTGAAACAAACTTTATCGGAAAGATATTACGCTGTAGAACATGTACAAATACGCAGTTTAATAGGAACTGAACGAGCCTATTTTCCTATGAGTTTTTTGATCGGGATTTTTAAGGATATTTCTCAATGAATAAATGAATGAATGAATGAGTGAAAGAATGAATGAATAGATAAAAGAGTAAAAGAATGAATGAATGAATAAATGATAAAATAAATAAATGAGTGAATAAATGAATAAATACATGAATGAGTTATTGAATGAATGAATAAATGAATGACGGAATAAATGAAAGAATGAATGAGTGAGTGAAAGAATATGTATTATCCGTTGAAAAAGGTATATTTGAAGTAATTAAGAACTATAGTTAAATGAGGAAGAGAGAGAGAGAGAGATAGCTAGATTATAAATTTGAATTTGGTCTATACGGGAAAGTAGGCTCGTAAGTTCTAGACGGAACTTCTTGTTTTCTTATCTGCACGCGTACCACCTGGAGAGGCTTCACGTACCGCAGTTTGGGAACCGCTACTCTAGAGTTTGGATATTTTTCAACCCCTTAGTTTTTATGATTCTGTTTTCTTTTTACACTCCAAATTTTATTTTGAACCTTGTTAACTGCTAAAAAACAAATGATTATTTTCGAGATCGGAAACTTCATTCGCAAATATCTGCTCTCTTACTAAACATTCTTCGACAGATTTTCCATCACTTTTCCCAATCTCAGTTGAGTTAGTCGTTAGACTAATTCCTGTGGACATTATACAAATACTTCCCGCATTTACTTAAATAGAAAAGCTAACTCTTACGAGGATATAAAAACTTAAATTACTCATACTTTACAGCCACGTTCTGTACCATTTTGTTATGAGTGAATCAAAAACATTTTGGCACGAGATTGAATCTAATGGTGCAAATTCAAAACTTTCCACAATATTTTTTTTAATAATTATTTAAGTGCTTTAATTTTATTTAAATTATTCTTTTCAACAGGAGCAATTACTTCTTAAGAATTCTCAAGGTCTGTTCAGAAGATATCAGGTTCGTGTGCAGCATGGCTTGTTTGTGGAATTATTGGCTTTTAATCTAGTTTATAATGCTTTGAGCTTGCTTGCATACATTTTCTTTCCTGACATGGTAAGTGTTATGTGTTCTTCTAGTATTTGTCTTTTAACTATTTTCTTGATTTAAGCTGCTTGGTAGTAAAAATTTTCAGTTTTAAAAGATTTCATTTTGATTAAATCAGCTGATTGAGAAAATTTTGACACGTGATAGTTTGAATATTTGGTAATATTCTCTATTCACAGACATTAAGTCGCTTATTACAGCGCTATCTAGTACCAGAGATCAAAATCCTTGGTGGTCCGCTGCTCAAGATAACTAAAACCAATTCGGACCACGAAATAAAACTCAGTGGTCCACAGACCAGTGACTACTTGCGGTCAATACTGTCAACGTTGACATCTTAGTTTTTCCTTTTTCAGCTCAAACATCACTAAAATAAATGTTTGCAATCTAGAAATACGAACTATCAGTTCTGAAACTAAAGTCATACTTGAACGGAATTCACTGGTGAAAATCATTAATTTAACAGCAAAATAAATTTTCAAGGTAGGATATTAATTCTTAATTTCATATTAGATAAAACGTCATATTGGCCTGGGTTGATTGTCCTCGTATAAGCTTTACACGTTTGCTGACGCCCACTTCTATGGTTTATACTAGTGTTCGGCAGTAGTTAACTAGAAGTAGTTAACAACTAGTGGCAGCTGCTAGTTAACTAGTAGTTAACTACTAGTTGTAACTACTTTTGTTTTGAACTAGCTAACTACTAGTTAAACTACTTTTTCCCCAACTACTAGTTACAACTACTTTCAAAATTCCAACTACTTTCTAAAAAAGAATTTAAATCTATTTTTTGAAGAAAAAAACTATTTTTAAACATTAAATTATTTAAATTTTTAGCTTATGAATATTACTCACAAAAATGTATTTCTTATATTATGTTATACAATGAAAAAGTACTCTAAATGAAAAGTACCATAAAGCACAAAAAGAAAAGAAAAAACTTGTTTTTAGGATTTTTTAAGAAGAAAATACTGATTTTTCTGATTTTCTTTTTAGAAAAGAATACTAATTTTTATGATTTTCTTTTTAGGAAAAAAATACTGATTTTTATGATTTTTTTAGACAAAATATTGATTTTTATGATTAAAAAAACTATTTATATCAGCTTCTTACAAATTATTAAAATATAGATATTTTTGATTATAAATTTTAATATATTCTGGGTTCAAGTAATTCATTAGGATTTTAACTTACTATATGGTAGCCTTAATGCTTCTGGTCCGCTAGGGAAAGATGGAATAGCTTAGTTAAGGTGTCAAAGAACTACTTTAAGTTTTTGGAGATGCTGACTACAGCAAAAGTATCAACAACATTTTTGGGAAAAAGGATTTTTTCTAAATTTGGAATAGTGCACTTAAAATTAAGAAACAGATTGGGGGTTGATAAGGCATCTAAATTGGTTTTCTTGATGAAACATCTAAATAGTGAAAATGATTAAGCTGTAGTAAACATTTTATGTGACATTTGCCACCTCTGTTTATATACATATTCAAGAAATTTGTATATACTCAAAAAATTATAATAGTCCAGTCAACTTATTTGTATATATTCAAGAAATTATAATACATTTAGTCCAGAAATATAAGCTTTCTCTTCTGTTTCTTGTTGTTCTCTGTCTTTTAAGAATACATTTTTTATATAATATAATTAATTAATAATTAATTTTTAACTACTAATAATTAATTATTTTAACTGGAGTATCTTAAAATTCTTTGAAGATAAAAATAATTAACTGAATTTGTTACTGTATTTGTGTGCGCATACATACTTCACTTTAAAAAATCCGAAAAATTTGATTTAAATCAAAAAATACTATTTTTAAAATTTTTGTTAAAATAAAAAACGAACCAACCCTGCCTTCAACACAATTTGAAAGAATATAATCTAAATTCTAAAGCATGCGCGTTACAAAGATATTTTGTTAAGGAATGGGGGTTGGGCAGAGGGAGAATTTTAAGTTTATATTAAGTTGACCCTTTCATTTTACAACAACTACTGAAAAATTGTCCTTTCTTTAAAACGTAAATTATTAACTTTATTAAACAAATAGATTAAAATAAAAGCTTAAATTTAGAGAAAAAGGTTTTTTCTTTGTTCATATTTTCTTTATATATTACTTGTTCAGTGTTATTTGAAAATATTCAATCTTTGAATGTTTTACAGGAATTTCTTTAAAATTGTTTTAATGATTAAAAATGATATTGAGTTATTAGGATTAAATATTTAAGAGCAAGCTTAAAAATGGAAATTCAAATGAATTATGCTTAAAAGTAGTTAACTAGTAGTTAACTACTTTCGGAGAACAGTTAACTACTAGTTATAACTAGTCTCAGAAAAAAGTAGCTAACTACTAGTTGCAACTAGTTTTGTTTAGAGTAGTTAGTAGTTGGTATAGTTAACTACTTTTTGACGTGTAGTTGCCGAACACTAGTTTCTATTGAAGGAAGCTTTAGAACTTTGAAAACATTAAGTAATAATCCCTTAAATGATAAACTAGTAGAAAAATAATTGCTTTTCGTTACTGTAATTGTTACGATGGTGATCATGTAATGACTCATGTACATTTACATGCAAATTTTTCTTTGACGCAAGATCTGTTTAATATTTCAAACAACAAATCCTTTGTGCAACTTTGTGTATGAAACATCTATAGAACGTGAACTCACATTTGAGAGACCCATTTCAAGTTGAATTTTAATGGACCAATCACATTGTCTGCGATCCAGTATGTATTCACACTTACTGCTCCGAAGAACCAGTATTTTTTGAGGACTTCTAACGCTGCCTATTAGGACTATAAAAAATGTGTTCTTTTTACAATTTAGGATTTGTTGTGCTGGTTTTCCACAGCTTACGGTCAGTGCAAAAATATTCTTAAAATAACTTTTTGCTTTAGTCCACTTGAAGAAGAACAGACAAATTTTTGCAATAAAAATTGAATTTTTTCTCCGAATACGTGGATAAAATAGCATATTCTTCGTGTTGCTTTTGTTAATGAAAACTAAACTGATACAGATCGAGATTGAAAAACGTTAACCACGAGTGACCTATCAGTGCTCAAGGTCAAAATCACCATTAAGTTGATGACTGTCGTTCGTATCAGACACGACGAAGCCATATTAAATCTTTTCCCGACACGTTTCCAATATTGAAAATTAGTATCTTCTTTCCCACTTGCAAGTGCCTATTCATAGCTTCGTTCAAACACCGATGTAATTTATCCCAAAAGAAAATATTTTTCGTCTGCTATTGATATCCCAGTGGGTTTTTTTTTAATTTTATTAACAATGCTGATGACGGAAATGATGAAATGTAATTAATAATCATTTATCCTCGATTTTTGCTTTCAAGGAAAATACTGTAATGTTATAAAATACTGTAATGTTAGAAAACATTAGAACTTAATATAACATTAGAAGATCTGTAAAATAAATCGGGATTATTTGCTTTTTAAAAAAATTCGAACAAACAATTTCAAAATAAAATCGAAGCATCACTAAATAAATAAGAAGTTCGTCCAGAATTCGACGAGTCTATTTTCCCAGAGAGTGAAGTGAACTTCAAAACTCAATCAAGGAATTCAAGTACTGAGAACTTGTTATCTCAGTACTTGACTTCCTTTTTTAGCCTACTTTCCCGTAAAAGTAAAAAAAAAATAATAATAAAGCATGAAAGAAGGCTTAATGGTATAGTGAAAATATCGTTAGAAATCAAGAAAAGTCAAAAATAAGTTAAGTAATTAAATAAAGATTGAAAAATAAAAAATTTGAAAGTAGGGTTTTGAGATGGGGAAAAAGTGTGTCGGTCGGTCTGTCGGTCTGTCTGTCTGTCGTTCTGTCGGTCTGTCTGTCTGTCGTTCTGTCGGTCTGTCTGTCTGTCGGTCTGTCTGTCTGTCTGTCGGTCTGTCTGTCTGTCTGTCGGTCTGTCTGTCGGTCTGTCGGTCTGTCGGTCTGTCGGTCTGTCTGTCTGTCGGTCTGTCTGTCTGTCCCCCCCTAATAACTTTTGAACGAATTGTCCTATTGGAAAAATTCTTTTTGCATTCGAAAGATCTCGGCGAGGACATCTCATTTCCATATTTTACTTTTTGATTTGAACAATTTTTTGTTCAATTTTGAACAGTTCAAAAAATTTTAACATTAGCGCCTATGGGGGAAAATGAAGCAAATTATGTAAACTCTGGGTACAAGATATAAGTTCCCATGAACAAGCTCACTGGAAGAAGTTCTTGGCGTGAAATATTTATTTGAACAATTTTTGTTCATTTTTGAACAGTTCAAAAAAAATTAACATACCGCCTACGGGGAAATGTCAATCCTATATAATTTCTGATCTAATGGACCGATTTGCTTGGACCAAACTTTATCGGAAAGCTCTTATGACGTAGAACATGTACAAATGGAAAGTTCATCCAGAACCAATGAGCCTATTTTCCTATGAAATTTTTTGATCGGGATTTTCAAGAATATTTTTCAATTAATGATTGATTAAATGAATAAGCAAAAGAATGAATGAATAAATGAGTGAATAAATACATGAATGACTTAATAAATAATGATTGAATAAATATGTATTAACCGTTGAAAAAGGTATGTTTGAAGCAATTAAGAACTAAAGCTAAACGAGAAAGACAGAGAGAGAGATATATAGCTAGATTATAAATTTGAATTCGGTGTATACGGGAAAGTAGGCTCGTATAGTTCTAGACGGAACTTCTTGTTAAACAGACAAATGGTGTGCAAATACATTTATAGAATCCAACGTCTTCTGGTGAAAATTTGCCATGAATGTTTGTCAGTATTAGTTTTGTTAGTGAATACATCAGCGGAAAAGTAATCGTCTATTCCAGGGGTCTCCAAACTTTCCAGCCTTAGGGCCATTTTAATTACTCCAGTAAATTCCAAGGGCCAAAACCATATTATCATTAACTGTTGCCGGTGGTAAAAAGTTGAATCAGTCCACTAGTGGTGTAAAATATGATTACTTTTTTGCCAGATGCCATTAGCGACGGGGAAGCTGATGTGTCCGCGGGCCGGATGTGGCCCGCGGGCCGTAGTTTGGAGACCCCTGGTCTATTCAACTAATGTTGATTCAGATAATCAGGAAGGTTCGTAAATCGAACTTCCGTGACTAGGCTCTCTGTTGCAATTGTAATAAAAATCAGGGGCCTAATACAAGTGTCGGCAACTTTTTCTGATTGCCGGTCAAAACCAACCAAAATATGCACTCTCGGAAATAGAACTCTCATATTCGACGATTCTTCAATCGTCAAGAAAATTTCGTCATTGAGAACGATTCTTTCCTCGCGCGATCACGTGATTTAAAAAAGTTACTACACGAATTTCGGCAATTTGAACGAAAGGTTTACTCTGAGCATTTTTCACGAAGCCATTTCGTCAAATACGACGAAAGTTTCGTGAGATTTAAGCATGCGTTTCTGAGAGTGTATACATTAACCCTTAACTGGTAGCGTAGGGTCAGAATAAAAATGAAATCTCAGAAAAATTCGCAATCAGAATATGGTCCTACTACATTGAAGCTTCAAAAACAGATTGAAGATCAAGTAAAAAAAAATCGGGTACAAAACTTTAGCAGCTGGATTACAATAATAGACGTTTCAAACACATAGCCCGACCCTACAGTTGAGAGTTAAGAAGACGTTTTGGGGTAAGTGGTATTTTCGTGCATCGAAACTTATCATTTTTTGCTTTAAAATTATGGGCTCTTTTTTTTAAATAAAAATGCTTGTTTCTTACCACAACTTCTTAATCAAACAAAAAAATCATCGTTCTAATTTATTTACTGTTTGCTTTTTATGTATTCTTCACCTGTTCGTATCACATTCACGTTTCTTATGCTTAATTTTATTCATTACACTGGATTTTCTGAACTCAAGTCAGACACTTAAAATTATGAAATGTGTCACCGGTTGCCGAGGTCTGATCTAAAATGTGTCTCATCTATGTACAGGAACAACTCTCCGAAGTGTCAGTCGGAGCTATTCAGACTGGTAGGGCTTGCCGTAGCATCAGCCTCGTCTGCCACCTGGCCGTGTTCGTCGCTGCATACAAAGAAAGCCTCTTTCGATCTCCAAGTTCTAAGATAGCCGCAGCATGTTTGATCCTGTTTTGCATGATACTGGGAGAAATGGGTTCGACGATTTATAGGTATTGTTTTGACTTTTGCAAGTTTAAATGACGCACCTAGATCAAAGAGGTTCAAGTAACAAAACGGAGTGCAAATGATAGGAGAAACACCAATCTGTTTTGGGGCAATAAAATGCTAGTGGCAACCCTTACACAAGTGCTGCCAACCATCGTGATTTTGAAAAACTTGTACTAAATGAAAACTACTATACGATTCGAAGTTTGTACTCATTTTAATGAAAGCATTTCTTTTGCGACTTACACCCTTTTGCTTATTTGTCCATTAAATGGAGTTTTGAAGCAAACATCCGTTGGGAAGATGAGAAAAGGTATCCCAAAATGAAAGGGAGTAAGATGCAGACGGAGGGGTGAGAACTGACGTTTTAAGTTTGTCGCTAATAATTCTTTCTTTTTTTTTTTAGTACAATCAGAATACAGTTTTTTACACTTTTCATTACGTTGTTGGTATTGGTTCCTTAACTTTTGAAGACCTGTAAATTCCCCAGGGACTGGCAACCATTCTTTCATGTGCGCCACCACTATCGTCAGTCATTACCCCTTAAGAATTTTGACGCCCAGGTTCCCCCTAGCTGGCGGCACCTGGACTCTAACGATGCGAAACTGTACTAGGAACTTAATTTAGCCGAGAATATCCAAGCTCAAGGGGTACTTAAGGGATCTTTAACATGCCGCAAAGGATCTTTGTCACGGACGCTGACGATTTTACAATTTTCTGCATCTTGAAAATGCACCGACTTGGCTTGAGCCTGCGAAGCTTCAAACCTGGACTTATAAAAAAAGTTTTCCTGCGCTCATTCCCATTGTAGCAGGATTTGCCTCTGATTGGCTGTTTTTGGACGTTCGACAAATATCACGGTTCTCAGATTCAAAACGGGTCCTCGTCAAATGTACTTGTTGTCATGACAACGACTACAGGCATTGAGTGAAAATATCTGTACGAATTTCGACGGACGGACGATATAGGAAGGCAGCTTTAATGTTGGCGATAAACAGTGGTGTAGTACTGTAAAATAAGTTGGGGGGACACTTACATATACGAACCATGTTATTAAAATCAAAAAATGGGGGGCCGCTTGTGTTAAAATTGTAAAATGTGGGGGACGCTTTCTTTAAAATAAAAGCGTCGGGGACCCCGTCCCCCTGCGTTCCTCCTCCACTACACCACTGGCGATAAAACAGTAAACCTTTCTAATTTCTTTCGCTATCGGTTTTCGTTGAACAGAGTATAAATGCTAACCAAACGTGGCTAGAAGGACTAGGGTTCCCATTGGAATGCAACGTCATCTCAAAGCCACCCAATATTTAAGTAAAATGTTACAGCCAAAATTTAGCGACGTTGACGAAAGCTTTATGATAGAAAATTTCCCTGTTTTCGTTTCGAAATAGGTTTTCTAGAGGATTTCCTGGGCTGACCATCCACCATACTTATTACATTGTGCTGACAACAACTGTTCTCCTCCCTTTTCCAAGGAAGCTATACAGTGGCCTTTCTGCAGCCTCAGTTATCACATTAGATCTAATGTTAGACAGCGTAGGCTCAATAGGAGCCAAGAATAAATTCATAGTGGTAAGTAACACGAAGATATTTAATCTTTCTGGTACTCACAAGATCTGAAAAATTGTTTTAAAATTAAAAAAAAAAAATACTCTTTTGTTTTTTGACCTTTATTTGAAAAAGAATAGAGAAAGGCTACTTATGCGTATGTTTTTCCATCAGATTTCACCTTAGAATTTGAAATATGAGTAAATATTTTTTCTGTACTTAAAAATGATTTTATGGAAGTTTATAAATTTTAGTTTCACTTAATTATTGATAAAAGGAGCATAAAAACAATAAAAGAGATTGATTAATATTTCTTCCTAATGATTGTATTCATAAAAGAGAGAAAAAAAGGAAGAAAAAATATAGGAATTATAAGTACAACAAACGCGACTACAACTCTTGAGCATTTTTAGACGAACTAAAATAATCGATGATTTTCTATTCTTACAATTGAACAACAAAATATTCTGCAAAAATTTCTTCGTTTTGTAGAGTACTATTGTAGTTCTACGTTTTTGTCGGGAAAAACCACCGAGAAAAAAATGTTCAAGGTTTCTTAATGAAGTACACAGCATTTCCCCAATCATACTCTATCAAATCTATCCAAATAGTTAGGGATAAGCCTCGATTATTTTAAAGTCTCAATACTTATGTACTTAAAAAATATTTTTAAAAAATTTTCATATTTTATTGTTAAAGCAATGTTTATTAATTGTAATATATCTTTAAAAAACATTGCTGAATTTTCCAGATGTGTGCGGATGTTGTGTTTTTTGCAACTATCTTGGCCGTTGGTCTGGGTATAAGATATTTGATTGAAATCATGAATCGTCGAGCCTTCTTAGACAGAAGAGCATGTTTAGAATCAAAAATCAAAACCGAGACAGAAAAAAATCAGGAGGTAAGAAAAATTTTTCTGTTCTCTTTTCTTTTCTTTCCTTTTCTTTTCTTTTTAGTGGAAGATGCGAGGAAAAAATCCTCTTAAGTTAACTCCGAATCATCACACCAAACACTTTTGGAAAACAAAATGTGCAATTGGAAAACGTTTTTATGAACTTGAAACTTCAATTGACTTTAATTTGTGAAAATCTACCTGGTTACTATCGAATTTTCCAAATTCCTTTTTGAAAACTTAAAATATGACACCTTGTCTATTCTCTCTTAAAAGACGGTAGTTACTCACGGTTATTTCTTTGAGTTTTCAACAATATTTTCAATTCATTATTTATTTAATCATTAATTATCATCATTTATTTATGTACTTTATTGCTAGTTCATTTATCATCATCATCATTAATACAATTTTAGGAAAAATTTCTTCAAAGCATTCTACCTAGTCACATAGCGAAAGAAGTTCGAGACGACATCCGCGATGTGATGAAAGATACGGATCGTCTGCACATGCATCACAAACCATTCAACAAGTTATACGTGGAAAGGCATAAAAATGTCAGGTAATGGATTTTAAAAGAAATATTTAAAATTCACATCTATATAAAGAACAGTCATATGCTGCCAGAAATAAAAAGTTTATCATTGTATAGAAAATTTAAATGACAAAATTAAGGTTAATCAAGCAGAAGATTGCAAAAAAAAAAAGAAAAAGAAAAAAAAAAGGTACATATACGTGTTGCGGGGCTCAAGGGCACCACCAAGCGGATCATTCCCCAGAATCTTTGTTATTCCTTTTGGTTTTAAGCAATATTGTTAATCCTAGTATAGTAATACATATAAGTATAAGGACGACCCCTCCCCCTCCCCGTAGAAATCCTGGATGTCCCATTATCGGTGTTACGAACAATGAAGACCCTTTTAAATTGAGAAAACGTTTTGCCTGACGTGCAACCCCTGATTGGTTTCTTCAGATTGTTTTCCCTGTCTTAACACTACACTGAAAGAGAAACGGCCTTTTACAGAAATCTTCCATTTCTATTGCGATTTTATAGAAAGGGCTATAAAATTGGTCACCAAGTTGGCGGGATTTGATGACCTTAACTCCTCCCGACGAGTTTTTGTACAATGAGAGGTAACATATCTGAAACGTTTCGGAATACAAATTAAGGATTAACCATTCGGTTTCAGGGCAATAATGAGAGAATAGAAAAGTTCGTTTCTCCTTCTAGACTCTATTTTACGAGTCGATGCATGTCTGAAAGAATAGAAAGCCTAAACATTTTCAAAAGTGAGAAAACTCTATATATGCGAATTTACCTTGCTGTTAAGAAAATGCAGAGGTGTTAAAAAGCATGAAAAATGATATTTAGCTAATTTTGAACAAACCATAATGCAATAATAAATAAACAGCAAAATTAATTAATTTAAAAAAACAGCTACTGATTGTATGTTGTTTTTATATAATTTCGTTTTTTTTTTCTTCAACAGCATTTTGTACGCAGATATTGTAAATTCGATGCTTTTGGCTGCAAGTCTCAACGTGTGTGACCTGGTGGCTACGCTTAATGATCTTTTTGGGAGGTTCGACAACGCCGCAGAGGTTGTTTACATTATTTCATTCATTTTCTTTCGCAGACACTCAAATTATTGTTTTTTAACAAGTAACTCGGGCAAAATGAAAAAAAAAGCATGGGACTTAAATTTCAGAAGTAAATATTATTAATTTTCAAAAGTAGCAAATAATACTTTCTCTTTATAGAACTTTCTCATTCACCTGTATTTTAAAAACCCTTCCACCTGTTAAATGGAATAGGATTTAGGGACGTTAGTTATGGAACATTAAAGTAAATGAGAAAATAGCGTAAAAATTGAGGTCGCTATTTTAAAAATTTATGACCTCTAGTACACTGAATTTTCAAGACAAGAGGAAAAAGTGTTACAGAAAAACTGCTAGGTTGTAAGCATAATTGCAAAACATATTTCTTTATCTCCCATTTATAGAAAAACAACTGCATGAGGATCAAATTACTAGGGGATTGCTACTATTGCGTCAGTGGAATTACCAACAGGAATGACCGACATGCGGACAACTGTGTACTGACAGGACTGGAAATGATTGACATAATACGGTAACTTGATTTTCAGTTAATTTGTATGAATTTAAATGTTTAAGGAAAATACCTATAAGTTTCAAAGTCATAAGTTAAAGTTTACATGTTATGTTCTATAAAAGTGTTACATGCGGACAAAGTAAAGTGATTTGATGTTGGTCTAAAGTCATTAAGTTTTTGGAATCCAAACATTTATGTAACAAAAACCTCTATGTATGCTACAGTTGAAAGTAGCATAATATGTTTTATAAGAGTGTGTAAATACACGGATGTTCTTAGAATTCTCCTTCTTTCAACTGAGCAATATATTCTTCAAAAAGCGAAACCCTTCTTTTGAAATAAAATTCAAAGGCTAACTAATTTTAAAATAACGAACAAAGATTAACAGTTGGAGAATGAGACAATATACACATCCTGTGAACAAGCAACATGCTGCTTATGGTATTTAGCACATTGCGTTTGATAAAAAGTCGCTTCTTAAAATGTGGCTTTTTTATCATTGAAAACCCCTTTTTTTTACGTTATTATTGCGTTAAAATTTTTTAATGTGGCCTTAAAAGAACTATGTAATTTATTTTTTGTCCAAAATTTTTCGTAATTTTCTGGAAGAGGTACTTCAATGAAACATGTAGTTTCCAACAAAGGTAAATTTTAAAAGTGATAACTTTTAGTTGTTTTGAGGTGCTTTTAATGTAAAAGGAGAATACTTGAAGTTTTTTTCCTCCAATTAGTTTTAGTTCGTCATGCTTGAGCCCCGTTTTTGAAATTCGGTGTTCTTATTTATCAGACACAGTTAATTTTATTTAACCTGGAAAATAGGATTTTATTTTTTGCTTTTTTCTTTAAATACATAAAAAGGAAAAAAGTCACATCATTATTGTTCAAACGAAAAAATTGGATGATTATTTGTCACAAGCAAAACATTCTATTTAACATGAGTTAATTGAACTTCGTTATTAATTTTTAATATTAAACTGGAGTCATAACTGTAAATCTTGCAAACAAATTATTTTCTGTGTTTTATAAACTGACATCTCCTGTTCCTTAGTTTCGCTTCACTTGACAACTGAAATAACCCGAGAACAGCGTGAATCCAGATTAAAATTGTGTACTTCTTTTTTTTTCTTTCTCAGACGTGTTCGAGAAAAGCGTTCGATTAATGTCGATATGCGAATTGGTATTCATACTGGAAATGTTTTAGGAGGTCTCCTGGGGATACGAAAATGGCAGTTTGATGTCTGGTCAAAAGATGTTACTATCGCAAGTCACATGGAACAAGCTGGGATTCCAGGGTGAGTTGGAAATAACTATTTTGCATTGAAAGTAAAATTCTATGTAAAAAGGCTGGTTTGTTCCTCCCATTGATAGAATATAAATTATAAATTTGAGCTTTTCTTTTCAGACTTTTACAACAAAGAAACAAAATAAAAATTGAAAAAAAAAATTCCAAACTTATTTTTAAAGTCGAAATCTTTTCGTTTTATTTTTAGATTCTATAGATAATTCAATCTCTTAAAGAGTAAATTAACATTATCTATTGATCTTATGGCATCCAGTCCCACTTTTTGCGTCAAGATCACCCTGTGACTAAGCATTCAACCCTTCCCCGTCTTTCCAGTAAATTACAAGTTTAGGATTAAAATTAGGATAGATTTATCCCTTTACTTCATGCCTAAGAATTACATTTCGACTGTTAAAGATCAGTCTTGTCTCAATTTCCGAAAACTACCAGCTTTTACATTTTGTCCTCTCAAATTAGAGAATTAAAACTCATTGCAAGAGAAAAAATTAATGTTTCAAATCTTATCTTAAACCCAATTTTACATCAATTTATTTATCTTAATTTTAAAACGATATGAATAAAACAAAACATTACGTGATAATTTGGACACCTTTTTCAAACTACTTTAATTATAAGATTAGAAGATCAATATCTTTTGTCAATTACAAAGCAGAACTTTTGAGAATGAGAGAAAGAGAAAGGGAGAGAGAGAGAGGGGGGGGGGGGGGAGAGATGTATCACTCGAGCAGCACTTTCTACAAAGGTTCTTTTTAAAAGCCAATTTCATAGGATTACAATAGCTTTAGAATCGCTTTATTATTTTTGCCGTTTAAAGTGCATAATTCTGTCAAGTTTAGATTATGTTGAGGCATTTACGTTGTAATCCCAATGGCTTGTGCTTTGAATTGAACACGTACTCATAGTTTTAGTACGCAGGTGCCATAGGGCTACTTCAGATCGTTGCCATTTACAACAAAGTTTTTAAAAGTTTTATTTTAAAAAATTAAATTTCCTATTTTACAGAAGAGAAAAAAAAATCACGTCTTTTGATTACAACTAAATGGCAGTCTGATGGTGCTTCATTTGTTGGGTTAAATATTTTCCTCGCAATTTCGATGCCCACTTCCATCGACATCCAAAATCCATCTTTCTATCAATTACTTTTGTACTGATAGTAACCCAAAGATCGTATCATGCCCTGTAAAAAATTCTAGTTCAACCTTTTACCAGAAAAATGGAAAAAATTGGTGAAATTTTGCTGCAACCAACATTTGGTACTAAGTTAAACCATTAATATGGTGCAGTTTCACCATGAATGTGAAACTACGAACCAATATAATGGTTCAACTTTAGTACCAAAAGTTGGTTGTAGTTAAATTTCACCATTTTTTTTCATTTTCTAGTAAGGGTTAAACTAGAATTTTTTAGTGTACATAATATTTGATTTGATCGTAACCTACAAAGCTTACGATGAGAGTTATGTAAGTTACGTACCAGTAACTCCCTTACATTTGCTAATCGCAAATACAGTAAAACCTGTAAAGTTGACCACCTTTGTAAGTTGACCACCTGTCTAAGTTGACCACTTTTGTCCGGAATAGAATTAGCTCTTCACCCTCTATAAGTTGACCACCTGTTTAACTTGAAAACTAAAATGCTGCCCCGCAAGTGGTCAACTTACACAGGTTTCACTGTATGTAGTATTTGTTAATTGAGTAAGATTATTCTGATGCTGATAACATAAATTTTCCTTAAAAAAAAAGCAGTACTGTAACATAAAAACAATTCAACAAACATTTACATGCCTTTGGAAAGATAATTACGTACTTTTGCCATAAAAGTAAGCAATTCTAGAACGTTATAGTGCATAAATATTTTATTTTCCCTATTAAGACAGCATTGTTATTTCTTGACAGCCATGTTCATATTACGAAAACAACAAAGGATTGCTTACAAGATGATACATATGATATACAACCAGGTGAGGGCTACCTCCGAGACTCCTATATACAAAATGAAGGAATAGAGACGTATTTGATAAGAGAATTGAAAAGGGTAACATATTTTCATTAACATAAATTTTTCTACTCCACAAGTAAATTTTACAGTGAAGTATGGGAAATCCCAGAAAACTTATTTTTTTTACTTTTATTCTCTATAGATAGATCTCAGTGAATCTACTCTAAAACTGAATCGCGCTTTTTTATTTTACAAATGAATTATACATATATATATATATATAATATGGAAAAATCCTTTGTATCCTTTGTCAGGCTGTGATATGGAGAAATCCTTTGTATCCTTTGTCTGGCTTTTTCCATATTAAGCTTGACAGCTCAGGGTTTCCCCACTCATAAATTTCTCTAACGCGTTACCATATATGGTCATGCCTAAGCTCAACTTGGTTTCCCTCAGTAATTTCCTCCAGACTATTTTTTCCCCGTAGACTTAGGCCAGCCTCTGTCTACGGGATTAAAGCCAATAATATATTTTATTTTCCATATGGCCCTCCTATTTAAACCACGTGCCATCACGTGGTGTAGGGAAGATTGTCTGCAGTCTAAGAGATTTTCCCCCATATAAATGCGACTGCCCGAACGAAAATCGTGGTTTTGCCTCTTAGTACTGGCTGATGACTTCATGTCTTTCGTGCCAACAATATTACTGTTATTCCAGATCTTGATGTGTATTAAAGTGTACAAATAAAGAATTGCAACGAAGCCCTGTGCCTCGTCTTACGTGGGTTTTAGCGACCACTGCTTTATTAAAGAAACTGAGCTGCAGTTCTTACATATATATATATATGACCCTTATCGGTATCATTTAGAATTATTGCAATTACTAATAAAAAAGTGATGTTTTTTCAAAATTTTCTATTAACTAAAAGGTAAAAAAAAAATCCAATCGTTAGTCTAAATATTGGAAAGGATGCTCGACTTGGACTTAGCGTCCTATATTTAACAGATCAAAAACCCCGAAAATAAGTCAAAATTTTAGAATTTGGTTAAAATACTGCAATGGATTGAGTGTATAACTCATAATTTGCTTAGGTTAGCTCAAATGCCTTTGCAGCATATATTCCTATTTAAAAACGCCCTAGTGTTCCGGTATTTTGCGCCACATTTAAACAATGCATAAGCAAGTTCTACGCCATTATGAACAATACGCATTGTTTAGTCCGAAAAAAAACTTCCTCTCTACTATTATTCAGTAGTTTGAAAAATGTTTGGGCTTTTTTTTTCTAAAATGACCCAATTTCTGCCAGTAAGGAGTTTCAAGTATTTGAAGGGAAGAGAAGTAGGATTTGTGCAATGTGAGGTTGTAGCTATGTAAATGGGTAAGTGATTAAAAGTAAGGCTATTGTCTTCAATCCCGTAATTGAAATAACCTTCACCTTTCACTTAACAAATATAAAATGGGAAACCTCTTATCTAGATCTTTATTATCCGGACTTCCTATATTCTGATGCAGTGAGAGAAGGTCAGAAATGAACTGCTCATTTAAGAGAGCGTTTTTAAATTTTTATAAAACGAAGAAAATCCACATTGCTTTGAAATATTTATAAAAATTCACTTTAAAAAATTGAAGTGAAGCGGAACTCGTTGCTGTAGTTGTGCACAAAGAATATGTATTCGCAATGCTGCCCCATTAATTAATTCAGTACAAAAAAATTGTAATAAAAATGTTGACGAGTTTTTGAATTAAGTAATCATTTGACATAAAGTTTTCTCTTCATTAATTTAATATTAAATGATCTCTTCTTTTTTCATACTTTTCTGCCGCGCTAAACACACAAGTCGTACACTTTTAAACACAATCGAGCCATTGTCACAACTTTTGACCTTTCTTTTACCTCAATACAATGTTCTATGGTCACGTGTATAAAATAGTAATTGTACGAATTCTGAAAAAAATAACCGCGATACTTTATTTTAAAAGTAAAATGCCTAACAGCATTTCCTTTTAAACTTTTAACTAAAGGTAAATTTAGACTTTAATCAGCATCGGTGCTTTCGATACAAAATAAAATAAGATACTTTAAAATCAAATTCTGAAAATGAAAGAAAACTTTAAAAATAAATTTAATTTGCTGATTTTAAATATTTTTATAGAAACTAAAATGTATGATATCTACGCTTCGTGTTACTCCCTTCCCTCCCTTGTCACAAACTGTCATAATTTCTCGACCCCCCCCCCTCGAAGCGTGACATCATTTATGAATGACCTCCTAATAGTTTCTACAAATATGGATAATTTTATAAATCTGATTTAATTATTTTTATTTTTTAATTTTTTTTACACAGACTTTTTATGATATTTAATTTTTATCACTATATTATGTGTGTTTGTGTTTATTGGGAAACATGGAATCAAAAACATGGAATCAAATAAGAAATGTTTTTTATTCATTAGTTGAGTTGTGCTCGGGTCGACAAATATTTTTATAAAAAATTTCAAAATAAATAAATAAATAAAATAAAATAAAAACAAATCCTTAGACTTCTATGCTTTCAAAATTCAATTAATATGTGAAATTGGGTGAAGCATTTCAACATTCATAGAACACACCAATCTGTGTTGCTGAAAAGCAGACATAAAAATAAACACATGTTCATGCTTGCGTATTAATTCAACTGATTTACTTACTTTTACTTATTTACTATAGAGTTTTAGTAACATTTTACGCATAGTAATGAGTAGAAAATAAACAGGAGGAAGTTGCATTCAACATCTTATGCTCAAAGTGAATAACTTCAGTCTCAATCGCAGGCCGGCTCATATAACATATTTGACGATCTTTACATAGAATTCGAGATTCTGCTTTATGTCAGTTCAAAAATGTAAATTTTCAATTTTTAAAACTTGATTGTTTCTTTTTTCCCTTTTCTTTCTTTTTTTTCATTTGCTTTTCCCTTTATTTCCCTTCTTTTTTTTAATTTATACGAATTCAGACTCGGGAGCCTCACGATAACAGGCTGGATTCTCCGGATATCATCAAGGATCTTGAGAGGCCGCAGTTTCAGAGACAAGTGTCAGCATCAAGAGGCTCTAACATCACAAAGCTTTCGAATGTAAGTAGACTCATTGTCAGCAAAATAGTTAAGAAGTAGAGTAGCAGTAACAATATAAACAAAGCAGTTAACCTATCAAGTGGCAAAATAAATTGATAAATACGTAAAAAATAATCAGTATTAAAAAAATTGTATTTAGTTTTTAAATTTAAGATTATCATAGTATTGCAAGTGAAGCTCTTAAAATTAGGAAAGTAATAACGCTCTAAGTCTACATTACCAAATGTTTTCAAATATAAAATGCTAATAATTTTCTGTGAAAACTGTAGTTAAAGCTTGATTGACAATACGATAATTTCTGGTTTAAACTAGGGGGAAAACAATGTATTTTAGTATAAAGATAAGATGAAAATTATGCACACGTGTTCTGAAGTTTAAAAAAATATATTCCTGTAGCACACGGATATCGAGTAATGGGACAAAAAATGCAAACTTGTGACAACGTGCATTTTTTTTACGTGGTCAGAACAAATGCAACTGATTTACTTACTTTTAATTATTTACTTTAGAGTTTTAGTAACATTTTTATGCGTAGCAATAATAGAAAATAGACAACATGAAGGGGCATTCCATACCTTCTGCTCAAAGTGTCGTTGAAACTTTAATCTTAAACGCAGGCGGCCTTATATGAAATGCAGTCATTTAGAAATTTTATTTCTCATAATGTTCCAGATACTTGATGCCATATTCTTATTCTTATGTTTTGATTTCAACACTTCATTCTTTTTCAGAGACAATCAAGCAACGATATTTTTGCTCCAATGTCAAGACGCGGAGCTTTGGGTTACAGGTATGCCGACAATTAGTCACTTTTCACTATATAATGAGTATTAGAAAGTAAAATGCAATGCAAATAATAGACGTAGAAAAAATCGTTAGTTGAACAATTGTTTTTCCGTGCTCACAAGAAATTTACAGTCTCAACATGGCTGCCTTTTAAAAATTATTTTACAATGAGTGCCTTCTCTACTTCAGCTTTTACCGGTTGCATTTACTTTCTGAAATTAGGAGCGCACACACTTTTACTTCCTTGTACTAAGTACAGGAAGTATTGTAATCGCGGAAAATTTCGCAAATTAATCAATTTGGACAGTTTTTTCCCAATTTTATTTCTTTTTAATAAGGTATATAATTTAATTAGTGTAGTACAAGGAAGTCATGTGGTGCACACATCAGCTCGGTTTTTTTTTTTTTTTTTTTTTTTTTTTTTTTTTTTTTTTTTTAGAATCTCTCATAAAGATCGCCGTTTCCATTGGCACATAAAAATAGTTTTAATCACTTTAACAAAAAAAAGAAAATCTTTAATTCCATCGGAATCGTCTGCAAATAAAATTTCATTTTGGTAATACATATCTTGCAGGTGGACAGTAAAAACTAATGCCAACAAAAATAATTTTGATCAAGCTCAATCAAGTATGAAACTAGATTACCTTTAAGAATTTATGTGCTTTTCTAATTAATGAGAAAAAAAATTTTGTTCATCTTAAGAAATATCTTATGCGACTCTTCGCTTTCAGTCTTCATCAGTACCGAAAAATGGTAGGCCAAGTGAATGACATTTTAGAAAAGAGCATTGATAAAATGGCTCTCAGCAAAAAAGAGTAAGTAAATTTTCTGAATAATTTAAGATACAACTATCAGCGATAATATAAAGTGAATGTTTCGTTTTTCATATTCTTTAAGGTAATAAAGGAAAAATAACTTAATATAAATTACGCTATGTTTTGCAACAAATCATACTGCATAGAAAGCAAAATGACCATAGCCATTTTTTTTAAAGCTTTTTAGTTGTTATTTTCTTTCTGTAAAGTTGCTGCTTATCAATTTTTTTGTGCTTATAGGCTTTGATTTATGCAACAAATATTTGACGAACAAAACAGGCTTCATAAATGTTAAATGCAAATTTTTCGTCAAAAGTTGAGCAGAAATGAATGTTACAGGAATCTCTCACTTATGCCTCGACGCAAGGAGCAGTCCAAAAAAGATTCATAAATGTGGGAGATGCATAAATGAAATCAAACTTCAGTTTAAATCAAATAAGGTTTCAATGTAAAAGTAGCAGAAAAAAGATAAAAGGCAGTTTTCTTTTAATAAATTAATTTGAGAATTAAAAAGAATGATCTTCATCGCTACCAAATACATGCGGAATACGTGTTCATTAAATCCGTGGATCCGAAAGTCCTGTGGTCGGTTGCTGAAAGTCACCGTCAGTACACGGTACTGGGGAACATTTCCCTAGTCTTCAGTACTATGCCAAAATAGTGGAGGTGGAAGATAGTGCTGCCATTTATCGGTTGGGTCGGAAGTCGGAGACCTGCCTAAACGGTCTTTATTTCACTTAGGACCACCGCACCCACTCTTTTTCGTTTCGCGCGAGAACTCGACAACAGCAGAGAAAAAAATTAAGTTAACAGAAATAAAGTTAAAATAAGATAGAACTTATACAATGTACGTACTTCCCAATTTTTTGAAGCATTTCAAAATAGATGACTTCCTTTTGTTTTTTCACTATTTAGAAGAACCTGTTAACTGAAATGTTCATGCAGCAGATACCCCCAGCGTTACGTATGAGATTATTTTAAAAAAAGACATTTTGGAAGTAATATAAGGGGGGAAGCACATTGGAAATATTTTACCGGCGCATAATTGAGAGATTACTTGAATCAATGACGCTTAAATGTAAGGTAAATTATAATACTTTTACATACTTTTAATCGATACTTTTTGGACGTATACAACTAAAAGAGGATCATAAAAGATGCTACGTATAAGTACCCTTTCTTTCATACAATTTACTTTAAACGATTATTTTCTTGTTTTATGTACTCTTTCTCTTTTTTTCTTTCCAAGACGGTTTCTTTTCTATAAAATGTTGAGGATATCTTTATCTGTTTTTTTTTTTTTTTTTAACATTCTAATTCCATATTTCAGCCAATGGTTTTCGAATGTAGGGATTCAACCTCTTTTGCTAACATTTCGTGAAAAAGGACATGAAAAGCCGTACTTAAATCAACCAGATCCCTTATTCAAGTATTACTTGCTTTGCATGATTGTTATATTTTGTGGAATAACAATTATACACGTCCTTATTCTTTCTCGGTAAGTAATTTTTATTTCCCGGTAAGTAATATCTTTTTATTAGAAAGATTTATTCACTGATTCGATTATTCCAATAAACATATTTCTAGATTTCTTCAACATTCAAATACAGTTCGACCACGAAGTTCCGACACTTCGGTGCTTCTGCGCATGGCAGAAACGGACGAATCCATTCAAGTTTTAGGGAAGTTCGTTTCGCAGGTGCCTTTTTTAGCACACGAATCAAAATTTTGAAAGCAATCACAAATTTATAAACTGACATGTGACATCAAGTCGGGAAAAAATCAAGTATGCTAAACGGAACTTACTAAACTAAAACAGAATACGGCAGATTCCTTATCGCAAGTTTTTCCCTTTAACATGAATGGATTCTTATTGGCCCTCTGCCTGTCAGAGGTCTTTTTTTTTTCTTTTGCCGGTAGAACTGTTTTTGAACATTCAATGATAATCTAAAACAAAATTGTGTCTTTAAGGGGAACCGCAACAGGCCTCCGGCAATCGTCGTCTCCCATGTTATCTCTACGGAGCGGGTTTTCTACATCTCCTGAGTTTATTTGTTGGAGTATCCTCATGCGGTTTTTTGCATATGAAGCACCGAGGAAAGCTCTTTATCTTTATCTTGCTAATTTTGAAGTCCGAAGTAAAACTTTTTCAGATATGAGAAAAATACTTGCGTTGCTAACTTTAAAACGTTCTCAAATACGTCTTAATCAAAATATTTTAAAAAATGAAACTAAAAGACGAAATTTACACTGTTTTGCGTCTGAATCCACAAACAGAAGTTCATTCCGCCCAATATTTCAGCTGGAAAATTTAAAACAAAAACAGTAGATTTATCGCAAACAATTGAGAATTTATTCACTGCTTTGCAGCGCCCTCTGGAAAGCAGGAATTTTTTGATGAAATACCTATTTACGTACTTCTCTCATTTTTATGTGAAAAAGATTCCCACACGCTTTTTGTTTAATAACGAAATTGTTCTTACAGCACACTTGAGTTTTGGATCTCTTACGGCATTACTCTGTTACTAATTTTGGCAGCTTTCATACCGTCCTGGGCCGGATATATATGGCTATCCTTAAAAGTAAGTTCTTTCTATTTACTAAAATAAACTTTTGTTTATATTTCCCAGAATCTTGAAGAATATTCTCAGAGTTTCACTCCACATTGTGTTTCACAAGTATGTTAGTCACAGAACGTATAGTTATAGACGAAATTGTTGTGCTTCTTTCTCAACTTGCAAGTAATTCGGAAATGATAGGTCACCTGACAAGGTTCTTTCAATTTTGACCAATGCCCGTTTAATAAACAAATAAACAAACAGCTGACAGAGTGTTTGCCAATCACTCCAGTTGTTCTATAGGTCTTGCTCGCGTGACATTTGTGTGCTATCTACTCCCCACTTTCGGTGTCTAGTTCTTCAAGGTCTATACTTTAAGTACGTGCGTAATAAGAAAAAAAAAATTGAGGACGATAAAGTGAGCGAACGTAGAAAATATGCAAAATTTTTGCATATTTTGGGTTTTGTTGAACTCTGGTGCAATATGATATTTCTTTCCATTCTAAAAGTTGTTTGATCGCTATTGAATGTTCAAAAGTATCATTTTTACAAAACATGTTTTTTTCCATATTTTTTTATTTTTATTTTAGGCAGATGATACAGATGTCTTGCTAAATTCTAACGTCCTCAAAATATCCCGAAAAGTTTGGAAGACGACGTCGATTCGAGTAGTCATGTGGCTTGTAATTTCTACCATGATTCTTTTCTGCTCCATTGCTGGCTTAGTAAGTGAGAATTTCAGTTCTAGAGTGCATAATCAATTCTATCTAAAAGTCTGCTTTGTTTCAAAAGATAGTTCCCCAGAAACTGTGTAAAACACGACTAATTTAGAATCGGTCTAAAATTTAGAAAACAGTTGCATTTCTTTCTTGCTTGTTTTTTTTTTTTTTTTTTTTTAAATATGAATTCAAAACTTCAGTATGATATATGCTCAGTATCAACGTTACGTTGTCTTAAGCTTTTAACTGAAAATATTAATGATAAATGAAAGCGAAACATAGAAAATTTAAAATGCAAAGTTCATTTAAACGATGGTAAAAATACAAATAAAAATTTAGAAAACCCCTTAAAGCTATGTCGGAAAATCAACTATATTTACACCGCCTAAAAATGCAAGTAAAACTAAAACATTTTTTTCTCCATATATCCTAAATGTATGGAAATTAGTTTTAACACAGTTAGTGAGAGTACTATTGATGCCGAACTTATTCATTTTACTTTAATTGTTGTCAATAATTTCATTTGACTGTGGAATTTTATTTTATCGATTCTATTGCGGAACATCATTTCTTTTGTTTTCCACCTAATAGTTACTTTTTTCACAACAGTTAAAAAAACAGAAATAAAAGAAAAGAAAAATAAATTAATTAATTAAGACTTTATTTACAAAGAAATAAATTAATTAAGACTTAACAAATTTATATTTTGTTTCATAGCGGTGCCATAAGTCTTGTTTCAATAAATATTTGTTTAGGAGTAATAATTATTTAATATAGCAATGTATTTCTTAGCCATATTTTTTCGGGAAATAGTTACTTTCAGATCAAATATCTTTATTAACTTTTAAGTAGATAGATTGAATACGTTTCCTATTGTTATTCGAAAAATTAATTTATCGTTTTTGCGATAATAAGATTTTATGCTACATAGAACAGATACGAAATCATAGTGAATTCGGTACAATTTAGTTATGTTCCCCTTGACGTCAAATTCGCCAACACGCTGAAACAACGCCAAATTATATCCTGCTTCGATTGTAGGACATTTTCGGTAAACGGCTATGTTTTTTTTCTTTACAATAATAAAATGCAGCAGTAAATTTATTAGTACATTTTTACTATTGATACGTTTAGTAGTGTTCATGAGACATAAAATCGAATTATACGGACAATCCTTTTTTGAAGCAATTTTGGGAAGGTACAACTAAAAATCTTTCGTTTATTTACACTCAGTCAATTACAAGATATAATCAAATTCACTGTGAGCTTGAAAGAACTTATTATTTCAGTGCAAAAAAATTACCATTTCTATTCAAAGAAAGAAAGTTTCTGCAGTCACTTTCAAGATTTTGTATATTATTGTTGAAGGAATATAACAGAGTTGATTTACGTTTTTTTCCTCCTTCCACAAGAAATTTGAAACCGAAAACACTGATCATGATAAATCCCTGTTGAAAAGTCTTGTAGTGTAATGGAAGAATATACATATAGTTTGATTATTTATTACTGATTGATATACATTTTTTTGATGAATGTAATTTTTACTCATCGGCCCAAAAGCTATTTTTCTGCAACACTCACAATGGACAACGAAAATTAACATACAAATATCGTTTGTTTCAAATATTTCATATTGTTCTTTCTTTACCTTTCATCGCATGTTCTTGGATTCTTATAACGGCGTTACGAGCAAGCTTCACTTGATCGTTGAAGGAAAGTTATGAGAGCTTTTAATTGCAGCACTCAACGTGTCAATTGGCTTTATTTTGATAAGAATAATATTTTGGCCATTTTATCAGCATGTTGGCGTTCAGCCAAAAACCCACCCCAGTCCTAAACATCAGTTTACAGACATCGACATATTAAACTGTTGAATTCAGTAAAAATCATTTGATAAACCCTTCATTTCTACTGTAAATTTACGGTTGTTTCTTTTAAGTTGCACAATTGCTTTGTATCATGAATAACTAAGTTTAAATTGCAATTCAATGCAGTATTTCATAAAAATGTTTTTATTGAACTTCGTGACTTTTGCCTGAACGCAGACGATATAACATAAAACACAACTATTCATGAACTTATAATGCAAAATTTTCAAAACTTTTCCATTTTTACAATGCAAAAGTTTATTGGGAAAACTTTATTTACCAATCAATTAGTGAACTGTTTTTTTTTAATAAGCAGTTTCTGATAGTTTATTGAAAAAAACTTTTCCCACATTTTAGAATGAGTGCTTAGACGTCAGCTTCTTTGATATGCTGAAAAGTGGAAATACATCAGCCACTGGTAACACAACGATTTCATCAAACTACACAGACAACTGTGGTTATCCATGGGTAAGTTTCGAAATGTGTCCCCAAAACAGTTATCATTAGCTTCATAGAAAATTCGAACGTTATATAGGACGCTACTTTCTTTGTAGATAAAAGTAAATGCAAATTTATTTTATTCGCGGCTTAAAATATTCTGTACACATAAATTAATATTAACATTAAACTTACCAGAGCTGTCAAATGAATGTTTTTGAAACTTTAATCAAAATTGTTATGCTCAAAGTTCTAATTTTCTTGAACTTTCAGTAAAACTTATTCTATAACATAAAGTATCTACAACTGTAACGCATAACCAAAAGCACTATTAAGCGTCGATTAAGCGTCGTCGTAAAAAATGAGGTCTTCGAAGGTAGGTAAATTCCGTGAATCTTTTCCATGTCTGTCACAACATTTTAGTTTCATTTCAAGCATTAAATATTAAAAACATTTAATGCTTGACATCAAAGTGCATTTGGAGGCACCTAATCGCACAATTGATCTTAAGATTAGAAACTGACTGCTGAACTTGTGGCAATCTATACTAAGGGACTACATTTTATAGACAAGACCACTGAACTTGACTCCAAGGACATTTATATTTTAACGGACAGTCATGCCTCTATACAGTACCTCTATCACTGGATGACTATTGGGGATAAGACAAGCCTGAATATTCTATATTTTGTGTTTTGGCTTTCTGACAGACACTCTATACACTTTCAATGAGTCCTCTCCCATGTTGGACTTATCGGTAATGAGACAGCCGATAGACTGCCAAAACTTTCTGCTGACACCCTACATGGCAACGTCAGCTTAACTTTCACGGAAATAGGGCCTCAATCAAAAGGATGAAAATAAATGCACTTTGGAGAGTTCCCCCTGCTCCTCCATGGTACTTTGGTAAAAGACCTCGATGGCTCCTCCAGCTCAATATATCGAGGAAACAGCAGACGGCTCTCTCACGTTTTTAGAAAAAGGCCATATCAAATCCCTTACCTTTCAACAGGGCGAGCGATTATTTTCGGAGTGTCTTTGGTGCAAGGCTGTTCAGGCCACACCCAACCATATTCTTGAATGCTTAAATTTTACTCATCTCGAAATTCTAAGGGACCCAGTTTTGTTTTTGGACTTTTTGGTGATTTTCAGTTTTATGGAGATGGTGTAGCAAGGCTATATCGTCTGGGAATAGAAACAACAACAGCAACAAACATTAAAAACACTTAATAAACTGCGGTGTGCTTACACACTTCATGATTACTTTAAAATTGCAGAGATATTTTTAATTTAAGAGACAAATATCTTAAGTTATTATCTAAAATCATCTCGCGACGAACGTGACAAAAATTAGAATTGTCTATCACGGCATTTTTCTCCAATTCATAATTTTAAATTTCTCATTTGAATTACTACTAATTTCAAATTACCACTAATTTTAAATCAGGCACGAAGATGTGCACTAAAATTTGTTACGTTGTTTTAAAATTTAACGCCTCAAATAAAGCAGAAAGTTGTGCTTTGCCATGTCTATCTCGTGTGAAATTTGATAAGCAAAGAAGCTTTAGCGTAATGTGTCATTCACCCACAACATAGGTGCATAAACTCATGGCGACTTAAAAGCTCCTCAGAATCATGTTTTCCAATGGTTTTGTACGAGCACCTCTGTTTTTCCAGTTTTATACTTTGTGTGCAGCGTTGGCCATGACAACAACTTCCGTATTTCTGAGGATACACTACCTGATGAAATTGATGCTGAATAGTATCGCGTTGGCCCTCTTCTGGTACATCATGGATATTCGAGGAGAGGAAGTGTTTCGCCAGAAAAGGGCGAAATTCTCCGATTGGTGAGTTCATTACTTTATTACGTTTTACAAAAAGCTTTTATTTCAAAGTAGCGTCAATACAAAGTATGCAACCTGCGTCGCTACACTTCCTTCTTCTAGGACCGTGTTTCCCAACCTTTTTTACCTTGCGAACCCCTTCTAAGATCCGAAAGAAAATGGTGAACCCCCTTCTGTAGTCGTTAATAAGGGGTGACAAAACTATAAAATTTACTATCACATTTATTTTCCATGTTGTACAATACTTCATAACAAGAAATGAAAACATAATTATTGTAAAACATCTAAGTTTAAATTAAAAATAAAATACAGCTACAATTTTTTTATTAGTATTACTTTATTATTATTTGTTCTTTTTGAATTATTATTAGGGCAGTAAACATATGTATTCCCAAAATATTGTACAAAATTATTTTACCGATAGGCTCCACTTTGCGGTTGAAATATACAAAATTCGGAAAAATTTTGGAAATTTAAAGAAAAATTAAGATTTAATATTTTCAAATTTCTGATTGCGATATTGTGATGATGCAGAACAGTTGAAATAAACTGTGATAAATGAAAGACCAAATCTAAAATCTTCTGGTTCCACTTTAGGGTCCATATAATAAAAAATTAGCGTAAAATGATGCCAAAATTTATTTTATGCAGAAATTTTAATATTTCCGACTTGTTCTTCGCACTTGTGAGGAAAAAGTGGGAAAAGGTAGGAGAAAAATACGTTCTAAAATTTAAAATAAATCAATAACTATCTTTTGGTAACAGTTTGTGATCCAAATTGGTACCGAAATGATAAGTTTGGTTGTGACCCAAATTAGAAATCAGACAAAAGAAGACATATACAAATAAGTGCATTTCAAATTTTGTATGTACGCTTCCTATGCCAGTCTATTACTTTTCTGCATTATCTGGAAAACAATTCATTAAAAAAATCATTTTTGCACGCCTTTCTAATTTTACGCATGTAAATTTATTATTTCTTTTTTTTTTTTTTTTTTGTTAGGTTAGCGTTGAGAAACTCCGCCATTGCAATATTATTTTCGCGTGCCTCCTTTCAGCACCCCGCGAACCCCTGGGGGTTCGTGAACCACCGGTTGGGAAACGTTATTCTAGGAGATGACACGTAAGCAGCAGTAATTAGACTGTAGGATTAGTGCTCAGCGTCGGAAACTCAAAACTTTCCGTTTTGAAAAAGGACCTTATAAAACTGGATATGTTAATTAATATAATTTAATGGGACTAAGCGAAAGAATTCGTTTTTACTTACATACGGCAGTTAGATCATTGTGACATTTAACCTTCTCTCACTCAGAAACTCGAATTTATTTGATTTCTTATATTCGAAGTAATAATTTAAAAAAAAAAAAAAAAGAAAATACGCGAATTTCAAAATTTCACTTACGAAAAAAATTACAAAAACAGAAATATGAACGGTATGTTACCTACAGTCTACACTGTGGATTAATACTCGCACCATCTTGATTACGAACTTTATGTGTCTGTTTGCACATAACTATGCGATTTTTCTCCTAAAAAGGTTCCCAATGACTAAAAAGACAGTTCGGATATTTTATGATTTCTTATTTAATTGTGACCTGCAATTTACAATGAGTCACACCCGATATTGCAGTGCATTTAGAGCTGTAAAATTAGCTTGATGTTACTTAATGAAGAAAAAATAAGTGTTTGCATTGTCGCTTTAATGGCTGTTAATTATGATTATTTCTTTAAAGGGAGGAATTTGGCTTTCCGGTTGATCAAAGTCACTGCTTCTACCTCGCATTCGTAGTTTGTATCTTGCACATCCTGGATAGACAAGTAAGTACTACTTCAATGTATGGGCCAAACCACGGCAAGTTTTCCTAAGGCACTTTAGGAGGAATGCTTTTAGTTAGTTAATTTCTCTTTTTATTTTTCGATGAAAACAAAAAGGGATCATTCATAAATGATGCCACGCTTCGAGGGATTCGTGAAATTGTGACAAAGTGTGACATCAGACTTATACAACATAGCGTGACATGTGAAAAAGGCGGTAGGGGGTCCGTTGAAGTATGACATTTTGTGACAAAGGGGTGGAGGGGGGTCAAATCTATCGGAAAAAGCGTGACATCATTTATGAACGGTACCAAAGAGAAATTACTAATTTAATTTTTATGCCTCAAAATGAAAAGATATTTAGTACTGTGTATTTGTCCTTCAGAGGTAAAAAGAAAATTTTGGCATGATACTAAATTGTAAAAGTCTCGTATTATTGTGGACATCGGAACTTTTAGGAGAATAAAAGAGCGCAAAACAGAAAAACAAATTTGACAGGATAGCCCATAAATTCAAACAAAGCACCACAAAGCACAGTCATGGTTTGTTTAGTGAACATGCAATGGAATAACAGAATAAATCTCACTACATTGTTCTTTTTTCTTTTTGGAAATTTATTTGCTCTGCTGCAAAAACATGGAAGCTAAAACCTTTTATTCTTTCTTCATATTTATTCATTTCTTTGGAATAAATGAGTAAAGCTATTCTAGTTTTCATACAGTGTAGTATTTTCCTTTCTTTAAGTAGTTACAGTTTGTTACTAGAAGTAAAAGAAAGGAACGGCGTCGTCTAGAAATCCCCCAGTCCAAATATCCCCGAATTCATTAAGAGGGACCTAGGAAACAACGTATTATATGTCCCACCCCCTTCCTCTCCTTTTTTTCATTCAAGAAAGTTACACAATGGAAATTTGTATATCTTAACATAAGATTATTTTCCTTATTTTACGCAAGTAAAACTGAATAACATCTTGGGATCTTTGGTGGCCGCTGTTTAGAATAAAGTGAAGGTTTTAGTGCAATTGCATTAGTTATAAAATGTTTAAAACTCGGAAATATAAAATATGTAACTTCTAAAAAAATTGGAAAAAAGCGAAAGGTTTCACAAGAGCTAAAACAAACAAGTCGGAAAGGCAAAAAGCATATTAAGATGAAATTGCTTAGCTATTACTGTTCTGTGACGTTACTTGTTTCATAAAGGTCGTCAAATGATCCTTCTCCCTTCTTTCTCCTATGAATCATGTATGTCTCATAAGAAACTGCTTCTGCAATCTGCAAGTCAAGCCTTATGATTTATTACTTGTTCTCAACTTGCGGAGAATAACTTCAAGGTCAAAGTACTTACAGACTAATTTACTAGGAGACTGGAGCAGAGGTCATGTTACCAATCGAAAGCTGTTAATTACGATACATTGAAGGGAAATTAAAATATATTTATCATAATGCTAAAGTAATTACGTATTTTAACAAGGAACATCTTATAATGCTTTCGAAAATGATCAAAAACTATTATAATAAAGTTCTGTGAATTAGTGGAACAGATAAATTATAGCAATCGGTTTATTTCGAGAGTGGTATTTAGCTTACAAAATCGCTACCCGAGTTTAGAGTCGAAAAAACTCTATTAAGTTATCTTTTATACAACTCAAAAAAAAAAAAAGGCGATGAATTAAGGTTTTGACTTGATAAGAAAGATTAGAATTAAACTAAAAGAAAGCTACGCTGGTAAGATTCAAGCCCCAATATTACAAAACAGACTTTTCCCATTGTAAAGCCACAAAAAGAAATTAATCTTGAAGTTTTCTCAAAAGTTCATTTTCTTGTAATATATTATTTGTCTTTAACAGAACGAAATTTTTCTAGATTCGAAAAATCTTGCTTCCAGAGAAATGACGTATGATACTTGTTTTATACTTTTCTTCTTAATTAAATTTCTGTTTAATGGTGAATGCTGTAAATGTAGCTTAAAACTGAAATAGACAAATTGGATTGTGGAAATCTGAAATATATATAACAATGTAGACGTATTTACGTTTTAGACTTCATACTCTACTTAAAGAACGCAGAACAAATAAATAGATATGTTTATGGAAAACTCGTGAGTGAAATGCACGATAAATTAAAGCTATTCTTCATGTGTTTTTTTTTTTTAATTCCTGTATCTTTTTTTCTAAGGTTTTTTTTTTTCAATTTTTAAGGAGTTTGCTAGGTAATGATACTTATCAGATCACTGTAATAATATGGGCTGAGATACTCCAATAGGTTAGGCACCGGACTTCGTGGCTGAAGGGTCTCACGCTCGATGCTGGCTCTACCTGTATGCTGTTGGTGACTGGTGCACGTGGTCAGAAAGTACTCAAAGTTGCAGTTACTAACCAATTCAGGAGCTCGTTTCAGTCGGGTTGTTCCGCCTTTGGTCTGGATCAAAAATTTCAAAGTGCTGACACATGGTGCTTCTATCTATCGTGTGTTGTTTGAGATAAGTCGAACTTCCACCCTTATGGTACTCATGTTAAGTACGCTTACTTAGTCTTATATCGGGTAGTGTAACCAACTTGAACGCAGTAATCTTACTGACATAAGTAATAACAACAATAACATGATAAGGTGTTTGTTAGGAAATAATACTTATTAGATCACTGGAAGTGTCGACAAGGTGGCGTAGTGGTAAGGCGCAGGTCTCGTACGCCCAAGATCCCAGGTTCGAACCAGGTCCAAGTCGGTGGATTTTCAAGATGCAGAAAACCGTTCAGCCCATGTCGCATGATTGTGCGGCATGTTAAAGATCCCTTGAGTATCCGTTCGGCTTGGATACTCTCGGCTAAATTAAATCCCTAGCGCAATTCGCATCAAATGAGAGCTCAGGTGCCGCCATCTAGGGGAAACTGAGCGTCCAAATTTCTCAGTGGCAATGGCATTCCCGACAGTGGTGCTACTGGAAAAAATGGATGCCGATTACCGGGGTACGCACTAGGTCTGCAAAGGTTAATGACCATACGCAGCCCCGTTAGAAAGAAAGAAAAAAAAAGATCACTGGAAGTATTGTTGGGAAAATATTGTTGTTATTCCTCTTCGTATCTTCAGAAGAAAAACCTTGTTCAGTGTTTTACTTAGGCAAAGCATTGTTCAGTGTAAGTAAATAGGCACTTTTAACATTCAAAAATTACATAGTCAATTATTCCTATAACGTTGTTCGCATTTATCCTATTATTATACAAATTTCCTGAAAGATAGAAGGGAAAATAGAAGATAGGGGGGAATCAATTCTTCCAAGTGTGCTACGACTTAGAAAAGTTTGGGAACCCCTGGGTTAGACTAAGTTTTTTCTGACGAATACAGAGAAAACGTTAAAAAAAAAATATGTTCCAGATTGCAACTTCTCGTTGTTTCACAGGTGGAATACGTTTGCAGACTAGATTTTCTGATGAAAGTTCAGCTTAAAGCAGAACAGGAAGAAGCTCATTCAACAGAAGTCCTCAACCGAATGCTACTTTATAATATTTTGCCTCCACATGTGGCGACATTTTACCTTGGCAGACAGCTGGAAGACGACTCGGAAAAAGTGGAGGTAATGGCTTTGAGTTGTGAAATATATGCAGGTTCTAACGGAAAAAACAACATTTTGCATTTCCATGAAATTTAGCTATTATATTAAGATAACAATTCAAGAGTAGTAACTTAATAATTTAAATGTATTTCCAAGATTATCTTTAGTAAGCAAAGAGTAAATTAGTATTATTTTTTAAATAAAAATACTTCATTAAAAGTATTATTAAATACCAACTTTTTGTACATCTTTCTTCTTTTAGTTTTAAATTTATTAGGGAACTTTTAATTTAAGAAATTTTGCACAATTTCAAGTCTGAGGTAATGTGAAATTGCAAATAACATCAGCTATCTTTAAATGGAAGTAGACATACGTGCACACATGTAGACAAAAATCTTACCTTTTCCCATTAATCTTATATTTATTTATAACTTTCTTTTAAGTCATGTAATTTCATCTTTTCTTTTCTTTTTTTTAAATTAAAATTATTCGAATATTATTCCTTACATATAATCAATCACCTTTTTTAATTGAAAGGAAATAGGAAAAGATTTTTTTTGGAATTTCATTTTCGTTAATTGTGTGACTTTTAAATAAGATTTGCAAAATTTGTTGTACCTCTGTTAATCTTCGCTGAAACAAAATACTCATTATAGCTTAAACCGATGTATGATTCTGTATAATATAATTAATTGCCTGCTTTATCTTCAAAATAAAAACTTGACATTTCATTCTAAACTTTTTCTCTTGCACTGAGTTACTATGGTAATTGAGAAACAAAACCATGCTTTAAGTTTCGAAAACAAAGTAATTTCGTGTCTTCCGGACTCACGATTCGGAATAAATTACCTATCTGAAATATATACTTTAAGCGCTTTTTTCTTCACTTCTTTGCAAATGTATTTTCGTCAGGTCAGTTATTTCACTGAAGAAAGGAAAAAAAGGTTTGTATCAAATGAAAGAAATAGCTTTTGCACAGTTCGCTTGTTCTTCATTGGTAAACATACTCGAATCCAGAGATCTATGCATGATTTAGTTCACTTTATTTCTGTTGAAAAATAGTTATTTTAAGATAATGTATGACTCAGGATAAATAGTTATTCTTACCAATGTTGAAGACGAAGAACGATCCGCTGGTCGTAACATTCTTTTAAGATTCACATATTATTCTTCTTTTGTTTATTCAGTTATTTTCTCTTTATTTTAAAGAGGTGGGCGTCATCATCAACCCAATTAACGCCGTAATGTCATACATTGTTGGTAATATCCGCATTACTATACCATTAGTATACCATTTCAGTCAAATCTTGAACCTTTCAGTTCGACTTTCAGCATCAAAATTGCTATAATTTACCACTGAGGAAATGCAAAGTAACTGAAGCGACATCTGCTAAAGAGTTTGCATTAACAGTGTGCAGTCTGACGGTAGGACAGAATTCCCCCAAGAATCCAAACCTAAAACAATAACTTTCCCTTAAAGACATCGTGTTTCGTCAATAGACCGTAAGGGTAAAGTAAAATTCCGTTTTATGTTTCAATTCGTGTGTGCATAATTATGGGGAAATCTTGTGCTACATGCGGTTGCTTAAACGGTTGAACATAGAGCAGCAAGTTACAATTTTTAAGATAAGACATACATGATTTAATTGAAGGTGTCTGTTGCTCTTTCAGACTCATTCGAAGCTTGCATTTGAACTTTGAAAGAATTTGATCCAAAATTTACATGGAACATTTTTAATTCTTTATAATGCTTTAATCAGTGTATACATGCAAGGGTGCTTTTGTTACTAAAATAAATGATCTTGCCATTAAACAAAAATGGCGATAAAAACTTGGGATTCTTTACTTTTCTCCACCAAACTCTGGAATTCCTTACTGAAAGCGGAGCGGGGAAGACGGTTGTAGATGTGGTTGATAAGTTGTCTTCCAAAAAATTAGTGAGATCGACCATGGGGTGGGCAGGGAGAGTAAAAGCACTGAGGAAATGCAAAGTAACTGAAAAAGAGTTTGCATTAACAGTGTGCAGTCTGGCGGTAGGACAGTATTCCCCCAAGAAACCAAACCTAAAACAATAACTTTCCCTTAAAGACATCGTGTTTCGTCAATAGACCGTAAGGGTAAAGTGGGGAAATACCCCACCCCATGGGTAAACCATGGGGTGGGCAGGGAGAGTAAAAAGAAGAAAAGAATAAGCCAACAAAAATGAATATTTAATGTAAAAATAATGAATTGTCAGCTTCCGCTCACATAGTGAATATTTAAAAAAAGTTTTAGCGGACGAAAACGGACTTACACATCACACTCAGAGCCTCAATGCTCGTTTCCAAGCTTGCTGCCTGAAAAAATTGGACAGTGGACAAATATTGTAAAATTGCAACAGCATTATCTTTTTTCAGAATGAAAAACCATGAAGCATTTATATAGAAGCTAAAAAAACAACAATGACGAGACAAAATAATGATAAAGCATATTACGCAATATAAATCCAAATAGGGTACTCAACTTTTTGTTTCCAACTAAATTTTCATGGTGCAATAAGCGACACGGTGATAAGAAACCGCAAAACCGGGCCAAATTGTTTAGCGTTAATATTTCCCCCCCCCCCCCCCCCCAGTTTTACTATTTACTAGACTTGAATACTCTCAGATAAATTAAGTTCCTAGTGCTGTTTCGCCTCATGGAAACAGAGCGTCAAAATTCTCAACTGATAATGGTTGCCGATAGTGGTGTTCCCTAAAAGAATGAATGCCGTTTTCCGGGAATGCACTAGGTCTGCAAAGATTAGTGACCATACGCAGCCCATTAGAGAGAGAAAAAAATACATTAGACAAAAAAGAAAATGTACTAGCCAAAATAACAATTACTAACATGATATTATATGTTTGTTAAAGCAGCTACACTACACCTGTTTGCATATCTTTTAATTTAATTGAAAGTAAATTTATTAAATATTTGGGATGGTAGATGATGAGATGAGAATCATGATTTTATAACCTTCTTACTGTTAAAAAATAAGTTGTAAACCTTTGATCCCCAAAATAAAAAGTAAAATACAACATAAATTACACACAAACTTTGCAAAATATTGCAGACACTTGTTTCGAGGTAGTACCCTTTTCCAATGCAAAAGAAGTAAAAAACTAGATGAAAAACACCTAACTGAAGCCTGCGCAGTTCTTCTGCCTTAAAAAATAATAATCATTTTTTGGAATATTCTTTTCTATTTCATTTTTCCAGGCAACTTACTACGAAGAGGGTTCCAACGTAGCTGTTTTATTTGCGTCCATTCCTAAATTCGCTGATTTTTACTACGAAGGTGATGAGAATGAAGAAGGCTTGCGATGCATTCAGCTTCTCAATGAAATCATTTGCGACTTTGATATGGTAAGTCAATAATAGCTTCGACAGAATAGTCATAAAACTTCTGTCAGTTATTAATTTGCAAATGTTTTCTAACGGGTTGAAAGATCAACATTTAATTTTGTTTGAGGATTGCTTCCTTGGACAATGATTTTGTCTTTTTATTTTCAAGCGTCAGTTTCTTTCTGATTAACTTTTTAGAGGAAGGATTTTAGATGAAAATTCAAATAGATATTGATTATGATCTAATGTGAAAAAATGAATAAATAAAAATATTAGATTGCTTTTAAAAAAGAAAAAAAAAGCTAATAAAATAAAACAAAAAGAGATTTTTTTTATTATTATTATTACAATAACACTTTTAAAACGCAATAAGCTGATTAAAGGAAACTTTGAATCTTTGGGTATTTATTAACTTACAAACTGAAAAAAAAAAGTCATAGAATGTAATGAAAAGTTCGTCCAGAAGTGCCCTCTTTCATGTTGCACATTAACATCGATTTTATAGCATTAGGTTATTACCAAGCTCAGGTTCTAAATAATTTTAGCTAAACTTTATCATTAGTTGAAATAAAAGTTTTAATTATTAAAAAAAAGCTTTATATTTTATATGTATAAACTAGACTAATGTTTATGCATGTTTAACCGAATTAGAATATATCTCTTTTACGTAGAACGAAAACTTTTAGTTCACAAAAAAAAAAAAAAACTATTACGAATACATTCTCCCAAGTAGGTTAGTCATTATATTTTACTAAATTCCTACTATGTAGATTGCTTAACAAGAAAACTTATAACATACAACTACAGCGCATAATCGTAAGAAAAAATTTAAAGTTTGATTACGGCAAAACATCTTTCCTGTTGAATTTTGAACTTGAATAGTTAAAAAATAAGTACTAACTAAATAAATTAGCAACTTTTATGTAGTTCCTTTCTAGGCGTTTTATACAAAGCAGAAATTAATGAAATTGCTTTTACTTCGTAAGAGATTAATTACTTAACTTTTTTACTCATCGCCAGACAAAATTGTTAAAAAATGTAACATTGAAATTGAAGAATGAAGTATACATTTTGTGTCTCACTATTCGTTTTTGCAAAAATAAACTCCTTTACGTTTACGATCGTTTTTCTTTAGCACAAAATTTAAAATGCTTTAAATAAAAAGCATGTTTGGAACAATATTATTCATCTCGTTAGTATTTTCTCGAAATTTCTTTATTTAAAAATACAATTTTCAATCTTCTTATTTGAGAACGAAATTATGATACGTTTTCAAACAAATTCAATGGAACTTATATTCTATGGCAGAAAAGGGGATTTTTTGTGTGATCAAGTTTCCTGGTAAATGGATCAAATTTTAGGAAGTATATTTTATATTTTAGATAGCTTTGTTTAGTAATACTAATGCTTTCTCCTTTTCTAAAGAAATTGGGAGTTTGATTTAGCCCTGAAAAGAATTGTTTGTTAGATGAACTCAACTGCGTTATCAAAGAAGCAGAGATTAATTTCTGATATTCTTTTATATTGCGTTTTAAATAGTTGTTATGTCTATGAGGCCATCATAGGAGGGGAAGGGGAGAATTGAATATTGCTGCACGAGTTTTCATGGAAAAGGTACTTTCATTCACAACATTAAAACTGCTGTTTTCTTTTTCAGCTTTTATTCCAAAGACAATTTGCATGTGTGGAAAAGATAAAAACTATTGGTAGTACCTTTATGGCAGCATGTGGACTTAAATCACAAAAAGTAAGTAAAACCTTAATATATAATTTGACTATTACATGTTTTAAAATAATTTTTTGGGAAGAAATAAAGCAATAAAGAGTAGGTAGAATAAAGTATTGCAGTGATCAATTTAAAGTGAGTCGCATAATTTCTGGAGAGGATGTAGTACAAATTTCATAGTGTCATTGGCTCGAATTCTGATTTTAAAACAAGATTAGTGGTAAGGGCTCAAATATGGTTAACTTTCGTACTCATCAATGACAATATTACTTAGTAATATTTAAACAAAAGAAAGAATGTAAGTAGTATATTTATTTTGCATAAACTACTACTGAGCATAAATATATTTCTTCTTGCTCTTTTTTTCATTAAAAAAGAATTTAAAAAAAGAATTTCTCTTCAATCGCGCATATTTTTAAGAACTTCGAAAATATAGTCCCCCAATTTGGGAGCGTTAATTTCAAAATATTAATTTTCCAATAAAAATTTCCCTTTAATTCCTCTGTTCGCCCTTTGGTGGAATCATCTCATACGTGTTAAACTGTTGAAATTATGGGGTCTTGGGTGGAAAAAATTAAACTTGCTAGTAATAAGATGTATAGCGAATAAAGTAAATACACCGCTATAACGGAACATGAAAATTAAATTACAAACACGTGGTTCGATTTTATAAAGAACAGCGTTTTCAGTGTAAAAAACCCAAGCTTAATGGATGAAAAGACCCTTTTCCCCAACGTTACCAAACATAGTTTTAAATTGCATTTCTTGAACTAGAACTTAAAAAACATTATATGGAAGAGCGGCCGTTTTCTCCCTTCTTACCTTTATCAAAATCATCTTAAAGTTATGTTGTTGGACTCTTCCTAAAAAGCTTCAATAAGGCTCAAAAAAAAAAAAAAAAAAAAGAAAAAGAAAAAAAAGAAGGTGTAATTCTCAAAGTTTGTTTAATATGACGCAGGAAACGGTTAATTGGGATTTCTAATTGCCGAAGTAGATTTTGAAAATGCGGCTATGCAAAAGCTCGAAGAATAATTTTGATGGTTTACTATTTAATTGAAAATGATATTGTCTTTTCATTAATAGTATACATTATTGAATAAATCTTTAATACGTTGTTGAACAAAGAACTATCCGCTTAAAAATTGTTTCGTTGCAAATAGACACCGTAGAGTCCCACTGTTCTGAACTAATTGAGACTGAACAATGTTCGGTTTTGCGGAAATTCGGAATAGGCGTATTTCATGAATAATATCAACGCATTGCCTTGTTAGGCATAAATTAGGTGCGGAGACATCTGCTAGTAACTGACTTTACTTCTTAAGTGTGCGTAAATTGGTTATTTTTTGTGTTTAGCAGTGGTTAAAAATAATTCTACAGAATTGTGGATTGTAACCGACATACCCTCTAAGTTACCAGCTTTCATTCCGATTCCATTTCAGGCGTTTTCATCAAGCTAAGGCTCTATGCACGTCTCTATTTAACTTTTTTGTATCACAATAAATGTACGTTTTTTCTTGAACATCTATTTAATTTCTTTTGTTTCTAAGTTTAAAAAATCCGTATTTTTAACCGACTTCACAAAGGAAGGAGGTTAGACATTCATACTGCATGCATGTCGTTATTTTTTGTTTGTTTGTCCACACATAACTTCCCACCGGATGAACCGATTTTCATGATGTTTTTAATCGATCGAGAGTGCTTTCCCATAGGGCCCGTACCTTCGTTTGACATTCGTTTTTGAATATACATAATACATAATTAGAAAAAAAGTTTCGTACATAATTAGAAAAAAAGTTATGAACAAAAATGTGGTCATTTTTTTTTTTTTTTTTTTTGGTTTTTCATCCATAATTTTTTACTAAATGAACCGATTTTGATGATTTTTAACCGACTTCACAAAGGTAGGAGGTTATACATTCATATTGTATGTATGTCGTTTTTTTTTTTTTGTTTGTTTGTCCACTCATATCTTCTTACGGGATGAACCGATTTTCATGATCTTTTTTTAATCGATCGAGGATGGCTTCCCATAGGTCCCGTACCTTCATTTCACCATATTCGATAATTAGAAAAAACGTTATGAGCAGAAATAGGGTCATTTTTTTAGTTTTTCATCCATAACTTTTGACTAAATGAACCGATTTTGATGATTTTTTCTTCAATCGATGGAGGGTCGTCTAACTCAAATATTGCAAATCAATTTGACTACATTTGTTTTCTAGAAAAAACGTTACGGGTGAAAAATAAGTATTTTTTATTTTAATTGGAAAGGCTTGGCTTGATTTTTCTTTGTTGGGAAATCTACTCATAAATATAAAAGTCATTATTGAAAACATGTTTGTTGTCATGGGCTTAATATTAAAAGAAATTACAGCAAGAGTTTGACTGAAGGCTTCTCTGGCAAAAATTACCCCAATCAGTTTATCATACAAATGATTAGTTTTTAATGCCATTAATTCAAAGTTTTTCCCTTTGATGTGGAATTTTTTAAAAAATAGAGTATTTTTATAAAATAATGTATTTACACTAAAAAGAATAAAATAAAATAATTTTTGTAAAAAAACAAAACCGACTTCAAATTATAAATTGCGCTAAAAAGTGAAAAATAAATTCATTCTTTAAACAACATCGATGTGACTTTTAAACATAGTTTTAGAAGTCGGTGCAAAATTATGAGTCTAAATAGCATTATATTATTTGCTACTTCATATTGGAACTGTTGCTAATTCTGTGAAAATATATATATTTGTAATTGGATTCATGATTACAAAAGATTTTATCTATCTTAATTTTGCACCGACTTCTAAAACTATGTTTAAAAGTCATATCGATGTTGTTTAAAGAATGAATTTATTTTTCACTTTTTAGCGCAATTTATAATTTGAAGTCGGTTCTGTTTTTTTACAAAAATTATTTTATTTCTTTAATAGATAGAGGGTCGTCTACTGAAATATCGCACATCAATTTGACTACATTTGTTTTTTTAGAAAAAACGTTATGGGAAAAAAATAAGTATTTTTTTATTTTAATTGGAAAGGCTTGGCTTGATTTTTCTTTGTTGGGAAAATTGTTAATAATCATGAAATTCATTGTTAAAAAAAGTATTTGTTGCCATTAAGCTGTAATATTAAAAGTATTTATAACAAGAGTTTGACTGAAAGCTTCTCTGAAGAAAAATTTAAATCCAACCAGTTTGTTTGCTCTAGTGACCTTTCAATTTCGATTTCAAAACGGAATTTATCATACAAACAGTTAGTTTTTAGTGCCATTCCCTCAACGAAGGTTTCCCCTTTGATATGGATTTTTTAAAAATACAGAATTTATATAAAAATGTATTTACACTAAAAATAATAAAATAAAATACTTTTTGAAAAAAAAAAAAAAAAAATAGAACCGACTTCAAATTATAAATTGCGCTCAAAAGTGAAAAATAAATTAATTCTTTAAACAACATCGATACGACTTTTAAACATAATTTTTGAAGTCGGGGCAAAATTATGACAGTCTAATTATCATTACACCATGCGTTATTTTACATTGAAACTGTCACAGACTCTAAGCTATATATATTTGTAATTGATTCATGGTTACAAAAGTAATCATGAATCAAAATCCATCATAATTTTGCTTAATTAGAATTATATTTAAAGTATCGATGTTGTTTAAGGAATTAATTTATTTTTCACTTTTGAGCGCAATTTATAATTTGAAGTCGGTTCTATTTTTTTCCAAAAATTATTTTATTCTGAACTCTATTCGGGAAAGGAGGATTTTCGGAGTAACGGGGTTCAGAATAGCGGAACTCTACTGTATAGCTCTGGAATGTTCTATGTATATCATGTTAGAGTCGACACAAATTTACATGGCTATTACGGTGCCAAAATCTCAAGCTACTCTTCTGCTGAAACTAAACCTATTTGTCTTATTAATGTGAATGAAACCTAAGTAGTACTGCCCATTTATAAATTTAAAAGACAAACAATGATGCTGCCTCTTTTGAACAATGGCGTTCTTCTATAACGACTCTATACGCAAAGTTTACTTAGCTGGCTTTAACTGATGTTGTGTAAGGACTAAAGCACGACGAATGTGTTATGCATCCTTTCGAAACTCTGTTGTGACAAACTTTGTGGTTCACGTGCGGAAGATAAAATAGAATTTATGTGTTTACTTTCTTCTGTTTCCATTTCATTACGGTAGACAAATATTTGATTTCGGTATCTGCTTTAAGCCAAAGGTTTAAAAAAAAAAAAATCACGTCAATACAAACTATGAAAAACAAAACCTCAACACGCCGATTAGGTTTTCTTAATCATTAAAATATTTTAATGTTCTCATTTGAAAGTTAAATTAAGTCTCGTTCCTTTTTTTCAATGTAACTCTTTTAAAAAACTCCCTTCAAAAAAAAAAAGTACATTATAATTTCTGTTAATTTTTACGGTGCGGCTCTTGAGAAATAGTTGATCTGTATACGGCCCATAGGAAAAAAGGTTAAGTACTGCTGGAGTAAATGAAGAGAAATTTTTCCAAAATTATTACTTTCTTAAATAAGCGGGATTTACTAAATAAACATTACTCCACATTAAAACCTATACAAGCATAAACACACTCAATTTTTGAAGAAAGGGCTGAAAGGATTTTAAATATTGAAGTCACTGAACTCAAACATGCTCAGGTGGAAGGTTTGAGCATGTTTAATTTACATTCTCTTGCACGTATACCATTTTGCGTTTGTACAATCAACTGATATATTAATAGAATATTCAAATCCAGTGTAACTTATCATTCTGTAATCTCATTATCAAGGATATGCATTTTGAATTTAAGGTTGCATTTCAGCAAAAACCGATATTTTGCAGCTGTTCGATTAAAAAGCATAAATGGAGATCTTAACGTGAGTGTGATTAAAAAATATGTTTAGAAAACATGTTGCATGATTCCCTTTCAATATTTTTGCGTGCTTTTGATTTGTTTTAGAGACTATTAGTTAGATTGTAATCGTGGAAAATGTGTTTGCTCGCAAAACATTTGCTTTTTTTTTTTTTTTTTTTGCATCAATAAAATTATTTTGAAGTAAAATAAATTTGAAGAATAAAGTTTAAAATCAAATTGCAATACAGTTAAAAAAAACTCTTTACTGCATAAAACAAGACATTCGAGATTATTTTTGCCATTAAAATAACTGACTAATGAAATAAAATTCAAAACAAACCTCCCTTGCGTGATTTTTTAAATAATAAAGCATGCGATGCATAAGTTATCTTTATTTATTTTATTTAAATATTTTTTGAGGAAAAAAATTACTGAAGGTAACTTTTTTTCTTTTCTTTTGTTGACAAAATTAATATACGGTAATATCATCTTTACTACCAAAAGAATTTGGGTTAAAATATAAATGCACTCTTTCGAACGTTTTCTTTGCTTTATTCATCCCAAGACGCCTGCGGCGATCAGCTGGTACAGATCTAGCGTCAGTTTAACTTTCTTTTTTCTTTCTGTTACTTTTAGGACTGAAGTTATCAAATACTAGACAATTTAATATGTTTTTCGACTATAAAACGCACCTGAAATTTTGAGGCAAAAAAGAGGTAGTTTCAGGGAAACTTTTACATTTACGATAGATACTTGCGGTGTGAAAAATATTTGCTATTTAATTAAGATCTTAAAAAAAGAAAAAATAAAGGAAAACGATTTGCGACGTTTTTTTCTATGCGGAGCCAGGTTCGTTTTAACATAGTGTCACACACTTTGTAGGGAAGCCATATTAAATGACGTCGTTACTCGGACCCCCCCCCCCCCCGACTCGTCTATTTTAAAGAAGGACCTTTCTGAACAGTGTAGGTAGAGGCTATGGTAAATTTGGGGTAAAAGTACTCTGTCTCTTGGTTTATCAAGTTAAAAATCTGTGAAATTTATTTCTTACGGGATAAAACACTAAAATGTGCGCATTTTGTTTTATATACCTTCATCCGTATTACTCACTACTACCTGATGCTGTTTAAAAACATAAAAAAATAAAAGTTTTAAAACAACAAGTTGTCACTATTGCTTTATAAATGATACGAGAAAATAATTTTCTGTAATGTTTGTTTTATTACAAATACACAATTTCTGCAGTGAAACGCACTTTCGGTTTGCTCAATAACCGTACTGCCATATGGCGAGAAACAATGCAGTACAGTTCGACCATGGAATTTTGACAGTTGGCAGAAAAGAACGAATCCATTCAAGTTTTAGGGAAGTTTGTTTTGCAGGTGCGTTTATTTAGTACGCGAACCATAATGTGTGCTTCTCCGTTTGTTGAAAGTAACTAAATTTATAAACTGGCATATAGTATTAGTTCGGAAAAAATAAAGTATGCTAAAAGAACTAGAACAATAAGATAGAGGCACATTCTTTACACCAGCAGTTCCTCCTTTGAACATGAATGGATTCTTCTTGGCACTCTGGCAGCCGGCTTGCTTTGGTTGATGGTAGAACTCTAAAAGCACGAATTTGCAGTGGAAATTCAATACATGTGTTTTCCAGGCTAGTTTTGTATTTTTTTTTAATAAACTAAAATTTATTTTTACAGGAACTTATATTAGTTTTTTTAACAGACCTGCGGTGAAACGCCAGATGATCCTGCTATGAATGTTCTAGTCCTGGCTAAATTTGCAGTTGCCATGATGTCTAGTTTGTATGAACTTAACAAAGATGCCATGCAAGATTTCCAGTTAAGAGTAGGTGAGCATATTTGACATTATTAATGGGGCGGAAATAGTTCTTGTTTACAAAAACAAAAGTCAAATTCATTTGCGCCGAACTATTACTAAAATAGATATTCAATGTTAATCAAGCATGGCTTGTCAAAAAAATACAGCAAACAGGGTGCTTCAGTGGTGTGTTAAACCGTTATTATCAGTGAAAAATATCGTTAGTTTAAAGGTATAGCCTAAATATTAATCCTAGCCTGTAAATAACCATACTCCAATTTTTATATTGTCCGACAACTTAGAAATTTTCCGTAAAGAGTTTCGGAAAGATGAAAAGGATTTGACTATAGTCTTGAGGCAGCTGTTCTCTGTACCGTCAACTGAGGTGACTTTGCCCAATTTTGAAAATAAGTTTCGCGTCACCATAGTAAATATCTGATAGTTCGTTTGAGGCGTTGCAGTCACTGATACATTCCTCCTCGTGCTATTCAGTGGTTTGCAAGTGGTTCCCGATAAGTGTTATTACCAATCTTGTGTTTCATATGTGAAGTGTGTTTTCCATGAAAATTACAGCTCTTCAAAATTACATACACACAGCTTCTACGAAAACAAGGTGAGTTTCATCAGTTATTATTATTATTAGTAAAAGTAATGAAGAACATAATCCCCTTGGAACTTCGTTCCTGCACCCAACCTGTTGATTGTCATTTGACTGGGCAATGTCGCCCCACGATTTGCAGGTAAATTGGGGTCACTTTGCCCACCTGGTATTTGAAGTGCTACATCGTAATAGGACTTTTTTTTTTTTTTTTGAATTTATCAAGATGTTTAGGTTAATAATAATAACCAAAAGAAAATTTTTCTGAAATGGAGGAGGAGGGAGAAGAGACTGATTCTACTAACTACTAAGGACCGGATTACTTTCAGAAAAAAATGAATTCGTTGTGGTGAAAATCCTGGGGAAAAAAGCTGTAAAGCATTTTATGGCAAAAATTACTAATGAATGTAGTGATGGAGATTTTGAGGTCTCATACATGAGAACCAAGGATAAGAGAAGATTGCTCAATTTTCCTCAGGTGGCAGATGAAGCCAGCGTTTCACGAGACATTATTCTCAAGCCTACTTCGCCCACAGAAAAGAGACAAGTTTTCACTTTACAGACGATTTGGAGAAATTTTTTTTTACATAGCTCTTGATAGATTCTTTTTGGCACTTATTTCTTGGTGAACTGCTCTTTGTTTTCATAATTCATCTTTTTTGCTCACGTTTTGCAAAACTTTTTAGCATTATTTTTCCAAGATTTGCATTAATTTTTGTATTTTGGGGAAAAAAACGGTTTTTGAACAAATTTTGTGTTTTCTGTGGCTCTTTTAACACCCTGAAGGGGTGGCTTCGCCCATCTTTTATTTACAGCTTCGATATACGAAGAAAACATCTGGTGGGCAAAGTGACCCCACGTCACTAGGCGACTTTGCCCACCCATATTTCTTTTTTTTTAACGAGGGGGAATGATATAAAAAAATAATAACTACATAAATCACATCTAAGAACCACCTTCCAAAGTTACAAATTTTATCTAAGATATCAGAAAATGGGTTATGGGAAAATTATCAACTTGAATTTTTAAATTGGGCAAAGTCACCCCAGTTGACGGTACTTGTTTGGCAGTGTGGTTTTTTAACATTGCTCATTTTAAATGATTGTATAGAGTCTGATTTGACTGCATCCTGTTTCTAAATCGAATTAACTTTTCTTATTTATGTATAGAAAGAGCTAAAATTTGGAAGGTCACAGAAGTATGGCAAAGCTCACATTAGTTGCACCTAATCTAACCTCTGATGTTCTTTCTAGAGTTAAAGTTTAGTCCGCTATCTTCATACCAAAGAAGTGTGTAGGTGCACTGCCAAAAAGTTTTACCTTGTAGAAACATTGTTAAACAATGAGCACGCTTTTGATTTCTTTAAGTTCCATTTTTTTTTTGCATCGAAAATGAATTCCTTGTAACTTCAAAACATGCGTCTTCATTTTTTTCTGTAATTTTGCGAATTTTTTTTTTAAATTTTAGTTATTAGTTTTAGTTTCTTTATTGTTAAAGAAGTACAGCTGCTTCAAGACTATAGTGAAGTCTCTTCATTCGTGCAAAACAATTTCCAACAATTGCTAAGTTATGAGACGAAGTAAAAATAGATGTATATGGTTATTTACACTAATGATTTAGAGTTAGGTAATGTATATTTTAAATATACATTATCTAATTAGTTTAGTTAAATAATTAACTAAACTAAGGATAAGAAACTCAAAAATAAATTGGCAAAATGGCAAACAGCAACAACAATTGCAGATGTAAAGTTACTTTTGCCAGGTGTTTCCATAAGCTTATTTCTTTTGTGAAAAGGGGTTTCTTAAAATACCGAACATGTCTGCAATTCTTATTTCTATTTGTGCAGCTTTTATCTTGTTTTCGAGTTTTATAGATCCTCACAGATGTAAACATTTTAGTTTTAAAGTAACGAATGTTTGTTGAATATTATTAAGAAAACTTTTTAAAAAAATCTAAGAATTACATTTTGCGATATACAAAGGGCGATGGCCATACTTGACAACATTGGAATGCTGAAAGTCTTGTAAAGGTAAGGATCAGGATGTAACCTGGCCACCTTCAATGAAATATTTTTCGGTTAATCCCAGAATGTATGAAATTGACTCATCTTTATTCAAAACGAATGTGTACTCCAGAGAATAAACCCCCTACATGTTGAAATATTCTTATCAGCCCTCAATGACCTGGTGCTCCTTTCCATGGGAAAATCATTATTAAAGCACAAATCGCAAATATAGTGCATACATGTTTTTCAGGGCTTCGAAGAGCACTATTTTAAACAAGGGAACATTTAAGCTTAGGGTAGCTGAGCAAGCAGTCAGTGCAATAAAAAAGTAAGCTTCAACGCTTTCATGTTTTCTTCTTTCGAATATGAGTTTCACACAATCTTAGACAAAACAATAAATACAAAACATCTTTTGAAAAATAGAAATGCAGAACTAAATTCAACACAAATAAACATCTTTGAATTATGACTTTTACACAAACTGTTGTGCAAACACATTTATTTGAAAAAAAATCGCTTAAAACGTAAAAATAAAACTAAATGCAACACAAGCCCTTCCCACTACCGTGTGCTACACATAATTGAATTAGTTTTCAGGCTCAATTTTAGATTTTAATTACGTGAACTGTAACAAAGATTTTCCTATTTTAAATATAATACATACAAAACATGAGCCAATAAATGAAACTTTTTTATTTTAGGTATTTCAGTTGGACCTGTGATGGCTGGAGTAGTAGGCACTGTGAAACCTCAATACGACATATGGGGCGACACTGTAAATGTTGCCAGCCGCATGGACAGTACAGGAATAGCAGGGAGAATTCAAGTAATTTTATATTACAACATAATGAGAAGTAATTTTTCCTTTCATGGAATCAAACAAATAACAAAAGATTGCATGGTTTCATTTTGCTTTTTCTTGAGCTAAAATAGTTAAAATAATCTATTTACAAATTGGTTTTTTGAATTTGTTGACTGAAAACTTCCGACAGGACAGGAAGAAGGTCACGCACATGTTAAGTTGTTTGTACAAGCGTGTGGACCTGACAGTCTTGTAGCATGCAGTGCTTGCTTCAAAACTTCATTACGTTGCAATATCTCGATGTTTAATTTTTTTTTTGCTGCAACGACTGTAATGTTGGACTTTGTGAATTTTCCAGATTTCAAGTTTCTTCCAAGTACCAAGCCAGCTTTTAATAAAATGCTTCATATTTTTTATATGTAGAAAGTAATTTCATCAAGGGATAAGGGAAATGTATAACCCATGATCATTAATTAAACTCAAAACTTTAACAATAACATCACAGGCAAGTAGTCATGCCTCATGTTTTTGGTATGGGGGAAACAAGTTTGTTAATTTCATTTAATTAGTTTGTTTTACTTTATTTATTCAGTACATTTCGTGCAAAAAACAAAACTACCTACAAACTTTTCCATACTTACATTTTACACTTGATTCCCGTGGAGTTCGTTTTGACCATGAGTAAAGGCAACATTTTACCACACCAAAAGTTAGTTGTTAGATACCTAATTTTTGCTTTTGGATGCTTGTCAGAAAAATACATGAATTCAACAACAGGGTTTCCATTAAAGCTAAGGAACAAGATTCCCTGACTTTTCCAGATTTTCCAATTGATTTCAGAAAAAATTCCAGGTTGATTGAGGTCAAACTACATAACATCATTGCAAGATATTTTCTTCTGAATATCTGCTGACTGCAGTTACAATATCAAGATCACATATTTTGGTCCAACTGCTCTTATCATATTCAATAAAAGTTATAATTTTGATATATTTTCCAAATTGAAAGCAAATCATATGCTAAATTGGCAGCAATGAAGCAAAAACTTTAAATTAAAATAAGTTAGTACATCACTAGTAAATAGCAAATCATTTTTTCAATCAGCAAAGACATTTTTTTAATAGCCATTTAAAAAATATATGAGCTTTTCTTTTTTAAAAAAAAGACCACATAATCAAATGCTTACTATTTTAAAGTCCTCCCCCCCCCCCAAAAAAAAAAAAACAACAACAACAACTATCAGTAATGTAATCTATTTTATAACTAAAGTCACGGTTCATTAAAAAAAATAATTTTTAAAATAAAAAATTAAATAACACAGCAAGTACATTGGAACACAGCAAGTTACCAAACTAACTTGCAACTTGCATAGTAATTGAAATATTTATAGGATGCAAACAGGCTGAACTCTTAAGAACAGCAAGCAATTTTTGAGAAGCATGTGATGTTGACATTTTTAAAAAAAAAAATGGATGTTAGAAAACAATTTAAAATTGTGAAAATTTAATTTAAATGCATGAGACAATCCTGAAACATTCAAAAATATTATTCAGATCTTCAAAATAACTCAAAATGTCTTTTCTGCATTTATTCTATTACTAAATGGTTTAAACAACAGGGAGCATGAAGAGGTTTGGTCATTTAAAATAAATATCAATTCTTTTAATTTATTGAGTTTGTTGCCAATTCAACAATACAAGCTTTCAAGAAATCTCTCATTATACAAATTTTAATATAGAGATGGGTGGCGAAAAGGAGAGAAGTGCAAAATTTTCTGCTACGGAATATTTATAAAATTGCATGAACTGTCACATGATCATGCTCCCTTCTGCATAAAACCTTAGAGTGGTATAGGTAAGCATAAAGCCTTGGGAGGTGATAGGAGGAATCTGATTTTTAAAATTGGTCCAATTTAAACCAGAGAATAAAAAATCAGAGGGATACCAAAAAATAAACTTCAATAGACTGAAAACTATATGTAATTCTTGCTTGCTTAAAAGGGTGCTAAGCAGACTAATGTGCAATACGCATTCAATTCATGATACATGCGACACAAACTGCTTAACTAGATGGTGGTTAAAACCCACTGACGGTTTGGGCCGTGATGTCGGGGCATGAGAAATAGTTTTCTAGAGGGTTGAAGCCATGACATTATGATGCGCTTTTTCCGCGTCAAGATGGTCTGGAGCGTATATTTGCGAGATTCCTTTCCCTTTTCCCAAACAGGCTCCCTGGTGCATCGTAGGCGTTGCTTTTCTGCCCATTCTTCATGCCGTGATATCACGGCCCAAACCGCCAATGAGAAAATGTCTGAAGAAATGAAATGTTAGTGTAAAATTATAACGAACAAATTTTGATATTGTACTAATGAGAAAATTTAAATTTCATTATTAACAGGTAACTGAAGAAGTGGCATATCTACTTTCAACAGTAAATTGCCCGTATGAATGCGAGTGCAGAGGAGAAATTTTTGTGAAAGGTAAAGGAAACTTAACTACATATTTTCTACAGACTCCTTTTGATGAGCCTCCAATTCAAATTACAGAATTGTGAAGGGAAAAAAATTAAAAAGTGGAAACAACAATACCTTTTACACTGTGCATTTTAAGGATGTCAATTATATGTATTAGAATATTGCATTGTATAAAACATTTTCATGACTTTTGATGTTCTATTTACATCAAAAAATGTCCCGTTTCTCATTTACTTAGAAAGTTGAATGTATAGAAATCATTTTAGTTTTTACATAACAAAAATATAAATTACATTTATGGAATTACAATATTAATTTTAAAACTTTTAATGCCAAATTTGTAAAATAAATGACTCCAAATTTTTAAATCTCCCATGATTAGAATTAGGAGCAGTATTATACAACACAATCTTGTGGTGTTAACTCTGCAGTTACTGTTTACAAACTATTTTATGAAAATTTAATCATATAAACCCATTCCTTTCAATCATGGGAAACTGATAGGGTGAGGTTTTGCTGTTTATTTCTTATGATATTTCTCAGGCAGATTGTTCAAAAAAAGGGGGAGACCCCAAAAAGTTAAATAGAAGAAGCTGGTTCATTTTACAATTTACACAAAATGCTTTTACAAGTTTTATCGGTGTAAAACAGGCAGTTTTGTTGTTGTTTTCTTGAAAACAATGTGATAGTTAAGGGGTTGATCAAAACAAGCTTGGAGAATATCTATAATTAAATGTTCTACAAAAAAAAATGTTGCGAACAAAACATATTTTATAAAATTCAAGATATAGTTGAAAGAAAAAGATTTTAAAAAATAAATATGTGTAATGGATTTTTTCTTTTTACTGCATTTTCATAAAAAATTACAATGTTTGCATTTCTGAATATATTTTTTAAAGTTTGAATATTTTTTTAAATTCACATAATCAGCTGAAAAAAGTGACTGATTTGAAATTGTTAACTTCAAAAACACTGCAAAACAAAGATGCTCAAATAATGCATTTACTTCGCTTTTAGAAATTTTTGAACAAAAAATGGAAATCTGTGTTTTTAGGCAAAAATAGCACATAACTGCTTAAATCAGTGACAGATATATTTTTAAATAATACACTGAATTACACATAAAATATAAATTTCAAATTAACTACAAAACCTTCTAAAAGAGGTTAAATTTATTAGTAGCAATGAGTAATGAAAACACATATTAATATATCACTCTATTTTGTACATTTTCTTCAGTTGGTAATGTATCCAAAGAATTGGAAAAGTCAATGCTATTAATGCGGATTAAAACATATGGTGTTCGGAACCCTGAAAGAATAAATAACCTGTAAATACATTTAAATCATTTCAAACAAACAAAATCACATAAACAACTAGACCACTATTTCATACATTATTGGTCTTATATATTAAAATTTAAAAGATATAATGTATTAAGATTAGCTTTTTTATTATTTTCACTTAAATTTCAGCAACTTTCAAAACTACTCGTAAATGTGAAAGTAAAAATATATGTAAAAAATATATATATGTACAGTAAAACCTGTAAAGTTGACCACCTTTGTAAGTTGGCCACTTATGTCAGGAACGGAATTAGCCCTATATTATGTAATGTAGGGAAACCTTTGTAACTTAACCATTTAATTTGACCACCTGTCTATATTGACCAGTTATATATGCCAAATTTGGGTGGGATTATAATAAAACACCCTTTGTAAGGTGACGGCCTAATTACTAGTTTATTCATTTGTTTATCTATTTTTGCAAAGATAAAAAAACTAAAATAACAACTCCAGGATATTTTTTATGGTATAATGTCAGACCAGTATTTTTCTGGATAGATGAAACATCAGTATAAAATTTCCCTAAACCTCTTTGTAAGTTAACCATATGGGAAAACTACTATGAGCACTGTTTTATTCTTTAACCCACTGGTGGTTTGGGCCGTGATGTCACACCATGAGAAATCTTTTTTGAAATGGCGGAAGCTGTGATATTACGATGTGCTTTTTCCCTGTTAAGATGGTCTGGAGCGTATATTTGCGAGATTCTTTCCTCTTTTCCCAAAGAGGCTCCCAGGTGCTTTGGAGACGTTGTGTTTCCGCCCATTTTGGCGTCATATCACAGCCCAAACCGCCAGTGAGTTAAATAAGTCTCTTCTTTTTTCTTCTATCTGATATAGCCATTTTTAAAAATTATACATTTTTAGGAAATCTTAACCATCAAATAAGTAACTTACATAATTAATGAGATGCTTCTCTTCATCTTAACTAAGTACTTTAATTTTAAAGTTGCATAGGATACATTGTAAGTCATTCAGGCTAAATTTCTCTAATGATATGTTAGATAATTGTGAAAAAAAAAAAAAAATACTATTTTAAAGCAACATTAATACAATACATGAAGTTATATTTTAATTAGTTGCAACTGAATAAATGTATAGCGTAAGAAATGACAAGAAAAATAACTCCACCCTCTATAAGTTGACCACCTGTCTAAGTTGACCACTAAAGTACTACATTGCAAGTAGTTAACAAACCACAGGTTTCACTTTATATATATATATATATATATATATATAAGCATCTTGTGACGGTTGGAATATGAAATACATTAAAATATTATACTTTGAAGTTTGAACAAGTTACTGCTGCAGAATTAATACCTAGTGTTCCATAATTGGTTGAATATGAATATATTTAAATTTTAAAATACAGTTTTAATAGAAAATGCTTCAACAGTAAAGCATGTAAGTCCCCTTCCTCCTTAAAAAACTGGTACGTATTTTTATTACATGTAATAGCTTAAGTTTATAATTTAATTTTTGCACATATTAACTAATATATTTGCATAGTACTAGTAAGTACACAGATTCCACTTTGGGTTTTTCCATGGTTCAGAAATCAACTTTTACTGTATTATTCAACTGTTATTTAAAACAAATTTCAAAAATTTCAATAATAGCAGCAAACAATCTAACCGTTAAATCATTTTCTCAAGTGTCTTAGCTTCTCTACTAATAATAAAGCAGCAAGTATGTGTGTGTGTCTGTCTGTCTGTCTGTCTCCGGCGTAGGACCCAGACCGTCCGGCGGATTTTCATGAAATTTTGCATGAAATTAGTTTGGAACATGAGGGTGTACACCTCGGAGAGTTTTTTCTGAAATTCGAATTTGTTCTTTTTTTATTCCAATTTATAGCCGAAAGTTTCATAAAATAGTCGTTTTCTATGGGAAGTAAATATCGCATCCTTTCGAGCCTAATACCGTTGAAAAGCGCGTAAAAAACTGTCCCAGAAAGAGTTTTGTTCTTTGTGCTAAAATTCGAAGCCACTAAATTAACCTGAAAAGAAGTTATAAGCGTTTTTCTCTGTAGTTCGAAATTATTTTTTCACGGTAATTAACTTTAATTTTAGTTGAATGGTTACCATGGTGACTGGCTTATGATCCTTTTCTTTTTTAACGAATTAATATTTATTTCTTGAGGTTTGTATCATTTTGCGGAGTAGCCGATTTTTAATTAATTAATCAATTAATTTATTTTGATTATTCTTTTTTTAAAACGAATTAAAATACTGCACAAGGGTTTTTTAAAGAACTGTTATCCTTTATAGAGATTTTTGTTACTCCAACTTATTATTACTATTTATATTTTTATTTATTCAATTTTTTTTCTCCAGTGAATTAGCAAACATGTTATTTGTCTATTTGGGCTCAGATGAAAGGTTTTTACGCTTTCAAAGCTTTTCTTGCTGCTGTTAGTTTTTACAAGCTACAAAATTTCGTCTTTCTGTTTTGCTGTCAATGAATAATAGATAAAAACTAATTATAGTAAAAATGTATTAATTAAAACTATTCCAATGGATTATAATTGTCCTTTTTGTGTGGGTACTTGAACTAAACAAACAAAATGCATTTTCTTTTAAATGTTTTCTTTTTTGTTTCTTTCTTTCGTTTTTCTATTTTTTATTGTTTGTTTTGTAAAAACCAATGCTTAAATGTGTAGGATTGCTGGTTGATTGCCATGGGCAGCTAATTTTTACTGATGTGGAATTCATTTTAATAAAATAACATAATTTACACTTTAAAAAGTTATAGCTATATACACAATGGCGAATCGGGCTGGTCTTTTAATTTTTTAACACATGCATAGCCGTGCGGGTACTGCTAGTAAATTCATATAATTGATGAACATAAGTCATCACAAATTAAAGCGTAATAGCATTCTCAATATTCAAATGCTTAGCACAACACTGAAAGTAGCTGTCATATCAACTCAAAACAAAATCAAACTTTTGATTTGACTGACTGGGCTTTTTTTTAACAGGAGTTTAAATATTACAAACTAGAAGAATTTCAGATTTTACAAAATTGACAAAACAGTAAATGATTAGATTTCAGTGTGATTACAATAGAATAGTTTATTGAGTAACAAATATATTTCTTCCATGTTTGTTTGACAATAAATAGTCACCAAAAAGTGTGAAAAAAATATAGTTTACTTATATTTTTATCATTTTCAGAAACCTTAATGGGAAAAGCAGAACAGAGAACGATACGTCTGGACACTTTAAGTTTATCAGACTTGCGTTGCAAAAAATGTTCTTTTTCAGTTTTCTTGTTTTCTTTTCTTTTACTAATTTTTTCATGAACAAAAATTTAAAAAATATACATATTTTTTTTTTTTTAAAAAACATACATATATAATTCTATTGTTGCAACTTTCAAAACATTATGGATATTTCTACAAGCGACATGGCACTGGAAGTTGATAGTGTTTTTTCAAAATCTTGTGAGCTCAAAAGGTTTGCCATCAGTGCTATTGCGTAACCAAGAAGGAATTACATTTTTACTCAAAATATAAAAAGAAGGCACAAAGCAACTTGATAAAATAAGTACCAAATATCAGGGTTCATACTCTTATAGATAAAATGAATTTCATGAGTTTTTCAGGAACAATAGCACCAACAGTGCAGTTTTCAGGGCTTAAAAATATTTGATAAATAATATATATATGAAATCTATTTTGGTACTTTATTAAAGAAAAGTTGGCTACTCAGCAGGTAAGGGGTCATTCATAAATGATGGCACGCTTCAAAGGGGAAGGCTTTCAGGAAAGTGTAAAGTTTGTGATAAGGGGAGGAGATAACAAGAAGTGTGACATCATAGATCTTGATTTCTATGAAAACATTTAAAATCAGCAAATAAAACCAATTTATGCTAATGTAATATAGCGTGACATGTGAGAAGGGGAGGTATGTCGAAGTGTGACACTTAGTGACAAAGGGGGGAGGGGGGTCACATATATTGAAAAAAAAGTGTGACATCATTTATGGACGGTCCCTAATATGCTGGTGCCTCTAGCTATAATGCAGCATACTAATAAAAGCTGAGAAAAGTATGCTGTATTGTACAACTAAATCAGTGAAAATTCAGCAAAAAAAAAAAAGAAAGAAAGAAGAAGAAAAGAAAGGGGAGATTGTTAAGTTTATGAGAAAATACCTGAACTTTTTAAGGGTAAAATACTGGGGAGGGGAGGGGGTGATTGTTACTTTCATAGGTGTTTCAATAAACTGATATACAGGGAAACCTCGATAACTCGATACCACAAGGGAACACAAGAAAACATGTCGAGATAAGCGGGTGTCAGGTTACCAAGGTTCCGTAATTTCAATTGCTAAAATTGGTCTGCATTGTTATTTACTTACCATTCAACTTATAAACGCAATTCCAGTGAATGAAATTATTCCCGTTTATTATTTATCTATTATTATTATTGTTTTGAAAAGTTATACATTACAAATAAATTAATATATAAACATGTTTGTTGCTGGGTTTCTGGCTTTCCACGGTACAAGGAGAATAGGGGAATCTTCCAGGAACACTTTTCAGAAAAGAATTAATTTATTGACGAAGAAACATCACTGTAAAATTCTCAGAATTGTACACCGGGAAAAATACCAGAAGAAGAAGTAATAAGAACACAAAATGGAGGTCGACATACAGGGGTTCCTGTATGTCGACCTCCTGTGACTTGACCTTGACACACGGAAATTGTGTGTCAAGGTCCAGTTAGAGAGTTTCTCACCCATTGAAATTAGTATTGGGCCAACCATTAGGGGAGGGAAATGTTGACTTACCAAGCTAGTCGACTTCGCGTGTCGAGCTACCGAGGTTCACTGCATATATTTCTTAGCCTTAAATATAGATCTAAAAATTCCCCATCATTTATATAGCAGGTACTAAATTTCAAAATCTGTTTAGGATAAATTTGAAAAAAAAAAAGACTTTTCCTCACAAAAATTAAACATTTTGAAATTAACAAAAATTGCATTTGCCACTAAATATAGGAAAGAACTTAATGGTATGTACTAAGCAAATCTCCTAAGCTTTACAATGAGAATTCATTGTAAAAATGAAAAATTTTATTGATACAGATGTTTACAACGTAAAACATTTAGCTTAGACATTAATTAAGGATAATTATTTTTACTTTAAATAACCTATTCATACGCTGTGATGAACTGGTGCTTTTTTTACAAATTGTAGTGAATTTTCCGATTTTTCTCACATTTATGAACAATTTCCTAATTTTTCAGTTTAGTTACCACATTGTTATAGCAATTATTTAAGAAAATACCTTTTTTCAAGAGTAGAATGAAAAAAATGTGGAGTTAAAAAGCAAAAATCAGGGGTTTAAGGGCCCTAAGAAGAAAAAAGTGAATTTGAGGAGTTTTGTAGGATTTTCAGGAGACGTACAAACCCTGAGAGATTGACTATTAATAATTCTCAGAAATGAAGACATTTGTGACCAGAAAAGAAAAGAAGAATACATGCAAAAAAGAAGAGCACCCGGGTCAGTCCAGGTCATGACACCCACCACCTCCGTTTTTGCTCAAATTTGTTGTATTTATAGATTTTTTTGATGCTGATTTCAAAAATATAAATTACATTGAGATTGGTGAAGGATTTAATGAGTCATGAACCTCTAAATATCTGTGAAGAAGACATTTGTCGCCATTTTGAATGATAGATAAAAGGACATAAAGGGCTGTAACTGCCTACAAATTTGTCATAGAGCTTTCAATATTTTATATTTTGTTAAGAATGATGTGAACTCCAGTTTTAGTAACATTTTACTTGCATAACTCATTTATTTCTTCGTAAAAATGTTTATTTCTTATTTTTCGACTCCTAAAAAGAGTAACTTTAACATGGGTTTTCCCTACACATTGACCCCTCTTCAATTTAACCCAAATTGTATAGGCATGTACCTCTAAGTGTGTCCTAACACATGATTAAAAAAACTTGATGGGCAGTTCATAGGAGTTTTTTAAAAAAAACTTACATTTTGTTACATTTTAAAAAATTGAAAAATAAATTGGTGGCTGTATGATAGGGACAGGTACTATAAGGGAATTTAATGGTGATAGTTTTCAGCTAACTTTTACAGCATTAACAATACATTATGTTGAAGAGAAGAAAATACAGTTCATAGACTTACAGTGAAGCCTCCTGTAATGAAGACCCTGTCGATAAATTGGTCTTGGAATTATGTGAGTTTTTTCAATTATTGTGGCTTCAATTCGAACTAAATCTTTGCTGAAATAAAAGAAGAAAAAAACTTTTTTTTTTCTGTCAAAGTGAAAAGCAACACCAAAACATTTATATTAAAATAAAAGCGATTACGATGAGTTTGCACAATAGCTTCAAAAAACAAATAACGTAATACATATTTTACCTAATTGTTTCTTTATTTTGGAATTTCTGACAAAAAATAGACAAAAGATATATTCACCATTTGAAATCAAAAGTGCCTTTGTGACTTTTGTAGAGTAGTTTCTGTTCTACATAATGCTTCGTTTTTTATTGGTTTAAAAGTGTGAACAATGTTTTCTTACTACTGAAAGATATTTTTGCATCTTTTTTAGAGTTTCTATAAAATGCTTCTATAATACAATTGGAGCTCTCTTCATATAGTTCTGAGCCCTAATTGGATGCTGTATATAGATCTCAGGTTTATTTAAAGAGCCACTCTCTAGCTTCATTGCTTCCTTGTGATTATTGTCTTTCTTGTTATATGTGTGTGCTAAGGCTCGACCGATGCATCGGCCTAGCCGATGCATCGGCGCCGATTGTTAAACAAAGTTGCCATCGGCCATCGGCATCGGCGGCAGATGTTAACTTTAGAAAAACATCGGCCCATCGGCTGTAAAAAACATCTAAAAGCCGATGCAAGGCCGATGTTTTTCGCAGTGACAACTTTCCAGAAAACATTCCGTCTTTCACTTTCTTTTTTTCTCCATAGCTCAATTTCTATTTCCATACAATAACAGGCAGCACATAAGTTTTAAAAAAAAACTCAAAAATAATGTCATTCTATAGTATAAAGTATTTGCTAAAAAATTCGGAAAACTAGTTTAAGCGATCGCTGCCCGAAAACCTTCATTATTAAAATAGTTCTCTTTGAGCAGAATGCTCGCGAAATAGAATATGTTTAAGTAAAAGTCATAGAGGCCTCTTATGAGTGCTATTTGTTTTTCGCACTAGATTAGTTGCCTCATTTTTGTCCGTTTTTCTTTTAATAATGACTTACTGCATTAGATGTCATTGAGCAATAATATTATAACATCTGCTTTTAGTTTGTCATGTTTCTTATTATTCCGAAATTGTAAACAATAAAAATTCAACTCAATCAAAGTACGATAATAATTTTAATTTTTGCCAGCGTAAATATTTTCTCGTTGCGGTTTTTTTTTTTTTTTTTTGCTTCTTTGATCCCACGTGTTACAGTTTTTCTGCAATTGAGCAGCAATCATGTTGCATCAGCTCTTAGTGTGCGGTTGCTCTCATTATTTAATTTTTAGTTTACAACATAGAAAAGATTGGTCAAAAATAAGAAACACTTTCCAGTATAAATATTTATTGATTGAAATTTTATGTGTCCAAGTTGGACTTGCAATTTTTAAAAATTGAATTCTCAAAATGCGAGTTCGAGCGACAGGATTTAATAACATCTTAATAAAAATGCTAAAATTTCTTTATTTTCAAAAATTGATCAATGCATATTTTTTTTTTTCAAAATACATCTTAACATTTTTTATACGATAATTATTTTAATTTTTCCCCGTTTATACTTCTTTTTGATAGCGCATTTTTTTGGCTTCTTTGATGCCACGTGTTAAACAGTTGACAGTTTTTCTGCTATTGTACAACAATCTCGTTGCATCTGCTTTCAGTTTAGAATATTTCTCTGACAACATAGACTGTATTGATAAAAAATATGTATCAATTTTTCAGTATAAATGTTTATTGATCGAAATTTTATGTGTCCAAGTTCGACTTGCAATTTTTAAAAACTGAATTCTTTAAAAACGAGTTTGGGATACAGGATGAAACAATACCTTAATAAAAATGCTACAATTTCATTAATTTAAAAAATTGTCAACGTATATAAATATATATCTTTTATATATATATATATATATATATATATATATATATATATATATTTTTTTTTTTTCAAAATACATCTTAATTTTTATAAACGATCACGTGTTTTCAGAAGATTATTTGTCAACAGAAAACTGCTGGTGCTCAAAATATTGGTTTATTTCGGTGACCTTACGTTGTGCTCATGAAAATATAAAGAACATGTGAAGTTTTTCAGTGTAATTTTCAACTCACAAGAAAAAAAAAATCTAATAAGATTAGTTCTTAAGACCCAGCATTCATTTGTAATGACAAAAAAATCTCACGTCTATGTTTTTAAAGCAATATTCAGTATTTCTTGGTTATGAACAAGGGGTATACTATACAAGGGATAATACAGCGAGCGAAATTTTTTAATATTTTATTTTTATTTCAGAAAAAGAGCTTAAAATAACTTTTTTAATGAAAAATAAACATGTAGTCGTTCTCGCTTTTCTTTTAAAAACGGGGGGGGGGGGGGGGGATCAGGAAAAAAATCTGAGAGGAGGGGGTTGACAGTTTCGTTAAAAATACAAACCCACATTATTTGTTAGTCTGTGTCATAACATCTGCATTCCTCTCCATGAAAAAAATAAGAAAATAAAGGCAGCTGCAATTGGCATTTGCAGTGCAGGTGTTGTAAAGAGAAAATGTTGAAGGAAAGGGAATTAGACCCAAGCCGATTCAATAGCTGTTGAGTATTTTTTTTTGCAAAGATAAGAAAAGAGAATGAAAATTCTCTGATATAGAAATTTTTAATTTTTTTAACCTCCAAATAGTTTAATTACTTTACTAGAATCGCGAGTGATTCTTTCAGTTTTAATTATTATGTAAACTTCCCAAAACAATTTTACGCTGCTTGAATAATGCATTTAATGCTTTTATAAACATAAAAAACAATAGTAAATGATTTAAATGACATTTTTGACAATCATTCTACCCGTTTTAATGGTTTAAAGCGACTTTTTTTTCCATCGGCCATCGGCCGATGGAAAAGGAAAATCATCGGCATCGGCCCATCGGCCAAAAAATGCCATCGGTCGAGCCCTAGTGTGTGCCCATGAATATATTACAATGGTTTATTTACATTGAATTATCTAAATGATTACTGCTAGATTTACAATATTTTATGGTCAAGAAGAGAAAATATATAAGAGCAGTATAAACTTTGTTCAAAAACACCCAGTTTCAAATTTAAAAATAGTGCGATTTCATTTTTGCAAAATAAAAGACTCAGACCGTGGAACAAAGAACCAGAAAATTATAAATGAAATGTTTTCATTTACCAACACTTTTATACTGCTTTTTTAAAATCCTCATCAAAATGAACTTACTTTGATTTGAATTAATAGAGGATTATTCTAAAACCAAAATCTTGAAATTCATTTGGGGGTATGTAACTTGAAGTTAAAGGACCTTTTTACACAGCTCAGAATATTTTAATTTTAATATCTATTTTTCAACTGTGTCCATGTACAACTTAAAAACAAATAATTACATGCGAAATATAATATAAAGAAATAACCAATCTTAACTATTCAAGTTTATATAGCCAAACAAACATTATCATAATTTTTTTCTTTCTCAACTTCAATAAGATTGATACACAATTTCAATATTTTTATTTTTAAATCATCTAACTTTTATACAAAAATATTTACTCAGGACTTACTAGCGGGATTATTTAAAATAAGGAATTATGAGTAACATATACATATTCAAAGAAATGAAACAAAAGAAAAGTATTTACATGAAATTGCAGTAGAATGAACTACTTAAAAAATAAATCAAATAAACGAGGGTTGTCTGAAAAGTTTCTAACCTCAATATGAAGGTGGCAACACAAGTAAAATAAAAGGGCAGGAATTTGTTTCATCGTTCTTTCATAACTCCCAGCAAAAATTTTTGAAATTTTGTTTTTGTAGGTTAATGCCACTTTTTTCGAAAATGGAAAAAATCGAGTATTGAGCTGTCATTGGATACTTGTTTTTGAAAGGCAATACAGATACACAGATTAAGAAGGAGTTGGATGTAGTGTATGGGGACTCTGCACCATCATTTACTCCTGTGAAATTTTTGTCAGCAGAATTTAAACATGGCCGTACCAGCCTGGGTGATGGTAAACGTTCAGAAAGGCCAAAAACTGCTACCACTGTTGAAAACATTGCGAAGATTCATCAAATGGTGTTGGATGACAATAGAATCAAGGCAAGAGAGATAGAAGAGGTTAAAGAATGTATTTGCCACATACTAACTAAAGAATTAGGTATGCACAAGCTGGCTGTACGTTGGGTACCGGCCACATTTGCATACTTTGGAACAAAAACGCATCCCAATCAACATTTGCATGGCTCTGTTGGCTCAACTAAGGAGCAATAAATCAGAGCTTTTTGTCTTGTAATCACAGTAAATGAAACATGGATTCCCCATTACAACCCAAAGACTAAAACTCAGTCAAAACAGTGGACTGCAAAGGGAGAATTGGCTCCAAAGAAAGCAAAAACTGTTCACTCTGCTGAAAAACTGATGGCGACATTCTTCTGGGACAGTTTTGGGATTGTCTTCATAGACTATCTTGAAAAGGACAAAACTATTACTCGATGATTCTGTGCAACATTACTGAACAAGTTAAAGGCAGAAATTGTGGCAAACAGACCTCATTTCCAAAAGAAAAAAAAATTGTACCATCAAAACAATCTTCCCTCTCACACCTCAGTAGTGTCGATGTTCATAAATTAAAGTTTGCACTACTTGGCCATCTGCCCTATTCACCAGACTTGGGCCCAAGTGGCTTTTTTCTGTTTCCTAAGCTGAGAGAAGCACTAGGAGGACAACGATTTTCATCAAATGAGGAGGTAATCAACTTTGTAAATAACTATTTTGTAGAGAAAGATGCTACACATTATTTGGATGGATTAAAAGGATGGGAGCATCACTGAGGAAAATTTATGACCTTGCAAGGAGAGAATGTTGAAGAATAAAAGTCATTTTGAAGAAAAAAATGTGTTTTTTCTTTATAAGGTCGGAAACTTTTCAGACAGCCCTTGTATATACCACCTAAATATTCCGTAAACTAAATAATAATTCACACATATGTGTAGTGCACGAAGGGATTAACATTTATTTAGAGTATTCTCATTTTCCAGCATGGAATAAATGGAAATTCATTAGAAGGGTCATTTTAAGGGAGGAAGGGTATTTAAGGTTATTTTAAGCCTAACTAATGTAAAGTAATGTAGGATTATTATTATTATTATTTTTTTTTTTGCAACAGTTAGTTATAAGTTATGCAATCTTTAAAATATTCATTCTTTTTTCGATTTATTATTTCTTTATTTTTTTGTAAGACTATTCAAATGTTTAGTATCTTCACATTTATACATGTACATAATTACGTGTATACATATGTGTGTGTTAGTACCTACAAATGTTTTATGGTTGAAAAAAATACAGGGGGTATGCAAAGACAATAAACTGGATAATTTCACTGCATCATTACTATGACCATACCTGAGCAAAGGGCGTCCTAAAAGTGTGAAATCCCGACTACCAATGGCCAATACCTAAATTAAAATTTTCATATTAGTGACACATTAAAATTTTTCACAAGATGAAACTTGCATTTATAAGAAAGATGTTAAGTGATCTTTCAAGCTTTACACATTCAGTAGTAATTTTAAATTCTGCTACTAATAAAAAGTTACAACCATGAACAATTTGCAAATTTTGAGAAGGTAACATTGTGCTTCATTAGTTACAGGTGTAATTACTAAATAACAAATATCGATACGTGCCACTTAGTCTCTTTCCCTCTTTCTTCTGCTAAGATTGGTTCTGTAATGCAACTTGACCCCTCCCCCTTTTCCTCTCCACAAGGCCGTAGGCAGGGGGGGGCCCGACGGGCCCGAGCCCCCCCCCCCCCCCCCCCCCGAAATACTTTCGAAATTTTTAACTTGTATGAAAAAAAAAATGTAACAAAAAAAAAAAAAAATTTTTGTTCCTCAAACCAATCTGTTCGGGAGCGGGGGGGGGGGGGGGGGGTTCTCTGTTTTACAAATGGGGAAACGACAAGACGGCGCTTCAAAAATCCAGGGTCTATAAACCAGAACTCAAAATAAGATGTTTTCCCTCAATTCTAAAGACGGTAGGTCCCCCGTGTCGTGTCATCAACAGATAACGGATTGATTCCTTGCCCAAGAGCTACATATGGTTCTAATCACCCGACCACACAACAAGAACAGCAAATGTACTGATCCCTTTTTGGCAAAATGCAAGCCACTACATCTGCCATAAATATACGTACAACAGTTAGGTGCTTTGTCCATCCTTGCCCGAAGGTTACATTCGTGGAAATGGCGACTCTTTTAAAACTACCCACTTTGTGGAAGTAGAAGATAAAGGAACTTTCAGAGCTAATGCCTAAATGGACCCCCTCGTCTACTACTACGATTGCGGGATGTGGATGTTTGTGCTGTTATTGCTGGGACAAATCTTTATTTTTTGTCTTTTCTTTTTTAAACTAGCAATTCGTAAAATCGAATCAACATCGAAACGCTTCCGACAAGGGGGGGGGGGGGGGGGCAAGGAGAGGGCTCTTGCCCCTTTGCGAATGCCTTGACCTTGCCTTGCAGACATAGGCAGTTGGGAATTTAGTGGGCTCGTGTGCTCTTGCAAAAGTCTTCTTTGCTTGCCTGCGTACAAATTTTGATTATGAGTAAAAGAAAAGGTAAAGTATTTTGTCTTATTTTGGGGAGAAACCCTGTAGAAATTAAGCAGAAAAGGTATGATTATTTTTATGTATTTTTCAAAATAATATTTTAGCTGCCCCTCTTTTTTTTTTTTTTTTTTGCAATTTTAGTTTCAACTTTGTATTTTCTTCCTCACATGCTGCATATTAATCTTTCTTTTTTCGTATTTTAACTTCATAGGGGATGATGTCACACTACTTCGAGAGAGGGGGGGAGGGAGAGGGGTTCGAGCAATTTTGACAAGAAGTGTGACATTACACATTTTGATTTCTATAAAAACATTTAAAAAATCAGCTGATTAAACTTATTTTTGAAGTTTTTTTATTTTCATAATTTGATTTTAAAGTTTCATTGATTTCATTTTATATTGAAAATACCGCTGCTTATTAAGGTTTGAACTTACTTCTAGTTAAAATTTTAAAAGAAAGTCTTAGGTATTTACTTTTAAGATAAATAAGTGCGGGTGTTTTTTTAGAATTCAATTAATTATTATTTATTTTTTTTTTTGCTATTATGCACTAATTATCTTTTTTTCTATTTTAACCTTAATCTCATTTTATACCAATTAAGCCCACGTGTAATCATTATTATTGTTATGCTCACAAATGTCATTAAAAGTTAAAAAATAAAATTAAAAATTTGATTCTTTAACGTAAGTACTTTATTTCTGAACTGCAACACTGCAAGTGCTCATGTAATATAGCGTGATATGTGACAAAGGGGGTTAGGGCGTGTTGGAGAGTGATATCTTGTGACAAAGGGGGGAGGGGGATCAAATATATTGAAAGAAAGTGTGACACTGTTTATGAATGGTCCCATAGAGCGTTTACAATATCATTGCGAAGGTGAAAAATACCGCGACAAAATTACTCGTATACTTTTACTTAGCCTAGTCATAAATTTACATTGAACAAAAAAGATCTTGATTGGTTCTTCTTATTATATCGCTCATGGGCTGCAATAGTGGCACAACTCAAAAAAACTCGCGTTTCGGACTAAGAACAGATTGTAAATATAAAATACACATTTTTTTCAGCAGCACTACTAGCATAACTCATAATTCAATATTAGGCCTTAAGATTTAATAATAACTAAAGCATTTCTTTTATGTTTCTTCCTTAGCAATGAAAAGTTTAAACCCACTTATCTCAAAACATGATTTTTTGAGCTGTGCCATAATTGCAGCCCATGAGCGATATGTATAATTTTGGAAGTGCTTTATAATTGTCCACGACTGCAAATCAAAGTTATACAGCTTTTTTTGACTTCAAACTTTAAAAAAAAAAGGAGTTTGCAGCATTTAGGTTAAGGAAAAAGAAAACATCCAGTTTTTAATTATTTACATTTAGTTATGACAAAATATGGAAGGCTTGAAACTTGAGAATAAGTATGAATTGCTTAAATTATCAAAACAAAAACGGAATAGGGAGTAATTAATTCTCAAAACAAAGTATGTTTTCTGTTAACTCTCTCTCATCTTTTTTTTTTTTTTTTAAGTAATACTTCTGTGGGCAAAATTGAAAATATAATCTCATCATGCAACATGCAACCAGTGTTTCTTTCAGGCATCTCTCCGGGGAGGGGGGGGGAGGGCTCTGCCCCCTCAGAGATAACCAACTGCCCCCCCCCCCCCCCCAAAAAAAAAATTCAGATCACAGATTTTAAAAAAAATGAAAGAAAAGAGAGATTACACTTTTAGGACTTCAGTTTCAGAAACACTTTTAGGGAAAAGACATCGAACATTGTCACTAGCGACACCAAAAGTAGCCCAAAAGATAAGAATTTATTTTGAAGAATTTGCAGGGGAAGACAAACCAAACTCCCTTCTGCTTCCTCTAAAATTACTAAAGAATCTCGAAATTGCATTGTTAGGCAGTTTTCAAAAAGTTTCCTGGGGAGAGCCCTCGATCCAGTCTATGCCTCCAGTAACATTGACAAAGATAGACTGAAACTTCATTTTTAAGACTGCAGTTTCGAAAATTTTCTTTGGGGAGAACTTCTGAAACTCCTTCCTCTAACGTCCCGAAAGGGCATAAAATTGCATTCTCAGGAGCTAAATTGCGGAAAAACCCCGGACCCCCCCTTTCAGAGATAGTCAAAACGTTATGGTTGTAAGATCAGTTTCAAAAATTTAAGATAAGAAGCCGAAGCCCCCAAAAAACACTGCCCTAACTTCACCAAAGATAGTCTAAAATGCACCTACTGTACATGGTATCAAAAATCTATCATATACTGTGACGTCATAAATTTTTTAAATCAAACGAAATATGGTTTACATAAGGCCGTATCCAGAGGGGGAGGCCCACGCCCCCCCCCCCCGAAATTTTTCGCAATGTAGCATGTATATTCCTCCCTGAAACTTTCCTCAACATAAGTGTTTCAAAGTTAGGGCCCCCCCCCCCCCCCCCGAAAAAATTTCTGGCTACGGCCTTGCCTCTCCATATCCAGACACATGTTCCAAATTTCTTCCTTATCTGTGCCCTAGAAGGTTTCATATACAGTATTTAGAACACTTGTTTCTATTGCACACTGGGAGGGCTCAAGTTGCTCTGGGGTTGTGAAAAGGCAATGTTGCCAGATTGCATGAAGAATGACCAGTTTTTGCAGGACTGGCAAACTTAAAGTCATCCAACTACTTTTTCGGGCAAATTGGAATTATATAATTCTTTTGAGTATTTTGGTTCAAAAAAGTGGTCTCATAACAAAATAATGTTCAAAGGCGAACTAAAATTTCAAAACAATTGGCTAACTTTATGTAGACTTTACTACATTTTTCTCTATTTTTGAAATCAAGAATCTCAAAATTACAATTCATGCAGCTATGTATATTTCTAATGTATTAAAGTATTCTTGTTTTTACCTTGCTATAGCACCTTTAATAATAATTGAAGATAGGAAATTTAGTTGTACGCAATCTTAAAATGTACGATTTTTGATTATCCAAAGATTTCAGTTATCTGTAGGCACTCAAGTTCCAATTACTTCAGATAATCAATGCTCTATTGTACTTTAAAATGTCCTGTCCTTTGCTAAAATATGTTCAGGGGTTATAAAAGGGGGATGGTGGGAATCCTGCCAAAAAATTTTAAGATCTCTTCCTTGAAAACAGCTACGTGAGAAACTCACCCATGAATATTCATCAAAGCCTATAAAAAGGCCTTGTACATACAGGCTCTATGCCTCCTGTCAAATTATTTACTATAATACATTTATTATATTTTTAGTTACTAATTGTACTTTTTATGAGATAAAAGAAAGTGGATGTAAAGAATTTTGAAGAAGGGTCTGATAAAATTTTGATAACTGAAATTGTTCCTTAACCTTGCTACTTTTTCTCCCATCCAAAAATCTGTGAGCCCCTCCATACATAAAGCTTGGAAGGGAAGAGTTTCCCCTCCACTCAAAAGTTTGAATTTTAGCCCCTGATTTTAACAATGAAAGTTTGAAATAGCAAGTTTATACATTTGATTACTGCTGTTTAGTATTTTCCAGTAAGTAAAACAGTATCATGTTTGAAAGTTTTAAAATCAACAAAAAACATTGAATGGCTTTAAGATTGGTAAAAGAAAACCCAACTCGCAAGAGAAAATTAAGTGTGCACATAGGAAAACATAAGAAGTGTACATAGTACACATGGAATGAAGATAATTTCTAATAAGATTCCAATATGTTGGCTTTAATATTTTTTCCCAGTTTCTGCCTAATAACCAGTTGACACAGGATATATATAATGCTCTGCCATCCATAAAGATTTCTAAGGGTAACCATCTGTTCCCTTTATCAGCGTTCATGGAATAATATTAAGCAGCACTAGAATGAAAACTTACTTTCTCCAAACAAATTCGTTCCCCAACTTGAGCAGGAAAATATGATCCTATTGCAATTATATCTTCTGCTGCAATCTTGAATTTTTTTTCACATAATTTGATCACAGCAAATAGTCGACTATGACTTTTTTCTTTGATTTGTTTGTTTACTTTTGATATAATAGCTAAAAAAAAAAAAAAAAAAATTTAACAAAAAAAAAAAAAAAAATCAACCTGTTTTGATTTGCAAAACACACATTTTTCTACTTTTCAAAAGTTTTGGTTGAGAAAACTGCTTTCATGAATACTACACACTCTGCATGTTTTTATAAATATAAAATACTATATCTGTTAATTAATAACCTAATTACACTTTTATCAGAAAGATAAAAATCATCAAATTTGCTACAGAAATTATTATAATGCATGCTGGTAAATAAAAATATTTTTTTTTTAATTCCAAAAAAATAAATCATTAGTAATAATACTAGAAAGCTGTTTTTGATGCAATTATGCAAATATATACGACATTAAATAAAGGGGAATGCAACAAACGCTAAATTCTCAGAGCCTGGCTATAGGAAAGCAGTAAGAGCCCTTGAAAAGCAATAAGAGATTACCTTGGATATATATATAGGTATTGGGTGGAGAGGGGTATCCAATAAAACTTAACAATTTTGGAAACTTAAGTGTTCTTTATTATATATCATCTTCAAAACAGTTAAATTATACAACAGGTAGATTTTATAAAAACATTTTATTGGTTTTGGCAAGAAAAATGCTTTATAAAAAGTTTGGGCCTGTAATCATTTAAATATATAAGCTTGTGTACTTATCTTGCATATGAATTTAAGGCTGAGAGTAGGGATTAGAATACTTTTTTCTAATCAGGATGCCACTCACTAATGAGATTCCTAAAAATGACCGAACAACCAAATGACGTGTTTGCAAATGCATCATTAGTACCTAGCATTGTCGCAATTGATGTTGTAATGAGGTGCTGAATGATGAGTGCTATCCAACCAGAAAAGTACTGTTATTATAATTTAAATATTTCAAAAGCTGAACCGCTAAAATGCACTTTTAATAATAATAGCACTACATAATATATTTGACACAATGTGAGATACTGTGACACATACAATGCGATAACACGAAACACGATCTAATACATTTGATACAACATGGAAGTTTGGTGTAAAACATGACGAATTGAAAATTAACGTAAGCAGTTTTTCAGGCAAACAAGTTCAACACTTTCATTTCAATTTGTAAGTAAATTAGGATTATAATTTTAAATTAAAAACAAAAAAGAAAGAAGAAGAAAATATCTAGTCTGATGCAGTCAAAAGAAAAAGAAGAAGACCATTTCATAAAAGTTTAGACATCACATACCATCAGATATTCTATCCGCATCTTCAGAAGAAGCATCGGAAATTGTCTCAGAATTTGCTATCTGAGCCTTAAAGCCATAAGTATTAAAATTACGCTGACTTTTTAGGAACAAACAAGCACTTAGTTGATTCCTATGCTTTTGTAGGAATTGTGAAGCATACTTTGAAGCTGAAACTGAATAAAGTAAAAAAATATTAAATAAATTAGGATATGATTTATTAAACTTAGTTTTATGCAAGCAATTTTTAAAATGAAGCAAACAGAAATATTATTGCAATTAAATATACCATTAATAGCTAAGAGATTTGATATTTTTAATACTTAGGAAGTTAAAAACATCTTACTCATTCAAAAAATATATAGATAGATAGATATATAACAAAATGTTATATAAATTAAGGCTAGGCAGTGTAGGAATTTAAACATTGTGATGCATCGTCAACCTTATATCACGATGTTGCGATGCATCAGTGTAAAAATATAAATTCATGCAGTTTAAATTGAAATTATTATACAATATACTCACTGATTAATTGAAAAAATAAAAAATGAGTACATAATTTCAAGTTTAGCTAATAAATTATTAAGAGATTTAGCTTTTTTAAAAACATATTTATTTATTGAAATAAGTTTTTTCAATACCAAAAATTCATAGGAACAGGTGGAACTAATGTGATATAAAGCATCCTTTGGAGACCTTTTTTGTTGATGTCAAAAAAATATCCCCGACAATGGGTTACACCCCATTTTTATAACGCCAAGTGTTTGGACAATGCTGCATTACATTTTTTCCTTGTGTTCATTTATTGCAATTTTTAATATGTCAATACTGATTTTTATGTAACCATCAATTGGCAACATTGTTTCAGTTAGTGCTTTGTTACTACTACGTAAAGCACTTTGTGTATATCTTTAGCAATTCAATTCATTAATGGACAGAAAATTATTCTTAAAATAAAGTCAAATTATACTACAATTGCATTTTATCATTCTACTAAAAATAAATGCAAATTGGCTTCAGATATTTTATAACTGTATAGTCCATGATTTCATCAACTTACAATTACAAAAATAAAAACATAACTGCATTTTATGCATAATTATTTCTATTGCAATACGGTACATAAAATTAGACACATTATTCAACATAAAGGAATAGTACACACATAGCCAAACCATGCACAATCAATATTTTATGAAACTATCCAAATTTTTTAAAATGAGACTTCATTACAAAACTTATGTCATTGATTAATGTATTTTATATCTAACTAGGTACTTAATCATCCACAGAACCATATCTAATTACACCGATTCATAGAAAATTTCTGCCATGTTTAACCAAGAGCGATCAGAAAGCAAGTGCTGCTATGCTTACAGAAGAATTAATAAAAACAGAAAAGTAGTATGGGCTAAAATGAACCCATTAATGCCTACTGTCCCTTTTTAAGGACAGTCTGAAAAGTACGTCTGAAGCAACCAAAAATAAACATTTCAACAAAAAATTGTTTTAATGTATTCCTGACCGGTTATTTTAAGGTTAGGAAAACATTCAAACGATTTTTTGTTGAAATGTTTATTTTTAGATGCTTCCAACGTACTAAAGAGTGACGGTAGGCATTAATGGGTTAAGGCAGAATGGCCCAGCATCCACCAAAAAGGTGTTAGAGTCCTTTGAAACTTGTGAAGGAGAGAGTCCTGCTTGAGGAAAGTTTATTGGAGGGTACATGAAGTTAAAAATCTTACATTTCAATACCTCATTCTGCTCTTAACTCCCAACCATTTGTAGTGATGTTTAAAATTTTTATTAAATTTTGAAAAAATTAGGTACTTTTGGAGGAATGAAATAAGCAATTGTTAAAAACTTGAAGAGAGTTGTGAAAAATATTCCGTAATACATTAAACATAAATTTTAGAATGTGAATTCACAAAAAATTAAAACAGCAAAAACATTGATACATTTTTCCTTCATAGAAATGTGTGATCCAATTACACAATAAACTAGGAGAAATAAAGAACAAACATGAGTAGAACAAACTTAACATCTCTGAAGTAGTGGAGTTAAAGAAAAATACAGAAATGTATCCAAAATATTTACTCTCAATAGTGAAACTTAGAGGTGAAGACATGCTTATTTAGGGTGATACAATTACTTTTGGGGTGATAAGTTCACCATCACCAGAGGCAAAATCAACAGTATTACAGAGTGATGTATTAAAACATTTACCATTTAGTGCAATAAAAATGGATTTAAATGACCATGTTTTCATTCATGGTAAGGACCCCAAACATATCGCCCGAAAATACAAAGCTCTAGATTAGACATTATATAACACCCTGTGATTTTTGAAATTTCTTCCTTAGCCACCAGACCTCAAATCATTGAAAATGAAAATTATAAAGAAAATTTTGATGAAAGTGTTAAAGTCAGTACATTTAGGGGGGGGGGGGAAACTGCCTGTGTTTAAACAGGGATGAAACTCTATTTCTAGCAGCCGTCAGACCCATCATTTGGGCGATCAGGGGAAATCAATTGTGCCCTATTAGAAATACAATGTATTTATACATGTGTTTATGTATTTTGTTGTTTGCCGCAATTTTTATTAAAGCAATGTCACTCAAAGCAGTTAGTCTGGCTAAAGATATCCCTTTAGGTAGAATTGAAATACAGTAAAACCTGCCATATCCGGACGGCTCACGGAACAAATATTTTTGAGTCAGCAAAAGTCAAAGTACTATTTCTTTCGAACTGTGCGAATTTATTTATTGCCTGTTAGTGTACATGAAGTATACAAAAGAAGCACGTCAAAATTAATTATTTTTAACTTTTTAACGTCTATGTGGTTCAGCATAATCTCAGTCCTGTTTACAGCTACATATTTTGAAATGGTCTGGATATCCAGATTTTTTCATATCCGGACCGGTCAGTCGCCACATTTATCCGGATGTGGCAGGTTTTACTGTAGTTTTAATCAGCCCCTCATTTGGGAGATCAGGGAAAATCAATTGTCCTCCCCCCTGACTTTAAGAAAAACTACAATGTACACACAATGTACAACATGTGTTTATGTATTATGTTGTTCTTTTAACTGTAATATGCAATGAATATATATATGCCCTTTGCTCCCCCCCCCCCTTTTCGGAAAATTTTGAAATGACGAACCTGGTCTTAATAATTAATATTATACGCAACGTTTCAACGATTTTTACACGACAAGATGTTGAGCTGCTTCTCTTTTCCCATGTGCAATAACTTTCATGTACATTTCATATGAATACACATTTTACAGAATAGTGATTTTACAAATACATATGTTTGTGTACATAAATGTAGTTTTTATGAACAATAATTTTTCCAAAGATCATAACTATTATTGAACGAATACTTTCAACACTCATGGTAAAATTTTAAAACGCAAACAAACTTACAGGAAACGTTAAATTTAGTGATGATATTCATTTCTAAAAACTGCACAACAGTTTTATGCAAGTATAATATTAGTTCTTTACTTTGTTACAAAGAAATCATTATATTATTTCAATTAATAAATACTAAAAATACAAAATATCACGAGAGGAAATAGTTGATTGTTTATAAACAATGCCGAATTTACCCTACAGTTACAGTTATGTCGCTTTTAGTTTTAATTCATACTTTTGACAACAAGCCTCAGTTGCAAGTCTCATAAAAGTTTAATAAAGTTTCTTTATACAAATTATAACTATTCGTACATCGGAAAAATGTGTCAAATATGGTCAAGTTCTTAAAAAACTATAAAACATTTAATAAACGATAGCAAAATATCTTACATATCAGAGCACACACAAGCTTCGAGAATCCATTTTTTCATGTTCTTTTCAAAACAATGTATATACATCACGAGATATATTTAGTTTAAAAGGCATAGTGTTAGTTATTATTTTCCAAAATAAAATTATTTTTCCGTTCATGAGAAAAAATAACACATCCCTCATAACAAGACGGGAAAAACGATTCCAAGCTTCTGCAGATGAGTTTGCATCTTCACTTGCCTCACATGTTTAGTGATCACATCACAACAGCATCCATTTCAGTACTTGCCTTGTGATGTATGTCAAATTCTTTTTTCTTTTTACTTCTTTTTTTAGAATGGTATTTTCTTCGTAAATGCTTGTATTTGTTGTTTACTCTTATCCAATCTATTGCGAATTGACTGTCTGTTATCTTTATTGGAGGATGTATTAATTCCTCTTGTTTCAACTCTTCTAACAAATCTATCAACCACTTTCCTTCACAAACTGCGCGGTAAACAAACCAATTCGGATGCCATGGTTGACAAAAAAGTTACAATCTTCTGCTATGTTACTCTTCCATCCAATTAATGAGTTTCCAAACCTAACTGTATAACCACACTGAATGATCTTGAATCTTTACTGTACACCAGCTTGCATCAGAATTAATATATGTAGCTTTTATTTATACCTATCCACCTTTAACTTGAATTCTTTAGTACATTATAGATAATATTTTCAAACCCTGTAAATGAATTTCTCTAGGATATTTCGAATATTAAGATAATTTTTATGCTAAATCAAGTCTAGATAGTCCTAATAATAGATACTGTACGGAACCGTTCATACATTATGTCACGCTTTTTTCCGATGTATTTGACCCCCTCCCTTTGTCACAAAATGTCACACTTCCACGGACCCCCTCCCCCTCCTTTGTCACTTGTCACGCTATGCTGTAGTGTATGCGCCTGATGTCACACTTCTTGTTACCCCTCCCATCGTCACAATTTCACGAACCCTCTCCCCCCTCAAAGCGTGACATTCTTTATGAATGATCCCTTTGATACTATCCAACATCTCCTGGTACAATTTCATGTCAACATCTTCGGAATTTTCATATTTCTCTAATAAATCAGTTAACGGCTTGCGATAGACCGGTACATAGCGGCAGCACATTGGACAGTTTTGTATAGTTTTGCAGAAGGAAAAAATCAAATCACTAAAATTTTTTAAAACTAAATCAAAATAGTCAATTTTGAATTAGAAGGCGAACCTATTTTTTTCTTCAGAAAATGTTTATATTTTGCCAGACCATTCGCCGGACCTAAAAAAACTTGCCAATAATATGGAATGTCAGTCGTACATTAACTATGCTCGCGGTGAGAGTTAATTCAAGTATGTAACGGCATTTAACGCGTGTATTTTATTTAAAAACCAAAACAAAACAAAAACTAAAAAACTAACTGTATTTCATCAAATTTAAAAGAAATAAATACTACCATTTGTAATAACAATGTCCTATTAATAGAGCATGCACCCCTACAACTCCTGGCGTCTTCACGGGGTTACAGCTCTATGATTAAAACGTTCTAAAATTTCTGTTATGTATTCCTTTTGGTTAAGCAGAATTTCTCCTTAAAAAAATTCTATGTCGATTCCAGGAAAGCTGATTTCATTCTTCATGCCTTTAATCTTTATTTCCTTTCCTAAACTAATCAAAAAGCATCAATGCGTATTTCAGATTCTACAATAACGATATCATCTTCAACATACATTCCTAACGCAATATATTTAGTAATATATTGGCCGCTAAATACAGCTAGATCAAATTTGCATTTTTTCATTCCTATTCTGTTCAATATTTTCTTTAGTTTACCACACCAGTCTGTTCCTGATCTGGGAGTCCATTAGCAAGAGTTTTTCCATTTTCATCTTAAAACCATCAGGATTATTCATATAAATCGATTTTAACTTGCTTTTTAAATAAGCAGTTTCCGCATCAAAAACTCTAATTTTGTAGTCATTTATAGCTATATTGTCAATAATGTTCGAAAGGATTCGGATTTCATTACAGGGCTTGTATGATTCTTTGCAATCCTGACCAATTTTCTCCCTCGAACCGTCATCAACTAGTCGAGCCTTGAATATTTTATTTTCAACCTCCTTTTCTGGGTAAAAACAAATTTACTTCTGAGAATTTCCGTATTCTTTGGTACGTCAATGATCTTCTATACTCGATGTTCTACTGTTTTCAGTTCCTGTTCTATAGCTTTGGTCCATTTTTCTTTTCGTTTAGACTTTAATACAAGTGAAGTCTTTGGAATATCTTCCAAACTGACGTTTGCTGAGTATCTTGAGATAGGTGTCTTTTGTTGTAGATATGTAAAAACAATACTAAATGGACATTGAAATTTTTCAAAAAGTATGATATGGATAATACTACACTTTAAACATTGGGAGGATATGGGACTTAGCAAACGCAGGACGCAGAGGCTTCTTAGTAGTATGGATCTACTGAAAAAAAAAAATCGTTGGATTGGTCACTAACTTCAAGAATGAACTATTTATCTGGCATTTAATGTATTAACTTGGAAGATGATACACCTGGCTCTAAAACCTACTCTGGTCCAATTTGAAAACAGCTCAAAAACTTTTACATAGAGTGAATTTTCAGAGAAAATAAAACTGATTTATTTTGGAAAAACCGATCAAAACGACAGACCTCCGAGACGTCCGCAGTGACTTCCCATACAAAAAACATTGGTAAACCTTCTCATAATTCGAATGCTATTCGATTCTTACATGCTCAAATTTTCTAGAAACCCCTCCAATGAAGTAAACTTTAGATGAGTTCATCATGAAGGTTTACAAACCTGCTTAGTTTTTGATTAAATCACATCACTAGGAAAATAATTCAAACATCACCTTATTTTGCACATAATTTCAAGCAAGTTGTGGATTTCTTCATCGAAGAAAGAGCTACTGAAAATATGTTCAATGATGTCTTGAATAATCCTGAAAAGCTTATGCCCAATTGTTCGAGAGTTTTGCTTCCGCAGAATTTTAAAGCCAAAAAAAAAAAAAAAGATTTCTCATACTTTTAAAATTCTAAGATTTAACTTTAAAACTAAGTCTATTGTAGATCATAGATTAGAAGAACTACCAACTAACGGAACCTCCAGTTATCACTGCGTATTGAACGAAGACATGGAACAACTGATAAAGTCTGGCCAATGTGTGGTGCCAGCAATTTGCAATAAGAACTTTTTTAGGCCAAAAATAAATGCGTTGAAAAAGCAATAAACTGGCAATAGGTGTTTCTTCTGAAGTCAACGAAAAATGCAGAAGTGTTAGATACGACATGTCTAGAATGAAGTCAAGACGCGCCATTTTGGTGTTTAAAAGCAAAAACCAGTAGTACAGAGCAAAAACTAAAAAATTAAGTGAAGTAATATTTTTTTCAAAACTGCTTCTTATATTTTGCAGCATAAATCACACCTTTTTAATGAAGTTTGTCTATGATGTAAATAAAAACGCCAATTGTTTTATGTTTACAATGCAAAAAATGAATAAATAAACATGTGTAATTTTTGTAAAATAGAGTTTCCAAAAAAAAAAAAAAAATTTCAAGAGAAATGTACTTGTTAAATTAGGATTTTTATCTACACTTTTGCCTGATTTCAAAAATTTGACAACAAATTGCCAATGGAATACATTTATTGAGCAAGAGCAAAGCAAAGGTATAAAAATTAACAGCATTTTCTGATAATTTTTCATCTTTAAAACCAAAAGACAAATCGATTTAGACAAATAAATAATATAATTCCTAGACCAACGTTTGGAATTCAAGGAATTCATCAGAAGTGAAGAAAAGTTTCAATAACGATGCAAAATTACACATAAGTGAAATTAAAAGTTTTGCACCAACCTGTATATTAAGGTAGGCCCAAACAGCTTTTTTTTTTTTTTTCAATTTTTTTTAATGACGGGTAGAACGGAAAAGGTGCTATTAGTGTTCCAAAGCGCAAAGAAAAAAGTTTGAGGCCAGTTGGAGAACTTGATTTACCGCAAGTGGAAAGAATTTCGCCCAAATGGCTTTTCTACAACAAATTTGTGAAATGTACTTATAGCATGTATATATATATTCGATGATGGGTACTAGTTAGGAAAAGGTGCCATTGATGTCGCTAAGTTCACATAAAAAAATTTAAGTGCGTAGAATAGTTCCTTCATTTGTCGCAAATGCGTAGAAACTCTGCTTCAGCAACTTTTTGTTAAAATGCTGACATATTGTATTTTACGGTTTATTTTTGAACGAAATTTCTACGAATTTGCTGAAAATGAAGGAATTATCCTACTCACATCAAATATTTTATGTGAGTTTAGTTACACTAATGTCACCTTTTCTACACTATCCATCTTCGGAAACAGAAAAAAAAAATACATGGTCGAAATTTCTTTTCGTTAGCAGAAACTCAAAAAATTGTTCAATATATTTCAAATTTTTTGTAGTGCTATCAATGGGCAACTTTGCTGCTATAATAGTCATTGAAAATAGTAAAACATATGTTCTTTTTCGGTTGTTATTAACTCGTGATAAATCACTGTTTTAAAATTTACTATTTTGCTTCGAGTCAAAGACAGGCTGAAAAGTTTCCTTACACGCATGATTAAAATCTCAGCTACAGCCCATCAAGTGCAGTCATGTTTAAAACCTTGTCATTTACGCATTTCGAAAAGGAACACGAATATTTCCCCGGAAAGATTTACTCGTGTTTATGAAAAGAAAACTAAAACGTGACGCGATTACAGTGAATAAAACGGAGTGCCTTTTCCAGAATTTGACAGTGGGTTTAGAAACGTTCCACTGAAAAATAATCCTATCAGAGCCACTTTGAAAGAAAACAAATTTGTCCGTAATTTCGTAAACTGAAAATCAATCACTTGCAGTGAAAACTGAGGTCAATATAATTTAAACAATGGATTTTATTTACTGAATAAATTACATGCAAAGAATTTTCAATTGCAGTAAATTTCATCTTTGGGATCATTCATAAATGATGTCACGCTTCGAGGGGGAGGAGGGGGGTTCGTGAAATTGTGACAAAGTGTGACAAGGGGAGGGGAGGGGTAACAAGAAGTGTGACATCATGCATTATGCAACATAGCGTGACATGTGACAAAGGGGGGAGGGGGTCCACTGAAGTGTGACATATTTTGACAAAGGGGGGGGGGGTCAAATATTTGGGGAAAAAGCGTGACGTCATTTATGAACGGCCCCTTTCTTCTATGTAACGTTTGTTTGGAAATCCGCAAAGAGATTTTAAGATAATTAGTTATTTGGAAATATGTTTTTTTTTTTTGTTTTTTTTGAGGAAAATGGGCTTACGGCACCAACATTTTCTGTAAAAGTAAATGCAGTAAGTTTTTGCAGAAAAACGATTATATCTTGTACATCAGGTGAAAAGTCTACATTTTCATCACGTTCTTTTCTTAGTTAGCTCTGTGTATCATCTTCTCAGAAAGTATATATTTGCTCAAGGGCATTTTGAAGAAACCAAGTTCAAAGCAGCTCAAAGACCACTGGAATAGAGCTTTGTGATGACATTTTTTCTCTCCTTTGTATCGCTTCATTTTTGTGCATAGAAACTTAAGCATAAACGATACACATTTAAAACATATGTATGCAAACTAAAAACACCTTTTTTCAAACTTTAATCGCTAATTTGCTTATTATTCTTGACGAAGTCGAAGAAAGGAACAAACACAACCTTTTATGTTGTAAGAGGGGATAGAAGAATATCAAATTTTCGTTTATTCATAAATTTTATTTTCTTCGTTTTTTTTATTTCCGTTGTAGCCGAAATCCTTGCAAAGTCTCATGTTTGTAACCAGTAGAAAAATCCATTTCATTTATAAATAGTTTAGTATCACATTTTAGAAAGAATTCTTGAAGCATTAATATTTAATGTTGAATTTTTAAGAGAATCAATAGTTGGATTTATGCCGCTAAAAAAATATTTTCCACACGGATTACTGGAACATAAAACCCATAAGTTGAAAAGTTTCAAGTTATCCTCCTTGCATTTTTGTATCAGAGAAGTGGCATCAACACAATAATGATTATTGCTCCATAAAAAGTTCAAGTTCTCAGTGAAAGCCTTAAACAGAACATTTTACATAAATTTAAAACATGTATGCATTTTTTGATTTTAAAAACGTACAAGAATCCAACGTTCTATAAACAGTGAATATAAAATAAGAAGGAAAAAAAAATTTAATCAGCTGGCTGGGAGTATAAACTAAGTAAAAAAGTACTTCGTTTAGAAATACATAAGACTGAATTCCAAGAAAAGAAAAAAGGAAAATATTTTAAAAAAAAACTCTAAATATGAGCAGTATGAATGATAATGACCGGAACTGGGTTTGAATTGACGACCTCTTGTATCACAGTCCAACGCCGTAACCGCTGTGCCACATCTGCTCTAAATACGAGTGGTACTTCGAAACTATTCATTTCAAAATAAATATTAAAATATCTTTTTGTTTCGGGTTGAGTAGCATTTTTCAGTTTAAACTTTACATGAGTTATATGAGAAAACTTTTGTAGTATCTTCTCTTTTAACATAAGAAATGAACATAAACGCTTACCGTTCATACATTTTTATCAATTTTCATATTGTTAAAATATTTATCTAATTAGTTAAATAATTATTTTTTTTCAACAAACTGAACTAAAGATTCTATAAACGTGTACGGACGACCTGCTATGGACGTGAGAACAAAAACATGGTCAACAGAAATACAGCAGTTAATGTTTGTGGAAAACCAAACAGGTGCTGCGGTAATCCAGTGAATTTTTTGCGGAATCCTTATCTCCCCGGACAAAAGCGACATTTGTTTAGTTATTTTATTTATCTAGTGACTGAAACAATGCAAAAAGGTTTGTTTTGTCGTGGTTTTCATGTAGGGAATTCAAGTGGAGGATCATTTGCTGATCTTTCTATCATGTTTGTCAAAAAAATGCTTGTGTGTTTTCTCATGCTTGCCATGTATGGAATTAACCTGGAGGATCATCTGCTGAACTTTTTGTCATGTTTGTCAAAAAGATGTTTGTGTGTATTGTCATGTTTGTCATGTACGGAATTAACCTGGAGGATCATTTGCTGATCTTTTTGTCATGTGTGTCAAAAAAATACTTTATGCTTGCCATGTATGGAATTAATCTGGAGGATCATCTGCTGTTCTTTTTGTCATGCTTGTCAAAAAGATGTTTATGTGTGTATTGTCATGTTTGTCATATACGGAATTAACCTGGAGGATTATTTGCTGATCTTTTTGTCATGTTTGTCAAAAAGATGTTTGTGTGTGTTTTGTCATGTATGAAACTAACCATGTTAATCATCGGCTGATCGTTAAGACAGCTGCAACCGATGAAGATGAGGCAACAGACTGAATATTTTAATGTGTTCCCACAAGCAGTACATAATTCTTCGAATCTCTTTTCTTTCTAAATCCTGGCACAGACGATTTCAATCTTCGAACCAAAGAAAAAATATCGAGTGACTCATGATAAAAAGTAAATTATGGATACTTCACCAAAATCTGTCTCTGAACATTGTGTACCTGAATTTATTTGATTAATTTTAACCTTGTCAGCTTTTTAAAAAATATCTACTGGTGACATTCTGTCTGCCTATTGGTGATTATTCAGTCACAGAGCCTGCCATGTTGCAGTTTTCATTTAAAATATCAATAATGTAGTATATTTGGCGGAAACTTAGCTCTGGAAAAATTAAGGAATATTAGTTTTTAACAACCATATGAAAACCATCCTGATGACGTAACATATTACAATAATAAAGTAAAATTAGCCATTTTTCAGGTCAAAATAGAAAATTTCTTTTCTTTTGATTTTTTTTCTGGAACTTATTACTATTGAGAAAAAAATGCTTATTCACTTTTCTTTGCAACACATAGTAATGCTCATTTGTAAATAAAATTTTAGTAGCTTTTGAACACTTTTCAGATTTTGCTTCAGTGTGAGGTGAAAAGTCTAACATTCATAGGAAATCGTTAAATTTTGTCAATTCGTTTCTCGAATTTTAACAAAAAATACCATCACAAAAATATTAAAACTTGATAAATGAAAAGTAACTATAATAAAAAATAATAATAATTCAGTTCTCAATGAGATATGAATGTGCGAAGATAGGTAAAATATTCTCTAACGATATTTCGCAGCAACTTTGAATCGCCCGAGCTTCCAAATACTAGAATAAATCTAGATTTCTGTAACTTTCAGGTTTTGTCTAGATTTTCTATTTTTCTTTTGAGAACCTAACGAATATCAATCTATCTCTGAAGTTTTTCTGCTACTGAGTTACAACACTTCAAAGTTCATATTTTGATTGCCGGAGTGAGTTTTGCTCAAACTTTGACTGTTAGAAAACAAGTATCAGCAAGAAGATCCGTCTAGAACTATACGAGCGTACTTTTCCGTACACACCAACTTCAAATTTATAATCTAGCTATCTCTCTCTCTCTTTTTCTCGTCTAGCTTTAGTTCTTAATTGCTTCAAATATACCTTTTTCAATGGTTACATATTCATTCACTCATTCATTCATTCATTTATTCAGTCAATCATTCACTCGTTCTTGTTACATTCACTCATTTACTTATTTTTCTATTCATTCGCTCATTTATTCACTCATGTGTTCATTCATGCTTTCACTTATTCCTTTAATCATTCATTAATTCAAAAAAATTATTGAAAATCCCGATTAAAAAATTTCATAGGAAAATAGGCTCGTTAGTTCTGGATGAGCTTTCTATCTGCACATGTTCTACGTTATAAGAGCTTTCCAATTGGTCCGTTAGATCAGGATTTATATAGGACTAGGCGTGCCGCCCGGCGTTGCACGGGCTAAAATAATAGATTGAGGGCGCCGGGCTTAAATACAACACGGCATTGAAATTCTTTATTATCTATCCATACACATACATACAGACCCGGACCGATATTAGTAAGCAATGGCCTTCCCGCGAGCCTAAATAAGAGAAACAGTCCCTAAAAATCATAGATTAATTAAGTACAATGTTCCCAAAAAGTAGTTTTCTTTTGGCGTTCGATTTTTTTAAGAAACCGTTGTACGCCCTGCTCTGCGCGAGCTTAAATACAACATGGTATTGAAAAACTTTATTATCTATCCATGCACAAACATACAGACCCGGACCGGTATTAATAATAGAGAAATTCAAAAAATTCGCATTAGAATAAGGGCAATTAACTTTCCCTTTCAATCCTTTTTCGACTTCACGCCATTTTCGTTTCATGCATTCAGAATAATAAAAACAAACTTTAAAAGTCCCCTTTAAAATACGAAAAACAGTTTTTATTAGATAGCAGACGATAAATAAATTAAAAAGAAAGAAGGATTAAATTTATTATTGCAAATACAGCGAAGCCTCACTCAAAATGCTAGAGAAACATTGATTATTAGTATTGTTGATTTGTTACAAAAATGGCAACAAATGCGTTGATTTTAATTCAAACGGCAACTGCTGTATTATACATTGTTAGAACGATACCAACAATGCAAAAATAAAATAAAACTTGCAAAAAATTGCGTTTTTAATTAATATCTCCGCTAATTAAAGCCGGACGCGGATGAGACCGGGCGATATGGCTTCCCCGGAAAATTTCGCATCCGACGGTACCCGGTTCGACGTCGCACCGCCGCCCGTTCTCGAGGAGATGAGGTGACAGACACACACACAGACAGACGCGGACAGGTTTTAATAGTATAGATTGAAATTTCCCCGTAGGCGCTATGTTATTTTTTTTAACTGTTCAAAAATGAACAAAAATTGTTGAAATCAATATTTCACGCTGAGGCTTCTTCCAATAAGCTTGCTTAAAGTAACTTGCGTCGTGTGCCGGAGTTTACATAATTTGCTTCATTTTTGCCCATAGCAGCTAATGTTAAAATTTTTTGAACTGTTCAAAATTAAACGAAAAATTATTTAAAATATGGAAATCAGATGTCCTCGTCGAGATCTTTCGAATGCAAAAAGAATTTTTCGAATCGGACAATTCGTTCATAAGTTATTAGGGGGGGGGGGGGCAGCCCTACAGACGCACTTTTTCCCCATCTCAAAACCCTCTTTTCAAATTTTTAATTTTTCTATCTTTATTTAATTATTTCGCTTATTTTTAACTTTTCTTGATTTCTAGCGATATTTTCACGATACATTAAGCCTTCTTTCATGCTTTATTATTATTTTTTTTCACTTTTACGGGAAAGTAGGCTAAAATCTGAAACTTTTTATAACAACAATGTTATTAAGAGCATACATTTGTGATCTTTCGAATTTTGAGGGTCTACTAAGCGAAAAATTCTGTCTGGAAAGAGTAAATATGAAATTGATATTCTTATAATTTTCCTCTCCTGAGACATCCAGACATAGCTACTTATCTCCACCAGACCCCTCCCTGTTACCCGAAGACTGAAGATAACTTAATCACGGAGCTGGTGGTCAAATATAGCTACTTCATAATACGGCCCACAAAAACTTTTAGGGTGAAAATTTTGAAACTTTGGTAAGCTCTTACTGCTTTAGTTTTTCTGTTTCGGGCTTCAATCTTTTCCAAACTTAGCTCTATACATACGAGAAACTGCGTACGAAATTTCGTGGATTGAAGACGGTCGGGTGGGGATGATCTCAAAAAGTGGTTCAGTTGAAATGGAATGAGCACCTAATATTATTCGTAGGTGTTGTACAACACACAGGCCTATAATGGTATTAGAAAGTTTTAAAACAAATTCCACGTAGTTTGAAACATCATCTCTGTTTAGAATAACATGAAGCAATATCACTTAAAAAAAGGACGAATCTCGTGAAAAGTTGGACCTATGTACTTAAAAAAATAATATAATCCGTTTCATAATGATTATTGTTACCACGAACTTGAACTACAAATGATATTTACCGTTGCAATGTGGATATTGTTATCGATTTTTAGACCAAGAGGACAAGTATCAACAATATTATGAGATGAAAGAAAACTGGCGAGAACGATAAAAAGATACACGTGCCTTTATTTAAAAATATATATAGAGAGAGAACGAAGGAAAAAGGAAAAAAAAGTTAGAAAGGGAAAAAAAAGAAAAAATTGTAAGGGGAAAAAATCCAGAAAAATTGAAAAGACATGCACCATCAACATTTGGAATCGTTTCGGGGAGAAAGAAAAAAAGGACATTAGTTTTTATAATAGAATAATACTTTTTAAATTGAAAGTTTCTATAGAGCCCCTGAAGGCGTCACTTAAATGTGAAATATTTGCTTTCGCAAAAAATACTCTGAAAAAGAAGCAGCTGAGGAACTCAGATGTAAGAGTAAAACTTGAACCGAATAATATATCTGAAGAATTGCCTTGAACATTAAAAAAAATATAAAAGAGACTCATATTTCCCAAACGTATAGCGTCAGCATTGGATCTGCAAGAATGTGAAGAGTAAGGGGGAAAAAGATGTTCCGCTGCAGAAATGTAAATAATATATATTGAATATATGTATTTTTATGTACACATACTTAATGTATCCGCATTTTGATATTTTAAAAATGCAATTAATTTTAGTCATTAATTGTATTACACCATTTTTTGCATTGTACTAAAATACTTACTATTAAATATTGAATTTATTAAAATTAAAATAAATATTTCTATGTTTGAAATTTTTAAAGGAATTTTAATTTTTTTAAAGCTTTGTTTTATTCTAAAAAGGAATGCATCACGTCAAGAACATCTTCATACAGCTCTACCGTCAGCCATTGCGACCTGCCTGGCAGAGTGCCAAGAAGAATCCATTCATGCTCAAGAGAGGACCGGCTGGTATAATTGAATGTGCCGTTTTTGTTCTCGTTGTAGTTCGTTTAGCATACTTGATCAGTTTCTTCCGAATTAATGCTATATGCCAGTTTATAAATTTAGTTGCTTTCCCCAAACAGAGAAGCAAACATTTTAATTCGCGTACTAAATAAACGCACCTGCAAAACGAACTTCCCTAAAATTCGAATGGATTCGTTCTCTTCTGCCATGCGCAGAAGCATACATGTGTCAAAATCCGTGGTCGCACTGTATCTTGTTATTGCTCTTGCACAGTCATTCAATCCTATCAACGTACATTATTTTTCGTTCATTCAACAATCTTTTGTTAGAATAGTTAAAACTGCAAATAACCACCTATATTTGACTTGAATTTCAAATACGGCATTGTCAGTGGGATTGAATGTCGTCTAATTCTTCATCAGTCCTTTCAATTCAATTGACGTCTTTTTCCCGAATTACATTCAAAACGATTAAGTTGAAATTTTAGATTTGCAGTGACAGTGTAATGGGACTCCATTTACTAGGATTGTTAGTTTTATATAAATCGACAGGGTGGCGTAGTGGTAAGGCGCAGTTCTCGTACGCCCTAGATCGCATGTTCAAACCAGGCCCAATTATTTACGTGAAAGAATGGATACCGATTTCCGGGGAACGCACTAGGTCTGCAAAGGTTAGTGACCATACGCAGCCCCATTAAAAAAAAGTTTTTTAAATTTTATTCAATCAGTAGTTTTAAAATAATTTGCGCCATATAAGGTAAATGACCCGGTAGTGGACACAGTTAAGAAAATTTTCGTACTCTTTTAGGTGGCAAAATTTTTTCAAGGGACTTACATCATTATTTGCATATTTAGGTTAATCGCGAACTATTTCTCCAAAAAATTAATTACCTATAAAATGTCATTTGATGAAAAATTAGGATTTTACGTGAAATTTACTAAACGCTTAGTTTGTATCTATAGTGGACATTTATAAGACACGCATTTGCATTAGTAGTGGACAGAAATTAATATCATCTATTTTATGCTGTTAACTTGGAGAAATAATTTTAAAAATGACTGAGGGACCATTCATAAATGATGTCATGCTTTTTCCCATATATTTTCCCCAAATCCCTAACCTTCTTATTGATCGGCTTTAGTAAAGAGCAGCAAATGTGACCGTTGTGGAGGCCGCTATTAAATATTATGATCCATGTACTTGCATAGATGCTCCACGCCAACTTTAGTTCTATTAACCAGCACTAGGAATCGTTCGCTATAGGTTCTGATAATTTTATTCAAGTTTAATGTTACATTCGCTTATTTTAGGAGCTTAAAGATCTAAGTGTCCACTACTAGAGCAGTGTCCACTACCGGCGGGCCGTGGTAGCCTAGTGGTTAGCACGTCGGACTTCCACCTGGAAGGTCGCGCGTTCGATACCCACTGAAGACCACCATGTATACTTGGGGATATGTGCATGTAAAATCCGTAGACCCCACTACCTCTCCCCGTGCGTAAGCAATCCTAAGGCCTCGGCTAACAGGTAGGGGTGTGGTGGAGAAAAGAAAAGTGTCCACTACCGGGTTATTTACCTTAAATAAGTTACTTTTATTAAGAAATTACCACGTTCTGAGTGTAGCTGGTTCGCTAGTTTTTTCATCCCTTATTAGTACTATAACTTTAATCACCAGTTTTTGTTGACTTAGATCTGATTTTCGTTTTTTCCTAACTTTTTGGTTTTGACTGACAGTACGACTTCATTTGTTTCCTAGCGCATCAACGTTTTATGATGCGAAGTTTCCACCGTTCCCCGTATCAACAAACAATAATGTTTTCAGCAGAGACATATTTTTAATAGTTTAATTTCAACTAAAAACTTTCGTCGATTTTAAACAGAAAAAAATGAATTCACTCCGTTTTTAATTTTTGCTCCGTTTTGACTTATTTACTTTCGTTAGGAATCCATCAAGATTCAAAACTTGTGTAAAAAACGTCTTACTATTCACATAAATTTGTTATATTGGAGCAGTTTTGTGCTAAAAATATTTCTTCAAAAGTTTCACCTAGTTCCAAAATGCTTTTCAGCTTGGAATAATTATATCCTTGTAAGGTGTCCTTGTGTAGCCTAAAAGCACATTCATTCTATGATTTTATTACTTTTGTGCTTTATTAAAATTGATTTTATCACTTTTTAAATGTTTGTAAATTTTTGTTAACCATATCTTTCCAATCATTTTGAGAATATTATGAATATATTTTGTTTCCGCTTGCAAATTGTTCATTTTTAGTTTGTGCCCAAAAAAGAATTATGTAGCTCAGCAGGACTAAGTCAACAATAATGCTAAACTAGGCAAGGATTGGCCATAAAAAGTAAACATACTGCTAATTGCATTTAAATGTGTTTTTAATTATTCCCTGTGACAAAGAATTTTCACTATTCCGAAATGAAAATTTAATTTAAAGATTTTTTTTCGATTTCTGCCGATGACATCTCGCGATTCCATTGCTTCTTTCTGTTTAAATTTCTTATTAAAGAACCAGGAGATTTTAAAATAACTAGTACAGCTTTGATTCTTTTTCTTTTTATTATTACTGATATTTTAAAGATTTTACAGAACAACACAAGATTAATTTTGCTCAGAACGTTTTTCTTTTTTAATTATTTGGTTTTTGAGAGGGCAATGTATGTGTATGTAGATTCCATTAAAAAAAAGTAATCCTTAAATATGCAAAATGTTGGGAACTTTTCAAGAACGCCCGACAATATAAAATGAAAGAACGCCTAAAAACATTGTAATTACACGATCTCAGATATGTCACTGCATTTTTTTTTTTTTTAATATTAACTTTATAAGTTTTAGCAGTTGGACTGCCCGCCTGTGAGCAAGAAGCAGGACTTTTCCCGAAGAGAAAATTCTGATTGCTTCGATGCTGTTAAACGCGGAGTATAAAACAAACAAGATATTAATGCAAATCTTCAGACTTTAAACGTCAATCAATTTATGTTTTTAAGAAACACAGCTTAGCACTATTTTATATTCGTCTTGCATAGGGAACTTTCATGTATTTCCTGATTTTTATGTCCCCTCTCCTACCCACCCCCTAATCAATAAACTCGCGGCGTCTAACAGTTGTATTTGCACCAACTATTTTAGTTACTAAATGGAATCAAATGTTAACTATTATTGTTTTTTTTGTTTTTTAAATCCTAAGAGACATAAAACCTCTTCGCGAAATTTTATTGTGAATGACTTTTTTGCATGTTATGAATGAAAAACCTACAGTTGTCATGCAACGTTTGAGTGATCTCTGCGGAACCCCAGGGTTCCGCGGAACAAAATTTAAGAAACGCTGTTCTAGCTTATCGTTTCTTTTTCTTTTTCATTTAACGCCAATTTAAAACTCTTCAGATTCTCTTCCTAGGAATTCCAAATCACTTGCATGAATTTTTAATTTCACATTCTTCCTTTTCATCTTTTTTTTCACATAAAGTTTATTTTCAATGAAAATCATCTAACCAAATTTCATTTATAAAAGATCGGAAGAAAATACAATAATTTTATTTTGGAGAAGTGATAACACCCACTAGCACATAAAGAAAGGGTTATTCTATATTTAAAATTAAAAGATTGAATCATTAAGTTTCTTTTTACCTACAGATGAGGAAAATAATCTTAGACTTCTTTTTCCAAAAATATTACAATAACGGAAATTATGCTTCTAATGCAAGGCTGTTGCAAGATTAACACAACACAAGAAAAAGTTTTAGATTAAAATGAGGACGAATTTCGAATCATATATGAGAGCTAATATAATAGTTTTTATAAATCACCCTGGATGACAGAATCAGTCAAGGTTTCCATACCATTTCTTGCCACAAAAGTAGAATGATGTTTGTTCTATTATTTGCACTACTTACTTCAAAATTTTCATTTTTGTCACTTATACAACTGCGTTTCCAGATGACTTTTCTTTTTGAACCAAAAAAGAAAAAGGGGAAGGGGACAGCAGTAAACTGTATTTTCAAAAGAATACATATTGCCACACTTCAGTTCTAAATTGAAACCTAAAAAAAATACAAATACAAAAGTGACGACCAGCAACAGGCTCAGGGCCCAGCTAGGCTGGTCCTAGTCAGTTTAGCAGTCCCCAATGAACATCAAGAGCTTTCTTAAAAGTTTTTACCCCACTGCAATTAACAGTCGCTTCCGGTAAACTATTCCAACTGCCTACAACCCTATTGAAGTAGTAATTTTTCCTAATTTCAAGATTAGCCTGAGATTTGAAAAGCTTAAAACAATGACCTCTGGTTCTACTTTCAGCACACAGCTGTAGTCCATCAACATTTCCCGTTTTAATGAATTTAAACAACTGAATCATGTCCCCTCTGACCCTCCTTTGCTCAAGACTATACATATTGAGCCTTTTAAGCCTAAACTCATAATTTAAGTTTTAAAGACCACTTACCAATCTTGTAGCCCTCCTTTGAATCCTTTCCAATAAGGTAAGGTGAAAGATGAACTAATAACTGAAAAATTCCTTTTAGTTATTCTTAACTTTTACAGGAGTGCTGTACTACAAAAAAAAAGAACGTTCACTACTCCTTATTTCTAACATATACTATCCCTGTACAATTTTTCAAAATAATTAAATAGAGAGATTTATCAAGTAGGCTGTAAATACGTCACTTTTAAGTACCTATATTTAAATTTTTAAGAAATGAAGGTCGCTTTCCGACATTGTAGCAAAATTTATCAACAGTTTCCTTACGTGAATATATCGGCTTTCGTTTCGATACATTAGGCCGGAATGTTCTTCGAAAATTAATGGCATCCCAGGGCTCGGCTAAATGAAGTGAAAAGATTTTTTCCATTTTTTTCCCCATTTCGCTGTAGAAAAATCACGTTACTGAAAAACGATGATGAGGATTGTCCTTCAGTTCTGTTTACCAATACAGATATACACACACATACACACCAAGAATCCCATTTTGCAGAGAGTTTAATGGCTTTTAATGACTTTTAGAATCACTTTTGGTGCAAGATATCACTTATTAAAATTACTAATGGAGTGGGAGAAATAATAATCATAATTTTCGATTCCTTTACGACTGCCAGGCTTGGGATGCATTAAAATAAATTGAAAGCTTAGTAGGTTCGATTGCCATCTTGAAAACTATTTCCCAACTTATGATATAAATTAAATTTACTTTATGAAATTAAAAACTGTTTCTTAGAAATACATGTGAATTCTTTTTCTTGTTAGCCTGCTGGGATTTAAGTTTCCAACAAGAACTTTATTTGTAGATTAACCAATTATGAATAAAAATAAGAGGTTTTAATAAATTACTTTGAAACAAAGGGATTGCCCAGGTTGTATTGAGTGCACTTTTTTGTGCATCATCATATTGTTTGTTACTGTTTTTAATTTTGGAAATGAATAAAAAAAATAATTTTACAACTTATCAAAAAACTTGAATATTCCTTTCAGTCTTTTTACATAGCTTATTAAAGGTTACTTCTTCAGTTGAATAAGCAGCAGTTGCAGCAACATTGCTCTTTAACACGTCACAAAACCTAACTTTTATTCTTTCAAATTCAAAGTAGAACTTTTTAATTTAGTTCACAACGCTTTTCTGTCATTTGTAAAGGAAAAAAAACCCCACGTTTCTTTTCTTTTTTTTTTCATTTTTCAAATTTAACTTTAAATATCAATGAACTAGAAAACTAGAAGTTGCGCTATAACATGATATTTTACATGTTCTGCCTCGCTCTCTCTCTCTCTCTGTATATTGTGTGCATATATATATATATACTTATATGTACAGTGTGTCAAAGAATTTTTAAGACTACGTTTATAAAATAAAACAAAAACTAGTACTTATATTTTTAAAGTATTTGAGTTCAAAATAAGCTCTTTCGGCTGCAATACATTTGTTACAGCGGCTTAACAAACATTCGAATGCCTGTTCTAGCTCACATTGTGGGACTGGCTCCAAAGTTCGCGTCGAAACTAAAAAGTAAAAAAAAGTAAACAAATGTGACCTGAGGTTTTTCAGTGGAATCAGCTGATAGTTAAGGAGTTTCAGGAATGCTCTATAACACAGATAGCGCCACTGTAAGCTTAGTTACAGCTGTAGTCTTACAAATTCTTTGACACAATGCGTACAAACAGCTTCGACGGGAGCTTTGGAGGCAGTCTCACAACGTGAGCTTGAACAGGCATTCGAATCGCTGTTAAACAGCTATAACGAATGCATCGAGACCGAAAGAGCTTGAATAAAAATATAATTACTAGTTTTTATTTTATTTTATAAACCTAGTCTTAAAAATTCCTTAACACACCGTGTACATACATGTATGTGTGTGTGTATGTGTATTAAATAAATAGCATATTAGTTTCAAAATTGGGAGCTTGTAATTCTTATGACTCGAGACTGTAAGTGACTAGCCGCCACTGGGTTTTATTTGATAGTGGTCCGAATCAGTTATTAATGGTCCCTACCATCAATGACACATACCTAAATCTACCTATCAATCTACCTATAATACACACACACACACACACATATATATATATATGTGTGTGTGTGTATGTATATAAGATTATGAATAAACACTTGTTCTAGAACAAATAAAAGTTTCCTAATCTTGAAGAAAAAAGTACTTACAATTATCATCAAATCACGCATGATAGAAAATGTTTAAAATGAAATGTTAACAACTAGAAGAACAGAAGAAAAATCAGTGCTAAAATATATTACATTCCAAACTGCATAACTACTAAGAGTAACTAACTGATACAACACCATCTCACTCAAAACTATAACGTGTATATTAAAATGAATTTGGGTAATCGCGAAAACGATTCACTGAGTCAGAAATAACTACACTATAATTCAAAATGAAAATTATTCACCAAAATTTCTTATAATTGCGTTCATAAATGCAGTTTAGGTTTTCGGTGTACCGTTTACAGATTAATTAAGGAACATCTATAAAGCGTAATTTACATTCCACGAGAAATGGCAATAGCAGTTCGCCAGTCCGAGAAATCAATGATGACTCTATTAACTTAAATTACATTGTTTGAAGAAGCACCGTGCCTTCGAAATTTGATTGGTTAAAAACTTCCCTGGGGGTCGTTCACCGAATTAGGAAGAATTACGTTTTACTTAACCTCCTAAAAAAAAAAATAAAGAATAGCACTTGCATTTACAGAGGTGCGCTGTAGTGCAATAATAAAAGATAAAGCAAAATTCAAAATGAAAATAAATAAAACAAATAATAACAAGAAAATAAAATGCAAACTCACGAAAATGTGGAAACGTTTTATATCATCGAGAAAAATATTCATTAATAGATTTTGTTTTGGAAAATAAATGCATGCTTTAGTGCTCTCATTTTATATTCAGTTATTCTGGAAATCCATTTTCTTTCGGGCGATAGTACTTAAAACGTAAACTGAAACCCTATCATTTAATTTTCTTACAAGTTGGAGGAGATGAAGTGCACGTTATCATATGTTTACGTAAATTGAAAATCAATGATGGGGTGCAAAAAAATATGCAAATCAGTTTGTGATAAGCACGCTTGGGTTGGAAATACTTTATCGATCGTTTTAATTCAAGATTTTTTCTTCTTTATGTTTGTGCCTTTGAAAGAAATGAGGCCTTCTGGGATAGGATAGAAACAGATTAGTCGAAAAATATCCCGCAATATAACGTTATTCTCCAGAAAAGTCCACGCATGGGAACTGCATATTCAGCAGCCATCTCAAAATAGCTGAGATCTATTTTCATTAGGCGCCATAAGTTGTTCGAGTAGTGAAAAATAAATAAAATTTTAACTCATTTCCGAAAAATGCAATCAAGAAATTCTGCTATGTTTTTGTTTCTTTGTTTCTATGTTTATAGATTAAACATAACATTTTGCTTGGTGACGAAAACATGGATTCGTAATACTTGCCTTATTAAAGCAGAATTATTTTTTTTAATCTCAGGTATATGGCGAAAGAGGTTGAGACTTCGGAACTGAAGATATATTTGAGCTAACACTGTCTTTAACAATTAGTTAAAGTTTGTCTAAAAAGAATTTACAAAAAAAAAAAAAACTTCAAGGTGCAACGTCTGGACTTTTAACCTACTTGTATACCAATAAGTTTCAACTCTGTAAATGTAATAAATTCTTCTCAGCATTTACTTAAGTAGACAACTCGGCATTTACTTAAAACGTGCAACATTGTTTGCGCAGTTAATAATTAACTAATCATTAAATGTAAGAGTAGAACTCAAATGAAAGAAAGAACAACGTACACAGCGAATAAAACGTGAAATAAACTTTTAAATTTAATTTGTCAAAAATCACATAACATTGTTTTATCTCAGTTAAAAATTAAACACAATCTACTTCAAAAAGGAGATTTTAAAGTACTTACGATGTTTTAGCCAAATATTACTTAATCCAAAAACTAAATTTGTACATTTTCTTTGAGCCAAATCTAATTTGAAGCATTAGCATTACACAAAGACTGATTACATTATCATAGTACAGTATACCACATTATCTTCAATCAAGATTTCTGCTATTATTATAACTGCACGATCCTAGAAATTAGCATACTGCCTTCCTTTCATACAGTATCAGAATAATTGTTACTTTGTGTTAACGGAGAAGGATTAGCTGTTTTTTGGAAGTAATTTGATATTTCTGGTGGTAAGTTGATTCGAAATTGGAAATACCAGCGATCTCATGGGGAGTAGTAATAGAGATGAATTTGTCTCATGGTGCCAAAGAATTGTTGACTATTCGCCAGTTGTAGAAATAAAATTTCACGTTAAATTAAAGCACAAATGAGCATTAAAACGCAGACATATGTTTCGGGATTGCTTGGAATCCCTTTTTCAATGCGACAGGGAGCTTCTAGATGCAAAACATCCAAATGAAGCAGACAGAACAACAAAAACAAAGCTTATATAGCCTAAGAATTAACTGTAAACCAATGAGAATAAAGGCAGTGTGAAGTGGAAGTAGAAGTAGTAGGAAAGGCACCAATAAGAGAGCAACAAACGAATGCAGTTGGAAGTACAGAAAGTAAAAAGGAATATCAATAAAAACAAAGCAAAAAAGACAACAGCGTGCATAAAAATGTGAAAATACATGAAAATTGCAATAAAATAAAATAAAATACAAAGAATAAAATGGAAATAAAATAAGTACAGAAAATACCAAAACAAAAAGCAAAACAAAGTACACATGCAAAAGAGGGGGAGGGGGGGAGAGAGAAAAAAATTGACACAAAAAAGGAAAACTAACAAGAAAACCAAGAAAGAACAACAAATTAAAGGAACTTATGCCAGACCTGTGAAAAATAAGGAGTTGAGGAAGAATCATTAACCAAATTAGAACTATTCCTGTTAATATGATAAGCTTCCCAAAAGTCAAGTTCTAAAGGGGAAGAACATTTTTGAATAATTTTCCTAGAATTGAAATCAAAAGAGTGGTTGGAATTCCAACAATGTTGAGCAATGCTAGACTTATTCAGCTCTTGCTTTCGTACATAACCTTTATGCTCATTTAACCGAATTTTCAGAGCACGTTTTGTCTGTCCAATGTAAGAAAGGCCGCAACGGCAACTAATTTGGTAAATACCCCAAGTATTTTCTTTACCTCCTCACAGACTATCGTCTCATCCTCCCAACCAAAAATATTCGGCTTTTAATGCTCTTGTCCATCGTGCTATTAATATTTGCTCTTCTCCTGAGCTTCTCAAGATTGAACTCAACTATCTGAAAGCTGTAGCTGTTGATAGAGGATTTTCTCACTCTTTAATTGATTCTATTCATGACAAACTTTCTAAAAAAACTTCTGGTCCCAATCATGTGGTTTCTAGAAAGGATTTGGTTGTGTTACCATTCTTTCATTCTGTAAGTTTTCGTATTGCTAAAATCCTAAAAAGGTTTCAATTTCAAGTTGTTTTTGCTCCTAGCAACAAACTTTCCTTCTCTTCTCTTAAAGATCATGTTGATCAACTTAATACTTGGAGTATTTACCAAATTAGTTGCCGTTGCGGCCTTTCTTACATTGGACAGACAAAACGTGCTCTGAAAATTCGGTTAAATGAGCATAAAGGTTATGTACGAAAGCAAGAGCTGAATAAGTCTAGCATTGCTCAACATTGTTGGAATTCCAACCACTCTTTTGATTTCAATTCTGGGAAAATTATTCAAAAATGTTCTTCCCCTTTAGAACTTGACTTTTGGGAAGCTTATCATATTAACAGGAATAGTTCTAATTTGGTTAATGATTCTTCCTCAACTCCTTATTTTTCACAGGTCTGGCATAAGTTCCTTTAATTTGTTGTTCTTTCTTGGTTTTCTTGTTAGTTTTCCTTTTTTGTGTCAATTTTTTTCTCTCTCCCCCCCTCCCCCTCTTTTGCATGTGTACTTTGTTTTGCTTTTTGTTTTGGTATTTTCTGTACTTATTTTATTTCCATTTTATTCTTTGTATTTTATTTTATTTTTTTGCAATTTTTATGTATTTTCACATTTTTATGCACGCTGTTGCCTTTTTTGCTTTGTTTTTATTGATATTCCTTTTTACTTTCTGTACTTCCAACTGCATTCGTTTGTTGCTCTCTTAATGGTGCCTTTCCTACTACTTCTACTTCCACTTCACACTGCCTTTATTCTCATTGGTTTACAGTTAATTCTTAGGCTATATAAGTTTTGTTTTTGTTGTTCTGTCTGCTTCATTTGGATGTTTTGCATCTAGAAGCTCCCTGTCGCATTGAAAAAGGGATTCCAAGCAATCCCGAAACATATGTCTGCGTTTTAATGTTCATTTGTGCTTTAATTTAACGTGAAATTTTATTTCTATTACTTTGCACAAAGTTTAATCATTACTATTCGCCAGTTGTTTGTTGAAATAATTTTCCAAGTTAGTAACTATGTTTCAAACATTATGACGATATTTCCAAACTGGCAAATATTTGTCAATTAATAATAAAATATTTTCTGTAGATTTCGATACTGTAGATCATAATTAATTTATTTTTCAAGTTGGCAACTCTTCGGCAATTATTAGTCGGAGCTTGGTGCATGAGGACTATCTATTTGCCGAGTTTCACTATTATGATATTTTTTAACAATCATAATTATCATAATCAGAACAAAAAAAATATATTTTCCTATTGTAAAAACTGACAGTTTTATATTGTTGATGGCATGGAATACCGAATTTCTGTGATTGTCATTTTCTCGAGTGCAAATGTATTAACATATTTCTTAGCGATAAGAATATACATTCATCATCATAAGGGAACACATCAAACGAGTAACCAATTACCGAGAAAATTCCATCCAATGCTTTATCTCGAAGAACAAAATGAGTAATGATCTGCGATGCGGGATGAGAAGCTTAATGTTTATTAGGAATCGTACTACTGATGTCGTCAGAATAAAAAAAAAACTGGTAATTACGTTTAGAGATTTATAATTTACTCTGAGAGTCTTGGTAAATTACTGAACCTACGAGAATTTCACCATTATTATTTCACTTTTGTACTGTTACCGGATAAAACATTTTTCTGTTTTAAGCTGCGGAAATTTAAGAAAAGTAATTTTGAATTGTCACACACACACTCTCAAATTTTTGTATACAGGAAATGATTTTTATATTTAAATTGAAAAACAACCTATACCACAGGGGGGGAAATACACCCCCTATCAATGACAGTAAACCTTACAAATATTGCACAGGTTATTTTGTCTCCACCTCGTTTATTTGTGTCTCCCCCTACAAACATTTTCTAGTCTCATATTGTCGGCGTTCAAACAAATGTCGCTCGGTTCAAAAAATGCTTCTGCAGTTAGATACGGCTTTCAATAAGTTACTTCACTACAGTAACCAGTTATATACCATTCAAACATTCCATTAAGAACTTACATAACTGTAAATGGTTTGTAACTCAATTTTTGTTATTTTGCTTAACGGTTTAGAAGATTAAATTCAAACTATTTCAAAACTAGGGTTTCGGACTTGGTGACTTTTCCTTGAACGCCGAGGAGATTTCGCGTTGTTACATCAGTCTGCACGTTTTTAGCCTACTTTCCCGTAAAAGGAAAATTAAAAAAAAAAACGTATGAAAGAAGGCTTAACGGGATAGTAAAAATATCGTTAAAAATAAAGGAAAGTCAAAAATGAGTGAAGTAATTTAAAAAAGATTGAAAAATAAAAGAATTGAAAGTAGTGTTTTGAGATGGAGAAAATGTGTGTCTCAGTCTGTCTGTCGGTTTGTCGCTCTGTCTGTAGGTCTGCCTTTCTGTTTGTCTGCTTGTCTGTCAGTCCTCCCCAATAACTTTTGAAGGAATTGTCAGATTCGAAAGGTTTTTTTTTTTGTTTTTGTTTTTGGTTTTTTGCATTCGAAAGATCTCGGCATTGTCATCTCATTTCCATATTTTATTTTTTGCTTTGAATATTTTTTTGTTCGTATTTGAACAGTTCAAAAAATTTTAACATTGGAGCGTATGGGAAAATATGAAGCTAATTATATAAACCCTGGAGATAAGCTCCAACTTCCTTTGAACAAGCTCAGAATGATCTTTCAAGGTGATTTTTATAAGTCGAAAATTGGCATTTTTTGTTTTTTTATGCATCAGAAAAACTATATAAGTCACAAACCATTTTTGGCAAAAGTGGTTTGTGTCTTATATAGTTTTTATCAAAAGAGGGTATCATTGAGTAGATGCTTATGCATAAGAAAAAAGAATGCCAATTTTTGACTTATGTGCTTTTTCCCAAACGCTAGTGAGTTAATCCAAAGTACAATATGGTGCTGTGCCCTTGCCTTACACCATTAGAGATTACATTTTGAATTACACTAATTTTGAGTTTTTGTTTCCTGGACTTGTCAATTGTTTGATGGTGGATTTTCATGCAATAAAAACTAATTGTCTATGAAGTTTTTGGTAGCCTACATTAACTAAAATAAATCAAATGAATCATATCAATAATTCCTACTAATGTTTGATTGGAAGGTTTTACATGTTGGGGTAAATGGTCTATAAAGAAATAAACTTGCGGTAACTGGTTTCAGAAGCACATATTGCCGTGCATGCGGCAGTTTCTTTACAATACTTTCCAAAATATCAGACACGTCATGTTAATCTGTAAAAAAATTCTTGAAATCTTCTATACTTAACTTAATATCCATCACTAGTAACATGCATGATCTCTGCAACATAATATTTTTTGCCAGTTCTATAGTTTCATTCTTTCCATTATCACTTTCAGAAATTTCAGAAGACAGACTTCTTGAATATGTAGTGCCCCTTAAGTTAAAATCTAGAAAGCAACTATTGGGTAACAATTTAGTAAGTTGCAAGTACAAAGATAAAACAACGTAATTTAGTAAGTTACTTAAAAACTTGAGGGCGAGTAATACAATAAGTATGCTTCAATCAGCAATAATTTTGAAATGACAAAAACGTTATTCTTTTCTATAGTTCGAATTTCGAAGTCATATATCAGGGATGTTTAGAAAATTGAAGTGTCATACAGAACGGCAAAGTTCTGAATAATCCACATTTTGCATATTTGTCATTGTGAGGTACAAATTCGAATACTTGCTGCTAAGATGCAATTTCCGTCTCAATTCGAAAAATACTTTTCGCGTTTGGAACAAAATTTTCGCTGTCAGTAGTCTTAGAACAAATTCCCCAAATGCATGTCATTTTAAACATTATCAAACATTGGAGAAAATCCTCAATGTCAGAACATCTAATAGAATATTTTATTACGACCAAAACTATTTCATACTTCAAAAAATTTGTCGTGATGTATTTGTTTATCTGAAAAATGGTTTTTGACAGCATGCTTAGGTTGAATTTTATTAAGTAAAAAATCTACGATTTTCACAAGGGAAAGAGGTATTTTGAAATAACATTTTATTTCAGCCAGTGATTTGTATTTGAAATTTTACTTAGAATATCTTAGAATTTTGTCTTTCAATATTTAAATGAAACCATTTGATAAAATGTCTGGTCCCACACAAAGCCAAATAAAGTTGATAAATATCTTTAATTTTCAACATCATTTTATTTTATTTTATTTATTTATTTATTTTTAAGATTATTCTTTTAGTATTTTATTAAATTATTTCAGAAAATAAATCGTAAGAACATATAAAAACACACCGGCATAGCGCTTATTTTATTAAGTGATCAGTCTGAAAAAGTAACTTTCGAATTTTTGCCGTATTTGATCTCATTCATACGCCAGTTTGACTGCATGTACTCCATTCAGTATCAACAGCAATGGGCGTCCTAGAGCTAACACCAAGCAGAACACTATGCAGTTATAAAATCAAAGCTTTTGTGATGATGCGCGAGTGGACTATATTAGGGAGGCGTGCTGGTCCTTGTGAACATTAGATAACTCATACTAGTAACTCACAACATTTATTTATTTAACATAAGACGAATGGACATTGATAACTACACTCTGCGGAGTTCTGGCTGCGAATGCCCCACTCCGGGGGCGAGCAATCGGCAACCCAAAGGAGGGTCGCTCCTTGGTGACGCGCCAAGCGGAGCGGGAGTTTCACATTTGGCGCTAAATACTTAACATTCCGCCCGGCATTGAAAGAATTTTCAATAATTATACATTATGATAAACAATACTGAATATAAAAAGGACATAGAAATACAAGATACAAATACAATACACATACAATTAATAAGAAGTTACCAAACCCGATGAATAATTAAAAGGAATTGTGCACTATGAAGGACAATAATCACAATTAAAAATATTAACAATTTTCTTGTCCTGGAAGAATACATATTTTTGAGATGCCCCTGAGAAAGGTATTTGCAGAAGTTTTTACTTTGACAACTCTTATGCTCCCATCAGGACCTGGAATCGTTTCCAGAATTCTACCCAAAGCCCATTTACCTGGAGGTAGATTTTCATCTTTAAGTAACACCATAGTACCAATAGGAATATTATCTTGCTTAAATTGCCATTTAGTACGATTTTGGAGATGATTTAGGTAATCTCTCTGCCAGTTTTTCCAAATTAGTTGCGAGTATCTTGTCATTTTCTGCCATCTTGAAAGACGATTTTCATTAATATCAATTAATTGCGGTTCTGGAATTGAGTTAATTGGGCGGCCAATTAAGAAGTGGCCAGGGGTGAGAACTTCATAGTCATTAACATCTGAAGGCAGAGGAGTTAGGGGGCGCGAATTTAACGTGCCCTCTATTTGAGCGACAAGTGTCAAAAATTCTTCAAATGTAAGTCTAACATTATTTAAAACTCTTTTCAAATGATATTTAACCGACTTGACACCTGCTTCCCATAAGCCTCCGAAATTTGGTGACTTGGGGGGGAATGAATCTCCAAGTTATTGATTCTGAAGTTAAATAGTTTGAAAGACTATTATCTTGATTATTAAGAAGGGATAACATTCGTTTTAATTCTGAATGCGCACCTCTGAAATTGGTTGCGTTGTCTGACATGATAACTGAACTTTTTCCTCTACGAGCAAAAAAGCGCTTTAAAGTAGCTATAAACGTTTCTGAAGTCAGGTCAGTGACTAACTCGATATGAATAGCTTTTGTAGCCAAACAAATAAATATAGCTAAATAAATTTTGGAATATTTTCCCTTTCTCTGATTTTTATACTTAATTTCAAAGGGACCACAAAAGTCTACTCCCGTCACATTAAAAGTAAGATTAGGATTTGTCCTTTCTGAAGGAAGATTTCCCATAATTTGCTCTGCTGTAGTAGGTTTGTTTTTAAAACATATGACACATTCGTGAACTATTTTCCGCGCAGTACTTTTACCATTTAGTGGCCAATATTGCATACGAACATGGTGCAATAATGATTGCGGGCCTAAATGTAAATACTTTTTATGAAAATATTCGAAAATCATGGAAGTGAGTTTATGACTCTTAGGCAAAATTATTGGATGTTTATGATTAAACGTTAAATTTGAATTACTTAACCTACCTCCGACTCTGAGAAGTGAATCCTCATCAAGAAAGGGATTTAAAAATTTGAGTTTACTTTTCTGACTCACTGATTTGTCGCTCTTCAACATCTGTATCTCTTCAGAAAATTCTACTTCTTGGACAGATTTAATTAAGAATTTAGTAGATTGATCCAATTCCTGGATGGTTAACGGACCCTTTCTGCGGCATTGATTTTTAGCAAACCTAAAAACAAAACTTAAAATGCGAATAATTTTCGAAAAACTGTTGGAAATATTTAAAATCCTTTGTATAAAAGAAGTGTTCTGAGTTAATGCTAGACAAATGTCCTTTTTGAGCACGATTTCAAAGATGTTAGAGTCTAGACAGATAGGTGAAGGTGTTATCTCACTTATTGCAGAACAATCTTGAGTTAAAAATCCTGGGCCGTTGAACCACAAGGTGGAGAGCTGTTTACTGTTTGTTCCGCGGGAGATCAAGTCTGCAGGATTCTGTTCAGAGGATACGTGTCTCCATTTGCAGGCTTCTGTTAGTTGCTGAATTTTGGAGACTCTATTACCCACAAATGTTTTCAGGAGATGAGACGGCGTTTTAATCCATGCAAGGGCTATGGTGGAGTCTGACCACAATATAATTTGATTTATATTCATTTTTAAGGAGTTTAATGTTTTCTTCATTAACTCTGCTAACAGGAGGCAAGATGATAATTCTAGTCTCGCTATGGACATTTTTTTGAGTGCGGCTACCCGAGATTTGCTGCATATTATGTGCGACGTAACCTCTTGGGAGCTGGAGATATTTTGAAGATAAATGGTTGCCCCATAGGCTGCTTCTGAAGCGTCAGCGAAGCCATGTAAAATGGACAGCTCGTCTTCTACGTTCTCTAAATAACGAGGCACTTCTATGTTCTCTATGTCTTTTAGGGTAGATACAAAATTGCGCCACTCTGTCGCCATTGATTCTGGTAACTTGTCTTCCCAACTCAGGTTGAGCAGCCAGAGTCTTTGCATGAAGATTTTGGCTTTAGTTATCACAGGGCCAATAAGTCCTAAGGGGTCATATAACTTGGCGATATCTGAGAGAACGTCTCGTTCGGTGTAACTGTCCTTCAGATCTAGGGAAACTTTGAAGGAGAATGTATCCTTTGCTGGACTCCATCTAACACCCAGCGCCTTTTTACTGTCCTGGGATTTCTCATCAAAATCATGGTCTTCTTCTTGCGAGTTTGGAGTTTCGTTATCAACATTTGAACTCCATTTATGGAGCGACATCTCGCAAGTTTGAAGCATGTCGGAAAGTTGCTTTCGAAGCTCGTCAAATTCCTTAATAGTTGATGCTCCGGAAACTACGTCATCCATATAGAAATCCGTTAAGGTTACAGCAGACGCTAAAGGAAAGTTTGAGGCTTCCTCGTAGGCTAGTTGCTTTAAAGTTCTTATTGCTAAGTATGGGGCACGTGAGGTCCCATACTTAACTGTGCGCAGTTTGTATGTGATAACCGGATCCCCTTCTCTTTTCTTCCACAAAATTCTCTGGAGATTTTGCTGAGAAGAACCAATTAAAATTTGCCTATACATTTTTTTGATGTCGGCTATGAAGGCGTATTTGTGTTTTCGAAATCTCACCATAATATCGAAAATGTCTTCCTTCACATCACCTTTTGCTAAAATATCATTCAGAGATATTCCAGACGTTGTAGCGGCAGAGGCATTGAAAACTACTCGTAAAGGAGTTGTCATATTTTCAGGCTTATAGACGCCGTGGTGCGGCAAGTAATAAGCTTTTTCCTTCAGATCTTCCTCCTTGATGACTTCCATGTGATTTAGCTCCTCGTACTCTTGCATAAAATTTTTATATAAATGCATCATTGTTGGTTTGATTTTCAATTGTCTCCATAAACCTTCAAGCCTTCGTTCCGCCGTTCTTCTGGATTCCGCTAAGCACGACGGATCTTCTTTAAGCGGCATGGAGACAATAAATCTGCCTTCATTATCTCGACTATATGTTGTTTTGAAATAGTCCTCACAAACTTTCTCCTCCTCACTGATAATTGGCTTGCCATCATCCACGTTCTCAATCCTCCAAAATTTTTGTATGAGGTGCTCTAGGGGCTCTAGATTTTTTACGAATCCGCAAAATCTGGAATTCGAGGAGCTGTCAGTCGCTCCTGTGGCAATGTAGCCAAACACTGTTTCCTGCAATTTTAACTCTGGGGAGGATGTCCTAAACTGACTTGTTCCTATGATCTCCCAAAATAACTCCGCACCAACCAGAAGGTCTATCCTATTTGGGGTGCCGAACTCCGGGTCTGCCAATCTTATGCCTGGCGGCAAATGAAGATCTTTTATATTAATTCCTGTGCAAGGGATGACATCTGTTATTCTGGGAAGAATCAAAAGATCCAACTCTCTGCTAAAGGATCTACTCTCATTCGAAATTACTGTGCTTATTTTTGAAAAAAGAGTCACAGATGCGCCACTGATTCCGGAAACGGATGCGTGGAATTTTTCCTTTTTTAGCTGCAATAGATTGGCAAATTCCGCAGTGATAAAACTACTCTGGCTCCCGCAATCTAGAAGACACCGTCCGATAACTGGATGTCCGGAGGCGTTCAGTACGGAAACGAGGGCAGTAGATAGGATAACATTACGCTGCTCTCTTGAAGAAGAGGGAGAGTAGCCAGCGAAAGTCCGAACTTCTTGAACAATGGGAGAGCCATCAGTCGCACGCTCTGCGTGGGATCCTTGAGGTCGTAAATCCCACGGCGGGGGATTGGGACCAGCATCTCTGTGTAGTAAGGAGTTGTGTCGTTTTCCACACAACGAACAAAAATGTGTAGACTAGCATGCGGGAAGTTGATGCTGATTGCTTAAACAATTCGTACACAGATTACGATTCTTTGCTAAGTCCCATCTTCCTTGAACATCTAATTGTAAAAAATTCGTGCATTTAAAAATTGCATGATCGGGAGATGAACATAAATTACACATTTTCTTATTACTCTTTACAACCAAGGACTTTGAGTGAAATCTCACTTCCGGTACACTTTTAGGTGGTTTGTGATATACATTTCTCGATATATTGTCTAAGACTATACATCTTTTTTCTAAAAAGGATATTAGATCTTCAAATTTTGGAACTTCTTTGGAACTTGCGTTTAGTTCGAACTGCTTGCGAGTTTCTCTGTCTAATTTTTCTAAGATTATGTTTAGCAGAAGGACGTCACTTAATTCGTTTCTTTGGTACTTGAGAACTTTTAGAGCGCGAATATTTTTGTTGATATTATCAATTAGATGCCTCAGTTCTTTAGAAGATTCTTGATGAATTTTGGAATAATTTAAAATTGATTTCACATGCGTTTTAATAAGTAATCTTTTGTTTTCGTATCTTTCTTCTAAGGCTTTGAATAAAGAATCGAAAGTGTCCTCCATAGACATTAAGTGTCTTGCGTCTCCTATTAGGCATGACTGTAAATATTGGAGTTTCTGTTCTGGTGACAATTGTTCATTGCTATTAATGATGCTGTTGAATTGCGTTTTGAAATTGTTCCAGTCTTCTATTTTACCTGTGAATTTCGAAATAGAGAGTTCTGGCAGTCTTATTGCGATATTATTTTTAATTTCACCACTAGATTTTCTTTCTTCATATGCTGAGAGATAAACTGAAATTCTAACTTCAAACTCTTCAGATTTTGACTCTATCTCCTCTAGATCTTTTTCAATTTCTGGCAGATCTTCGTCTTTTTCAACAGTTTCATAATAATGCGATCGAAGCACTGCGATGCTTTCTTGGATTTTTTTTAAGGATTTAAGTTTTATATCCAGTTCAATTTTTGTAAACTGCGATTCATCCTTTTCGTTGTGCAATTGTCCAAGTTTGGTCATTTGCGCTTTCAACGCACCTTTTTGTCTGTTTAAGGCTGTTGTTTTTGCCATAATGCGGATTGCTGCGAGGCTGCGAAGTAGAGTTATTAATCTCCTGCGAAGTCGGACCAATGTAAAATGCGTGATGCGCGAGTGGACTGTATTAGGGAGGCGTGCTGGTCCTTGTGAACATTAGATAACTCATACTAGTAACTCACAACATTTATTTATTTAACATAAGACGAATGGACATTGATAACTACACTCTGCGGAGTTCTGGCTGCGAATGCCCCACTCCGGGGGCGAGCAATCGGCAACCCAAAGGAGGGTCGCTCCTTGGTGACGCGCCAAGCGGAGCGGGAGTTTCACATTTGGCGCTAAATACTTAACAGTGATCATACATATTAAATTTTTTCCAAGTATGGTGATCCTTGCTGACTTCGGAGGGGGGAGGGGAGTGGAAGAATAGCAATTGATGTAACTTTTTTCGATTTTCCCCACAGATGGAGATATTTTGAAATTCTTAATGCATAAAAAATAAAGCTCAGCAATGTGAAACCGATAGAGAAACTTAAAGTATGTAGTACAACCTTTTCTAAAAAGTTTGTAACAACCTACCTCTTAGCCTGAAGCTTAAGGATAGCTGTTATGGGTTACCGCATTCCGCAGAAGTGGCCATAAATGGAAGTAAGTATACTCGGTATAACCTTCAAACCACTTTTCAGTGTGAAAATGTTTATAAATATTAGAAGTTTATAAATGAAGAACAGCATAAAATAACAGGATTTCTTAATAAACTTTTAAAACTTAGTTCATAGAGTTCCTTGAATTCGTAAATTGTATTCACCTTTGAGTATCATCTTAGCTGAAGCAGAAAAATAATTATAACGAAGTTGAATTTTTTTCCTTCATTTTTTGTTACAAGTGGTAATTAATATTCTGAAACAAGTAAGAAGTTTTAATAATTTCTTAGATAACTGTATACAAATTATTATGTAGCTATTTCTGAAAATATTCTTTTTAATTTTCTGTGTACATTGTAAGTAGAAAAATCCTTTTTGAACTTTTTTAAAGGTTAAACTTTTGTTATAGCCAGCATGGTGGCGTCGTGGTAAGGGGCGGGACTCATCAGGTCAGAGGATCGAGACTGGTAATGTCGGTGGATTTTAAAGATGCAAAAAATCGTCTGCACCTATGTCGTTTGGTCATGCGGCATGTAAAAGATCCCTTGAGTAGACATTTGGTTTGGATGCTCCCGGCTAAATTAAATTCCTAGTGCAGTTTCTCATCAGCAGAGTCCGGGTGCTCGCTCTTTCTCGTGAAGAAACTGGACGTCAAAATTGTCATACGGTAATGGTAGTTTTCTTAACCAGACCACTACCTGTTATCCTTAGGATTTCTTGCGCACGCGGGGAGGTAGTGAGGTCCACTGATTTTACATGCACGTATCCCCAAGTGTACATGGTGGGTCTTCAGGGGGGATTCGAACGCGCGACCTTCCAGGTGGATGTCCGACGCTCTAACCACTAGGCTACCTCGGCCTTATGGTGATGGTACTACATTCATTGTGGTGCCACTCAAAGAGATGGTGCCAATCTCTGGGTAAAGCACTAGGACTGCAATTGGCAAAAGCCTGCATCAGCCCATTAGGAATAAAAGAAACACTCTTGTTAAAATTGAAGTATTTACTGAATAAATTTAGCCATAAAAATCTTCAAAAGCTCCAAAATTTGTTTACATACATAAACATTTATGGCAAGACTTTGTCGAACAGTGAATGTCTTTGCAAAGCTGCATTAATTTGAGAGATGATTGTATTTTCACAGTAGATATATTTAAAATAGGTACGTGAAACACAGCCGCTTTTATTTTGAGCAAAATACTACATCAAACAAAATCTTAACACGCATATGATTGATAAGACTAATTCTTAAAGGCATCTTCTTAATGTCAAATAAAACTATCTGCAAAAATTTTATGCTTTTTGGAAAATATACTTGAAAAATTAAGTAATATTTAATGCAAATGGTAAAAATTGCGATTAATTTCCGGAACAATTAAACGTGGTAATCACTCCTTCATTAACTTTTAAAGTATCGACAAAATATATCAATCGAGAGCAGTTTTGTCAGTTTTCTGAATCTTTGAATGTGTAGATAATGTTTGACATTAAAGAGACAAATGTATGAAGATTTTTTTTTTTTTTTTTGATTGATTGGAATACTGGACTAGGACACAAAAGTGAATGTATTGAACTAAACAACTATTAAATAGCAAAACCTATAGTGAGAATTTAAAGATTTTCAACACATTATGTTTATTTATATTCAGAAAAGAAGTTGAAAATTTTGAACAAAATACAAAATTCGTTTAGTGCATGAAAAAAAAGAGAAGAAAGAAAGAAAAGAAAAAAAAGTAAAAAGGGAAGAAAAAAAGAAAAGAAAAACAAGTAAAGAAAAGAAAGACTTTTTAAATACGCTAAATAAAGAAAGATGGTAAAAAAGGCGTGAACACAGAGCATTAAAATTAGTTATTTCATATATCTTCACATATTTATCAAAGTTGCTGAAAAATTGAATTAATAATTATGCAGTACGTCAGAACAGTGCCGAAAAACGTAAATGTTGTCACTTTGTTCAACGGATACAGTTTCCAAACAGTGAAACAAGCCCCTTTTTTCATATCCACCAACATAGTGTAAGACCAGGTCGTCAAAGCAACACTACTTCTTTTACGTTTCAATATTTTGTATATGTTCAAAGAATCAGTATGCATTGTAGAAGCAGGTATCACGATGAAAGAGAAAAAAAATATCACATAAATAAATTCAGTTAGTGCAGCAAGCTTAAAGGGTAGTCTGTTGGTACTCTCCAGTCCATTATTTAACATATTAAAGAACAGTGCACCAATGAGTAACTTGCTGCACAATGTTGCTAGTGAAAATATTGCATCTGCTTCTTCAACAGTGCGCCGAACTTGATTGTAAGTTAGAAGAATATCGTTTGTTTCCCCACTGGATTTACTGACTTTGTTAAATAAAATTCTAAAATGCATATTCAACACTAAAAACAAGGAGCTGAATAGCATTATTATGCATTTGTTGCAAACAATTATGCAACAACGTAATAGCAGTGGAGTGACTGACCAATCAACAGCAGAACCTTCCAAAGAATATTCGAAAATACTCGTGATTTGAAAGGGATATTGATGACTATTTTGTACATCTAAAAAGTCCCAAATACTTGTTGACATCAGAGCGATGTGTAGAACACAGGTGGTAGCACAAGATATAGCTGATAATGTTTTAACTTTTACGTAATCTCTTGAGCTGATTAAAAGTTTAATAGAAGAAATTCTATTAAAAAGCTTAGATATACGCTTTGTTTTCAGCACAAAAACACACCTAACAGTAATAGCAGCCACACTTTCTAACCAAATAGTGACCCAAAACGGAAACGCGTCTGTTAGTACTGTAGATTTCAACAACGCACAGCATAGCAAAAAAATTAAAACCGTTAAAATGTGGGTAATGTTTCCAAAGAACTTCCTTATTTTTACTAAGGAATTTCGCCGAGTGGAAAGCTTCATTTCAATGCCTTGTAAAGTTAAAAACGTAAACAATGGCTTGTAACTATTGTAAATTTCAGTCTTCTTAAAATCTGGGCACATGGTGCTTAATTTTTTCTCTGGTTATATGGAAATAAATTCATTGAGAGCAATTAATTCATGATATTAATTCTTTTGGAACGAAAATGTATGTTAGTGGTATGAAACCAACACAGGATAATGAAAATAATTCAAAGAAGTACCTATATACAGTAAAAAACACAAAGTACTCTTGCTCGAGAAGCAAAAGTTTCAATAATTTCACGAAAAATCCTCTGCTAATAAATCGCTAATATTCCCAATATTAAAACACAGCAATGCTTGACATTATTATCTTGCACTCATGGAATGAAACACCACTCCAGATCGTACAGATAAACTTTTTATGGTTAAAATAAAAAAGGATATATTAATTAAATGAATAACAGAATATAACTATTTTTTTAAAATCTAGATCATAAAAAAAGGAAAATATTATTTTAATCGGTTAAAACTTCGAAATTATTCTAAAAACTTGTACACCTGAATTGCATGCAACAAAGACACATTTTAGATGCTCACAATTTAAAATGGATTCACAAAATATGTTCGTTGCAACACATCTGCTTCCCACAAGTATAGTTTTACATTACTAATAAAACTATTTTGTCACACTAAATGCAAAACGAATTATAATCAAGAAGAATTATAATCAGTATATAACAAACGAATTATAATCAGTATATTTTTAGTTGATTCGTCAAAGGAGCCACGAATAACTCTTACTTAATACCTCTTATTTTATTCTAAATGTAAACGGGTCTCCTGCACAAATTTATTCTAAATAGAAATAATAAGAAATTAATTGAATTTACTCTACACACTATTTTCAAAAAGAATAATACAAATGGGATGTTTCATTTCCCGATAGTCACGCTCTACTTATTGATTTTCAAAGAGATAACCCTAAATTTGAATCATAAAAAGAATAAAATTTGAGCTCGAGTTTTTTGAATAACAATATGAACTACAACAAAGAGGAAAATGAATTCTATAATTTATTTTGCTCTTTTTTTCGAACTATTAGGAAATTTCTGAACATGTTTCAATTCATACTCGAGAACAAAATTAAGAGTTGAATAGGATATCATTTGTAGCTAAACGATTCAATTTTAATGCAAGTTTAGCAGAAAAACTGGCAGTGATATTTTATGCCTGATCTATAAATGCTTTTTGAAGGAAAAATAAAATTATTAGTTCAGTTTATTTCTGATTTTACTTTTATGAGTTCTTTTGTGTAACTAATATCAGTTTAAAAAAGTCGTGAAATTTTATTTATCTTGAATTTAGTTTATTGCTTTTCGTTACTTTTTTTGCACTTCTTATTTTTCTCATATACATTCACTTTATATTATCTAATTACAAGTTAATGCTTCAGAATAAGTTAAGAATAAGTTGTCAACGCTTTTGTCCGTATTTCTGTCTTTCCTTTCTTTTCTTTTTTTCCAGATTACTTGTGAATTTTAATAATATTTATTAAATTGACGCACATTAGCCAGGAGTGCCATTCACCGGTGGGGGGGGGGGGGTCGTGGCACAGACTGAACCATTGAACTTATTAGAGAGTGTTTTCAGGGGTTTTGAGGGGGAGCAGCAGGAGTATTTAACCAATTTTTGACTTGGGATGCACACATTGATTACATAAGGAATAAAGCAATTTTCATTCAAAGTGGCCTCCAGCGTCTCGCGGGGGGTAACTGGGGCTTGAAAATTCGCCAACGGGTTCTCATCTATAAACAGGTTTTTGAGACGTCTCTCCTTTATGCGTCGGGACTGTGGGGACGCACTCTAACAGTCCGCCAGACTAAAAAGGTTCTCACTCTCCAACGCAGAGCACTGCTCTCAGTAACCGGGGCGTACGCAACGTGCCCCCACTCAGCACTATACATTCTGGCGGGAGTGCCCCCTATAGATCTGACGATACGGGAGAAGATCTGGCTCACCCAGTTCTATGTAGAGAGGAGGACCATCGTTTTAGATGGGGTAACATTCGATCCCTCTTTGTATGAACACGCGGCACTAAAATGGTTTCAGCGTTCGTGGGTGCAAATTTCTGACTATCCTTGCAGTGTTGACCGTGACCCCCCATCTTTATCATTTAATCGTTTTTATACCGACGGATCCAAAACGCCCGTCGGCGTGGCTTCGGCGGTGGTTCAGTACAATGGACACCGTGCAGTGGGGGAGTGTGCAATGAGGCATGCTGTTGGTAATTCAATTTTTCAGGCGGAACTTTTTGCTATTAAGTCAGCGACGAACCTGTCGCTCACAATTCCATCCTCTAACGTTCAAATTTTTTCAGACAGTCAGGCTGCTATCCTTTCTATCAAAGACCCACTTCAGCGCAGTCCTCTAGTAAATTCAGTACAAAGCATGCTAATTTCGAATCCTAGAATTTCAATTCACTGGGTCAAGGGTCATTCAGGGAATGTGGGAAATGACAAAGCTGACCAATTAGCTCGTACGGCAGCTGAGGATCCCGCATTTTTACCCTACACGGCCCTTCCCCTTCCTAAATCCAATTTCATACAACAAATTAGAGCCAAAACTAGAGAGGATTGGCAGTACCGCTGGAACGAGGCGGATACTGGTCGCCGGGTTTTTGAATTCTTTCCAATCGTTCGTTTTTCTCCAAGGGTCAGCCAACGTTTTGAAACAATCCTGGTTTCTGGCCATGGCCCTTTCCCGAGCTATCTTCATCGCTTTGCTCGTTCTGATTCTCCTTATTGCTCCTGTGAAGCGATGGGTACGCCTGACCACTATGTTTTTCATTGCCCTTTAACCAGTAATTATCATATTCGGGCTAGCAGCCAAATTTCACCCATTCAAGCTATTCGTAACGCGTTCCAGCATCCCCATGCACGCTCCCTCCTTGCTTCTTTGTTTTTGCATTTATCAAGCGAGCGGTATCTATTTCAGGGAACTTAGTGTTTGTCTAAGTTTTGTTTTATCTCCCTTTGTTTTTGTGTATATTTTTGAGTGTACCATTTCACATTGTTTTGATATTGTATGATTGATTTTGGTACTTTTTTATAGTGTTGCACGGTTTCTCATTGTTGTCTCATGTCATATAGCGCTTAATGCATACTCTTAAAGTTTTGCATTCTACTGTGATTTATTGTTTTACAATAACCTGTATTTTTTATGTTTTTTTTATTTATTTATTTTTTTTTAATGGTTTTCATAAATTTGCGGTTGGTCGAGCTCTCCCGGAACCCCATTTGCTCCCGAGGGCTTGCACTCGGGGGCATCTAAAAATACGATAGGCCAGAAAATGGCAGGTGCGGGGGGTTTCTGGGGGCACTGCCTCAGACGTTGGATTCGCTTCTGAGTTACGACAGAGTTTTCTTTTCTTTTCTTTTTTGTTGCTATTAGCTGTTGCCAATGAGAAAGAGATCCCGTTATAAATACTCAAATTGCGTAATTTTAATTGTCCGAACTAAACAAACATCGTGCACAGATTTTCCCCCCGGAATTTATAGCTTTCTTTTTTAACGTAATATTGAATCTGTTTATACGCAATTCGACTGTGTTTATACCGTACGGTGTACATTGTACACTCACAAATCATTTTCAGTCAGTCAAAAATTTGTTTTAAATTTGTATCATTAACTCAATAAGGGTAAATTTGTATCATTTACTAATGTAATTTTCCAAAACAAGCATCATTATCTACAATTAACGATTTGCACCTTCTGACAAAATTAGATTTAAAGTGCATCATGTGACCAGTTACTAATTTGTCAAATTCGAATACCGAAAATGGGAGAAAGCTTTTCAAATGCAACGTTTAATGATATTTAATGCAAACACTTGGTTTTGTAAAAGAAGTAATATCAGAAATCAGAGTTGATAATCACTTTTAAATGTAATTTTAATCATCCCAACACACAGAAACCAACACTAATTTGAATTTCATACTAATTAAAGCAAAGTCTTCAAGCTGATGGAGTAAAATATCGAACTTTGAATTTTCATAAATGGAGCAAGGTTTACCGAAAATACCTTAAGAAATGATTACGGTGTTGTTACTGTTTACAATCTTGTGGGCATGCACTGCAGAAAAGTATTTGCTGTGGTTTATTCTAAATAAAGTAAACACCTGCAAATGTGCGTGTTAGTATGTGTGCGTGGGTGGGTGTAGATTTTTACATAGTTACTTTGGACGAAAAAAAAATCAGTTCTACATGAAATAAAGTCCTCAGATTGTCAAATAAAATGCATGTAAAAATAATAGTAATAATCAAACGAAGGAGCATTTAGCGTTTTACTTACTGAAAGTCACGGAATTACCGAAGTTTCGTACGGCGACTGACAGTCACATGCGTGTCAGGATTTGCTTGCAGAGAGAAAAAAATGGCAAAAAGCACGACGAGGATGGGATTCGAACCCACGCGGGCAGAGCCCAATGGATTAGCAGTCCATCGCCTTAACCACTCGGCCACCTCGTCCTCACACAAAGCAAATTATTAATGTATAAAAATACTGAAAGAATAAAGAGTTCAAGTTTTGTTTGTTCAAGTTCCAGCTGAGAGAATGGACGATAAATTTAATGGTTACATCATAATCACATTGCAAACATAGGAGAGTGTTACTGTAATAGAATGCTGCATTTCCGTCTTCCCTACATGTCATAAATTTTAATTAGATAGAATGTTATGTTTTGAATTTTTCAACGTTAGTAAGCGTAAAGATATGCGTTGTTAATCTATTTCTGCGCTAATCGAGCAATTACTGAATGAAACAACGCAATTATAGTAGAAATTTGAAAAAATAATATATATATACAATTTTTAAGTATACAAGAAATTTCTGCGTGAAAAATATGAAAGTAGGGTCGTGAGGTTCGAAAGATCATGGTCAGATCCTGATGCATACGTGCAAATACGAAAGATTCAATTGTAATGCATCAGTTTTTGAAATTCGAGTTGATATACATGTCTCTAATCCTGTTTTTAAATAATAACAAGAAGAATAAGAAAGAAAATCAGAAAAGGAAAATAAATATTCGAGGAAAGGTGTAGAAAGTGCACTTTTGAAAAAGTTTCATATAGAAGCAATGTATTTATAATTCAATTTTTGTTTATGGAAACAAATATACATTTAGAATTCTAATTTTATATACATGTTTTGGAAAATGCAATTTTCTTTTATAAGATAACTTTTAAAAGGTCATTAAAATCATTTAACTTTGTTACGAGTCAGAAGGGAGGAAACATAACTTATCATATATTAACGTAAATTGAAAATCAATGAAGGGATAAAAACATATGCAAATCAGCTTAGCGATAAGCGCGCACGTAGAAAAATACTTATTTATTGAATTTTTTATGGTTTTCCCCTTTTCTTTTTAAGTTTATGTTGTTATTTTTAAAAAATCATTGAAGATCATTCGGCAGATGCAACAAACTGATTAAATATTTTTATCATATATTAAATATATATCATAGATTAAATATATTGGTTATTTATTACAACCAAAGTCAGTGCAGTAGAAAACATTTTACGCCCAAATTCAAATGTAGGTCACACCTCCCCAGCCAGTCAAAAAATATAAATTATAACAAGGAAATTAAAAAGCGTTAAGGCTACAGGGGACGCATTGTAGCATTCCTTTAAAAACATAGTTACATTAATGGAATTTTCATAAAGTGTTCTTATATAGATTTAGTTTGAAGAAAGAACAAAAAACTTGCAAGTTTTGAACTTTTTTATTGAAATTCAAGGTTTTTTTTTTGTAAGTGAAGTAAAAATTAGTAACATGTAGTCAAAACTCCATGCGTCAAAATATTATACTATTGTCAATAATATTTAGATTGTTTTTCCATACCTACATTAGATAATTAACAGCTTTTTGGGAACAATTTTTCATTTTTTATCAACGACTTCAAAATAAAGTAAAAAATTAATGTTTTCATGATATTTTCTGAAAAATCGTGCTGAAATGAGATAATTTCGAATTTCTATCAAATACAAGATTTATTTTCTAAATCCGGTCCATTATTTTCTAAAATTTGTCCCCAACATTTTATAAAGAATTCATTTGGAGATAGATAAAATAATGTTATATCTTCATCCGTAAATTGTTATTAACGCATAGACATTTAAAAGTAAGAAAAAATCCTTTTGAGAAAAACGCATTTTAAGCTTTCAAAGAGCAATTTGTAGCAAAAAAAACTGTTTTTATTTAAAATATCCAGATAAGTATGAAAATAGATTCTTATTACTCACTTCGGGGAAATATTTTATTACATGTTTGAATGAAAAACGGAAAATTACTATTTTGAATGATTTCAAAGTCCACTGTCGCTTTAAAAAGTATTTCTAAATTAAAAATGAATAAAATGAAGAAAAATTAGTTACATATATCTGAATTGAAAGGAATAGCGACACAACTCAAAAAATACCAAAAATGAGACTTTTAGTTGATAATACTTTAAAAAAATTGATCTTTTAAATGGAATAAAGAACCAAGTCGTAGATAGCAAAGTTGCCCGTAGATAGCATAAGTGTCTTTTCAGAATGAAAATAAAACGCCATATTTTTTTTTTTTTTGTTTTTGTTTGTTGTGTAACAGAGTTATAACTCGTGTTTGTTTCGACTGCTGCTTGGGTAAGTACTGCCAATTTTATTGAAAAAAGGCACAACTCCGATTAGGTCCTAAGTGATATAGTCCCTTATAGATAGGCTTGCCATACGTCCCGGTTTGACCGGGACAGTCCCGGTATTTTGCTCTTGTCCCGGTGTCCCACCCAGTTTTATCAATGTCCCGGAAACGGCTGTAAGATGTAAAAAGTAATGAATTTATGTTTTTAAGAACCTTTTATGAATCGGTTAATTTTCTACAGTCAACATTTTTGACTACCGAGCACAGTGTCAAAGAAGTTAGAAGTATTCTAACTGTAATCTGTGAACAAACGCTGGAACTACTTGCACGGCGCTGCCAGCGACCAGTCCCTCTACTATTTGTCTGGGCGAGTCTATTGCGGCCACAGTCGAGGTAGTAACTACTGAGAGAAAGAATCAGTTGACAGTTGTGAATGCAGACAACGCAATTTAGACAAGAAGTTGTAGTTTAAAAAAATAAGACTTAGTAATTAATTGTTCAATTAAACAATTTTATGAAGTATTTTAAACTTAATTTTATTAACACTTCTTTATAGATGGTAGACCAGAAAGAATTATCATTAAAAAGGAAGAAAAATCTTTTTAAGTAAATCACGTAGCAAAAATTGATTTTTTATTTTTGAAAGGTTGGTCTACTAACAATCTAGGGTTCCAGATTCCCCACTCCTGTTTTTTGCGAGGCTTAAAACACACGATTTTGCTTCTTTTTTTTTTAAATTTCTGGGGGACCCCCCGGTATTGCCATCCCATATTAATGTGTCCCGGTTTCACTCACCAAAAATATGGCAAGCCTACTTATAGAGCAATAGAGACGCATTTTGTATTGTGTCTGTATTGCTGTTAATGTAGGATTATTTCATAAAATTTTATTATGAAAAATAGAGACATATTTGGAGTTGTGTCTGTATTGATTTTAATGTTACAATTTTTTTAAAGACCTTTTCAGGGTCATTACACAATTCCTCAAATTGTTGTTTCAGAAAAATTGTTGTTTTTATTAGAAAGAGACACAACTCAAAGTCTCCTAAATTTGATTAAAATTTCTAGGAACCCTAAAAGGCTAGCACAAAAACTGCATGAAATAAAAAAAAATAGTATTAACCATTTTTAAGGGGCCTTACAATAATTAGGAATTGTTATGAATGAAACAACAATAAATTACATATCGCAACAATTTAAAAACTGCTCTCCTGAAAAAGTTGCTTTTTTGAGTTGTGTCATTATTCTTTTCAAGCAACGATGTGGTGAAAAGAGATGTTTTGACCATTTGTGCTATACGTAAACGCAAAAAGTTTAAATTATTATCGTAAATGAGTTCAGAATCAGAGCAAAACTGGAACATTGGATGTGGCCCTTTTAGTTTCAAGAGAAGTGTGACTTTTCTTTGAAAATGTCTCAGATATACGTTAATTTTATTAGACCTTTCAGGCGAACGTCATTCTACAGGACAACTGACCTGCCGGTAAATTGTCTGAAATCAATAGAAGCTGGGCTATGGGGAATATACGAGGGGGGAAATCTAAAAAAGTGTTCCAATTAAATTTAAACAGTTTTAAAGGATATTTTTGAAGTGAAACTTCTAATGTGACTTCCAACAAGGTTGCGTTAAACGTTTAACGCTGTCGGGGTCCGTATCCTTGCTAAAGGCACGATGGCTGTTAGTGAAGTGCGCATCTATATATTTAGATTGTATATTTAAGTTACGTCATCGGGGTCCGTATCCATGTTAAATGCAGCATTGCTGTTCATGAAGGGCGCATCTGTTCATTAATTTTACATTAATTTAGTTTGATTTGATACACATGTAATTTAATAGGGTAGTATTTTGTATTTTCAAATTTAGTGGATAAGAATTGTAAAAAATGCGTGAAAACAATCCCACGGACAATGAGACGGATTTAAGGTTATGTTAAGGTACGTGTCTCTTGTGAATATCAATTGATTGTTAGATTTTCTCTTTTGAAATTACATCATGACGCATTCACATACATTATGAATACAAATACATTGTGAATTGTAAGCAATGTTAATAAAGTTTGTCTTAAAGAAACAATATGATTTCACTAAAAATCAATTTCTACTTCTTCCTATTTTCATTTCCACATTACGAAGTTTCACTTCTTCCGCGCGGAGGCTCCACGCACTATTCTTTGTTTTTTTTTTTTTTTTTTTTTTTTTTTTTTACATTTTGATTTGAGGGACACTGAATAATCTTTGAGATTATCATATATATTTATCTTTGAGGCCATCATGTAGATTTATTTCATTTCTGTTTTATCTCCAGTAATAATACCATCGTATTATAAAAACCACTTTCTTTGCACAGAGATAATTTAGTTACAAAGTCCAAAATCTAATTATTGGAACACAGTCATTGTTGCCAGTTTTTATTACAAAAAGTGCTGTTGCCAAAACCAACTTTAATATATTACATTTCCTCCCTTTTAAATCCCAGAAAAGTGTAATTATTTATATGAATGAAAAGTTATCAGTAACCGAGTCTGGCCGGCGCCTTTCGAACTCTCTGGGGACGATGGTGGAGTGCAATATTACTATTAACTTCTTAAGGAGTTTCATTTTGATTTTCTGTGGCTACAACTGTCTTACTTTTATTTACCAATTGGTCCTCGATCCCCTCTTCTGTTGAGTTGTCTGTTATTGGAATATTTGACCAAAAATGAGAAGGCATCCATGTATTGCTACTCGCTTGATTACTACAATCAATTTCTTTATCATCTAACTCCTTTAACTTGATGGAATTATCTTCAGACTGACATTTCCAAATTTGATCTAAATGCCTTTTCCAAATTATACCAGTTTCTTTGACCTTGCATAAATATATACTCTTACCTATTTTATTAATCACAATTGCTTCAACCCATTTGTCACTTTTGCCGCGATAATCTCTTACCATAACTCTCTCTCCAACATTTATATCTTTCCTATGTTTCCCTCCATAATTTCTTTCTTAATGAGACTGCTGACTTTTGACTCTATCTTCCAAATTTGGCCTCAAAAGGTCTAATCTGGTACGTAAAGCTCTACCAAACATCAATTTAAACTACAGACCCATCTGTCTAATTCCAACAATAGGAAAAACTTTGGAAAAATTACTAGCAAAAAGACTCTTACATCATCAAAATGAAAACGGACATCTCTCGGAGAAACAATACGGGTTTATGCCAGGCCGATCAACGGAGGAAGCCATAGCCAAAATTTCCCAAAAAATTAACAAACAAAGAGCAGAAGGAAAATACGTAATAGCGATATTATTCGACATAAAAGGCGCCTTCAATGGAATAGAACATAAACTACTAAAGCAAGAGTTAAATAAGCAAAATGTAAGTAAAACAATAACAAGTTCAATAACAAATAGAAAATTGACTTATCAAATAAACAACAAAAAAATAGAGACAACACTTAATAAAGGCTGTCCACAAGGATCCTGTTTAAGCCCAATCTTGTGGAACACTCTAGCAAAACAATTCCTACAACAAAATCAACCCGAAGGCGTCGAAACACAAGCATATGCAGACGATTTTGCAGTAACAATTTCCTCAGATGACCCAATAGAACTAGAAAATAAAGGTAACGAATTCATCAAAAAATTTACAAAGTGGCTATCAGACAATAAACTGGAACTGTCCGAGGATAAAACACAAGCCCTGATATTTAGCAAAACAGACAACAAATCAAGATACGGAGCAGGTAGACAAACCAGAAAACTAAATCAACAACCAAAAATCATGATAAACAACAAAACAATTAACTACGTAGACGGTGCCAAATACTTGGGAGTAATTCTAGACAATAACTTAACATGGGTAAAGCACATAAATTACTTGAAAGAAAAGGCAAGACAAAAGATAGGCTATACCAACAGATTAAAAGGGAATAAATGGGGATATAATACAAAGCTAATCAAAAGATTATATGAAACAGTACTAACTAAATTAATTTTGCATGGAAGTAACGCATGGGGAGAAAACCTAACAAAGGAAAATAAAGACAGATTAACAACAGTTCAAAGAATTTTAATAACATCCCTAGCCTATGGGTACAAAACAATACCAACAGAATCGGCCCAAATCTTAATGGGAGCCCCACCCCTAGACATAGCAGTTACAATAGATAGCATAACAAAAAATTTACTTCAGCATGATAAAGACCAGATAATACAAAACAATAATCTTAAACATAAAAAATACGAAAAAAGACCAAAATTCCCATATAACAGACTAAACGACAACTATGAAAACAAATTAAATGAAGCAGGCGATAATTCAAATAAAGCAGAATTTAATATCTACACAGATGGATCAAAAACAATAGAAGGAGGAGGGTGTGCAATAGCAGTATACAAAAAAGAAGAACTAATAGATACAAAAACCATAAAACTCAGAAAGGCCAATACAGTATTCCAAGCAGAGCTAACTGCAATAGATAACGCAATAGAATGGATAAAGGAAAATTTAATAGCAAATAACACAATAATTAATAAAAAAGTAATAATTTGGACGGACAGCCTATCTTCAATCAAAGCACTCTTAAAACAAAAAAGCAGAAGTACTCAAATCAAAAGTATAAAGGAAAAGCTAAATGATATTAACGAATTAAAAATAAGATGGGTCAAGGCGCACAATAATACAGAAGGAAACGAAAAAGCAGATGAATTAGCAAAAACAGCCACAACAGAGGACAAAGAGCCCCCAAAAATTCCATACCCAAGATCACACCTAAAGAAAAAACTACTCAAAATTCCAAAATCAATTTGGCAAGAAAAGTGGAACAATTCAGAAAGACAAATAAAATTCTTCTTTCCAACAGTAAATACGCAACGTTACATAACCGATAAACCCCTAATACAGTTCATAACAGGCCACGGCCCATTTCAAACCTATTTGTACAAATTTCACAAAAAAGGAAATGGCATTTGCAAATGTGGGGAAATAGGCGATGTCAGCCACTACGCACATCACTGCAGTTATACAATAGACTATCACATACCAGAACCAACCATAATAGATACTAATTGGGCCTTAAGCATATTAGCAAACAAAAACTACAGAAAAAGAATAACAAACCTAATGAAATTTCTGCATGAAAATGAAACACAACTAGCACAAGTAACACACAATAGCCAAAGCATAATTAATGATAAAAACGGAGCAAACGGGTCAAAGCAAAATACTCCAAGAGGACAAAAAGGAAATAAACAGCAAAAAACATTAAAAAAAAAAAAAAAACGTAACTACCCAATAAAGACAAAGACACTCTAAAAAAAAAAAAAAAAAGGAAAAAGAGGGGGAGAACACAACAAATCCCCTCTCATCCACAGGTCCAAGAGTGTCCTACTTACAGATGAACGAAGGGGGCCACGAGCGAATAAAAACCCCTAACTTATTAAAATCATATAGCAGCCTAAGGCAATCTGCAAACTAAAGACTAAAGAAAAAAGCATTCAGGACCAAACTGCAAACCTTTAGTCACCAGTTAAATTAGCTAACCTCCATTTTTTAAAGAATTTTCTATGCTCGTGCCCTCCTGGAGGCGTAACCTCGGAGTGTCGTGACACACATAGACAAAAAATATCCCGGACAATAGCCATGCGACCTCCATTCTACGGGGCGTGACTGAAGAAAAAAAATATATATATAAAACTAAAATAACAAAAAAATATTGATGTCGTAAGGTCTTATGTATGTGTAAATGTAAAAAAAAAAAAAACTTTCTTTTTTGGAGCCGTAGCCTTGCTACGCTGCGCATGATGGAAAACCAGGCAAGCCAGGTGACACCATCATGTGCAGCACGCCAAAAAAAAAGAAAAAAAAAAAATTACCATTCTCTCAGACTCACAGTCTAGTAGCAATGGAATAGCTAAGAAGGGACGTCCCACTCCGAGGAAAACTACTCCGAAGGTGCCCTGGGATCTACAATCCCATTTTTCATATATGTCATAAGTCCTAACTTGAAAAACATTAAAATAGAAAGGGTAAGGGGTACAATGTCAAATAGAAAGGGCAAGGGGCTCAAAAAAAAAAAAAAAGGGGGGAGAGGGGGAAGGTTGATAAAGGTAAAAAAAAAGGGGGGGAGAAAGGGAAGGGGAAAGGAAAAAGGGAAGGGAAATCCAAGCAAAATAACTAACAATAAAGGGGAGATAAGGGCATTAAAAGGACTTATGACATTCTTCTTTCTCTTCCAGATCTAAAGGTGGGAAATCATTCTAAACCGCAACCCATAAGGATCCGGTGACTCCCACCCACGACGGCGGCATCATCAATAATAGCATATTTTTTCTTCTTTTCAGAGAGGTCACCCAATGAATCGGGATAGGTCTAATACCTATCACCAATATGGAAGAGGTGACCTAAGTGTAAATTTTTGCAATAGTTTATTCATGCCGTAGTTTTATATAATGCCGTAGTTCATATATGCCGTAGTTTAAATAAAAATTATATGCATGTATGTCTACTAACCCCATTCCTTACAGGGAACCATAACCCCCCAAATGATATCCCTTAAGTATAGGGTATCAAGGAGGGCCAGGTTCACACAGTAAGAGGTAGGGAAACTGGGCTGGCGGGGTTGTGAACGCATATCGGTCCAGCGGAACTACCTCGGCGCAAAAATGGGCCCACCGTAGACGATCGACGGCCGCCAGGCGTCCGTTTCGACAAACCCAAAGGCTTCGGCTAAGTGGTTATGGCGTCTGGTGGAGAAAAGTAGTATTATGAGTTGTATTCCTATAGTCAAACAGAAATTTATAAATAATATCTTGAAGGGAAAAATTATTTACACCGTTTTGTGTCTCATATTTAGAAGTAACGGCTTTTGCAATCATGTTTTTTACAGTTTTTACTAAATTCTCTGCAGCACCATTACTCCGAGGATGATATGGTGGGGTAAGAATATGCTTTATGCCATTATTTGCAGTAAAATGTCGAAATTCCCTTGAATCAAAAGGTGGTCCATTGTCCGAAACCAGCTGATTTGGTAAACCAAAACATGCAAAAATTCCTCGCAATTTTTCAATCGTGTTTTGTGCAGTCGTATTGGACATAGGGACAACCTCTGCCCATTTGCTATGTGCATCAATCAAAACCATGTACTTTTTACCATACAATGGCCCAAGGAAATCTACATGAATTCTCTGCCACGGCTTCGTTGGCCAGTCCCAAGGAGTTAGTGTGTTTTTGGGGGGCATGGTTTGAGTTTTCAAACATCCATTGCAAGATTTAACCAATTTCTCAATTTCTTGATCTAATAAAGGCCACCAAACAATTGATCTTGCTCTGGACTTCATTTTAACTATACCCATATGGCTTCCATGAAGTTCATCTAACTCTTTTCCTTAATTGAGCTGGTATAACAACACGGTACCCCCACAATAAACAATCTTGTTCACTGGTAAGTTCATTTCTCCGAGGCCAGTATGGTTTAATTCCATTATCAATAATTAGTTCATCTACTTCTGGCCATCCATGTGATACGTAGTGCAATACGCGACTTAAAATTTTATCTCGACGTGTTTCTAATGCCACTTGTCTTAAATCCACAGGTATTTCACTATTCATCCTCATAAAGTTACAAATGGACCATTCTTCTTCATCATCGTCCACTGATTTGGATTTCAACGGTAGTCTTGATAAAGCATCCGCATTGGCATTTTTTTCCGAATTGATATACTTAATTTCAAAATCGAAACCTGATAAATATAAAGACCATCGTTGCAGCCTATTTGCTGCCATTTGTGGTATACCCTTTTTAGGACCAAATATTGAAACTAACGGCTTATGATCTGTAACTAAAATAAAATGTCTTGCTATCAGGTATTGGTAAAATTTAGTAACCCCAAAAATTATAGCTAAAGCTTCTTTATCAATTTGAGAATAGTTTATCTCACTTTTAGACAGAGTTCTAGAAGCATATGCAATAGGTTTTTCTTCACCATTCGGGAAAATATGAGAAATTACTGCTCCCAGGCCATAAGCAGAGGCATCACAAGCAAGTTTAACTTGGAGCGTAGGATCATAATGCACTAAAACTCTTGCAGAACACAAACAAGCTTTAATTTTCTGGAACGCTTGCTCACAATGTGCATTCCAAGACCAACGGACATTTTTGTTCAATAATTTATACAATGGGTGTAGAATGTTTGCAAGATTTGGAACAAATGATCCATAATAATTTATCATACCAAGAAAAGCTTTTAGTTGTCCTGTATTCAGAGGCTTGGGTACATTTTGAATAGCTTCAACTTTCTCTGATAAAACATTTAAACCTTCGCTGCTTATCTTATACCCCAAATATTCCACAGACTTTTGAAAGAACGTACACTTTCTTTTATTAACTTTAAGTCCACTTTCTGCCAATCTAGTTAGAACTTTTTCCAGTCTTTCCAAATGTTCATTTCTATTTTTCCCAGTAATGATAATATCATCTAGAAAACATCCTACGCCATCTAAACCTTGTAATAATTGATCCATTAATCTTTGGAACATTGCTGGTGCAGAGGAAACGCCATAGGGTATTCTGTGGTATCGAAATAACCCCTTGTGAGTACTTATGGTTACCAATTTTTGAGATTCATCATCTAGAAGAACTTGCTGGTAGGCATGCGACAAATCCAGTTTAGTAAATTCTTCACCCCCTTGTAATTTATTAAATAATTCTTCAATACGAGGCAAAGGATACCTATCTGCTTTTAAAACTGGATTTAAAGCTGAAAGAAGTGCTGAAAAAAATATAAGGGGGGGGGGGGAATAAGTACCTTGTACAAAATTGTACCAAAGCATAACTGAAAAATACCTTTGAAACGGACGCATAAATGTAAATTGCAATTGAAGATAAACGCACTAGTACCAATTTTAATTAGCAGACACAAACTTCACATTTAGAACAAGAACAATTCTTACTAGAACCTGTTTCATTATACGTAATCTTCATTGTGTTCCACGTGAGTGGTACACAGGGAACATTGGCGTTCATAGATACTCTTGGCGTTCATAGATACTCTTGGCGTTCTCATACTCTTTGGCGTTCTCATACTTCTTGGTATCATACTCTTTGGGAAGGTTTTCTTTGAAGGAAATTTAGTACGGAATTTTGGGTGCTTATTGTTTTCTTGACCTAACAACTTTTTCTTGCTCCAAACTAAAGTAATTCTGCAAAATATTTTTGAGGAATACAGAAGTAGGTCCTCTAACCATAGCGTGCGGGAAACTTCCAAGAAAAAAAAGGTCGCCTAGAATGAGACATGTGTAGGAGAATCAGAACACGTCACAGCCCAGTCAAAAAATCATGGTTCTCTGGACGAAAGTAATTTTTAATTATGGAGTGAATGACAGTCAATTAGTGAGCGTTTGACAACACGCTAACGTGATAATTAATTATAAAGAATGACCTCCGTCTGTTCAGTTAATTAATTTTTACTCCCTGGGAGGAGAGGAAAAGGAATCTACTACCAACGTGGGGGACTAATGATTGACATACGGGTTACTATTGAGCACTCTACTATTATTAAACATAGATGTTCTACACACACATAAACACAGATCACACTTATTAACATGCCCGTAAGAGCGCAACTCACTTCATTTCCCCTCATACTAATTTTCCTTCTACTAAGAACGCTTCCAGCGCCCTCTGACTTAAACTAAGGAATGTGGTTAACTTATTTATTACAAAGTTAATTCAGATTAGTCTTTATTTACTTTTGGTCGTGGCTTTTGAAATTCGATGTGAAAGAGACGCTTAAAAGCGGTGGAGTAGGAGTGAGAGTATGTACTTTTAATTCTTCACATTACAATAACTTTGAAGCAAGAAAGGAATAACTGTCTCTGTTGCTTCACTTTTCCTCGTGCACTTAGGCGCTCTGTCACCAGAAACGAATTCTATCCTCATTCCTCCGCTTCGCTGCGTGATGTTAGAATTTGTCTCCGAATACCTACACAAAAGGAATTACCCTTCGCAGCACTTGACATTAACAACTGCTCAAAACTTGTAGTTGTTGCTGCAAGTTTGGAATTGAATCAAGTCGTTTCTGTCGTTTCATTTCATACGAAAACACACGAAAACCATTCACTCATAGAGGAAGCTTCAACGTCTGCTGAAATGTTCAGGAAATTAAAAATGGGTAAAGTTTAAAGGTTCATTCTTTTCGCGAAAAATTAATGATAAAACAGCACAATTTAGAATTTAGAGGGATAGAATGTTTGTTTCATGCGATTTAAATAGTATAATGACCCTTTTTAAATCGCAGAAAAATAGGAATATTTAAAAATATATTAAAACATTAAAAAGTACCAGTAAAAATAGTTACGCTTTTAAAAACACGCAAGACGCAAAATTGAAAAAAAAAAAAGGAAAAAAAAAAAATAAGTAACTCGGAATTATTAATTGTTATAACTGATAGTTGATCTTTTTTCTAAAGATTTAGATATCTAATATCGTACTCTTTTTTTGGAAGCGTCTGGGAGGACTATTCATTTTTGATATGGTAAGGGGTGCATTGGTGCACTTTTAAAGTTTTTTTTGCAATTGGCCACCAAAACAAGGGCTGTTCTTCCAGATTTCAGAAAATACTAATACCTTCTAAACTGTTTGCTTGACTTTCATGTTTAAGGTATCTTTTAAAAAGAAAAAGTAAATCATTCTTCAGCTTCACGAGTAAAAGTAAACAAAGCTGTTAAAGAGAAAGCTTCAAAAGTTCTAAGAGAAGTGTCGCATGAAAGTTCAATTGAACTAACAGCTTTTTACTTAATGAAAAAACTAGCATCATTAAAGCACAAATTTGAGCAAAATATTGGACAGACGTGTTTTTGGGGTTTTTCAATGCTGAAGAGGTTTGAGCTTCCGATGCTGAACAGAAGACACAATAAAAAACAGTTTTAGAAAAAAAAAGAACCGACTTCAAATTCAAAATTGCGCTAAAAAGTGAAAAATAACTGCATTCCTTAAAAAACAAGAATGTGACTTTTAAACATAGTTTTTTAAGTCGGCTCAAAATTATGAGTCTAACTATCTATGAGTAACACTATGTGTTACTTTACATTGAAATTGTTGCAAATGTTTTATATTTATTACCTAATAATTTACTCAAAAAAGAAAAATTAAGCCTAGCCTTTCTGATTAAAATAAAAATACTTATTTTTTTATTGATAACGTTCCTTTTTAAGAACAATTGCATTCAAATCGATAAACAATATTTAAGTTAGACCACCCGTCTATCAGTTTAAAAGAAAAATCATTAAAATCGGTTTATTTTACGAAAAGTTATTGATAAAAAACGAAAAAAAAAAACGGTATTTCCACCAATAACTTTTCTCTAATTATCGAACAATGGTCAAATGAAGGTACGGGACCTATGGCAAACTACCCTCGGCAGATTACAAAAAAAAAAATCATGAAAATCGGTTCATCCGGGGAGAAGTTATGGGTGGACAAAAAAAAAAAAAAAAAAAGACTACATACATACGGTATGAATGTATCACCTCCTCCATTGGGGAAGTTGGTTAAAAAAGAGAGTTTCATGATAAAGAATTCACCAAGTAAAATTTCGTTGCACAATAGTAAAGTGTGAATAAAATTTCTGGCCACTAATGTTTGTAAATGGTATTTAGGCAAATATGTAACAAAATGCGGTGTTCTATACTTGATGAAGGCTACACTAGTATCCCTACAGACATAATGCTTAAAACAATTGAAAACGTAGTGGAAGTGAGACAAATTTTCAACAGTCAAGAAAAGCAGTAGCGTGCATGCCAAGCTTCGAGCGTGGAGGGGGGGGGGAAGGAAATTTGTGAATTTGTGACAAAGTGTGACAAGGGGAGGGAGGGGGTACGCAATGCTAACTGCAGCCATACTGTATATAGCATCGATGGCCGTCACAGACTACCCCTCAGTATGAGGGGGTGCGACTGCAGCGCTGTCCTCCTCGAACTTCCCACAAACTCTCTGACACACTTGACAACCAGCACCAGCCATAAGGGGCTGGGCTGGCAGAGCGTTGCCGACCTGCTTACCGACCCGGGGCCATAGTCATGCTACAAAGCAAGCCTTACGTCACCCGGATCGGATAATGCTTTTTAGAAACAAGAAGTGTGATATCATGCTTATGCAACATAGCGTGACATGTAAAAAATGAGAGGGGTATGTTGAAGTGTGACATTTTGTGACAAAGGGGGAAGGGGGTCAAATATAAGGGGGAAAAGCGTGATGTCATTTATGAACGGTCCCTAAGAAAAAGTGCTTTATTGATAGCAATAGACGAATAATTAAGGAATTTAGAGCAGAGTGTTTAGCAGGAACACAGAATGGTGGAGCAACGAGTTTCTGCTTGGAATAGGAGTAGAGCTGGAGCTCAGAAATTTCTCGTGCCCCACCTCAAAAATTTTGGCATGTGGAAAATGGAACGTGGTATAAAACTTAACATATGAGTATATATATGTATACAGTCGAAACTTGCTATAGCGAACCCGGGATACAACGATCCCCCGGTTGTAACGAACCTTCCAAATAGTCCAACTGAAACCCTACGTCATTGATGCATTTTCAAACGTTTATAACGATCACCAAACGTTAGAAAATCGGCTATAGCGAACCAAAATTATCGTTTTTTACACGACTTGTATCAGCAACGTTCCTAGCCATTTGTGCTCTCGTCTAGTCACACTGTCTTTTCAATGGTGCATATAAAATCCAAAAGTTTACATCCAATAATAACCTCTTTTTTTTATACTATTGATAAATAATGAGGTAAATTTTAAAAATTTGTTTGTTTATTATTAAAGACCATATTTAAAGTTAACATTTTACTCCTCTCCTCTGATTATTGTTAGAAATATGGTACTTATATAGAAGTATCTTAGTCAATTAACACTTTTTTTGCAAAATCGGATGTAGCAAACCCTCGGTTATAGCGATCTCCGAAGTCGGTCTATTCGTTATAGCTGGGTTTGGCTGTAAATATATTAATCCAAAGGGACAAGAGTAGTTACTCTTGATGTTGTTTTCACAAAACTAGGGAGACGTATTAGTAGCTTTAAAAGCAGTTCGATTTAATCATCGTTTCCAGTAGCAACAAAATATGAATGTTGTACTATAATTTTCAGCGAAAACATGCAACGGCACCCGATGGAATACTTCTCGAGGACAAAAAAATATATTACCTGGATGCCTGTCAAAAGAAAATTTATTAGCAATAAAACAGCACCTTTAAATTTAGAAATTTTCTGCAGGTCAAAATGGAAAAAGGGAAAGTGCGCAATTTATGGAAGTCATAAAATAAATGAAAATCCTAGCGAGAGACTTTTTGCATAAGCCTGTTAATGTCTGATGTGGGGTTTGACGTGTTTATGATGATTAGAAATGTACGTGACGGAAAATCAAAAGATGAAACAGGTGTTAGTTTTTTACCCGAAAAAGAAAATCAGAATGTGCTATCTCGTTATGAAACTTCGGAAAATGAAATTTTTCAAACATGTAGAAGTGATTGATATTTGTTATGTTGATTACCAATTTGTGTTGCAAAAATACTCTTTCTTTATAATATTCATGAAATTCATTAACTTCTTTTTTTTTTTAAATAATGCTTCCAAAAATTAAAGTTTATTAAGTCCTCGTCACATTTCACTATTGTCTTTAATTTGTATGTTAATTTATAAAATTTTTGCTTTTATATTCTGGTTTAAGTTAGAACCCATTGCCATTTTATTAGTGAAATATCAGGCAAATCTCGTCTCTGCACTCTAGTTATTTCTACTTTTATTACTGGTTGCTTTTGTCTCTTCAGTTCACTTTAATATACTTAGCTGTATATTGAGCTGTTGTTTCCTTTGATTCACAGTGTTTCATGTATTTCTCTTTCTTTGCTGTCAAAGATATATCTTATGTTTATTGATTTTATTACTAAGTACATAATAGGAAAAAAACAAGGTTAGCCTATTTACATGAAAATGCCCGTGCGTTAATACCTGGAGGGCATAAGAGTGCGCAGAGCTTTTGAAAACCCTCGCTTTTCGAAACTAAGCAGCCTTAGAAAATTTGTATTTTTTTTAAACCGATTTCACAAATGAAGGAGGTTATACATTCAAACTGTATGTATGTCGTTTTTTGTGTGTTTGTCCACTCATAACTTCTCACCGGATGAACCGAATTTCATTATTTTTTTAAATGATCGAGGGCGGTTTCCCATAGGTCCCGTACCTTTGTTTGACCATATTCGATAATTAGAAAAAAGTTATGGGCAGAAATATGGTCATTCTTTTTTTTTTTTTTTTTATCCATAACTTTTTACTAAATGAACCGATTTTGATGTTTTTTTTTTTTTTTAATCAACAGAGGGTCGTCTAACTTAAATATCGCACATCAATTTGACTACATTTGTATTTTAGAAACAACGTTACGGGTGAAAAATAATTTTTTTTTAATTTTAATTGGAAAGGCTTGACTTGATTTTTCTTCGTTGGGAAAATTGTTAATAAACATGAAACTCATCGTTAAAAAAATTTGTTGCCATTAAGCTGTAATATCAAAGGAATTATAACAAGAGTTTGACCGAAGGCTTATGCTTCTCTGAAGAAAAAATTATATCCAATCAGTTTGATTGCTCTAGTGTTTTTTAAAATCGATTTCAAAACGGAACTTATCATACAAACGGTTAGTTTTTAGTGCCATTCCCTCAAAGAAGGTTTCCTCTTTGATATGGATTTTTAAAAACAGAGTATTTCTATAAGAATATTACACTAAAAAGAATAAAATAAAATAGTTTTTAGAAAAAAATAGAACCGACTTCAAATTATAAATTGGGCTAAAAAGTGAAAAATAAATTAATTCTTTAAACAACATCGTTGCGACTTTTAAACATAATTTTTGAAGTCGGTGCAATATTATGACAGTCTAATTATCATTACATCATGCGTTATTTTTCATTGAAACTCTTGAAAACTCTAGACCATTTATATTTGTAATTGATTCATGGTTACAAAAGTATTCATGAATCAAACTCCATCATAATTTTGCACCGACTTCAAAAATTATGTTTAAAATCGTATCGCTATTGTTTAAAGAATGTATTCCTTTTTAACTTTTTAGCGCAATTTCTAATTTGAAGTCGGTTCTATTTTTTCCAAAACTTTTTTTCTTCTTTCTAATGGTCACTAACTGCACATGGTCACTAACCTTTGCCGACCTAGTGCTTTCCCCGGAAACCGGCATCCATTCTTTCAAGTAGCCCCACTTTCGACATTACCATTTAAAAAATTTGACGCTCAGTTTCCCCCTAGATGGCAAACCTGAGCTCTAAGTGATGCGAAACTGCATTAGGAATTTAATTTAGCCGTGAGTATCCAAGCCAAACAGATACTCAAGGGATCGTTAACATGCCGCATAATCATACGACATGGGCGCTGACGATTTTGTGCATATACATATAGTGTGAAAATCCACCGACTTGGGAAAAGTTTGATCCTGCGAGCTTGGACATACGACGCCATTGCCTTACCACCACGCCACCCTGCCGGCTAAAAATCTTGTCGAAAAAAAAAAACGTCATTCAGAAACATTCCTTAATAATATTAATTATATATTTTGGCATATTTAGGGTTATATTTCAGGAAATATTTTTTGACCTATGTACTTTGTAAATTGGTTACATTTATCTTTATTGGAATCTGGAAAAAAACTGAAAATAACTAAATTATATATAATGAATTAATAAAAATAAGTCTTCAATGATATTAGTTAGCAAAAACAATTTTCTCTGTTTCAAAATGAAATGAAAGCCTTGAACATTCTTATGAATACTTTTATTTCTTCTTATAAACTCTAAGAATGTATCGACAAAAGAAAAAAATGGCCTTATATTTCTGAAAAACGTGTATATTATTTACTACAGATTTTTAGAATCTTAAAATATTATCTGATGAAAAGAAACCTCGTTGTCAAAATAATTTTGGTTGCCTATTATAAATTTCGAATGAATGAAACCTTCTCAAAATGAATGCACGCTAACTTATTTTTAACAAAAATGGTTTGTGTTAAGACATATTTTTATACTTTTTGAATTGAACCTAAAGAAGTATCTTGATATTACAAATATTTTGAAAGAACGTTAAACGAAGTATTTCAATGCATTGTATTAAAAGGAAAACACTCATTTCACAAAATTGAGAATGAAATTTATTAAAAATATTAAATAACTTCAGATTGTGCTAAAAAAAATTATTAAATAAAATACTTAATTCAGAGGAGGAAAAAATGCAGAACTAAAAAATTTTGAGTTTTTGTATGTATGATCAAAGTAATTATTAAATTATATTTAATAAAAAGTAAGCTTTGTTTATACTACAAAAGGAGAAATTAAAAAAAATTAAATTATATATTGTAATAAATTTAACGCTGTATACGAGAAAATACACATTTAATGCATTTAATCAAAAATACCATTCTAAAATTTTGAACCTTACCGTAAAAATTTTATTCGGAATGCCTTCTTAGATTTCTTATTTTAGTAAAGAGTTTGAGAAACGAAAATACTTGTTGATATTTATAAAAAGAAAAACTGAACACTTGATTTCGCTCTCTCATGCATATGAAAAATAGATTCAAGCGGCATTGTTATGCGAAAAGAAGCGTGTTTAAAAAAATGCTCTCTATTCGTCTGTTGATAAAACTCCCGTGAACGTTCCACATCATGCTTAAATATATCTTTGGTTTCCTTCTTTTTAATGGAAATCAGCTCTCTTAGTTGGAGGTATTTTTAAATTTTTATCCATTTTGGGTGGAAAAATTTTGTTGGAGGAAGAATCAAGATCTGATTTTCGCAAGAAAAGTTTCTTGACTTGATTCTATGCATTAAACATTAGAAATGTTTTTAGAAGGGCTAAAGATAGTTGAATGATTTGGAAGAAGTAACTATAGTACGTAGAATTTTCTTTTCCTTTATATCTGTATAAATTTCGGATTAACGTCATTTTTACACCCAATTTCTGCATATTTTTGTGACTACTGAAAGTTTAAAGGAGCCTAATTTTTGCATTGACCTTTTGACATTCGTTTCACATTGCATAAAAAGTTATTAAGGTAAAAATATTTAAGCATAAGATAAATTATTGTTTTAAGCTGATTTACGCACTATCTCATTTGCAAAAGTGTACTTCAATAAAAAATGTGTCTGCAGGTGAAGAAATTCAACGTGATAAGACTTTCTATGAGTTTTCTTATAAAACGAATGCAGAGCACTTAAGACGGTTATTTTTTTTAATTCGTCGAAGTAAATTCTATCATGTTTTTATCTACCACCTCTGCGTCTGAAATTCAGTTCCGAGCTTGTGCCATTTGACTTCCTTGGTGTAAAAAAAAGATTGCCAGGTACTTTTCTATAATAACTGCGACCAAAAAGTGCCAAGAAAAATTTCTAAATAGGCGATTTTTTTTTCTTGACGGTTATTTTTTTTTCGCCGTTATAATAGACAACTAACACTCATGACACCTACACTATGGGGTGAAGTGACTGATAACTTAAGAAATAACTCCTTCAAGGTCACCTCCGAAAAAGGGAATTCTCTGATTAAGGGACATTTTTCCCCTGGTCGCTGTCCCTTTGAAGGAGTTCAATGTACGGGCCCTTGATTATAGCTCTGTTTGAGAGGCATTCAGAGAGAACAATTACAAAAAATAATTTATAGACGAATAAAAAATATAGCACCCACTTCAATCAAAAATTCACTTATATAAAACTTAACTCCCAAAAGATTGTATGAGCGTTATAAGCTGGTACAAAAAAAAAAAAAAAAGAAGTATGCACTCTAAAGCACTTGCTGAAACCTACTTGCAAATGCTTTCCATCACTGATAGTGCGCGACTAATAAAAAGTTTTTTATTAAAAAAAAACTTGAAAAGTGCACCCTAACTGTAACTCACGTTGTATTGCATTATAAATTTCATTCCAGCGCACAAACCCACGCAACAAATTATTCAAAGGGCAAAATGCCCAGTCCGCTTAGTGTCTCTTACTGGGAATTTGCTTCTGCTGTATGTCTAACTTTTTAAATGCTTCAATGACAAGTACAAATCGGAAATTGCAGGATGTTAATACAAACGTACTATTTTTGTTTCAATGATGTTTGGCAATTTTTCGGATTTCTCGATTGATTAAGAAACATGTAGTATTTATCTTCTCTCTCTCTTTAAGTTATTATTGTCCAGGGAAAAGCCAGGAAAATATGTTAATAAAGAGTACAAAGTTTCAGAAGAAATACACCGACAATAAATGAAGCAAATTTTGATT